>OY855903.1:1725000-3160000 GCA_963693305.1 Meandrina meandrites | reverse complement strand
AAACGAATGTGCGGACGCTTTGTACAATACGAATAATAGGGAGTTAAACGTTTCAACCCTTATGGGTTTCTGTTGTCTGTTTTTGATTAAACAGCCCTTCTAGGAAGTATGCTACAACACTTCTGAAACACGCAAAAGAACTCTATGCGTTTGCAGACAAGTACCGCGGAAAGTACAGCGATTCCATTCCCAATGCGGCCAATTTCTACCGCTCATTTAGTGGGTACAAGGACGAGTTGGTCTGGGGAGCAGCTTGGTTGTACCGGGCAACGAAAGATCGTAATTATCTCACAAAAGCTGAGAAATACTACAAGGAGTTTGGGATGAATGGACAGGTTTGCGTTTATTGCTTGTTTATCAATTGCAAGAGAGTACAGTGAAAGGATAAGCAATGAATGAAATAAGGAAATAATTTCTAGCAATGATTCTGAATTTTCCAAGTCTTTATGCAAAGGAAATTAATTTGACAACTGCAAAATCATTTTGTTTTTGATAATTTCACCATCAGTCGTTAGATTATCAGTGAAAACAAACACTCCGCAATAAAGGAGACAAATAACGAATTCTGGCCTAATTACGAACAAGGTTGGTCACAACTGAATGAATTGGCTTGCACTGCTATCTCCTTTCTTCTAGCTAATTTGTTTGTACACACAGCTCAACAAAATATCCCATGGCTCAGTTATCTTTTCCACGTTTTACTTATGTTTTATGTTACATTTTACTTATCGTACTTTACATCAAAATCAATTTAGAATGTTTTCTAACCGATAACTACTTCCTAATATAAGATTAGTATTAGGTAGTACTTTGAGAACGAAAGTCACAGATTACAAATTGTTACAAAGTAATTGCAAGTCATGTGTTCTTCCTTGCATAGGCATGGGCGTTTTCTTGGGATGACAAAAAAGCAGGTGTACAGCTCTTGCTTGCTCAGTTGACCGAAAAGAAATCCTACGAGGCAGCCATCAAGTCATGGCTGGACAGCTGGCTTCCTGGTGGAAGTGTTACTTACACCCCAAAAGGCCTCGCTTGGCGTATTAAGTGGGGCTCAAACCGCTACGCAGCCAATACAGCATTCCTGGCTCTCGTTGCCGCTGACCAGGGTATAACGCCGACGGCTTACCGCAACTTTGCAAGGAAACAGATTCATTACATGCTGGGCGACAGCGGGCGCAGCTTTGTTGTCGGATTTGGCAAAAACCCTCCTCAGAGACCTCATCACAGGTCAAGCTCCTGTCCATCAGCTCCCAAAAAATGCGGCTGGAGTAACGCAAATGATCCTAAACCTAATGCACACGTTTTAAAAGGCGCGTTAGTTGGGGGTCCCGATTCGAATGATAACTATAAGGACGACAGGAAAGATTACGTCATGAACGAGGTGGCTACAGACTACAACGCTGGTTTCCAGTCCGCCGTAGCTGGGCTCAAACAGCTTGAGATTTCTTAGAATTGTGGTACCCATGAAAACGACGACAGCGAACTTTTATTTTGTGTTCGTTGTAGAATTAGCAGGAGTATCTGAATAAAATACTGAAAAGTTAAAACTCGACTCTTTATGGTCTCAGATTACAATTGAAGTTCCCAACTGGCTTAAACACTACAATTTCCAAAAGTAAAACAACACCTGAGTCCTCTGTTTAATATAGATACAATGTATATGAGGCTGATGGCGAGAGGAGAGACATCAACAAGGAAATGCAACCACCAATTTCTCAAAACTTGCCTTAATTAAAGAAAATACAGACAATAAGTGAGGAGAAATAACATTTTGACTTGGTGCTTATAACAAAAGGATGAAACCTCCAGCCCTATTATTCATTACGATACATAAATGAAATCTTTTATCGTTCACCGATGAGTCTAAAGGCGGTCGTTCTTTAATCCGTGAAATAATGACATAACGAAACAATTTGACATCTTAAGGCGTTTTTCATTTAAACATTTTTAATTTTGCAAACAGCACAGTGCAATTTTCACCATCTCACAAACTTCAACAACGGTTACATTTTAATTAAAAAGAAACTATCGGAATATTAAAAAACGTTCATTTGTTTGCCTTCTTCACCTCGATGTCAAAAAGTTTTGGTTACAAGTTCTAAAACCATTTTTATATGAAGCGGCTTATAAAGCAGAAAGTTAAATCAGCTGCTACAGTTAGGTATAGGAAAGACTTTTAAAGACCGTTATTTCAATAACGTTTAGTTCCTTTTGTAAGTACCCGTGGCTCGCTAGACAGTTCCCTTAGCCGGTGGGCTGGATTTTTGAGGTACGTAGTTCAAGCACAAGAGATTTATCATTTAAAGTGTAACTTTTCTTGCCATTTACCCTGAATTTTACTTTAAAATCGCTCTGCTGTGGTTAATTCTCACACTTAGATTTTGATGAGAAAATTGGGCTGAATTCATTCATTCTATTTTTAGTCAAAATGAAACTGTGTTAAACTCGGCAAAAAAGTGGCAGCCTTTTTCTTTAATTTTGTTTTCTTCACAAGCGTCAATTTGTCTTAATTTACCCGGATCTGGCCAAAAATTGGCTTGTGCACTAAATTGTTCCACTCGTGTTTGCAAAACGTTGCACGGTTCGATTAATCTAAGATTTTAAACTTTTTTATTTTAAGTTTAAAAAGCGCAGTTTGTCCAAAAAATTTCAAAAAAATTGATGATCGTATAACATCGCAAATAAATCGGTATAAGTAGGATGAGCTTGGAAATTGTAACAACAACTTTTGATAGAAGCGAGGGATTGTTTAAGATCGCCAAGAAATGTTTTAACCATCAACGCGCCGTCTATTGAAAACCTTTCCCTGTACGACCACCCAGTTTTTAGTTTTTTTTGGTCTTTTTTTTATTTACAACATTTTTGCACTGATACTTCAATTGACAGGGTATTGCATTGCTCAAAAACAGTAACAGTATTGTCTATTATAGTGAATTTTTCGTTTAGACAAAACTAGAATAGAGCCCGTAATGGGCGAGATTTCGCCACATAGGGGTTCGTTTTACATACATTCAACCAGTAAAGCAAGTTGTTCCGGATTTCTAAGAGTCGGTGAACGGCGCAACAAAAATACGGAGAGAGCAAATAGCAGGGAATGGCAGCCCCTTAGCTTGATGTCTTCTGTTCAGTTTTGCTTTTATAATTTTCTCCTCCTAGCGCATTTAATAGCCTCCAAATCGATGATTCTTTATAGATAGGCTGTGTCCGCGCAAAAAGCTGGTTCCACAGGATTTTAATTACATCGATCAGGAAAGCATTAAGTTTATGCAGCTGATTAGTCTCACAAACAAAATTCGCACAAGAATTTTAACAATATGTATATGTATTTACTGTCTTGCTTTCACTAAGCTATTACCTCTATTGAAGGGAAAGTCCCAGGGGGGTCCGACGTATTTTTTTGGGTTGAAAATTTACACGCTCGGTATTTTTTTGGGTCAAGTGATCTGTCACGTATTTCTTTAGGTCTTAAAAAAATACGCGTATTTTTTCGGTCTTATCTCCGAGCGAACTTTTCGTTTCGGGTTTTCGTTGCCATCAGTGGATCAAAAAAATTTTCATTCGAACTTTTTTTTCAGCGACGTGTGTTCCGGAAAAACCGTTAATATTATAGTCTTGTATTTTTTGGGGTTGGAAATTTTGATGCCGGGTATTTTTTTGGGTCTAAAATTTCTGGCTTGTGTAATTTTTTGGGTTTGCAATATGAAGCTCCGTCGGACCCCCCCGTCAAGTATACTTCGAGTACCCCCCCTGGGGGGAATGTTCATATCATAATGCAAATGACAGTGAGTATACCTGATTCATACACCACTATTACGCTGACGAAAGGTCACCAGTAACCGGGGATTCAATTTTACTTTTCATTTTCACTTATCTCGCCCTATAGGTATTAGCATTAATAAACTTAAAATCACCATGAAAATATAGGGGAAAAGACAAATGCCGAGAACAGGTAGCTGAAACAGGGCAAGTTAGTACATTGAAAAGATTTAAAGCATTCATTATTGCTAAGTAAAGCCAACTTTATGTAGGGACACTGTCCAATGTAACAGTCCCAGTAAAATGGCAAAAGAGCAGATCATGGTATTTTAAGTAGGGCTACTCAACGTTCTGTCGTCAAATTAGTAGAAATCATAAAAATAACAGTTATCCAAAGCAAAAAAGAACATCGGTGATAGTGAAAATGAAATATGAGGCAGATTCTCAAACATGCAATTTCCATCATAGAATTGCATCATGGGATACATCTCAGTGCTTTCTGCCCCTCTTCTGTGTTTTCTCATCTTGGCACGGTACGCCTGCGCAGAACAGTCTCGCACAACTGTTGTCAATGAGTGGAACACTGGATTTACCGCCAAGTTCGGCTTCAGACTACAGTCTCAGGTTACGAATGGCTGCCTCATTACCTTGACCTTCAGTAAACCAGCACTTAAGCTTCAGACATGGATCGGTGATATCAAGTCTGTATCTCCGGACCGAAGGCGGTACGTGATCACCAACAAACCATGGCAACAGCAGCTGGACGCCGGTTATGAGCTAACAACTGATGTTGTTCTTACAAAGCCTGTGGCCGACTCACCGGCCCCGACCGGAGTGGCTGTGTTTCAGAGGCTTGGGCCTGGCGCTGGTGGTACTACAGGTGGAGGAGGAGGGGGCAATACCGGTGGTGGTGGAGCCAAGCCAACACCCACTGTTCCCCCAGCTCCTGGCCCATATAACTACAACGAGGTTCTGCGCAAGTCCATTTTGTTCTATGAAGCTCAGCGCGCTGGACGACTTCCCGCCACAAACCGAGTCCCCTGGAGAAAAAGCGCTACTCTTCGCGACGGCGCAGGCACTGGGGTAGACCTCAGTGACGGATGGTACGATGGCGTCCAGTGTGACCGTGTTGACCTGGGGCCTACTCAGGTATAATGACGCGTACGTGGCAGCTGGCGAAATAAAGAACATGTTGGACAGCATCAAATGGCCATTGGACTACTTTATGAAAGCCCACGTCAGCAAATTCGAGCTTTACGTACAGGTGAGAAGATACTTTCAATTTTGTTACAAGGTATCCTTTCTCGTTTTCAAAAAAATGCTACATATCTGCTTGCTGACTGCAATATTGAAGAAAAAAAATGATCATTTATTACGTACTGACTCTGGATTCAAGTTTCACATTGTTTTAACTAGGAACATTTACTCTGTCTTTCATTATCTACGGTTCGATCTAAAACGCACACTACAACTTAAAATCAAGGGTATGAAATGACAGGAAAATGATAAAAAACGTTGCAGCGGGAGGCTAGCTTTTTTATAAAGGTCATTCTCATTTTTAGAGGTCATTCCATACAAAAGCAGTGCGTTTTCAAGAATGCATGTTATGCATGGTCCTGAAGCACCACCAAATTATAATAATCATCACAGCTCAATACTGGTTAAGCTTAAAAAAAGCTGCTTTCCTCTCGCCCCTAGCTGTTACAAGGTAACAAGGTTAGGGACGGACCATTATTTTCCTGGAGGGGTGGGTGGGTGGGGGTATGAAAAATTTTCCTCTGCAAACTTTTTTTCTAATTGTTTTCGAAACGCAAACTAATTTTTTCACATTTCGTGTTTGCAAGCAATTTATTTTGTCTTTTTAGGCCCTGCAAACACTTTTTTTTTAATATTTTTCATAACCCGCCTCCAGATGAAAAATAATGGTCCGTCCCTGAGTGTAGTGGCATATACCATTTACGTTTAAGAGAAAAGGCGTTATTAAACTGAAATATAAAACATTAAACAGCTCCACATGCCGCACTTCTCTTTTATGTGCGCTATTTGCTTTATTATGTGAAATAAGCCATTCCGTCTTAGGTTGGTGACGGTGATGCTGACCACAAATACTGGGGCAGACCAGAGGACATGACGATGGCACGGCCAGCACTCAAGATAACTGTTAAGAGGCCTGGATCCGATGTTGCCGCTGAAACAGCAGCTGCTTTGGCTGCAGGCTCAATCGCTTTCCGTACGTCCAATCCATCTTATTCCAAGCAACTACTGGCGCACGCTAAAGGGTTATACGAGCTTGCTCGTACCTATCTCGGCAAGTACAGCGACTCTATCCCCAGAGCAGCGAAATTTTACAAGTCTGTTGGCTACAAGGATGAACTGGTGTGGGGCGCTGCTTGGCTGTACAGGTAATGATATTTACGTACGTGCAGGCGAGAGTGGGATTTTAGCCCAAGTTTTAGAAATACAAGACAGCAGGCGCAGTAAACCTTATGGTTAGTGCGCTGGACTGCGGAATGAACGATTAGATTTCAAGCCCTGGAGTCTTTGTGTTGTGTTGTTGACTGCTAGACACTGTGCCTGTCTCCACCCAAGTGTATAAAAGGGTACCACGGAATTTAAAGCTTGGAGGTAACCCTGCGATGGACTAGTACCCCATCCAAGAGCCAATAAAACAAGAAGCGTTTAGAAATACAAGTCAAATTGAATTAATTAATTAATTAATTAATTAATTACAGCTTAATTAACTTCACAAACGAAAGCTGGTATACGTCATACATGTATGTGGGTGCTTCTCGTAAGCAAACACGCCCCCACCCCAACCCGGTTGTATATATATATTTTATTTTTTATTTCAAAGTAAAAATTTTTTATTGCAAAGTAAAACCTGATGAGATAATGACATGCTTTATATCTTTCAGAGCCACTCGTGAAAACAAGTATCTCTACATGGCTGAGTCCATGTACAAGAGATACTTGCTCAGTTCATCTTGGGCTTTTTCTTGGGATGACAAAACTGCAGCAGTACACGTGCTCCTCTATGGGTTGACGAAAAAAGCGTCGTACGGTCAGGCTTTTCAGCGGTACCTTTCAAACTGGTTACCAGGTAAAACAACCACACCGACTGCAGTGGAAATAAATGAATAGGCAAAGGTTAACAACTTACACAACAACCAGTGTGAAATCGGCAATGCAGCAGGGGCCTGTTAAAGGGACACTGTCACGAGCATAACTTCAACAACCCAAAAACATGTTTACACCATTGAAAACCTATTAACAGTGGTCAGGGTTTCTTAAAATTACTATACCAGTGTACTGAAGCTAAATATAGGGTGATATCACTGTGGTACTATCGGGAGCTCTTGAAAAAGTCACCCTGACTTTTTCAAGTTCTGTTCTTGTGGTTTGGAAAAATTGATGAAAACTTTTTACGGTCACCCTCCTCTTTAAACAATTTGCTAGATATCCTTCCCTCTATATAAATTAAATTCGGACTGATGTGGCCACAGGTCCCTTTCCTGATTGTAGTTCTGAAAAATCTCAGTTGGGTATTTTTCTGTTATGTTCTCGTCACTTCGTACTGACTTTTATAAATGAGTGACTGACTGACAAGCCTTTCTTTGAATTTTTTTTGTTGTTGTTTAATCCACACTGTGGGAAAACTTTTTGATTGCGTCGGTGGAAAGCAGATGGCATGTCTCTGTCTTGGTTTCGTTTGGTTGGAGTCAAAAATTCCAGTCAAAAATCTCTATCTTAAACTAATTATTCTGCTTTAGTACGGTTTTGACTAAATATGTGTGACGTAATTACGATTTTGTAGGTGGCTCACTCAAACGTACCCCAAAAGGCCTTGTGTTCCGCGATGCCTGGGGTGCTAACCGCTTTGCCGCCAATACTATGACAACTTCAAAGACGACAGAAGAGAAGTGAAATACTCGGAAGTGGCAACGGATTACAATGCTGGTTTCCAGTCTGCTGTGGCGGGCCTAAGGCTTCTGCAGTTAACGTCCAAACGCCAAGGCAAAGCTCACGAGTTGATGTAACGATAGTGCCACTGGTTTGATTCTTAACACTGATTTCTGATAATAATACTGGCGTTCGGCATACCTAATGGTCAATAAAATGAATCATACAATATCATCAACTGTTTAAGTGTGTTCATGTAGTTTACCCATTTACCTTCTCGACACAGTTGCTCAGCCCTTTAAATGTAGAAACTCACGATAGTTATTTAAGACACAGCGAACCCAAACTAAAACAGTGTTTGGGTGTCCTGTGTTTAAGACCAGTTTCTGTTTCTCTGAAATCCTGTTTCACATCTGTGTTACTGGTTAGTAGTCTGCGTGCAACCCGAGCTTGGTCTCGCGACACAGATAAATTGTCGTTTTCTCGTAATCGAGTATGAGACCTGTCATTGTCAGTCTAGCAATTACCTTCTTTTTACACAATAAACATAAACATATTTCTAGTGTATAGAAATAAATTATTACCGGAAACGTGAACTTATCCAGGCCTGAAAATCTTACTGTGGCCTCGAGATCACTGCCGGCTAGGAACAGTGCAAATTGAGTCAGTATCGATTAAAAATGCGTGCCTAAAATTGTTCTTTGAAGCCAGTATATCTATTGTTATATTTCCCGTTTTGCTTTGGTCCTCCCTATTTTTACTTCTTACAAGAAACGTGAGTTGAACGGGTTCAAATAATAACTTTTTTGCATGGAAGCTGACATTGTAAAATTATGGGGTATATACAAAGTCCTCCTACCCTCAAACAAAAATGGGGACCCCTCTTTTTATTTCAAACTTTAAGTTACCGTAAGATAACCAACCTATGGTCAGTTCTTTTTCGCTAGAATTACCTAAGTGTGATTTTCATTTTGTGATTCGATTGTGATGCAGATGATGTCGGCTGTTTGTGTCGACACTTGCACCAACGTATAGAAGAATGGGATCGACCCAAATAGGATCGACCATTGGATGTCAGGTTAACACACACAACATGGAAAGTAAAAAGATGGCATCGCAAAAAGTTTTAGGATTCTAACACACAAATTTGACTGTCTTTATTTTTAAAATGCATTTTATTAAAATTGGAATGCTGAGGCCGAAACGTTAAAACCGTGTGACTCGATCCGTGCACTTCTTTAGGTCAGTTTAATTATTTTAATACTTTTTATCCGCTCAGCACAAAGTTATTTAAGAAATCTTTTTCAATTCTTATTGCCTATTGTTTATATGCTTATGTTTTTATTGTTTAGAAGCGTGCATCTTTGTCACGAAATGCTGATATCTCATTTTTTTTCTACTCCCACTTAGAATATAAATTTTTTTTTTGCTTAATGTTATAACATTCTTCATTAAGGATGCCACAAATCAAAGAAACCAGCGATAAACCGCGACTCAAAATATAACTAGCACGCACTGATTCAGGAGGTTTCCAATAAAAAAAGTTGTTTTTGGCGACACGAAAGGTGCTCGGGCCATTTTCTTGTTTTCTTTAGTTAGCAATCCGCTGACATAGTGTTCGCGGGTTCAGCGCATCCGTGTGGAACAGCTGCAAAATTGTTTGTACAGAAAGTACAGAAATTAAATTAAAACGGAAAACGATTCATTTCAAAGCATAGAATGAAATCAAGGTTAAAATAAAAACGGTTCTAATTGCACCAGAGATCGCATCATAAGATTTACATATAAAGTCGGTTAAGTATTCTTTGCTAAAAATTTCAGAAATGACAGTCAAAGAAATAACCACGGACTCACGCTAAGCTTAAATAATGATTCTGACTTGAACACAACAGCTTTTATGATAATTTTATTTTTTTCCGTCATAACAAGTAAACATTGCTTCTTCTTTAAAAAGCATTATTCATTTGCGTGCTATCATACGCAGCAATTGAAATGCGTATGGTCCACGCGGTCAAAACAAATCAAGTTCTCAATATATAATCAAAACAAGCTGATTTTGTGAGATTAACATATTTTGTGAAACTCATAATAACAACATTCCTTTTTCATTCCGTGCAGCCGAACAGCAACACCGAACAAGAATAAATTTAAAAGGAAGGAAATAATTAGCGTACAATTGAGTGAATTTGTCCTGGTGTTTTTAGTGTCTCGTAATTAACCAATGAAAACCAAACATTTTCGTGGTACGTGACTCCCTTGGTCTCACCATCCACAAGCAATTATAAATATTTCAAGAACGTCTATTACTAAAAAACAACTCGTTTATATCTGAATTGCCGTAATTCAACTGGAAAATGCACAGAAAATCACTACCTTGTAAAATCCGTTTGACACCTTTTCCCCCGCATCGGCCCCGCACGTTGATAATTGTCAACCTTAAAGTTAGGATCACATTAAAAATACACAGACTTCGCGTTCGCGAGCCAGTTTACTTTCATCTTATATACTTTTTCCTAGCTCCTGATCCGCATGACACTGATTTTGTTCGCCTGAGGAGCTATTTGAGTAGGCACGTTTCCTCCACCGTCTTCCTTCGTCCATTCCTAATATTCCTAAATTTCGCGCTCTTTCAAGATGAACACTGGCCAAGTCTTTCGGTTTCTTCTCTTCTTTCACTGAATCTTGTTGTTGCGCGCCGCTCTGATTGAACAGATTTCCATTGATCTCGGTGGATTGAGGAGGAAGTGAATATTGGCTAACCTTCCTCTTCAGGCCTTTCTCGTACATGCTTTGCCACACTGCGTCCACATCACCGCGGTCTGGAGTCGACTTGGATTGGTAAACACAGTCGAGGTCTTGTTCCGCTTCCTTCTCCCAGCTCATCATAGCTGTTGGTCTATCTATAATCGACATTTCAGATCAATCAAGTGGTGATTCAACAACGTTGTTGGTGATCTCTTTGTTCGGTCTTCTGGCGTCTATAAACAAGCAGATCGAGTTCAAGTTAGTCCAATTGAATGTTTTCGTGATGTGGAATTATAAATACAGTGTAAATATCACTATCTCTTTCACCTCCTGGGAAGGTTATCAGCTACCTTCTTCTGGATGCCTAAATCAGCTCGTGTGGCCCAGCCCAAATGTTACCGAAGACAATCCCGGTAATAGTTTTCCCGCCTGACTGCGATATCAAATCTTGCGAGCGTCCCAAACAGCAATACTCAGCGCGCGTATGTTGACAACTCCGCTCAATGTTGACCGACCGATTTAGCTTCTTACTGTTCTGAACAGCGAAAGATTAAAGCACGGATAATCTTAGATTTGTTGGCAATAAGAAAAGTACTGAATACTTCAAAAAATTGGTTTGAAGTTTCAATTTCTGCTTGAACCGATGTGCGTGCTCTGGGTGTCGAAGGTTATTGTTCCTGAAATGAATAATTTTCTTGACTTTTTATGAGTCTCCTAATCAATATTCCGTTTATGGTGCCGGTGAGCCTCATTTATAAGGTTTCAGAGAGTATCTACGTGACTGTTTCTCCACATTCGTCGTATTATTGACACAAAATTCTATTAATGAAAAAGAAAACAAAAAGTGTGCCTTCAAAATTTGACAGAATGATTGCCATCCGGCTAGCTGGTGAAAAAAACCGCACGTGCTGAAAGCACATGTTATTGTCTGACATAATCATAAACAGTGCGTGACGGACATGGGTTTCAATGGACTTTTCCGTAACGAAAATACAAAGTCGTAAAAAGGCAAAACGATTGCAAACGAAATATGCCTGTACAGAAAAAATCCTCGATTTATTTTCACGAGAAATAATAAAGCGATTTTGTGAAGATACGAAATTCCCCGCGCAGAATCGCGATTCTCCCACGTAACGCGCGCACCCCACGTACTTGTCGGTGTTTCGATTGCGTTAATGACGAACTGTTTTTGGTTTCTAACGAAGCCGAAAGACAGTAATATTGCTTGTCTAATTATTTTTGCACAACTCAGCGTCAGATCTGTATCGATAAACCCCCGTGATTTGTATTTCTCGGCAGTGGTCCACAAAAACCCCCACGCGCGCTCCGAGGGCCTTTCAAAACGCCTAGTTAAGATGTGATTTTGCCGGGTTAATTACAGCTAAAAAAATTTAGTTTTCCTCAAGCCTATGCACAATTTTCAGCGTTTCAGGAAATAGTTATTAGGTCTGCTTACCTTAAGCCTGGGCGCCTGGATGGTCGTCTGTGGTAGGCACTTCTCCCGGGGGGGTTACTTGGGCCAATCTTTGCTGGGTATGTGCCGCTAGCCTCTCAGAACCCCCGCCCCATTATAGTCATATTCTATGGCCAATTATAGACCCCATCTTAGTCACTTTTGGGTAAATGTAATTTTCATGACCCCAACTTAGTCACGTAATGGGAGCCGTTTGTCAACTATTAAACAACAACAATGAATACGGTAACTTTTTCTTTTCGGCGAATCTTTCCGTTTATAAATCACAACTTGCCAGAATTTTCTTACTCTCAAAATCCCAGAAAAGTGTGACCCCATTCTAGTCACCCTATAAAAAGTGCTTGAAAAGGCGACCCCATTATAGTCAGTCCAGTCGTGAAAATGCGACCCCATCCAGCGGCACATCCCCGTTAGCCCATTTATAGGAAGTGCCCCCCCCCCCCCCCGGGGCACTTCTCTGATGACCCGTCCTTTCATATATCATCACTTCCATTTGCAATATAGGGACCTGGGAACCATGATTGCATGCCGATCACTACACAAGACGGGGTCAGGACTGGAAATGAAATTACATTTACTCGCGCCTCGAGGTGCGCTGGGAGTGCCTATGTTGTCTTCATTCACTCA
The DNA here is from genome assembly GCA_963693305.1 of Meandrina meandrites. Classification (NCBI taxonomy): domain Eukaryota; kingdom Metazoa; phylum Cnidaria; class Anthozoa; order Scleractinia; family Meandrinidae; genus Meandrina; species Meandrina meandrites. The sequence goes on along the minus strand of OY855903.1, from coordinate 3,147,498 downwards.
AAAGCGTTGTTACTGAACTACCAGCCGGAACACTGAGCAGTGCCACAAACTAAACAAAATCACCAGTAAATGCAAAATTATAAATAGCAATGGATATGAAAACGCGGAATCGCTCACTGTACACCGCTGTATTGTACCTGGGGGGAGGGGGAGGGGAGGGGGAGGCAACTCCCTATCCTCAACTGGATGTGGAGGCTCCGCCCGAAAGTACTAGTTTCTATCCAAGGTATATGAAAGGGGTACCCTGATAGCCTCCCCGTACAACAAATGTTTGAGCACCTCCCCCCCTAACATAATAACTTTCCATATTTTGCTCTTATTAACCGAGCAGGAGGTCTGTATGGGAGAATCTTGACTGAGGTCGTGAGTACAGACCGAACGCAGTGAGGTCTGTAGTCATGACCGAGGTCAAGATTCTCCCATACAGACCGACTCAGCTCGGTTATAAGATGTTTATTATATGGCCAAACTAGAAAACTTTTCAGCTGAAAAATTCACTTTGGTTCGCCATACTCGCTGACATGTTGCTAGTGAACGGCGATCGCGGAAAAATTATAATAAGCGAAGGTCGATATCACCGGCAGGTATATTTTCAACTTCTATAGCCTCTTTAATCGACTGATAGGATATTCTTACGGGTATTTTAGTTGCTTTTAATCGTGTGTAGTGCTTTTAACTTCTGACCTTGCAATTACCTGGCAAATTCATTTCTAGCTGATGATTTGATTTCGTGCCTGTAAACTGAACGAAAATTTGCCAAAGTTTGCTCGCTCTTGTTAACCTTTTTTCGCGTCAAGCTTTTTGGTTCATCCATTTATTATTTTTTAGCAGAAACAAGTCCAGGTTTTGCACTTTTGTTTGTAAACTTCTCAACGTAAGTGCAACCGGTCTAGATGGGAAAATCTAGACCACTAGACCGCGGTCGATGTCGATTATATATTTTAGCCGATTAAATTCGCGAATTTGGTAGTTCCAAGTCTTTGTGAGACACGGTCATATAATAATAGTTCTTATTGTAGAAAAATAAGTAGAAATAAATTTTTGAAGGAAAATGAGTTATAATTCTACTAATTAGATTATTCGTTCTCGATTTCTATGAGGTGATAGGTGATTCAGCCTTCGGCTAACCCGTTTCAGGCCCTTGGTCAGTGGGGCGAGCGGGAGCGAAGGAACAGGCTAGCCTTCAGCCTCATCAACTATCACCTAAAAGAAATCCCGAGCTGATAATCTAAATATTTATTAAAGTGCAATGGCTGAGGGTCGTCTACAAAATAACTACATCTTGTTCTTGTTCTCTCCGAAGTTTCGGAATAAGTTGAAAAAATATTTACTGACCGAGAAGACTAAAAGAAGAACATTCACCGTTAAGCCCTGGCCAAACGGTAACGCAAGTGGACGCAAGTTACAGTCGCAAGCTGAACTTGCGCACAGACTTAAGTCTACTCGCAAGTGCACGCAACTTGTCAAAAGAAGCCATTTAAATGCTACTGCGCGCGCTGAAAAGGTGGTGCCAAACGAGGACACAATGTTGCGGACACATTGTTGCGGACTCAAATGTTTCCCCGTTTGCCCGTGCGCGCAACATTTGTTGCGGACACAAAATTTGTTTCCGAGACACAAAAATTGTTTCTGATTTTTGACAGAAACATTTTGTGGCCGCAACAAATGTTTCCCCGTTTGCGCGGCATGGACACAAAACAAACGTTTTGTGTCCCGTTCGTTTGCCCACCCAAGAAACATCATGAGCAACAATGTGTCGGCAACAATGTGTCCTCGTTTGCCACCACCTTAATATGGTACTTGAAGTAAACAGCAAGACTGGCATTGACTTGCGTAGTTGACTTGTGTGCAAATTTGATCTCGACCAAAGTAAACGCAAGTCAACGCAAGTGCACGCAAGTCGTGGCCAAACGGAGACGCAAGTAGACGCTAGTTTTCAACTTGCGTCTACTTGCGCCTCCGTTTGGCCAGGCCTTTACGCGAGTTGAAACCTGTTGAATGGAATGATGAGCATGCGTACAGTGCAATTCAAATAACAATTCAGTCCGCGCACGATTTCGCTAAAGCGTTAAGTCAAGAGAAAATGTTTGTGTAATACTACTAGTTCAATTCACTGATGTCGGAAAGAAATAATGAGAAATCATTATTTGTTGAAGAATGAGTTAGAATTCTGCCTGTCACCTCATAACAAATCTAGAGCGCATAATCTAATATATTACAGATAAACGACTTTTGGTTGTTTGAGAAATCGAGATTTCACTGAAACAATTCTATTTAGCCGAAATTCAGAGACAGCAACCTTTAATTTCTTTTACTTTCTTCTGATTGACGCCTTGTTGTGATATGGATTAGCTCGATTTATATTTTGCATTTTAATAACGCTAGCATTTTTTTAGTTCGTCTGTGAACAAATGAGGGCAAACAGACGAAGCATCCATCCAGGCGAGCTATCTGGATAGTTCGTCCTAGAATTCGTCCAGCGGGATCTTCCGTCTCTGGAATAAATCGAATCATTCTTTTGCTGCTGGAATAGATAAAAAAGACATGGCCTGTTCTGGCTCGAAATTTTGTCCGCATAACTAATAACGATCCGTATAAACGTTCTCTGTTGTAAGTTCCAGTTTCTGTTTTGTCAAAAGATTTTGAAAAAAGTGCTTATCAAGTTTTTTTTTCATCTAATTTTGTGCAAAAAATAAAAAATAAAAACACGGAAACGCAAAACGTTTTTCTGCATTTTGTCAGGTTTGCTAAACCCACACAAAATATAAGGCACTGGCAACACTTAAAAATTTGACTTTCTAGCCTAATTTTAATTACATACTGCATGGTAATTTTTGTTTGCTAATATTTTTGTTTAGCCAAAAGAATCGTTTCTTTATTTTATTCCAAATTACCAATTTACCTCTGATGCCAGACGCTGTTTCAGACAACAAGTGATATCTTGTGACCTCGTTAATGCAGGTGTCAAAACGAGTTCAGGGCATGGCAATATATAAACTGTAAATACATGTAATTTTATTTTATAAATGTTTGAAAACTGCATGCTCTCAGAGATGTGCTATGGACAGTCGCCCCTCATACCACGTATTCAGGTTAAAATACTCAAAGCGTAGAACAATAACAGGAATATTGTTTTCAGTCGTTTTGAATGTATAACGGCTGAATAAGTGGAAACCAAGGCTAAAAATAGTTTTGTCGTGATAAATTCAGCCACATGGTTGATTGCTTCGCCCAACAGGTGTCCCCATTCACGCCACAGTTTTTATTGAAAAATACAGGCTACGGATATAAACATTGACCTGTCAAATCAGCAATCTTTTCCAGTGAAACCGTTGAAAGCATTCATCAGCAAAATAGCGTCGATGAAGTGCGTCTTTTTCTTGTTATCTGTAAACCTAACCTTCCGCCGGTTTCTGGTGCAGTGGATATCAAGCCAAGACACAAAAAGGAACCTGCCTTTTGTATGATGCAATTTTCTATTTCGACTTGCAAATTTGCTACACGCCCCGATAAAAACCAATACAATGAGAAAGCCGAGCCATAAATTTGAATTAAACAATCCACAAATTTAATCCCCGAACTTTAGTTCGTTGTTGCTTTTTTACAAATTTACAAATAACAAAACGACTGCGTTTATGTAAGTTTTTTAACGAATATCTACTACATGAACGACCAATAATAACGATATGTTATCGCTCCGTCTCGTGACTTTCTAAACTGGTTCAAAAGCAATTAGTTCATTGTAATTACAAATTCGCTTGATCCATGTTATACTTACATAGCCACATCAATAAGACTTTACAGTTAACGCCTATATAAACTAGGTTATTAATTCGAGGATTTGTTAAATCTTACAAAATCAAGAAGTGTTCAGAAGGTTTTACAATAATAATGTTTAACACTAATATTATCCGATTTTTGCCCTTTGGTGAATCATAATAAAAGTTTCCTTTCAGTAAGCTCTAGTGTCTCCCATTTAGCAATGATAAGGTTTTTTCAGTCAGTTTTTTTCTTGCTGAAATTCTTCCTTCGCCATCGTCGTCCTTTGTCTTTGTTTAGTTTTCCCGCGTTCAAAGCCCTTTCACGGTGGACTGCCGCGAAGTCAAACACGATCTTGTGAGGATGGCACTCGTCTTTTCCTCCTTCTTTATCCCAAAACGTTTTTTCCACCGGAACGTGACACTTACAAGCGTGAGAGTGCTTCATCTGAAGACCTTTTTCGTATAAGCTTCGTCTCATGGCCAACAACTCCGCGTTTAAAAGAGATGACATGAAATCGTAAACAAGGCAGTAATCCCGGTCGGTTTCTTCTTCCCAACAGGCCATTGCGAGAGGGCGGTCCACAGCCGTCATATTAAAAAGATTCCGGGTTTCACTGGCAGCAGCACCAACGAAGATTCAAGCAAGACAGTAAAGGACGGACTATATATTCTCTCGCCGCTTTCTATTTTGACCAATTTAACGGACGCAGCTGATTAACGCGACTATAAATGTCTTCGTTTTGAATTCATGAATGGCACATATGGCACCAGAACCTGTTTACACTTGAAGCGCACGTGATGACACGATGCTATTGATTATTTTGGCTATGACGTCACGGAATAGCTTAGATACCAGGCCACACGGGCTTTCAGTTCGGTGCTGTCAAACTTCTGGTCTGTTCCAGGCCGTACGGTTAGTTGAGGAGCAGCGCGCGAAAAAAAAAAAGGATTAGCTCTCTGACTTACCCTTGTAGTATTTTTATTATTTCATTTTTCACTCGCCGGTCTCTAACTAACCGAACGCGAACAGGCTACCAACCTTCATGCTCTTTCTTTTGCATTTTTCACCTGAGCTGATGATTTACATAAATAATTTATGCTTTAATATATACCTTACTACGATACTCTTTCTCTGTATTTAAGCAGACAACCGGCTATTCATTTTCAGAATTCTTGCCTGGCATTTTAGTGGCTAAGTAACGCTAAATATTTTTTTACGAATCTTCCAGTATTGACGAGACCTTCGGGCGAGTCAAAATGCAAATGATTTTTACAAAAGCGTAGCTGTGCTTAAAATAAATGTCTAATGGGAGATTTGTTAAACAACATTTCCTTTTCCGAAATGCTATTTTTAAACTGTGTTTTTTCCTTTTAATTTTGCCGTCAGGAAGTCTACAGAGAAGCTGTTTTTTTTACCTGTTTTTTTTTTCAAACAGGTCTCGTTGAGTACAAACACCTCGCGATATTCATTTAAAAGAAAACAGAACTCTTAGACCCAGCAAACTAAAAGTTCTCCACAACAGAAAAGGAAAAACAACTATATTATTATTGTTATTATTAATATTAATTATTATTATAATATAGATAGGAGTCTGCGCGCGCTCTGATTGGCTAAAAACCTATGTTTTATTAGAGTATAAAACATAGAAAAATCATGTTTTATTGTTTTTCGTCAGCTTTCTTCGAGTGCTTCGCGCCTCGTTGGCTATAACCACTCGTATCCAACAAGGGCGAATGGAATATTTGTTTTTATTAAATTGCTTTTTACTGAAGTATAAATCCACTGGACATTTCATTTTGATGTAAACGAAGTGATAGTATGAGGAGGCGGGAAAATTTGTGGCGCGGTGTTCACTCCTTGAGTTGAATGAAACACGCAAGGAAAGCAAACGAGAGAGTTTTCTTTCGAAGATTTTCCTCGACAATCTCCTCTTAAATCGTCTATTCATGCTGGAAAATTGCGACAACAATTAAGGTTTACGGGAAGATCCGAAGCAATAGCTTTTCTGGAAATTATACGCCTTGTGCAAGACAAGCGAAGCAAGTGTTTACATATTGTACTTGTTTACGGCTCCACAGCTGTCATCAAGACTACTGCTGAAACGAAATTGCACTCAGAGTCGGTGAAGTTTATTGAAGTTCAAAAGGACAAGATAAACATTGAAAGGTAACAAACTTACGTCGAACAATGAATGAAATTGTGTCAGTTTTCTGGTCTTCCCGTAAACTATTTGCTGCTTTTCATCTTCGTTCAATCGCTCTTGTTGTACATTTACAAGTATTTTAATTTAACTTTCCACTCGCGGCGTCTAAAATCTATTTCATAAAGCAAAGAAAGAAGCCTAAGCCATGTTTTATACTGTCATAAAACACTCCGGACATTTGAGAACACTCGAGAAATGTAGAAAACATTCGCCTGCGGCTCATGTTTTCTACATTTCCCTCGTGTCCTCAAATGCCCGTCGTGTTTTATGACAGTATAAAACATGGCTTAGGCTTCTTTATTTGTTAATTATTATAATTATTATCATTATTATTAATCATATAAAGATCTCAACCCAGAGCAAATATATCGCCAGCATGAAAATGGGAAAAAGCGCTCATATGCAAGGAGAGTTATTGAAATCGAGCAAGGGACATTTACTCTGCTAGTTTTCTCAACTGCAGGAGGAATGGCAGAAGAATGCAGACGATACCACAGCAGACTAGCAGAACCCTCTGCAATAAAGAGAGGGTACGACTACTCCACGACTATCGCTTGGGTCAGAACCAAAGTCTCGTTTGTAATCTTGAGATCAGCGCTTTTATGCCTTAGAGGTTCACGCACTGTCAGGAGAAGGAACAATCTAAAAAATAGAGAAAGGTCGAGCACGAATTCAATAGTTTTCAAAAAATCTCAAATTATATATGAAGCACGAATAATACGTACAGGCAAATTCGAAAATTGCATATTTAGCAGGAATGTTTGAATTTTGATATACAGCTATTTGAGAAACGTTGTCGGAAAAAAGCACAAAGCTGCACAAGCCAATCCCGAAAAGTAGTATGGGCAGATGTTTAGAGCTACTGCACGTGTTGAATACTAATGAGATATAACAACAAAATAAGCGCGAATTTCAGGTTTTTTCTTTCTTTTCAGACATTTAGAAACAAGATACGTTTAGCCCCTCTGAAGTTTAGAAGGCTTTTCTTCACTCAAAGACATGCGACAGTAAAAGTAAAGCTACAGATGTAGGCCCCCGAGAGGAAAAGCAAATTCTCAGATTCTCCACGTGCAAAAATACAGACTTGTAAATTTTCTCTAGGCCAATATTCAAAATTCGTGTGAATACCCAGACCACCCTTCGGTCTTGTCGCGTGCACTTTGATGCTTTTTTTTTCCGACAACCTTTCTCGAAATATCTGTAAACAACGACAGCATTTACAACATGGGTGCCTTATTAAGATAAAAACAGTCAGTTCACGACACAACGCTCGCAGCTAGTCTCAAGATAAATTCTCTTCTGCCTCTTCTGCCCCTGACTTCTGCCATCATGGACGTTTTACCGGAAGGGCAATGCACTAAAGGTGAACAAGGCTTGACAGCTGTTGCCTTGACCTTACTTTGAAGAGCAGGAAAATCAGGAGCAGGTTTTTTGTTTAAAGTTCTGTGCGTCAAAACAGATTGGCCATCTGCGCAGGATGAGACCAGGTTCTGATCCTCAAACAACATCGTTGCCGATGGTCTTTTTTTTCTCTCGCTCCGGGGCGGGGAGAGAATGACCGGCATCGGAACGAGGTTGATCCAGAAAGATCCAGAAATGAGTGGGGTGGGAGAGGGAGCAAACTAATGGCGCCACAAACGATATACTGTTTTTGTTGTTTTATTTTAGCTAAAAGCGACAAAAAGTTTTGACAAATGTCCAATGTGTTTATGCGTTACCTGGGTAGCTAAGCTTTAGCTATACACACACGGTACAGATGTAGACTGTATCGCCCACGAATGTAACCAAGAAACGGCTTCCGTTAGTGTCTCAGGTGTACAGACGTGGGCGGGATCGAAGATCTGTATGAAAATGAAAGTGCTCAAATGCCGATAAGCTTAAAAAAAACAAGAAAACGCTAGTGCTCATCGAGGTGAGCACTTGTGCTCTTTTACTTGTGGTAGGTAGGAACTGGCATGAAATAAACACAGACACAAGATTTGACATGACTCCTATCATGCAATTGTTACCAGAATTTCTAAAGCCCCGCCCTTAGAATTCGCTATGTTGTGTTGCACGTGTATCTGCTTATCGAAAGCGCTGTGAACATCGTTGTTGTTTATGTGTGCGAGCCTGGCTTTGGCTTGCAAACTTTTATGATCCTCAAGATGCAAAAAATATCAGTACACGATAGTTACGATAGATCAAGGAATATATGTAAAAAGTAGTCTTGATTGTTTCTTCTTCAAGGGTTAGATGAACGCAAAAAATATTTCATAACCCTGGGAAGTGAAAAAAGTTACAGTGTCCTGAAGTCTGCCGATAAAATCAAAATAAACAGTTCGAAATCATGCCATTGTTGGCAGTTGCTATAAATAAAAAATGTTTGTATTTCTAATAAAAATGGAAACGAAAAAAAAAAAAAACTATACTTTTAGTACACCTGACCATGCTAATGATACCATGGCACACCCTGTAAGTTTACTCTTGTTTTGTATATAAGATCGGCTAATTCTCGAACTAAGGCTGAACTAAGAATGAATGTTTTTTTCTTTTTCATTTTTTTTCATGATCTGAGCCATAAACGTTCTTAACATATCTCAAATTCTACAATTTTTTAAAGTCATTTTATACAGCTAGTTGGCTGTTTTTGAGAAAATGTATATTATGCGAAACAGGTTCATGTCGTTACTATGACAGTTCCGGTACAGCCAAGCCGGCGGGGCTTTATCTCAGCCATAACATTCTTATAAAAAGATTCTAATGAACATAAAACATAAAGCAAGCTGATCATCCTCTAAAATAAAATTGGAAATATTTCCTTTCCTACAATGTTATTGGATTTAATTTTGATACAAAGAGAAACTGTGGCATCCATTCTTACAATACCCGTGGCAAATCCATTTTTTATTTACCGAGAATAAGACGTAATTATGGCAAGAGAGCTTCTTTAGTAACTTTTTTTCGGTAACGGTACGTACCAGAAAGTAAAATAAAGCACATTTAGTATCTCGAGGTCCAGTTAAATTAAAATGAAAGGCGATAGTCTCGAAATAGATAAAAAAACGAAATAATTTTCTCTTGATTCGTGAGACTTTGCGCATGCTCTCGAAGAGCGACTCCAGGTTGGTTATGAGTATATATATAAATATTTTTATGTTCTCTGATTCTTTAGCTGTGTTTAAGCACCGGTAGCGCCTAAAATTGGCTGAGCTCGGTTTACTGGGAACGGCTAAGGTAGGTGACTACGGAGTTGATGATAATTTGGCCTCGCTTGTCGCATGGCCGTTTATTTTCTTATCGTTTTTACAAAAATAAGAAAGGTGAGTGTAACCAAATAATCAGTTCCCAGCAAAGGTGAGGGATTACCCGCTAAGCTGGAACAACAAAGATATGACCTAATCTTGTGGAAGATCTGGGAAGATACCTCAGTATAGCTGACTGAAGAGCTTATTCTCTCGTTGTGCGCTTGAAGCAAATGAGACCTTTTAACAGGGTCTCGCCTTGTTAAATACGGGTAGATGTAATGTCCCGGATAACCGGAAATCCCTCGGCCGGGAGCTGGGACTTATTCGAATCAAGCAGCATAAATTCACTTATTATGGTAATAAATTTCCTATATTTTCTTCTTTTCTATTTTTGTTTTCTTTTGATTTGTTTTTCCGAAGATACTAGGTTACTGGGTTAGCTATTGAAAATTCGAGGTTCCATTCTTCTGACAGTTTTCTTGGGATATTTTCTACCAGCAGAAAACGATAAACTAGTTCCAGGTCTTTTTCTAATAAGACATGTGAACAAAGAAGTTGTTGACTTTACATGTGAGTTAATTGGTCACGTCTCCATATTTTTCACTTGAGTTTGTGCCAACATTCCGCTATTTTGTTGATAAACAAAGCCACATTAACATGATTGATCTGATAATTCTATTTTTAAGTTGAAAAACTCTTTCATGCATATAACCATTTAGCCGATCCTTATGGCATCCAGTGTAAATACTGCATGATGTAGCGCTGGTATCTTCATTCTTACCATACTTAAATTTTATCAATGAGAACCGAAAATTCTTTGTTAGTTGGAAACGCTCCATCTTAACAAGAGTTTATCTAACTAAATACAGGCAGTGTTTATGAATGAACTACAGTGTTGGCAATTGGCCCGATCATAGAAATCTAAAAATGTGCTTAGAAGGCTTGTTGATTTAACTCTTTCGATTGGTAAGACGAGGAACAGTTTCAAAAGTGGGTCCTACCTTGCATGCCACACCATGTTTACACCCAGGCCCCTTGGGCCTGTATTAGTGTGCATGGCTTATTTGAAGCCAATATAAGCTTTGCACGGTCGTTTTTCCGCTTTCTTACTCGCCTTACTGAGACGAGTAACGGTAAACCAGGCGAAATCGCGCGAGATACTTCAAAAGCACAGAAGGCGATCGACTAATAACATAATTATAGCTAGTTAGTTGAGGTAATAAAACCCAGAAATCCACTGACACAGATAACTCGTGATTATGTTCAGAGTAAAAAAAGACATAGAAGAAAATATTGCATCCCTCTTTATTAGCAAGTAATGTAGCAAGAAGATAAAATTTGGGAGTAATAGCTGGTATCAATCTATATTGGTCTCCTCGTATACAATATGCTCAACTGATTTCCATCGTTATGGTCAGAAGGCTTACAACAACGTAGCCCTGGCGCTATTTACAAGCACTATCTGGTCTAGAAGCTATAACTTCTGTCAAATAAGGACTTATATATAGGCAAAGCCTCAGCTTTGATATAACAAGCTGCAGGAAACTAACAAAGTTTGCAAAGTTTGTATTCCAGCTTGTTGCACGGTATTTTATCCGCTTTCTCTTACCGTTGAGCGAGTTTAAAAATCCTTAAACTTTTCCCTTTGCCGAGTCTTGGCGAAGTTGATTTCAAAATTAAGAGTTCTTAAGTTCTGACAGTCAACAAATAGTAACGCCCTGCACAATCGCTTTCATCTCAAGACTAAGCTGCAAGAACGATTCGACATTCAAGCCCGCAGTTTTGGGCTTAATCACATGTTAAACCATGGTCGCCTTAATTCTCTTCCGATTAAGCTCGTCCATGTCGTTTACGGCGGTGACGGCGACCTTCATCTTTCAGTACAGGCATCCCACAATTCAGAGCACGCTCTTCGTGAATGGAAGCCAAATCTTTTTTCAGTTTGTTCAAATGTTCCAGCTGTGCTTCAAACAGTTCGTTCTCTTTTATGTCTTCTAGACAAGGAACAAACCTAAACTTGGGGTACTTTCGCCTCTTTCTCCCTCGATGGAGGTTTACTTTAGGGCTCTGCCTCATGCTCAGATCTATGGCTGCAAGATCGTCACTGAAATCCCAAGCAGATTTTTGGCCATATTTGAAGTCGAAATCGTAAACTTTAGCCATGTTTAATTCCTTCATCGTAAGCGGTTTGTCATCATGTAAAAGACATATGCACTCTGGCGCTAACTCCCCAGCTTCAGGAAATAGTTCTGTTTTGCACATAATTTCAAAGGTCGCTCTTGTTCTCAAACCAACGCTCCTTTCAGCTCTAATGCTCAAAGACAACTGATGCAAGAAGTTGATTACAATGCATTTCACTCCAAGCAACAAAGAAACAATACAACGGAAGCTTATTTTAAGACATTGCGGAAAACCCCAGCCACTCGAGATAAGAGCCGCAATATCAGTCGATCTGCTACGCAACAGAACAAAACTACAAAAATAAAAATAAAAACTGTGTTGAGACAAATGAAGCAGATAAATTTCAAAAGCTAAAAATGCGTATAGTCTACTTTATCACTAAAAGACATTATAAAACATAAAGTTATCTGTGAGAAACCAGAGCTTCGTTTAATAAACCGACAAACACAGCCTCAGTAATCAAGGAAATAATCAACTGAACTGAAAAAAAAACGGTTTCTTTTACAATCATGCTATATTGGTGTAATAGTAGGTAATAATAGTTCAATGGTTTGAAATTAATCGAGACACCTGCACGTGCACACAACAATGAAACACGTTTCTTTGGATCGAATACTGGCCTTCAGCTTTGCTCTCTTGATGGGAACGCATAGTAATATAATTGATCTCAGATATCATGTTTAAACTGAAACAATCGGTCCTGTATCATAATGTTTTGACTGTGTTTTGAAGTAGCTATGTATTGTGTTTGTATTGATGGTATGAAGAAAATTATGGAAACTGTGACTGGAAAGCAATGATGGACGCCTTATAAACTAAATGACTTCAGATAGGATCGACCCAGATAATAAACAATGAGACACAGCATGTACATGAGAGTTTTGACACTTCTAACGATCTGTGTGAGAGCACAGTTATATCAGTACTTGATATCTTTATAAAAACGATTCTACTGAAGAGAGTGATCAGGATATTGCGAGAAAACGTGACTACAGCAATTATAGATATGCAAAAGTGTGACCCGGAAACAGCGCAAAAAAGAAGAAGACAAAACGAGTCAAATATTGTGCATGTTATCCCAGTGAAGAATGAGAGAACTACATTGGTGACATTGATCTTGATTCCCCTGTGTTTGGTTGTTGAAACTGAAATCCCTATATTTGCAGTTATGTGCAGAAACTGACTGCTAAGCTATCCAAGTCGAATAACAGGAGAAGGGATTAGTTCGGAACTGTTATTGTTTAGCAGTTTTCAATTCATGTTCTCGTCTGTCACTACTCACTTTGTGTGTGTAGTTCGCTTACACGTTTGAAACCTATTTCTTCGATCTATGGAATTCCATAGATCGAAGAATTAGGTTTCAAACGTGTATGCGAACTACGAGAAACGTCAAATGACTGATCATGCTTCGATGGTATGGTATATCGCACACCAATTCGATCGGGTCAGTTAATGCAAATGAGTTATGCAAATGAATTATGCAAATGAGTTGCAACATTGTATCCAACACATGTACTTTTTGGGTACCCAATTTTCCAGCATTTCATTATGTGGGAGGTGCGGTGGCCTAATGGTTAGTGCGCTGAACTCCGGATCGAACGGTCCAAGTTCGAGCCCTGGCCGGCGTACTGCGTTGTGTTCTTGGGCAAGACACTTTACTCTCATAATGCTTCTGTCCACCCAGGTGTATAAATGGGTAACGACGAATTTACTGCTGGGGGTAACCGTGCGATGGACTAGCATTCCATCCAGGGGGGAGTAGAAATACTCCTAGCCGCTTCATGCTACGGAAACTGGGATAAGCTCCGGCCTGATGGGCCACTAGGCTCGTATGCAGATTTTACCTTACTTTATGCTAAACGCTTCGTGCGCTTGATTTCGGTGTGACCACCGGCATGTCACAAGAAAAAGGAGGACTGGGCTGGGGAAAGTATGCTTCCTTTGAAATATATGACATCTGCAAATGGTTAGATGTTCTAGTCTTCTCTGTACGATCAACCGTAGGGCCCCTCTCATGCGTCTTCACTGTTATGGTTAGCAGGGGGCGTTAAAGAAATCACACACTCGTCGTAAAGAGTTGGGCACGAGGTTCCCGGTGCTGTGGTCTGGTTTTTGTATCTTTGCAATATTGAAATGTTCGGAGATACCATTAGCTATGTTTAAAAGTTACTCTTCAATCCTAGGGTCAATAATGTATTCACTTCACTTCATAGCCACTTGCCCAGTTGAGAAAGCCGAGTAGGCGTGATTAAAGAGAAACTAGATATATTCTTTTGGTTCTTTAGATTGGAAACAGAAAAAGACCTCGTATAGAATAATTAACCTTTAAGTAGTATAAATATTTTCTAATATCTTTGTGGCATGGGAATCAAAGTGTAGGTGTTATCAAAGGGTGCGATCTCGCTGACAACTGAACATCTCTGACTTTCGTGAACATATCTAGCCTGTGTTTTCGGGCGAAAAGATAGAGGTATTCGACTCATTGTTGAAAAACAAATGCTGGGCATCCTAGATGTTACGAAAAACTACAACGACCATATAATAATAAAGAATATATATTTTAATTGTGTGATAATTCTCTTATCTGAGCAATATCGTCGTATTATAGAATGAAAAACAGAATATTTTGTTGGGCGATCGCGGCTTATTTGAAAGACAATACGAACAGTTGGTACTGCTGGCTCGATTCGTGCAAATGCAACTAGCACGAACACGTCGTTCAAGCGTTAATATTTTTTAGACTATTGGTAGTAACTTTCACAAAAATAATTTTAACAGGTCTAACAGTCGACGCTAATCAATAACGCTGACTATTATATTTTGAAAATATAATGCATATCTACACCCAGTGGTATAAATTGTTACCGTAAGTTTTTACGAAAAGCTGAGAGAATCTGGAGGTGAGGAGGGTGGCTATACATGGACTAGCAACCCATCCAGGGGAAGTGGTAATGCTTTGTATGGCTTAATTCGTGTGAGAGAAACTGGATGGGCTTTGTTCCAGCAGGACCATACTGGAGGTCCGTTGTTGTATGCTTTTTAAACAGGCTACTATTGGGTTTTACCGCACAAATAAAAATCAATTTGGCCTTTCATCTTATCTTATACTGACCTGTTCAATCCACTTAGAGAGAGGAATACGAGAGAAGTATTCTCCATCTGAGGACAGACCACACCTTAACATGTTATGATCTCAAAGCGAGAAAATAGTATTTGGCCATCTCAAGACCTGCTCCGTTTTGATGTTTATGTTTTTATGCACACATGATTAAGTGGTATGACTTGAAGTTCATTTTGTGTGTCCTTCCTTCGTTTTTATAATTTGTAAACAACAATCAATACCTAATTGTTGACGGAAACGGAGAGACATAATGCCAGTCTTTGGTAAGATCTTAGAAAGAAAATAAGTTAACCACAAAAATCTGGGGTGAAAATAAGTTTAATTTTAATCCACCATGATTTCGGATGCCACCAGGGCCGGGGTGGGTGTACAGCAGGGAGGGTGCTGAAAGCTTGCGTGCTTAAAGCTAGGATTAAGTGCGGCTAAGAAAATAATAATAAGAAAAAATAGTTATTCCATGTCATGAGAGTAAGTAGGAAACTTTTTTAAACGTAGGAAATTTCAAAAGGCTGAGTGAGTTGGGGGTGTGGTTCAGAGCCATGCATTCTATTCACAAATGTCACAAAGCTGCAGCAAACACAGGACCGTATAAAAAAGTTTGTTTACATTAATTTAAATGTGTATTGGCTGGTCACGTTCCTAAATATTTCACTTGAGTTTGTGCCAGCTTTCAGCTATTTTAGTTGATGAATAAAGCACGCATTAACATGATTGATATGATAATTCGATTTCTAGGATGAAATCGGTATCATCCAAGCATGCAGTAGGTTAGTAAGCATACATTTCCTGTATTGTTCATGGTATGGAGTAAATATATAGCTATAAAAACCGGTCGAAGACTGGTATTTTAATTCTTGCTAACGCTAATCAAATTCTTAAAAATTATGGTTTAATAGTAGTCGGAAGTATTTGAAGTAAAACACGAGTGCGGTATAACCAGCTGACTGTAACATATAAACAAGGCTCAGGAACTATAGTGTTGGCAACTGGATTGGCTTATCGGAATCATAGAAACACGGCTATTAAGAACAGAAATGAAAGTCTGCTGCATGCAGCATTTTTAGACAAGGTTTTTTTTCTGCTGTGGTCTATGTCGGAAAAACGGCGCCATGAAACAATAGCTGAAGGTTTTAACACTCCAGCTCCCTGAAACCATCTGAGAGCGAATATCAGCTCTTTTGTTCAAGGAGATCAACGATATAGTAACGTGACTTAAAAACAGAGGAATAATGAAGGAAGTCAAAACTATATTACATATTGAATACGTTTATTGTCGGTAACACACAACTATATGTAGTGTAAGATTGAGGCAGCTGGGCATTGGAAGTATCATAGCACATCTATGGCCGATAGAATTTGTAAAATCAGAGACACGCCCATGCAAAATCGGTGCTTTGAAACATGGATACCGCGCACTCCACTTGCAATGATAAACAAGAGGGCACGCATGCGCAGTTAAAAGTGGAAAGGTGGTGGTTGAAATGCACTGAGTGGTAAACAAAATACTGTGAAATGTAAGCCGAGTGATAGGAACACGAGCAGATCGCTTGATTTTGCAAAGAACGGCTCTTTAGATTACCCCTAAAGAAACTCGAAATTGATCTGAAAGTATTTTGATTGAAGTCTTTTATTAAATATTGGTAATGCATTTGATCGGATTTCCGCTTTCTGCCTATAAGCTGCTCGAGACAATTATCCAGGCGAGAAACATCTTTTTAAACCAATGAAAACATTGAAATTTTCAACACACACTCGCAATGTTTACTTGGAAAAATACGGTCTTGTTTGGCAGAAAAATGAAAAAGAATGCGTAACTTTCACACAAGTTTGACGCAGTTGTAAACAGTTCTTGCTTTTCACTTTGACTACAGAACATTTTATTAATAGCAGCGTTTTAGACCCTGGTGTCACTGATTGCATTGGATAATGTATGAGATTATTAGGTTAAGACTTTCTAGGCTTTCGATCCTGAAAATCACTGGGAAACTGCCAACATAATTAAAAAGAAGAGTGTGTTGATATGTACATCCATGTTTTCTCAGTGGTGTAAGCTCCTTATCTGTGTGGCAACAATACCACCTGCTTTGCGAAGTAGAAAGATTTATCCCAGCTCCAGTAAAGCTAGGTAAACAAATGCACGCGATGCAGAGACCCAGAGAAGAAATCGGATTAGTTCAAGGAACATTACAGAAAAGCCGCGCACTTTATGCGAGCGAACTGAAGACATAAGCAATATCGAGATGTTTCAGGTGCCGAAATACCGATTGCTAAACATTACATCGATTCGTTGAGGCATGAAGCCGAACAAAACTTTAAACCGCAAAGACAAATGACCGCTTTCAACGTTGTGGAGAGAATAGTCTCAAGAGAAGACGTTGTGTTTGTTCTTTGCTGAAAACACGGAAAACATAATTTTACTTTAAAAGGAAGAAAAATTCGGAAAATTGCGTTTGACGGGCAGGGACTGGTATTGGGCTATATTGGTCTCATCCTAAACGTTCTTGAGATGCACTCAATAATCTGTAATCTAATTTTCATCACAAAAAATGTACTCCAAACCGTGGTTGGCTTGCGTGCCACTCTCCTACGCTGTTACATAAACACGACCCTGGTCCAGGACTGGCGCCATGCAAGGAAACCGGGATAACACGACAAACAGCCAAAATTTCCTTTACAAGTTGCAATCCTTGTTTCACATTTATTCCCTTGCAACAGCTTAAAGCATAATGTACTGAAATATTAAATGTTTATAATGGTCAATGCACTTAGCTACTACTTTGAAAGACAACCAGCTAGTTTACAGGCGTGACACTCAAATTCCGATAAACACAATATTGCCAATTCAACATAAACTTGTTAAGAATTCCCGTTTGTGACGGCTGACCATATATATTTACAAAGCGCGAGAATTCCGTATTCTCTCTGACCTCAGTTCTTCCTTTGAGTAAAGTGCGTGAAAGTAAAATTTTCAAGTTTAATTTTATAAAAACTGTTCTGCTTTCTCTGGTTCTTCCTCTGAGTGCTTATTTCCACTCACCGGAATGTTTGTCCCACGTTTGAAAGGCGGAAAGTTCCGGGAATTGTTGCTTGGCAACTGAGCTCTCCTTCATTTCACTGCCGCTAGTTTCTTTTTTCTCTTTGAATCCTTAAAACTCTTTCCACTGATTTGCCGAGTCTTGGCAAAGCTCAGCGGTTTTCTTTTCAACGGATTCGTGCTTCCTAGGCTGGAGTGCTTCGCTATGGTAGCGAATTGGTTTGTTACACCCGTTATTTGGGGTTTGATTTATGTCAGACAAGATCGTCATCTTCTCCTCTGATTAAATCTTTCCTCTGGAACTTCTAGAACGTCCTTTACGGCGGTCTCGCTGGCGACCTTCATCCTTCGGTATAGGCATCCCACAATTCAGAGCTCGCTCTTGGTGAATGGTAGTCAAATCTTTTTCCAGTTTCTTTAGCCTCGAAGTTTCCAGCTGTGTTTCAAACAGTTCGTTTTCCTTAATGTCCTCAAGACTTGGAACAAACCTAAACTTCGGGTACTTTCTTCGTTTTTTCCTTCTATGGCGGTTTGTTTTAGGGCTTTGCATCATGCTTAGATCGATGGCCACGAGATCGTCGCTAAAATCGAAAGCGAATTTTTGGCCATATTTGAAGTCGAAATCGCAGCCTTTAGCAATGTCTAATTCCTCCATCGTAAGCGGTTGGTCATCGTATTGAGGACACAGTGGTAAATCGTCGTGGAATATAGGTCCTCTTTGGCGCATCACGGAAAGCTTTTAGTTTTCGTCTGCAAACAGAACACCTCTCCGGCTCAATTGCTTTAACGTAACTGATTCAAAAACATGCTTCGGTTGCTTTTTATTTCATTATCACTCCAACCAATGTAGAACCAGTATCAAGGCGCATTATTTTAAGACATGACAGCAACGCCCAGGTACTTGAAAATTGTGGCCACAATATCACCTAGCTAAATGCCTTAAGCGAGCCTCACGCGACACGGCAGCCAGGGGGGAGTTGAGCACCCCTATAGAAAAAGCACCCGGGTGATCGCCGTATCTTTCAATAGTTAGGATTCTTGGCTGCCGTTATAGTTATCCTTTATACCGTCAAGGGTGTTAGGTTGGACACAGTATGACACTCTCATCCTTGTTGTTTTAGAGTTTGCCTTCCAGAAATGAAAATAGATTCAAGTCACGAGATTCTTGTATCTCTAAGGACTCCTCTCTTGAAACGTTTCGACGCCGACCCCCGTCTCTCTTCAGTACATGGGAGTGCCCTCGGGCTCAAGAAAAAATAATTAGCGAAAGTACTTCGTAAACACGTACAGGTGTCGAAACAAAGAAAGTAAAAATCTTAAAAATTATACAGATTTGAAAATAGTTTATCATAAATTGCCTTAGTGAAAGAAAAAAATGAAGGCATCGCCTCCGTTGCTAACAACAAGGCGTTGGAAATTCTAGAAAACAACCGAAAATAGCAGAATTTCCTTTTCAAGCCGCGCCGGCTTTTATATTGGTCAATTATGCACCACTAACTTGTTATTCAAGTTTCTTGTTTTTTAATGCCCAGTTAAGGAATTCGTGCCTGACGGTAAATGTCAGCCTTTATTTTTATATATTTATTCACTACATCTGACTGGTTTGTGATAAACTGTATTTCTCTACAGGTGACTGTATAGCATTTATTAAGCAACACATCTCATTTTCTATGGATATCGGAATGAAAAAAAAATCGACATAATAATATCAGCGAATGTCATGAGAAATGTTGTTATTGCTCATCGTAAAAGGAAACATTAATAATACAACGCAATTACGATTTTACGAACTTTGCTCGGTTTCCGACAATTTGGTTCGTTAATTATATTTGATGTTCGTTAGCTTTCGTTGTTTGCGTAACTAGGATGTAACTACCGAACATCCGGAGCGTCTCATCATCAAAACGCTCGTTAAATCTAAGGAGTCTTGCTGCTTCATCACGTACAATTGTTTCACTAGAATAACTTAAAGAGACACTGTCATGCCTGAAATATCATATTTTATAAGAATGGCCTTTTGCTTGCTATAATAGCACTTTATTGTCTTGCAATAGGAAGAGACAAATGCTAAACGTGGTAAAAGCAAAGGAATATCAACTAAGGGAAAACGTGACTAACAAAAGGTTCAAAATTTAACCAGAATGGCAGCTTTGATTTCTGGACATTCTGTCCAAAAATCAATCGCAATCCATTTCCATCCTTGCAATCCTGTACTTCTTCCTCAAAATAACTGTTCTATCTTGTTTTGTGGGTTTTTTTTTATCAAATTTATTCGTGTATTTGGTGGCATTTGGCAACTATGGAATACTATACTATGGAAATTACAAAATAGAAATTTCTATGATCAGCCGTGATAGTGTCCCTTTGATAATTGTTATTCTCATTATATCAGAAAATTTTCAATTAATTCGCCTGATGAGCCGAAAAATCTTCCATTTAGCAGGAACTCTTTCTGCAAAATTAACTTGAAAAAAAGTACGTCTGGTCAACCTTTTTTATTTGAAATGGCATTTTTAATCCCTAATATTCAGGGTATTTCTATACGTGTATATACAGGCTTTCATACCTCTCTTCAGTCAAATCATGTATTTATCAACCGGCATATGATAGTAACCCTCCCCCCCCCCCCCCCCCCCCATTCCAACCCCGCCACTTTGAGAACCATATATAATATTCAGGAAGAGCCAAATATTACTCACAACACGACTTCCCGTGAGTATTCTAAACTATAAATCATCGCTAAAATTCGCCAAATCTCATCAAAACACAGTGTTTTGATAAAATCTGAGCACCTTGAACATAACACATGGCAAAGACGAATTATTAGCGATGATCTAATTGTTATGATCAATAACGATTTCAAATTAAAGAAGCGAGTAGTAATATAATTAATCTGATAATGCTATTTCTAGATTGAAATATTCCTCTGCACGCCATATTTTGAATGATGTTTTGATAGCTTGGAGTAAATAGTTACGGACTGCGAAAGATCACAAATGCATTATTTTTAACAATGATCAAATTGTTATGATCAATAACGATTTCAAATTAAAGAAGCGAGTAGTAATATAAGTGATCTGATAATTCTTTCTGTTTCTAGATTGAAACATTCCTCTGATTTTGAATAATGTTTTGATAGCTTTTCTTCAGTGGCAACAGTACCTGCATTTAAACTAAGGTCTTTCTATGAAAAACTCGCAAATATCGAAAAGTTCGCTGGGATTAGGCCCTGGCAACTGAGGAAACATATTGCGGAAACAACATTGTTTCCTAATATGTTTTCCCTCTTAAGCGCTCACGGAACAGTTGCTGGGGAAGCAAATCTTTATTTCCTTAACTTAAAATGTTTTTTTTTTTTAACAATTTACTTCCCTGGCCACTGTTTCCCCGTTTGCGCTCAAAGGAGACAATTTAAGAAAACGCAAGTTTCCTCGTTTGGCTACAGACAAGTGTTGATTGATAAAGAAAACATTACGGGGAGATATATATAAACGTGGCTTAGTTTTACCATTTAAATCAGCGACTTATGACAAGGAACAAAGAGACTAGATTGTAGTACTAGTAAATTGATTGCGACCGAAACTCGAAATAAAAACTGGTCGATCGTGAAGAACAGTGCAAATTAATAAAAGTCGACAAAAACACTCCACGATTTTAATCACCTCGAGAGACAAAAATGGATTTTTAAGGAATATAGCGTGCTATATTATTCACACCACGAGACACACCTGCGCCAATGTGCTCAAAACAAATCTTCCTTTTTCAGAGAGATAGAGAAAAAGCATAAGGAAGCAGTTGTATGGTCGTTTCAATTTACTAGAACTAGCTTGTTCAGTGAGGTGGTTTCCAGCGATTGGGACACGTTATCACTTGTAAAATTCTACTCGTTGCAAATAAGGAAATATACTAGAGGTAAAGAGAGCCAATCAGATCATTTCTCAGAATTGCAACGTGGAGTCTTTCTCAGTTTCCAAAACAAATATAACCTTTGACTGATAGAATCAATATTATGTGATGAAGATTTGGCAGCACTTCCGCAAACTATCAGAAAGTGACATGAATTTGGGATCAGAGGATGCAGTTTTAAGTAGAGTCAAGAACTGTGACATCTCGACAACACTAACTGAAGTGGTTCTTGAGCAAAAAGAATTAAACGTGACTAAAGACCAGAAACCTATACAGTTGACATCTCTTTCGAAGAGAAGCGACTGAAAAACGCACATGAATGGTAAACACTAGGGAATTTGACTGAACAATATTATGTTCAGTATGCTTATTAAAAGATCAGCATAATATTATCTTAACATGTACAACCACACAAATAAAGCACGTAACTAAATAGTAATGTTTCGCTTTTGAAACACCAAACGCTATACAGCGCCGTGCTATGCTTTCCTAAATTTTGGTCACATGAAGTCAAGAAACTTTTTTAGTTGAACCTTTGCCAGGCGGATGAACATGTAGGCACGAAACAAGTCAAACTACTGAAAACAAATATCAACTTTCAAGTACTGTAGAACCATCCTCTCAACGAGTGCAGTAGTCTTGAAGAGCCATAGCAAGAAACATGACTTAGAAAAAATGCCAAGGTCTTGAGGACACTGTTGGAAAAACGTGCATGCTTCGAAAAAAAAAAGTAAAGAAAAGTGAAGATGGAACAAAGGTCACAAATCATTGTCGCGTAATAATAATAAATGCGAAAAGCAGCAAATAAATCCGAAAAAAAATCTACGAAACCCTTGAAAATTGAGACCGACTATGCTATCAGTTTATTTGGTTTCGGTTGAGACTTGTCAGTTTCTTTGTAAATAAGAAATACTTATAACCCAGTAATAAACGAACGGCAATTTGAACAATATTGAATTGAATGTATTTCAAGAAACATCTTGATGGAGAGAATTTGACCGTGGCTGAGATACTGAGAAGCTCTTATCAATTAAGCGTGATGCATTTTTAATTCGCAATATTGGGTTGAATTTCTTTGATCTAAAATCCCTCCTCTTTGATTCATCCAGTGCTTGTCACTCATGATAGAGGGTGTAGATAGCGAGATAAAAATGCCAGCTGTTTGTTGAGGGTGCTAATGGGGTATGTCGAGGTAAATAGAGCCAGTTTGTCTCTAAACATCGACCCATTCGTTGATCAACCTGTGATCGGCCATGATGTTTCCTCACGCCGAGTTGACCATGTTGACCAGGGAATACAGATCTATAATATCCAAACCAAGCCTAAAGATCGGGATTTTTTTTGTACACAGTAGAATCTCAATTTCTCCAGCCTCCCGATAACTTGAACTAAACTCGTTTCCCTTGGATTTGCTTTCCTTAGTCTAACATTGCAATTTTACCTGCGATTTCTCGATATCCTGATTTTCTTTATCGAACAAGCGGCGAACCAGCTCTTCGTGAGAAGCCCACGCCGCGCGCGATTTGCGCATTCTCAGATCATCTTCGGAGATTAAGTGTCGAATGATAACAATTAAAACGGTGAGCAAATTCGGTAGAAAATCTATTAAGAGAAAATATTTAGCTAGAAATTGCAATGTTTTCCCAATTTGACAATTGAGCATTTTTTTTTCCAGTTCATGAAGGTATCAGTAAGGGTAGTAGGCTGCGATCTTACTTTACTTTTCCAGTCTTTTTCCGCCTGGGATCGTCTAACGGGAAGCGAAACTAAAACCAAGAAAAATAGTTCGCGTCTCGCGCGGCCATATTTCTTTCGCGGATTTCGCGCGTGTCGCTCTCAGCCGGGCGCAGAAGTTTTCACGAATAAGAGAGAAATTAAAGGAGAGAAAAGCGCCGAAGAATGCACTAAAATAAGCCATACTGGAGTTAATTACCCTGCGCACATTTGGAGGAACGGATACTGAATACGATAGCGGCGGGTATTGAGCATTGCACGCACCTTTGATTTGTTTACCCAATTCTCCTCCATCCACCTCGGTCTCCTCACCAGGAGATTTACATTTCCCCCGCGCCCCGACCAATCTCCACATGATTATGCCGGATGTAAAGGATAGTCAAGAGCATTTGAGTCAAAGTCTCTGCCGAGAGCTGAAGTCTCAGGATTTTTTGAAAATATATAAGAACTGCTGTTTATTAAACTGCGAAGCTTGCAGCTGGTACAAATAAAGTTGCAAGTTGCGCGCGCGAGGAGACACTCGCTTCCCAATCGCGTCTCATACTTTCCTTCAGTGCGCAGTTTTGCCTGTTAGTAGACTACAGAATTTCTGATCGAACAGTAAGTAGAAAGAGCATGCAAGAATGTTTTGTAAAATCAAATAACAGATGCAGAGAAGGGAATAAAAAGAAACGAAACGTTTAAAAACGCACGCGCGAGTGGGAACTTCGGAGACTCGTCCAGCTGCGTGGTATCCTCGCTACTCGCGCGTTGCGCCCATTTTGTCGACCTGCCTTTTTCTCGCAATGGTGTGTAAAAAAGTTAGGTTTAAAATCACACTTGATTTGTCAAAACCCTGATCAAATGTGTGCATTTTGCCTCTTGTCCCGGCCTCACCCCGGGGCCTGAATGCGATCGAGTTTGTTTTAGTTCAGCGATCAGTTTCCACTTGGATAAACGCAGGAGGAGTATGGTTATGGAAAACTGATCAACAATGGAACAAATATGTAGAGTAGCTGACAGATGCAATGAAATTAAATCGAGGGATTGGGAAACAAGGAGGTTCCTTGATCTTGCAAAGCCACGCGCCCTTATAGCACATCTCTGAAACAAATTCGAAATTGATACGAAAATATTTCAAGTGGTCACTAGAATAACAATGTGTATGTAATATTAGCATCACATTTGATCGGATTTCCGCTTTCTGTGTTCAGCCATCAAGGACATCTTTGCGGCGAGCCGGACAGACATTTTAACACCACAAGCTTGCTAAGTACTCGGTTTGGAAATTGTTATTGATTTGCTATTTGCGTTTGACACGCAAATTAGAAGTTTGCGAAACTGTCTCCCGCCTCTGTAACTAATTCGTACCGTGTTAATAACCATCCCCCCGGGGCACTTGGTTAACTTGCCGCGAATCTGACTTGCAAAAGTTTAACATTTTTTGATCGGATAAGGGACAAGAATCCGGGAAAAGATATAGTGGTCACATTTTTTAGTTTTCGAGAGGCAGCTCTGCTTGAATTCGAACACTCAAACAAGATGTTTTGAAACACCCTCGCAAAAAATCTATCTCGCGCAGTTTATCAAATTTTCGTTATCATATTTCGATCCGAAGAGATCGAGACGAGCAAGTTGATGAATCTTCCTCAAGGGCTCAAAATTTATCCGCTAAAGATCCAAAACACGACTTCACCAGTTTGATTTATTACAAAGACCTTGTCTTAAAACGCATTACTTTTCAGAACATAACAACTTGTGCATTCACTCGAGGATGAAACAATATCAGGGCGCCTTCAATTCATTAAAACAACATACTTTGTCGAGGCGAAGAGCCACAAACAGAGGCCCCGAAATCGACCCGAGTGAGGAAATTTATCACAGAACATATTGCTTTGGTGAATGGAAGGTTTAAATTTGCCTTCTTGGCGAGAGAAACAGTAACGTCGAAATAAGGAAGGAAATCGTTCTAGAAAACAAGGAGGAGGCGTTTAAAAACACAAGCTATATTGGTCTCGCAATTAAGTTTCCATCAGAAATAAGAATCTATAACAAGGATCATTTCAAGTCAACATAACTGGTCGAAATAACAATACAACACACTGAATTAACCCTCAACAACTTTTAATGTTCTTAACTCTAGGTGTTACATTGATGTTATATTCCTTCAAAGCAATATAAACTTTCGAGTTGTGGTCGTCGTAAACTTACATACAATAATTCATACACTTTTTCCCGTAAAATGTAATACATCAATATATTTTTGGGTTTCATCTTTGACTATGTGCAAAGCGAATCGCGTTAACGAAGCAAAAGACGTGAGGACAAACAACTGATATTTTACAATATGCAATCCTTGTTTGATACCCGAACTAATGCTTTTACATGTAATAAAATTTATTCTGTCGATGTTTTACACAGCTCCGTCGAGTAAATAGCGATGCTAAAATGAAAGCGAAATTTCAGCTTTCTAGAAACTTTCACTGTTGGTTTACTGCGGAGTGTTTCTCTTGGAGTTAGCTTCCAAATGATTCGCACGAATTTGCATTCGTCACGTGAATATTACGTGTAATGAATCAGAGAAACCAACAAAGTTCCAGCAACAAGAGATGTGCATTTCGTCATCTCTCTGACACGCTTTTTCCGTCTCATGATCGCGTTTAAAATCCTTAAATCTTTTCCTTTTGCCGAGTCATGGCAAAGTTTATTTTCTTTTCAAAGGATTCTCGAGTCCTGACAAACAGCACGTATCTCGTATAACGCACTGTAGTCCAACACAACACCATCGCCTTCACGGTAAGGCGAGGTTCCGCCGTTCAGCAGTGCGAATAAACGTTTCAATCCCGCAACTGTGGGTTTCACTTTTGTCACACAAGTTCTTCTTGCTCTTCTTAAACCCTTCTGGAATGCCTTTTATGACGGTGACGACGACCTTCCTCTTTCACTGACATGCCACAGCTCAAGGCTCGCTCTCGGTGAATGGCGGCCAAATCTTTCTTCTCCTCTTCGTCAGACGAGGTTTCAAATAGTTCGTTCTCCTTAATGTCCTCTAGACTAGGAACAAACGAAAACCTGGGATACTTTCTCCGTTTTATTAACCGCCGACGTGTTGGTTTAGGGCTCTGCATCATGCTCAGATCGATGGCTGCAAGATCTTTGTGGAAATCCAAGGCGGATTTGTGGCCATATTTGAAGTCGAAATCGAAAACTTTAGCCCCGTTCAATTCCTTCATCGCCAGTGGAATATCATCGTGATGAAGACAAACTGGTCTGTCCTCTTGTAAATGCTCTGTTTTGCACATAACTTCGAAGTTTTCTCGTACTCTTACACTGAGCTCCTTGTAGTTGAAATGCTCTAAGACAACTGATGCAAGGAAATAATCAGGTTGCTTTTTACACCCATGCACTTACGCGGGCGTACGTGCTCGCAATTTTAACTAGATATTGAATTTCAAATAACAATCCATTATTCATAACAGGCTTGAACCATCAGCCAATCAGAAAGCGAGATTTTAATGGTCCGTGCTATTTATTTATTCCAAACACAATGGAACCTGATAACATCAAAACACTTCAATGACCCACAAATCAACAGAGGTCAGCCCATTTTTCTTCTATTAGATTTAATTCCGTTCGGAGAAAGCACAAAACAGAAGGCGCAAAATTATCCCAAACTTGCCCGAACTAGCCCTGTAAAATTGTCACACGAGCATATTTTCGAGAATAGTATTGACGTGCACTAATTGTTATGCGGTTTATGCGGTAAATATCAATCACGTTTTAACATTCTTGAGAACATCTATGACAGCGCTCAGCTTCCCTTTGTTTCGGATTGACACTTTGACAGATCACGTCCCTACGTCATACTGCTTTGTTGGCGCTGGGACAAGCACAAATTGCTATTTCGAAGCTTTTCAAAAGCGCGACTAAATTACACATTGCGGAAAAGCTTACTGATTTTATTAAACGGCTACACGGCTCAGGCAATTTCAAGCGTACAAGGTCCCTAAAAACTGAGTACCGGAGGAAAGAAGCATGAATGTAAACAAGCGCGCCAGTCTCGGGTTAATGTCAACAAATGTAAGTCAAAACAACTAATCGGCCCTAATCCAACAGATGGTGCAGAAGAGGGGTTCAACACTGTGTGCGCGTATTTAATAACAGTTACCGCAAGTAGTCATTCGAAATTTTCAACAGAAAGAAAATATTTTCGTACTTGCATGAAATTTGCGATGGTAGAATGTATCTTGTTAAAACCACAATCGGAAGGTCCGACAGACTGCACGACTACTATAATGACCCGTGACCCAGCCTGAACAGAAATAGAAAGGCGAAACCGCTCCCTCACAACGGGGTTATCTTTGCGCAACACTGATGAATATTCAATTTATCTCTAATCCTGGTTGCAAAACGAGATACAACCTCTTATTATGCAGCTCTAAAATCTGATGCCTTCAGAAATTTAGAAGAAACTGCACTGCAAAGGAACTCACACAACCCCGCTTGTAAAGAATTCCGGAAATTGTGCAAACTGCAACATTTAGAACAGGAGAAGGGTCATGTAGATGGCTTCTGATAGAAGTTTTAATAGCTTTTGAGCCCTTGAGGGCATCAGCAAATTAGGATTATGCTCTGCAGATTTCTGAAACACGATCAGAACAAATGAGGAAATATTTAATTCAATCGCAAGCAGAGAAGGGATATAAATGTACTATACAATTATATGTGGGTATAAAAAGTACAACTTTTCAAAGTAAAATAGCTGTCAGGTTCAATCCATGTGCTCCTCACAGAGAAATGCATTTGTTAGGTCGTACGTTTGGCGCCATATAGAGCTTTCCGGTGGGGGTTCGGGAAATTAAAAGTGGATAAACACGAATTGAAATATCCGGGGTCACGTATCTTTTTCTGAAGTTACTAGCGTAATAAATAAAAGCCTTATGGAAACATTTTTAATTAGATGTGGAGGTTTTCACAGGTTTTCACACTGTGCGATTATGTCGATCATGACTTGTAATCTCAATACACGAGACTTTGAAAGATTATTTTAGTATCAAAAGTTGGATGAGAAAGTCAAGATTTAGATCAAACAAGATAAGAAACGAAAACTTAAAATTCCAAAACGGTTAAAACCATTAAAACTCTCTTGACTCTATTAAACCAATAACGCTCCTCCAGTCTTATCAATTTCCATCAAGTTTTAATTACACAAAAAAACAATCAACTCAAAAAACAGCTATTTCCATATTGAAATATATTTAAAAGCAAAGAGGTAACTCAGGAAGCACGTACACTGTTAAAAACACACAGAAAATTTGAATTTGAATTTCAAAACTTCAGCAAAAATATAAAAAAGGGTTGTGGTTCCGTTAATAGGAAACGAGAACAAAATTTGAGATTTAAAGGAATCCCCTTGTAGGTACGTGTGCCCACGCTACACGAGATGTAAACAGACCGTCACGAATTCATCGGTGATCATAAATATCGATGAACCTGTTTGTCGGAACGTTTTGTTTGCTTAGGCTTTTCATATTTTGGCACGTCCTAGCACGAAAAATAAAGTTAATTGTATTCTATGCAGCTGGACGAATTTTCGAGACCGTTGATCAATGTCAAATAAACTTGGGGAAGATAATTTTTGTTGTGAAACTTAACAGCTCTTCATCCAAAACTTTCTCCGATTGCCGATTTTTTTAATTGGCCTTTCAGTTTTCGCGGGGTTCAATTTCACCGAACTAGATCGCGTTATAAATTTCGCGGGAAGACGATATTTACAGAATTCGAACAAAATGCAATATGTACCTTTCCTTTCTAAAAAAGTTCGCTCGTTTTAATTTCACGAATAATCGATCTATGACAAATTGCGATGTTGCAAAGATAAAACCCGTTCAAAAACAAAAGGCGAATACGTGAGCTGTTAGTTGAATTCGATTAAAAAAGACGGCGAGGCAAGCGCAGTAGGCAGTAAACACGCTTTTTTTCCTGACATTTCTTTCCCATACTGGCAAGCTTTCTAAACGGGAAGGAATTTTGTTTTATCAATCCTTATTAATTTAATTAACCCGCAATCGTACCGTCTTGGCGAAAAACTAGAGATAACAGAAAAACAAAAGAACACCGGAATTAGAACAACACGTCTATCTCTGCGCGATATTGTAAGGATGCAGCCAAGTGTAAATAATCAATATGGATTTTCTTTAAAAGCTTTTAAGAATAACTCTAAGTACCAACTTTCAACTTTGGCCTTGATTTTCTTTTCCTGCCCATTACAAAAGCTTGTGTTTGGTTGTTCTTGTTTTTGAATACTAATATCGATAACAACGGCCAGCCATGTTTTCAAATACGCCCCCAGGCACGCCTCCTCGCCAAGGCACGTACAATGTTGCCCGGCCCTAGAAAATCTTTGCTTCCAGTAGTTTCTTAATGTTTTATTCCTTTCTTTAATGTCTTTCTTGAGTTTGATTCTACAGTTATTCAGACGTGAGTTAAAGAGATAAAAGACATTCTGTTGTCATAGAAATTGTTTAGGAAATTTCAATGTTTTCATACATCTAATAGCACTTGGCTTCAAAAACAGATTGAAGTAGACAATGTTTTGGAACTTTCGATAACCGAGCGAGTCGCTTATTTCACGGCTTCTTACAAGTTCGATGATTTCCTTTGGCACACACAATTCAATTCTCTCAGATGAGTACGTACATACCCCCTCCTCCACCGCTCCCCAGCTGCTTCGCGCTCGCTTTGCTCGCCGACTTTCTTGCGTTTTCTTGTGTTGAAAAATAGAGGGGCTGTAAACAGTCTAGGTACAAACAAGACGCCAAACAAGTCCTAAATAGAAAACATATAAACGTAATTTCTTAGCGATTTGTTGTTTACTGTCGTAAAGAGTTCTGTAGACAATGAGGAAGAGGAATCACTTCTAATAAAATCTTCGCTTGGGGTTGCACTTGTAAACGCAAATTGATAGCTTACGAACCGGTCCTGCGAACTTAGTCAAAACGAGAAAACGATTATTCAGTGTGAAGTGTAAGCAAAAGTTTTTGCAGTACTGTACGTTTGAAGTTATGCGGAATCTCTAACTGGAGGTATGGTCGCTTTCATGAAAACGAGATGATTCATAGATGCTTCCAGTTCCTGTATCTTTTTACAACTGATACACGATCAGGGATCAGAGACCAAAACGCGGAAGGGAAGCTGAGTGCCGGAAACCCCAGGAAGAGAGACTAAACTCTCGAAAATCTGTAACTAGCTAACTTATCTTGCATGGGTGCTGCAATGTATTCAGCCTAATTAGCAATCTAAAAATATCAAAACAAAACACATTTCTAAAGCGCTTTTGACTGATTCAGCAACCAGTGGTGTAAACTTGACTGGCGCCTTTATACATCTATAAAAATAAACACATGCACTCATTTAGTTATTCTTATAAGGTTTAGGATACATGTTTTTAAAAGCTGTACGTTATGAATTTGGAAACACAAGTTTTTTTTTACTATTTATTATTCCAGGATTGTATTGTAATAAATTAGTTTGCGGTTCTGTGAGCTACAAGTTAGGGACAAATCGTTGTGTTAAAACAGCTAAGAGTGCTGTTTCTTTGATTGATTTTGCTAGCTCCTAAATTGACAAAGCTTTGCAATCTCAGCCCAAGGATACAATAACAGAAGCATTCGGCAGATTCAGACATAAATACAATTGCCTTTAAACGGTTATCGACCTAAAGGTCATTTAAGAATAAACCATTGGCTAAATTTTTCGTGCCGCCGAAGATCCTGGAACTCTTACCTTGCTTTTATGTTGGTGGAAAGTAAAACTGTGAGCAAACGGATCTAGTGCAGACAGTGTGAAGGAGTCATATGAATCGATTTTGTAGCGCGGTTACAGTTTGTTGCCTTTTTTCAGGCAAAAAGCGTGAGTACTGTTGACCATTCACGCACACACGTGAGCCCTGAACTCACACGCACGCGCTCGTAAGGATGGTGCTCGTGCGCTTAAAATCGTATGGCGGCTGGGGCTAAAGTAGAACCGAAGCAGATCTGAAGACTTTTTCAGCAAAAATGGACTTTCAAGACTCTCTACACAATGTAACTTTCAACACAAATTTGTGCTTGTTACCCGAAGCCGCCGGTAGAGTGTTTTCCAGCCGTATACAGCCGTAGACAGGCGAAAAAAAGATCTTTCGTAATCAGTTTCATAGATTCCATAAGGTCTTCTTCCAAACTTGGCTGGTGAAAATAAAGTTTGGCATTACTGCTGTGGTGCCGCCCCGCAGGAGAAGCTGCTGTAATTCGTCACAGCACGGCAGTCATCTAGGGCGGCAAAATTACCCAATCTGGCTGAACAGTTCGATCAGTTTTATCACTGTATTTGGCGAAAGATTTTTATTGTTATTGCTCCTCCATTTTTTTGATAAACTTCACAAAAATATCCTAAATTTATGCCTGGGGACTTAAGAATCATGTAAACGTTCTTCTGAAGTCTTTCGTACCACACGGCAAGTGTGAAATTATCAGTTGGGAGTCGTAGTATTTCACAACTTTATCGGCACATGGTGCCTTTTTGTATTTTTAGAAAACTAAAAATAAGTACCAAATAAAGGCTTAGGATATAAATAGTCTTTCGCACCCGATTTTTTAAACAACAGGGAATTTGAGGTCAAACAGATAAGATCGACACACAACAGGTTTGTTGCTTGCTACGCATGAAAAATTTCAATAGAATTTTGCAATTATTTTTTTAAGTGACCTCTGGTACGAGCATTTCTTAAACAAGACGGCGCAAAACGGAAAGCGCGAGGGGGGCTGTGATCATGGTTAAAGGGAGGCTGTGATCAGCTGAGCTTTCGATAGATTTACTTCAGTAGTGTTGAGTCCACCTAAACGTAAATCTTTACTTACAGACTGGGTAATATATAGCTACTGATTAGCACAGTATGGAACAAATTCATTGATTGGCTCTTTTGGAAATAACACAGCCATTTGGTTTAGTAGAGGAAACTTTGAGTTCTGAATCGATTCATATTCCAGTCATGCCAAGTCATTTTTTAGTGTGCTATATTTTTAGTATTTTCACTATAATAAATGACAGAAACGAAAGTCAACCACCTTCCCTTTCAATGTTGGATCATTTTAGCTGATACCGGTTTTGTTCATGTTCGTGACTGTAGTTGTACGTTTTTCTTGGGGGAGGGCAAGGGGCTTATGAGCCCATCCAGGGTAAAGAATTTATGGCATCGAAGTGTGATGTTTGGTTGATGGAAGAAATTTCTATATATTCACCCACGTGAAAATAAACGATCAAGGAGAAGAGATGCAAGAAGTGGAATCTAAAATGAGGGTTTATTTCTTCAGTGTTTCACGTACATTATAAAACTAACAATAATAACAGACTACAAAACTACACGAGCATGAAAATCTGTCAGAATTTTAGACGATTTATTTCCTAGTATTCTAATTATGATTAAAAGTTGAACTAGGAAAAAGAAGTTCTGCTTTTTAATCTACTTTCAGAACCCTTCAAGCTCAAAACAATGATCAATGTTTCACCATTCCGTTTCACAAGGCAATTCAACATGACGGAATCTGATCATTAAATTCTCCCAAGGCATATCAAACAAAATGTGTGACAGACCGAAAGGAGAATTAAGTTGCTGAGGTTGGGGCTTCAAGGGTTAAACTTAAATGTACAAAATCGAGTTCGATCCAACTCAGCGATAAATACAATACTAAAAATATTCCATTTTTCTTTTCAAAATTGAACTTATTCCTCACGACCTTTTATTCCAGGGATAAAAATAACTTACTTGAGGAAACTGGAAACACTGAGATGACGGCACATTTTTTTTTTCAAACCGCTTAGATTGAAAGCTTGTGAAAAGCATTCAACAAAAGTGACGGCGGCTGCGGATAATTATTTCACTGTGAAGTACGAGGCTTTATTGATAAGTAAACTACACCATTGCCTGTGGCTAACTGATCGGTGCCATTCTAAAGCGGTAAAGATACTACTATTAATGTTCATGCGGTACGAAAGGTGCGAATGATTGCTTAATTTCTGTGTGAAATCAGTTGAAACAGTTACGCGAGGAACAAAAACGGATAACCTTATGTTTCGTACTGGAAAAAAACTCACATGCACCAGAATCAAAACAAGGAATGGAACTTGTTTCTCTAAATCGAATCTGGGATAGTTATATCCCGGTGCATTAATGCGTTTCTGAAAACAAGCTCAACAGGGAAACAAACTAATAATTCATCTCAGTCTTTTAACGTGCAGTTCTTTTCTCATCTCGCAGACTGCCTTGCAATGTCGTGTAATCTCTGCACTATCGTTTTGTAATGGCCGTTCGTCCTGGACGGATGCGTTTTGTTGGATACTTCACGTCTCCGTCTTGCGTCTAAAAAAAGAAAAAAAAAAAAACGGAGAAAAAGGTTAAAGCACAATGCCGGGCACAGGGGAAAAACACTTCAATTTTTTAGTTCTATACTTGCTTGAGAATAAAGCTATGTGACTCAACACGGGACGACTATGAAGTTAGGCAAAGGACGTAGTGGTTTTTACTTCAAAAGAATGCTTTTGTTATACTCTATAAAAGGGTTTGTTTTATTTTTTTTGCTAGAAGTTCTGCCTTTTCTTCATTTGTTTAAAAATAGTAAGACTGTGAACGGAAAAAAGTCAGTCCAGAATGTTGGGACGAAAGCGGGAAAAGCCTGATTGCGCGAACTTCTAAGCGCACGTCGATGAAATCAAAGCTAACTACGACTGATTAATTTTAAGCGCATTTCAGAGGAAACTATTTTCATTAAGCGCATTTTAGAGCAAAATCTTCGTTATGTTCCGCCATCCTTTACAACAACATCTTAATGTCGGAAACGTACAGAAGGTGTAAAATTGTTTTTAAATAAACAGGAAATACAACGTAGCTCTTTGAGTCACTTACTTTGAGAACAATTCTGCTGGCAAAGCTGCAAGCTGTCAAACTTGTTGTCGTTTCCCAGGCAACTAAAGTATTTGAACGCTTCGCACATGTTGGTGGTGGGATTGAAGTAATACTTTAGTACTTCTGTACCACACTTATTGCTCTTCCAGACACTTGTACAAATGGAAGCACCGTCACCTGTGCGGCCCAAAAAAAAAAATGCAATGTTAGGCAACGGCTTTTTAGAAAGTGCCAAAGAGAAGATGTTCTTCTTCCACCGTCTTCTTTCCCACTTCTCTTCAACCCCGATTACGCAGCTCATAATCCAGCTCCCATTTTGAAAACAATGTAAAACTAATAAAGTGAACCACTTGAAAGTACTAACACATAGCTTCAAATTATAGTCACACACCGGGATTTCATCTGGAGAAGTAAAAACCATGCTTATCATAACCATTTTCATGTATTTTTTTTTTTAATCAACTCCCTCGTCGGACCATTAGAAATAAACGGAGAGGGGAGAGGGTCACTTCCTCCCCCCCCCCCCCCAAAAAAAAAAAAATAAAATAAAATAATAATAATAATAATAATAATAATAATAATAATAATAATAATAATAATAATAATAATAATAATAATTTTATTTTTAGTAAGAACTTTGTATATTAACCAATTTCTAAAGGAATTACAATGATTTGACTATTCGAGTAAGAACTTTGTATATAAACATATTATTTACATAATAATACAGTGTCTTTAAAAAATGTAGAAAAATAGTAAAAGCGACTTCAAGAGCAACAATAAGAGAAGAACTATATATTAAAAATATTCGATCTAAATTGCAGTACGAGAATTCTCTACTTGAAAGTCCATATCATAAATGTCAATGTTCCTGTTTCTCTTTACAGTTCTTGATCCCCTTAGGCAGATTAAGGCGGATCGGAGGATCGCAAATGAGACTTTTGATCTGATCCAAGACACCGTTGTTGCGTAATCCTCCCCTTTCTTTGCGGCGATTAATTCTGCAAGCCTACTGTGATACCTCTTGCACTCCTCGCCCATTCCTCCGGTGGATGTAAACACCAATGGAGTGAAAGTTCCCTGTTCTACTTGAAGAACCCTGTCTGCGTAAGCCCTCTTCTTCTCATTTTCATGGTTACGGTATATCTGCTTGGGGGTTTGGTCCTTGTAGGAATCCGCGTTGGGGTGACACACCCTCACATCAAAGAACGCAGATCTCTGCTTCTCCCAAAACCCCCGGGCATGTATATCTAGGCGAGCATCTGGCGTTGTGTTAGCGCCGCTTGGTAGCCTCTCTCCAGTCAGTTCTTGAAGGACGGGCTCTATTTCGACATCACTACAGACCATCTTAAGCAAGTCAGCCTCGAGGTCACGGAGTTCGTTATGGCGCTGAATTATGAATCCGCCTCTCCTACAAATCATTGCATGATCGATTGTAAAGGCGTCACCGCACACGCACACTGTCGGCTTGTCGTCAATTTCCCAGTCATACCTGAGCTTTACAGCATCTCGGAACTCGCCTTTATTCAGGTTGTAGCCCATGTCTTTTAATGGGAGGGCCGTGAGCCAGTTAGAAGCACCTTTCTCGGTTGCGAGATCAGTGGCTCGTTGTGTCTTCTGAGGTAGAGACTCCCTGACATTGCCAAACCTAGTCTGAAGCGCTTCGTTGGTTTCTCTTCGCACGCACTGCTGTAGTGTCTTGACAGCAGTATCAGCCGGTGTTTCATGATCCTGTGCGATTATTTTCTCGACTAGGGGCGCTGTGATCTTGGTTGACACCTTGAATTGGGACGCTGCATCCTGGCTTGGATTAATAAGTCCAAGCCCCCCTAGCCGCACTGGAAGTGCCACTAGGTCCCTCTCTTCTTTTGTGCAGTGGTGATCAGTGATTGATGGTATTAGTACATCTGCAATAGCACGCTCCAGGGGCTCTAATAGATCTTCTATATCAGGAAGTGTTCTGAGAAAATATGTCCAGCGGTGGCGAAGACCGAAGGTGAATGCCGCATAGCACGCCTGTGGGTTTGATGTGGCATACTCGGCTAGCTTTACCACCTGGCTCACCCACTCTTCAACCTTTCCATCGACATACTCTTCGAGATAAGCTCGAGAGCCCAGAGCGGCGCCTAGATGTTTTTGTCCCTGCGTAGAGATGTTTATCGCAGTCCCCTCGAAGATGGCTTTAGCAAGGTCCTTCTTGTCGGGTTTCGTAATAAGCCAGCACTTTTTGGCGTTAGGGTAGTACCCCAAATCAGGTCCTGCCTCAGTCAGCACATCCCACCATCGCTTGATATCTTCCAACGAACCTGCACCACTCGCGTCATCGGCAAACCAGCACTGCTTCAAATCGTTCGAAATCCCCAGGCGAGTAATCAGAGGTTGTAGACTGATGGCGTAAATTCCCATCGCTAGAGGATCTCCTTGCGTTGTACCCTCTGCAGACCTGATCTCCTTCCCTCCGATTATGAATAGTCTTGCTGGTTCTCGATACGTATTGATAGCGTACGTTGCAATAGGTGGGCAGAGTACTCTAATATTGTGGAGGGCAGCAGCTCTGTTTAGTGCATTGAATGCATTTGAGGCGTCAATCAGGAGTACAGCATCCGTCTCATCAGCTTCGAATATAGAGTGTATGGCGTGGACTGCGGCTTCGCTTCCACTCTTGAGGCCTGCGCAGACTTGTAGCGAACCACTAGCCTCGATCACATCTTGTTTGGTCACCTTCATGACACATTTCCCAATCACTCTCCTGATGACTTCACCAACACCGATGGGGCGGACCGCGCCTTCGCCTTTGTCTAGAGGGATGAGCCTGTTGGCTAGAAAAGGCTCAATGGTTCGAGGGTCGACAAAGTCTGTGTTGAGCCTCCTTGCCATTTTTGCTAAGGCATCGCATAGGTTTGCACTCGATTTCTTGAATGATTTGCAAGCAAGAATTCGCTTGAAACCGTTTGCATCGACGCCTGAGGGACCACCGGAGCCTTTTGTTCGTAACGCCGCCTCGCGTATCGTATCGCCATCGATTTGCTGGTAGAGCGAGTCATGCACTTCTTCAACTGGTCCGTAGAGTAACGAGCCAAGCTTTGCTTCTTGTGCCTCAGGGTGTTTATCTTTTAGTTGGCCCATGACGTCATCGGTCAGCGGTAACACGCCGCCGCACTCATTCTCGCTGAGGTATCTCAACGCTGAATTAATCTGTCCCTCCATGACTAGCTTGGCGAATATCTTAGCTTTATTTGGTGGTTCTGTCCTCTTGGTCTTAACAAGGCGCTTTTGGATAGACCTCCCCTCGCGAAGCAGACTATCAATTTCACCTTCTTTCCAAAGCGCTAAGCGCTTAGCCAGACACTCTTGATGAATTTTTGCTTTTGACTTCATGCTTGGCTTTTGTAACGCCGTTGCTAGGAGAACAATGGCAGCTTTGAGCGCTATGTGTTGCATTTGCGTTGCATTGTTCCAGTCGGTTATATGCGTCGTAAGCTGATCGATAAACTCTCGCCCGACTTTCCCATAAGGGACAAGGAAGGTGTTTTTACGCCATTGTGTAATCTCATCATAGGCTTTTGTTATGACTGATGAATAGACTGTTATTGTACTCCCATCCGCTCTTCGCCCCCAATAATAATAATAATAATAATAATAATAATAATGCCTAAAATATTCGTGCAATGGGGAAAAACCTTTCTGCAGCTGAATTCCTGCAGCGAAAAGTTTTTACCCCCACTCCGGTTATTTCAAATGGTCCGTCCCTAATGTTATAAAATCCCTAGAATTTAATACCGTACTTATCAATGATTATATGGATGAATTATATATGGGTGCCGGAGCTGTCAAGGCGTGCCGGATTGACTGCGTCAATGAAGCGTCAATTCAAGGGCGGTCGACTATAAACTGGGGAGTGAAGAATAGAGAGCTGCACTCTTACTTTACGGGTGGTGGCTTTTTCGCATTAACTGAGACTTTAATATCTTGAATTTATTGTTTTCCGGTTCTAAGAAAGAACGATTTCCGTATGTCTTAAAGAAACTCACACAAGATGATCTCTGTTAGAGATTAGCATTGTAGATGTCAAAACAAATAGTTTGGAGACCAGAGAATGTTAGTTTAGTAGTGGAAATGGTATGTGTTACCTAAAGTTCAAGAAATATCAGGTAGAACGTGCAACACGGTCGTGAGACACTGCACGGCTTTTAAATAGGCACAAGTTGAAAACGTTTTGCGTAGGCGAAGTCATGCAACTGCGATATAAAGGCGAGCAAAGCCAAACTTGATACCTAATCACTCGAATTATCGAAAGAGAATGCATACAACTTTCGAAAGAGCTGTTGAAACGCTTTTGGTTTTGAACATATTGATGTATCTGGTTCCTCGCACGCCTGTTCAGCGTTATACCCCCTCCCCCCCCCCCCCCCCAATTGACAAGGGTTGTAGGGAGTTGAGACGCCCGACATACTGTTTCTTAACTATTTCGCTACTCTGCTTGTGCTTCTAAAAATGTTGCGATTAATTGATATGCATTTCAAATCCCTGTATGGCGAAATGAATCACACTGTAGTGATGATAACGGGCTTGCTTGGTCTTACATTTTACAGAGCGAGCCAAAATTAAAGGGGAGGGTTAGGGTGAACGACAAAAAAACTCTTTAAACAAATTTGTAGAGGTTTTAGCATCAGTGAAGCGCCCTAAATACTTCACGAAAATATATATATTAACGACGTTGCCTGTGGAATGCTGGAAATACATTAAATTCGGATCAGTGACTGCTTACAAATTAGTCCCGGACGAAGATGAATGAAAATAATTTAATTCACATGGAAGTCAACCTTTTTAGGTAACATGATGAAATCGGTGTCAACTCCATTTAAACTGATGAAATTCCTAAAACATAGTTGCATTGAATACTTTCCTTTGCAATGTCCATATAAGTACTAACACATTAAAAAGACAAAAATATTATACGTTCTTATAACGTACTTGAGGTGGAAAGAACGCAAGTATACAACAATTAACGTCACTCATTTGAACTGACGTCAATCAACGCTAAGCGAAAATGAAAATGATCAGCAATCAGGCCATAAAGTAATATTACAAACGAGAAAAAAGATAGAGTTAAACTCTCTACAATATTACACAATGCGCTGTAAATGACTTGATATGGTGGCTATGAGATGGCCGATACTAGGGAACAATGTTTATCATACACAAAACAAACCCTTTTGAAAGACACGAACAGAATACTAATGAAATAACAAATTCCTCCTTTACTATAAAGACTTCACGCTGTGATATTTGGGGAGAAAGGAATCGAGCAACGAGAAAAAAATATCGAGTAAGCAGGAAAATAAACTCTCAAACAGAGAGGCACAAACTCGGAGAAAAGCTTCAACACGATCATTGATATACACGATATTTATTGATCTGTTTACTTCTTTTGTTTCGGTGAGTACGTGCTTTAAACACAAAGGCCAGCTAATACCCTGTATTGTGCGCAATTGTAAATATTTAGGGTACTTGAATATATTGTAGGATGTCTTTTTCCGCCTAAAACACGCGACATCTCAAGTGTCTGTGCATTTAATTTACCCATTTACTATTCACCTAAAAAATGTTCAGAGGCTGGTAACACTGGAATACTGTAAAAACAGACGTGACTACATTGGCTCATTATAAATTCGAACATGACCTTGTTTTGAGTTCTTTGGCTGCGATTATTTGCATCTAGTTCGTGGTATATCGCACGTTTTCTCGCCAGCATGCCCCTCACGTGCTCAGCATGATATTTGATCGAATGATATGGTTTTATCTCAGCGGTTTACAAAGCTCAATTAAACATTCAAACTATTCGCTGAGTTGCTCATTTCACAATATTAGAACAAGGAGAGCTGGCGATGATCGTTATTTAGGCTGCTTGGTTTTACCTCAATTTAACACACGAAAATCAAAAGTGTTTCCTAGTCTTCCTTCCTTAGTCACTGTTCAAATGATAAAGAAATGAATACTCTTCAGTTGTTTCGAGTATGTGGGGCGATATCTATGATTTTTTATCCGTTATTTCAGTTCCTTTAATCTCAGAATATAAGTTCTTCTTACCGTTTTCCATAGGTTTCTTGTAATGTTAGTTAGGAGAAGTTGGCGCTACATCAAGGCAATAATAATTTTGACAATGTGTTGAATTTGTCAGGTGGAATTTATATACCGATCATGAAGTTAAATCAGTAGATTGAAAATACGCTTACACACACACAGAAAGAAAGAAGTTAAATATGATTTTATTAAACAAGGGTAAAACAACCTATAGTTTATCAAATATATATTTATCAACTTATGCTACATAAAACAGATTTTAGCCCGAAAACATCGTGCATCGTTGATATTTTATTTACTCGTCCTCTCTCGTGACGCAAAAATATATTCTACAGAGTATGATGTAAGTGCTGTCAAGGTTTACTTGCAAATTTCGAGAAAGAATACTACTAAGGGCCGATTTACATGGTACGACTACGATATGATCCACTTAGGACCTTTTACACGCGCGCGTCTGTCGTAAGAATGTAGACGACGCGATTCATGTTGAAGGCATGCAAGGCGTAAGCGGGTCGAATGCGATAATCGTAGACAAAGTCGTACCGTTTAATTCGCCCCTAAAAGCAATATCTAAAACGCCAAAAATTCCCGTTATGTCGAATATCACTTCGTGGAAGCTGTACGACTGTTGTTAATTGTTGTTTTCTTTTACTGACGTAAAAAACCTAAATTGCTGCTCTACGTGTATATGTAGGATTGCCGTAAGGTTGAAAGTGGTCTTCATACTTAAATATATTCTTTGTGAGGTAATTGTTTCATTTTTGCGTAAGATCTTCTGCTCAGCACAATATTATTAATGTCGAATTCCACGCGGGTACGCTCATTGTACACAAAATGATCACGATTGTCCCGCTATACTTGAAAATGCTTTTCAAAAGTGGTCTTGATCATTCGATAATTATCCAGGCGAGGGCGTTTTGTCTTCTGCGTCAACACAAATCAGAACTTGGAGCAGAAGTTGACTTCTAGATCGTCATGAGTGCGGCCTGTATTGTTCACAGGAAGATAAAATCGAATTTCGGACAAATTAAGAAAACGACGTCCACTCCTTAATTGAAAAACGTAACGTTTCCCTGAGTGTTAAAATGCTAAAACACGGTCAACTAAAGAAGCAAAATAATAACATAATTCACGACCTGATAAAACGTAAGACTTCTAATGCATGCTTGTCAGTAAGAAAGCGGGAACTCGATCGAACGTAATATTCGAAAATCAAAGACTGGTCTACCTCACGAACGCAAACATTTCATCACGCGTATCTCATCAACAATCACACAATATTTGTCTACGTGTGAAATTTTCTGTTTCGATGGAATATTCCTCAGCTAATATACCAAATGATAAGTACTGCAATGTCGTATGTGATCAATTTTGAATATACAATATACAACATTGTGGAGTAAAATGTCCTCCTTTACGTCCTTTACGTGTGTACTTAAAACTCTCTGGCAAAACGCATAGAAAAACTAAATGTAAACAAATGTAAAATATATCATGATTCAGTTTTGCACATTTTTAATTTTATTTGAAAATCTGTTTTAATAAAAAAAAAAAACTGTATCACAACGGGACGTGACTTAACTTACCCTTGTTATTTTCTATCAAGTTTTCCTACAAATCGTGAGACTTTGCACGTTCTTCGTAAAATAGAAATTCTTTCCTTTCGTGAGTACTTAACAACAAGGTGATAATGTCGCCCACAGACTAGGAATTTTTAAACTATATTAAATCCACTATCTATTCACCGATACGCTCGTTGTGCTTCAGCTCCAAGATTAGTCGGATGAGCACGTCCGGTCGCTGTGGAACAGTCAAGGACCTCATGTAGTCACGGATCATGCGCAGAAGGGGAATTTGAGTTTCGGCCAATTTCTCTCAGTCATGCAATAAATACGTGGAAAATACAAACAGTTAAAAGGAGTGCGTTGTTAACGACTTATTACATTCAGTTCACAGGGTGTACATTTGAGCTTCTTCGTGCGCTTGTATTAAAAAGCACCAAAAACATCTGCCTTTGTTGCTTTTTTTTTCCCGGCTTGTTCAAAGGTCTAATCATTGGGTCCTGAAACATACTCACGTGCTTTCAATTTGCTCTGTGTCGTGCGATGGAGCATGAACACAGACAAACTAAGTCGTGAGCTTCAGCATGGAAACTTGAACACACAAAACATGAAAAATACTCGATATCATTTTGTCAATGTTATTCTTTTACAACTTAGCAGTTTGGTTGTTTTCATACCAAACCACAGATACTATACCAAAACAAGAGTGCTTGTCTATGTGACCCCTAATTATCTACTCCCCCTATTGTGAGGGTAACGCTACTTAATAACTCCACGAGTTAAGCCAGCAGGTGTACATTTCTTCTAACAGGTTTAACCGAGTTTAGCCTGCCTGTCAAGCGTAAAAGTACATAAATATAACGCTCGGGATGCAGGAGCGCACGAGAGTTAAAGCGCGCGATAGCTGTAGGGCGCGTGCGAGTTGCAGGGAGCGCGCGCAAGGAGAATGTACCTCGCGCGTAATATTCCAACGCGCGCTCACCAAAACCGCGCCCTACATTTACCCCTTGCGCCTGCGTGAACAGGTCAGGTTAGCAGACAAAGAGGAGGGAAAGGGTGGGAGCAAAGAAGGTACTAAACACCCATTTCTAAAAACACAAGCACAAAATAAACTACAGAATAGGTAATTGATAGCATACACGACGCTAAAATGCCAAATTTAGAATGTTCTTTTTTGACCCTTCCACTCGTAAATTCAAACCCAAGTGTGTGACCATTCAAATGAAAGCTATTGAGCAGTACTTCATGTTGTACTGTTTATCATGCGTTATAAGGTGGTTCTAATTTGCCAGTTGGTATAATAATCCCTCGTGTGTGTGACCCTTCAAATCAACTAAGCTGTTGATTAATCCTCGCGACGAGCCCAACGAGTATCGTGAGATTTAAAAATTACAAAGCGTAACAAATCCTACATATTAAACAACCTACCACAAACGTTTTCACATTCCGCAAAGTTCGATGAGCTGTTTTTCAAGGAACAACTGCTCTGTATGTCGGATAAATAATTAACACAAGCTTGTGTCAGGCTAGATTTCTTGCCCGGACTGAGAGCATCTTCAATCTCCCATAAACAAGGACCGTTATCTGGAGGAAGCGTGCACAGGCTCCCTATAAAACATAGCAAAGGGTTATAGTTAATGTGAGTTTCTTTCTGGGAATAGGGGATCGTGCCCAATGATACGAATTTTGAGCTTTCTGAAATGTTGTCAGTCTTTTTGTGCAGAAAAAAAAAATGAAAAGAT
The DNA here is from genome assembly GCA_963693305.1 of Meandrina meandrites. NCBI lineage: Eukaryota > Metazoa > Cnidaria > Anthozoa > Scleractinia > Meandrinidae > Meandrina > Meandrina meandrites. Next base: position 3,104,024 of record OY855903.1, on the reverse strand, counting down.
TTTCTAAAGGTCTCTAGCAATCCAGAGGTATTACTTCAGTAAGGTAGAAACATTGAACATTGTTCTTGGTGCAAAGATAATTTAATATATACATTAATAATCAGGTAGATGATAATTCGTTTCCCTTTGTAAAAGTGCTTGCAAATGAAACATTCTTGATCATTGCTTCGAATAACCAAGTGCCGCGAAAACCTTAGGCATCTGGTTAGTCATACAAGATGTCCACACCACAGGCTTTTACCCGAGAGGTCAAATAAATGTTATGCTCAAATGAAGGACTTACCAATTCTACATGTTGGGCCAGAGTAGCCAGGTGCACATTCACAAGTACCATTGTTACAAGTTCCACCGTTTAGACAGTCCGGTTTACAGGTAGCTGGGTGAAGAAGGAAACAGTACAAAGTTAGCTGGCACTACAATCAATGACAAAAAGTTGGCACACTTGCTGACTTTCTGAAACGCACTGCACAATTGAGTTCTGACGCACTGCACTATCCAATACTGCATGGGAGGCTGCGAGGATGGGAAGACTTTGGTCAGTGATTTTAGGTAACGTACTCTGTCTGTCTGTCTGTCTGTCTTCAATACTTTCTTTTAACGCTAGTTCTGAGAATATGGCGGCTCATCAACACAGTGCCCTCTACTTGATGGCTTTCTCCATTTTCGCCATTTCTGATTGAGGATGCATTGATACTTAAGCACCTACATGTTTTCAGCGATAAAAACCCTTGTAATTGCTGTTATTTAGTTGGCTAACTGTCGTATTTACTTACATATCTCGCATCTTTTGCCGCTGTATCCTGGCGTGCACGTACAACTTTCTGGCTCAGTACATTCACCATTGTGGAAACAGTAGTTATTGCAGACGGCTGTAAAAAATAAAAATAATATAAAAAAATAAATAAATTAAAATGAGATCAGTTCGAACCTACTGTTACTGTTTACTACTGACACCACCGACTAGTTATATCAGGAATGATATGTTCTGGGAAGCTATTTTCTATTGGAAACAAAGCGGACAAACGCATGAAATGTAAATTAGGGCATTTCAAAACATAAGTGGTTTTTATCCCGGTTTCCGTAGCGTGAAGCGACTAGGAGTATTTCTACTCCCCCCTGTAGAATAGTCTATCGCAAGGTTACCCTCAGCAGTAAATTCGCCGGTACATCTGGGTTGAGAGACACTATAAGAGTAAAGTGTCTTCAGTGCCCAACTGAGAACACAAAGCACTGCTCCGGAAAGGGCTCGAACCCGCACCGCCCGATCTGGAGTACAGCGCACTAACCATTAGGCCACCGTGCCTCCCACGGGAATGCGACGGTGGATTAAGTGTTTTTGTACCTTGCTGGGATATGGATTGGGTGCTCTTTTCGTTACGAAGTATCCACATCCGTCATAAAATGCCTGGAATTTACTAACATTGAATTTAGTCGACTATTAAGTCATTTGTCTGGACAGGGGAGTAATTTCAGGTCTGTGGTTTGGAATGGTGTGCTTAAACATAACGTTATGGGGCAGGAATCTACAGTCTCTCATATCTGGAGATTACCATCTTTGCCCCTTTTCCTCCCCCACGTAGACTGTTCACAACCTCTTTTTTTTTTCAATGCAAAAGAATGCGAGAGAAATGGCAAGCGAAGCCAGCGGGAGGGAAAAGAGAGAACTTGCGCTTCTCGTGTGGCACTCGCGATCTTTTCCCCGCGTTCAACAATAGAAGAAAAATGCGAGAGAGTAGAGGGTTGTGAACAGTCTAACTACAACATAACGACTGGGACATGCAAGGGAACAAAAGATAACGTTACTTACGTGTTTCACACAGTGAGCCTGTGAAACCCTTTGGACAGCTGCAGTTATTGAAGCCGGGATCTGAGCACTGGCCTCCGTTAAAACAGGACACGGAACATACGGCTGGAGATAGGAATTTAATGATGATCATGATTTTTCAGTCACTGTTATTAACATAATTTATATTTAACATTGTTTGGGACTGTATATAGATCCGTTTTTGATTGATTATTATGGAAAGTAGTTAGGGACGGACCATTAGAAATAACCGGAGTGTGGGTAACTTTTCCCAAAACTATTCCTGCAAGCGGTTGTGGCTTAAAAAATATTCGTGTTTGCTTTGATGTCGCGTTTTGCTGTGTAAGGAAAGAGGTTCAAAATAGTCAAGCAACTAAATGGTGTGTTTTGTTGTATTTTTTTTGTTTGTTTTGAACATAAATTACTCGCGTACAGCGCTATAAACTTCAATGAAGGGCTGATTAAAAACAAAACCGAGCACATTAAAACAATTTACCGTTTTCACAGTGTTCTCCCTCGTAGTTCAACGGACAAATACACATTCCCTGCACACAAGTTCCACCATGTTGGCATGGTTCAACACAATCACCTTCAGAAAATAAGGAGAAGTAAAGCACGAAACCTTCAGTAACATTTGTTACATAGAAGATTGCGTTACAATTCACGACGATTGTGTTACAACTAATTTAACAGGGATTTTTAAAGAGATTGGGCAGTTTAAGTCTACAGTACGTTCAAACCAAGTGGCCGGCACTTATATTAGGTCTTCATGGAATAAAGAGACTAGGAATATTTCTCCTCCTCCCCTTGATGGGAAGCTAGCCCCCCCCCCCCCCCCCCCCCCCCCCCCAGCATTAAATTCGTCGGTACCCATTTATACACCTGGGTGGAGAGAGGCGCTATGAGAGAAAAGTGTCTTGCCCAAGAATACGACGCAGTGACTTCGGGGCTCGAACCCAGACCGCTCGATCCAGAGTCCAGCGCACTAACCATTGGGTCACCGCGCCTACAATAATCAGAATAAAGATGTTAAACTCACTTAAGCCAAAGGGATTTGGTTTAGCTGGAGGTTTTACGGGCTCATCGTGGAAACCATTTGACGAAAGAGTGAACTCTGTTTGAGCGAAGATGCCCTCTTTCGCATCTATCCAGTTATTGACAGGAAAGTCGAATAATCTTCCTTTCATATCCTTGACAGAAATCTGAAGATGAAAAAGAACACTGAATAAAACACTGGTGAAACAAATAGTGCGGCAGCGAGACTGAGAAAGATGGAGTGTACATTCATATGGTACTGTGCATTATGTTGTACAAGCTGGTTCTAACTTCATGAAACCCTTGTGTGACTATTCAAATGAAAGCTACTGAGCAGTACTTTCATGTGGTACTGTTTATTATGCTGTACAAGGTGGTTCTAACTTTTAAGTCTGCAGATGAAACCCTAGTGTGTGACTATTCAAATGAAAGCTACTGAGCAGTATTTTCATGTAGCACGGTTTATTATGTTGTACAAGGTGGTTCTAAGTTTTAAGTCTGTGAATGAAACCTCAGTGTGTGACCATTCAAATGAAAGCTATCGAGCAGTAATTTCATGTGGTAATGTTTATTATGCTTAGTCTGTGGATGATCATTAAAATAAAGGTATATATTTCAAAATGAAATTTGCAAACTATTGTACCTCTAGCTTCGTTTTTAGTAAACAGTTCGACTCATGACATCTGACATTTTATGTCTTACCTTTTCCAAAAACCACTTCTTCGATTGTCCAGTATTGTACATTTCTACGAACACTTTGGTGATTAATCCAATGTCTGAAGCTGCCACTCGGAATGCGTCAATCCTGGAAAATTGCAAAATAAATAATATCCATTTAATTCCGGAAAGTCAAAAAGCGTGCATACGAAGTTTCGAAACGCGCCAATGACGGTTCAATTTTACGTGAGAACTGTGTTTTACTTATTATTAGTAAACGCTTCTTCAAGACAATGTGACTTTAGGATTCACTTACTGTCCCGTCTTGAAGTGTCTTGCGCCAGCGGGAAGACTGGAGGTCAGCGCTATCTTGTCTGTGGACCCCCTGTCACCGGTAAGACGGACGAATATCTTCCCGTCTGTACCCGCCTGATATTTATTTCCCGTTTTGGTTGAGATTGTATAGTAGTACGCTGAAAGGAAAGATGGCAATAATTGTTAACTGCTAATTAATCTATTCATGCTAGTAACCCTTGGAAAGGTTCTTGACGTTTGACAAAGCAACCACTCCGAGGTGTAACATTCTCTTTCCAAATTGAAATATCAATTCTTCCAAAGTCTTAAATCAAGGCAAGGCAATGAGAAATTACACACTGATCAGTCTTGGAAGAAAAATAATCACTTCAGTATCTTAAATGTAAAATTTTGACAGAATGTCTACAATTTGTTGTTTATAATGTTCCATTTTGGTTTCATACTACCTTACTGTACTGGTATTATTCTACCTCAAAGACCAGTATTTTGAGTTATTTTTTTGCAAATCCAATGGTTATTTACCTACATGTGTTATTTTATTATTATTAAGCACTGAATATACATGAGCCACGTATCATTAATATAAGTCTTACGCGGATTTGTAATGGTGACAGGCACAATCTTATCAGCATCCACATCAGGTTTAATGTTCATCACAGGCAAGTCATTTAGCAACAGTGGTTCCTTGAACGGTTTGGAAAGCGCAACGAAATCTGCCGGCTCCATCTTGAACCTGGAGAACTTCAGTGAAAGAGATTTGCCCGAGGGAATGGCGTTTGTTTTCTTTGTTCCTGGAATAACTATCTCGGCATCTTTTCCAGCATTGTTAGTGAACTTTACGTAAAAGTAGTACACTGACTCGTTTAGAGTGGATTCACGACCTGTTGAAAAAAAAGATAGAGTTAACTGCAGATTAACGATTAGATTCTAAGAAGTACTATACTGCTACGTTGGCGGGCTTAGTACTAAAACACTCAGTTGATTACCAATTTAAAGTTGCCGTCACTAGTTTGGAACGCTAAGGTTGGAGACCACCTTCAACCCTTCGTCTTTTGGAGCGAACGGTCTAACCTTCGAAGTGAACGTCAGGATTCTAAAATCGCTAAGACATGAACCTTACTTACGCGAACTTGACAGTAAGTCAGATGCGAACTGATTAGAACACGCACGGATAAAGAATGTCAGCCCACAAGAGAAAATGAATTCCATTCAAGCACTTCGTAGGCTAACCAATCCCCGGGAGGCTAATACACAAGCAAAATCGAACAGTATTTTCAGGCTGCTTCGCACTACGAAGTGACCGAAGCGATGTGTTTCTAAATGTATCTAGGCTGCGTTGCAGCCGAACTAAACCCCGCTATACCAGGGTTTAGTTCGGCTGCAACGCAGGCTAAATGTATCAGGCAGTATATTCTCACTAACATTTGTTGTAAAAATGTAACGAGAAGTCAGCAGTTCATCAGTGTTGGAAATAAGGGTAAATACACCAAGAGCCTAGTTCCTCTGATCTCTTGTTTGGTACATACCTTGACCAAAACATGACTTCCGTTTGTCATCCCAGGCCATCTCGTCTGGACACACCATAGTGTGTGGTTCGCCCTTCTCGCAGTGAATGTAGCGAGTGTTATCGGTGGGGTCTGTAAACAATCCCTCGGGCTGAAGACAACGGACTAAAAAACGCAAACAGGTGATAAGCACTGTGACAATACGTTCATCAGTTGTAAAGGTAAACAATCGGACTTTAATTCACTCTTCGATAATCAAGAATTTGCCAAATGCTGCGAGGGAAATGTTGGTTTTAGATGTTAAAACCAGGGGTCAGCGAATAACACCATTAGTAGACTCACCGCAACATTACGAGGACATAACGGGGACATTTGACCCATAACACTTTGTTTCACATTTACAGCTTTCTGAATTTCTACGACGGAAGGGGAAGATTGTAGACAGCCATGTGATCGGCCGAATGTCATGAAAATCAAACTGTTTAGAAACTCTCATCGTGGCGTCATTTTCAACAGATTCAAAAAGGAATTTACGTAATTTATTGATATTTACACGAAAACGAAACCTATGATTAGCAGGGAACCGAGTTTTTGAGAACACGACTACAAAATGATACAAAACTTTTGTACTTTAAATCACCGGTTTTTCTTTAACACGGCAATAAACTTCTAAAGTACTTACAAGCAGCTGTTATTGTAACGAGCTTGATGTCATCCTTATTAGGACTGGGTACTACTGTCACAGGACCCTGTTGTCCATTCGCGAGAAGCTTGTCCCCAGGCGTCCACGGATTCTCGACTTTAAACTCAATGGGAATGTCGTTCTGCTGTCCTTTCTCTTCAAAATTCAGGTCCAACGTCATGTGAGGCTGCACGGTGTATCCCTCGTTTTTGTTCTGTCCCTTACTGGGGATGACTTTAACTTGTGTGCCAGCTTTGTTGTCGAAGCGAACTTTGACGAAACGAGTTGAGGAGGCAGATTCGACTGATGAAAAGAGAAAATTGTTCTCTATTAATTTGTGGGTGATGCTTTCAGGTGCACTAATGGAATGCGCACCGGATTACAACATCCATAACTTCATTTGGGGGAAGAAAAACGAGTTTAGTTTTAACAAGTCATAGTTACTTGAGCTGTGGCGACCCTATTAATTTGTGGAAATTATTTTAATCGTGATCTTTTATTAAAATTGCGCAGAAACTATCTTTGGTTGATATAAAGTTCAGATTTAATCTTTGAATTCTTTTATCCTAAGTTTGAAGCTCGCAAGGAAGAAGGACGAAAGGAACACTAAGTCTCACCATTGCTGGAGAAGTATAAAAATACATCCTTAGCGCTTTCGGCCGGGACCTCCGCATCAAAGAACGTTAGAGACGAGGCGACCATTCTGGTGTAACCGTACGGTGTCCCTGCCGCATTACGTCCCACGATGAGCCTTGTATATGTATCCTTGTCGTGATCGCCTTCTTGAGGCATGTATCCAAGCGCACGGGTGATCTCCGTACCATTTATATACAGAGCAAGGCCATTCTCTCGTGCCCAGGTCACCATCACGTACTGCCATGCATTGAACGAGAAATCTGATTCAACCTGTCAAGAAATAAGATGATTTACCACCAATTTCTCATAACTCACACTTAAAGAGCTGAATGGAAACCAGTTAGGGGATTTTATGTTTCGAGCTTTGGATAACTTACCCGCCATACTTCATCAGGAACGGAAACTACCGCGTACAGCTTGCCGTCCTTCACGAAAAGCGTGAAACCGCGTGACTCCTTACTAGAGCCACCGCTGTCCACAATGTAATGAGGCTCGTCCTTGTAAGTTTTAGCTGTATCGTCCAGTTTGAATCTTATGCCAAACGACAGGCCAGCGGTGCACTTGTCGGGATTACTCAGACATTCACCTAAAATGACACATGGATTAAATTAACAGACTACTCGGACGAATGAGACCGATCATCACTCCAGCATTTCAGTTTATTCTGGCTTATTTTCCCGTCCTCTTGTATACTAGGGCACTCAAGTTCCTCTAGAAACCCAGTTAAATCAATTACACAACAAGGCTACAATCGACTAGCAGCTCAGTTAAAGGGCCTTTGTCACGGATTTTAACAGATTTCTGAACAACCAAAAATTAAATTTGTGGCATAGCAAACCTAAAAATTTTTATTAGCAATTGCTATATTAGAGCACTGAAACAGTTAACGAGCGTCTTTGGCTGCGGATGGCTTGGATGGAAATGGATTGCAACTTGCTAAACGTTTCAAGTTGTTTCCGCGCGTCTTCCAAAATTTGCTTTTTATAGCCTTAGTTTGATTTCTCTCCGCAAATTAAGGTTGTGTATTCCTTTAGATCCTTTTCATGGATTAAGTTGCCTACCACTAATTTCAGAATAATTACGAACGAAAACTCCGCCAAATCACCGTGGGGTAGCTCCTTTAAAGGAGACGAAATGATAACGCCTAGGTGCTCTATGCTACGAAAACCAGAGTTATTAAGCGACAGAACTAGTGGTGAACCACCATGACCTCTGAAAATGCTACCTCTCCTATTTGCTATATTTTCTACCGCCAGTAAAATAAAAGCTACTGCATGATGCGCTCCTTTACGATTCCTTTCCTGGATAGAAACCGGCTCTTCTATTGAATGCAGCACTTGACTAACCTTCAAAGTTTCCCATATCTAGCCAGGAGTCATTGCCGTTTAACAGCAGTCCTCCCTCCAGGGGAACTATCGCCCCGTGGGCCTCAGGGACAGGATCATCTCCGACAAGGCGACCATTCTCTACCTTGCGCAGTGGCCACATTTTCTTGTACCGTAATTTCGGCGCTGTGGATAAGACATAAATAGTGCTATTATTATCATACGTTGCCAACATGACGTATACCTAACCATAACCCTAACCTGCAATACTATAATCATAATAAGCCTGACAACAATACGGCGAGCCGAATAAAGCACTTTAAGCACTAATTTTGCTTTAATTTCCTTAGCAAAAATATATATTTCGATAACAAGACGGTCGCTATAAACAATGCTCATTACCAGAAACTGCAATAAAAATCTCTGCCTTTGAAAAGAAATTTGTAAATCAAATTAAGATCAGACTCTGACCGCGCGCCTTTTAAATCCTTTGCAATGAACGCAAGCGATTATGAACAAAGTGATAAATATTAACTCCAACTCACGAGCAACAGTAACGATAAGAGTTTTGCAAGGCTTCCTTCCATCCCTGGGCGTCACAGGAAACGGTTTATCAAAATCGTTTATTCTCAGATGAGTGAAAGTCTCTTTGTCCTCAGCAAGGAAGTAAACTGGTTTGATTGGCGCACCATCGGTTGACATGGACATGAGTGTCACCTCCAGGGTGGAGTCAGGAACAATATCAAACCCCTGGGGGTTACCCTTGTCTGGCTTGAGAACAATTGGTCGGCCGACATCGTTAGTGACGCACAAGGAAGCGTAATAGATTTTTGCAGATACTGGGAAGGAAATGAAAGAAAAACAATTAATGAAAAGCTTAGATTGAGTTTGTCATCATTTTGTTTAAGATTTCTATCAAGTCTGAAATTCCTTTTGGGTAATCTCGCATCTAACGAACATACCTTGAAAAATCCGGGATTCAGTTTTTATGGGCCCCTATTAGGGCTTATTTTCAGGGAAGAAATAATGCAGATTTAAAAATGGCTGGGTTAGGTGGCTCGAAGGGGTTTAGATATTCCCGTATTCGGTATTCTATTGCAGCTACACCAATAACGTTGAGGTTAAACTTTCAGTACAACTTTGTAAAGGTTTTACTAATGAACAAATTGCAGTTGCTATGACGTCAAAATTTGTTGCCATGGCAATGTCATATGAGGTCAAAGATACCTTATTTTTTACCGTTTGAGGCTAACAATTTAAAAACTAGACGGTGAAAGTTTTTTGTTTTTCATATATGTTTGCCTACTTGGCAAAACAAACAATCTAACAATGTTTAAAAAAATTCTGTAGGTAGGGTTCAGAGCTACCTTAAATTAGTGATAAAATGACGTAGCTTCGAATCCTACCTACAGATTTTTTTAAAAATTTGCGAAAATTTTTCTTTTGTCAGTTGGATAAAAATATATCAAAAACAAGAACTTTCACCGAGTAGTTTTTGAGTTATTAGCCTCAAGAGGTCCAAAATAGCAGTAAGACACTACCTCTCTGGAACCTCTATTTTCATTCGCCCGCTGTAAACGCTACCTCTATTGTCATTCAGGGCTAGGGGCATTGTTATGACCTGTTATCTGTTGTTTAAAGAACCAATGAAGTATCTCGTTCCGAGAGGTAGTGGGCGACCCCAAAATAGGGTATCTTTGACCTCATATGACGTTGCCATGGCAACGATTTTTGACGTCACAATGACGTCAATTTGTTCATTGGCAAAACTTGTACAAGTTTGTACTAAAGGATTTTCCTAAAAATTATTGTTATAGCTGCGATAGAACACCTAAAACGGGCATCAGTCGTAATATGAACATTACCAGTTTCTGAAGACTCTAAAGGCCCGTTTACACAAGCGAGTTTTGTCGCGCAACTGAATGCAATTTTTGTCACGCTGAAATTGCATGAAGTTTCGAACATGATCAAAACTTGACGCAACTTCAGCGCGACAAAAATTGCATTGAGTTGCGCGACCAAAATCGCCTGTGTAAACGGGCCTTGCAACTTCGTGCAACTTCGACGCGACAAAAATTGCATTTAGTTGCACGCCAAAAATCGCCTGTGTAAACGGCCCTTAAGGCAATGCGGAGTCTACAGTAGAAGGCTCTGTAATCGGAACAAATTATACAGCTTTTTGATTTAAATCTAGAAATCTGAATATCATTATGGGGTGGGGAAAGGCTTGATTAGTGGTCGAGATTAACCGTGCATCGTGTTTTCACAACTTACAGCCACTCCAGAAGAAAATATAAGCCGCGTTGACGTCGTCTTGTGTTAAACTTCCCGCAAAGGTCGTTAAAGACGCCATATCAAACTTCCCTGGGTGAAACGGACCATTGTTTCCCACCTCTCGACCAATCACAAAGTTGTCCTTGTATGGGTTGAGTGCGGTTGTACGGACGGGTTCACCTGTGGTATTATGAACTCGTAACTGAGCGTTATAGTACATTTTCATTCCTTCGCGTTTACTCCACGTGACCATAACGTAAACCCAGTCATTCATAAGAGCACCAGCACTGCTTCCGACCTTGTAATGAAAAGAAGCAAAACACAGGAGGTTACAGGAAGACAATACTGCGTTCACCTATCGCAATCCAACAGTTAAGCATGGGCTACAATATAGCCATTGATAGATAAAACTCCATTATCGAATCGATGCCACATAGCCTGGTAAAATCCCACACTAATTTGGGGACACAATAAAAGAAAATGCGTCTGTCGCCTTCAACACTCTCGGACACTATTACTAAGGCACTGTTTACACGAACGCAGTTTCATTTGAAACCGCATGGAGGGCGATGCGTTACGCCTGTCGTTTACACTGCGCCATTTGAGACCGATATTGAAACCGGATCGTTTTGAAAACGCTGTCAAAAGTGGAGCGTTTTCAAAACGATACGTGTAAACGGTGAAATGGAATCGATTTGGAAACGGTTACGTATTTTGGCGCGAGATTGGAGGGCTCGCGAAGAGTAAACACTGTGAACCTCGCACGGAGTGCAGCGCTTGCTTATACACTCACATTCGAAAATACGGTTAAATAGGCTCCGTGTAAACACTTGTGTCGTTTGCGATGCGGTTGCGATGCCATGAAACCGTGCCGATTGGAAATCGCATCCCTGTAAACGCTGCCTGAAAGATAGTCAATACCTCCACCAAGTTTGCCGGGTTGGGCTTTTCAAGTTACGTTATGTTACGTTAAATTATGTCACATTACGTTCGCTACGCAAGCGGCGCATCAGTTGCATGGGATGGCAATTTATTTAACGATTAGATTACGAGCTCAAAGGCTTCTCGTTATAAACGCCGCCAAAACTTACCGTCCATTCCCTATCAGCACTCCTCGCCACAGCAAACAGTTTACCCTTCTGCTTGAACAAGGTAAACCCGCGCATGCCTCGGCTGTGAGCGCCTGTGTCCACAATGTACCGCGGCTCGTCATTAACATCTGCCTTTTCAAACTTGAGTTTTGTACCAAACGAAAGACCGTCAGCGCATTTCTCTGTGTTAATCACACAGTCATCGGGGGAGACCTGGGCCGTAGCGTGCGACTCGTGCCCGTCAAGGGCCAAACCCCCGTCTATTAAAGTCATTTCCCCGTGTGTCCTCAGATCAGGGTTTCCAGGGATTTCCTGCGACGTGTGTGGATGCCTCGCGTGGAATATAATGCTACTGTCTGACAGTTTGTCGGCTTGTGGAGGCTGTCCGCCTGAGATGCGACTGTCCGTTACAGATATCATCGACCAGGAATGCACAGGCTTGATTTTCGGGGCTGAAGACGAAACAGAGGAACATATATAGAATAAGAGTTCATAACTTTTTAATAGAGGATTCTTGCAGGTTTTATTGAATTTGAATTTTTAAGTATCGTTGCAAAATCAAATAGTTGCTCTTTATCTCCGATCTTTTGATAGGACACCTGTAAATGGAAGCGCGGAGAAAGACGGAAAGCCGGCATGATCCAAGGGTCAAACAACTGGTTAAATCTCCCGCAATATTTGTTCTCGCACATTTCTAACGCTCAAACCCTAGTCGCTAAGACAAGGGTTTTGTGGAAACAAACAAACAAATAAACAAACGAACGAACGAACGAACAGCTCATATCTTACTCACCAGGGGCAGTGATGGTCATGTTGACCACTTCATCCGGGAACTCTCCAGGAGTGATTGACACCTTTTTGACGTCACCATTAATTTCCAGGTCGTTTTCGGTCTCGAGATCCTTAGCGTCAAATAAGACGGGTTCAGAGACTGCGCCGCTCTTGGGGAAGATCATGGAAACCTTCAAGTAGTTGTTCTTGGGGACGACATAGCCTCCTTTGCGGCCCCTTGATGGTTCAACTCTGATCTCACGGCCGACCTTGTTGTGTACGAGCAGTGTGATGTAACGCTCTTCAGGTCCCAATGGCCCACCTTATAACGAGGGTAAGATATCATTATCGTTAAACTAACTCTTCAAAATAAGAGAAAGAGTTTAGACGAGCAATTGGCACTCCCCTCCCGTCAGACTTGTCTTGTCCCCCCCCCCCCCGGCTTCGCCACCCCCACGTCCTATTAACACGTCCTATTAAAATAACAAATTGGCTGCGTCTTTTATTGACTACATAAAGTAAAGCCTAATTATACGTCGCATTTTTAGTCTTCTCGAGAGCCACAATAAAATAATTACTGACCCTCCTAAATTCCTATTTTAATTTATACCCAATATTGCGGTGAACCGAAGCAATTTTCTCTTAAATAATCTATTTGCTCGCAGATAGAATTTGTGCGGGGTCATGTGACTACTAAAACCATGTGCTCCTCATTCGTCTCGCGTCCGCCGAGGATAGATCATTGCACAGTTAACAGAGCTCAGGCAAGACAGCTCTTTTTTATGGGAGGGGGGGGGGGGGGGGGGGTCATTATATAAAGGGTGAAATAGGAAAGGCATAAAGTATTCCACTATCACGAGAGAAAAATCCACTCGCCCCGGGCTTCTGCACATGTTTTTTTGATCCGCAAAACATCTCGTAAACGAAACTTACTAAGTGGTGATATCACAACATCTGTAACTTTTTCTTTAAACTTAGCGGGGTTCACAATAATGCTCTTCCGATTGTTGATCATCATTGCGGAGTGTGAATCAGGATCGAAAGCCCTTAGAAGTAGAGGCTCTGAGCTCTGGAACTCTCGCGTGATCTTCATTATGGCACCACTGCTGATGTGGAACCCCTCGTTCAGACCCTTGTAGCTGGGCGCTATGATGGATTTCTTGCCTGCACGGTTCCTAACTTTCAAAGTCACATAGTAGAGGGAAGGCTTTTCGGCGATGTGCTGTCTGACACTAGGAACATGGGATTTCTTGCTTGAAACTGCAAAGGAGGTAAAACCAAATTACATTTACGCAGTGCTAAAAACGCCTGTCATTAACCTAGTTCGAATTCTTTACCGTAAGATACGCATCCTCTTTCTCTTTCCCGCCAATTTATGGCCCGTAAATTTGACCAATCAAGGCGCGCCTACTATCTTTGATATATAATTATCAGATTTAACAAACATCTGACATTATAAAAAAAATTCCGGCTATGAACAAGCTCATTTCTTTTATGGATTAATTGGAATTGAAGTTCGTCGCTCAGCCACTCACCCGATGTTCCAAGGACGAGCACTTCTTTCTTGCCCTTAGTAACCTGCGGTTTCAAGGCAACTTCCATCTTTCCATTCAAGGTCAGCGCCTGCTTACCGTCTAATGACGAAGCCGCCAGTGTGACAGGCTGAGCAGATGTGGTACCTTTGGTGATGTCCATCATGAAGTTCTTCTTTACTTTCCAGCCCTTGGAGGGGTTGTTGTCGCTTGTGCGAACTAATACGTCTTGTCCAGCCTTGTTCATGAAGCGCAAAGTGACATAATACTGCTGTCCTCCTAACAAACGACAAAGGTAACAAAGGTAGATATTGTTACATTCGCAGACCACAGTACTTGAGAAAAATAAAACACATTTAAACAACAACAACTACCGCTTCTGAATCAATCATGATTTTGTTACAGTGCGACCTGCAAGGGCGTAATGATCGAAATATTTCGAAAATGTTCTGCTGCTATATCAGTCAGGCAGGAAAAACCGCAAGTAACAATTTATGTTGAACGTGTTATCGGGAAAATCGTTTACTTTTGCGTTAGCCTTACAACACTGGCAAATACGAAATAACCAGAAATCCTACGGTGTCAGATTGAAGAAAACAGCAACCTGCGATACTTTCTTGAAAACTTGTCAAACCAACTACTCTTAATCATTTTTTTTTTCATCACCATGACCAGTATAAGACGGTTGTTGTTGGTGTTTTCTTATCTTTTTTCTCTTCCCTTTTTTTTTTCGACAGCACCCGTTATCAAAGCCTCCAACAACCTTCATTATACTTGACCTTTTCTTGACTACAATTATACTAAATCTCCCAACTTTAACCTGATTTTCCCTGAGGCTTCCCTTTCCCTTTTCCCGTTTCCCTTTTTGTCTTCCTCGAAGGTTTATCCTGATCATAACAGATACACGCTCTTTCTGCAGTAGAGTTAGTTACAATTACATGTACATCAAACTACAAACCTGGTGACATTCCTGGAGCTAAGATCTCACAAGTTGTGGGAGCGCCTTTGACTTCACTTGGAACCAACACAATCGAATCATTCCCATTGATTTTCATCAACTCGTTTGAAGCCGGATCCACGACCTTGAACGTTACAGGCGCGTTACCCTTGGTCGGTTTGGTGAAGGACATCATGAAGCCCTTCTTGACTGGGAAGCCCTGTGGCGGGTTACTGTCGCTCGGCATAATAACAACATTTTTACCAGACTTGTTCAAGATCTTCAGTGATATATAATATGTTCCAGTAGCTGACCCACCTGCAAGAACGTAATTCTCATCATTAAAGCCTGGACCACTCTGCTGGTAATACATGCTCCTACAATGTGTTTTATATGATGGTTCACAATGGTCACATGATACACCATCAGCATACTGTTTTTCTGCATTTGCGTGATGTTGTTCCTACGTCGAAGAACTGTGTTTATGTATTATAGTGTTCTTAATTAAGAGATAAAATATAAGACAGAAACAGCAACACAGACATTGTACGGAGAAAAAAGTCTCAGTTAATTGTTTTGTTGTTGTTGTTGTTGTTGTTTTTTTTTACATCGAATAGCTGAAAGTTAGATACGAGGTTTAACGGGTTCAACAGTTCACTGTGGATATTTAATGGTAAACCAAAACAGTATCTTCTTATCAGTGAAATCCTTAAAATTCTCATTACTAGCTTGCTTGAAAAGGTATTGGCATGGTAAAGAGAAATCGAATTCTGATCAGTGTTACCTCCTGCTCCATCAATCTTTTCCTTGGAGATGACCACGACAAATGAGCCCTTGCGTGTCAGCTCCGGAGAAATGGTAAGCTTGTCTTGATTGTTCAACAACAGATTAAGATCAGCGGACTTTGCACTGAAGGTGACTGCTTGACCAACTGCCACATCCTTGTGGACATCCACGGTGAACTTTTTAAGTATCTGTTCGATAACAAAAAGCAGATGTATAAATGTATCCACCTGTGGGAGGCGTGGTGCCTAATGATTATCACGCTGGACTCTGGATCGAGGGAACGGGCTCAAGCCCTGGCCAGGGTCACTGTGTTGTGTTCTTGGAAGAGACACTTTACTCTCATAGTGACTCTCTCCACCCAGGAGGTGAATAAATGCCTATGGGTACAGCGAAGTTACTGCTGGGGGGAGGAACACTGCTCCGAGATAAGCTCTGGGATAAGCTCCGGCAAGATGGGCCAGTAGGCCCACACGCATACTGTACCTATGTACAGCTTTAGACCTCGAACGGGGCTTTTTGCAACTGCTCAATAACGGGAACGATCGCGTTCATTTGCGTGGACAAAAGTTCAGGGCCTGTAATTGATCCCGGATTCCATTTATCTTGGTCCTGCGTATTCCTACTCCTACTTATTCTTTTAGTGCAGGGGTGGGGGGGGGGGGGGGGGGGGGGATAGTGCCTTACCTGAATACCCTGGGCTGGTTGTCTGTCACTTGCCAAGAGTTGCACATCTTTGTCGTACGTGTTCTTCACTCTTAATTTAATTGTATTGGAAGCTGATGAATCAAACATGCCTAAAAACGACAATACAAGTTAGCACAGACGGATTAAAGATGAAGGGGAAAAAAAGATCCTGCAATGAACTGAAATGTGAATATTGATTTTCAGTCTCAATAACAATTCAGATCAGCCGTACACTCACAAATCTTTCCAGTAACACGACTAAAGGAAATTACACGAGTAATTGCCAGCTAAAAGGCAACGGTACAGTGCACCCCAATGTAACACATTGCTATTCTTCAACCCCACATAATATGCTTTGGATATATGACTTCGCTAAATTATGATCGTTCTTTATTTTCGTATTTGCACCAATTTACTTTCCGTTCTTTATAGTTCTGTATTTAAAATTCAATGCCCCATTCGAGAACAGCTTTCTTTTTCACTCCTGTCAATTTTTTTTAAACACTGGTCACCGATCCTGTTCTCAGCACGCTCTTAGTTTTGACGAGAAAATAGCGATTGATCTCGTTTAAACAGGAGTTAGACGAGAAAAAAAAAAGAGACACAAGAAGCTGTCACTTACCACTTCTAAAATAGAAAGTGTACACATTACGCATGATCGAAGGCGACAAGAAAGTTCTGAACGTAGAGAACGATCCAATGGAGAATTTGGCGAAATGGCCCGCCGCTTGAACGTCACGACCAAAACACAAGTTAGGCTTGTTGGAGTTGAGTTGAAGGTCGATATCTTTTCCCTGAGCATCAGACGCCACTTCAGCACCGTCTAGGTACAATTTGAGACCAAAGTCGTTTTTCCACGTCATACTGGCATAGCACCAAACATCCGGAGTAATCTTTGTCTGCGCCTAAATACATCACGAAGACAAACCATGGTATTAATGTTTTTTGTTAAAGTCGTGGATCGAGAGTGGTTTTCAAGGCTTTGTGTAAGATGGTGCGATTTTTGAAAGTGTACTTAGCTTCGATATAAAGCCGCAGAAATATCCGCGTGTATGTTTAAAAACTCGGAGCCCGAATAACTCCCGGAACGCTCCAAACTCATGTTAGTTTAGAGTTTAAGGGTGTTGTGGGCGGTCCCAGCGTCTTGTGGCTTTTTAACACGTTCAAATTATCAATAAAAGACCTCATACACTTAGCATCTAATGTAATTGTAGCAAACTTGTCTTCCGCATATAACTGACATACCTTCCAGGCTTTTTTCGCGGTGGCTAATTCAAAGATCAGGTTACCATTCACGATGTACACAGACACCCCACGCGTGGACAGACTGCGTGCTCCACTGTCAACAATGTACTTGGGCATTTTGTAGGACATGTCCGCTTCATCGAATTTCAGCTTGGCACCCATAGAGAATCCACTCAGGCACTTTCCCGGGTCCTGTAAGCAGTCGCTTTTTGAAAGAGAAGCTTCAGCGAACGTGCCGATGCCGTCAAATAGCATACCGCTGCCTTGGATGAGGCTGTTTCCATACAGATTAAGAGGGGGAGTCCCCACGATCTTGTTGTGCGTTTTGAAGATGAATGACCACGAGTGAAAGGGAGCCACTGGACTGGCTGAATAACGAAAACATTTTCACTGGTAAGTGATGCAATAGTACACGACATGCGGTAGATATCAGGGAGATATTTATCGAAACACAACTCGACATAAAAACAAACCTGGGATGACGGCTGAAGGTGCGAGTCCAGCAGCGTCATCGTTGTTTTCTCCTGAAGAAATAAAAATCGAAACACATTTAAAGTGCAGCAATTATCTATATGTACGCCTATTTTACTTTTTAATTGCAGGTGTAAGGATGGTTCAGTTCGAATAAGATTCATTTTTTGTTGTGCCGATGGAAGTCAAATTTTTATCAATTTGTATAAAAACGTGGCCAGCGATGCCCAAAAATCATACTTTCGCCAAGAATTCGCCGAGTCCGATGTTTTTTTTTTTGATAAAGCAAAACGTGTCTGTAACACAAAGCTTGTTTTACACACAAAAAGCGGCCTCCCCTTAGTTTTGACAAGCAAGCTGGAGTTTGACTGCATAAATACAGCAAGAGAACATGACTACTTGCAACATGCGTTACTACCTGCAACGCAAGCACATACCTGACGGTGTAAGAGTGACTTCCATGACTTTCTCTTGCGTGTGACATGGTTCGACCTTAAGTTTAGCGAGGTTGTTTAGGAACACTTTAGCGTTGGTCGAACTGTCCAAAGCGATGAAGTTGACAGACTGTTTGGAAACCACCGTCTTCACAACCGTCAAGAATGAACCTTTTTTCACCAACATGCCGTTAGGTGCTTGGTTGTCGCTGGAGAATACTAGTGCGTCTTGTCCAATGTTGTTTACAACTTTCAAGACCATGAAATATTTCTCGCCTTCACCTTCAGATCCTGCAAAGCAAATGACCCAGCGTTTGGCTTTAACTTGCAATTGACAAATCCTTTTTTGCTTACATTTTTAAACTGTTGTTGACTTTTTCGTCTGCCACAAGATCAATTTAATCCCATGTCTGATTTTGGTGGGAAACAACGGGGAGCGGTGAAGAACACGGGAAACAACAGTAATCTGTAACGAATGCAGTAAATTATGGCGGGAAACAACAGTAAGCAGACGAACACAGCAGTTTATGGGGAAAAACAACATTTAGCTGTGACAATCGTGGCTAATTATGGCGGAAAACAACAGAAAGCTGTGACGAACGCGGTAATTTATTGCTGGAAACAATAGGCGATGGTGACGCGCGCGGCAATTTTTGGCGGGAAACAACTTGAAGCTGTGATAGCGACGTAAAGATATGGAGGTATTGCACAACAAAAAATTCAAAAAACTATACTGAGCACAGTTATACCAACATCAAAACAGATAATTAACCAGCAATGGAGGGAAGTCACAGCACAGGTGACAATAACATTTGTATTGTATTGCATTGTATTTAACCTACCTTGCCTCCAGAAGTAACTGTAGATGTGAGATATCGTCTTTGGAGACAGTACTCCTTTGAAAGTGGAGATGGAAGCCAGTTGAAACCTAGCGTGTGCACCTTGATTGACACTGCTGCCCACAAAGAAGTTCTGGGGATTTCCAGAAGACTCGTGATTTCCGCTCGTTCCCAGTGCATCAGCGTCCACCAGCTCACCATCGGAATAGACCTGGAGTCCAGTCTTCCCGCTGAAGTCTCCCATGACGTAGAACCATTTGTTTGCGTAAACAGGAATGGAGGCCTGAAATGGTGAAATGTAGAATAAACATATAATTGCAGACTGCAAAATTGTGCGAGAGCTTGATAACACTGATTCCGCTGAAACAAGTTGTTTGGTTCATAAACCCTTACCTGATAAACCGCATTCGAGGTAACAATCTTGAAGTAGAGCGAGTTCAGTTGCAGAAACACGCTGACGCCCTTGTTGCTGGCACTAGCACCGGTGTCAATCACATACTGAGGCGCATTGGACGTCAGTGACAAATCACTAAACCGCAGTTTGAGCCCCACGGCAAACCCACTAATGCACATGTTTGGATCAATCATGCAGGCCGTTTTCGGAAGCTCTGCGCTCAAAAAGCTTTGGGTACCATCCAACCTTGATCCTCCCATAATACGCTCCAAGCTGCCGTGAATATCTAAGGGCGGATTACCGGGAACTTGTTTGTCATTCATTGCTGAGAGGATCCATGAATGGGACGGGTTGACTGGAGGTGCTGTGAAATCAAAAGCAAATATTTCAATTCAGGAGCTTTTTAAAGGAACAAAGGAACGGTGTCACGTATTTTAGCCAAATTTTAGATAATATTATATGAAAATGGCCACCAAATGAATAAAATATAAAAATAACCACTTAAAACAGTTAAGGAACATTTCTATAATGCAGCAATGTTCCTTAACTGTTAAGGAACATTTCTATAATGCAGCGACGCCCTTTGCTCCACGAGGAGCCTAATGGAATAATCAATCTATAATGCAGCAAATAACAAAAGAAGGTATGGATAGACAACAATTGAAAAAGATTAAAACGGATTGTGATATGGGTTTTTGAAAAGCTGTTAGGCTGGAAAATTTTCAAAGTTAATCTCGTTTGTTTGTTTCTTTCAATTATAACGCCCGGGAGACAAATGTGTCTGTTATGAAGCTATGGTTTTGACAAACTAAACTCAGCCGTGACACAGTGACACGTTCGTGATCGGTTGATAAGCCTCGTGTAAAGTGATTTAACAAATCAGAATGAACATGTCGCCTAAATTATCTGCCAATCAGGTGATAGCTTTGCCTTACACGACGTTTCCAACGCTTATCGATCCAATCTTAAAACTTAAGCCATAACACGTTTTCAAGTCAACAAGAGTTCTTACTTGAAGAACAGGAAATAGTTTTTATATTTACCTGAAACACTTGACTCTTGTGTGGCTCCACCTTACAAAAAGAAATGAAAAAAGAAATATATAACTGAATGAAATGAGAGTGGAGTCATCTGCTTATCAATTAATCTGACACAAGTTCTCATTACAACTATTCACTGTGCATTATTGAGATAAGCTGTTATTGTGGTGAAAAACAAAATTGTTCCTTGAAGTGTGAATTATTAAGAGGGCAATGCATGAGGACAATTATCTCAGGAAAAACGTCTAGATAAAAAAAAAATATATATATATATATATATTCTAGGAAAAACATGACTAATAGTATGGTGAATTTTTCTACCGATAAACTCACCTGCAGAGATTACAGGCTCCGACGGCTGGCCTGTGATCGGTAAAAACAAAAAAGCATTCCTTACATTCTGACAAAGTATCATCGTAAGACTTATGAATGTGCTGAACTCTATCAGTAGACCTTTGTGAGGTAATGTTCTGTCGTATGTTTTACTGTGCGATCATTCGGAGACAAATCGGAGAAAAAATGTACAGACTAATATAAAGAAAGCTAAAAACGTGTTTGAACGCTAAATGAGCACAGCTAAATTCTTCACATTTGATAAGCTAAGACCATGAGGAATACTTCCTGACATTGTATTCCCACACAAACAGCGTAACTAGCGCCAAGTTTACAAATTTTTGTGACGTCAAACCGAATGTTCTTTACAAAGTTGTAGTGTGACATTGGTATTTTCAACACAGGTCGACGAGTTAGATAAAAGGTACTGGTAAGAACATGCTGCTTAGTTGAATTCCCTGGTGCATTCACCGGCACATCCCTCTCCAATTTGGAATTGCTGCGCGGAACATTGCAAAGCTCATATTGCGCGACAACATTGCAAAATCGGGCGGAAAAGAACGTACGGTATGTCTGTATAAAGGGCCTTATGTAAATACAAACGAGTTGACCAAATATAAAGGAAACAGGTTTTAGCCGAATATAGACAAAAACAACAAAAAATCACAAACCTTTTTTAGTTACAGCTACTTGCACAACTTGCAGAGGGGACTTTGTTGGAGTAACAGAAATGCCGTCCTGACCATTCAAAAACAATGCTTCATGTTTGTCGTCTTGTGCATTGAAAATGACCGCC
The DNA here is from genome assembly GCA_963693305.1 of Meandrina meandrites. Taxonomy (NCBI): domain Eukaryota; kingdom Metazoa; phylum Cnidaria; class Anthozoa; order Scleractinia; family Meandrinidae; genus Meandrina; species Meandrina meandrites. The sequence goes on along the minus strand of OY855903.1, from coordinate 3,082,438 downwards.
GAGGGCCTAGAAACGGCCTTCTTGATCTTCGCTACAACCCCGGGTTTGATTGTAAAACCTTGCGATGGATAACGATCTGACGGCATTAAAGTCAACTTCTCTTTCGAGAGGTTTGTCACTTCCAGGACGACGTAAAATTTGGCCGCGGCTCCTAAAAAAAAAATGCAAAGATCAGTAAAATAATGGTAAACTTTGTTATTCAATAGTCTGATATGTCATCCGTCCTTTCTTCCTTACCCCCCAGAGGAGGGGCGCGCCCCTCCTCTGGGGGGTAAGGAAGAGAGGACGGATGACATTTCAGACTATGTTATTCAACAGCTAATAAAAATTCAGAGACTCTTCAAGATGATCCGATCCAGTAGTTTTACACGTCCTGGAGACTTGAAAATCAAACCGATCTCGACCAATTTGCTTTTGAAAATCAATCTAAGTAAACAAATCTTAATCAATTTCAATCTCAACAAGCTGAGGGCATTATTTCGCGTCACTTATTACCATATTTGTGTTACAATTGAATTCGACGAATTTGGTGGTAAATTAAAACAGCAACAAAGCGATCAGACGAGCTTCTGGTTACATTAACTAAAAATGTATTATTTTTTGCTTTTTACTAGTTTGCTTTTTTTGAATGCTTAAAATTTGAATTTTTTTGGAAGCCAATTGAATTTCTGCACTGAATCTCTGGAACAAACAGGAACACACTTGTTGACGAATTTCGTTATTCTCCTCACTTCTCTGCCAAACAGTGTATGATATTGTAAGAGGAATTGCAATCTTGATCACTTACCCGATCCATCATAATCTTTATAGAAGGAAGCTACACTGGCTGTGTGAGCAGCCAGGATGCATTCGTCAAAAACAGCCAGCGATTTCACGGAAAACTTTGCGAAGTCGGAGCCAAAAACATTCGGAACTCTTCCACCAACACAGAGGTTGGTTTGCGCGACATTTAGTGATCGTGGGGCTTCTTGTTTTCCCAAGGCGTCTGTCGCTTGAAGCACGCCATCTTCGTACAGGGATAGGCCTTCTACTTCACTCCACGTGCCCGTAAGGTAGAACCAGTTGTCAAATTTCAAAGGAGCTGAGATCTGGTAAAAGAAACGTGGGCATAATGTTGGCGGAAGCTTTAGAATTACACAGCAAACTGGTTTAACATAGTAAAGCGTTTGAACCCAAGAGTATCAGAAGTTCGTAAAGTGTGATCATCCGGGTAGATGTAAAGGTCTGAAAAAACGTTGTTAGTGGCTCGTTTAAGGACAGTGAACAGAAATTGGTCAGTTTCGAGTGTTCTGATTTGTTCCTGAGTGGCCCAAATTTTGCAATAAGGACTACAGTACTGGAATGGTCGCTCACAAATTAGTTTCCACGATTTGCCCTTCTATAAACCATTTTTGTTTTTGTTAACTTAGTTGAACCTTTTTTAAAAGAAAGAGACTTGGAAAATGCATGTACGTCCTACGGTAACACGGTAGCGCGCGTTTGATGAAAATGGATGAATTTCATTATCGGTAAAGCTGCAACAGAGCTATAATTACAGAAGGGTTTATCATTAAGCTTGTTCGGCTAGTATTAAGGTTACGAAAAAAGTCCACATACCTCCCAAACCTTCTGAGAAATCGCCAACGTAAAGAAGATTTTTCCATCTTTAACATACATCGATACGCCACGCGTCTGCGAGCTCTGAGCGCCCGTGTCAATCAAATATCTTGGCTCCTTGTAGTCCTTCACTGATTGGTCGAATTTCAGACTCATACCAATTGAGAGTCCCTTATTACATAGAGTAGGATCCATAACACAGTCAGTAGCGCTCATGTCAGTTGTCAAGAACCCAGTCTGACCATCAAATGCCACTCCACCGTCACTCGCCTGGACATTCCCATGCACTCTGAACGCAGGATTGCCTTCTACAAAGCCTTGTGGGGTGATGGTTTTTAGCCTCCAGAAGTAGATACTAGTTTCTGTGAAAAACGAAAAAATAAAAAGATTATTTAAACGATGTCTAAGTTAATTGCTGGATAGTCCCTTTACATAACCCTTTCACGCTGCTTTTTCAATCAGCGTGATGATAGAAGCAAGTTTGTTAATTTTAAGACTAGAGATATCAAAATAAACATGCTTAAGCTTTTCCATAATAAAAGCCTACAAATCCTTTTTTTCTGGTAAACGTTTCATTCCATGCGAGGATGTTATACAAAGGGTTATATACTATTGATTTTTACACATGGCCAGCCGCCTGTGTAACCACGGCTAGTTAGGGGCGCACATACCGTAAAATGCTTTTTTAGAGTGGGGCTACTGGTTTAAAACCAGTCTTGAAACCCTTTATCTGTTGAGTAATCGTCCCCGATTGCCATAATATTTAAACGTCCAAATTCAATGGAAACCTTCTTAAACAACTTCATGAAGTAAGGAAATCATTGCTAAGTAAACTCTTATGTGCACACGGTAGAACTAAATCTGAAGTGGGACTTACCTGGTGGAGTATTGACCACAATACCACCATCTGGGGCTGCTTCTCCTGAAAGAAGACAAACATTTGTTAATATCTATAGAGTACTTCCTTGCAGTGAGAGGAACTATACATTACCTCCATGTCGTATTGGCTATGCGACTGTCGTACGTGAAATTGCGCAGGATTTAGGACTGCATGAACCATATCGAAACAGTTTAGTTTGCGATATCACCGGAAACAGAACAGTTAATTATCACTGAAACCAGTGAAATAGACAAAAAACAAGATTACAGGCTTAAATCTTGTTCAATTCGGGTATTCCGCCTCGAGGTATTCAATTCACCCTTTTTTCGCCAGTTTTAAGACCAGTTTGTATGATTTTGCCATTAAATTACTCCGCTAAGCCACTTCATTATTGACTACATCTAGAGATAGTCAAGAAACATAACTCTCACCTCCTTTTCCAGTGATTCTCAACACAAGCGGATCGCCAGTGGCCTTGCTAGGTGCAACAATGATCCTAGGCTGTCCATTAAGAAGTAATGTCTTCTCTTCGCCAGGCACGACTGCATGGATGGACATGTCACCTGGGTTGCTTACTTCCTTTGTGATGATACTCCTGTGCTCCGGCTCCAGTCTGAAGCCATCAGGCGGGTCATTGTCGCTTGTAAGCACCCTCAAAGCTACGCCTGCCTGGTTATCCACCAGGAACGACATGTGGAACCGTGGGGGAGGGGACAGGTCATCTGGAGAAAAGGGGTAGCGGATGAAGCAAGAATGAGAATTTAACAAGGCACTGCAGTGTAGTGTAACAAGGGCCTCATATGTAGCCTGTGTAGTCTGGTGAAGTCGATTCATTAATAAACTGCAAGCGCCTTGTATGGTTGTCACAGACATCAGTTTTCAAAATTCCCCGACTTTTACCTGACCTGATTAAAATACACTTTTCCTGACCAAATAAATGCAAAAAGTCAGATATAGAAGTAGCGTCCTGCCTATGCTTCCATGAAAAGAAATCTGACATCACATTGCCCTGAAATGTTTCTTAGACATAAATGAAATTAAATCAGCGTCAATTTCTCCTCACTTTTATTCAAAATGTCACTTTTTTCCTGACTCAAAATAAAATTCTGACTTTTCTCTGACCTTAAAATATTTTTTTTCCCAGACCATTTCCTGCCCTGTGGTAACCCTGCCTTGAAGTAAACTTACAAGGAAGGGCGAATTTAGCACCACCTGTTAATTATATCAGCAACGCGTTAGAAAAGTCTTACATTGATGTCAAGTTGTGTAGTTTAAATTGCTCTAACGTACTACAACAACTCAAAAAGAGCTTCACATTTGCATTTCGCAGTCGAAAAGTTTAAAATGCAAAGGATGCTACGACAGCACTTACCCCCAGGTTTTACCAGTCTGATAGACATCTCGGTCACATCCTGCTCAAAATCACTGGGCACAACAGAGATCTCTCTTTCTCCATTCAGTAAAAATGGTTTATCGGTTGATACGCCCCATACTCGGAACTTCACGGGAGAGGGGTTCCTGAGCTTCTTCACAACTCTGTTACATGTTTGACCTTTCATGGTGAAGCCACTGGCTGGCTGACTGTCGCTTGCGGCCAGAAGAATGTCTTCTGCTTCAGTGTTGTTTACAAGAAGGGTGATGTAATACAACTTGGCTGGTTGGACGGCGACTACGGATAAAAATAAGCGATAAATAGATGGAATTAACAAGTTTGTATCGGATAAGTAATCTAAAAATAACACGAACGACAAAGTTTTGTAGAGTAAGTGAATTTGTCGATCATGTTTTTGAAATAAAAGTCAAGACTGTTTCCCAAGCAAGGTTTCGCTTCTCCAGATTGTGGAAAAGCGAAACCGTTCACATAGAACAGAACTTGTGGCTTCTAGCTCAGAATGACTTTAACTGAACAGCAAAGAAATTGCTGGCCAAAATTCCGAACACTTATCCAAAAATTATGTTTGCTTTCGATACTTTTAAGTCTGTAAGACTACATTTCCACCTTTTTTCAACTTCCCAGACCACATGACTGCTGCTAATATAAACCCCGCCCTGTCTTGCTAGAATTCTTTTATCATTTTAATACACCAAACAATTTGCTATGTCCTTTCAAAACAAAAACAAAATAGGTCCCAAGGCACACTTATGAGGCTGTCTGGTAAGTAACACCGTACTTATTGTAACATCAACCATTATAACAGAGAAAATCTTACCATCATTGTTGTAATACTGGTACGCAGAATATGCTGCCGGTGCTTTCAAGTATTTGTTGAAAACCACAAAAGATGCGATGTAAACATTTGCAAAGGACTCGCCATTGCCTCCGACGTTTCGTCCAACACCGAAGTTGTCCTGTTGTTTCCAGTCCTTCATGTTCTGCACACCCACCCCTCCCTTGTCCTGCGTCTCTTGTTTGCCATTGATGTACATCTTAAGGCCGCTTTTCATTCGCCAGGATGTAGTTAGATAAAACCATTGATCCGTAATTACATCTGTTTCAGCCTGAACAAAGTCACACAACCATAATTAGAAAGCGTTAAGTAGCGCAGGTCACGCACTAGCCTTGTATGCAGGCTTGACACGTAAAGTAGTATTCGGCTATTTGTACATTTTAGTTCTATCACGTTGCGCAAGATTAGTCAAGATTCAAGGCACGTTTTCCAGAATTCGGGAAGTTTTCCAGAAATTCAGCGTAGAAAAAAAAAAAGATTCCAGGATGAGCAAAAATTACGCTCCAGAGCCCGGTTGCATATAGCAACTTAACCGAGCTGTTCTTTGTGTTCCAAAGGATTTTATCGCGCCGGCATTGTGTTTTCCATACTCTTTAGTCTACCCTTCCATAATAGTGTGCAAAAAGATCTTCCAGAAAACAGGACGCCAATTATTTATCTTTTTCAGCTCTACGTTACATGCATTATCTTGCTATGTTATTTACAAAACAGTGTTAGAGTGAAGAATCTTGAAGAGATGTAAACCTGTGAGGTTTGGAAAAAATGAAGCTTGTGTTGTGTTGTGTAAACACTTCACTTGTTTTTGTTTGTTTGTTTGTTTGTTTAACCAGAAGCATCAAAGAGTTATTTTAATAGATGCTTACCTTCCAACGTGTGTCGTAAGTTGCTAGCTCCATAACCAACTTCTTATTCAACAAGTATAATGAAACTCCTGGCGAGTTGACGCTCTTCTCTCCTGTATCCAGGATATACCTCGGGCTATCGTACTGCAACACTGCGGCCGGCAACTTCAGTTTTAAACCAAACGTAAAACCATCCAGGTACTCTCCAGGATTTACCAGAGCATTCTGAGCACTCAAGTGAGAGCTGAGGTAACCAGAGCTGCCATCCAAGAGGAGCCCACCGTCTACAGTCTGCGAGTTACCGTTCACCTTCAGAGGTGCCTTACCAGGGATGAACCCGTAACTTGATATCACATAGAACGACCAGTACTGACTTGGCGTTAGGGGCGGCATAGCTGAGGGAAAGGCAATCAAACACATTTATTAGATCTTTATTAGTACTTATGATCTCGGGAAACTGAAACAGTAGAAGCTTAAATAAAAAAACCTCGGCAGGTACAACGTAAATTAAAGTTGTTTTACCTGGCTTTTCTCCAGCACCATCTGTGAAGAAAGAAAATGAAAATTCAATTCAATTACTTTACGAAGGATATCATTAGAATAGTACATTGTATACTGCACGGCGGCCAAACGTAAAGCGCCATGCGCAATCCCTGCCAAAACTGCACTGCCAAATGTCGACTTGTTTCGCATGCATAAAATCCAATACTTTCAATCTATGTACACCTAATATGCAAAGATAATTTTAACATTTCTTAGCCAACAACTTTGCCGCCTTATATTTTAGTTTGCCCCCTCCTTTTTTAAAGTTACTTATAGAACTCTCAATATTACGGTTCAATCTTTAACAAAATCCAAGGCAATGAAAACGGAAAGAGGTGCCTTTCGACCGCTGATAGGAGAAGCTAAACTGTTCCCCATGAAACACTGTCACTTATTAACTCGGGTTATTTACCTGATATGATCAGAGGCATCAATATCTGTTTCGTGCTTGGCGAAACATTAACACTGTCCATGCCGTTAATCAGCAGTCGCTTCTCAGTTGCAGAATCCACAGCGTAGAATTTGATAGGCTTCATGTGAGTGGTGAGTTTACTGACGGTTAACATGCTGTTAGGCAGAAGAGCTTCACCATTCAGTGGTTTGGCGTCGTTCGATACCAGAGTAACTTGACAGCCGGCGTTGTTTGTGATTTGCAGCAGGATTGTGAATAGCTGGGAGGGAGGCGGGAAGACGGGTGGCACATCTAAACAAACATCACAGAACATCATAAATTGAACTATAAACTCTCTCTTAACGGACACCTTTATAAGACAGACACCTATTTAAAACGGGGACACCAGGTGTTGGTCCCGTGCCTGCCTTTTTCAGTCTTTTTACTGTAACTAAACGCCCTGTAAGACGGAAACTTCTCTAAAACGGACGGAGCCGGTCCCGACAGTGTCCGTCTTAGAGAGAGTTGACTAACTAGTGTGGATGTACCAGTTTCACTTTCGTTAGTCCTGAGTTTAGGGATAGTGTCAAATTTATAACCAGTTATGTTCAATCTCCAGAACCTATTTACCCATAAGCGCCTTGGACTCGAAACCAGAGCAGTAAACATTAGTTCACTGTGCCTCTGAAGTTCATTACAACAAAACCAACGTGTCGATATCCTAAGTATCTGCTACATTTTCTTTATGAGAACGAATAATACTGTAAGAGCACAAATGTGCAATATGTCTTATTTCATTCCGCCCAGCTCCCGTTTAAAGGCTTCCTGATAACTACTATAGCACAGGTTGATACTTTGCTCAAAGAGATTACACTATTGAGGGATTATGTTATTAACAACAATGACAAAGAAACAAGTTTCACTCTCAAGACAACGTGAAAACAAAGTTTGCTGAAGCTGAGAACGGGGACAGTCAGAAGGGGATGGCTTGTGTCCGAGTAGGGAAGGAATTCTTTATACGGTACTACAATACTGTGTGAAATCTTTCATTTCAAGGATTGATGCTCCATTTGTTCAAAACATTTTACTTACATTTATCAGTAATATTGACAACTTGCCAGGCGCCTGGTTTTTCTTGTGGAATAATTATCAAGCTAGGTTGATTGTTCAGTACACAGGCGTGATCTGCAGCTTTAGCCCAGAACGTTATAGCATTCCTGTGTGTGACATTCTTTGTGATTTGCACGATGGTCCTAGGCTTGATTGTGAAACCTTGAGTCGGTTCCTTGTCGCTTGTTGAAATTGTAACATTCTGTGTTCCATAGTTTGCAAAGCGTAAGCTCAGGTAGAAAAGTACCACAGGAGAAGCTAATAAAATGAAAAAGAAAGCATCATTTTAAAATAAATTTTGTGAATCATTTATTTGTATAGCATCTTTCCTCTTTAAAGCTCACAGCACTTCACAATCAACGTTGGAATGAAATTCTGCGCCTTTATCAGATGGACCAATCCAATTTTGGATCAATCCAAGGGAACATTTTAATCTTTTGAGGGAGGTCACTATTCTTTAATTATTTTTTTTTTCAAATGCTCTGAATGTAGTTTAGGGCAGGATTTGAATACACAGTATCCCCCCTTTGCAGCTGAGCTAAACTGACTTCTTATCGCACACTTTATCATTTTAAAGTACTTTTATTTCTTTTCTTTTTTTTTACAAAAAAGCATCTTTTATTACTTACCATTTTTAGTCACCGTAAGAGTGATAGCAGAGTTAGGATTTTTTGTTGTGATAGGTTTCAGCGTGATAGACGGCTTGTAATTAATGAAGAACTTGGTTTCGTTGTTCGTCTTCAAGAATGCTGTAAAGCTGCATGGAAGAGGTGACTTGGTTTTCTTGGTGATGACGGCAATCACGTTCTTACGAACAACGATCACTCCAGCAGGATCACCGTCTGATGGCTTGATTTCAATGTCATCACCAGCCATGTTCACGATTCGAAGAACAAGGTAATACCACTGGTTGGAAACTGCGGAAACAAACAAAAACATCTTTAAGAAAGGTAGAGAAAAAGTACATAATGTTGCCACAACACGTAACTTGAGCGCTAATAGAAAGCCCGCGGTGAGCACAGCTAAAATTTTAGACTAGTTATACGTTACATTATTTTAGTTAAATCTACTAGCAAGAACGTATGCGTGTTCTTTAGGGATCATGAATGGTCCCTCAAAATTTTTCATTGTTCGCAAAATTAGGTTTCTGCTCGAAATGCTCGTAACATTTCAGTGGGTGCTCGCGTATGCTCGTATGCTCGTGCTCGTTTATTTTTACAAGTGCTCACATTTTGAAACGACTCGTTACTCGCAAGGCTGACTTTTTTGTCAATGCTCGTGTTCGCAAAGAAAAACGATGTGTTCGCATGCTCGCAAAGACCATTCGATACCCAAAAACACACAAACAAACAAAGAACAACAACAACAATATACATGTTCCGACAATGAGCACTATACCCTGACTATGAAGACTTTTGAGGCTTGGTTCCCGAAAGCAGAGTTAAATTAATTATCGTCAACCTTGACTTCTGCTTAATAAATTATCATTGTCATGAAAAAGGCTTAATATGTTGTTCATTGTGGTAAGATACAGCAATAATGAAGCACAATGTAGTCACTTGAGATGCAGATTGCGACGTTTAGAGTGCTTGCTGCTGGTCTTCACCAGCCGAAAATTAATTAGCGAACAACTGGTTGCTGATATATACAGTGTAGCAAACAGTTTCTACCTGTGAAGAAGTTCAAAAAATTCCCTCCAGTCTTGCCCTACCTGGTTTGCCAATGACCAAATTGATTGGCGTCACATTCTTACTCTTCACAGGCCTCAGAGTAACAAGCTGGGTTCCATTTATCAACAGAAACTGCTTTCTGGTCTCCGCATCCACAACAGCAAACTGCAAGGCTGGAACATTCGGTTCCACAACAGGGCAGTCCTTTGTGATCATGGCGATGACATTAGCATTGATTGGCATACCACTGGCTGGGTCGTTATCACCAGGGATGAGAAGAATCTTTTTGCCGGACAGATTAGTGATCTTCATCTTGATGTAGTAATCCACTAACGGTTGCTTGGAGACAACTGAAAACAAGGCAAAATGGCGAGAGATGGTTATTCTTGTAGTGATGGCAGTGACAAAATACATGACTATTACAGGGTGACAACAAGAAGCAATTTCATACAGGTGTCATAACAAGAAAGAGCCACGTTTAAAACAAAACAGATCAAAACTGCTGTGTGACAACACACAGCTAGTCAAAAGTCTCGAAAAGTCTGTAAATTCGATGTTTTTCAGATGGAAATATCACGCTCAATATTCACTGTATTGATCGAATACGTTCCACAGTTACTATATGGCACAGTCGCTATCAATTTATCCCACCTAAACAAGTTTTCCAGGCTAAAATTTTCGAAAAAAGTATGTTCATGAGAAGATTAACCAAAGCGGATAAAACTACTATCGCTGACACCTGCGAGGAGACAAAAAGCACTTACTGTTCTTCCAGAAGAATCCAAAGACTTTGTTAACCCATTCCTGGTTGAGGTGCTGTTTGAACACAGCTATAGATGACATGTAGACCAAGCCGCACATTTGGTTGAGATCCTGCTTCAGTCCACGCCCAACAGCAAAGTTTGGTTTTCCACTGTACACAGCTGGTGGAGCCGGGTTACTCTGAGGTGCAGTCAGACTGGCTTTCAGGTTACTGTTGCCGTAAAACTGAAGTCCGGTTTGTGGATGCCACGTGATTAAAATGTAACACCAGAAGTCAAACGCTGCTGGAGTTTGAACCTAAACAAAACGCAAAAGGATTAGTGTGAGCAATGGGTAGTATAGGGATGGGACCTTCCAGTTTTTGTTCCACCTTCTGAAATCTGTCATGTAGTGAAATCTGATACTGTCTTTCGATACAAATAACTTTGCGATTTTACAAGATAGGACTTTGCTATTTTACTTATTTTGCGATGCTCTTTGTATAAACAGCATCGCAAAATAAGTAAAATAGCAAAGTCCTATCTTGTAAAATCGCAAAGTTATTTGTTCACAAATTCGGGAAAAAAAAACTGCAGAGGTTTGTATGCTGGGGGGGGGGGGGAGGGGGGCTGGTACGGGGGGCGGGAGGGTAAGTTTTTGCCTTCTAGCATAAAAAAGGCTGTAAAATATCCTACTTTGTAAAGCCATACTTTCGCGATTTTGTAAGGTATAGCTCCGGCTCAAAATTGGTCATTTTTTAACTTGAACGTTCACTTTCTAGCAGTGCCAGGTCGGTAGCGATTTCTATTTGGCCAATATCAAAAGTTGAAAAAACCGTGAAAGGATGAGGAGACGACACATTACCCATCACTGGAGGTGCTCCCACCGAAACGCATCTTGTCAGTTTGACGAGCCATTAGCCACCCCTGGACACATTTATGAAAAAATAATAATAACTTTAATAATTAAATCAATCTACAAACCTGCCAGGTTCCCTTAGAGGATGTGACTCGAGCAACGAGCATCCCCCCAGCCACGAAAATTGAAACGCCCTGAGATTTCACGCTGGGACCAGTATCCAAGATGTACCTGGGCTGTTTACAAAACTTGATGGACAAATCTAATCGAACTTTGATGCCGATAGAGAAGCCCTTCAAGCAATTGTCCGGGTTGAGGAGGCAGTCTTGAGTTGAAATTGTTGTGCCAAGCCACGTCTTGTTGAAAATCCTGAAGCCCATGTTGAGAAGACTTGCTTGTCCGCTGATAAACATGGGAGGGACGCCGAAAACCTGATTCTGTTTGTATGCCAGGAAATACCAGTAATAGCTGGCAGGAATAGGAGGCTCTAGAGAAAAAAAAAGACGAAAACGATGGTGATGAAACAGTCTGTCCAACATTTCGTCTTGTAAAGTGAAAAAGGTCTCCCTAGTCTTACATAGTTGCAATGAATCCCAGATAGGAAACGAAGACTTCGACAGGACTGGAACCTAAAATAACTACTGACAATATTCCACTGACTGAGGCACGTGTATGAAGCCAATAAGGTAGTGCTGGATTCGTTATTCACGATAGCTATTATAATGTAATTATGTGGTGATGCAAAAACAAAGTAAATCATGAAAACACCTTCTCTGTACTTACCTTTTGGTCCTGGGCCTGTTGGAGTAACTATTGTTGGTTTTGGTCCTAAGGGAAGGGAAGAAAGTATGTCACCTTTTTTGGCCAAAACAGGCTTCATGGAGCCACTTTTAGAACCCTCACTGGAGAATATTGTTTTTTTTTTTTGTTTTTTTTTTTGTTTTGTTTTTTTTTAAGAGCCGATGCCGTCAAATCAGGATTAAGATGTTTCAGTCATCAAGTCAACCGTTTTTTTTTTTTTTTTTGGTTGTTTTGTTTTTTTGCCATCCTGTGTCAATAAAACGTATCGTGAATACTGTTTAGATCAGTCATAACTACCTGTAACAGAACTTATTTAAAAGCTCAACTGTTAATGTGTTAATTTATAGTACCGCATTTACAAATTTGTACTTTCAACCTCCCTACCGTCATATAGCTGGCAAGAAAAGATGTCGTTACAGCACGTTTACACAGGAAAACGTTCGAGCTTCGAGCTACAAAAAATGGTACTACTAACGCAGGCCTACGGAGATACGTGGGTGTTACTCGCAAGTGGAAAAATGCATCTCCCAGTCTCTCTCAAACGTGTATCACTTCAGACCACCTGACCAATTAACTAACACGTGAGCTAAATGCAGTGTTAAATCGATAACTGGACATACCTGTACATCTGGCTTGACATTCCGCTGCGGTTGGATAAATGTTCTCATTTCCGAGGCAGTTTGCAAATTTAAAAGGTTTGCACTGTTTGGTGGTAGAATCAAAATAGTACCTCACTTCGGCATTAACGCACTGCTCAGAGTTCCATACCCTCTGGCATACAGCCGCGTCTGAAAGGTTGAAGACGAAAGCAGGAAATAAATCACTTGTAAGTGCTTATTGGTTAAGAAAGATTAACAGATTTATAGGGCCTCCTTCAAGGCCCTCGACCATACAAGAAGCTGTTCGGGAAGCTACGTCAAGAAGGGTCTACATGTCTGCATGTGTGGAGAGTGGGGGTTAAAATGCAAGCTGTAAGTTGAGAAGTGCACCCTTTAACTGGGGATCGGCATTCCTCAGTCTGTACAAACCTAAGGTAAGTAACCTTGAAAATGTACGGACAAGAAACTTAAGGGTAATTCAACTGTCCGAGGCTAAATTGCAAGACTCCAAATAAAAGTATGATCCTATTCTACTAACGAATGCTCCTCTAAAAGAAAAACAAACAACAAACAAACACAAACAAAATTATAAAACTGTCAATTTCCTGGCCGACGTGAAAACTAGCTAGCATAATAAATTATCTAAACTGGGGCCTTGTTTGATACTAAGTATGCCTGAGTTTCCTTTTCCTCAATAGTATACAGATCATTCTGATCAAGTCAAGTAACTTACCACACATCTGCTCGCAGTTCTTCCTTGAATACAAGTGAGACATGTTTCTGTAACTACAATGGGACAAGACTTCTTGCAAGAAGCTGATACAAGGGGAGTTCTGTTCGTTCACAGAAGCCTTGCTCACTTCTTGCTGAATGTCAAGTTGACAAGGTCCGTCTGGTTTGCCAATATCACACGGAGAAACTGTCGAAATAAAATAATGAATTGAGCGCAATCAATATTACACATCAGTAGGCTACATGTAAGTGAACAAACGTTGCTCAAGGCGCTTCAATTTCACTTTCAGTTCTCGCAAGAGAAGTAAGGTATTCGAGCCGAACAATTACATGGACAAAAAAACATCCATAACAAGAAACTACAGGGTCCCGGAAATGTTTCTGTTACGATTAACCAATTAGACACATGATTGTACAACCCGAAGCAAACGTGCAGACATTTAAAAATGTCCTTGAGTGAAATCCTTGAGTCAATCAAAATGGCCTCTGAGTCCTGGAAACAATGCTATCCTCACCTTTGTTGCAGTTAGGGCCTGAATATCCTGCAGCACAAACGCATTTACTGTTGACACAGGTTCCTCCATTGAGGCAGTCTGGTTTGCAAGTAGCTGTAAAATACAAAATAACTTTAGTCTATGTCACATGCATTGGCAACCATGGATATTACGCGTACAAAAAAAGAAAGTAAAATGAAGAAACAAAAAAACGCCAACGTAACAATGGTCGCTACTAGATATATGGTTTAGCACAAACACATATTACCCATGTACAGTGTGTAGTTAAAAATCACTTGTATTTTAACTCAGTAACAAGAAAAACGCTTCATTGATACATACAGATTTGACACCACTGGCCTGAGTAACCCGGCTGGCACTGACACTTGTTAGGGGCAATGCAAGTTCCACCGTTTTGGCAAACACGCTGGCAAACAGCTGCAACGACAGACAGAAAGGAAGTGACTCGTTAAAACATAAATACATTCCCACCTTCTAGAATGTTATATGTATATCATTGAATAACAAATATTTTCAAAAGTTGTATTATACTAACGAGTGCCACAAGTTGTTGTCTTGTATCCACTGGGGCATTTACACTGGTTAGGTTGAGCACACGTCCCACCATTTTGACAAGGAACCTTACAAACAGCTGTAGACGAAAGGAAAAAAAATGCACAATACAACGTTAAACTAAAGGTGCGCGCACAAACATATATGTACTGAGCTTGTTAAGACGAGTCCAGCTTGTGACGAAACAATCGAACAGCAGCAATCGCAAAAAAGTTATGGTAACCATCAACTCTACAACAAGAGAGTTTGCTACAAAAATGCAGCTTATACACATGAACAGCTCCTCCTGCGCATTGGCAGCTCTGAAAGAATTTTATATAAGCCTGATAACTTACGTGTTTGGCAGTAGATTCCTTCATAAAGGCCTTGACTACACTGACACTTTTGGTTCACGCATGTACCACCATTCTGACACGCCGGGACACAAACACCTAGGAAAAAATCACAAACAAGAAATAACGCACTTCCACGGAACAAAAAGAAAAAAATATATTACACAAAAGTGCCAAAAATTGTACATGCAGCTGGGTAGTTCAATACTATTATTGCATTGAGCATGTTTTCTTGTATATTGTGTAGTAAAAAAAATCATTTATCACTGGAACACAAGCAACCATGCTTTTTTACGAACACGATGAAAGCTTATGACTCATCATTCCGTTTTTCTTCTATTATTTACATTTCATTACGTTTTGCTTTAAGTGCATGGTTATTTCCTAGAATTGTCAGCATCAAAATGTCCTCTCATAATAACAATATTCATTAACCAATATTATGCAAGTACGCCAATTGGGGACAAAAAAGGAGCATGGGTTTGAATCGAAAAGCATTATGAAAGACGTGATAGTTACAGAAGAGAACCGCGATAACTCCAAGACACACAAAAAAACACAATAGTCTTCTGCTGTACAAATGTATGTAAGCGACTCACTTGGGCATGGCTGTACATTGCACACTTGAGATTCTAGTTCTGGGCCCAGTCCCTGATCCAAACACGTCTTTCCTCCGTTCTGGGCTGGTGGGTTAGTGCAGGAGCGATTACGCGTGCGTGTTCCTCCACCACATGTTGCCGTGCATTCTGACCACTGGCCCCAAGGAGTGTACGCGCCATTAACTGTAACAAAACAATAATGATAACGATCAATTTAGATATAACTTATAATTTAAAACTCCCTTGATTTGCTCTCTAAAGAACGCCTTCACGAATAAAATTATTACAAACTACATGTATGAATAACATTTCATTTTCTGGCTTATTGCTTTTCTTAATTTAGCGACTTTGCGCAACTACCTCGCTAACTAGCATTTGTACATGTAGACATGTACAAATGCTAGTTAGCGAGGTCGAATCACGCATAACCATTCTAGATTCTTTTTGGTCTCCCCGCCACTTTTTCCTTGTAACGTAATTAAAATTATTCTGTTGTATCCTGTTTTGTGATTCCTTTGTATGGCAAAAAAAAGAAAGAAAATAAAGAAAAAACTGTTTTGACACTTGACTAATTTTACTATCTACAGTTCATTGTGTAAAACCAGCTGAAAAGAAAACAAAACTGTTCACGAGCCACCAGAACAAATCCAGATACATGTAGTGATTAAGGAAGCTATAACACCAAATTGTCTTTTTTCCCGATACAAAAAAATTCCTTTCAAATTTAAGAAAACTTTAAGAGTAGTTTTCTCTGTTAGAAAAACAGCAAAGAAGTAATTAGCCAAAAAGCAAATAACGATGGCTACAACTCAGTAAGATTAAAACGGTCGGACTATGGACGACAAACTAAAAGTTGATGCGATACACGGTAATTGTGAAGAAGAGCTCCCCAAAAAACCTGTCGGCCGACTGTCGGCCGTTTGTCGGTCGACTGTCGACCGACAGTTGGTCGTCTGTCGGCCGACAGTTGGCCGACAGCCGACCAACAGTCGGCCGACAGTCGGCTTAATTGCCAACGAGTCAGGCCTTCTGGAAGACCAGAAGGCCTGACGAGGCGGCAGATTATAGAGCCGTGAGAAGATTTGTATGTGCGGAAAAAATCTCACAAACGCTCCAAAATGTAGAAATGTAAGTAATGTAATGTAATGTAAGGTAATGTAATGTAAGGTAGATCGTGACGACACAATGTCTGATGTTTTTAGCCAATCTGTTGAGCAGTAACTGTTCAGCACGTGCACAATTTGTCATAGTTGTGGCCAATCAGCGCGCTACTTATTTGTTCAGCACGTGCACGATGCATGATTCATGGCGTCGATACGTGATCCGCAAAACTCACATGTGTGAGAAGCTAAACAACGGCCTGCTTTTAGCTGTTTTAGCCATGCATGGCGGGTGCCAAGAATCGCCTGCGTAAGGACTGTAGACTGTAACCAGAGGCTCTTCCGAAAAGATTTATTCAAGAAAATCTGGCCAGAATCAATGGAGAAACAAAGAAGATGACCTCGGATACAGGCAAAGTGAAAACTGCTCACGTTTGTTGCAGTATTGAGCTGAGTGACACTGAATCGCTACAGAATTATTTCCCTTCGCATTGCCAGTAGATTCTTCCAGTACCAAGTAAGCTTTATTGAGATTATTTGAAATTTTTATTTAGATGAAAAGTGCGTTCTTTCGGACTGAAAAAAGAGCGAACTGAAAGCATTTAGAATCTGTACGTGACCGCTTATCGAAACAATCTCCGCAGGAATTCCAAACCGCGGTATGGAAATCGCCACGAAATGTTCATTGCTCTAGTTCTACATCTTGTATTTTAAGAGCACTAAGTACTGTATATATATACTCTGTATATGTGCTTCTAAAAGCAAATAAAAAGGAAATTTATTTTATGGAGTTGTTTCAAATGACGACCAATGACGCGTATGGCGACAGGAGCTTGTAATTGTAATTGTAGCTCGCGCCCCACGACGCGAGGTCATAATTTCAAAATAAAGTATTTCTTAGCTGGATGACCTCGAAAGTAAACATTTTATACCTGTTTCTACCGGTATATTTTATTTTAGGCCGCGAATGCCCTAAATCTTTTTTATTTTCGAACGATTTTCTTCATATTTGCCAGAATCAAAGCAATAACAAACACTCGCAGTCGACAGAGAGTCTTTAAAGGAGAAGTTCACTCCAGAATGGCCATTTATTTTCTTTACGCCCATAAAAAGTTCATACAAAAATATGTTATTCACCAAAATTTCAGTTTCCAACGAGCCCTAAATCCCTACGAAATCTTTCTCTAAAGTAGCCCAAAATTCGACAACTGAATGCCGCCATCTTGGAGCTAGTAATGTATGCGTGACGTCAAAGAGTTCAGCCTGAAGTTTAGCGGGAAAATTTAAATACTCGAAACTCCTTGTTTCTTTATAGTGGCTTTTGCTTGTCAAAATGCCTGTTTGTGCAGCTCCATGTTTCTCAAACAGAGCTCCAAGAGATACAAAAAAACCTTTCACCTATTCTTTCCTTTCAGACAGGCATTTTGACAAACAAAAGCCACTTCAAAGAAACAAGGAGTTTGAAGTATTTAAATTTTCCCGCTAAACTTCAGGCTGAACTCTTTGACGTCACGCATACATTACTAGCTCCAAGATGGCGGCGTTCAGTTGTCGAATTTTGGGCTACTTTAGAGAAAGATTTCGTAGGAATTTAGCACTCGTTGGAAGCTGAAATTTTGGTGAATAACATATTTTTGTATAAACTTTTTATTGGCGTGAAGAAAATAAATGGCCATTCTGGAGTGAACTTCTCCTTTAATATTAAATTTAGTAATCAATTAGTCTTGTGAAGCGGGTAGGGGGTTGGGTAAAATGCAGCCTTTATTTGTGTTACTATATATGAAGTAAACAAAGGCTATATATTTTCCAAGTTTCAGTGGCTCACAGCCACTTTGATTTAAGGTCTATTGGACTTAAAAACAGCTGACACCTTTCGAAAATAGCGGCATAGAACTGCAATGGCTTGCAACCCTCAAATTACATGGATTTCACAAGGTTTCTCACTACTTTAGTATCATTTTAGAACTCCTTCATTAGGCCTTCACCAAATCGCATCAGTTTATTCCACAAACATTCCGCAACGAATACATGCAATGTACATTGATCACACCCACATCATAAAGTGTACTTTTAGTCAAACATTTACAATAAATTTATTATCCTCACAACCCTTCTCTCTTGTTGTACTCGTTGGCACTTCTACCGATAGGTACCACTAGTTTAAACTCGAAAATATTTCAGGAACATTCGTGTGTTTGCCTCGATGAAATTTTTGGTATATTCAGTACCCAATTTTCCCGCGCGCTGATAACAACAAACTTTACAATTTTACATAATTGATGATCATGACATTCATTCGCTCGCTGGTTGAGGAAATAAGACAAACCAAATCTTCAGAAATAATGCGAACAGACACACTATTTACTTCCAAGTACAAGTTTTAATGGTAACTATTTTTCGTTTGCATGCTCCGGCTGCGGTGTTTGTCTTTGAGAAAGCCATCGGCCATTATTTATCATTACAAGGTTTGTATCTAAAAATATCTTATAGCTTTATGTAGTGAATCAACTTTTATGTTTTGCGCGAATGTGCAGCGAATCGACTGAATATGTGTAACGAATCGACTCCGACTTGTATCGAAACGACTTGACATGACTTGATGCAAAACAACTTTGAAGCGAAACGACCGGACACCACTAAAAAATAATGGCATTTTTCGATACGATATGCCATTTATCATGTAGTGCCTTTAAATCCGGATTGCTTATTTTCATACTTTACCTATTACTCCTGGGCATGCCTGAGGATTGCACTTCCTCGTTTCCATGTCCCCTCCTATCGAGGAACAATCAGCGCCTCCATTGAGCGGTACAGGGTTGGTGCAGTTTCTGGTCCTCAGTTGAGTACCACCCCCACAGGTTACTGGGCAGGAAGACCATTGCGTCCATTCATCATATCCACCAGGAACTACAAAGAAATATTAAATCACTCATCAGTCACTACATGTATTATTATTTCATAGATGCATGTATCTACATCAAAGATCAGCTAGTTTGCCTTTGCGAATCATGCGTATACACCATTTTGAAAACTGACTTCTAGAAAAAAGCTCCTGGCAAGAGATTGTCATCACAGGAATATTATATTAAAGGTATCTTGGATTGTTTTGTTTTGTTTTGTTTGTTTTTGTTTTGTTTTTGTTTGTTTTATCAAAATATTACATCCTATGGTCGAAATGCATTTATATTATAGTTACGGTTACCTGTACCGTAGGGTTAGTCATGTTGCATAACATACCTGGGAATGGACACATTGGGTCTGGTTTACCACCTGCTGGAGCTGTACAAAAAAAAACATGAAATACGTTACTTTAAGTAACACAAGTGTAACTAAATGAAGGGAAAACAGAACTGACTTATAAATAAAGAATACACACTGCCCCCATTTATTTCACGACATTACTACACGTAAGATGACAGATTTTCAAATGTAATTACTTCTAACAGATTTTGTATTACAGTGATTTGATTGACCTGTGTACCCAATGTTCTTCAGTCACCTCAAGCTGAATGCAATGATTTGTAGTTGACAAGAATTTAGCTCACTCTCTTCATGTCAAAATACATCGTCCTGTATGTTCATGTGTGTTTATAGTTTTTTTTTTTTTTCAACTCACCTTGAAGCATTGTAGAAGACTCCTTAATCCAGTACCAGATAATCCCTGGGTTTTCTGCATCACCACTGGTCCACTTAGCTGGTTGATTGTCAGAAGTTTTAGACACAATCGTTCCATACTTGGCTTGGCTTTGACATTCAGATGTTGTCAACAGCGACTTATCATCATCTACAGTCATGTATGGCATACGTTTGCCGATGCCTGTTTGATCCTCAGGCCAAGTGCCAAACTTTTTCAGCATTTGTACTCCAGCAAGTCCGCATTTTGAGGATGTAAGGCTAAAAACAAAGTAAGAATAAATCATGAGCAACTAAAAAAAGTGATTGTGTTGCACTTAGAGTGAAGGATGCGGGCAATCCAGTGAACCAATCAAAACTTGAGGCAAGTTCATGCAGCTGGTCGTAAAGCGCGGGAAAATGTGTGCAAGCGATTCACAATTGGGTTTGGTTTTAGTGTTGATGGGCTGAGAAACTGGGGTGTTTTTTTTTTTTAAAGCCAATCATTAAGTGTAGTAAAGTAAAACTTAAGTTAACGCTTTTGTCACTGATGTGAAAATCGCTCTATTATTTGCACCTGTTGAACTGTGCAATGAATGGGCTCAATAAACGTGTGCAACGTACATTATTTTAACATTAACTGCTGTTTCTTAAACCAATAATTATTGCAAACAAAACTAGAACCAACTCTGACTACAAGGAACTTATGAATGGTCAAATGTCACAAATCTTGTTTTCGTTTGACAACAGTCATTAAAGACTTGACTGCAACTCTAGATGTAAACTACATGTGGTGCAATTTGGTAATTAAAAAAAAAATGACAAAAACTGTGATCATTCACCTGTAATTCTGTGGTGCCACAAAAATTCCACCATTTGTTCCCCTCTCGCGTGCTTCCAGCCGATAAAGGAAATAAGGACTAACAGCTATGGATTTGATTGTGTCACCTTCATCCAATACTGAGTAATCCTTTGTTATAGAAGGCTCTGCTGCATTTCTAAATTGAAGGAAAGAAATGAAATAAATGTTTAGTATTTACATGTAAGGCAAAATAGAAAAAAATAACAGATTCAAGGTGTGTTGCTGAAGGCAGGCAGGCAGGCAGGCAGGCAGGCAAACACAAAGAACTAGGTAGGCAGGCAGGCAGGCAAGTAGGTGCTAGGTAGGTCAGTTGGTCAGTCGGTCGGTCGGTCAGTCTTTCAGTCTGAGGTAGGTAGGCAGCTAATAAATAGGTACATGTAGGTGCAGTGTAAACGTACTAGGCCTAGGTAGCAGGTAGGTAGGCAGGCAGGCAGGCAGGCTGGTAGATAGGTATGAGAAGGCCATCTACACATACATGTAGGCTGTTACTTAGATAAGGAAGTATTAAAGTGGGTTGACGTATTGTGTTAGTATGTAGTGTACAAGGGCACATTGTATTTCTCCGTAAGTCATTACAAAGGAAAGGAAAATGTAAACTATGTAGTAGTAGAAGTAGCCATCAAGAGATACAGGAAGAAAGTTTATGGTTGAAAATAAAAAAAAAAATAGCAGAAAGGACAACAGCATACATGTACACACCTGTTTTTAACATTGTCTTTGGTCCAGCCCTGATTGGTTGCACTAGTAACCATCAATGTCCAGCCTCCGTTGTCATGTGTCATATCACAGAACACATTGGCTGTTTCAGCTGAGTTAGGCTTCTGTAAATAGATGGTGTAGAGACCATCTGTTTTACTCTGACACCGTTCCAGAAACTCGCGGCATGAACGAATGGGAACTGAAAAGGATTAGAGAAAAATAGATTAGCATCTTTCAGCACCAATGTCCTAATCTGATACCAAAAATGTTTCATCATTTGATCCTGTTATTTTTGTAAGCACCAGAATTGAGAGTTTTCTGATTGTCACTCAAAATGTCATGCATGTTATAATCAAAATCAGCTAAAATATTTGAATTTGGCAACAGACATCAATCCTGAAAATTGAGCTTCCTACAACCTAGTAGGTAAATCATTTGGACTGGTTAATATGCACTGTCAAATTAGAATGGAAAAATTATTATTTTAAATGTGAAACTCTGGAGAAAGAATTATTTTGATATTGGTCAAAGTTTCACTGGGTAATCCACTATTATTTTAGTGGAGCAAAAAAACAAACTACCGTAATGATTCGATTTAGCGCCCGGGGCGCTTATTTACTTTTGGCACCTCAAGGGAGGGCGCTTATTCGAGACAGGGCGCTTATTTAATTTTTTGAGAATCAACCAAATGTTCAAAACAAAACTTTAATAAATATTAAGGTGATTCCACTGAATTGCATTGCGCATCCGTGCTGCGCACGAGTTTTCGCGTCATTTAGCGCATGCACGAGCGCGCGCGCACACAACAACATTACGGCTTTTCTTTTAGGTTAAGCTCAGAAGAGAAATAAATGGTCATTTTCTTCTAAACGAGCACGGTGACCCCCATTTTTTAATGCATAAATTTAAAAGACATCCGGTTGACTACAATATATCGCAATTTAAAGAAAAGTTAAATACTCTACTTTGAGATATTTTTATTTGAATGCTTTAAAAAGTACGTTTTGAGGTAGTGCTGTTTACGCACGCACGCAGCAAAATCATTAATTTCTTTCATAATCTTAATTCCAGTTTAATTAAAATGGTTTATTATGTAAGATTAAAGTCTATTTCGTTGAACTGCTTCGATATTTTAACGCAAGAAATGATTTTTTCTAGAAATGATAGTTCCCTTTTCGGGTTATGAGGGTTCCTAGTATGAACCTTGTTGGTCATATGTTTACTATAATAGCCATCCAGGTTGCACAAAAACGAGCACGGTGACCCCCATTTTTTATTGCATTTTTGTAACGCTCATAACATAGTTATGAACTGAACCAAGTCTTAGAAAATTCTAAATACTCCTTCTTTTTCAGTGGAATCACCTTAAAATAACTAACAATGACAGAAACTGTAACAGTAACAAATTGTTGAAAGGTCAGTTACTTTTAAAAGAATTGTTCATTTTAGCAGTAGATATATACATGTACGGTACGGTGAATGTTCATGAGTTTATTCACGGTACTTAACAATAACAAAAACTATAAGAATGGGGGCGCTTATTGGAATAGGGGCGCTTATTTACAAAAACACATTCTATGGGGGGCGCTTATTCGGAAGGGGGCGCTTATTGGAAGGAGGGCGCTAAATCGAATCATTACGGTATGCTATCCATTGAATAGTGATTTGTGTTGTTGATCATTGTACTTACTCTTTGGTTGAGGACAAGGCTGTACGTTACATTCTTTAGTTTCCACAGGTTTTTCAGGGCATGTCTTGCCTCCGTACATTGGCATGGGGTTTATACAAGCCCGTGTCCTTGAGGTTATACCTCCACCACAAGATTGTGAACATTCAGTCCAGTTGGCCCAGGGAGTGAATCCACCATTAACTAGCCGGCAAGGATTAGAACATTATCAATACTTAAACAACAGCAGTTACATTCAGGTGTACAATAACAGAACATCTTTAATAACAGGGAGATTATCAGAATGATGGTCTGTGATTGTATCAAAACAAATTAAACCTAGGTCACACCTGGGCAAGGAAGAGTGTTACAAGGCATCACTTTCTTTGTCATCTGTCCACCACTATTGACCATTTTGAACTTTTCACCACCGCCGCATGTCTTGGAACACTCAGACCAACCAGTTTCGGGAGCTGAAGAAGAAAAGTTAAAACATTCATAATCTCATGAGAGTGAAGGACAGACACATTATTCTGAATGGCAATCCTTTAGAGTTTCTACTTAAACAATGAGAGCACTTGCCCTCCTTTTCAATGAGCGACATTCATAAAAAAAATTTGGGCTCGTAGTCTAACTGTTAATTAGATAACAATGATTAATCATTACAAGAACATCATTAAACTAAAATAACCGTCAAACTTACGTCCAGGAGGACACACTTTAAGGTAGCATGCTTTAGTCTCTGTAGGTTCACCAATAGTGGCACAATCTGCTCCACCATAACTGGGTGCAGGGTTATTGCACAGCCTTATCCTGTTTTGCTGTCCATTGCCGCATGTTACACTGCATGGTGACCACTGTTGCCAAGGAGAATAGCCAGCATTCACTGAAATGTAATAAAAACAATTAATATTAAATCTAATTAAATATTATGACATCAAGTAAAAAATAATGTTATAATAATGGTGGTCATTATATTGTTATAAGTGTGTAAACAGTTTGTGGTCAATACTGTTCTTGTAAATACTTGTGCATGCAGTCACTATTAATATCTATTACCTAACAACGCAGACTTACATGTACTAAAAATACATGTATCTTAATTCAAAAGATGCTCCTAGCAGTTTCCCTCAGGCTTTGTGTAAAAAGTACATGCACTTATACACTTACAGTCATCACAGCTATGAATTCAAAATTTTTATTTAATTCATAAGACTGACTTTATGCCAATGTGACAAGTCCTACAGTGTAGTTTAAAAATTTTGGCATGTATTATTATTTTGAGGAAGGGTCCTGATCTTGAAAATTGTTATTGATCGCAATTTTCATCTCAGAAATTCACAGTGTCATTGTGCAACACTCACCAGGGCATGGGTCATTCTTGCACTTCATAGTTTCAGTAGATGATCCCAAAGAAGAACAATCTTTACCGCCAAACTCTGGTGAAGGATTGGTGCACTGACGTGACCTCAAGGATTCACCACCTCCACATGTCACTGTACACTTTGTCCAGTCACTCCAGGGGGAGTAACCTCCATTAACTACAACATCAAAGACAGAGGTTGTGATGATCAAAAAAATCTCCTTTGTCAATCACAGAGGGTGATACTGCTATACAATTATAGAGCTATACTGCTATACAATTATAGATACAATTATAGAGGGTGTTACAATTTACACACATCAATTAAAATGTTTTCTCACTTGTGAAGCATTTGTAACTCAGCCTCACAAGTCCTGTTACTCTCAAGTGAGACAGCTCCACGGCAGAGATCTGCATGTGTCCTGCCTTGTGACTGGCTGTTTCTTTTGTTAATAATTAAATGAAAGCAACAACAACTCAGAGACACAATACATATCTCTGAAGAGTCAAGGTCAGATGTCAGACATGTCTCTAGGGAAGGAAATAATTGAGTGCATAAAGGAATAAGCTTGTTTCTGCCACAGAACTTGCAGTTACTGTTTTCTTACCAGGACACTGCTGCGGGTTACAAGCCTGGGTGATGATTTCTGGTCCGTCCAGTGAGCAGTCTTTTCCACCATACTGGGGCATGGGATTTGTGCAGTTTCTTGTCCTCTTTATCACTCCACCTCCACAAGTTACACTACAAGCTGTCCATGCAGACCACTCGGTATATCCACCATTTACTACAACAATGCATCAGGTGAAAAATAGAGTTAGCAATGATGGGAAAATCAGCTGTGATATAGCAGTATTCTGGATAACAGGACGGTCTCAGGTCAAACCCAACAAGGACATCAGCTACCTGACCCCACAAACTGATAGAAAACTTCCAATGATTTGATAGGCGTAGTGGGAACTTAACCTGTTGGAATTTTTTATTGACACATGGCCCTAAAAGCTTAACTGGAACCCTGTTAAGTCTCTGCAGTGATACATTTTACATGCCATGTAAAAGCATTATTTCGCCGGTACCCATTTATACAATCCATCTGGATGGAGAAAGGCACTATGATGGTTAAGTGTCTTGGCCAAGAGCACAGCACAGTGACACCAGCCAGGGCTTAATTGAACCTGGACCGCTCGATCCAGAGTCCAGCACACTAACCATTAGGCCACCCTGCCTCCCACTGTACCTGGTAACACACCATAACAGTGAAGACGCCGTGCTACTAAACATAAACCAGATACCCACTGAGCGTCATGTAATTCTACACTTACTTGGACATGGTGTAGTGCTGCAGTTCTTTGTTTCCAAGTTTAGCCCAAGCAAAGTGCAATCTTTGCCGCCATTTGATGGAGCAGGAGCAGTGCACATTCTTGTTCTCTGCTGCATACCTCCACCACATGAAACACTGCATTGTGAATATGCCGTCCACTGAGAGTAACCACCATGAACTGAAATCCAAACAGTGTCCAGATTAGATTAAGTACTGAACATTCTGTCTTGAATCGCTCCCCAAAGCTTAGTACACATGCACATGTCTGTGACGTCCAGCTGACCCAGCTATTTGTACAGAACTCTGGTTTCTGTATTATGCAGTGGCTAGGGGTATTTTTACTCCAGTCCCCTCCCCCCCCCCCCCCCCCCCCCTGGATGGGATGCTAGTCCATCACAGGTTGCTTGCCAGCACTCTGTCAGGATGCAATTGACTGGCACCCATTTATACACCTGGCCCTGGTTGTTCAAAGGGTGGATAACGCTATCCACCGGATAAATCACTATCCAGTGGATAGTGTAGTTTGTTTTACCAACACTTATCCGCTGGATAGCGATTTATCCAGTGGATAGCGTTATCCACCCTTTGAACAACTGGGGCCTGGATGGAGAGTGGCACTGTGAGAGAACACAACACAGTCACCCTGACCAGGGTTTGAAAATGGACCACTGGATATGAAAATCACACACCAATCACAAGGACACAGTGCCTCCCATGGGCCTCCCTCTAAACAAAATGAGTATTTTACCTGGACAAGGCTGGGTGTTGCATTCCCTGGCCTCAGACATTGGACCAACACAAGGTTTCCCTCCATTTTGAGGCACAGGGTTAGTGCAAGTTCTCATGCGTACTTCCTTTCCACCTCCACACGTAGCCGAACAGGCAGAATAGTTACCCCATTCGTCAAATCCTCCATCAACTAGAGAGTGTAGAATTGAATTGCAAAAATATCAGTAAACAGTTTAGTACAAGTTGAACTCTAGACTCAGAAATGATGATGTTAAGCATCTCTACAACCCTGCCCTGCAGCAGAGTTGCAGGTACATGTAATGTAAGTGGCCATTGTAGGTTGGTTTAATAAGTGTACAGTGTATGGATGGGCACATGGCTGAGATTTATCCTGGCCAGTGAAGCGAGGTGCTGTTACTAGAGATTTGATTTAACTGTTAACAACATACACAGGGCTTAGCTCTCAAATTTTGCTTGCTCAGAACGGTTGTAGGCTAGTCTTACTGGTACTGTTACATGTCGTGACCTGTGTGTAGGGTACGTCACACAATACATGTACATGCAATACAATCAGATATACCATGAATACACTTACTTGGACAAGGCTGTGTGTTGCACTCTCGTGACTCCACATAAGTTCCGGAACAGTTCTTGCCACCAAACTGTGGTAGTGGATTTAAGCAGGATCGTGTGCGTGTTTGGACTCCTTTACCACAAGTCTTGCTACAAGCCGAGTAGTTGGAATATGGTGTAAACCCACCATCCACTATAAATAAAGGAATGATTGGAAAAATGTTATGGAAAAAAAAAATGTTTAAACATTTTTTGCATTAATTATTTTTTTATTCTGTTTTATTTTTTTTTCTGCATTGTTGGAAACTCAGTGTACATTTTATGGACAGTTCTCACTTTTCATCTTCATTCCCATTTTCATGAAGCCAGACTGTGAGTTGCAAGAAAACATTTAAAGGTAAAAAGTATTATTTAATTTATAATTTTCTTTTCAACTTTATTTATTAAATTAGGTTCATCTCCCCTGCTTAAACAATCTTTTGGGCCAAATACTTGCAGCACACAGAAAAAATAGAGGGGACTGAGATAAGGGTTCAATTAGTTTCTTGCTCCATAAGGGGGGACGGGGGGAGGCAAACAGAGAAGGACTTATTGGCAGGGGGCGGAGGGAGGGGTCTTCTTTGAGTGGGGGATTAACAAAGGATTTATGGCAGGTAACGTGTATCTAAAATGTGGTGTATCTTTTGTGTCCAACTGACCTGGGCATTTTTGAGTGTTACATTTTCTTTTCTCATAGTCCAGCCCAAACTTGGAGCAGTCCTTCCCTCCAAGTTGTGGTTCAGGGTTGGTGCAGGTGCGAGTTCTGATCTGCTCTCCTCCTCCACAAGTCTCTGTGCAGTCTGACCAATTTGTGAATGGCGAGTAACCACCGTCAACTAAATTCAAGAAAATTGAATTTATTAGTCATTTGAAATGACTTGTAAACAAGGTATTTGGGAGCATGACATTTCTTACTATTTTTTATTCCCAAAACTGCAAAGTGTTGTGCCAATTTGCGGTTCAAGCTAGTGTGTGGTTTTCTTTAAAATATGCTGACAATGTAACCTTGTCAAAAAAAAAAAAAAAAAAAAAAAAACTACAATGAAACCAGTCTGTCATCTACATGTATGTCATATCAACCCCCAGAAACTGAAGCTGATGACATGCACAGAGATAGCCTGGTTCTTCTTTAACATTCAAAAACTCATGATGAATAAGCCATACATACCTGTATGTACAGTGTACATGTACCACAGGTAAAAACAATGAAGGTTCTGCTACATAATTACATGTATTATCATCATTATGGCAATTCTTACTTGGACATTCCTTCAACTTGCACTCTTTAGTTTCCACAGCAGGACCAAATGCTGAGCAGTTCTTGCCGCCGTGTTGCGGAGGTGGGTTGATACAGCTTCTGGAACGTGTCTGTACTCCTTTACCACATGTCACACTACACTGCATGAATTCTGACCACTCACTGTAGTTTCCATCGACTGAAAAGATGTTGAAAAAAAAAAATACAAATATCAGCTATATTTCATTTAGATGTATGTTACAGGTCAAAATTAGCTTTGGGTCATTTTTTTTTCAACCTAGGTTATTTTTTCAACCTAGATCATTTTTTTAACCTACACTGTAGGTTATTTTTTTTTATACTAGGTTAATAAGTAGAAATTTAAATTAAAAGGTCTCAATTTCCTTTCTGTCTCTGAACCCATTCCACCATCCTTACTTACCCTCCCCTAACATCTGCTATAATCCCCCCTAAGTAGTGTCATTTATTTATTTATTTTACCTTTACATGGGTAAATAAATTACAAATTACTATAGATCTGCTGTCCAACCCTGTATCCACTTTGCCATATAGGGAATATTAGGTGAACTACCATTTTTTAAAAATATTTAACTCCAATCCAAACCCTAACCCTAATATTAAATAATAACCCTAAATTTTACCTAGAAGGTTGAAAAAATAACCTAGGTTAAAAAAAATTTAACCTGAATTAAAATTTGAACTGTAACATATATATTTGCAAATTTTAAGGTTGGAGTGTAAAACTTACTTGGGCAGTAAAAAGTATTGCAGGCCCTTGTTTCATTAACTGGCCCTATGCAGTCTTTTCCATTGTACAGTGGAATAGGGTTATTACAAATCCTGGTCCGGGACTGAACTCCTCCACCACAGGTTGCACTACAAGGAGTGAACACACCCCAGTTGTTGAAGCCGCCATCAACTGAAATAGAAAAGAATGTTGTGCATTAGCAATGACTTGTTTCTTGACATAAGAGAAAAAAAAAACATTGATATTAAAGACTTAGCATGTAGTTAACAGAATTGTGTAATCTACAGTACTTAAAATGCAATCAAGATTATTAAACATCGTTCAGACTGAGATGATCAGCTTGCTATAAATTTTTGAACCCCTTGCTCAACTATTCTGTAATTCTACTCCATTAAGTCCTGTTGTTTTAGTCAAATATTCATATCAAGTTTTCTTATGCTCAAAAAATGTTTGAGGAAGGAATTATGAACTTATCATACATTCAACCATGACAGACAGATGATGGATAGTGAAACTTACTTGGACATGGTTGTGAGTTACAGCTTTGTGTTTCGGCAGCAGGGCCAAGTAGAGCACAATCCTTTCCTCCATTCTGTGGTTTTGGATTCGTACAAGTCCTTGACCTCTCCTGAATTCCCCCACCACAAGTAGCTGAACACTCCTTCCACGCACTCCAGGAGGTGTAGTTCCCATTTACTAGTAGTACATACATCAAAAAAATTGTATTACATGTCACACAATATTTGAAGGAATGAGAAGACATGTTGACTGTGCAATATAAAAGGACAGAATGGGTCACACCGTGATTGTGATTAGATTTTAATATCATATATCTCTGTTAATACTTCTATCAATCTCACAGCCAGGATTTTTCTGGACACTTTTAGTTACCATGGTGAATAAAAATTACCACTGCCAACAACATTTGGGAAGTTAAAAAAAAAAGGTAACATTAGTGACTGCAAAGCATAACGTAATCAAATGTGCTTATGTTTTTTTTTAATAGTTATTAACTAGGTTTAGTTTCTGTTCTATTTGAAATATTTATTTTCTTATTGATGAACTGTGCACTAAATATTCAGCATAGGGTTGCTAAAAACATCAACATTTAAATAAAGTTTTGCTTTTCATTTCTTTCCATAATTAAGGGCTTTTAAAGGCTTTAATTTTGATTTTGTCAATTTGTCAATAAATCCAGGCTTTTAAGAGCTTTAATTCTTCTCTGTCAATGAGTTCTTTTGCAGATAAGGCATCAGTAGCACTGATTAGTGGACCTGGGGGTGTTTTTTATTAGTACTTACATCTCAAATGGCGATCACTAATAAACTACTTACCTGGAGGCTTTGGAGCTGGAAAAAAAGAATTGTGAAACAGGTTTAGTATCATGTGAAAAAAAAACAGTTATTAGCAAGGTGCAGAGAAAGTGATTTTACTTGGATAACTTATATAAATAGTTATAAAATGGTTAATATGTTGTGGTACTGTATAAATTTATTTCTGACCAGTTTAAATATCCATTTGTTTCAGATTATGATAATGAATATGAGACAATGAAGAATAAAAATCAATCTGGTTTGAAAAAATTGTAAACCCATGATAAATTTAAACCACAAATTATTATAAAGAGCACTGTATTACTAGCACATGCAACAACAAAAAAAGTCGTTTGAAATTAAAAGGAATGTAACTAAATATTTGTGGTTTATATTACATTTTCACTTCAGTTGGCTAAAAAATAAAATTTTTTCGACTCACTGGTAAATACTGGGGGAGGCTTGGGAGTTGTCACTATTACTTTCGGCCCCTTTGTTGTTGTCAAAAGCGGGGTTACAGGAGATGGCTTCTTTGTTGGACCTGGAGGTTTTGTTGTAGCAGGAGGCTTTGGTTGCGTTACTGGAGGAGGAGGTTTTGAGGTGACAGCGGGAGGCTGTGCAGTGGTTGGTGTTGGTGGGGGTGGTGGCTGGGTGGTTGTTGGTGTTGGTGGGAGTAGTGGCTGGGCAGTTGTTGTAGCTGTGGTAGGAGTAGGTGGTGGTGCAGCTGTTGGCGGTGTCGTTGGTGCCACTGGAGGGCATGGCGCAGGGCACTGAGCTGGACAAGGCTGCGGAACAGGACAGTGCGGGGGAATAACACAAGGTACACATGGTGGTTGGACTGGTGGATTTGGTTTGCTAGTTGCTATTGTCCCATTATTTCCTCGCATACATTGTGGCCAAGATCCTGGCTTGGGAGTGTGCACACCTTAAAGAAAGAAAACAATAAAAAAAAAATCAATCGGTAAACAAGTAAGAAACAATACAGGAAATACTTTACATCTCATGTGTTTTTTATTAATTGTTAAGTTCATAGTAGACTGCGAGCAATCGGTTTTGTTCTCAAAATCCTACGAGCGAAAAGAAAAGCCCAAAACTTTGATTTCGAGCGATTTTTCCCGTCACACGCTAGGAAAAGAGACTGCAGTTCTCGCAGTATAAGTTCATAGCATCAGCTTAAAATTCAATGTACCTAAATTTACAAGCTTATTGCATGATAGCACCTATATTGGGCAAGATTTCCGCACAGCCCCATACACTAATTATGCATACAATTTTCTGACTGACTCGTTCTTTTCATGATTGCTGTTTGTATATGTTGTGGTTTAAATTTTACCTTGGTTTAAGATTTTTCAAACCAGTTTGATTTTTATTTTCCTTTGTTTCAGATTATCTATATCTATATCATGGGGGGTCTTGCAAAGGGAGGCATGCTCCCATCACTGCAAGACATAATCAATACAAGACAATGAAAACTAAAAATCAAACTGGTTTGAAAAATTTTAAACCAAAGAAAAATTTAAACCACAACATATGTAGTGATAGTATGAAATAGCTGCATACATGATTACTGTATGGGGCTGTGCGGAAATCTTATCCTATATGGTCTCATTTCAAATCGTCTGGACCAACAAAATGTAAATGGGATGGGCCAAATATTTGCTCCTGAACTTTTAACGTTTCAATTTCTGTTTCTATGTTGGTAGGTCCGCCAGGAGAAAACACTGTAGCATAGGGAATTATCAATTGTTGCCTTCACACTACAAGCAAGTTAGTTTCAAGCAAGCACTTGACTCAAGTGCACTTGAAAAATATTCTCGTTCGAAAAACGAACAAAAGCTCTCAGTGAATCAAGAAAATCCTCACGTCTTTTCATGCGATTAAACCAGTGCCAGTTCGTAAAATGTGATGTGTTTTACCCTAAAACTGGTAAGTGATTCACTAATAGAGCTTTTGATCGCTTTTCGAACAAAAATATTTCAAAGAAGAGACGGGAAAACAGAAATCTGAAAGTTTTACCTCGTGTTTCACGACCATCACTGCCGCCATTTTGTTTATATGCTCTTTTGGGAAACCGCAAACCGCTACACACCGTGGCTCGGACACTTAGTTTTTGGCGCGAAAAGGTCGAAAGGGGGTTTAGGTGGAACAAGGGAAGTCTCGAAAATTTATTCCTCAGGTAAAAGAAATAATATTGGCTTGTACATGTACAAGGAACATTTTTAATTACTGTTTACGAGTTTCGTGAAATTATTGGGAATAATTGAATTTATCAGTGTTATTGGGGACAAGCGAAGAGAAGACGGCTGACACTTCAGACTAGGACAAGCGCAGAAAATTTAAAATTTTTAATTAAGAAATCAAGAGAACATGTTGTCCCTCTGGTCGGACCCCATTTCTAGATCTTCTGCCGGGTGGTGGTCAGGATAAAATAAATGACAGTTCTAACCAAGTGCGTCCCGCATGAGAGCCCACGAGTCAGTCTACAAATTACCTTTGCTGTCTTCGCACACACAAGCCAGTTCTCTGATTTTGCTTTGCGTCAAAGCTGATGTGTAGATATACACTTCATCCACTGCTCCCACCAGGAATCTTTGTCCTTTGTGACTCCCTATTCCTGCTCTCTCGCCCCAGTCCTGCGCCAGGTATCCCGAGCCTTTGCCTTGGCCTGCTAGCTGAGTATTCACGTATATTTTGGCTAATCCTAGTGATAATAAGACGAGGAAACGCATGATATTACGACTGATCACCCAATTGGTGATTATACCTCAACAACATTGACAGCACTGCAGTCTTAAGATCATGCTGCAATTTCCGGCTTTGCTTTCACTTGGGTGAGAAATTAATTGGAGACCAGTGATAAAAATGACCATAAAGAAAGCAATCCGATACTTCTGATATAATTATCTAATTATGGAAGGATTGGTTACGAAAATTGTACAATTTTCTTGTTGAGTATTTCCACTTTTTTTCTGTGGTTCAAAAAGAGGTCTCAGTTGGCAGGTAACGACATGGCTTTGAATCCTGGAAC
Source organism: Meandrina meandrites (assembly GCA_963693305.1). Classification (NCBI taxonomy): domain Eukaryota; kingdom Metazoa; phylum Cnidaria; class Anthozoa; order Scleractinia; family Meandrinidae; genus Meandrina; species Meandrina meandrites. Next base: position 3,049,140 of record OY855903.1, on the reverse strand, counting down.
TGAGCCACCAGTTAATTCACAAGTAATAAAGCACTTTTTGCATTATAACAGCCTTTGAGCGCTTTTAGTGTTTTGGTTTTACAACAACCAAGCAACAAGTTGCCGAGATCTGCTTTTGTGTAAGAGAAACGGAAAAGATAACTTGATCCAGCCAATCAAGCTAAAGGTATTTTCTTTTGTGCCAATCAGATACTAAACTGGATACACAGGACTTTTTCCCCGCGAGTCACAAATTGTACGTTCTGATTTGTTGATAGCTTTATATAGACTGGGACTGACGTCTTCAGGAAGTAAAATGAAGACTGACCTTGTTGCTTATCATACGTGCCAACGAGATGCGTCCACTGATTTGCAGGGACCACCACCTGATTTGTGACGACATTGAACACCACATTACCGTCCAAATCACGCGTAAACCACCGCACTCTTCCATCGACGATCTCAAAGTGATAATTCCCTTGCTTCTCGGGAGATTCTGCAGCAATAGCGTCGAAAAGCGATTGTCTTCCTGCTGTCGAAGTCAGCTTCACCCACATAGCAATCGTTACAGCGACACTGGGCTTAGGGAAGAACTTCCTTCCGTTAAAGGACACATTGCCGTTAGAAAATATACCAACCAGACCGCACGCTTGTGGCAGTGGCGATACATTCACGTTGCGTATTTTGCCGTTGTTTGCCTTTTTGGAGGTGTCCAGAACGTAAAGACCCGAGTGTCGATCAAAAGGCAAATGAAGAGCCAGAAGAGATGCCACAGGAGGACCAACCTGTCCCTGAGGCTTCGTGGGCTTAGGTTGCACGGGCGGTTGCACCGGTTGTGGTGCTGGTGAAGGTTTCGGTGCAGGTGGTTTGACTACCGGTGGCTTCACCGATGGCTTGACGGGGGCAGGATGTGGGGCAGGCTTCACTGGAACAGGGTTTGGCTTGACAGGGGCGGGGTGTGGTGCAGGCTTCACTGGAACAGGGTGTGGCTTGGGAACTGGACGAGGCTTGTAACCTTTTGGTGGACACTTTGATTTTGCATCATAAGGAACTGAAAGCAAAAGAAAGAAGGTTAAAAGAGCCGTATAAAAAAACAAGTATGGTATATGGGTTTGATTGCATATGATAATCGATGATGCAAGAAGGTTTTACACATGCATTTGCCAAGGGTGCGACAAATTCTTGTTTTCTTACCATCTGGGGGGTTCGACTTAAACTTCCCAAATTTATCATGGCACTTATTTATAACGGTGATTAAGATATTTATTTATTTTATTGATTTGATACAAAAGCAGCCTACTATTAATAATCCTAGTGGAATAGCTAAGTTAAGTTTAGTGACTGAAGCTGAACGTGTTCAATTTAACCGTCTTGGTGCCTTTTAGGGGTAAAATTTAAATTTTAGTCACGCCCGCAAAACGTCTTCTGGTCTTTAAGCCGGTCCCTAGGACTTTCCAAATTTTCGACAAGCGCCTCCGTCACGTTTACACTGGGACCCTCCCCACGCTAACTCCTAAACCGGGACATCTGCCTCCGTTTGAAATATAGGGTGTCTTGATTTATTGTTTGAACATCTAACAGTGACACCGATGTCGCCATTTTACCTAAGATGTAGTTCAAAATCTATTTAAGGTTGTATTACGTTAAATTAAAATCATAAAAATTATGATTAGGTACCTATCAAATGCAATGACTGTGGGATGACTTGACGTGTATTTATCGTTTTCTTGGACACCAGATGATCTCTTAGCGTGGCAAGTGGGTCTGCGACAGGTTTACGGAAAGATATCACCAAGAACAGTTCAATGATATAAGGTACGTTTGGAACGTAGGGATTCTTCGCTTTCCTGCAAACGAAAAGAAAATTATCATGTTTGCTCTCGGAGTCTAACGATACCATCTCCCAGTTGTAAATAGCTGTTGTTGACAACGTCAATCAAATATCTAACTCGCTCTCACCTAATTACTTCTAAAAATGGCAATTTAACTCTGGCATGAAAGTTGTGATAATAAAGGTGATCAACAATAATTCAAAACTTTGTAGTTATTTTGAAGAAAAGGATGGAAATCTGGTGCTTAGAAGAAGGTAGGTTTTCTCACCTGATACCAGTTAGTCGAGTTGACACAAAATCAGGATGAACTCCTTTGTAAATTCCTACAATCTAATAACACGAGAACAAAATGAAAATGAGAATTTAAATTAAAGCAATTAATATAAACTGTATCACCTACTTAGGTTCATTTCACAAACTCCTTTGACATTCCCTATGCGCGTGTTAGATACAAAGTTTTTCGGCATCTATGTATCTTATTTGCCCATCATATTTGGGTTGTCAAGTGTCGAGCCTTATGTCTGGTGAAGAAAACCCTAACAACATGTCACAACAAATTAAAAGGTACTTTCAACGCGGCCTATCACATGTTAATCATGTGGAACTACTCGTGTTTTCATTTAGCTAAAATCCGCCGCGCTTTACCCAGCCTTATGCGCTACAGTTCTGTGATTACTTTGTTTGAAATGTTTCTAGCGTCATTTAATCCAGACAATAAGAAAAATCTAATAAAAGACATGTCTAATGCATTATTAATGTCACTAATAATTTCCTTACCCCTTCCACGATCTCTTTGTTGAGTTGTTTGAGGTAGAGCAAGGATTTGTCTGTTAATTGCTGATACCATACTTGACCCAGCAACAATGAAACACAAGCGTCTTTGGTGAAGGCTATATGTCATGTAGACAAAATTCACGTCAAAAATATGTAAAACATTAAAATATATATCTTGGACAATATTACATATGAATCAAAGGGATTCTGTTTAACTATTGTCTCCAAAAGTCTCGTTATTTAAAGCAATAAAATACAAAAACTAATAATTTAGTTTAGTTGTCTTTTATTTGTATTGTTTGCAGCTATGCTTATCTTGGGCAGTAAACACGTATGGAGAGCTAAAAATGATATTCAACGGTTTAATAAACCGCATTAATAGTACCAGCGGTATATGACAGGAGATGAGTGGAACGGAACCTGAAGGAAGATCGGACAAGTGAAATAGCGCCGCTGGTCTTTTTCAGGCTAATGAAACTTTTCTTTGCCATTGTTAACCTAAGTTTATGGTCCCAGAGAATGTTTATAAGCGTAATACAGAAATTTAAAAAAAACTTTCTCGGATGGATTGCTTAAAAACTCAAATGACAAGAAGGGGAAAGTGATAGACACGAATCTGAGGATGAAAACTCTTCGGTCGATTCACTGAAATGACCACGAGAACTTCGTTTTACGGCAGTTTTAAAATGCTACACGTAATCAAATCTTTGAACGTACCCACGGGAAACGTCGGAGTGATTGGTCTTGTTGGCTTCGGCTGTGGCTGAGGCTGTGGCTGAGGCTGAGGCTGAGGCTGCGGTTGCGGTTGCGGTTGCGGTTGCGGTTGCGGTTGCGGTTGCGGTTGCGGTTGCGGTTGCGGTTGCGGTTGCGGTTGCGGTTGCGGTTGCGGTTGCGGTTGCGGTTGCGGTTGCGGTTGCGGTTGCGGTTGCGGTTGCGGTTGCGGTTGCGGTTGCGGTTGCGGTTGCGGTTGCGGTTGCGGTTGCGGTTGCGGTTGCGGTTGCGGTTGCGGTTGCGGTTGCGGTTGTGGTTGCGGCTGCGGCTGCGGCTGCGGCTGCGGCTGAGGTTGTGGACATCCATTTTGGTTTGGTCCCGCTGCCGCTGTTCGGTTGTCAGGGCAGCATCCATACAGAGTAACTTGACAGTACACGTGATATGCGGGTGGTGGTGTAGGCTGAGTGGTAGCTACAGACGTGGGTGGTGTCGTTGGAGTGGTTTGAGATGGTGCATTCGTAGCATTAGCTGTAGATGTTGACAGAAAATCATGGATGTTAAAATTCATAAAAAGGAACTGGCAAAGTTAATTTGTATTTGTCAGTTTTCCACAGCATATTTACATAGTATGGAATTGATTGCATACGTATTATGTTACTGCGGGCCAGTCTACATGTACTTTTAATTAAGCTGTAAATGCGTTGTTGGACGTCCATTAGATTCCAACTTCTATCATCGATAAGATTGAAAACAAACAAACAAACAAACAAACAAACAAACAAACAAACAAACAGGTATAGTAAACTTAAAGCTTGAACTTATGTACCTCTGCAGTTTGGCGTTAGAGTATTGACCCTCGTTCCAGGTACCTCGCTGCCATTGTTCTGATTCACACACCAGCAGTCAGTTTTTCCACTGGCTGGGTAGTTGTAACACTGTACCTCTTTAAAAAGACCAGATTGTTCGCACTCGGGTACAAATATGTCTGCTGCTCTGGAGCTTTTCGCTTTCTGTTGATCTTTTTGACACTGAGTAAGAGCCTGTGGCTGCATAGGGGATGCCAAAAGTGCTGGATGCTGGTTGTCCTGTGGCGGGCAACCCTCCATATCCGGGCCCTTCGCGAACGTTGCATTGTCATGGCAACAGCCATAAGGACCCAGATTACAGCTTGGTACATTTGTGGCGTTTGTGCGAACAACACCTGGGACAAAGTAAATATGACAGTGTTGAGCACAGAAACGATTAATAGCGCGTTCTGTTTGTTGTTTCCCGAAAGTTTGTCCAAAAGTTTGAGCTTCTTGCAATATGTTTATATATCATTTTATTTGGTTCATTTGGACCTCTAGCGAAACAGCTGTTTGCTAACCCCCGCTGAAAATGCTAAACGCAATCTTCCCTAAGAAATTTAGAAACGCCATAGAAAATTGCTAAAACAACTCTGTCTTCAAAATGCTACACAAAGAACAAATTCAAAATGCTACACAAAGAACCATTTACGGCTATACAAGTGTGTTTGAATTTCGCGGGATTTTACAATGAAATAACACAACACTGAAAACGGCTGGAATGGTAATATCTTTGATAAAAGGCGCAGGGTTGTAGCTAGAAAACATAAAGCATTATAGGTCCTCAATGTGTCCAGAAATTTGGACAATTATTATTGTTGCAGAGGAATTAGATAAGGTGGTATTCACACTCACCACATTCCGGGGCGGTGCCATTGTCCAGTCTTGTTCCCCTGATTTCCTGTCCCGATGAATCCACGCACCAGCATTGTTTACCGTAAACATCGTGTTCAAAACACTGAAGTGGGACAAACATACCCTCCGCGTCGCACAAGGGCACAAAGATGTCGGTGATGAATGGAGAAAGAGCAATATCTCTTTCTTTTTGACACTGGGTTTTCGGCTTTGCTGTAACGGTAATTCATAAACAAGTATTACCTACCATGTCTATAGTACCTTTTCTCTATTTCTCCTTTTTGTGACGCTATCTCTTTCTAGGTAGTTCAAAATTATACTGTATGATCGAGGCGAAGCCCCGAGGCAACTATCAAATCGTTAGAAACGAAGAGCAAGAAGTGTAATTGTTTTATCATAACGCAGCCAGTTGATCTAAATCACAAACTAAGAATATCATTTAAACTAACTTACTCCCGAAGAGTTCAATGTAATGTCACTTAGAAGAAAATAATGTAAGCCCTCTTTTTACAAGCTTACCTGTGTCATTTTTAAATATTTGTAATTCAACTTCCATCGTTGTCTGATTCTGAGCGGGTGATTCTTCTTTTGGTTTCACTGGCTCTTCATGATGTTTTAATTTAATTGGTTCATCGTGATGTTTTGGTTTTATCTGTTCATCATGATGTTTCTCCTTGTCACTGACAAGCATAGTGCAGTTGGGTGTCTGTCCGTCTGACATCCGGGTTCCTCTTACTTCCTGGCCATCGCTGGTGACGCACCAACACTGCTTGGCAAATCCTTCGTGCTCGAAGCATTGTACATCGGAATAGCTGCCATCTTGTTTGCACTCAGGGACAAACGCGTCATCCATTGTCTTTGCCATTTGGCGCTCCAGTTGACATGACGTTTCTGCAAGAGTTCGTAAGGTAAACTTTATTATGTAACCAACAGTGACAGTTATTTCATCTTTTTCTAAATGCCAAGAATATTACATCTTAGTTTTAAACCATTTGATATGAAACTAGGAACAAACAAGAAACGTTAAACTAATTAATTTTGAAAAGAAAAGAGAGGTTATATTATTATCATAATTATGCCTTAACAGGTAAATAGTGTAAGGGTATCAAGATTCTTGAGAACATTCATTAGCTTATAGCCTTTAAAGATAGTTACGTCAGACTAACCTATTTGCTACTGATGAAGGCAGCACTGTCGAAACGTTAGGTTTTGATTTAATTTTACATGTTATCTTTTAATTAGCGCCGCGCAGGACACTTGCTTATTTAACTTATTTCACCCTCAAGCCTCTCTTTCGAAGTGCAGAATTGTTAATTTTGTCATGAACGAATTCCCAAAGCAACAAAGATAAAACTAGTACCCTCGTGAAAATTACATGAAGGGGGCAGAGGATAAAGAAGAATTTCACATAAACGAAGCTGTAAAAATAGATTTAAGTGTACTCTTCTGCTGGTGAGCTTATTTGCAATAATATGTATAAAAATCTTTCATTTTACTTACTATTTTTATTTTCCTCCACAGCAGGTGCAGGAGCAGGGGCTGGGGCTGGGTAAGGTGAATAGGGTGCAGGAGATGGGTATGGATATGGTGCATAGGCTGGATAAGGAGCAGGATACGGTGCATAAGCTGGTGCTGGGTACGGTGACGGATATGGTGCCTGGTAAGGTGATGGATATGGTGCCGAGTACGGTGCATAAGCTGGATATGGTGCTGGAGCTGAAGAAGGCGTCTGAGCTGGCGCCAGCGCCTGCTCGGAGTACGTATATCCCGCTGACTGTTGATCGGAAAGCTGTGTATCATTTGACAGATAGTTAGAAGAGTTATCTGTACTATTCAGTTGAGATGCACCGTATTCAGATGAAACGTTAGACGAATTGGTTTGATTCTGTATACTTTGTCCCATATAAGCGGCGTCTTGTGTCACGTTGTTTGCATCTGAGTAGGCAGAAGTTGCATATTGCGCTCCATATTGAGACTGGCTTTCTGTTGATGCAGACACCTCGGGAGTGTTATACGACGATGTTGATGCATTATCCTGCTGCGATGAATAATATGGATTGTAAGCAGTACTGTTCGAAGTTGTATTTTGATCCGCTGTTTGTTGAGTTGAACTATAATAATAACTATTGGTATCAGCGCTTGTCTTGTCATAGTTATTCTGACCATAAGCGGTTGCTAGTTGCTCTTGTCCGTTTGAACCTGAGTTCGCTGTCCCGTAAGCTGAGCTGGTACTCGCACTCTCGGGATTTGACCCGTAGCGATTGTCACTCTCGGGATAGTTGTAGTAAGAGTTTGTGTCGTACGACGCTGATCTTTCTGTCCTTTTGTTCGAATCCTTCTCTGGGTGTGGAATGTACGAATATTCGGCTGGATTTACATCTATCGTGACCGTTCGATCTTCTGCAGATAAAAATGTTAACAAAAGTTACCATTTATTTCATTTTGAAAGCAAACACCATGTACATTATAACTTCATTTTATCTTTATGAAAATTAACTCATTACATTTTTGAATCTACGTGTATCTACAATCTGTATTAAGCAGTTTACCTTAGGAGAACGATTCTTTATTTGTCAACTTTGTCGTTAAGGATCAATAAAAGATTCCAGAATACTGATTAAAGGCGCAAAATGTGACAGAATCGCTCTGACTGTTTGTTAGCTCATCCTTTCTCTCATCCAATACACTTGTCGCGAAAAATTCAGAGAACTTTTCTAGTGAAATTTTTACCTGGCGAAAAACCTTAGGACTGACTAATAAATCTAGTTCTAGTAATAACTGACGTTAACTGTTATTTTCACTTCACCTACCTGGTTTACGACTGTACTCTTTAACATTGTCAAACAAAACCACTTCGTCTCGTTTGACATGTTTGTGGGATTTACTATCCACCTTATTTAATTCCGGGTTGTATCCTAAACAAACAAAAAGTAACCGTAAATTATTCAAACTAAACCATATCTGTATGTCAAGTCTGCAGATGGACCTACAGTGCTCTACACCTCTAAATCAATCTCCGAGCTTATTTCCGGGTCAGGAATGAAGCGGCTTGAAATATTGCAACCAAAGATCCCGTCCAGCGTCTGGAAAAGGACAACTCTCTCTCCCGGCATCCGGTGTTCTAACTACGCGCGCTTATGATTGAGCCATCGTGCTTCCCACAAATTGCATTGCATTTAAAAGCACGAAATGCTTCCCATTTGCACATATTTTCCAATTCACGTTTCACGCAAAGCTTGCTGTTTGCATATTGTAACCATCGTGTGCTCCACACATAAACTGAGAGCTTTTAAAGTCCGTGTAAACTCACCCGTCTCGTAAATTGAGTTGCTCCAGTGGCCCCCGCAAAATGAATCTCTTTTGTTTGTACACTGGCTGGAGCACAAAGCTTCTGGAAGTTCGCCGTATCTTCCGTAAGTGTTTCCACAAAAACAAAGATAAGAAAATTGTAGTCCAGCGTATTTAAATTCTAAGTCTTTGCACTTTTGGACGCATACGTGAGCGTTCAATTCCCGCGCGTGGACCCGTTGCGGGAGATCCCGTGGAGCGCCATCTTTATAACATCCTATGTGATGTAACTCTGTCAAAGAAAGCAAACAAAAGAGGAAAAAAATATATTATTACTACTAATAACACCAATAACTTCAGGAAGTTTTTTTTAATTGTATTTCACCTTTTGTTCTGGCCATCCATGGTAAAATTGTTAACAGTAACGGGACCCACGCGAGGCCCATTATCTTTTGCTCAATCCTCTTCCTTCGTTCTTTACACCGTTATTTTCTGCTAACGTAAAGAAGTTAGAAAATTTAATTCAGTCAGTAACTGATATCAAACCTGGGTACGATGGAGACAAGTCATTGCCAGGACCCTTCACCATTCACAAACTCTATCTCAATCATCCGTAATTTTGATTGTACTATAGCTAATAGGTACTAAAAGAAAATGTTTTTTTCCCGAGGTGTGAAATCCCTGTTTCAGTTAATTTTCTTTATTTAAAACAAAAAATGAAAATGCCAGCAGAGGGATGGAATAGCGATTGAAAGATGGGCGGATAAGGACCGTTTTTAGTCCACATTCCATTCTCTTAGACGTTTCGCCTAAGGAGTCCATTCATGTTTGAATAGCGTCAAATGAAGCGCTTCAAACAAGAACAGCCAAAATCACTCGTCCGCGAATAAACATAACTATCTGGATATCTACACAGCAGATCGGAGATATTATCCTCGATACTTAGGTTAGAAGACTATTAAATTAAGACTTTAAAACTGCAGGTATACTTTTAACTGATCTTTTTTTTTACTTGATTGCGACTGAGTAAATTTTAAATACATCAGCAAATCAAAAGCTTGGGATGCATTCCCTTACTAAAATCTTTTACCTTCGACATCTTCAGCTTAACGTAGAACAGAACGGTAATAAATTAACTGACAGGCCGAGATCAAGGAATTCCATTTCTGATAACTGCAGTTATTAAATTAAAGTTGCCTTTAATTCGAGTGGGGTAACGTCAAACGCTACTAACTTAGTTTGGTTATCCAGGGCTACCGTGCATTGAACGTCTGCAATGAGGCTTGTCAAAAACTGCCCTTATGTTAAAATGCTCATAACACGCTTGCAGTCGAGCCTAATTCTCTAAATACAGGACGTTTGCTGCGTTTGCGTAATCTTTAATTGTCGACTATAATATACGTCGTAACAAAGACCATAAGAGCGTATTCTTCCGGCGTTTTCAGCCGATCAACCGCAGTCAAAAACAAAATACCGTACAAACCTTGTGAAAGTTGCGTATTCTAAGCTACCCTCCCGGAATCTCGAGCGTCCAATCTCGGTTTTTTACGACATTTTGTAATTGGAACGGCTTAGAAACATAAAAGGCTTCGAATCGTACGCCGCTATACAATGATCTTGAAACTCGTTACGAATTAATGACATGCAAGGAACACACACAACTGGTCTTATATTCTTGGTGTTACCTGTTACTAAATAAACGTTTCCTTCCCTCTCACTTGTAAAAATGATACTGATTTAAATCTAGACGACATTAGTGTGTCAGAAATAATTGTTATCACCGTTTTTTCGGCTTCTCCGGCTGTTCCAACAGCAAAGACCCTCTGTAAAGTCATACAATTTTTAGAAGACAAATGGACTGTTTTTAATTCTTCTCTAAATTTTCCTTTATTTGCGCGATCAGTTAAAACACGCCAGTACGCATTTGAAAGCCGCAATTTCAACTTAAGTATTATATGAGTGACAAAACTTTCCAACTGTTTGTAACTGCAGACATATAACATTGCTGCTCAGAATTTGATCTTGCTTGTCGTTTCTCAGCCAAACAAGCTAGTTGCCAAGTATGGCAAATAACTTAAAACACTGGGATTACGGACTGTTTGAGTTAAATTTCCTTGCACGATGGCCAGGTTTTCAGTTTCAATCAAGCTGTTCAAAGCCAGTTATATATGATACGCGGAAATCATTACATTTTAGTCTAAAAATAGATCGTAAGACCCATAATCTTTGCTAAAATATAGAGTTTACTTATAAAGCCTACCACCTCAAATAAAATGGCGGACCAAATTACAGGTGGGATAACAAGTAGAAATGTTCAAGAAGGGGTCCCAGAGTAAATTAGACTTTTTTGTTCCATAAAAAGTTCTTTATCTTTTTCTGATATTTCAGTGATCGATGATCAATATTCGATAATAGTTTTGAATTTGACTTTTTACGAGAGTTAACCTTAACTGGTTATTTATACTTTACGAAATTCTTCAGTTGGAGGATTGTTGACAAATGTTAGTTGTAATCATAACTTCACATCGAACTTTTGCTCAGAAACAGCGCCAGTTTTTTTCTCGCTCACATTTAATTCGTATAAAGCGCGTCATTAAATCGAAAAGTTTATGATCAAGCGGGAATTACGTAAATCTTTAGATCAGTTTCACTTTTCCCAAATCAATCTTTTCGATTCTGACTTAGTAGACAACAGATTGCAACTATAAACACTGAACTTTGACTTACCTTTCTTGATCACAACAGCAGAAGCTTCGATCTAACACAATCCAAAGTTTTGGTACGTTACTTTTCCACTGATTTCGTTAATTACGTCATTTGAAATCAGCTATATTTTCCCCTGGTTTGCTCCTCAACGAGGACTTCGCGTCCTTCGAAATTTTTTTCTTGTAACAAAAGAAATTCAATATTAATGATCGCTCGGAAGAACGTAGTGGCCATTTTTACGCAGGACAAAATTAAACATTCATTGGTCCGACCAGTGAAAACTTTACAACCATGTAAGAAAGACCTGCTGTATAGGCAGCAACATAAACAATGGAAATACGACAAGTAATCTGAAATCAATAGAACCTTTTCTATTCCATTGACATATTTTGTTTTTAAGATATAAATCAAGGTCAGATTGAAAAACTAACGGACTGACGTACGAACTTTGTTGGATCAACAAAAACAGTTTTAGTCAATTCCCAAGAAAATATAAATCAGTATTATCTAAATTGCGCTTTTCTAGTCTTTTATTATTGCTCAAATTTTCCGTTTTAGAAATATTACGTTAAACATAACATCGAGCCGTGAAATCAGACAACATTTAAACACATCATCGTAAAAAAGACAATGTTCCCATATTACCTCTCTCTGTCTCTCCCTAAAACCTATCTACTGGTCAATAACTACCAAAGAAGCAATTATCCACTTTATAGTTCACAAGCCGTATCTTTTCAACTTTGAAAAGGCCTTTAGTTGCGTGTGACGGTTGAATAAGTTTGTTTGTAGTTTTAATGAGGTTAACGCTTTTATTGTTAAGCTGTCAAGAAAGCGTTCGATTTTTGGTTCCACTTAAATTGTCACGTAAGCCAACCGTTAAATCATGCACTTAAAAAAAAAACAAACAACAGAAACTATCCTACCATGTGTAAAAGAAGACAGCGTGTATAAAAAGTTTATATATTTCTCTGGTTCACTATTTGACTCAAAGAAAATGTATATACGTTAGAGCCAGGATAGGCTAAATTTGATCAAATCTTTCAACGGGGAGTTTGGCTCTGAAAAGGTTTGTGTCAGATTTTCTTCTCGTTCTTCATAAACTTAGTTTTAGCTTTTGTGAGCAGAACCCAGCTTTAAGTTATTGGCCGTGCTGAGCTGTTTATATTCATCCTTTCCTTTAAAGGTGATACCGTTATGGAATATTTGTTGAGTCTTGCTCTATTAGTAAATAACTATTGGTATTTCTGGACAGAAAAGTTGATTTGCTCAAGTGCATCCGTTCAACCTTAAAATTCGAATACAAAACAAATGACTATTATCATTATATTTGAAAATGGTTCTTTGTCTAACAATACTATATTAAAGACAAATTTCCTCAAAACCTTCTTTTAAGTTTAAGTTTAAGAGAAAGTTTCAGACAATAAGGTGATTAACATTGTATGAATGACATAATGGAGTTAGACCGGTTGATTCACTGTTGGATAAATGAGGCAGTCCTGCTTGGTGCCCTGGGTACCAGAATTATGTTTAAAAAAATATCCGTAAAAGCGCGCGAAGATTCCCGATGATTTTACGATCAGAATTAGTGCCAGCATTTAAGCAGGTACCATCAGCAGATAGTCTTGTTACCAAGCAATCTCCCTAATGTAGGCTCAGACATTTTTCGATAAGACGGGTTTTCGAGCTCACAGTCTGGGAACAAGTCTTATTCAGTCGACATCGTAATAACCTTTCTAAGAATGAATTCAGAATGCAGTTTTCGTCCCCGAGGTCGCTGACCTACTTCATAAAATTGGGGATTTAGGTATAAATTTGCTGTCAGTGTCAAAAATTTTAACGTTTAGATGCAGTAAAACTCAAATTTTACGACCAATATAGAACTCGTCAAAAAAAAAAATGATATTAAGAATTTAGCGTCAAGAATAGATCATAGCATCGAAGGACTTTCTTTGACGGTTTTAGAATTACGCGAGGATTTCAGAACTCTAGAGGCTTTGATTGACATTCAACCAATCAGTAAAGTTATAAAGTTCATGAAATTCTGAATTTCTCGCAGTTTTGATTCTTACGAGAACTTGTGTCAGACTGTATGTAAATCGAATATAGCCGCTTTCATTAATCAAGAGAATCAAGTTAATCAATGGATATCATCCAAAGTATGAATTCTACTGGTGTTGAGCATCTACACACTATAAAGCTGTAGGAATAAATAATTTTATCTTTCCATAAACTACCGATAAGTTCTCGCAAGAAAGACGGAGTGAATAACCGCCCACTGGAAGCTCTCCTCTCCCCTCCCCCCCACAACCTTAAATCTATCCATCCCCTTCGTAAGACACACGACTGTGTAAAAACTGCATGTTTATTTAATTTTTTGTCCTTGTTTTCGCTGGAAAAGGATAACTTAAGACGGGCAGTCAGTATGATGCTTTCTCGATCGTGTACATTTTTTAAAGAAATATGGTTAACATCGTACTTTTCTCTAAACGTGAAAGTAGACACATGTTGTAAAATTGATCTTCAATTAAACAGTGGTAGATTCGGAAGAAAGATTTATTATTTCGGTCAAGGGAAATCTAAAACTATCTTGTCCAGCGAGACTTAAAAGAGGTAAAACTCCTAAAAAGGAAAAGAGTTTCGTCTTTTTCTCAGTGGCCACTTTTGGCTGCTTTGTGATCCTGCAATAGATAAGAAAGCAACAAGCGTTTAATATAAATGCTGCTGATAAACCTAAAATGTTAAACGAAAATCAACGTTAGATTTCTTCCGGTTGGATCCACACTAGATTTTGGAAATGCAATCAAACCAATCATATCTCATCGGTTAACATAAGTTTAGAAAGTAACTTAATATAATATTAAGACATTATAGGGAGTCTCCTACCCCCATTAAACTTGTCATGCTAACGTTCAGGACTGACATGTACGTGTCCTTAATTATAAAACAATGTTTTTTACGTTAGTATCCTTGTGCCGAGCATGTTGCTCTCATAATATATCTCGTATATGTTTACAACGTCGAGATACGATTTTCAAGCCGTTTACCTTGTGCTTTGTGACGTTAACTCGTGGTTTTAAATCGGTCAATGCTTTTGTTAGTAACGGGGTGATCTTCACGCCTCCTGGAGGATCGTAACCTTAAAATAAATCAAGACAATATAACATTTAATTGTATTATTGTATCAGTAGCAGTAACAACAAACATGACTGCGATTAATTGTGATGATGACGATGATGATGATGATGATGATGATGATGATGATGATGATGATGATGATGATAGAATACAGATACTGTATCTTCTTCGAGTTCAAACCAGAGTCAAGTATGTTATCTTTATTACCACATTACAATCAATATTAATTATATAATAAAACACCACATGCAAGCGCGTAATGCATGCAGAGGCAGTGTATCCCTTTGCACGCTTTGCATACCTATAATAGTATTTGTAACGTTGTACCTGTTCTAAAGACAGAATTACTCCAGTATCCACCACAGTGCTTATCTTCTTTATTTGTACATTCACTCGAGCACTTCCACTCAGGTAGCTGACCATATCTTCCTCGCTTGTTACCACAGAAACAGAGATAAGAGAACTGCAGGCCAGCGTATCTGTAGAACAGGTCCCTGCAGCTTTTGGTGCAGGTCTTGACTGTCACCTCCCGATCATGCACCCGCTGGGGGAGATCCCTCGGGTCGGAATCTTTATAGCATCCTACATATTCTAAGAAAGAATTGGATTGGCACGTTAGGTTATAGATTCTACTTTAACAGTTATGTACTAGACAATTTACTCTTGTTTCCATTGTGTACAATGAAAATCATAAGAGTACTTATATCCCTTAGACGTAAAATACAACATGCGCTCGATCTGAATTCAGAGTCCAAGCTCATAGCGTTACAATTGTCTGTAACGTAAATTGCGAGTGATATCCAAACATTTGTCAACAAACATTTAACTGCTTTCGTTATGACTTTTAAACCTTATTTTATACTTTCAAGATTTTTTGTCTACAGAACTAGTGAGCAATCAACGAACGCGTATACAGGTAGGCAAGAAATATTATAAGCAGTTTGCAAATTTCTCGTGGGTAAGAGAGCCGAGAAATTCCGATAGATATTCCTGTCCAACCGTAAAATTGCACGCGCACTTCAATGGCTGGAATTCCTCTTGCGGTCAGGAGCATGCAAGTGTCATGTTGGCATAGCAACCTTGAGGACTGCAATTGGCTCGGAGACAGCTAAAAATAATACGTTTTTGGCCGACCCAGCTCAATCGCGAGAAGCAGGAAACACAAAAGAAAACCGGTTTTCTCTCTCAGCTTTTAATCTTTGGCTTCTCGCTTGATGATTACAACCGAGACAGGATCGAGTCATACCCGCCGGTAAACACAGGGTGAACACAAGTTTCAAAGTCAATACCTTGACAGGTGACACAAGAAGCTAAAATCACCAGCAAAATAATGTCCGAGCCTCGCATGGCTATCCAGTGCTTCACGTCTAACTCTTCGCTTTACTTTCCTGAGGAACAAGATATAGGAAAGAAGTGAACGAGATCCCGGCGTGCGCGCGCGAGCAATAGAAGTCACACAACTTAAACATCGCTCTAACATGTGTTCTGGTTATCCGACCGTTGATCACGGATCGTTCAGTTTCTCTTTCACAAGATCCGTGATCCTGTTACAGATTTTTATGGTACACCTTGGGCAGGTCACCAATGCATTTAGGATTTTTATGGCTACAGGTACGTTTCAGTGTTATATAACAAACGAGAGTAACACTGCAAGGGGGCATGGCGAATAACTAATATCACTCTAGTCGCAGCATCGTTACTTCATGCAAATCTAGCTCTTAGTACTACCATAAACATCCAGAGCTTGAAAAGTTTTTTTATTTTTTTAAATATGAGAAATTAGCGATTATATCTCTACAAGAAATAATTCAAAATCCTAAATACAAATCAATCAAAAGATGATAAGATGCTCTTTAGGCTACGACTCTTACCTTTCATTGATTCTGTTCTTTTCGATCCAAAAACGTTTTTTCCCTTGCTTGTTGTTCGTGTGGATTGGTCGCGCGAGCGGATTTTCTGTTTGTTTGTGAAACCGAGAAAGGAATCCAAGGGGACAGAAAACTGCGCAAAGATAATTGAAATTTCAACTAATAGATTTTTTGTTATATTTTTAGATGACAAGAATGAAAGAAGACTATTAAATATTAATCATGACAATAAAAATCCTTAGATAACCTGTACAACACTGATAACACACGGGTGTCAACTGGGAACGAGGGAGGGGAAGGTTGTGTGTAGTATATCAACCTCTCTCTTATCGCATTCAATTCTAGTTACGTTAAAACTCTCCAAACACAGAGAGCTGATTTTGTCCATATAGACACTTCTTAGTTTATTGCATTTTTATTATTCCCGTGGGATTCTGTCATACATTAGAAAGCATAAGCTGCCTGTTACCTTTAAAGAGAGCTTGATTCTGAATTTTCGAAGTAGTTGTCTGATGAAAACATTTGGAGAAATTAAAATGAAATTAACCTGGGGGGAGAGTTAAATAATAATCAAAAATAAAAAGAAATTCTTTGTCATTTCGCTTTTCTGGGAGAGATGATATCAGTGGACATTTCTCGATAATTTCGCTTTTGTTATGAAGATGTCGAGCAAGGAAATACAGGGTACTTAAAAAACTAAACAGTATTAAAACATATGCAAAAAAAGCTTATTTTGAACTTGCATCATATTCAGTCTTTCAGTTTTCTCTGTTTTATTTTTGTTTAGTTTTAAACTTGTTTTGACGTAACTAAACACGTCTTTTGGTGAGACTAGAATATATTATGCTAGAACTTTACAACATTTTCTACATTAATGCGAGATATTTACAGGCCTACAAAACCATCTATTTTTGGCAACAGGTTTCATTATTTATTTTTAGAATATCATCCGAGCTATTTATAGAGGGTGTTGTATACAATAAATTTACAACTTAGAATATTGCGGTACTGCGTTGCGCGTAGCTCGCGTTCGAAAAAGTGATGCAGATTCCTTTTTCACGTTTGTCTCGCACTCTGTTTAAACACTACAAACCTCCATGACGAAAAGCTGTTTTTTATGGCTCTTGTTATTAAATAAAAATGGAAGCTGACAATAAATTAATACTAAACGTGTAGTGCGATAATTGTACACTGCTTACTGACGAAATTATCGTACCCTCTCTCTCAAGTATAATTTTATAGTATGATGTTTAAATGTGCACGCAACTCGTCGCCATTAGCAAAACGATGCTTGTTTTATTTACACGCGTACTCTTTTTTATCGAGTTCAAGATTGATTGCTTGTTGCTACTCGCTGGTTGTCATCAGTTTGCGAAGTTGATTCGTGAAAATAAAAAAAGTTTTGTAAAAAACAGTTAATTCAAAAGCCTTGACGTTTGGTTGGTCAAATATAGCAGAGAACATATAGTCTGTATAATTTCACTTTATATTAAACTAATGTGTAGGTGAAGCACATAGAATACACTGCACAGAGTAGCTTAGCAACATTGCGAGACCTAGAAATCTGTTTTCTTGTTTTGCTTGTAAACAGTAAAGGCACTCTGCAACTGTACATATTTTCTTTTATATTCCTCTTTTTCATTCCACACGTTCCTCATCTTTCTCTTTTCATCCTCAAGTTGTCTTTTCAGCGCGGTATTCTCGTTCATCAGATCTTCGTGCTCTCGCTGTTTCCGAAGGCGACAGGTCAGGGCATAGCTTCGGTTCTTTAAGTTTCGCCGCCTCTTTCTAATCTTTGCGGCCTCGTCCGTCGGGAGGTCCCGAAGAAGCTTGTTAAGCTCTTGCACACGGAGCCCTTGTATTTCTTTGTCGCTTATTTCCTTCATATCACGAGGTGGAAGCAAGCTCTCGGTTTCAGATTCAGATGAAAAGTCATTTGTTGTGTTGCTTGTTTCACCGTCGAAGAGGTCTTGTATGTCGCGATCTTCGCCAACAGTAGCGGTGTTGTTTCCCGCGAACAAACTGGCTCGTTCCGTCCATGGAGGTTCCAAAATGCGCTGCCCCTCACTAGTGAGATACAAATCGAACACGTCGTTGAAATTTCCCTCCATATTATCGTCAGTGAAAAAAAAAATTAGTATTGTCAAGAACTCATGTTTTTCATGGAAACCACCATGACTCAGTGTATTTTAGCGGGAGTTTTCCCCAATTTTCCTGACAACAAATCAAATTTACCTGCGAGGAAATATTTCATTTTCATTGCTCGGGGGAATCCCCTGATGATAAAGTTCTAAGAATTTTCCAGAAGCCTTCCAAGAATTCTACACCCATGAGGAAATCACAATTTTTATTGGAGAAAATACTTGCAGTTTTACTGACAATTTTGTAACCGAGATGAAATGGTATGTTTCGTTTTAAAAATTGATCTAGCAACATATTTAAATCGAAAGTCTTCCGTTACGTAATTTGTTTTAAATATTCTTATCATGTTGATTGTCGTTGACGCTCAGCTCTTTTTTCTTTCGTTTTTTGTTTGTTTTTACTTTTATCCTTGGTGGCGTTTGCATGTGCACGTGAGCGGTCAAACAGGTTTCTTACCATGCCCTGCCATAACTTTCGCGCGTGAGGCGGAAATGACGTTGGCGTCTTTGGAACGTACAGTTACTTCATAGTTCTTGATAATCAACGACATAATACCTTAACTTTCACTTCAATTGCAGGCAAAACGAACCCTCGAAAATATTTTTTAACGCTCAACATGCGTGTTCATGCCGACAGGCTAAACGCTCGTTTCGATTTACCGAGGGCATTAGCGTTTTGAATGGCTCCATATATAGCTGCATACCTAATCAGAAATAATTATTTGGCAGAGGTCTACATCTCTAAATATACAGATAAAGGCAGAAAATCTACAGTTGCAGGCAATTTTTTTTTTTATATTTTCAACCTGCACGAAGTCTTTAAGCCAAAGCGTGGTGAACAAAAATTTCTCAATCAATATCATACCTGATGAGAATTAAGCAGATTATCATTGAGAATTGTCGTGATAATTAACAGATTCTCCTAACTAGTAAAATACTAATTGTATGAGGATTGGTTAGGAGGTGAAACTGTATTTTGGCGATGGACAAAGGGTTAGACAGCCACATACATGAACATAAAACTTCAGCTCATGGAACAATTGTCAAAGTAAGTTATTCTAATATTACTGATGTGGTCAAGGAACGAGTTATGTTTCGAAATGGTAACAAGAGCTGAAGGTCAAATTATACTGAAATATCTTAGTGATGAGGGGTACAACATAAACATTTACAACTCGAAAGAACCCACCTCCCAGGCATTTCAGTGTCGGCATTTTAATCCCTTTCTCGACGCTTTCGATTTACACGGATTTTATCGATAAACAGTGATATCTTAATCATGCAACATGAGTCCTAGTTAACACCAATAACTCTAAAAATTTGCGTTTCCCTTAATTTGAAAACATTGCTAATAAATTCGCAGTCATTTTTCCCTCAATATTATCAAATACAAGAGTAGGTAAGGATACGATATTTCTAGAAGCTACTTAACGCTACTGAAGTACTAATTGTTTATTACTACTAAGGGAATGTTTTTACCATTGCTAGACAGTGCTATTACACGAGTATAAAGGGTTCTCAGTTTATTGACAAAAATCCCTCAAGAGTTGTGTACAGAACTCCTTAAATTATACAAAAATAGGTCTATAGACATATGCGGACCGATGTAAAAACTAAGCAATTTATTACACCAAACAATAAAATAAAAACTTCCGGAATGATTAAAAATAGTTATTTGTCAATTTGTAAATCAGTTTCGACAAATTCTGTTTCGATACACCTCTCTCCGGTCAATTTCTCAAGTATAAATTATGTACAACATCTCTAATAAATTGAATACGATTTTAGATCCTCACTGCTATTGTAATAACATAAATAACATAGTTTATCAAATGCCAAATGCTCAGGAAGCGTAAATCTTAGACTTTATTGTTAAGAAAATATACCGGGGATTTTTCCATCTTGAATGTAACGGCTTGGTATATATAATATTTGTTAATCAGAAAACTAAATGCATCAAATGACGTGATCTATCATTATATATCGTTCGCCTTTATAGCATCAAATGGGCTTTAGCGGTATCTTGTAAATCATGTAGTTTACAATCAAAATAACACGCGGTAAACAATTATATGTATGTTTGAAACATGAATTAAAATTGTCATTCAAAAAAAATGAAAACGAAGCATTTTATTTCACCTTAACTTTAAGGTATGCAAAATATGAACCAGGCAAAGAATCGACTTTACCTTTGTGTCTAACTGAGATATTCCAATTGAGATAAATCGACAACAAATGAACGAAATACATACAGATCAAGAATTCTACTACTAACCTTCATCCAACATCACAGCTAGAATTATAAAACGAGCAATCACTACAATTCACCCGTGACTCGAATCTTTGTTATTAGTCCACAATCACTTTACTCAATAACAAGTTCCTCGTTCCACGATAATACTTATGTATCACTGTTTATGTTGCAATGCAAAAGAAGGTGTACTTAGTGTTGCGTAAACTTTGTTTAGTTTGTCGAATTCCTTTTTGTACGAGTCTCTGTCTTGCACTGCAATGCAAAGATTATATTTAGCCTCGCGTAGCTGATCTTTCAAGCGCTGGTTTTCTGTTTGGAGGCTTTCCTTTAACGCTGTACGCCTCTGTCTGCAGCTTGTAGCGTAGGCACGGTTTTTCAAGCTTCTTCTTCGCCTTCTAATCTTCAGAGCCTCATCTTTAGGTAAACTCCTTAAGCGTTGGTTCAGATCCCGTATGGATAACTTCATTAATTCATCTTCGGTGATTTGCTGGCTGGAATCTTGCAAACTTTGCGGGTTTTGAGGCTCGCTGCTTAGCGCGGACTCAGCGCTTAGTGGCGACTGCGACAAAGTGTCTTCCATATCATCTTTCTCGCTAAAGAGCTCTTCTAAACAATGGCTTTGGAGCCAGCTTGAAATTCCGTCATTGTCAGTGAAATCTCTTTCCAAAATTTCGTCCATCGGTGAAATATCAGCGAAAAGCACCTCGCGATCCATGCTTAGCACACCAGCAATAAAATGCCATCGAGAATGACCACATGGCCGGGTCCATTGCAGTGGCATCGATAGAAGTCACTCTTTCTGGTCCAATCAGATCGCGGACTTTTGACAGAATTGATTGTTGACCCCACCCAGTTATGGTTACGTAACGGGGAATCCCCTAAGGTCTGTATTTGCAGAAAACCAGTAATATGCTCCTTAGCAAACACAAGTGAAAAGTGAACCTCGTACCCAGTGTCCCATGCACTGTGTTCGTCTTGAATTGAAGTTGAGTGAAATTAAGCAGATTTAAATTCATGATGAAATATCTCCAAGTTTCTTTAACATAGTACTCGACCGCTCTTTCAGCATTAATTAAAAACAAAGTATTTACAGTTAATGTCAGAAGTAACTCTTGTGTAGAATCAGAAAAAATGATGTTGAAACGTCACCTGGTAATTAATCCTAATTCTGAAGTAGCCATCCGGTTTAATTTGCATACACAGCCTCATTGTGGCTATAAGGGATTTTTGCTGCTAAACACAACCCCTCAGTATTGTTTAGTCACCGGCGATTCGCCCTGTTCTCTGTAGCGCAAAAATAGTAGTTTTCAACTGTGCGTATTTCAGTTGATACTCATCCCTCTCCTCGGCGACATTTTTCAATTCTTCCTTCGCTTGTAGTAACTCTAACTCAAGAGCTTCATTTTCTTTCGCGATTTTACTCTCCCTCTCTGCTCCTTTCTGGCGGCACTTCAAAGAGTATTTACGATTCTTCAGAATTCGCCGTCGCCTTCTGAATTTCTCTCTCAGCTCTTTTGGAAGGCGGCGAAGCTTCTTGTTTAAGTCCTGGATGGATATCTTTTCGAGGTACTCATCGGTTAGCTTTCTAATCAGCTTTAAAGGATCGGGGTCTCTACGCCTTACCATGTTTTCTGGTGTTGGTCTAAATTCTTCAATCGTGTAAACCCCATTTAACAGACATGTACTGGGCATATTTTCATTGATGTCTTGCATTTCATTCCAAGCAAAACTCCCGTCGCCAAATGAATCTACAGAAGGTACAACCATCTCCGCCAGAGTGAAATTCTTCTTCACTCAACTTCACAGATGGAGAACAGTATTAAGACAAGTTCTGAAAATTAGGGTAAGCTTTGTTTTAATTAATTGCAATGAAGGGAAAGTACCATGTGTTATGTTACAAACAACAAGATTTGGGGAATCCCTCAGTTCCACCTCATATAAAACAATGTCCTAATTGTTTGGGTAGCTGAAGATATATCATCAGTTTGTTTGCGTAAATAACGTTTTGTTAAAAGAGAGCTCCTGCGCCAACGTTCCCTCTAACGTTTCTTAATTTGCAGTTCGCTACCTTGCGTACAGTCGTCAATAAAGTTAAAAACAATTTTCGTGACATCTTAGAATCGAAACTGAGATATCGATAGGGAATTTCCCTCAAAATATCGCGTCTTAAATATTAAGTTCTCTATCCGCTCGTATCTAATATACAAATTTTGAACTATTGGACCGATACCACGCCGTATATTGGTCCGGTTTTGATGGCCAACGAGCCTTTAAAAGTTGGCGTAAACACATCTCTTTCCCCAAACTGAACATGCCGTGGGGACGGGATAGACGCGGGACGGGAATCACGGGTGAGGCTGAAGAGTCTGGACTTACCCTTTTTCTTGTGATTTGCGAAGGAGCTGCAGTACGAGAAACAGGCAAGACATGTATTTATGTCGTGAGTTTTGCTCAATGGCAACTTTTTTTAATTCAACCACTTTTGACTACCCACCCACTCCCCCAAACAGTAAAGATCATGTAAGAAAGCACCCCCCGTTTAAGTCGTGGTATTCTCGCTCAGTACAGCTTCAGCTGCATGACACATATTTCGCATCTGTCTTTTTGACATTGACAACCGAATATAGCTGTTATGGTAACATGGAGAATAAACGTGCTGGCAGTGATATATATTCTTGGCCCCCAAAGGTTAAGGGAATTTTCCCTTCTTGCTAATCACACCAGTGTGCTGTAGCCATGCGTCATGAAGGTGGAATAAAATTAAAGCCCTATTGAAAGTCCAGAATTGAACCAAAAAAAAAAAAAAAAAAAAAAAAAAAAGTTGAAGAATACAAACCTTAACGGCAAAACGGCAAAAACTGCCGAGAGAAAATTAATCAATTTTTAATAATTTTATTTCGGGAATGACGATTATCGGTTTCGGTTTCGAAAGTGAAATTTGCATCTGAAATTAAATGCTTTATTGTTTTCCTTCCGAAGGGGTTTTTCCCTTCTGCGTTGTGTGTGACACTAGGAATTTGGAGTGATAGTGTTTTGGCATATTTGAATACCTTATACAGTAAAAAAAAAAATATTATTTTGCTTGTTAAGTATCCCTTCGCTTTCAAAACGACTCGTTTGTTCATTGTATTTCGAATTTAGCGATTTTACATTTTACATAGCGGGAAGGTATTCACATATTTCTCATTGTTGGCAATTGTATTGGCTGTCAGCCGTAGAAGGGACTTTCCCTTCGTGTGTTTGCCGCGACTCGCTCGCTCTATGGAAAATAACACGAAAGATAGAAACAAATAGTATCGTACCCGTTATACAAGAAAAAGAAAACGCTTAGGTTGAAAGTTACATCGTTCGAGTTATATTTTTTAATCTCAAACACTGCAAAATGCCTAAAAATGTATTTATCGACAGATGACGTAATCATAAGCCGTTGTCAGAATATTTGTTTGAATTTCTGTTTTCCGAGCCAAGGCTATATAGATAGGCCGTTTTTCATCGGAAAGGAAACAATATTTCAGGATTTAAAGTTTTCAGAACGATTTTACCTTGGTGTTAACTGTTACGTGCTTCGAGATTCTGCTGAAAAGCGAGCGATTTAGGGGATTCCCCGTTTCACAACTTCGCGAGGGTGGGAACCTGTCAAAATCCTGAAATGTGATTGGATGAAGACCAGCGACCCCCAGCGTTGAGCCGATTTTAATCAAATATCGCTCTAGTTTGTACAATCAGGTGTTCCATTTCGGGTTTGATTGCCAAAAAGTTAACATGGATTGCGACGAGCTTTTCCCTGATATTTCGCCCATGGACGAAATTTTGGAAAGGGAATTCACTAACGATGTGTGTAGTTCCCTAAACTGGTCGCAGAGCCACCGTTTGGGAGACCTGGTCGGCGAAGATAACACGGAGAACCTTCTGTTGCAGACGAGACTAAATCTCGACTGTTTCGACGACGCGGCGTCCACCATAAGCAGCGAGCCTCAAAGCCCGCAGAATTTGCATGCTTTCAGCGAACTGTTCACCGACGATGAATTGATAAACTTATCGATACGAGATCTTAACAAGCGGCTGAAAAGTTTGCCGAAAGAAGACGTCCAAAAAATCAGAAGGCGGAGGAGAAGTTTGAAGAACCGAGGTTATGCCACGAGTTGTCGACAGAGACGAACAGCGATGAAGGAAAGCCTCGAAAAACAAAACCTACGCTTGAAGACACAGCTACTCGAGGCAAAAGAAAACCTTTGTAATGCAGTAAAGGACAGGGACATGTACAAGAGGAAATTCGAACAATTGCACAAGGTTTTCAGTGCTTCTGTGCTCAACGCGTGCTCCTGAGAAAACATAAATAGTGGTCATTGCTTGTTGGAGTATTTATTCCGTCCAGGGAATTATCGGATTGCTGTCATTCAGAATGAAAGACTGAGCCTAAACTGCTAAGCTCAAAAGTGATGCGAAGTCCAAGTTGCAAGATGGCTGTTGATTTATAATTTAACCTTACAATTAAGTTGCTTATGAAACATACATGTCTTCGTTGCAGCATGCAAGTCTCGTAGTCCCTGGTTCAGTTAGTGACCAAGGTAAAGTTGCCTTCCTAAATCGCTTGTATGTGTACAACTTGTATGTATTACTCGCTTATAATTAAGTTATTTCAATCAGTCATATTTAGTTGTGGATAATTTTAAGATTTGTTGCATCGGAGTTTCTGTATCGATGATATAACTTGAACGATACGAACTATTTTTCTATGATACCTTTTGTACAGCGACACAGTAGTTTTGACTTGAATTTATTTACATTTTCCTACGCTAGTTGCATGTGTGCGAATACATAAATATAGCGATGTTTTTTTCCGCGTTGTAATCGATCGGTTGAGATTTAATTTTTACGAAAATTCTGACACCGCTGAAACCGTGTATCAGAGCAAATCGACAAAGTTATTTAAATTAATTGCTATTACTTTAAATATTGAGCGAAATTGTACATAATATTATGCCAAAGAAATAGAAATAAGTATATATTGAAATAACATTTTCGAGAGTAAATGGTATGTTGTTAAAATGTTGGAACATTTTGTGGGTGTTGTTTGTAAGTTTCCGAGTGTACATTTCAGCTATGGCGAAATTGCATTCGTTTTGATAATGCTGTTTGCATCAATCCAAAAGTTCCGTATCGATTCGTAGTTTTTTTTAGCCCAATGAAAACTACGATTTGACATAAGCTGGATGCACGATCCCACGATCCCCGGTTTCAATTCGTTCTGAAGTCAAGCATTTTGTGCTAGAAGATGAAGACTACTCAGTTGTAAGGTGTACTATTAGATGTATTGATATACAGTCGCAGAACTTTGAAAGCCAGTAGAAAGCGAAGTGAATTTAATGGGTTTTAAATATGCGTTTAACGGAATACACGGATATAAGTCCACTAGCTAGCGGCGCATTAGAAGCAACAGCCGTGCCACTCCTTAAAGTCATCCACACGAGGTTTTCAAGGAACTCGAACCAATTTCGAGGAATTCATGCATGCCCAAGAACCTACTGATTGCTTGCAAATATGCAT
This sequence comes from Meandrina meandrites, assembly GCA_963693305.1. NCBI lineage: Eukaryota > Metazoa > Cnidaria > Anthozoa > Scleractinia > Meandrinidae > Meandrina > Meandrina meandrites. The sequence continues at coordinate 3,023,205 of OY855903.1, read as the reverse complement.
TTAAAATTAAACTTATACTCGTTGACTTTCGTGTAACAAATTAAGAATTTTTTTTTTTATCGAACCGTGATCTGGGCTCCATTTCCCCAAATGTCTGGAGTCTTCTTTTCCTTCCACGGTTGAACAGCGAGTGTACAGTTAAGATCTTTGACACAGAAGATATTTGCAATTCAATACAAGCTAGGTCACGCAAGCATTTTGTTTACCGTTTCAGTATACAAGATTTGCATTAGAAATGTCTAAGTCACAAGTAGCAAAGGATTGCGTACTAGCATTACTGACATACAAGCAAAACTCAGCAACCTATTTTGGTAAAAATATTTTTATTCAGAATAAAATAATCAATAGAACAAGGTTCCAAGAGTCGTCGCCACAATAATACATAGTGGATTACGCGATTCCTTGCGAGATCATTTATTTTGAAAGTACGGCCTATTTATCAGGTTAGGTCGACGAGTCTTACAACATTCGAAGAAGGAAAACAACGTTTCACTTCTGTGTAATGTTGATGGGGTTGTTTTGAGGAAGAAACAACGTTTTACCTCGTGACGAAATATTGATATCTGATCTGGTAAAAAGTATTAATCACGAGTCAGTCATCATGAATATACAAATGCAAGGAATGCTGCCGATTAATTGTCACGCGAGCGACTTTGAAGTCCTTAGAATAGAACTACGTCATATGTTGAAGTCAAGCAGCAAATTGGATCTACCTTCGACAGAAACCTTATCTATTGTATAGGTGATGGAAGCAATAAAGTTGAAAGTTGAAGTTGAAAGTTGATCCTATAGCAGTATATTCTGTCTCACAGCAACCTTTTATTGATGAGCTAGAAGCCAGAATTGTGACAACTTTGACGCAAATAAACACTGCATATTATGAATGCCTCAGTTCAGAAACTCTGAAACTTTGCTACATCTAGATCCCCTGTCGAAGACTGTTTCTTTTTGTCTGCTTACTGTGAAGAGGAATGAGTTTTCGGAGAAAACAACGACAAGGAACACAAAGTAAACCATTCGGGGTTAGCTGGTCACGTGATTGTACCACGCTCACATGCACATCCGACGCTCAGAGAAAAACGAAAGCATGCAAAGGTAATTTCCCTTTCCCTCTTTCTAAATAGTCAAGGAAATGCTAATGTAGACAAGAATTCGTTAGATCTCCCTGGAGACAATAAATTGTAAATAAATATTTAGCACAATCACCCAGTAATCGAAACCGTGTTCTAAACACCTTCTGGACCATTTCAATGTTAACAGGTTAATAATTTTAAAAACTTTTCAACGCGATAAAATTGGCATACTCCATATACATTTCGAATATATGCAAGCTAAGCAACATTGTTTTATAGCTGACTCAGTCAAATCGTTGATCATGATGAAAACAGTTCAACCAAGCTGTTTTTCCACTTTGAACATTCTCGTTTCGTTTGACGTAAGCAATCGAAAAGGGACAAATCCCTTAAACTTATATTATTTGTCTAAAAGCTACCGAACCGTAAACCTTCGAAAGTAAGCCATTTTAATGCCCTGTGCCATCCCAAAAGTCGTCAAAGCCATTATGAACATGAACTCCGGCTTGGCTGACTTTGCATCATCGTACCCCCTTTTTGCTCATCTCCGAAAACAAGCGAACCTTCTCCCTAAGGACTTCTATCCTCCGTGCCCTCCTCTTGTTGGAAAATAATCGCCAATCCCTTCGGCAAATATGACGAACAGAAACTCAGTGGTTCAGCTTTGAAAGGAGAAGTAATCAATTAGGTCAGTCGGTGAAAACCGAGAGCTTAGGAAAACAAAACAAAACATGATGTCTTAAAGTGACTACTAGAATTTTTAAGTAGAACTCCTTTATGCTCACATGTACCTAATATGTACGATGGCTAGTTATACTTGTATTAAGCTAGACTAAATGGCAATAAAAGTCAAAGTGACCAACACGCGGACCACGTTCACTTCCGGGTGCTCGGGGCTCTTAAAACAAACAAGTTCTTTTTGTATCCTTTACTTACATGCACAATATCCCCATGGTGCCCCTTGCATACCTAATTTCCCTCCTTTTTCATTGATAAGCCCCACCACTTAGGTGGTTAGCTAATAGTGGAATAAACGTGGCTTAATTTCTGTACACAAAAAGAATTATTTGAAAGTTGGTTTTAAAAGTTGTCGTGTTTTTTAGACAATTAACAATATGAATGGTTCTCCAGGAATTATGTATACAGCTTTCACGTTATTTTTTGTTATTGCCATAGAAACGCCAAAAACATTTATCGAAAAGCGATCAACAGCCTGAGAAAGGGTTTGCCACCTCAGTGTAACAAGGGAAAATATACGTTGATATAGGAAACGTATTTCACATATATGTGATTCGCATGCATGGAGCGGCATTTCCTCTATTATATGTGAAAAAGCAAGCCAGGTACCGACCCTCAGAGGGATTCTTGGAAACATACAAATTCTTGGAACTCTATATTCAGGGGATTCCCCAAACTATACGTTATCAGCAAGGTATCTGATTGGTGGGGTTTAACATTATTCTTACGCAAGAAACATTACCTTGAAACGTATTTGCTAAAGAGCCGAGTCATTCTTCGATGGTTTCGTGTACTGCAGTTTCGAAAATAATAAATACTTTTGTCTTCAGCTGATAACATGGAGGAAGATTGCAGTAATATACTCGATTTGTATCTCGCCAGTGGAGCGACAAACGCTCTTTTTGATTCTCCATGGACCGAAGAAAGCGTTTTCACCGAGGATAACAACAAGATGGCCGACGACCAAGATGACCGCGACATACAAGATCTGTTCGACGGTGAAACAAACCCGGATGTCGATCAGGACGATGACAACACGTCCTCAGAGTTATGGGGCGAGGAACCGAGCACCAGAGATGCAAAGCAAATTACAGACGAAGAAATTGAAAACCTTCGGGTTTCAGAACTGAACAAGCGTCTTCGGAAGATTCCCTGGGACGAGGCAGCAAGGATAAGAAAACGGCGAAGAAACCTGAAAAATCGGGGTTACGCCCTGACTTGTCGTCTGCGAAAACAGCGAGAGCAAGAAGATCTTATCAACGAAAATACCTCTTTGAAGAAGCAGCTTGAAGACGGAAAATGGAAGTTACTGAAGATTTGGAAGGAGAAGGAGATATACAAGAGGAAATATCTGCAGTTGCAGCAATCCATTGCTGTACACAAGCAGGGAATAGAAGTTGTCGAGTCACTACCTTGTTGTTAGAACTTTGCGTTGCTGATTAATTTGGCATTTTTGAACTCTAATTGTACCGACGGATGGGGACCGTTTGGGCTATGTTTTAACAATGTTGAAAATAATTTACACTTAATCCATTTGAAAGAGGCTCTACCTCTATTTATGACGTAAATTAGCTTACAGATAATGGAACAAGATTACTGATCATCCGTGCCAGCTTTATAAGTAACTTTACGAGTTATTTAACCATATATTTACCGTTGAACATTTTTCAGTGTAAAAAGTATAATTGTATATATTAAATAAGGTTCATTCCATATTTAGCAGTACAGCGTAATGTATTTATTAATCAAGACCGAACTGATGCGAAACTATTCTAGCAATGTTAAATGAAATCAGTAAGACAAGACTCTAAGTAATAAAGTGTTCGGGCGTATTATTTAAAGTATGTATAACTAACTGAAAGCAAAATTGCTGCGCTCATTGAAGAATTGGACCAGAAAATAAGGTCCAAGTATTTGAAGGCAAATAAACTGAAATATGAGTACTTCAACTGAGCATTTATCGCTAGTGACGTATTCAGTTAATTTAATTTTCTTTATGCTTTATCATAAAAGTTAAGAACTTGAGAACGCGCTGACTCAGATCGGCTCCCGCTCAGATGCATGCATACATAAACTGGCAAAGCAAAATATAACATTTGCCAGCAAGAGTTATAAGAAGTGTGATGTTTAATTTTGGGTACCAGTTACATTGCGGAACATTTCCTCTTCACTGTCATAGTATCCGAAAACGTGCGAGACTCTAATCCATCGCAAGAGCCAACCCCCCCCCCCCCCCCCCCCCGTGTGACCCCCCGGGTCACACGCAACTAGCGCTGTACACGCTCCACACTCCACGACAGATTCGAACTTCCATCATAAGAAAACATCCGGTATTTCCGGCTTATTTGACCTCTGTTTTGTTTTAGCTATGTTGATATCGAAACTGAAATTGAATAACATATTTCTTTCTCGAAACTGAAAGTAACAGACGATATTTTCAGGTTGAGCGATCTAATTGAAAGTATGTTTTGCCAACTAAAGGATTATTGTTTAAAGCAATCGTTGCATGCTGCTACTTAAGCTGCCACATAACTGATGTGTCTGTCTCCGGATTAAGGCGGAAATAATATTTAATGGTTGGTAAAGTTGTCGTGGAATTAGTGGTGGTGGGGGAAGAATTAAGAGGGAAAAGAGGAGAAAGGAAAGTAATTAGAAATGAAGGGATAAAAGAGGAAGGAATGGAGAGACGGGTCATAGTAGAGGTGTAAACTAGAATACCATAGGTGCGATACAGTTAATATAGTTAATATAATTATCCAAGTTAGACAGTATTTGAACACATAAACAATTAAGTTTGGAACTCGTGGTTCTGCCGGGCTTAAGTTGTTTTAAGTTTAGCAATATATCGCCAGCATATCATAAGCGAATTTATGGCCGTAGCCATATTAGTCAGCATCTATGGGATTTTTTGCTATGTAAAAGAAAAACATTATTCAAAAACCCAAAACCAAGCATTAAAAGTGCATCTAGATTCCTGGAAAGATATGTATTCTTGGAAGTCTATAGTAGGGGATTCCCCCGATCCTTCATTGGCAACAAGATATATGAAAACACAACACAACACAACACAACACACAGATCACTGCTAGCTAAAGAAGGGTGACATCCCTTCGACGCTCCGTGTTCATCGCATGCACGAATACTGCAGTTTCAATTTTGTCATCAGCTGATAACATGGAAGAAGACTCCGGTGATTTGCTGAATTTATATCTCGCCAGTGAAGAGACAAACGCTCTTTTTGATTCTTCATGGATCGAGGAAAGCGTTTTGTCTGATAACAACAACAAGATGGCCGACGACGACGATAGCCGCAGCATTCAAGATCTGTTCGACGGTGAACCAAACACGGAAGTGGTTCAGGACGATGACAACACGTCCTTAGAGTCATGGGGCGAGGAATCGAGCACCAGAGATGCAAAGGAAATCACCGACGAAGAAATTGCAAACCTTCGGGTTTCAGAGCTGAACAAGCGTCTTCGGAAGATTCCGTGGGATGTGGCAGCAAGGATAAGAAAACGGCGAAGAAACCTGAAAAATCGGGGTTACGCCCTGACTTGTCGTCTGCGAAAACAGCGAGAGCAGGAAGATCTGATCAATGAGAATACCTCTTTGAAAAAGCAGCTTGAAGACGGAAAATGGAAGTTACTGAAGATTTGGAAGGAGAAGGAGATATACAAGAGGAAATATCTGCAGTTGCAGCAATCCATTGCTGTGCGCCAGCAGGAAATGGAAGCTTCGGAGTCGCTGCCTTGTTGTTAGAACTTTGCGTTGATTAATATAGCAGTTTTTGAGCTGTAGTTGTACCTAACGATGTGACTGTTTGGGCTATATATATGTTAACAAAGGCGGAAATTAAATAGTTTATACTTAATTCATTTGAAAGAGACTTTGCGTTTATTTATCTCGTAGATTAGCTTACAGATAGTGGCCCAAGATCACCAGTAATCGTTGCCTGCTTTACAAGTAACTTTACAAGTAATGCCGTTGTACATTATTCAGTGTAAAAAGTATCATTGTACATATTAAGGTTCATTCCATATTAATTACAACGTAATGTACTTATAATTTAATAGTCAAAAAATAAGATCATAGCTCTTGTAACTGAAAGGATTATGAAATCTTAAATTCTACAAACAACGTGTTCGAGTCGAAGTATTTGAAGTACATGTTGCTTATAACTTGAAGCTAAAATTATACAGCAATAATATGCGCAAGTAAGTGAAGGCAAATCAACCAAATTATAAGTACTTCAACTGAGTATTTATCGCTAGTGACGTATTTAGTTAATATGATTTTCTTTTATGCTTGATCATAAAAATCAAGAACTTAGATGCAAAAAAGAAACGATGACTTAGATGTATGCATGCACAAACTGTTATAGCAAAATGTAGCATTTGTTTTTAAGAGTTAAAAGAAGTAATAAGATGTTTACCTTTTGGCACAAGTTAAATTGCAGAACATTTCCTCTTCACTATTCGAAAACGTGTGAGAAATGAGATCTAATCACTCGCGAGACCCAACCTCTCGCCAACACGAAACTCGCGCGTTGCAAACGACATATTCGATCTTCCATCACCAGAAAACACGCGGTATTTCCGGCTTATTTGACCTTTATGTTGTTTTAGCAATGTTGATATCGAAACTGAAACTAAATCAAATATTTCGTTCTCGAAACTGAAAGAAGCAGACAATTTTTTCCCGGATGAGCGATCCAATTAAAATTTTGCAAACTAACTTCATCTGTCATTTATTGTTCAAAATGGCAAGATTGTCAAAACGTTTCTTGCATGCAGCCACTGAAGCTACCACATAACTAACATGTCTTTCTTAGGATACGGGCGGAAATAATATTCAGTGGTTGTTAATGTTGTCGAGTGGTGGTGGTGGTGGGGGGGGGAGGGGATGGGGGGAGTGAGGGAGGGAGGAATTAAGAGGGAAAAGAGGAAGAAGGAAAGTAAACAGAAATGAAGAGATAAAAGAGGAAGGAATGTAGTGACGGAACATGGTGTAGTTGCACTAGAATACCATAGGTGTGAAACTTTTACAGTTTCTTCTTCCTCAGTGCCGGTTGTTAACCAGCAGTTATCCAAGTTAGACAGGTTTTGAACACAGAAACAATTATATGGAACTCGAGGTACGGCAGGGATTAAGTTGTTTTGATTTTAGCATTCACATTGCTTCCTTCTATGGGCTTTTTTACGTTATGTAAAAGGAAAACATTAATAAAAAACCGAATAAAAAAAAACACATAACAAAATAATAGTTCGTTACTTGCTAGTGGAAAAACGACGACAATTATATTTTATGTCATCAAACCATTCGTTTGAAAAAAGTTCCACAGTGATTGGTATGGAGCAGAATAAGAAAACTAAGCAGTGTACAGAATTCTTGGAAAGATGCAGCGTATTCTTGGAAGTCTATAGCAGGGTATTCTCATTGATCAGATCTTCCTGCTCTCGCTGTTTTCGCAGACGACAAGTGAGGGCGTAACCCCGATTTTTCAGGTTTCTTCGCCGTTTTCTTATCCTTGCTGCCTCGTCGCACGGAATACTCCGAAGGCGCTTGTTCAGCTCTGAAACCCGAAGGTTTGCAATTTCTTCGTCGGTGATTTCCGTTGCATTTCGGGCGCTCGATTCCTCGCCCCATGACTCTAAGGACGTGTTGTCATCGTCCTGATCCACTTCCGGGTTTGGTTCACCGTCGAACAGATCTTGAATGCTGCGGCTATCGTCATCGTCGGCCATCTTGTTGTTGTTATCAGACAAAACGCTTTCCTCGATCCATAAAGAATCAAAAAGAGCGTTTGTTTCTTCACTGGCGAGAAATAAATTCAGCATGTCACTGGAGTCTTCTTCCATGCTATCAGCTGATGACAAAGTTGAAACTGCAGTATTCTTGAATGCTATAAACACGGAGCGTCGAAGGGATGATGCGCTGCTTTAGCTAGCAGTGATCATAATTCTGTTTTTTTTTTACACCAATCAGATATCTTGTTGTTAACGTATGTTGTGGGGAATCCCTCTTTGAAGAAGCAGCTTGAAGACAGAAAATGGAAGTTACTGAAGATTTGGAATGAGAAGGAGATATACAAGAGGAAATATCTGCAGTTGCAGCAATCCATTGCTGTACACAAGCAGGGAATTGAAGTTGTGGAGTCACTGTCTTGTCGTTAGAACGTTTCGTTAATTAATATGGCAGTTTTTGAGCTGTAGTTATACCGAACGATGTGACTGTTTGCATGGGCTCTATATATGTTAACAAAGGCTGAAAATATTTTAAACTTAATACATTTGGAAGAGACTGCGTTTAATTATCACGTAGATTAGCTTACAGATAGTGGCCCAAGATTAGCGATAATAGTTGCCTGCTTTATAAGTTACTTTACAAGTAATTTAACCATTTCTGCCGTTGTACATTATTCAGTGTAAAAAGTATCATTGTACATTCCATTGTTCATTCCATTTTACGCAGCAACGTAATGTATTTAATAGTCATCAAATGAGATCATAGCTTTTGTAACTGAAAGGATTATGAAATCTTAAATTCTACAAACAACGTGTTCGAGTCGAAGTATTTGAAGATGTTACTTATAAATTATACAGCAATAATATAACCATGGAAGAATTGGACAGGGAAACAAGATCCAAGTAAGTGAAGGCAAATCAACCAAATTATAAGTATTTCAACTGAGTATTTATCGCTAGTGACGTATTTAGTTATTTTGATTTTCTTTTATGCTTGATCATAAAAGTTAAGAATACAAAAAAGAAATAAATAAATAAAAGTTAAGAACTTAGATACAAAAAAGAAACGCTGACTTTGATGCATGAATACACAAACTGTCAAAGCAAAATATAACATTTGCTTGTAAGATTTATAAAAAGTTATAAGATGTTTCCCTTTTGGCACAATTTCAATTGCTGAACATTTCCTCTTCACTATTTGAAAACGTGCGAGTAATGAGATCTAATCACTCGCGAGACCCAACCTCTCGCCAACACGAAACTCGCGCGTCGCAAAAGCTCCACACTCCACGACATATTCGATCTTCCATCACCAGAAAACACGCGGTATTTCCGGCGTATTTGACCTTTATGTTGTTTTAGCAATGTTGATATCGAAACTGAAACTAAATAAACTATTTCGTTCTCGAAACTGAAAGTAGCAGACAATGTTTCCCGGATGAGCGATCCAATTAAAATTTTGCAGACTATATTCACCTGTCATTTATTGTTCAAATCTGCCAGATTGTCAAAACATTTCTTGCATGCAACCACTGGAGTTGCACTAGAATACCATAGGCGTGAAACTTTTACAGTTTCATATTTCTCAGTGCCGGTTGTTAACCAGCAGTTATCCAAGTTAGACAGGTTTTGAACACAGAAACAATTATATGGAACTCGAGGTACGGCAGGGATTAAGTTGTTTTGATTTTAGCATTCACATTGCTTCCTTCTATGGGCTTTTTTCGTTATGTAAAAGAAAAACATTAATCAAAACCCGAATAAAACATTACATAACAAAAAGAATGGTTCGTCACTTCACTCAAAAAAAGTTCAACGACAAAATTTTATGGCATCAGACGTTTCAATTGAAAAAAGTTCCATGGTGATTGGTATGGAGCAGAGTAAGAAATCCAAGCTAAGCGTACAAAATTCTTGGAAAAAAGTGTATTCTTGAAGTCCATAGTAGGGGATTCCCCACAACATACGTCAGCAACAAGATATTGGATTGGTGTAAAAGAAACACACAGATCACTGCTGTAGCTAAAGCAGCGAAGCATCCCTTCGACGTTCCATGTACATCGCATGCAAGAATACTGTTGTTTCAATTTTTGTCATCGGCTGATAACATGGAAGAAGACTCCAGTGACATGCTGAATTTCTATCTCGCCAGTGAAGAGACAAACGCTCTTTTTGATTCTTCATGGATCGAGGAAAGCGTTTGTTCTGATAACAAAAACAAGATGGCCGACGACGACGATAGCTGCAGCATTCAAGATCTGTTCGACGGTGAAACAAATCCGGAAGTGTATCAGGACGATGACAACACGTCCTTAGAGTCATGGGGCGAGAAATCGAGCACCAGAGATGCAAAGGAAATCACCGACGAAGAAATTGCAAACCTTCGGGTTTCAGAGCCATGTGAACAAGCGTCTTCGGATGATTCCGTGGGACGAGGCAGCAAGGATAAGAAAACGGCGAAGAAACCTGAAAAATCGGGGTTACGCCCTGACTTGTCGTCTGCGAAAACAGCGAGAGCAAGAAGATCTTGTCAATGAGAATACCTCTTTGAAGAAGCAGCTTGAAGACGGAAAATGGAAGTTACTGAAGATTTGGAAGGAGAAGGAGGTATACAAGAGGAAATATCTGCAGCTGCAGCAATCCATTGCTGTACACAAGCAGGGAATAGAAGTTGTGGAATCACTGTCTTGTCGTTAGAACGGTTCGTTAATTAATATGGCAGTTTTTGAGCTGTAGTTATACCGAACGATGTAACTGTTTGCATGGGCTCTAGATATGTTAACAAAGGCGGAAAATAGTTTAAAATTAATCTATTGGAAAGAAACTTTGCGCTTATTTATCACGTAGATTAGCTTACAGATAGTGGCCCAAGATTAGTGATAATCGTTGCCTGCTTTATAAGTTACTTTACAAGTAATTTAACCATTTCTGCCGTTGTACATTATTCAGTGTAAAAAGTATCATTGTACATATTAAGGTTCATTCCATTTTACGCAGCAACGTAATGTATTTAATAGTCATCAAATGAGATCATAGCTTTTGTAACTGAAAGGATTATGAAATCGTAAATTCTACAAACAACGCGTTCGAGTCGAAGTATTTGAAGATGTTACTTATAAATTATACAGCAATAATATAACCATGGAAGAATTGGACAGGGAAACAAGATCCAAGTAAGTGAAGGCAAATCAACCAAATTATAAGTACTTCAACTGAGTATTTATCGCTAGTGACGTATTAAGTTATTTCGATTTTCTTTTATGCTTGATCATAAAAGTTAAGAATACAAAAAAATAAATAAATAAATAAAAGTTAAGAACTTAGATACAAAAAAGAAACGCTGACTTAGATGCATGAATGCACAAACTGTCAAAGCAAAATATAACATTTGCTTGTAAGATTTATAAAAAAGTTATAAGATGTTTCCCTTTTGGCACAATTTCAATTGCTGAACATTTCCTCTTCACTATTTGAAAACGTGCGAGTAATGAGATCTAATCACTCGCGAGACCCAACCTCTCGCCAACACGAAACTCGCGCGTTGCAAACGCTCCACACTCCACGACATACTCGATCTTCCATCACCAGAAAACACGCGGTATTTCCGGCTTATTTGACCTTTATGTTGTTTTACCAATGTTGATATCGAAACTGAAACTAAATAAACTATTTCGTTCTCGAAACTGAAAGTAGCAGACAATGTTTCCCGGATGAGCGATCCAATTAAAATTTTGCAAACTAACTTCACCTGTCATTTATTGTTCAAATCTGCCAGATTGTCAAAATATTTCTTGCATGCAACCACTGAAGTTGCACTAGAATACCATAGGTGTGAAACTTTTACAGTTTCATATTTCTCAGTGCCGGTTGTTAACCAGCAGTTATCCAAGTTAGACAGGTTTTGAACACAGAAACAATTATATGGAACTCGAGGTACGTCAGGGATAAAGTTGTTTTGATTTTAGCATTCACATTGCTTCCTTCTATGGGCTTTTTTACGTTATGTAAAAGAAAAACATTAATCAAAACCCGAATAAAACATTACATAACAAAAAGAATGGTTCGTCACTTCACTCAAAAAAAGTTCAACGACAAAATTTTATGGCATCAGACGTTTCAATTGAAAAAAGTTCCATGGTGATTGGTATGGAGCAGAGTAAGAAATCCAAGCTAAGCGTACAAAATTCTTGGAAAAAAGTGTATTCTTGAAGTCCATAGTAGGGGATTCCCCACAACATACGTCAGCAACAAGATATCTGATTGGTGTAAGAGTAGCACACAGATCACTGCTAGCTAAAGTAGCGCAACATCCCTTCGACGTTCCATGTACATCGCATGCAAGAATACTGTTGTTTCAATTTTTGTCATCGGCTGGTAACATGGAAGAAGACTCCAGTGACATGCTGAATTTCTATCTCGCCTGTGAAGAGACAAACGCTCTTTTTGATTCTTCATGGATCGAGGAAAGCGCTTGTTCTGATAACAAAAACAAGATGGCCGACGACGACGATAGCTGCAGCATTCAAGATCTGTTCGACGGTGAAACAAATCCGGAAGTGTATCAGGACGATGACAACACGTCCTTAGAGTCATGGGGCGAGAAATCGAGCACCAGAGATGTAAAGGAAATCACCGACGAAGAAATTGCAAACCTTCGGGTTTCAGAGCTGAACAAGCGTCTTCGGAAGATTCCGTGGGACGAGGCAGCAAGGATAAGAAAACGGCGAAGAAACCTGAAAAATCGGGGTTACGCCCTGACTTGTCGTCTGCGAAAACAGCGAGAGCAGGAAGATCTGATCAATGAGAATACCTCTTTGAAGAAGCAGCTTGAAGACGGAAAATGGAAGTTACTGAAGATTTGGAAGGAGAAGGAGATATACAAGAGGAAATATCTGCAGTTGCAGCAATCCATTGCTGTACACAAGCAGGGAATAGAAGCTTCGGTGTAGTTGTCTTGTCCGGATAATTCGGTACCGAACGCTGCTTGTGCTTGCTAAGATAGAAAGTAGTTTATACATAATGTCTTTGGGGGGGGGGGGGGGGGGGGGGGCGGGGGGGACTTTTAACATAGTGTTAGTGACAAATATCCGTACGTGCCTACATATATGTCTGAAGTTGTACATATCTTAAAAGAGTAATATATTAATTGTACATATTATGGTTTATTCCATTTTGAGCAGTAGCTGGCTTGATTTATTCAATCAGTCGAGACCAAACTGTTACGAAAATACAATCTCTCAATAAATGAGTTTATAGCTTAGTAATTTGTAGCTACAAACAACGTGTCTTAGTTATCGAAGCGAACGTTTTCCGTAGCCTTCAAAGTATAAGACGGTAATAACACGATAGAAGAATTAAACCACTATCCGAATAAATGAATTGAAATCGACTGAGTTATCTGCCGCATGCACAAATGTGCAAAACAAAATATAGCATTTGCTGGTAAGAAGAGCGAGATGTGTTATCACCCTGGTGAAGCCAAGCGAATGAACCCCTGCTACACGTAACTCGCGCGTTGTACTCGCTTCACGCTCCACGTAATGTAAACAGGCAGAACTTTTAGGCTTGAAGTTCAATTTTCAAATTTTAATTTCCAACTTCAACCGCCGGGAAAAAAGGTCTAATATTGCGTTATTTTTAGATAATGCGCAATACTTGCAGTCTGTTGAACCTGTCTATCTTGTTTGTTATGTTTATAGCGAAATTGAAAGTGAATAAATTATCAATTGAAACTGAAAGTTGCTTTCCTAGGGCGACATTGACAGTAAGTATATTTTGCCACCTGAAGGCCTTGTCTATCATTTATAATTCAATTGTCAGCTGATTATGAAATATTCCTTGCATGCAACCACTACATAGGTGCCACAGGCGCTGCCGGTGATTTGTGATAACCGAGTAAAGACTTCTGTCATTTCGTTTTGTCAGATATTCTAAACTATTCCACCCTAGACTATGAGGAATTTCCCATTTTTCTCAGGGTTAGTTGATTCTCCGTGCGAAGAAATTTCTTTGCGTTCGCGTACTCGCCCAATCGACTGACCCTGGGGAAAAAGATATGGACGGTCTCGTAGACTATTCCTTATATACAGCCATGCTGACCACAGGGAGGCTGCTGGTGTTACTGTGGCTCATCTTGAATGTCGGCGGAAATGGTACGTAGGCTGTTTTAGTTGTCATGGTGCGAAGTGGAGGAGGAGGTCAAGACAGGTGGGACGGAGGATGGGAACTCAGGACAGGAGAGAGGAAGAGAGGAACGGAGGGATGACGGAGAGTATATGAGGCGGGGGACTTTCGTAGTTCCTTTCTTAATTCTGTGGAGAATGCCTTGTTGTATAATAAAGGCCGGCTTCCCTTATCATGTGATCAAATCAGTGAAGGCACCTCAAGACTTTAATATCGCCCTCATCATCGATCTTAGCAATAAGATATTTACATGTATCATGGTCCGTCCCTGTAGAATTATATCGCTTGTCAGTCATTAAATATAATGTATGTTAAAGAGTTATGGTATTTTTACAGGTTCCCGGACCACAGCCACACGAGACAGTTATATTTCCACTCTTTCTAAGTGTAAGAAAATATTCGAGACAAAGCACTAGCAAAGAGAAACATCCGGCTTAGACATTCTTAGAGTAATTCTGGTGAGATGTAAATCAGCCTATTCTCGATTTACAACCTGGAACTAACATTCTCAAACTCATTAACAATTCATCAGTTAAAACCCAGGCAGACAATCCTCTGTGTTTGAGGCAGCGTGACGTATACGCGTCACGATACGCTATTTGATCTCACACATTCACTGTAATTTGTAGCGGCTGACTTTGATTCAACTTGATTCAACTGATCGCGAGAAATGCTCCATTAAATTCTGGATTTTGTATCTTTTGATCTCAAACTGTGATCTACTGTAAGCCAGATAAATTAAGTTCACTACCGTTTATCGTTTTTATCTTATTTTGCGATTTGATGGGGTTTTGAGCCGGTTAATTCCGGTAGGCAGCTTGGGAATAAATGATCTCAGTTACCATAGGTTTTTTTATCATATTATTTCTCCGTTTTCTCCTCAGTTTAAGTTTCGATTGAGGAGATATATCAAGCACTCGAGAAGGCGTTTCATCACATTTCCAAAGACCTCGAAGTTCGACAAGGGCTGCGCCTCGTATTTTCAACTCTCTTCTCGGTGTTAGTAAATGCGATGAAACACCTGGAAACACGCAACTCACTCTCTCGTGTTTCAAATATGAAGGGCTGACAGCGAGTTACTTAATATGGCATTTCAAAAACATTTTCAGACTCAAATATTCGTTCCAGAAAATGTTTTAACACGATTGTGAGCGAAATCAAAGTGAAATAAAACATTCTACGTTGTTTTCTTCCTCTTTACTTTATAAATAGCGACGAAAACGGGGAATCCCCTTCTAACATCATCAAGGTGCGATCTGATTTGATGACAGCTTTCGTGTTTTGACTGCAAATACATAACTAAAGGTTATTACGTTTCAGACATGGAGTCAGGCGGAGACGATTTTCTCTCGGATTTCGCTGTTCCACGTTATTCTTTTAACGCGGATTGTTCATCCGAGGAAACAAGTGTACCTTTCAATGAAATGGAAATGATGGACAATAATGAATCGAATGCGGAGGATCTGTTCAATGGCGACACGCATGAAGACTTTGGTCTGGTACCCGAAAACGCGACGGGGCTTGATCATGAAGAAACAGCTGCAAAACGACAACAAAAGGACCGAAATTATCTTTCTTGCGAAGCAATCACAAAGTTGAGCGATGAGAAGCTCGAGAAGATGTCTATTCAAGCCTTCAACAAGCGATTTCGTCAACTCCCCGAAGAGCTGATGCGAAAGCTCAGAAAGCGAAGACGAATTCTCAAGAATCGTAAATATGCTCTAAAATGTCGAAAGAAAGACTCGGAGAAGACAGGCAATATTACCGAAGAAAATGCGAATCTTGAATTGGAAATATTCAGGGCGAAAGAAGAATTGAGAAAAGTCGCCAGCGAGAGGGATGAATTTAAACTGAAATACACAAGACTGAACGCAACGTTAATGATTGCCAGGCATTCGAAGAACAACAATGGTGTCCTTTAGAAACATCGCTTCGAATAACCTCACTCTCTTAGCAACGAATATCGAATTTTATCTTGTCAAGAATGTTGCTATAATAATAAAAGAAGAACTTATTATGAATATATCGTAGATGGATAGTTCCTAGCGATGACGTGGCCAATGCAATTGTTTTCCTGATATTGTTGGACTTCTACGAGTAGTTAAATTTGGAACATGTATTAACACTTTCCCTTTGTCAGTTTGTGCATTTAAACTTATGCTGAAACGTCATACGATATTTGTTATAGGTTACAAATGTTCTGCGTTTTACTTATGATCCAAGGCAGTGGGGAAGTGATGCGGTTCTTTGATGTGTAGTCCCAGCAGGCGCTGTTAACTCTCCGCATCACAAGATAATGATTATAGCTGTTGATGAATGACATCAATCGAAGCAACGCGGACCACGGAACACTTAACAAAGCAAAATTGAAAAAAAAAATCAACGGATTCAGTAGATTATTGAATCTCCTAGTAGTCCATGGGCCCGAGCAGATTTTCTTACCATTCAAAGGGACAAATTGTGAATGGTATCAGATTAAAGTTCATCTGAAGAAGTTTCAAAATTGAGCTGATAGCAATCACGAAAGAGTAGCTTAGTAGGATTTTTTAAGGGTATAAAATTCTCCTTCTGCATGAAAACGAGGCTAAAATTGAGATAGAATTTACAACTCCTATTATGGTCTATTTTTGTTCAATTTCATCTTGCAGTATTGGAAACATGATTATTAACTAGTTTACTCAATAAAATAGTAAAAGTTTGAGTTAATCACTAAAACAGAAGAAAATACTGTTTGAAGGTCCTGAATTGCATTCTGGGAAAATCCAAGATGGCGGCCGTACTAAGGTGTACGGTTATTTTGGTCTTAATTTATCGAGCTAAATCCCCAGTAAAGGACAAATAAATCTCAAAAAAAGATTAAGATTGTATTAAAAACTTTAGAAAACTATTTTTGGCAATTTTGAAGGAATCTAAAAGAGAATTATTTCTATAATTAACTTACAATATCAGTCCAGAAATATTTTCTCGAGGCGTGAAAGGGTATCAATATTGTTCTGATTTTTGAAATAAACATTTGTTTCGCAGACGTTATTTAGCTCGGTACTGGTTTCCCGATGTTTGTGCACTGCTGCCTTTTTTCGGAAAAGCTAACAACTATGTTGGAAAACACAGTTTGTTCCCTACAGTCATACGCAAATAATTCAAAAAAGTTTGCGCGCGCTAAGATGCCCGCCAAGATGACACGTGCACGTGTTGAACAGAAAGATGACAGAAAAAAGGAATCGTGGTTGTTGCGAAGAGAAGCAAGTGATCTAAATTAAAAGGTATTGCAGTGCGCTGTCGGGAAATACTTCATTACTAAACCTGATTGCACCATGGAACAAGGACGTCTTGAATTGAATGGACTGAGGGATTCATTATCATCGAAATGTTGCATCAGATGTACATGGAGTCTCTGTTGTGGTATCGCACCTCGAGGCGATGTTTCCTAAAGGATTCAGTCAACATGTATCTTGCATTACTTGTGAAAACTTCTTTGGGGCATTTACGGCAGAAGATGTAATATATAGATTATATTTCCTGTAATCAAGTTTGAGATTGGTTAAATGCGAGGACAGGTGCGCAAAAGAGGGAAAGAAAGTGAAAAAAGCAGAACGTAATTAGTTGGACTGGGCTGACTGATATATCAGTCCGCGAGGAGGAAGTGTCAATGTGGTGAATGTGCCGCCGCTGATATGCCACAATTTTCGAAGTTCCTGTTCTTCATGAGCTCTTTGGAAGATTTCTTTTAAAAGACGTCAACTTATTTATTTTAAGAACGGAATGAAGTTAGGTACAAACAAACTAGACAGCTTTAAGTTCTATGATGTTCTAATTTTTCAGAAAGGGAACAATGACTATTTCTCAGTCAGAACCGTTAATTAGCATTCAAGCGTAAATGCCGTCTCGTTCCGAATATTTTGTGGGTTACACTACCACATTTCACAGGTTTCGAAAGTTTGACAAGCACGCTTTAAGTTGCTCGTGTCGACTTGTGGTCTTTTCTTCTGAGTTGAGTTGTTCTCTTCTGTCTAAAGAACTTCGGAATTCATTGAATAATGACCTCGAGTTGTATCCAGTTTCCTTGTTTTCACTGAAAACAACTTTTATCATTTCATGTAGAACTAATAGACCCGTCATAACATGGTCATAACAATTGTTCGTATGAAAAACGTCCTTGAAAAGTATGGGTTTATGGTAAGTAGGAAAAGTTTTTGTTTGAGCCAAGTGACCTATCAGGCCGGAGCTTATCCAAGTATCTGCAGCATTAAGCGACTAGCACTACTGCTAATCCCCCCTGGATGGGATGCTAATCCATCACAGGGCTCCCCCCCCCCCCCCCCCCCCCCCTGCAGTAACTTCGCCAGTACCATTTATACACCTGGGTGTGGAGAGGAATTGGTTAATAGAGCAGGCCAAATTAAAGCTCTGTGGCATTCTTTACAACTGAGTTCTTAAGAAAATAATTTTGAGACAAAACAGTGTTGAGTATGCAGTTACAATGTTTGTTTCCCTCTTTAATTTGGGGCACAAATAGGGCGGCAAAAGAAATGTATAATCAGTCGAGAAACTCTTCCATTGATATTATTCATCTTCACTTAACATTATTTTAGATGTTAATTTGTAATTGATGTAGCGTCTGTAATTGAACAACACAATGAAGCCGGAATACACGTTTTTGTGACAATTAAGAAACACGTTAATCCGGGACATCGCAAATGTCAGGATGCTTTATCCTCTGAATCTATATCAAATTTACAAGATTTTTATGTTCTTTATGGCAAGAATATATAAAAAGAAAACGTTTATAAGATACACTGGCAAGATTTGTAATTTCAATGGCGTTAGATAAAAGCCTCCACGTGCTTTAGTCAAATGAGGCCGCCTCCCGCGCGCATCTGTTGACTCGAAATGCTTTCATTTTAATAAGAAAGAGAGATCAGTATAAATCTTATTAACCTCAAATAATTGGTCTGTACTGTAAAATACAAATCCTTGTGTTTTCTACCTGATTCATTTAAAAACTCGGTCCATATTTTGAAATTCTAACATCAGTCTCGATATATAAGAGGTCTATATTGCAATCCGGCTTTGTTGCCATGGAAACCATACAGAGAAAAACCCTTAAGTACGGCAAAATCGCTTGGCTAGCATCAGCTGCCTTTCTTGTACTTTGTCAGGCCTCTCACACAACATTTACGTGTTTGAAGTTTCGATAAAGGGATTTTTCATTACCCTTCGAGCATTAAAATGCAACATTGATTTTGGAAAGATGACGTCAGAAATCACGTGATTTCAGCAAGAAAGTTACTCTTTTGGAATTGCTATCACATACCAAAATGAACTACAATGTTCAAGGATTCGAAAAATATATGATAGCATTTGTCCCTCCGAATGGTAAGAAATGCCTAATTTTGGGGTCTGGGCCCATGGACTATAGTTCAGGTCGTTGAGAACGAAGGAATCACGAATAACGGCTCCTTGCAAATTGCTCCTACTGAAACGTTTAGCTTTAGGTAAGATTGTGAGGTCTCGTGACAGAGATCCCCATAGGCCTGGAAAGTTTCAGCACACCAAGAATCGCGACCTTTGTCCCATTGCTTGCTTTCCTTTTTTTTCACCAGCCAATCAGATTTGAAGGAAACTCGTGTCTGACCATAGGTCGCCATTCAGTGGTGCTGACCAAAATGATCGCTGCTTCTAGGGACGAAAACGAACTGAACGGTAAACAGTGTAAATTTATCTGCTACAATCCTTGTCAAAAGTCCTTGGGACACCTAATCAGATCGAATTAAAATGTGTTGACGACAGATTTATCCCGCAAAAGTTAGTGAATTAAAAGACTCTAAGACCCCCCTTCCCCCCAGTCAATGTTGCAGCTTGGGATAATAACATTTGAGCGATCAACAACATTGAGAAGGGGGAGAGGGGATGGAGTTATAAATTTAGGTGTGACTGATGGGAATAGTGCGAAGCGTCCGGTCCCAACACTTCTGTCTTGGATTGTAGTTCAACCATCATTTTCCCAGATGATCAATAAAGAGAGGTTCATAGCGCAGGCTTAGCTTTCATGGCTCTGGGAAAAGGACTCTCATGTTGACGGTTTTAATTCATCACATGACAGCTTTTGTTTACGGAAAGAAAATAGACGAAATAATTGCCGTTGAAGTTCGTGGTATTTTGATACACTAGGGAGCAAGAACAACAGCCCCATATTTGCAATTTTAGTAGCTACAAGAGGACCGTTATAACACCCCTTACACCAATTCGGATTAAAACGAGAAATCTTGTGGAAGAGACAAAGCCGAAAGGAAGGCTAAAGATCAGACATGTGTCCATCAGAACGGTAGAAACATTGCCGTTTATAACATTTATCAATTGTTGTGTTGCATTATTAAAGTGGTAACTGAGAATACACGCACAGTGTTATTTTTCAATCAATTCCAGGAGCTTTTAATTGAAGTTAACAACTATAAATCTCTTACAGAAGCCATCGATAAAGTTAGGTCGCGCATGTCAAATGGACTTCAAAGTTTGTATCCTCCATCTCGTTCCCAGAGCCCACGATCCTTCTGGTCTGCGCGGCTGCGCCAGGGATTTCCTACTTGAATGTTGGTGTAATAGGCTTGAAAATGTCTCTGACTTAAACTAAACGTTTATTCAGAAGGCTTACGAGCCGGAGCTGAGGAGTACTAATCAATGTGGGGTTTATACAAGGACGGCACCGCCCCAAGCCTTCTATATTCCCTTGTTATATTCCCTTTTGTTACGAAACACAAGCCATGGAATATTGCAAATCCTGAGTTTTGATTGGTTTACAGGCCACGGTATCTGAGCTCATTTACCATAGACCACAAATATGGTAGGTCAGTATGGGTCAGCGAGAACGGCCGGAGAGCTCAAATAATCCAAATTATTCCACTCGCGCTTGTTGGATATGAGATAGTCATAGCCAACTCGGCGCTACGCGCCTTGTTGGCTATCTACTAAAACGCGCGCTCATGAAATAATTATTTAATAATCCGTTTTTGACATGAATGAGTGGGTCCAAGAAAATGATGCCCCTTTTGCATGCCCATCTAAAAATACTGCATTACTTTTCTAAACTACTCATTTGAGTAATTCCTTAAAGTACCTAACAACGAACCTGGCCGTTAGGTGCGTATGTTCGAGATATCCTAAAAGGCTGTTTTAAGTCTTTGAATGACATTGTCTTCGCTACCATTTCCTATACCTCGAGTGGTGAAATCCCTTCTGCTATATACCTCGAGCTGTTGCCTGAAAAAGGTATCCATTTCGGGCGGATCCTCCCCACATAATCAACTAGAGCAGGAAGTGGACACGATAATTGCTCTTTTATGGAATTTTTCCTGGATCAAAGACATCTGACTAATTTTAAGCCTATACACCCTCTTTCTTTTGTACACTATCCCACTTTAATCCGAATTGGTTTATGTGGTGTAATGAAAGTTTCTTGTAGCTACAGAAATTGTCAAAAGAACGATGGCTGTTTCTTGTTCGGGTCCAAAGTAAATTACTTGCTGTGTTCTGTGCAAATTTCCCGCATACCTCAATGATATGAGCATTGATGTATAACAAAACTGGAACATTATAAAAAATTTCTAAAGAACAATTTCTTTTATTTTCAGAAGGGTTAAAAGACGAATGAATTGCTATGATAGATCGTGGTAATTTGATGCCCGAACAGGAATAGTAGCCATATTTGCTACTGTGGAAGCTAAAAGCGAATCTTCATTAAAAAGCCCTATAACCAATTCGAATTAAAACGGCATACTGTGCGACAGAACGAAGGAAAATAGGCTAGAAAGCAGACATATTTCTTTATTACACAAAAAATTCCGTTAGGGTATAAACATTGCGTGTTTAGACAGAGCTACCATGAGAAAAGGTCTCAAAACAAGACGCTCATGTACCAACTGCCGTATTTCTTACCATCAAATTAACGACACCATCATGAAACATTTATCAAAGTCGGAAACTACCAGAACTGTTTAAAAACAACAAAAACAATGTCTGGAAGCTCTTGCCAGAAATAACTCCCAAATTTACTCTACTTTGCGACATATGATAGGTTATAACGCAGACATGTATCTTAATTCTTAACAAACAATTCATAAAAAGTAGCTACATTGTGTATAAATTAAACATCGAGTGTGCACAACTGACCCGAGAATGACACGCCAAGACACCAGTAGGCCTTGACGTCACTACTATGTGATTAAACAGCTCAGGAAAGATAACTTTTAACAACTTCAATCTTCAATGTTGACGCACGTCGGGGACTTGTTGCAGGGGAATGTGTTGCAGTGACAAATCATGTCATGTTCACACTGACGGGACATGTAACAGAGTAACAGATGTTGTTATACATCCGCAGTTTCTCTTGCTCTAAAGACGATTCTCATTGGCTGATTCATAATCACGTGGCCTTGCATAAATTTAAATGTATCCTGATCGGGATACATTTTCATCAAATGTATCCCGATCGGGATACATTGACCTGAACGTGATCAATGGCCAGAAAAAGCACGTGATCAAAACGTGACCAAGGCCGGTGGCGTGATTGTGGCGTGATGTTTTGAAGCTCACTCTTGGCGATTCCAGGAAATTTGTCGAATAGTTCTTCGAAAGTTCGTGAAACACAGTGGAACAGTTTGTGGCTAAAACCGGCGCTTTCTACTTTTTATTCGAAAAACGAAGTCAAAAAACTTTTAGAGCAGAAGGATTTCGAAAATGCCTGGAAAGTAAGTCGGTTCTTTGCTTTCTTTTGTCCGTAGTTTACAATGTGTTTTTACATTTGCAGTATTTTATAGAAGAAATAAAGTCGTGCTCAGGCGTGCTGTTGTTAACGCAATTTTTTTTCGTTCGTTTCTTTAATTTGTTCATTCTTTGGATGTATAACAAAGCACTTAATGTCTGGTCCCTCGGGAAACTAGTTAGTTTTGTGTTCCCTCGATTCTCGATGTTTCCCTCGACTTCGTCTCGGGAAACAAAAATAACTGTTTCCCTCGGGACCAGACATTAAGTGTATATTAACAGATACTTTTGACTTTTGAGACAGTTTCACATTGTACTGGCCCTGAAATAGACTAGCTCTGCTAGTTGAAATATTAGCCAATAAATTTTGCCCTTCGACTGCCGTAGTACCAGCCTTGCAATCAATTTGGTTATAGAGAGTTTTGGCTGGGACCGTGATGTAACAGCAACAAAATCATGTAACGTTCACACTGAAACACCGGTTAGAAATACAACCCCGCAAGCAAAACTTTTGCTTTTACCTATATCGTGTATAAATAAAGGATGTTGCTTTTGTTGTTCACATGTAGCAGGGACTTGTCAGTAGCTGGAACATGCAACAGCAACAAAATCACAATGGAATGATATGTACAGACGGGGACATGTCCCTACAACGGGGGGAAGGGGGCAGGGGGGTCTGAAACTTTCGCCTTCCACCCCGTTCCTCCCGGGCTCCCGCCCTCCTGACGACGTGACTTGCATGCTGATTGTTGAGACAAAATGTACGCGCATAACGCTCGCTAAAAGTGCAATTTCTTCTGAAGTCGTGGTATTTTGTGAACTCGAGTACTTCAGCAAGGATGGATTCTTCCTTGCGGGGAGATGCTGCGGTCCGCTGAGCGTCTTGTTTTTGGTTACACTACTACTTTATAACGTTTTTGAAAATTTTCCGGGAATATCTTCTGCTTATCTTCTCTTTTCGCACCAACCCGGTTTCTGAATCCGAATTACCTGGCTGCCATGACGTCATATGGAAGGCCTGAAGGCCATTTTTCTGCATTGTTGCTTGGGTCAATGCCAATATCTCGTTCATGTTTCAAGTAATTCAGAAACTGTTCTCTCATCCTATGAATCTATGTTTTGTGGTGTTTTGCAATCTCTTGGGGGTGGGAGGGAGGTAGTTTTTCTCAAAGGATTAGTGAAATTTAGAGAAATAAGAAATATTGAAGATTTTTTTTTTTAAATTAGAATTTGATGTAAAAATTAGTAGACGGACACCAAAACAGTCCCCCTGACAACCTGGGGTGTTCTTGGGTGGGGGTCACTTAAAATAAATCTCGAACCTCATCATTCCCAAGCTAGAATGGTTTTCTTTTCTAAAAAAAAAAGATGAAAGAATCAGTAGTTCGTTGTAATTTGAAAACAATTAATTTTAAAAAAAATTGTTATGTTTTTAAACATAACAAATTTTTAGACCAGTTTTGTAACATAACACCCCTGTACTGTCTTGTATCAATGGAAATAATAAAGGAAACAGACAAGGTGACGGTGGGTAGGTTGGAAAATATGGAATCCTGGAATCCGGAACCGGGACCGAAACTGGTATACTCGGAATTCTCTGAATCCTCGGAATACGGAAAATGTTTTAAATATTATTATTATTATTGTTATTATTATTATTATTATTATTATTATTATTATTATTATTATTATTATTATTATTATTATTATTTAATAAGTTATAAATATATATTAATATATTAAGTATTAGCAACAGTGCTGCGAAGAAATTTCCTCAACGGAACACGTGGCAAGTCAAAAAAAAAGATAAAAGAAAAACAAAAGAAAAGAAGACTTACTATCTGCAGAGAGAACCATAGCGTAAGTTCGTTTCTTGTCCGCTTTCTTGCCGAGAAGAATCCATCAGTGCAAGTTACAATAAGTAACAAGGTACAACAGCTATCCGGGGAAGAGTTTTGCGAAAATGACGATGTCCCAATTTGACTAGGGCTGGTCTAAAATTGAGACTGACAAATGTCGATGACGTAGTAAATTAATGTCGCGCGTGGACTTGCGGACATGTTTTAAAGCCGTGTGTCTCGATTGGCCCAAGGGGGCAAGAAGGAATTATTTTCCAGCGAGAGTGAAACATAAAAAGATCGATAACCCACCCTCTGTTTCGCCCGAACAAGCTTGGTCCGTAAATAAACTAACTGAATAGAAGCCGGTCTAGATGGGAAAATCTAGACCGCGGTCAATATCGATTTTAGCCAATCAAATTCGCGAATTTGGTAGTTCCCAGTCTTTGTGAGACACGGCCATACAATAATGTAATATAAATGTCAATATATTAATAACTTAATAAATAATTAATAACTAATAAGCGATTACTTATTAATTAGAGTAATATTTAAAATATTTTCTGTATTCTGGGGATTACGAGAATTCCGAGTATTCCGGTTCCGGTTCCGGATTCCAGGATTCCTTCTCTTCCAACCTACCGGTCACGGTTGATTTTCAAACATTTTTGGCTGTGAATATATTTTTTCAGTATCTCCACTTCCAACCTACCGGTCACGGTTAATTTTCAAACATTTTTGGCTGTCAATATGTTTCTTCAGTATCTAGAAACCAAGACACAAGTCAATGAACGTGTTTTGATTTAACTGTCATTTGTTAACTGTATTTGAAAATATAAGTGTTAATAGGAAGCCATTTTATTCGGAATGAGAGCTCTATGCGTATTACGAACGCTGAAGCATTACTCACCGAAGTTGGCGGCCAGTGATATGGTTTATGTGATGACAATTTGATGACACTTTTCAAAACAAAAGGTACTCTGTCAATCTGTAATGTGATCTCTTTGATCACTGATATACAACGGCGTATCAAAATTCCAGCGTTTCTCTCGAAACGGGGAAGTCTATTTCCTAAAGTGAAAGGCGATATCTGCAGACAAGTATCATAACTACAACTTTACTTTGCTTTAGGTGCAATTGAAGTTGGAAGATTGCTACTCGTGTGGAGTACGCCATTCAAGCAGATGAAATTTGTAATCGAACACCAAACGCGTTTCGGTATTGACAGACATCTGTCTTGCTTTTGGTGATCACAATAATAGGACATGATGAAATTCAAAAGAAACCTTGAGCTGTAAATAATCTTTGCTCGGTTTCGAATTACAGTGAATGCGCCGTGTCGCACTGCGCGTTGTAATTCGTCGCGATAACAGCGGTTCCATGTGTTGTTGGCTTTAATATTGAGCATCGCTCATTCAGCAAACAAAGAGTGTTTCGACGTAGCGCAAGAACTACCAGTTGATTAGGTAGGTTTGTAAATAATCCGAGCATATTTGATCGTGTTTATGAATGATCATTCGACACTGATTTCCATGACACCAGATTGGCCGGAATCGAGCTCTGTAGATCTTTTGGACGCGTATTTTGTGGCCAACGTGCACTTTGGGCTCCCGTGACCATATAAAAGTACAAATGATGCTTAGGATTTAGTAGATTTTGGACGGTAAGGATTGCAGAAGCCGACAATGAAAGATGAGACGGGAAAGACACACAATCTCGTTGTTGTCAAAAGAAAAATTAGCTGCTAGGTAAATCCATAAAGTTCACGTGTAATCACATTTCCACTTTTTATGTGTTTCTTCACTGTATTTCAGACTTATGGAACGGCGTTCATTCGAAATAAGTAATAATGCACGCCAGTGTTGAGTATGTGAGACCAAGTATGTCGGTGGAAATTAGCGATTTAATGACATGTAATTCAACCAAGAGTTTTTATTTCGGGGTATCATATTTTGACTGTTTTTTCAGGAAATTGCGCCCCCTTGGCTGGGGTTTCAAATTGCGTTGTTCTTACGTGCGGTTGTAGCGTGTTATTTATAGACTTCACATGCAGGAAATTAAAGACTTCTTTGCGTGCCTAGATAGTATTATAATATTAAATGAATCAAACGCCCAATATATGGTTTTTTAATGGATGACTTCTGTTTATCGAAAGGTCAATCCCCACCAAGTGCCTGCCGTTCAGTTCCGGCGATCAAATTCCGGTCTTTTCTATTCGGCATTTAATGTTATTTCCTCCGTAATTAGTTGATTAGTTGAAGCTCTCAAACGGTTGGTCGCTTTATCTCGAAAGCAAATAGCCGCTGAAGAGGAGTGGGCATATTTTCGAAACATACTATTATTTAAAATGAATTTACAGTATAGAACGGTCAGTGATATTTTGTTTACTGGTTCTTTTATCGGAAGAATCGAGTATGATCGGCAATAATTCGTCGACTCAATGGAAGTAATGGGTGTTTACCAAATAGAACACGACCTTTTGGTTCGTTCCACTGGGCAATTTCCGAAATAAATGGAATTGCTGAAGAGGTAATCCCGTCTTCCCGGTGCAAACTTTCCCAATGGAGATTTGTGCTCCTTTTACATATTTCTCGCCTTTCTCACCAGTCCCATCTTTTTCACTACCAGGCCTCTCTCGGCTCCTTGTTCAGCTTCAGCTAAAATGGCGGGCCTAGACTACGAGCAGACGGAGGTGCGAAAATAAATATGGACTGCTCGTAGTCTATGGCGGGCCAGTTGTCTGTAAGATCTTCACAGGCGGGTTTTCAGGCAGGGTTTATATGAGTGCTCTATCTGTCGCATACTTGCAGGAGATCTACAAAATTTATTGTATCACGATTTGTGCCACATATAAATGGTAGGTGGAAGCCAAGCTTTCTTTGAGCAAGTATTTAAATTCATCGATCGAAATAGCCTTAATTTCGGTGCAGGTCGCGTGTCATGAAAGTTGCAGCAGCTGCAAGGAGAAAAAAATCTATGTTCCAGACGGGAATCGTATCCATGACCTCCCAAAAATCGAGTGGGTGCGCTATCCACTGAGCTATGAGACCTCATGGTGAACAAGGTCATTTGCTAGGTACATATGTGTCACGTGCAGGAGATTCGAGGAGTAACTGACACTGAACAGAGAGGAGCCAGTGTATGAATGAGACTTGTGTCTAAATGGAACGCGCTCTTACCGAACGGAAATTCCCAACCGATCGAAATTTCGGAAATTGTTTGTTAACGGTAAACACTCAATATTTTCCTCATATCGTCATCTCTTGAAATCGACTGGGCGCCAGGTTCACGACTGACTTTGGTGAGCGGCCCAGAAAACTACACGGTGCACAGGGAACCCGGGGGGGGGGGGGGGGGGGACTCCCATATGGAAGGGACGGAAATTTTGAATTTAACCCCTAAAAGAGACCAATCTGGGTGCGGCCGAACGTTATGCAGACCCCTAAAAGAGTAAATATAACGAATCAAAATTCTTTCTTTTTTGTTAAGGCGGGGGTTCACCTGAAGCCCGTTTTTACACCGCTTAACTTGGGTTTAATGCGAATATCTCACTCCCGTTTCAAGCATTCCCAAAACTCTCTGCTCATCCCACAAAGCTTTGTTTAGCGGTATTTTGTAAATTTTTTGCTGATTTTTGGGGATGTTTGGGAAAAGATAGTTTTTCTCAAAGGATTAGTAAATTTTGGAGAAATAAGAAATATTTAAGATTAAATGTGATTTTAAAAATAGAATTTGAAGTTAAAATTTAGTAGATGGACACCCAAACAGTCCCCTGACAACCTGGGGTGCTCTTGCGTTGGGGTCAACTGTCTGGTGGTGTTCCAAAAATAATTTTCTTTCTTCTATCCCTTCTTTAAAATTCTTAAAATTTCACTCAAATTCACCTTTACCCCCACCTTAATTCTTCGCGTGCAACCCTAAACGAGACCTTGACGGCTAAAAATAATGACATTTTGCCCAAAACACCCTAAGCGAGACCAAAATCCATAATTTACATCCCTAAGCGAGACGACGAGTATCCCCGTCCATTTCATATTGGAGTTCCCCCCCCCCCCCGGGACAGGGAACGTCGTTGGGTCACGTGATTCTGTGATTCTGAAATGCACATGTAGGTCTTGAGAATAACAATTAATTGCGGGCCCAAGAGAGGCCCGGAACACTAATCTTGACAGTGACCAGCGGACTGCGTATCACGCGTGCGCGCCCGCCAGGTTTTTAATAGGGACAAAGTAAAAAATAACTATAGAATGCGAAAAATGTGTCATTCATGCACAACAGTCTGTCACATGAGATCGAGGCTTCTGTCACATGGAAGATTGCAAACATTACGTTTTGCAGACGTTGTTTAGGCGTTGCTTTTGAGAAGATTTTCTGTGATTTATCGACATTGTTTGCTGTGAAGATGAGGTCACTTAAGTTTTTGTTCTTTCACCGTGAACGATCAGAATGGCGAAAGTGTCGTTCCACATGGAAGTTCAAAATTTTTCTTCCACCAAGAACGATGGGAATGCGAAAACAGTCACAACAGTTTGTCACATGGGATCAAGGCTTCTGTCACATTGAAGATTACATAACGTTTTTGGAGACGTCGTTCAAGCGCTGCTTTTGAGAAGATTGCTGTGATTTATTGACGTTGTCTGTTGTTCAACTTATGGCAAAATTTCTATAAACATGAATTCGCAATGTCAAAGTAGGCACGCTCGCATCAGTACCTTCTCTGCCCATTGCCCACTGTGCGCATCTGGCATCTAGGCCCGCACTTTCTAACCTGTGGTTACTACTAGTAGTAATTTATTGACTTATATTGCGCAATTATCAATGATAAAATTTTTATTGCGCATTGTAATGTTAAAAGCTAAATATTAAAATTTAAAATTGCAGTAAAGTATAGTAAGGTTCTTACAGAAAAGAACGAATTACACGACTTTTACATTGAACCAAAGATTTGTAGAAATTACTCACCGGTTAGAAAATATTGAAAATATTAGAAAATATTGGATCTACAATAGAGTACTCTGATTGGTTGATTGTAGTGTAAAGATATATTTGGCTGGCTCGGTGTTTTTCTGTTTCAAGGCATTGCCTCCATATATGGCGAACTTTAATGAATGGGACCAGTAAATGAAGATTTGAGACTGTAGAGAAAGACATACACAAATGCTAGCAAGTCAAAAATCAACAGAAATAAACTTTTAGGCGATTTGATCTGTATGCATAATGCTGAAAAATCAATTTTGTTGGCCATGCAGCTGTAATTTGGATTGGGGAAAAAGAACGTTAAAATCGTTAAGAGTCCTTCCGTCCGTCCGTCCGCCAGTAAGTCAGGTGGGGGTTTGGTGACAGTTTTTCGTCCCCTTCCCTCTGAGAGCTGTGTAGGCCATGCACTGTATTAAAAGCTGAGCTCAGTCAAGAGGCTGCAATATTAGACTACGAGCTGTCCCTATCTCTTTTCGCAGACCGTCTAGCATGAAGGGAAACGAAACAAATGTCCGCTGGAAAACTTACTTTTCGCTTCACGCTCGACGGACTGCGAAAAGAAATAGGGACTGCTCGTACTGCAATATTTGTAAAAGTATTTTGTGATTTGTTCCTAGAAATCTATAACTACAATACAGATTCTCAGCATGGATTCTGCTGAAATCCCAAAAAAGAGAAGGTACGTAGCCACTAAAGCAGCGTGGACGAGTGATTAGGGCGCCGGACATAAAATCTGGAGGTCCCGCGGGTTGATGTCCCGTTTTGACCACTACCTGGAGTTGTTTCACGGTAGACCCCAGCTCAAACCTTCGGCAACATTTGTAAATAACCAACTGGTTCGCCTTCTGTTATGTTTAATTTGCAATATTTGTTTCTAATGTTTGAATGCTCGGCCCCAAGAGAATTTGTGGCGAATCACTTGCCGAGGGTAAACAAATGTCATTTCTTTAAGCATACCAAACGGAGAAAGGAGGTAACAATTTAGCCGATGGTGATATCTCCTTCATAAAGACCGCCCTTCGTTTCGTCACCCCCAAGAACGCAGACTCTCGCCAAGTCCGATGTGAAAGTCCACGATTCACGGACTTCCGGTCTATTATGCTCAAATCTGATCGTCTGTCAAAATGAACACTCATACGGATGCTAAAATGGATTTGGCCATCCTCCCCGTTCTTGGTGCTGACCAAAAGAAAAGCGGGCTCTGGTGATGAGATTGCAGACATTCATTTCTAAGCTTGTTATAGTTTACATTCTCCTTATAATTGCAATACATACATTGTAATTCATTAAACGTTTCGAGAATCTGGTGCTGAATTGATCAGTAACACTTTGTTGTTATTTACTTTTTTGGGTAGATGATTTCATCACCAATAATTAGAACATATTTTTAAGGATTAAAGTCGAAATCATCTCTTCGTTGCCGTAAGTAAAGTACCATTTCGTTTTGAAGGTGTTTTTGCAAATACAACTCATAGTCATTCAGTCCTTGTTGTACCCTGGGGAGGGAACTTTAATACCTGTAGTTTCTGGGGACTATCCAAATAATATTTTTACGGTATAGTCATTTAATAATTGTTATCGTTACCTTTTAGGAGATTTGTAACGTGTTCCATTGGAGCGTCTGGTGAGTAACATGTTCATTATCAGCGTCTGTCTTATTTTCG
The DNA here is from genome assembly GCA_963693305.1 of Meandrina meandrites. Classification (NCBI taxonomy): domain Eukaryota; kingdom Metazoa; phylum Cnidaria; class Anthozoa; order Scleractinia; family Meandrinidae; genus Meandrina; species Meandrina meandrites. Next base: position 2,992,231 of record OY855903.1, on the reverse strand, counting down.
TTTTTATACTATACATTAAAGTCGTCTCGAGACAGCTTTAAGCCTTAACGTCTCTAGGGCATAAAAACGGCCATAAACTTAATGGTGGTCCAATTGTTTAAAAAGTTTACAGGATTTGTATGGAAAAAGTAACTGGCGAGAAAATACCGTTTTCTCTATGATTCTTTAGGTACCTTTAACACCACCTTGAAATTTCTTTTAAAGCTCCTGGGACCTTATGCTCTCTTTTTGGTTATCCTTTTAGTCAATCCTGTCAATAATAACTGAGTTCGGTAATGAAGAACAGGTCATATGACATCTTGTTGCAAAGGATCTATATGATGTGAGGTTTTGTACGGTTGCAATTTCAGAATGAGTGAAATGATCTTCACAGTATGAGGGCAATTTAAGCAATTGCTTTCTCGCTATAACGGCAATCGAAATAACAGTTTCTGTGCTTCGAGGTGGGCTCCCTTTGTAGTTTTGAATTTCCTTTCAGGCAAAAGAGCGTTAAACTGCTTACACACTGTGAAGATCCTTTGGTTTATATCATGCTTAAACTGCATTTTAAATATCTGCCATGCATTTCTTCAGTTCGTTTCTACATCATGTTGCAGATGAAGAATGCGCCGAAGAGAACATAGAAGGCCAAGCTGTAGTCCACTTGGATGCAAACATTCTGCAAAGGATCAAGCAAGAGCCAGTAGATTGCGACGAAGAGCCGGAGCTCACGTGCGTCACATTTCAACAGGATTTCAGTGACAATTCGTTTGAGGAAATAGTGCCGAAATATGCTGCCCCGGACGAGAGAAACTTACTAGAAGAAACAGTAAATGGTAACCAAGGCAACGGGAGCCATTCCATCCCACCGGTGGACCAGGAAATAGTTGCAGGTGACCAAAGTCACGTAAGTGAAGCGCTAGCCGCTCGCGAAACGGCTTCCTCTGACACGGACTCTTCAGGACTTCGTAGGAGTTTGCGCCAGCGCTTTTTGTTACAGCGGCTATCAAGTCAGCCGAAAGAGAAAGCATCAACCAACTTCCAAAAACAAAGTCCAAGATCACAGTCGGTTAGCAATTCAAGGAATCCATTAATCAGCAGTATTCGCAGACGAGACACGAGTAGTACCAGTCAGCGCGTCTTTCCAAACGAGTTGTCTGGTGCAGGGCGCACAGGCGAGATACAATCAAATAATATAATAAACGATGAAAGTGACTTGTTCAAACGACGATTTCGTAAGGTAAGATAACAAGGGAGATTTATTTAATATTTAATAATATTTATTTACTTAGTAAAAAAGTTGGCCTTGCGTCGCAGACGTAATATAACCCCGATTATAATCCATCAAATATTTTTTCGCGCGCGCGATTGGTCCAAACATGCCACGTGTGATGTAACCAAAAGTAAACTGGGGAATATCAGATGATATTCCCCAAGTGATGTTCCCCAGTTTTTAAACTTTGCAGTTTACCTTCGCAAGTTAAGTTTTCATCCCAGGTAAATTTTTTAAATGTATAGATCTGAACATTTTCAACACACCAGCACCATTTTTGAATGCCGGCAGAATTACTTTGACTTTTAAAGCCTCTGAGAAAAGGTATCCCGAAATTAGCTGCCTTGCGTAAAAATATTTGAAGGATAATAAGCACAATAGCCTTCATTTGGCTTCAAAAATATGCAATGATATTTGTCCTTGTACATTATCTGTTCCTCGAAGCTCACAGTTTACCTCGAGCTTCGCTCTCGGAAAACTGTTCGCTTCTTGGAACAGATAATGACCGCGGACAAATATCCGTGCATATTTTCGCGCCAAATTTAGGCTATTGTTTATCTTTAACTAGGGGTTTAGTTTCGTCTGCGGCGCAGGCTAAAAAAAAAAGCTTTTTCGCCCAAACAAGCTGTCCTCGCAATACACACCAGCGGAGACAAACGCTTGTTACTGTTGTCCTTTTGGGCTGTTTCATCGTTTTTGGGGGTTTTTGAGGTTTTTGTCGCAACCTTCATAAGACGAAGTCAAGGCTGGACAGAGCCATTACGAACGAGCCGTGCTGCGAGGCCGTTTTCTCGCCAAGATTCGAATCCGCGGCTTGATTTTCCCCTCCGACGTAAAGAAGAAAAGTTCATTTTTATCCTCGTCTGGTCGGCTTGGAAAAAACTTCATCCTTTCCGCTCCAATTCGAACGATTTATGCCTCACTACTGGAGCTTTCAGCTTTCCTGCGCACCTTGACCCCGTCTTTTAGACTACGGCACAGTTTTTTTCGTCTTATGAAGGTTACGACAAAAACCTCAAAAATCCCCAAAAACGATGAAACAGCCCAAAAGGACAACAGAAACCAAGAAAGGTGAGTACATTTTCTTTATTTTATTGAAAAAAGGTAAAATTTTATTTCGTCGAGCGCTTTTATTCCACGCTATTTTAAGCTGCAACAAAGTCTTATAGAGCGCTCAAATCTCCAACGATCTAAATTGTAACACAACACCGCGCACTTCAAGTAGTCACGTCCCACTCGATACGCTTACATGAATCATTCGTACGCTTACATAAATCATTAATTCGATCGATTTCTCGAGTCGTGAGTTTGGGATGCCTGTGGGTTTACTAGACCCTAGACTGACAACTATTTACCGATCACTCTTCAGATGCTGAAAGACTTGGTGGCAAAGCGAATGTTAAAGTTACAGCATTCAGCAGTGTACAGTGGAACCGTGTCAGCCTTACGTCGTAAAGTAGCGATTCTAGAACGAAGAAATATGCAGTTAGAAGATAAAGCCGACAGGCTACAGACGTCCATTATGAATCTTTACAACGAGGTAGGCATATTCTAAAAGACAAGTTTTCAGGTTATTGTTTCAGTGCTCTTAAGCTATTTCCCGGAAGTAGTTTTGATCCCGACGGTGAGGGAGCTATATACGTCACGGTATAATTCAGCACAATCCCTTTTGCAGTTTGTGGGCCGGTTTTCAAATACACTGTCCGCAGGAAGAGATAGAGCCTGTCTGCAATTTAATGCAAAACATAACAGTAGACAGATTTGTGATTTTTCCAAACAGCAGGTCCACCAACGTGTCCAACATCTATTTCCCGGAAGTAGTTTTGACTCCCGACGGTAAGGGAGCCTTTTACGTCACGGTATAATTCAGCACAATCCCTTTTGCAGTTTGTGGGCCAGTTTTCAAATACACTGTCGGCAGGAAGAGATAGAGCCTGTCTGCAATTTAATACAAAACATAACAGTAGACAGATTTGTGATTTTTCCAAACAGTTATTCTTGCGCAAAAATTCGTATTGTTTAGGAACACCAAAATGACCGCCTGTGCGGGAGTTGATCGAGATGCACGGTTTTCTTTAACTGATACACTATTAAAGTGGACGTAATTTTCTAAGAGTTCAAATGTTTAAAAGGAAGGCCGTAAAACAAGTCCATGACGTATTTTTTTACTCTTTAGAGGGAGAATACGATGGCTAAGACTGTATCACGTGGCACGCAAGTCTCCATGGGAATGGTAAGCGTGTCCCTAATTGTGTCTGCACAATTCCGTAAAATAAAAGCTGCTACTTAATGTTCTTGAAAAAGCTTCTTTTGGTAGCTTATACATGAACAAATTGCATTACCCGACCGTTTTGTAAAATCTATCTCAGGTTATTGTTTTTACCTATTTTATTCGTAAAATCTATGTCAGGTCATTGTTTTTACCTATTTTATTATGTAGATCCTGAGTCGGGCTTGGTCTGCTCGTAACGGCGCAGAGAAACCTGCGGCAATCGCTGCGGAAGAACCGGGGCCATCGTGGGGCTCCGAGGATGGGCCAGTCATAGTTAAAGTTTGCGGACAACCAATGAATGGTGCAACTGCTCACGTTCCGTCTCCTCAAAACCCTCAAACAGTATTTAACAACACACCACAGCCACCGATAATATCACCGCAATCTACCCAAAGTACCCAGGCTAGCGGCTCGCTCCCCAAAATACAGCATGTTTCTTCTGGTAATAGCTTCGTGGCGAGAGCGCCCTATCAGCATCCACGTGTGCCTTATCGTGGGACTTTTATACTACCAGAACATCGGTTTCTGGGTCATAGGTCAAACGAAATGCCCATTTCTCCTGAAAACGTGTCAAGGCGTCTGCCAACTACAAACAGACCCATGCAAAATTCGGGAACGAGTAACTTGTCAATGAATTGCGGAGTTGCTAACAAGGTACGAATGCAAGGACAACAGACTGGTGTGGCAGTTCCCTGTTCAGGTAATGTATCTGCGTATCTACAACAAAATGGAAATGGACCAGTACATCGCATCGCCACCGTCCGACCTCAGCAGGCAATTATTTCCACGGCGATCATTCCTGCAAACCAAAATGCTGTGCAGCAAACGGCTCAAGTACAACACCTTTCTCATATTCAACCAGTGCCTACTAATAACCCACCCGATATAGGCAGAGAGGCTGATCATGCCACTTCATTAGTCCATCACACATCGCGCAACATTTCACTGAACAATGCAAATGACCCGCCAACATTACAGACGGCCTCTGTACAGACTCAGGTTCAGAATACTCTCGCTTCTTCGACGCAAAGTCATATAGGAGGTAATCGAGAAGTAGCCTCACAAGATCAAATTCCTGTGACTGGTGTACAGACGTCTCAAGAAGACCAGGCTCAGACCAAAGAAGGTGATACCACGCCTGAAAATACCTTATCACCAAACATTCCATCCTCGAGCTCCCAGTATCGCATTCGAGGTTTTCACGAACTGCTACCCGATTCGTACCCTATTGTGAAACATAATTACAGAGCCAAGGCAGTTTCGGTTGCCTCCTGGGGAGAAGCTTCAACTGCAAGACAGAAACAACGTTCGCGAGCGGGAGGTGAGACTGCTTCTCAGTCAAGTGAACATCAGTCTAACCAGGAGGCTCTAGAAATTAGACGTCGAAGACCGCCAGTGGGTTGCCTTTGTTGTCCCCCAGATTCCAATCAAGCAACCGCGTCTGGAAATAAAATTTCAGAGAAAGGGCAGACATGTCAGCAGCAACGGAATGATAGTCAACCAGTACACAGCAACGATCAGACGATCGTTTCTGCTGGTATATCACGAGCTAGCGCTCAGGGGGGTGCACCACAGATAAAGTCAGCGCCTTCCTTACCTTTTTCACAGCAGCAAGGCCTTCCAGTAACACAACCATTGATTAATTCAGAGTGTTCTATTTCAACAGCAGCATCAGTCAGTCAAATATCTTCATCTGGTCCAAATTATCAGTACCACCAGAATGCCTCCGGAGCTAATATGAACTATCCTAGACTTATCCAGCCTTCTCAACAAACTGGAAACACAGTTCCAGCAGTTCCTGATCAACCAGGTTTCCAGCAAGAATCTAGGTTCTTTGACCAAATGGCCCACGCTAGGTTTCGTCAGCAATCAGGTGGTCATCCAATCCCCAGGCAATTGCATTACACCCCCAATGAGCTGATAGTTTCTCATCAAAGTGGCAATAGTTCCGTAGGTATTCAAAGACACTTTTCTAAACAGCAGCAACCGCAACCACAACAGCAACTTTTACAGCAGCAGCAGCAGCAGCAGCAGCAGCAGCAGCAGCAGCAACAACAACAACAACAACAACAAGCGCAACAGCAACATCATCAACAACAGCAACTGCAGCAGCAGCAGCAACAACCACTAGCACAGCAATACCAACAACAACCGTACCAACAACAACTATACCAACAACAACAATACCAACAACAACTATACCAACAACAACAATACCAGCAACAACAACAACCATCACCGTCTCAACCTTCCTGGTTAACATGCTATCAGCAAAGAGCAGGTTACTTACAGCCCCCAGCAGCGCCTAATCAGGGCCATCCAACCAGGATATACCCCAAACCACATCCAGGTGCACAACCATACTGGCAACATAACCCTCAATATATGACGCCTGGTGGAACGTTTATTCCTGGACAATCAGTTCGTTTTAATAGTGTTACAAATACGAACGAGTACCGCTATGTGCAAGGTCCTCACGGTCAAACACAGTTCACTAAACCTCCTCAAAATGTAAGACATGGTGCCTATTTTCATCAGCAGGTCCAACCACAGGTTCATCAAAATCAACTCATCGTTCAAGCATCTTCAGCACAAGTAAGACAACTGCAGTTACGCCATAATCAGCTGGTAGATACTTCACCAAATGGGTCGCAATCCTTCCAAATGACTGCCCCACCAGGAGTGAGCGGTGGCGCTAGTGGTTTCCTTCCTAATCAGAGTCCAAACATTAGCTTAAAAGAAGCACCTTTTACGGCGATGTCGTCTACTTCATCCATGCCATCGACGCCGAATGGTACTCAGAAAAATTGTACAAACATAGTACGGGAACTCTCGTCTTCTTTGTCTGCCAGAGAGAATGAGCAATCAGTTCTAAGTGCCTCGTTGTCAAATCATGCGCCGTCCACATCATCTAAAACACCGACAGATGTCCCTTGGTCAGAAAAACAATCATTATCACTCCCAGCCGGCCAAACCAAAAGGCTTAATCCAAATATTGCAGTAGCCAGTCCTGCGCAGTTAGGAAGCGGGCAAGATTCCATTTTCGTAAAAGGTGGCAAAGTCACACCTATAAAAGATACTTGCCTAGATTCAACCGTTTCCCAGGGGGAAAGTGATTATAGTCAATCGATGCCTGTTCAACCATTAGCAGGGATCAAGCTCTCTCATGATCCTGATAACACTGTCAATTTAACGACATGTACAGAAACAGAAACACCGGCCGGAACCATAGGTAGTTTAACAGACCGCGAGGACAAGGAAGGAAATAACTCTTTCTCGTTAAAACCTGTCCTTAGAGTAGAGCAAAGCGATAATGGAATTATTTTGTCATGGGATTTAACCAGCCGAGAAGGCGAATCAAAAGTAATTAAGTATGAACTGTATGTGATGTCGGTTCCTACCGAATCGGCACCTTTGAACGAGTGGGAAAGTTTGGGTGTTGTGGACGCCCTCGCTCTTCCCATGGCTTGTACGATGACTCAGTTTCTTTCGGGAGCTTCCTACTATTTTGCCGTGCGCGCTATCACAGCCAATGGAAATTGTGAGCTGTTTAGTGATCCTTGCTCAATCAACGTTATTTAACGGACAACAATAACCGGGATTGCTGTGACGGTCAGTCTTCGTTTGTTGTTTGCGCTATTTTCCTTTCAAATCCAGATTATTAACTGGCTTCGACGTTCGGTCCGAATGTGTTGACAAGTAATAAGGAAACTTTTATAATATGAATGGTTGTTTAAATACCGAACTGTTATCTTTTGGCCTAAAAAGGCGAATTTGTTCTATTTTGTCATTATTCTATGAGAAAGTTTGCATGTTTACTATTAGGGGACAGTTGAGTCAATATTTTGTTCTTCCCCAATAACGATTCTACTTCTATGCAAATAAAGATGCTTGTATTTCCTTGAGAGATTACAAAAACTCTTTTCAATCATGAAAGTCCGTTTTGCTAAATTATGGCAGTCTGCGCTCACACGTCTCCTCGGTTTGTTTGTCAATACTGAGCATGTACCCTTCAAGGAAAATGTACGCCCAAAAATAATAAAAAAAAAAACCTTCAAATGAAAGAGCCAATTACATGCCAATCAGCTCGGGGGCTGTCGAATACCACACATCACCTAAAGATTGTCTCAGCTCCTTTGTCTAAAAAATATCGAGGGTCTTTTTTTACCGATATATTATATTATATTGTAACTAATTTTGCCTTTTACAAATAAATTTGTTTAACAATATTCGGCAGGTCTTGTTGCTTTGGATTTTCGTTGTCCTTTGAATAATTTTACCGCGGCGTTCCTTTGATCATCATCTACTAAAACTAATTATTCCATCTAGACCATTTAGCTCGCTTTTCTTGGCGTGTATTATTGGTAAACAATAAGACCAAAGATAAAACAACATAAAGACAACTGTGTAACTGTGGCTACTCACCTGCACGCATGCTCAGAATCAATCTTCCTAATGTGTTTAGCACCTAGAGTCAGATGTCTTCAACTTATGGTTCTTTGGTTAATTGTAGCTTGACCCATGTGAAGATCTTTGAGCTACAGTCTCTGATACGACGAATACGTTATCTGTAGCAATAAATCACCCGAGTGTAACCGCACGTTGAAGTCGGAGCGATACTTGTATGAATTCGAACACTGCTTTTTCCCACTGAGACTGAGGCCGTTATTTACATTACTAAAATTTGTTATATTCAATTTATTTCCTTAGTCCACGACTTTTTTATTCTTTTGTAAGATCGGCTTATTCTTGTCGGTAATAAGACAAAACAACGCCGCCAAATGGCCAGATTCTACTGTAATGAATAATCAGCAAGATGAGCCTCTGCCATCTGCGGTTTAGGCAGTCGATGCTGCAAGCTATATTTTCCAACAACAGAAAAAAATATGAACTATTGTGTTGGGTGTCAAAACGATTGGACTTTCACTGGTACCGGTAAGGGTCTGACCGCGGTCTGAAATGGCCACTTGTGATTGAAACAAGTCCCGAAGTTGCCGACATGAAACATATATGGTTGTTTCGGGACAAAGATTTGCCGCAGGAATAATTGATGCAAGCGCAGCCCTTTAGTATTCCGACCATATTTGTAACCAGCAAATCTTGGTTTTTATTGCGCTACAGCCACAGTGGTCAAAGATGAATCAGAAACCGTCTTGCAGCCGAGATCAAAGAAACTGCTTTCAGAGGAAATAAAAATGAATTTCTGTTAAGCGAGAGGTTACTTTCCTTTCAAATATAAGCCATTTTCAAATTTCAAAATACTTTTGCCACTCTAAGCGAATTTTTGAGCGTCTTTTACGATTAAAGAAGTGAAATGGGGGTTTGTGGCAATATTATTACTTAATTAGGCAATCACCACCGCTTAACTGACCTCACAAACATGGTGCAAGCCATTTGTGTCCCCCCTATTCTTCTCGTTACTTTTGTTATTCACAAAAAAGCGCTTAATGCAAAAACTGGTTTTAAGTAAAAAAGTGATCCGTTTTGAAATGCAAATTTTTCGTCAAGTTTGATTTAGATGTTTTGGGAATTAAGAGCTGACATACAACCAAAGTCTTTTATATTTCTTGATTTTAAATTCTGAATCACTGAGCAGAAGCTCTATGTTTTCGTTTGGTCGGAGGAACAGATAAAATTAAAAATATATATTAAAATATGCCCCAGGCAATCTGTAAAGTGTCTTGCCAAAACCGAACCAGTTCTACTGCACTTCGATTAAATACAACGTAACTACAATCTTGACCAGAACTAAGCCAAAATAAACATGCATTTTCTAAAAAAATCTTGCCAGCGACACAAATGCTTCCGATTTCTTTTAAATACCCTGTGAAAAAAGAAAATAAAAGTACATATATCAATTCTTTCCGCAAGGTTTTAATTGTACACTATTATGGTACAGGTCTATTGCGAATTTTCAGAGTAGATACATTTATATTTTATTCTATTAGTTGATTTTTTTTTACATCTTTTTTTAATTTCAAGTTCTGTTCCTTGCTGTGTGTGAGCAAACCACGCTCGAGTAGCCAAACGATGACCGCCTTTTAAAAAGAAATGAAATTAGCGGCTTCAGACTCGATGTAAACGATATGCATAATTTTCTCTCCATTAACCACGGAATGATTTGAATTACAATGGCATACGAAGATGATAAAATAACAACAGAATTTAAACCATTGCCGCAGTTCTGTTTCGTCTATCTTTTAGAAACGAGGATAGCCTATGACAACCAATGCATACTGTTTCTTTTATGGAACTTTCTTAAATAAACCATTTGTTAGACTAACTTTGTAAAGCTGCATTCTCGTTCACAAACCGAGGAAACTAGACCTTGAATTTCACTGTACAAATGTATATTGTTATTTACAAAGGATTCATTTGCATTATCGCAATAAATCAACCAGTTTCACGTTTTAGTCCTAAACGAAAACCTTGCATATGCGATATGCGTGGTGTTGTTGAATACTGTCACGGCCTGGTGACACAAAATAAAAGGAAAGGTTCTACGACCTTAAAGATGTTATCATTAACATTTGCAGCTGGAAATCTTTATAAAACTTAGTCAAAGCGAGCAAGATTTCAACCTATTTCTATGTATCTCACACTCTAGAGGTTTCATACATAAAACAGATATTCGAAGATGCACACACGAACTGCATCGCTCGCGAGACGTGACAGCAGAAATAAGCGCTTTAAATTTCAAAACATGAATTGGCAATAAGTGTTTACAAACCCAGCCAATGGGTTTCGATCCTTTTAAGCTCTTCTCAAGACTCCAGGAAGAGTTTCCAAGATTTGCAGCCCTTGTCAAAGTGATCTTGTCGACTTTGTCGAGGTGTGAGTGTGTTTTAAATGCCCGTGGGATTCAAATTACATGTCTCGAAGTTGATGGAGTTGTTTTTGTGCTATTGTTATTTTTGCACATGGCGCTCGTCTGCACGTGACTTGAATGTTAAATGTTTCGCGGCTCCTTCGTTTTCGCACCTCCAAGAAAGATAGTGGCAAAGAGCCAGAGTTAAGCCGTGTACGACCTAGGTCTGGAGTAATTGTTGTTACCAAAATTTCGTTTTCGCCAAGTTCGCCCTTCACGGTCTCGCTTCAAGATTCCGGAGTTGCGCGCTCGCTCTCGATGAATTTCAGCAAGGTCTCGACTGCGTTCCCGCCCGCTGCCGTCGTCGTCTTCTTCTAAGATATCGTCAAGGTCCGGCTCGTACGACGAGTGGCGACGAATCCTGCTGCCTTTGACTTGCGGCGGGGTGTTCTGTTGTTTCGTTGGTTCGAAACTTGCCTGGCTTGCTTCCATACTCTTGCTCAAAATTTCGACGTCTTCGTTGGAACTTTTGCGTGCGTACACTTTCTCTACATCCGCACGATGAATTTCTTTCCATTCATTCATGGACACGGGTTTGTCCGTTATGAACAACATTGCCCGCGAAAGTCTGAAAATTTCCTGCAAATTTGTTTAGCCCTGCGGCACGGATCACGTTCGTAGCACTCTTCTGATCTTGGCACTCGAAGAAACAAGAAGGCGCAATCTTGTTTACATCGGTTCGCATTTCACGTGCTATTAATATTAAATAGGCAGGGTTATTCTCGATTGACGGGTGTCAACATTTGAATGGCAAACATGGCAACAGCTCCAAAATCCATTCTTCGAGGGAAACTCCGGCTTAAAACAAAGCGACAAATTATCTCGAATTTAATTGGTTCAACGATAAATCTTAAGAACATCAACAAGAGCGCTTCCGAATTCAAATGAACTTTTTTGCAAAATAAAAATGTTACAAAAAAGCGATCGTATTTTCGACTTCAAATGAACCACCACACACAAAAAAAAATTGTTGCAAGCGAATTTGTCATGTAAGAATTCACTGACAGACAACAGAGGTTAGTTTACAAACCAAACCAACCAAACGTCAAAAAACCCAAAGGAAAATTAACTAAATTTTCATCTTCGAATAAGAAAGGTAAACGATCAACACTGAGAAACAATATATATTGGCAATGACTCGAATATAATGCGTAATAGCCATTCAGTGCAGTTAACGATCGCGAAAAGCGTTGCCTCTAGCACTTTGAGCATGCCGTGTAAACACGAATAACAGAAGGTTGGGGAAATGGCAATAAATTGACAGAACACATCTCAACGCCTTTATGAAATCTCTAATTACTTGCCAATCAAATGGAATATTTTGTCACGTTCGATTTCAAGTTTGCAGGTTAAGCTCGAATGCAAATTGCAGTTGCTTGATTTCCCTTCGGTTCGCTATTATCGGGACTGAAAATATATTTTGGAAATAACTTGTAGCTTCAAGTTCGAGTCGATCGTGATCCACCCCGCGGTGATAAAAGAAGAGGGCCAATTTTACGATATTGTACTCCCGCGGATTCGCTTTATTTTCAACTAGCTCGTAGCCTTTTTATGACTCAATTTTCCTTAAAAAAATCATTCTCTTCTCGTCCAATTGACTTTTAAAAACAACATTATTTACATAAAATGCGAAATCTTTCACAACAATAGGAAAGACTCTGTTAACTCTGTTGACAGCTGAACTGAAAAAAAGGTCGCCATATGTTTAGCATAAGCCTTTCGTTTTATTTATTCTTGCTCACATAATTTAAAGTACCCTGCGAGCTGTTAGTTACTCCTACGCTATTGTTACATGCTGTTTTCCGTGGTCAATACAAATGGCTGCATGGTGTGTGATTGAAGCAAAGAGAGTCGGAAAGTTATAACTAATGTCTTTTATGCGCTGTTTTGCTCTCCCATTTTAAAACAGCCGTAATTATGTGTAACTTTATAGACATCTTGGCGGTGAAGTTTATAAGTAATATGTAGTTCGCGGCTTGAGTCCTTCTTCCTCTACTACCTTTTCTTAGCGACTTTATGCTATGTTTGTTTTTCTTCATTTGGAGAACTTTCTTTCACTGCCATCTTTAACTGTAAACATCCCTCATCGCCGTCTTATAACGACCGACAGGCAGCTCCATGTAATTTTAAATGCGTGACATATCGTTTTGAATTAAGTTGCATACATAAAGATAAACCCTTACGATTTTTTTACGATTATTTTGACACATCTCCTCTCTCTCGCACGCAATGGGAAATCTGCCAGCTGAGATGAACGATGTTGGCTTATGTTCTAGAGAAGCGTGTCCGCACATGATCATTCCTGTTTGGCCGCACACATGATGTTGATGTCTCTAGATAATCAGAACACTTAAACAACTCTGACCTTCTGTGTTTGAACTATAGCGGCCCGGGGAGGGGGGGGGGGGGGGGGAGATCCTTTTTTAACGGGGAGGCTCCACCCAGAGGTCCAAACCCCTACCCTTTCATATACCGTTTTTGACAGAAAAAAAGTGCCCCCTTTCATACAACTTCGATAGAAAATTGTACTCCTTTCACATACTTACAGAAACATAAGTACATCTCCATTCTTAATTTTTCGCTTAAATAACCCCTTAAAATACTTGGATGAATCAACTGTTCGGTGGGTTTGTTCGCGAAATTTTGAAAGGTCCTTTTAATTTCCTAAACAATAGTATTCGTCCCTTTTATATAACTAGAGCTTGTAAAAGGTACCCCTCTCGGGTGGAGCCTCCCAGTATAGTTCACTATAGAGAGTACCCCCCCCCCCCCCCCCCCCCCACTACTTCCTGTGAAACTCCGTCTGGAGAATTGAAAACCAAGAAAGAAAACAACAAATATCAGCGATGTTATTGTTGAGGCTCCCGGCCGGCGGGAAATAGGATTAGACTTGCTGTGTCTCATAGTCATGTCGGCTGGAGGTACTGTCAAGATTAAAATGCCATCCAGGACCAGAAGCAAAGCAAAAAGAAAAAAAAACCGCTTTTCAAAATTGTTTGCCTTTTACGGGAACACTTATGTACTAGACTAGCAGCAGATTGTTTTCATAGGCGAACTGTGGATGTACTGTTTCTCACTTGTTTATGTTTCGCAAAGGAAGGGCAAACTCTTTCAACAATATCTGCATTCCTTTGCTGGGCGGGCGATGGTTGAAACTGGAGCTATTTGTTTATGACAACAGAACTCATATGACTCGTCAACTGCCTAAGTTACACTACCGCTAGCAGTATCTTTTCTTCAGAAAAAGAAGAGAAAAGAATATACCATTAGCGGCAACAGTACCATTTATGATTTTCAAACACGTGGTTTTTGTAGTAATTGAGATGAAATTGCACTAATGTCAACATATTTTTCATGTTTGATGATCAAGGAAAATCCATTAAGTTGTGGGCTAGAGGTCACGTTCCGATTAGAGAATGGAAAGACTGAGCGACACTTCTTTAAACTCACAACCAAATCGCACACTTTGAGTGATTGATAACCCCACTCTTTCTTTTTTGATAAATTTTTAAAACCACAGTCACAATTGAATTGTGTGTGTGGGCAGGTTTCCTACAACATAAACAATGAAAACTCTGCATATAATTTTAACTTTCACCTCCGGCTGTGTGTGACATTAATCTAAGTCATAAGCCAAGTGAAAGGAGCTTTTGTTTTCCCTTTTGTTGAACTTCAATTAAACAAACAAATATTCCTAGTATATTGTTTGAAAACTATCGCGGCCGGCGAGGACCTCACGCTGCGCAGGACGTGCCCGATGTTCAAAACAAAACCGAACATAACGAACGCGGGCATATACCTACAATAATGAACAACTGTTTTTATTGCTGACCATCAATTGTTTTTGTGTCAAAGCCATGGGCCATCTCAAAAATTTCCAGAGGAAATGAACTACTTTTGACTTTGCTGTTTGATGTCTACGACCGCCAACTGTTTTTGTGCTGTTATGGACATGGTCACGTGAGCATTTGGCACAAATTTGAGCTTAGTCGTTCTATTAATAATGGTTGGCAACTCTTTGGCAACTTTTCATATTTCGAGCAACATTTTCTCCTTCTAGCAAAGTTTCTAATAAAAACTGCATATTTTTTTGAACAAGTGACATGCCTTCTAGTCAGTTGCCAACGCGATCAAGGCACTCAGGTTTAATGTCGGACGAGGACAAAGTGATTGGCACTGATTCACCTTGATGTATGCTCGAGTAACTCAGTGATTAATAAAATTAGGGTTTTTTTCTGGCAACTAACACGACCTTGAAAATTGATAAAATGTTCGACTAATTGCGCGCGCTGTGATTGGTTTGTTCGAGTTCATTATCGTTCCATAAAGCACGCAGTCCACGTCACGCACGTGCTTTATCGAGTTATAATGCGCGCTGCTTGTACGTTTTTTTTATAAAAAGAAATAATGAACTTCATCCTCTTTCATTGTTGAGTTATATAAGCAGCTGGGAATTTTGTAAAAACACTCGAGAATACAGGAGATCTACAGGAGATCTAATCAGTTTGTAATATTTTCACAACCATTCCAACTACTTTCCTCTGTGGTTGTATTGCAAATCTCTAATAGTCGAGAGATGCACGGGAAGTATGATTACCGTATTATTCGGTTAAAAGCCCTGGGCGCTTATTAAATTTTTGGACCTTCTTAGTGAGCGCTTATTTGATTGGGCGCTTATTAAATTCTCACCATTTTAAGCAAGTACTATATTTTGCAACAAAACAGTAAATAATAACAACTAAAAGTGAAGAGGTGTACCAAAGCAGAATTTTAGCTGCTCATTAAAAGTTTCTTTAAAATATTAAGAAAACTCGGTCTTCGGGGGAGGTCTCGTAGTATAGTACTTGAGGGTGGGCGCTTATTCGAGTCTGGGCGCTTATTAACTTTTTCTTCCTACAGGGTGGGCGCATATTCGACGTTGGGCGCTTAATAAACTAAACAGAGTATAATAATAACGTATTACCATTAATTTGTCTCATGATGTAGTTGTGATGTGAATCGCGACGTCGCGACTTTATTATTACTGTACTTTACCACGATGAACAACAACAATGTTAACCGTAATAGAAATGGAACTGGACAAAATTTGTTTAACGTTACCAAGAATAAGGGCGATAAGACTATCAGTGGACTATGAATACACGAAACAGATAACAGACACTCCCTCCTTACCATTCCACCCGCAAATCGTGTCCGAAAACGAGGCAGCTTAGGTGAAACCTGTTCAACCTGATTTCACTGGGTGTTGGTGATGCTGTTAACTGCTGTCGCTAATCACAGCTCAGGCGAAAGAATCAAGACAAATCGAGCAACCTTATTTTAAAGTGACAGGGGGAGATTATTTTACCAAATTACCTTTGGAGGTATGAGATACTCCGTTCCATAGCAGTTAATTAAATCAGTCTGAGAATTTATAGATATAGCAGCTGACCAAGAAGAAATTGATCAGTGCGTAACGCGATGGCAGCTTCCCGGAAGTTTCTTCCTTGTTTGCATTACAAAGTGCGAGTGATACACAATACATTTCATCGCAATCCAAAACTGCATGGCTAAATACATTTCATCATGCTTCTAAATTGGTGCATATTTTTCTCTTCCTTCCGGGAGTTGACTGAAAGATTCTTGTGGGCATTTGTTATGCATGAACACAGACATCTTATCGCAGTAGCACAAACAAAATGTCGGGATGGCAAAATTAAGCAACTGGCCAAGCTAAGCTTGAGTTTTAGCTTCATTTATTCCAGGTGGTATCGTCTTAAAATTACGAGAACAGTAGATGCGAGGTTGTAGATTGTAGTTAGTGTAATGTGACTTTAATTTTTTTTTTAAATTGCTGCGGGGTCAGCTTGAGTTCCATGCGTCTAGAACATGTCCCTGCAGAACTTAATGCAGGGTTGGTATTCTATATTCTTGTTCTCAGCAAACAACTACAAGATGCCGCTGGATACAGTTTTGTGTCTCGATACATCGGGTTCTATGGGCTGGAATAACAATGAAGGCATCAACCAGCTAAAAGCTGCAGCGCTCAAATTTCTGGAAGGAGTCGAGGAGACCGCCAAGCAGGCTAACTTGAAGGTAGGTAGTACGAAGCCATACTGATTACTGATATGCTCATGGGAAGAGCCAAATGACCGATTCTGTTTCAACTACATCTGAAAGAGGAATTTGCGAAACAACCAATACGAATATAGATATTAAAGCGTCGCACGGTTTTGAAGAATAGCGCCTTGTGATTGTCAGAATGCAGTAGTTTTGTCCCTGTGAACCATCTTGTCACCTGATAAATATGCCAGAAGAGCCATCGGTCATTTTAATGAACTATTTTGAGAAATAACAAGAATGTAGCTTCGGTGGATGATATAGCGTCATGAATTGGAATTACGGCGCTATATCATTAGTTTAGAGTGCAGCATCGAGACAGGCTATAGACTAGCTGCAACCAGTTTCAAAATTGATGAAACACTCACACGAAAATTGTATTCTTCTAAAAAAAAACATGCCCTCGCTCAAAAACAAGGGGCGACACAAGGTAACAATGTGAAAATATGTTAAATGGCATTCTTAACCAGGAGTGTCTCAACTCCTTTTAAAACTGGTTGTAGCTAGCTTTACGCGGTAGATTGGATTTATAAACACTTCGCAGATATCATCCACATTCTAAGATGAAAGATGCCAAGGAGTGCAAAACGAATATTTTGAGGTCTTTACGGCTTTCTCAACTAGTCGTAATCGTCACTGACGTCACATGTAAAACCGCAAAACACACAGTCACATTACGAACTGGGCAAATTTAGGCCATAAAGCTTGATGTAGGTGCATATACCGATGGAGTTATACGAAGTGAGCGTCGTTGAACAAGTCATACAATGCAAGCCTGATCACATACACAACGTTAACGAAATCGGATGCTAGATACAAAATGGTACAAATGATTTGTTTTTCGTTTCCAGTCAAGTAATCAATCAGGTAATCGAGCATACCGTGTTTTAATATATGAAAAGCTCAGTTGCGCTGTATCGGACGCTATAATTGCATTGTTTTCATGTATTTTATCTATCAGCGATCAAAGTACAGCCAGGATTTGTTCACAGCACTAAAATGGAGATTTACGGAAATTAAAGGTGGCTTAAATCTCTTTAAAGTTGGTTATCCAACTTAACGCAATCAATATGAAATGTATAGTTAAAGGTTGTTAAACCGACATTTACGCTACTGTGCGTAAACTTGGCGTAAATGTGGCATAAAGTTGACATTTAAGGAAGTTTAAACGTCACCTTAAAGTTCGCTTTAAAGTTTTAGTCTCTTTAAGCAAGCATTAAACATGAATGTAAAGCTGGTTTAAAGGTCAGCTTTAAGAAATAAAGGTAGCGTAAAGCTGATTAAATTCCAAATTTACGCCAGCTTTACTTTAACTTCACACCAGAGTAAACAGTAGAGTAAAGTTGTGTTTTTATGCTGTGATTATTGATGTAATACAGTAGGCAGTACGTACATATAGTAGCTTTGTTATTATTATCATAAATTGACAGCAGTGGGCTTTTGACCTTGTTTCAGTTTCTCAGAAGAGGTTTTCTTCCGGTTTTACGTGGAAAAGTTGGATTGCGATCGATCGATCGATCGATCGATCGATTGATTGATTGATTGATTGATTGATTACATATGACATAAATAGGGATACAATGTTGCAACTCATTTGCATAACTCATTTGCATTAACGGACTTAAAAGCGGCCCGATCGCATTAGTGTGCGATACCACAGGTATAGCACACAATGACACCACGGGTTTGCCACTTGTGTTATAGTGTGTAATGTTGAATAGCAAAAATAAAAGGAAATAAATTGAAAGAACCTACATTAAAGGTATTAAGAAGGTTTCCACAAATGAAAATAAATGCTTAAAAATAACGAAACGGGCGATAAAAATCTTTTTTTTTTCTAGCTAGGTCAGTGTTATAGCCTAATGTAGATGAGTATGCATGAATGAGTACGCATGAATTATAACTCTGTGTTTCAGTTTCCGAGAATTCATGTCATTTGTTGCCAGTGACCTCCTTGATGGCAAATATTGGCTTCTTTTACAAACCATTGGCTATTGACAAAAGTCCGATAAGGGCAATTATTCAATGTAATGGTGGTCGATTTTGGGAAACATTTTAACAAGAAGATTAACGAAATAAAAGTTACTTGACGTTTCGACGACTTCATGCCGTCATTATCGAAAGTGAAATGTGAAAAAATTAACTTAAGATATATATACAAAATAGACACTTTTATTTTGTCGTATATGTAGTTGTCAGTGAACCGTTCAATTTCAATTGACATCTGCATCAAAGATAAACCATTTACAAAAATGTCGTATACGCAAATTAAAGCAGTTTTAATAAAGCCAGAGTCAAAACTAACCGCAGCTATAGCACTTTAACCCTTTCGCTGCTGACTTTTCTCAAGAAAACGCGTTTTTTAACCATTAAACCAAATTTTTGGTGCTACAACGCTAATTTTCACTTTTTCACATTGTAGCAGCATTTTGATAGAGTTTCCATTTAACATTGTAAAATATTTTCCTTTGGTGCATGCGCATTTGGGAAGTCCTATGGAAAGGTCAAACCACGCTGTGACAGTTACTTATCTAAAAAGTTGGCTGATGTACAAATTTATGACGTTACAAGTGGTTCAATGACCACTCCTCCAAATGTCGATAAAACTCGACTTTGGAACTGAAAGGGTTAAGCTTCATTTAAGACGTCGTTGGACTCTTCTAGCGTTTACTTTTATAACGAATTCATTTTCAAAAAGGTTAATGATTGGAATTACATTTTCACTTAGGAAAACGTTGCAATCGTGGAGTTTGGCGCCAGAACGCAAATTTTGCACAGCCTGTCAACAAACTACTCTAGCCTTAAACTGACAATAGGTAAGTTGTACTTTATCTAAACTTCGAATGAGGCCCCGTGCACATTAATCCGTAAAATATCCTCAACAGTAAAAATGCGTTTTATTTTTTTTGGCAACCGAACTCGGAGCTTTCCTAAAACGTTATCCAGGTGGAAAGAATTCAAACTGCCGCCTAGGTGGAAACTGAGTTTTTTGTGAAAACCCAGGTGACAAAAATAAAAGTCGAATTATTTCGCGCGGGCTCGAGTAATGTGTGCTTGATCTGTCAGTCATGTAAGCGCTTGCAGCGTTCCGCTTCCAAATTTATCTGGGTGAGGCCCCGTGTTGTGGCTTCAAAGGTATCCGGATTAGTGTTGACGGGGTCTGAAGAAATATTTCACATGGTTATCAACTTATGGAAAGGAAGTTGTTTATATAAATGTTTCTGTTGTAGGTGGACTTAAGGCTAATGGCGTGACTCCGATGAAAGATGGCTTGTTGAAGGCACTACAGGAGATTGGAAAAAACGGTAAGATATACACCGGCCACTTAACGAATATTTATGTTTATAGCTTTCTGACTGAGGTCATCCTAGGTATCGGGAAACTGCAAGGCCAACAAACGAAAACGTGGTGATTCTGAGTAAGACCCGGAGAACCATTTTAGTTCACAACAAAGATAATAATAATAGTTGTAAGCATAGATTGATTTTTGGATTATAGTAATTGTCTTGGTGATGGGCATATGATATGGCGGTCAAGAGTGGTCAACTGTCGAAAAGGTTCTACAACAACAATAACAAGCTAGTTATAATGTTATTGCTTTAGTTGTAAAATGTCCAATTCACCGGTGTTGACTCTACAAATATTGACAGTTTGACTCAGTCGGGGTTTAGTCCCAAAGGGACAACCCTCTTATATAATCCCTCTGACTGGGAGATATTTTGATTTGTCGATATGCCTTCAGTTGCATGCAACTGTTGGATCGATTTCATCAAAGTGTTTTCAAAGGCAGGTACGGCGCAATGATAAACCTACAATAAACCTACAATGAGTCTATATCAAAATTATCACACAATTTTGACGGTGTGTTGACCAATGCGCTCATAACATACCGGTATTTCCTCTCAAAAAGGAAAGCTTTACTTCAAGAACTACTGGATATTGTTTTCTGGATTACAACTTCATTCACGAGCACAATCAGGATTACTATTGGAAATCATTTTTTTTTTTTTTTATTGGAACTGCAGAACTATGGAGCTTTTTGCCCTCTGAGTTTCAAGCAGCTAACAATTCGTTAACTTTCTAGACTGCAAATAAAGCCAAAATAAGTAGATCACAAAATTATTATTTCATCACATAAGAACATGGATGTCGAATGCTTAAAATAATAGACCATAACTACTCATGGCCAGAAATCGCGGACATTAGAGTCGGCGAATTTTGATGCATCGTACATTTAGTGGTCACGAAAGTTGGTAATAGCCGCTGATTTAAAACCTGACTTTGGGCTCATATGCATCGACGATGATACACAAGAATGAGGCCTACATAGATGAATATTTTGTGTAGTAGGGAAACCACTGGTCAAAAATATTGTATGTCAAAAAAAACTGGAGCAAAAGACCTTTCAAATAATGGCTTTTGCAGCAAAATTGGAGTAAAGACGGCTGAAATATCGCAGTTCGAAGAGAGCCGATTTAGGGATTTGTTCGTGGGATGCTTCCTGGTGTCGACTGAATGTGATTTTGTGCTATTTTCTGATGCCAAAAGTAATCATAGAACCAAATCGGATTGAACTGTAATTGATCAAGTAAGTTAGTGTTATGCATTGTCTCATCAAACCCGCTTGCAATTTTTATCGGTCATTTCCAGTTTGCCAGTAATCGCTGGTTGTAAACTGTGAGTTTTCGGATTAGCCGTAAATTCCCACTCTACGCCTTATTATTTTGGACACAAAAACTGCACGCAGAAAACGATAAAAAGTAAACATGAAATTCAAAGTCTGCACTTTAATTTTTATTGACTGTAAAAGGTAATGTATCATTCTATCTTGTTCCGGTTGCAACATTTTAAATTTACTTGCTAGTCAAGAAATATTGAATTAAATATTTCACTTTCCATACGTTTTCTTTGTTGTTTTTGATTTCGCTTGTGCGATCAATTTACCGCATAACATACTTTTCGCGGGCTCAGAAGTCCGACATTTCTGGCGATGATTTATGTCAACTGCAGGAGGTGTGGTAAATGTTAACGGAAGGAAGCTTTGCCCGCGTATCATTCTCATGACTGATGGGAAGCCTACAGATGAAAACGGTCGTGAAACAGAGCAAGTAAGAAACTTTATTATTGCATGGTCAACTGTGAAATAAGTATTCATGATTAGTTCCCTCAGTGGTCTGAATTTTGCATCCCGGTTTGCTCACATAATTTTTTATTATTATTGAGCTTTATTTAGAACAAAAAATTCACACTAACATACACGCAGTACTATTTAAATTTAGATTACCATGTACTGTACATAACAATTACTTAGAGACATTACTTTACATTTGCTTTAACACTACTGGAGCTACTACAATTACTACTAATACAATTACTTACAAGCGTTATTTACAATACAACGCATTACACTTATTCTCACAATGAAGCTATTCACAAAAACTGCTATACTAGACGAGACGTTGCTAAAAAAGGTAAACTACAGAAAAAAAATTAAAGAAATTGAATTTGCTGACATAGTTGCACTGGTTTCCTTTTTGAAACAATGAAGAACTGACGTGGCCGGTTCATTACAAAATATGAAATCAGCTGCCACAACGAAAGTGAAGCAAGTGAGCATTATAACCAACAATATTTTTTTATGTATCTTGCTCCTTCTAAATTAATGACAACTTATTCTAAATACCAGAGTGTGTTGCTTTGGCTGAGCTCTGTTTGCTGGGACATTATTTGAATCCCCTTTACCACACAGATAACGTATATCAGCGTTCTATTTGTTGAGCTCGTGACAAAATGTTCATTATGCAGGACGCGTGTCACATATGAACCTAGTAAATGGCCTAGCTCACCAATAGTCTCTCGTAGCTCAGTGGTTAGCGCGCCCAACCGGTATCTTGGAGTCCATGGGTTCGATTCCTGTCGGGGACTCAGATTTTTCTTTGTCCTATGCACGTGACAAATGCATATGGTCATTTCATCTTTATCAAGCACAGATGTGTTTATCAAAAACTTGACGAACTGGGAGTGTCAGTTTTAATTCCATTGGATAAGATGCTTAACATGTAGCACTTCCCAGTATGATAAACTCCAATAATAGACCGTGTTCGTGTTCTCGGTTCGTGTTGCACTAGCGTGCAATGAAGGCTATTGCGGGGGAATATCATTAAAACGAGCTTCGCGTGATTTGCATTTGAAAAGGTTCCCCGCATTAGCCTCAATTGCAAGCTAGTTCCAGCCCAATACTGAGAATATGACACCTGATATGAATATGGTTTATTCCTATTAGTTATGTGAACGGACAATAGCACTGCGAGCGTGGACCGTATTTAAGAAAGTAATGGTGGGAATCGCGGGTATGAACTGCTAATTCTTTTCAATGTCTGCTTATCAGAGCGTTGAAAGAGCTCTGTAAAATATGCAAGTGGTTACACAGCTGTTTTGAGAAACGTTGTTGGAAAAAGCGCACACGGCAATCCCGAAAGGTAACCTGGGATATGATCAATACACTGTTCCTGACACTGTAGCTTGCGAACCTACTTTTGTTGCTTTCTTTTAGCACTCGCAAACGTACGTCTATGGCGTCTCGTGTCATTTTTTCAGATTTTCCCGAAATGCTGAAGTCAAGTAAATAGTAAACTGAAATTAAAACCACCAACAATACCTTTCGCGATTGTCGCTCGCACTTTTTCCGACAACCTCTCGCGAAATATCTGTACACTGCACTAAATTAAAACAAGTTCGTATTTACTGAAATTCCAAAGAACACAACCTTTAGCAGCACCGGAGAATTAACCTTTATCTGACTGTCTCTTTAGGCTTTGCATGCAGTCTTACTTGTGGCAGTGCTGTTTGGGGCTCGTTGGCAGGAGGTGGGCCTTCCATATAAGATTCCCATTGCTTGTGTTGGCTGCGGAAATGCAGATAAGGTAATTTAAATCACGGCCTTCAACGTATTGTGTCAAATGATTATCCATTCAAAAATCTCAAATTTTTGCATTAGTTAGTATTTCTCCTGTTTCTATCAAGGACCTCTAACCATGTTTCATGCTTTGAAAAAACATGGCCTTTAATAAGGTAATTGAATATTCGATATTTCAGAAAACGTTTGGTTTCCTGTACGATAGCGAGTAAAAAAAGCGGCAAATGGAAAAAAGGGTCGAAAAAAGAAAAGCCGTTGGGAATTTTTTTTTGTCAGTTGAGACCTGTACTTTCGCTTTGTTGGGTTGCGGACCGAGTAGTCGAATGTTAAGGTAGGATAACGCAAGGCGACAATAGATCACAATACCTTGGTCAAGTGTCACAGACTAGCGCTGTTAATCTAGCAAACTGACAGGTTTTCCACTGTGACTAGGAGTGAAAAAGAAATAAGTGGTATTTTGTCGTAAAGGAGCATGGTGGCCTATCTTTTTTTTTAGGGGGAACACTGCTCAAGTTTGAGAATTAACTACATCGCCATTAACATTTTTTGATGTTTTAGTTTTAACAAGGGAAAATTCAGAAACTTCCAATGACAACTTTAATTTCAAGGGAGCCAACGTTGTTGTCCATTGTTTAGTTCCCACCCTTTCAGATTTCTTCCTTTTCTTTCTATTTCTTTTGTGGGAGGTGAAGGAGGGATTTACAGATTATTTGAAACTGCGTTGGTTTTTATTTTGTGGTGATTACAGAAACTTTTAGAGAGTATTGCAAAAACTACTGGAGGGATGTACGTGATGGTGCACAATATGGAAGAGCTGAGCACATTCTTCAAGAGACAGGTGTTGCTGTCACGTTTTGTCGCCCAGTTTGCGCATGGTGAGTCAATTACGTCATACTTGAAGTTGGCCTTATTTCTTTTCCTGGGTTCATGGCCGGGCTGGTAGCGGTAAAGTTTCCCTCGGACCAAGTTGGCTTGCACAGCCGCAGCTTATTTCGATATCCGTACCATGAAGCAACAAAAGTTAGTAAAATGCGATTTTTAAACAATGTTTATTACCGCTATTTGTTTCATGTTCTTAATCTAACTACCCCCCCCCCCCCCCCCACCCAAGGTAACTACTACTCCCCCCTCCCCACGACGTAACGCCTGAGTAGGAATCTAGTCCAACACCAAGTAATAACTGTAGGGTTTTGTCAGCTTACGTTGCCCAAACCGGGGCAGTTTCCAGGTACCCATTTATATTTATAGATAGGAAGAGACACCCCACCACTGAGATTTACTCTCCTGTCTTGTTCTGGCATTGGACAAGTATGTTATGAGTAAAGATAGCGTATGGAAAGCAGTACTTTTTTCGCAGCTCTTTTCTGATAACTAATGTAGTACTACCCTAGTGTGAAACATTACTTTTTACATCTCAACAGACATGGCCAAGCTTCATTCCTTGCTTGCATTACAGCAGTTTATGCGAGGCCTTGGCGAGGACATGGAAGAAGATGAACTGGTAAGATATAAGATGACGAAATGAGGGAGCGAACGAACGAACGAACGAACGAACGAACGAACGAACGAACGAACGAACGAACGAACGAACGAACGAACGAACGAACGAACGAACGAACGAATGGATTAATGACGATGATACAATGATGACGGACGGTCGAATCAAAGAACAAACTTGAGGAGGCACGAACAGAAGGCGGACAAACTAAAAGAAATATAAATAACTTTTTTTTTAAATTCTATCCTGATTACGTATAGTATGTTTCTGTCTTTGAGGCCATCTTCAGTGATAATGTTATTTTCGAAGTTCAATTTTCAGACACGTTTTTTTCTACTAGTTCAATGACTTTTGGCTGACACAATAAAAAATTCAAAATTCATATTTAGTTCCCTTTTAAGTAACGACACGACATAGACAAACGTCGATAAAACCTGGGTAACCGCCCCCACATAAACAGGTCTTTCGTGTCGATGTATTGAGAGGGTGTGCATGGTGGTGCTGGATTCCCAGTTGTCGGTTAAAATTTTATTTCTCCGCTATCAGTTAATTTTGACAGATCTCAGTTAACTTTCACTTCTCATTCTTTTGCTGCATTGTATCCTAGCAACGTTGTCCAGCTCATTAGGCGAAAAATAAAATAAAAATCACTTTATTTAAGTGTCAAATGTATTTAGCACTGGCGTGCTAATTGGGGACACTGTGTATTCCAGATCGAATTGGAATTTGGAAGTGTTGGTTTTTATGGAGGGAGGAAAACCGGAGAACCCGGAGTAAAACCCTCGGAGCAAGGACGAGAACCAACAACAAAACTCAACCCACATATGATACCGGGCCGGAATCGAACCTGGGCCACATTGGTGGGAGGCGAGCGCTCTCACCACTGCGCCACCCCTGCTCCCCAGGCGAACAATGTCGAGTAGCATCCCGATAATTTCCGTTCTCTTTCCAGTGACTCCAAACTGTTTCGGAGATTTTCCGGCCACTTCGAGGTATCTCAAACTTTTCTTCGTGAAAGGTGGCAGTTCCCGTTATATTTAAATATTTGGTCTTAAACTTCAGTAACTAGAGGAAGTAACTTACGACCACAAAATGCCTCGTCACGTTGTCAAGATGAACGACAAACTTAAAAATATTTCGTTGTTCGTTGAAGTTTACTGTTCGACGAGTTCTATTCCTTTCAACTGTTCCTTCTTCACCATGGCGGAAACTTAAAATTACTTTGATAACACCACACAAAGCAGCCATATTGTGTGAGGTTCTTTAAGTCCAGACTAACCAAATAGCACGACTTTTCGCGTGGTCTCGTAACTTAAGTAACGCTAGCGTTGGCTATAGGTAAAGGATAGTGGTTGGATTTAACGCTGTCTATCCCATAACATTTCACCTTTTTCTAGACTTTTTGGGCTTAAAATATTTTTTGAGGTTAAAACTACGCTGTTTCCATCTCTATCCAGGCGAAAAAGGTCAACCATCTCAGTTGACAGTTATCTGTACATTTCTCAGCTATCAGTTAAAAAAAAAATTGCCATTTCTCAGCTGACAGTTAAAAGTTTTGGTTAACTCTGAGCTATCAGTTAACCCCATGCACAACCTCTATTGAGCCTTCCAAATATGCACTTAATGCCCTAATCCACTAAATACCTAACCACTTGATTCCGCCTATGTATATATATATAAAAGCAGATCAAACTACCAATATATGATAAAGTTAATTCCTTTAAAAAAACAACACGGTAAAAATACCCTACTTATTTTCTAAAAGTAGGTTCGCTCAAGACTAATAAAACAAACAAGGAAAGCAGACAGCTGGAACATCCCTGTAAGATGCTAAGAGTTCAACGACCGCTCTTATACACGTCCATTTAACGAGGACAGAAAGACTAGCACAAAGTGTTTTAAAAATCCTTACTTACTGTAGTGTGTGAGCGAAATAGAATCTCTCCTGCAAGCATTTGTTTCCCTTACTCCCCGCACAAAACTCTTCGCCCTCTGTAACATGAGATCATTCCCTTCCTCCCTACTTTTCACTAGTTATGTAATGTCCTCTGGCGTTAAAGGTTTTCGAATTACATGCAGTTGACACTTCTCCACGTAAACAGGTCTTTGGTGTCGCTGTTTTCAGTTCTTTAAAAAATTGAAATATCTGTGCAATAGCATTTCTAATCTATAAAATCCTACATGGTTAATCTCTTAATAACTTGAACACGTATTTACGTCTAAACTATAAAAAAACATTTTCATTAAAAAAAAAAGATCAAAATACTGAATTACCTACACAAACATTTTGCTACAATTTGGCATCCCCCAAAAAATAAAAGTCAAAGGTTAAAGGTTTTCGAATTCCATGCAGTTGGCACTTCTCCACGTAAACATGTCTTTGGTGTCGCTGTTTTCAGTTCTTTAAAAAATTAAAATATCTGTGCAATAGTATTTCTAATCTATAAAATCCTACATGGTTAATCTCTTTATAACTTAAAAAAAACATATTCATTAAAAAAATAGATCAAAATACTGAATTACCTACACAAATATTTTGCTGCAATTTGGCATCCCCGCAAAAAATGAAAGTCAGTAATTAAAACATTCCTTTGGGCATACACCCCTCCAATCTACGTTTTAAAGAAAGAAAAAGCAAAGAGGGGCGCGGGCTCATTCCCCGAATAGCGGCTGGTAATCGAGCCTAAACAAATGCCGGTTGTTTTGTGGGATTATAAAACAAGACGTTATTTTCTTATGAGTGTTAATCGCGTTTTTATCTTTAATATTCTTACTAACGCAAAATATCCATGCAATGCTCAATTTTATGTTGCGTTTCCTTGCAATCTATTCTACTTTTTTTTCTAGCTCGCAAACCTATAGCTAGACATTGAACTCTCCAGACTAAACCTCATATGGTTACCGCAGGACTTAATGAAAGGAGGTTGATGACCCACGCACCCCTCTCAAAGTTTAATTTTCTCGCAATTTAAAAAGGGGATCAGTGAAGCTAAAACTTAAAGTACAGTAGCTTGGCAGTCATATTTTTAACTTTTATCTGTAATCTTTTAAATTGCTATAAGCTGCTATAGTAACCGCACTATATTTTGGCATGCACGTTTTCCAGATTACACCTTTTTAAAATCTGTTGGCAATTTTTTTTTTCCATTCTATTACATGTGTGGATTACTTTTGTACCTATTTGCGGTACTTTATGATTTTCTGAGCGTAGACACCATATTGTTACATATTTTCGCAGGAATTAATTTTCGCGAGCTCTCTCCAAATGAATCAATATCACCTTGTTCTTGCTGCAGTTCTTGTAAGATATCCCTGGCACAGTCGTCAGAATAATCAGTTTCGTTTTGTTATATAGCTTTGTTCTCACTCATTGGAAACTATTGCTATGAAAAATTAAAATCAGTTGTGCTAATTCTGAGACTAACAGTTTGTTAACGCAAATCACTATTTTAACATTTGTCGTCGTGAATTTTTTTTTTAACATATTTTTATGGCCAAATCGTGAAATTTATGTCCCGCAAAAATAAAATGTCCGTTTCATTTGTTTGCGAAATTAAGTTACCGCGAAAACAAGTAACAATAAGGTGGTGAAAATCCAAAATGGAGATCCAAGATGGCGCATTTAAGAGGTTGTTCCACAGAAGAAGAAAAGCGCACGCGACATGCCAAAAGATATTAAGTTTGCCGTTCCATGATCGATACGAAGTTCACGGCGTTTCATCGCAAACAAAATTGATGTATGTATTCATACTTATTCTTCTATAAACACCGCAAACTTCCATCAGGCAACGACGAACTACCACTACCCAAAACACCATTTGACATTGTCGTGCACGCTTTTATTAAGCTTCAATCTGTGGAACAAACTTTCTCGAAGGTCTATCTTCTGTTACATCTATCTATCTGTCTATCTTCTGATTCCCTGAAAGGAATCTAGCTATATGACTTTCCGCACACTGGTCGCGACATTTTGCTCGCGCTGTGTGAATGTTTAATGGATTCCTTTCTCTCATTTTTCAGCGCCCTCTCATGGCGTTGCTTTTGGCGATGCTAGTTGCGGAGGATGATGACGATGAAAATGCTGGAGTAAGTCATTTGTCTCTTTTACGATACATGCAACGTGGTGCATGATGTATAGTGCGTGAAAGTGTGTAATGAATTATGACAACGTTGAAAATAACCCTAATTGTTAAGAAATTCAAGTATAATGCAGGGAGAAAAACAAGTCTAATTTCAGTAGCAGGCCATCTGATGCCAAATGATGAAAGAGGAACCCGTGGGAGCCACGCTTTTAAGTTTGTAGTTCCTTGGGCAAAGAAAGATATTTTTTAGTTTTCTCTCTTCCCACCATACCAAAAATCATTGAATGGAACTCCCTTCCCGAGGATACGATAAAATTGTTGACCGCGAGGATTACAATTGGGCAATGGTCAGCAAACCCCTCGGTCATTTACTCGCAGAAACTGTTTG
Source organism: Meandrina meandrites (assembly GCA_963693305.1). Taxonomy (NCBI): domain Eukaryota; kingdom Metazoa; phylum Cnidaria; class Anthozoa; order Scleractinia; family Meandrinidae; genus Meandrina; species Meandrina meandrites. Next base: position 2,962,856 of record OY855903.1, on the reverse strand, counting down.
ATGACAACATTGCAAAGGGGAGTGGGAGAAATAGTTTTAAAAGTTTTCCCCTTCCTTGTTACCTTGCATAAATAATTAATAGTCGATCTTCCTGCATTTAAATGTAACGCGGAATCGATAAATGCGAAACCTCCTTTCAGCGTGAATCATCTCTTACTCATCTAATGTTTATTTTTTTGTTGCTTTATTGTTGTCCACCAGAATTACCCCACTCCCCCTCCGGTGGGCTCACGCGTTCGGAGGGGACCACACTGGAAATGGGGTAATCAAGACGGGGGAAGAGCTGGTACCATCGTTAAAACAGATAGCACACCTGGTCAGTTTCGCCATTAGCAATGCTTTCATAGTTTAAATGGCCAATATCGTCCTCAGGGACAGCGCGTTCTTATTCAGCTCAGACCGACCGCGTGACATTCTGGGCTAAAACAAAACCGGAACTCCGGTTTGATTGCGCACTTGCGTCAAAGTCCAATATATATATTTTTCTTTATAATTATGCGGCCAGTGATTGCATGGCCAGTCTCGATCCCATAGTCACTTGTCGCTCTCAGCCGGCTAGGCCTGGGGCACGAAAAACAAGTGGCTCTGACGACACATGATTTGATTGGTGTTAGACAAATGTAACAATGAGCCTCCTGCACGGTCGATCTCATTTTGTCTCGTGCAATTATTCCAGGTTGGGTGGATGTTGAGTGGGACAACGGGAATAGCAATTCCTATCGTTATGGAAAAGATTCCGCTTTGGATATTAAGGTAAGACAAAGAGTTTTACACTTGCAAGAGCTCATATTCTTATTTATAAACCGTCAAATATTTTTTGCGCGCGCGATTGGTCTAAACACGTCACGTGATGCAGAAAAAATTGGAGAATATCAGATGATACTCTCCAGTTCTCGAACTTTGAGATTTACTTTCGCACAGTTAGTTTTTATCCCGATCCCGAGTAAATTGTTAAAATTGATCAAACTAAACATTGTGAACAGACTAACAATATCTTGAGCGTCGACAGAATTGCTTTAGCCTGCGCAGCTGGCGGGATTAGCGGGCACGAGTGACTTTTTCTTGCGCGGGCGAAGCCCGCCTCAGCGAGCGGCGGAGCCGCGAGTACTCGACTCCTCACCAAACCTCTCGCTGCTTGGCGGCCAAGACCAAAGCATGGGGCCGCTAAAAAAAGCACTCGCTCGCGAAATCCCGTCTGCTACGCAGACTAAATTGCTTTTATGTTTAAAAGCTTCGAGGAAAGGTCTCCCAAAATGTGGCCTTGTGAAAAAAATATTTGAGGATAATAAACCTCCATTTGCCTTCAAAAATATGGACGGATATTTGTCCTTGGACATTATCTGTTCCTTGAAGCTCACAGTTTTCCTCCCGCTTCGTCCTTGGAAAACTGTTCGCTTCTCGGAACAAATAATGTCCGCGGACAAAATATCCACGCATATTTCCGCGCATATTTTAGCGCTTTTTTATAATAACACTATGATTTTGCAGGTTGTTGATGAAAACAGACGCGTGCTACTGCTGGAAGGACCTCAGGTTGGATGTCGCGTGATTAGAGGTTAGAAAACTCCAAACCTCCCATTTATTGGTGGACCACAGAATTCTCGGGACAGCATTAAAAAATTAGTCCGCAATGCGTACACGTGTGGCTTACGAGTTAACTTGTAGCATTTAATTGAAATAAAATTAAAGATAAAGTAGGTGGCTATGAGTTGATTCTAACATTTGGATTAAATTGACACAACATAAAGTGGAAACTTAATCTAGAAATTGTAAGAAATAACTGTCTAGATATTTCGCTCAGAGGCAAAGTATCGAGTGACAATATCTCTCCAGAGATGAACACTTTTCCATATTAAAATATGTCCATTTAAAAAATATGTACCTTTGCTAAAAAAATAGAGGTGGAAAACATGCCTATTCTGAACATTCTCGTCCCAAGAGCTGACCATCTCTCAGTTCCGTGCTAAGAGAAGCAAACAGACCAGAAGGATCGTGGGCTATGAAGAAGAGAACATATCTGTGAAATTTCAGGTTTCCAAGGTCTCAATTTTGATGAGGGAAGCATCTTAAGGACGTTCACGCTAATTGTTTTTGCGCATCCTTACTGCGCACGTAATTCCTGTCGCAACGCTACGCCACGTCATGCATCGAGCGGGCGCGCTGAGGAAACTTTCCAACCACATATAGGGTGAGTAGCCGTTGCGTTAACTTCGCTTGCAGTTTGCTAGCTTAAATGGTCGGTGACCCCAACTTTTTTCTTAACAGATCACTTTTGTTTACAATTATCCACGTTTTGTGAGAAAATGAAAAAAAAAAATTGTCGATTAAAATTTTGATTCAGTTTGTCCCACGCACGTTCGAATTCCGCTTTCTGATATTTTCGTTTTGCTGTACGATGGGTTCAAATGCCTGTTCCAGGGCTAAAGTTTGCAAAAAGGATGGCAACACTAGGAATTATTTACGCAACAAATGCACTTCTTCAAAATATGACCAACATCGTTTGCCTCCATTTACTCATCATCGATGTAAGCCATGCTAAATAACTTGCGCAAATTTTTCGAAATCAGGGTAGTTCACAGGCTTTATCTCTGAAACAAAGTCGGTGACCCCCACTTTGTTTTTCATTTCTGACACAAGGAACTCATTATCCAACCTCAGTAAAAATTTTAGAAAAATCTATCGACTAGAAAATTTTTGCGTGAACGTCCTTAATTTTTTTCTTTCCGGATGAAAGGACATTATAGACACTAGTAAGTTATTCTGGGCTGGGAATTAAATTTCGTCTGACTGTCGTTGCGAGAGTGAGACAAACTAACTCCCGAGTTAGGATTTCGAGTTGGATTTCGAGTTAGGATTTCGAGTTGGATTTAGTAGGGTAGAAGGGCCGGTACTAACGCATTTCATTAAATCTGACCGAGGAAAAATCAAATTCTCCCTTAATTCCTCGACAAAATTTTCTTGTACCCTCCCAAGATAAAAAATCCTCGATAAATTCAATGTATCTTGTGAAAGTGAAATTTCATCTTAAAGGAATGTTTCATGAATAATAAGTATGGAGAAACAGACCGTAAAACAGCTGAAGACCCTTGCTAAAGAGCGAGGTATCAAAGGTTATTACAGAATGCGTAAAGCGGAGTTGATCGAGGCGTTAGAGGAGGAGAGTGAGATTTTTTACTCGGCGAATGACCAATATATACCGGAGGTTGATATCCCGATTCCCGCACCATCGAGAGTAACGCAGATGAGGAATCTTGCAACTGATTTAGCTGCACCCGTAAAGAGTGTAATAAACAGGTTTACGGGTTGGTTATTAAATTATATCCCTGAACCTATCAAAAGCGCTGTGAATGAGAGAGTCGAAAACCTGAAGGAGAGAGTAAACAGTATTTTTAGGAGGCGGGAAGAAGTAGGTCAACCTAATCAAGATAATCCATTACCCGAAGAAGATAATCTCACACCCAGAGAGTACAAGACAGCTATAAAGGGTTATTTCAAAACGTTTAGAGTTAACGGTATAAACGGTATGGATGAGAAGACGTTTATGAATAACGTAAAACCGAGGGTTATGAATCTCATAAAGAGTAAGGGATCAATCAAAGTCAAGTTAATTCTCACCGTAAGGTTTACCAAAGAGAATCCCGCAACAGGCAACATCGACATTAATGTATACTCCTTCGCATCGAAAATGGAAATTGTGACAGAGTCAACCGATATCCCTGTTATTTACGATCAGATGGTAGATAAAATCTTTGAATTGATACAGAATTTTCAAAACAGAGGTTCTGGTTGGCAATTCGACCGAGTCGAACACCTTGACATCAACATCAATCCTTAGAATCCTCTGTCTGCCTCTTCTTATATTGAGTTACCTAAAAGTTTGGCAAGGAAAAAAGCGATCATCAACGTACAGAATGAAAACGATAATGAGTGTTTCAAGTGGGCAGTAACCTCAGCAGTGTTTCCTGCAGAGAGAGATGGAGAGAGATTGAGTAAAAGGATGAAAAAAGATTCAGAAAAGTTTGACTGGACAGGTATTAAATTTCCTGTATCACTTAAACAGATAGATAAGTTTGAGAATCAGAACAATTACGCAATCAACGTTTTCGGATGTGAATGTGTTGAATACCCTGTAGACGTTGTGTACCCTCTGAGGATAAGCAAAAAGAATGAACAGGTGATAAACCTTCTACTTATCGCTAACGAAGAGACCAATCACTACTGCTGGATCAAAAACATGTCAAGACTTTTATCCAAAAATATTAATAATCACCAACATAAGAGACATTTCTGCTACAGATGCTTAAACTCGTTTCAATCAGAAAAATCACTGAATAAACATACTGAGTACTGTCAAAATAACGAGGCTGTTAAGATTGAGATGCCATTTCTTGAAAATATACAATTTAAGAATTTTTACAAAAAGCAGAGAGTTCCCTTCGTTGTTTACGCAGATTTTGAATGTTTTACAGAGAAGATAGACACATGCCAACCCGATGATAGTAAAAGCTTCACCAATCAGTACCAAAAGCATAAACCCTCAGGTTTCTGTTATCTGATAAAATGCTTCGATGATAACCTCTTCTATCCCAAACTTGTAAAGTACACAGCTGAATCTCCTGATGAAGACATCCCTCAGTTATTCATCGAGTCTTTGGAGAAGGATATCAAAGAGATCTACAACAGGTTTAAAAAACCAAAGAAGATGGTGATGACACAGGAAGATAAGATCGACTTTAGAAGGGCAACTATCTGTCACATCTGTGAAGAAGAGATAGATAAAGATACTGATGATGAAAACTATAGAATAGTCCGTGACCACTGTCACCTCACCGGAAAGTATAGAGGCGCAGCTCATAACATGTGTAATTTAAAATTCAGACTACCGAAATTCTATCCAGTCATATTTCACAATCTCTCAGGTTACGACAGTCATCTCTTCATTAAAAACCTCGGTAAATCAGAGGGAAAGATAGACTGCATACCCAACAACGAAGAGAAGTATATCTCATTCACAAAACATATCTTGGTTGATAAATTCATTGATAAAGAGGGAGAAGAGGTAGAGGTAAAGCGTAAAATAAGATTCATCGACTCTTTTAAATTCATGGCGGCAAGCCTCGACAGTTTGGTAAAGAATCTACCGAAAGAGTCTTTTAAAAATCTTACAGAATTCTATGAAGGTGATGAGTTAAACCTTCTATTAAGAAAGGGTGTCTTTCCCTACGATTGGTTCGATAACTTCGGTAAACTGTCTTCAACATCACTTCCACCGAAAGAGGCATTTTACTCAGTACTTAATGACAGTAAAATCTCAGAAGAGGATTACATACACGCACAGAATGTCTGGGAAACATTCAATATGAAGACAATTAGAGATTACCATGACCTCTATCTCAAGAGTGATGTTCTCCTTCTATCTGATGTCTTTGAAAACTTCAGGGATGTTTGCATCTCTAATTACTCTCTCGACCCAGCGTTTTATTACACAGCGCCCGGACTTGCCTGGGATGCGTGTTTAAAGATCACCAAGGTCAAATTAGAACTGTTTGAAGATTACGAGATGTTAATGATGGTAGAGAAAGGAATTAGAGGAGGAGTCTCTATGATATCTACGAGATACGGAAAGGCAAACAATCCTTACATGAAAGATTACGATCCCGATCAACCGACAAAGTTCATCTCTTATCTAGATGCAAACAATCTATACGGTTGGGCAATGTGTAAACCTCTGCCGACTAAAGATTTTGAATGGATAAAAAAAGAAGAGTTGAAAGATTGGAAGAGTATGCCCTGCATACTTGAGGTTAGTCTCACCTATCCCGAGAAACTCCATGACCTACATAACGACTATCCTTTAGCACCGGAGAGACTCATCGTGAATAAGGTTGAGAAATTGATCCCCAATCTTAATGACAAGACAAAGTACGTCATTCATCACGAAACTCTCAAACTCTATCTATCTCTCGGTCTTAAACTAACCAAGATTCACAGAGGGATCACATTCGAAGAGTCAGCGTGGCTAAAGCCGTACATCGATCTTAACACGAATCTAAGAGCGAAGGCACAGAACGATTTTGAGAAAGACTTTTTCAAGTTGATGAATAACTCCGTATTCGGAAAGACTATGGAGAACATCAGAAACAGAGTCGACATAAGATTGGTCACTCGTGAGAGTCAGGCGAAGAGGTTGACATGTAAACCGAATTATCAACACCATACGATCTTCTCGAAGAATCGCGCCGCAGTTCATATGAAGAAGGTCAGTCTAAAATTCGATAAACCCGTATACCTAGGCATGTCAATCCTCGACCTGAGTAAGACCTTGATGTACGATTTTCATTATAATTACATCAAACCCAAGTACGGAGAGAATGCTAAATTACTCTTCACTGACACGGACAGCCTCGCCTACGAGATACAGACAGAAGACTTTTACAGAGACATCTCTTCCGATGTGAAAGAGAAGTTCGACACGAGTAATTACCCGAAAGATCACCCAAGCGGCATTCTCACCGGTGTTAACAAGAAGGTAATCGGTATGTTTAAAGACGAAGCCTCAGGAAAGCAGATCGCTGAGTTTGTCGGTTTGAGAGCTAAACTCTACTCATACAGGGTAGAAGAGTCTTACGAGGAGAAGAAGTGTAAGGGAGTGAAGAAGGCGGTGATAAAGAAGACCATCACCTTTAACGATTACAAAGACTGCCTCTTCGATAATAAACCCGCTATGAGAAAGATGAATGTGATAAGAAGTCATCTACACACCATGTACACCGAGACGGTTAACAAGATTGCTCTCTCTCCATTCGATGATAAGAGATTAATACGGGAGGATAACATTCACACCTTCGCTTACGGTTATAAGGGAGATAATTATAAAGGAGGCAACTCAGTATCAGTCAAAACGACTTGAAGCTCTTCCCTGACAAACGATCTCTTCGGACCGTCGAGAAGATAATATAAAACAGGCTGTTCTGCAGAGATCACCACACGATTTATATTATAAACCTCTATACTCCAGATTGGATCGGTCGCTCTTCTTCTCTCTCCTCCCTCATCCTCACCGGGAGAGAGAAGATACCTTACCTGAACACCCGAGGGTAATCTCTTCTCTTTCACTCCGACAGGTCTTCTGTAATTGACAGGATCAATCTCTACCTCTTTTAAACCGAGGGCTTTATCAGGTTCTTTACCTGTGATCCTGATCACCTGAGAGTTTAACGCTTTAATTACAGCGGGCAACCTCTTCACCCAGACTCTCGATCTCCCTTCACTTATCATCTCCTGTGCATACTGATGAGAGAACAGTCTCTCTCCCAAAGCCCTGTTCGCTCTCTCAACAAATGCCTGAGCTCGATGGTTACCCGCTTCGCTTCTCTGTATCTTCACGTTATGACTGCTCATCAACTTTGTGACATGACCCATAAACTCTTTACCGGGATCTACGATCAGTGTCTTTGGCCACTTAAGCTCTCTTTTATAGATAGTCTCAAAGGCCTTCGCTACCTCTTGGCTCTCTTTCGATGTTAACGCCTCAGCATCTTTATATCTCGTTGCAACATCGATCACAACCAAAGCGTATCTATAAGTCTTTCTTCCCACCTTATCGTGAGGAAGAAAGAGAAGATCCGCTTGGTGAATCTCATTCGGTCTACTCACACTCCAATGAGGTCTCGGTAAATACTTCGGTGGAGGAAGATAGATCTGCCAAAGTGCCTGTCTCTCCAACCAATCTCTCGCCTTATCCTCACTAACTTTGGCTGCGGAAGCCAACTTCGATACTGCGGAGTACCCTTTCCAATAACCTTCGGGGCTGTAGTATATTTTTCTCATAAGGTTGTTAACGTTAGTTTTCACATTACTCATTTAAAAATAACATCTCTCTCTTTTAAAATGTCGTCGTACTCTGTACCTAAGAATATCAATCCAAACCGAGTACCGAGAGAACCGCTCGGTCTTAAGGCAGAGTCATCTCTCAACAGAATAACATTTGATCGTTCATCTCATAATTCCGGACATACAATACGAGTGGTCATACCTAAATTGACAGATGATGTGGTGATTGTTCCAGGAAGTGTTAAACTTCTGTTTGACTTAAAAGTAGAGGGTCATGCAAACAACACCGTCGTAAATAATATCGGTCGAAACCTTGTTAAAAAACTCAAGGTTCTTTTCGGAGGTGAGACACTACAGGATACAAATAGATATGATCTCTTTCAAACCTATCATGACCTCTTTCTTGAGACTGAGGAAAGAGAGGACAGATTAAGACAGGGAATCTCATCATTGAATATGAGAAAACTCAGAACGGAAGCAGGGGATAAGGTCGAATCTGACGCAAAAGAGGTCGCCCTATCCAAAATTCATGGCAAAAGGTATGAAATTCCTCTCGACCATCCTGTTATCACTGATAACGGGTCACTGTATCCTAGTGCGCTTACTCATGATCTGACCTTTGAGATCACTCTACCTGAGGTGAATGACATTGTAAATCATGATAAAGCGGAAGAGAAGAAGACACCTCCGAATTATAAACTAGAAAACATTGAGTTAGAGTACCACTGCATCAAAAGTGAAGACCTGGCTAGTGAGGCGATGGCAACTTACCAAACGGGTAAAGAATTTTACTATGAGAACGTTCATCTTCTCAAAAGTTTTACTATCTCAAAACCTAATGACAGTATAATTAACGAGATAGTCGATACATCGAGGAGGTCGATGACGGGTATACTCTTACTTTTTGAAGAGAGTTATGACACTAAACGAGACTCTGAAAAGTTTGTCAATCCCGACATCAGATCGGTAAGCATCAATATCAACGGTATGCCGAATCAACTCTACTCAAAGGGAATGATTCATTCTGACTTCTGGGAAGCGATTAAGAGACGAATGGGTTCGAAGGGATCAGTAAAAGAGAAGGATTTTTACGCAGGTGATAAGTTCGGTCTTTGGATTGATTTGAGAACCTTTTTTGATAACAGTATTCATGGAGGAGGCCTGCGCAACACAAAAGACGGTGTGAAACTGGAGATCAAGAGAAAGACCGGAGGATCGGGAAACATCACCTGTCATATGTTCTTGGTAGCTGACGCGATGATGGAGATCATGAACAAAGATTTTAAGTCAATCATGTATTAATACATAGATTCACGTTGTTAATCTGTACAGATAGTGATAATGAACTTCGGCTATCGCATTTACAGATAGTGATAATGAACTTCGTTCATTGTAAAATATATTTTTAGTTTAGTAAAAATATATTTGTATAAAAGACTAAAAGATAATGATAAATGAAAGAGTTACGAGACAAGATTCCCTTTCACATGATAATAACGGGACCGACAAACTGTGGAAAAACAAAGTACCTCATTGATCAGCTTAGAGGACCATTTCGAAAGGTCTTTGAGTACATTGTTCTTATCTGCCCGACATATGCGAAGAACAGGACCTATCATGGGTTCGCGCAAGATGATAAACGCTTCCTCGTACTCTCTCCGGATGCCTCAAATTCTGAAGAGATTAACGACCTTCTCATAACCGTGTCAGATCTCTTCTCGGGAACCAACACCCTGTTAATTCTCGACGACTGCGCAGTCTCCAAAGACCTTAAGCAACGATCCAATAAATTCATCGACCTCGCTTTCTCCGGGAGACACGACGGATTGAGTGTATGGGTGTTGACACAGCAGTTGACATCGATCGCAAAACCCTTCCGAGAGAACGTCGCCTGCGTGGTAACTTTTCACAATCCCTCTCAGGTCGGTATGAAGACCCTGTTTGAGGATTATGGGGGAGATCTTGACACGGAGACGAAGAGACTATTTAACAGAATGTTAAAAGAGGAGAGATACTCTAGACTCTGTCTCTGTCTCAGATATCCTTTTGAGTGTTATCTTGAGATACCTTCATAGAGTTTGTAAGAACCGGTTTAAAAGAAGTGTGAGATTAAGAATTTAAAGGTATCATAAATCATATTAACAAATATGGCGAACGTTGAAGATTATATTGAAGATGTACAGCCTGAGAAAATAGAAGAGCAGCCTGATAATGATGATCTGGAGACTCATAGAGAATCACTCGCGATACTAGCATCACTCGGATCGACAGAGGAGTTTCTAGGTAAAGCGATGAGTCTGGGAGATATTAAGAGACTCTCCCCAAAACAGGTGGAGAAGTACTTCAATCGTTATAAGACTGTCATGGGTAAGAAGGTATCTACTGGTCTTGTGGAGTCAGCCATCTCTGCAGCATCCGTTCTTATCTCCTATGTTATTCCCGTGGATGATGTGGAGACTCTCAATGAAGATTTGAAGAACGATGATCTTGTTAAACGTGAACTGTCAAACTTTGCAGGTCTCTTGGTACTGAAGGGAGGAAGATTGGTAGCGTTAGCTAGCGGACTCTTTAAGGTCGCTAAGCATGTAAAGTTAAGACCCTCTGAGGAGAATTCTAAGGAGAATGAGGAGGTTTCTAATGACTCTTAATAGTGATTGAATAATAATGTTAAGCTTAACTGATAAGGCTGTTAAGTCAACCAATTCAACCTAGTCAGTTGATTTAAACATTTCTTAATAGTTAACTAAAGATGTCATTCGGAGTATATGAAGAGAAGTGTAGAAATATATTTCAAGAGTTATTCAAAAAAGAGTTTAAAAAGGTGAGACCCGATTGGTTGAAGAATCTTTGGACATACCAAAACCTCGAGTTGGACGGTTATAACCCTGACGTGATAACTCCCAAAGGTAAAGGTTTGGCATTCGAGTACGACGGTGCGCAGCACTCAAGGTTCACTCCCTGTTTTCACTCATGTGCGGAAGATTTCGAGTATCAAGTGATGAAAGACTCTTTGAAGGATGAGATGTGCAGAGATGAAGGGGTTCTCTTAATAAGAATACCTCACTACATTCCTTATTGGGAACTCAAGCCTTTTATTATCGGAAGATTGGTAATAGAGGGTGTTAAGCTTGATTAATAAAGGTTAATCAGTATGTAGAAAAATGATTTAAAGAATTATAATGACTTATTAAAATGTCTCAAGAGAAGGTGCTAGTTCGCAAAGTTAACATCTCTGAGAAAGAAAATGTACTCGCTAACGCTCCCAGCATTGTGCGTTACGTTGATCACAGAGTGAACATCCCTGATGAACAGAGAGAGAGATTCTATTCAGCCATTGATAACAACAGAGCCGTCTCCATAAGATTTAAACACAAGGATCTCTGGGGAGGTGATGATCTCATCGCTTTCACTATGCAACAGTTTAAAAGAATCGCAAGCGCTTTTGACAAAGGAAGGGGAGTGATAATAAATATGAGTGAGGAACAAGTACAGAAACACGAAATCGTTGATGCGGATGATTATTTCTATTCACCGTTGTAAAAAAACATCAAACTTAAATCAACTGAAACGGTTGATTTAAGCTTAATAGTGGAAAAATGATTTAAAGAATTCGCATCACTTATTAAATAAAATGTCTCAAGAAAAGGTGCGTTACGTTGAACACAGAGTAAAAATTTCTGAAGAACAGAGAGAAAAGTTGCTTTCAGCCATTTGTGATAGGGAAGCTGTATCAATAAGATTCCGACATGAGGATCTTTCTGTAGGTAATGATCTCATCTCTTTCACTGAACAACAGTTTAAAATAATCACAATCGCTTTTGAGAAAGGAAGGGAAGTGATAATAAATATGAGTAAGGAACAGGTACAGAAACACACTGCTGCTATGGACATTGTTTACTATGAGGATGATTATTTCTTTTTGACATTACCATAAACTTGACTATTAAGCCAACCTATATCAACTGAAACGGTCGATTTAAAGACAACAGAGTACATTACTAAAATGACAGAAGATGTTGAGCAGATCACTAATACCCCTGTTGAAAGTAACGTTAAAACAAAAGAGAAAGATCCCAACAAGGTCGCCGCAGGAAAGAAACTCGCCGAGTATAACCGAAGGGCTAAGGAGGCGTTGAAAGAGAAGATGAAACGTGATGCTGAGAAGGCAACTGAACCTGAGGAGAGAGAGACAGGAGAGTCACAGAATAGTAAGGATCTCACAGCAGCAGAGGGATGGATTCCTGAGATCTCTTTCACAACCGCGATCTCTCTTGTCGGTATCGGCTTGACCGCATTGAATATGTTTATGAGTTACAGAAAAAACACAAAGGTTGATCCTCCCTTAACGGAACCTCCCACTTACGATCGTCAGGGAGTACAACCTGTGATAGAAAGACCTCAACAATCAAAGATTCCCGTACCGAAGATGGGGATGCTCTAAACTTCTCCTACGTCGTGATTTAAAGATCTTCTCTCTTAAGATAAATGTCGAAAGAGAAGATCTTCAAGACTATCTATGACGCCTCCGTTCTTATAGGTATCTCCTTAGGGTTTGGTTACTTCATCAATATGGATGACCCCTCAACAAGCATTACAGACTACCTTAAATGGGTAGCCATCCTCTCCGGTAGTATTTACTTGAAAGATTATATGCAGAGAGAAGAGATACTGAAGAGGATCGATTCCCTTAATTCGAAGAAGGATGATAACCTTAACTCAAAAAAAGACGATAAAAAAAATCTCGATCTTAAATCAAAGAGAATCGTAAACCTCGCCAATCCCGTCGGTGACAGAGACGCAGTCAACAAGAGTAACGTTGACAAGAAGGTTAACAGGAAGGGAGATCTCGATATGGGAAACGATTATATACATAACCTTAAGACCCCTGAAACTAAAGATGTTGATTACGCAGCGAATGTCAATTATGTGAACAGAACCGTCGATGAGAGAGAATCGATCACTCTGCAAAAGATTAGTGAGATAAGAAATTATGTCGATGAATCCGTTCCCAAAAAAGTCTTTTACAAAGGTTATCTCAAACACAACAATGATAGCTTCATCAGATTCTTTGCAAACGGAACAGAGGATCATACTCGGTACACCAGACAGAGTGATCCCTCTGATTTCATCGTGAATGAGGAGGACGAAGAGAAAATAATAATCAAGAATCCGGGAGTCTACTCGATATCTCTGATCGACGGATTGAAGACTGAGTCAGAGGATGATAACGGAACTGTTCAGTTCATATTGAATCCCGCACCCTTTCTGAGTCTTAGCGATAATATTAACATAACAGTACCCAACACAGGCAGGGGTTGGAAAACGTATAATTTTATCTCTGTTTTAGATATTTACAAAGACACAAAACTGTCTATACAGACCTCAGATGCCAGAACTATATTTGACGGTTTGGGTAACGGGTATAAAAAGTTCGGAATGATACTTATAAATAAGATCGATTAAAGAGAATGTCATCTCAATTAAAATGTACTTCGAATTAAGTGACATAATCATCGCTTCGCTCTTTGCCTTCAGTCTTTATATTACGTTTTGTTCACCGAAAAAACACTGCGCCTGCGGAGTTAAGATACCTGAGGGAGGAGGTTTATGTGAATGCGGTGATTATACTCACTGAATGTTCATACATAAGGAGAGAAGAGAACGGGAGTTGAAGAGAGTCTCAGAGGAGAAGAGTAAAGGAAATTCTTACGACACATTCTTGTGAGATTTATTTAAAGATAATCTCCGAAGAGTAAAAATGTCAGAGAATAAACTTGTGAAGACCGTCACTGATGCATCCGTTCTGATCGGCCTATCGGCAGGGGTCGGATACATTGCGAAGAAGGCTATGAAAGAATCATTCATAAACGATCCCTCATCCAGCATTGTCAACTACGGTAAATGGGTCGCTGTTTTGTCAGGAAGTATGTACTTGAAAGATTATTTGGAGAAACAGAAAATTCTTCCCTCTTAAAGGTTTCACCAATAATATTCATATTAAAGGTTTCACCAATAATATTCATATTAAAGGTTTCACCAATAATATTCATATTAAAGGTTTCACCAATAATATTCATATTAAAGGTTTCACCAATAATATTCATATTAAAGGTTTCACCAATAATATTCATATTAAAGGTTTCACCAATAATATTAACCTTCGGTATGGCAACCATAGCGTTAATGATAGGCGGAGCAGTTTTAAACGCCACAGCGTTCGTCGGAGGATCGTATTTGGCAAAGTATCTGAGCGGATCGAATACGGACACGGAGAGAATTCGACACGATAAAGCCTTGGAAAAGTATCAAAGAGATTACGCAGCTTACCAGGAGAAGAGACAGAGACTTTTGGATTGGTATAATCAGCAGAGGGATGAGGAGCATCAGGCTTCAAAGAATCTCTCGAACACTGATGAGGCTTTTAAACTCTACTCTCAGACACATCCTGATTACTCTCTTCAAGAACCTCGACTCTCTGATTACTACAGACCGAGTGATGACCAGAGAGTGGGTGAGATGGCCTACGTCGGAGGAGGGATGTTGGCTTTGGGTTATGTTGCTAGTAGATTATTCTGACCGGTAAGTATAGATAATTAAAAAAAGATTATCGAGCAAATAATAAGTTTAAAGATTCTTTACTTAATTAAGTAAAGAATCATGGAAGTTGACCCGACAGAGACTGACAGAGATAATCCTTTTGAACCTACTGACCCCGGTGATGACGATGATGAGGTAGAGATGATACCGATGACATCCACATCGAGAAGAGATAGAGGTCAAGATAATCCCAATTATGAAGAGACCTCTTTCATTGATGATGATAACACTTCTCTTATACAGAGAGAAGAGAACAGAGATGAGGCTTGGGAAAGAGTTAAGAGAAAGTATCCTAAGGTCAATCCCGTTAAATCCTCTTTCACAGCCGCCCTTGACAAGTTTGATCGAGTGGTAGTCAGACTGAAAAGACAGGGAGGTAAGGTATACAATCTCTTTAAATCAGATGGTGAACCGAACGATAAATTACCGAAGACCATAAAAGACAGTCTCGGCCCGACCGCAGAGGAGGTGATTGAGACCAATGAGAGAGAGATAACAAGGAGAAGAGAGAAAATTACCACCTTAGAGTCTTCTCGTAAAGAGGTGAGAGAAGACCAGAGAGAGAACATTGATCACGATATTGAACAACAGAGAGAAGAGATAGAGAATCTGGAGAGAGATAATGAAGCGATAGAGGAGAGAATGTCACTCAGAGATAGAGTCAAAGCGATCTTTAAAAAGTACGGTTTCACCGCGTTCGCTGTTCTCTCCGCCGTCGGTGCTGTTATCGGTGTGATCGTATCTAATCTTAAGAGCGGTCTGTCTAGATTGGGTAAAGGACTAAGCAAGGGTTTTAAAGCTTTAGGAAAGAAGTTGGGAGAGATACTTCCCGGAATGATCGGTGCGATCGCAAGTTTCATCTTTAAAACAGCGGGTGAGGCGATCGGTTTTCTTGCAAAGAATGCTTGGTTGTTGATAGTCGCCGTCGTTGTCTACTTCGTTGAACAGGTTAAAAATAAGAGTAAGAGAAAGTAAATGGATAGTTACAGAGAGATATACCCTCAGTTGCCGAACGAATACACCGGTGAAAACTTCAGATTAAAACAGTGTTCAGATTGGTTATCCCTTCTCGAGAAAGATCTACACGATTGTGAAAAAGTGTACAAAAAGTATAAGAGGGCAAGGAGTTATCTTTTTAATCTGTCTACAGGCAGTGGAAGTCTGTCTGTCGCTCTCTGCGGTGGAGGATTGGGAACGGGACTTACCGGGGTCGGTATTCCCGTCTCTATCGCATTGGGAGCTGTCGGGGGTTTCTGTGCCTTAACTAGCGTAGCGACAGCGAGTCTTGCAAAGATAATCTCGAAGAAGGTGAGTAAGCATGAGAAGACCGTCTCTGTCTGCCAAGCAAAGATAAACACAGTGAAAGACGTAGTCTCTAAAGCGTTGACAAATGATTCGATAAGCCATGAAGAGTTTCTTTTGGTAAAAAAAGAGTGTGAAAAGTATTATGAGATGAAGAGATTTATAAGAGAAAAGAATGAGCATCAGCCACCGCCCCCACAACCTCAGGCAGATTTAAAAAAGATAGAGGAAAATATTCGTGCAGAGATGTTAAAAAAACTCGCCCAGTCAGAGTGAGCTGTAATTGCATGATAACTCTGTCGAGAGATGAGTCATTTAGAGATCCGCCGTATAATCCTTACTTCGTTTAAAAACATGTGATTGATAAATACAATGAGTAATAAGGACAGTAAGAAAGATGATAAACCCAAACCCAAATCTCTGTGGAACAGTTTTCTCGATCGATATCCAAATGCCGACCTGACTAAATTCCGACACGGCGTTGATGATTACGATAAAGAACCTTACGTCAGATTTGTTGGTAGGGACGGTTCAGAGTATGCAGTCTTTGATAAGAGTAAGTTTATGTACAGTCTGTACTTTCCCGACGAGATGAAAAAAGCGTTGGGTCTTTCCTTAGATTTTCCTTTAGAGTTGACACTTAATCCGAAACCCTCATTACCGATTCCCGCGATCGATTTCGAAGAGAACATTACTCTCAATTTGAAAGAGAAGTTAAAGAGACTTCAGATCTTCGCTACGCCAACAAATTATTTCTCTGTACCTGTCAGAGACATATTCTCGAATACAACGATTAAACACACCTCTGCAAAAGAGTCTCATGAGTGGTTGAACGCACCCAGTATGCGGTATTGGCCGCAGCAGCTTAACTTCGCTGTCTGGTGTGCAACGACAGGTTGTGGGGTAAGCCAGCGTCTTCTATTTGAGAATGATACTGACAGTGAACTCAAACTTCCACCGCAGATACGAGCTATTCTCTGGTTTCACGTATACTTCACTATAAGGAGAATCCTGTTTCAGATGGGGGGAATACAGAGTTCGATCGCTTTACCCGGTGATCCACCCTTTAATGAAAAGGATAACAGATACGACACTCCTTCTTATAAGAGAATCTGTAAAGAGTTTAATGTTTCGACCGATAGTGACTTTCGATGTCATAAAGGAGAGAATCACGGATTGGGATCTGTCTACATTTGGGTCTCTTACGTAGGACCGTCTAAGGCCGGCCATAAATCTTCCTATCCGGGATTTTTCAAATTCAGCGAAGAGGGAGGAGAGGGATCGAAAGGTAATCTTCTGCAGTATATATTGAATGATGAGACAAAGGATCAGTACGAATACTTTTTGACTCGTGTATCTAACGGATTGACTAAAGCCGATCAGGCGAGATTGAATCAATCGATCGAAGCTTTAGTCTACTGCGTATTGGGTGCGCAGGTAAACGTAAGAAGCGGAATTCTCGGAGAGACGGGAAGTGCACAGGAGGTTCGACAAGAGTTTCTCGTATTATTGGAGGATGCGATTAAACAGCCTGACATAAGTAAGAGTGTACAGAGATTTCAACTCGCTGTACAGGAGGCAAAAGTTAAGCTCGATCTTGCCGTCTCTCCCGGTACGTGGTTGATGCCGTCGAGAATGGTGATCAATACTGAGAGTACGATCGGTTATAACAATAGACTGAAACGTGTTGAACCGACCATGAAATTGGGAGTGAATTTAGATGTTAATTTAAAGACTGTGCCTGTCGGAGTAAAACATAACCTCGGAGAGAGTAAGGTACTGTTACCTTCTTTTTCACAACCAAAGAGTATGGTAATAAAGAGAGAGACGCCTAAACCTGTCGCAATACCTGCTGATAAACCTCAACCACCGCCGGCTAAGCCCGACTCAACAAAACATGAGATTAATCTTGCGGCATTGACAATTATCGCTGGCGGATTAGCTTGGTATATGTTTCGATAAAGTTTGAGATGAGAATTTTCATAACTTGAGTCTAGTTATGAAAGATAGAGTAGGGGTTCACTTGCATTCTTTACATCTTGACTTCTGTCTTTCGTGTGGACAGATCTGTGACCCTCCGCAATCTTTACAGAAAGCTCTCTGTCTCTCGTGAGGACAGATTCCTTTTCCACCGCACTCTTTACAATCATATCTCTTTCGATTATGAAGACAGATTTCACTGCCTTTGCAGTCTTTGCAATTAGATTTACGTCGGTTATGAGGGCATATGCCTTTACCTTTACACTCTTTACATATGTACTTTACTCGATTATGCTCACAGATGGCGCTGCCTTTACACTCTTTACAATATTTTTTCAATCTTCCGTGAAGACACCCCATACAGTCTTTACAACTATAAATAACTCGATCATGAGGGCAGATCTGTGATCCTTTACAATCTCTGCATTGATGTTTTTGTTTTCCATGAGGGCATTTTTTTCTTTCTTTTTTCTCTTTGTCATCTCCAAGGTTAAACACATCATTCGCCGAGTAAAAAATCTCACTCTCCTCCTCTAACGCTCAACTCGATCTAACGATCAACTCCGCTTTACGCATTCTGTAATAACCTTTGATACCTCGCTCTTTAGCAAGGGTATTCAGCTGTTTTACGGTCTGTTTCTCCATACTTATTATTCATGAAACATTCCTTTAAGATGAAATTTCACTTTCACAAGATACATTGAATTTATCGAGGATTTTTTATCTTGGGAGGGTACGAGAAAATTTTGTCGAGGAATTAAGGGAGAATTTGATTTTTCCTCGGTCAGATTTAATGAAATGCGTTAGTACCGGCCCTTCTACCCTACTGATTTTCGAGTTAGGATTTCGAGTTGGATTTCGACTCAAGATTTTTTTGGCAAAGCAAAACCCATTACAATTATTGAAAGCTAACCGTAAACAGGCTAACCAAATTGCATAGTAGGCTACCCGAAGTGAATAGCATGCTAACAGGAATTTGTAGTAGGCTAACCGGAGTGTATTGTAGTCTAACCGGAGTGTATAGTAGGCTAACCGGAGTGCATAGTAGGCTAAACGGAGTGTATATTACGGAAAATCCTCGCGAAAATCCTAACTCGAAAATCCAACTCGAAAATCCTAAATCGAAAATCCAACTCGAAAATCCTAAATCGAAAATCCAACTAGAAAATCCAACTCGAAATCCGTACTCGAGAATCCAACTCGAAAATCCAACTCGAAATCCTAACTCGAAATCCAACTCGAAATCCTAACTCTGTAAATAGACAACCTCTGCGAGAGTATGAAGCCAGACTATCAGTGAATGACAACAACAAAAAAATGCATTCATAAATATTTTAATGATTGGTTTAGAGTTCAATCGCCAACATATAATAGCAACACAAAAGTTGAAATCAGAATCCGAGTTTCCAAAATGTCCTTTAAGAAAAGAAACTAACGATTGGTTTAGAGTTTAATCGCTAACATAATAACAGAAGAGAAGTTGAAATAATCCGAGTTTCCAAAATGTTCTTTAACATAACAAACTAACGGTACGATTGACTTAGAGTTCAATCGCTAACATAATAACAGCACAAAAGTTAAAGTAGCACGAGTGTTTTAAGCGACAAACCTTACCGAAGATTCAAGCAGTTAAATGCTGTCTTTTGAGATCGTAAAAGCTCTTGTACAACCTGCTCCTATAATACAAGCCGGTTACAGATGTGTTGGTTTGTATGAGAAGAACTAACTCGTGAAAAAACACGCATCTTGTACCCAGGCTCTCTCACAAGCCCAGGTAACGGGCACTTGACTCTCGTGGACAACTACGCCCCACAAATAAATAAATAAATCCGATCGTACCACTTTAGTGGCTACACACTTCTATATTTTTTATCCATTTTCATATTAACCGCTTTCGGGCAAACAAAGCAGATCGAGAAAATGTGAGAAATGCCCAGGAAATATAAAATTCATATACTTGCTGTCTGGACATACTGACAGGACATATATTGATACACCAGCTTCCCGCAAATAACAACTCTCCTAATGTTTCTTTATATTTTAGGACCAGACTGGAAATGGGGAAACCAGGACGGCGGAGCAGGAAACATTGGGCGCGTCTTTAGTGTCGATGGTGGAGTTGTGAAGGTTCTTTCAGTTATCATGGCGAATTACAAAAACAATTTTGTCATCCAATATTCCTTCTCCTCTGAGCCGGGTTAAATAAGCCTTTTTTTTTTCGAAAATGAAGTTCAAACGTACATCAATATATGATATTACATATATGATACACTAGCCGACGTTTAAATTGCAGTTTTAACAACCTAACAGCGTTGTCGAAACAAATGATTCTTTAGTTGCCTCAGGGCCCTAGCCAGACTTCAGAACAAGACGAGGAAAAAAAATGAAGTCTAGAGGCTCAGATATGCTCTTTTAAGCATTTTCCATGGCATTTTTTCCATTTTTTTCTGGGGATTATTTTCTGAATTTAACGTTTTCTAGAAAATGCCAAAACCTCGTCTTGCCTGCAATGTTTGACGTCTTTAACATTCTCATCGATAGGTCCGCTGGCCCAATGGACACACCAACACCTATCGCCATGGTGCAGAAGGAGCAACAGATGTACTTGTTCATCCTGCGGTGAGTTTAGGGAAACCAGCATGAACTAAGGCGCAAAACTACCGACGACCGATACAGACATCTTTGATTCGTTCACTGGTTGTTTTTTCTCATTCTCATTTAACCAGTCGCATATTCGAATCGAGTTTTCGGACCGTCCTTTATACTTGGTATTTTAGGCCAAGTGTACTATGTCACTTTTGATACGTAGCTGCAGTGTAGCATAGATGTAAACTCTCTCTTTCCCTTCAGCAAATTGAATTGATCGTGTAGCTATCGCTTATTTCTCTCGTCTTCTTGCATTGTGTCGGTTAGCTAGAAATGATGCACTGTAATTGACTTATTCTTGTAATCCTAGGACGTGGTGATGATGCCTTCCCTTTCAGCCGGTTCACCACGGCTAGCAGTGGAGTCTGAGGCTTGTCACGTGATGTAAAACCAATCAGAGGCATCGTAGAATTCCCATTGATCAGGCGATACAACTTAAGTGTCACCAATCGATTCAGTTATGCTGACATTCCCGTATATCTATTTAGTGTTAGACTAAGGGATTTTTGAGGACCAGAGTATTGTACCTACTTAGATCACACGATCAAATTTTTGGCTTCAGCTTAGCAACTTATCACTGATGGACAGTTAGGCTACGGTCTTTTCTCCAGACATCGGCCCTGAATGTTACGTTACGTGTAGCGCAAGAAAGTCACTTATGTCGTTTTGAAACTTCGTTCTTCGACGAATTAAAAATCTGAGAGCCGGCTCGTTGATTTTCGTACAAGCCACTTTAAGACCAGTCGCTATATATTTGGTTTTATTATTACTAGCTTGCCAGAGTAACCTATATCCTAAACACGTGCATCTCTTATTACATTGTCAGTATTTAGTACAAATATAAACGCACTGGTAACCCGCCATATAAGACAATAATGATCAATTTAGGCGGTCCTTAAAGAAAACGTGACTTTCCTGAGGTCCAATCGTTTCTTAGATGATGCCTCAGTATATAAAATACAAAACGCAACGGGTGCTGGCTAGGCCTATATTGTCAAACGAAGCCATACCAACCAACAGATATAGATTCTTGTGTGTGCCATCAAAGCTCGACTTGGACGTTTCTCAGTATAATCCAGATAGATTAAACGAGGGTTGCTTTGTACCAAGTGAATTATGTAACCTGGCACCGATTGTGTATCTGTTTGTCTTTTGATATAATATGAAGAGATGTATAACAATAAAAACTGTGTTCCACCATCACTTTCCCTATTGTCTTTCGTCTAATGCAGTCATAATGTAAACTCGTTTCTCCTCTGCGAGGGAAGGGTAAAGACACGGGTGAGGGAGGGAAGGTGGGGTTGGGGAAGAGGTAACCCCGAACATTTGAACTTCTTTTAAGTCTAAACCTATTCCACTATTCACTCTTCAAAATCATCGGCATCAATCAGTAGCATAAGTATAAGGAATGCAACGAATGCAATGCAAGCGGTATTGTCAAGGTGTAAGGAAATTGTAAGTAAATAGGACACGCGATGGCATTCAGTCCGTCTGAGTGCAGCTTAAGGTAGAGGAGGGGGGGGGGGGGGTTTACTTCTTTCAATTTTACTTATCTTTATGCAATGAACGAAGGGTATTTTAATTGGATTACTTGAAACGCGAACGAGATATATCCGCTAAACCCCATGTTAAGTGATGCGGCCTTCCGGTGTATTCGGACCTTAACCACCCACCACCGTCTTACCCACCCACAACTTGTTTCCAGTGCGACTCTCGTCGCGCCGTCGAAATATCCCACCAAACGTAATGCGGTGTAATAGTACACTTTTTCGTTCTCCTAATCCCCAGAGAGTGACACTCTTACATAAGCTGAGCAGCTATGTACTGAGCCAAAGCGTATGGTTTTTGGAGCATCTTGGCTTGAAATAGGGTATGTTTTGTACGTTTTATTCCACCAACAAAGTTTGATCTGTCTGATGTAGAGTAGGATAAATCATGAAGTTGGGTCTGAGGTTATGTTAGTAGAGACAGCTATAGAAACGTACAGACCATGCAAGATCCCTACCACTTCAAACGAACCCGGCAGCCTGTACCTTTCACGTTATCACTTGCCAATCAATCGAACTAGCTAACTAGATCCACGTGATTGTAATATTCTCAATGCTCCTGTTAGCCCTCGGGGGCCTAGTTACCTTTTAGGGCCTGCTTTGGCGAGATTTACACTAAGGGGGTCTAACAATGAATTCATTAATCATCTAATGCACATAAAAATGAAAACTGTAAAAACATGTCACCTTACCCAATTACCTTACCCTAACCCCAACATAACTGCTTCGGAAAACAAAATTCCTGGGTCTTGGGTCACCATTCTTGTAATTAAGGGGAAGAAGCTGTGGGAGGAGCTATTCGATTGGAGAGCTGTGGAGGAGCTTAGAAATTGTCAGATGTTAATTCCATGCAAACTCCTGTATGTTGCCTATAGTATATGTTTCCTGTGCAATGCACAATGGTGCGTACTGGAAGGCCAAAACCAGACATTTTGGTCGAAAATGTATACCAGCCCTGTAATGGGATCGAATCCGACCGGAAGCAGCCAGCTACGCTGCATAGGCTACTGCATTTAGTAGATAAAACAAAAAGAAAATGATATCTTGACAGAAAATGTCTGAGCAGAACGCTGGTGTTTTTCACATTATAAGCACTTTAGCCGCCTATTTTAAGTGTTTTGTGACGCTTTTTTATGGCTTTGCGTGCAAGTATGACCATTGTTGACCACGATATCTCGCCCGCAGATAACATGAAACAGCTGATAGACTCTTTAACTGGCACGCGAAGCATTCAAGATGAAAATGATAAAAATGATTGGATTATGTCTTTGGTAACAATAGGTTTTCTGTAAACTCAATTCATGCTGTCCTGGGGATTTCTCTAACGTGTTTACTGATTATTAGTTAATGAAGTTATAATAACTTTATCGCAACTCTTTTTGGCGTTTGTCGCGTGGCGCTTTTAATAGTTTGACCCGTAAGTTCAAATATATTGACAAGATGTGCTTTTGTTTTTTTGAAAAGTATTTTAATTATAATCATGCTTCAACAGTTGTCGCACTAGCTGCACTCTGTGAAGCATTCTTCTACCAAATTCGTACCCCAAAAGTTGGCGGCATGATTTTATAGCCATCGAGATTGAGCTAGTCTAAATCTGGGTTTGAAGTAGTGTTGATATTTACTGAAACTTTCCTCGAGTACAGCAAGTGGATGATAGATGTCATAACATAAACGCCACTTGTCGCTTCCATCAGCGAACACAGCCGGCTGATGTACAAAGATTCCTGGCCACGCCTGCGGTAGGTTATCAAATTACAAATTAAGATTTGCAGTAACTCGAATTGATATCACATCCTCCGCCTCGAAGCAAACCTCGTCGAAAGATTGCAAATTGGATCCGCGATCCAAGCATGCTGAAAGCAAGAAAGACGCTGGGGGTATTTTTGCCATTTTTGGAATGATTAAATTGCCCAGCTTTTAGAAGATTTAAATCAAAATATGACACAATAATTACATTTCATTTGCGTTAAATTGTTGTCTTTAGCTAAATTCAGTTTTTCAAGCCTTTTACCGTAACTATGTATAAAGATTCTGGTACTTAATAGTTGTTTTATGGTGACAGGCTGCATCTAATAAGTTAGCTGTTTACACGATAATTGGGTCTTGGGCTTTGTTTGTTACGTCCGGGCGTGTACAGATTTCTGTGTTGTATTTTTGCAACAGCCTGCGTGCCCTTCTTTAGGTCAATTTTCATTTATATAAAGGATTAATTTCGGGTAGGGGTGTGCCGCGAACGTTTTCAAACCCTGACCCTATCTAAGGATAAAGAAAACGAAAATTAATACCCTTTCAGTATGGCCCAAACCCGAAAATTAACACCCTATTCAAGGGGAGGAGAAGCATTCCGTGACGACTCAAATAACGGCTAACCGCGCACGGCAAAGCTGAAATCTTTCAAAATCGCTTTGTTAATACTTAATGACGGATAGTTCAGTTTTAACAATTTTTTTTTTCGTTTAGCTGGGCGTTTATTTTAGCTGATAGAATTTAGCTACCCTATCTAAGGATCACACCGGGAACACAATGCCAAAAGGACCAAAAATGATACCCTATTTAAGGACCGAGAACCTCAAAAAACATACCCTATCCCGCGGCACATACCTATATAGCCCATATGTGGGAGTACCCCCCCCCCCCCCCCCCCCCCCCCCCCGCGGCAATGCATGCTTTCATTCTCCCTGGACAATTCTAAATCAGTGCCATATGTGAGCAAAATTTTCCACGATTCGGTTTCAGTAAACCGTTATCAATTAGCAAACAGTTCTCGATGCCAGACGAAGTGCTTACGTTTCGTGCCTATATAGCCTAGCAAATTTGAATCGCCATGTCAACCTCGTCATGTTAGTTTACGTGGTAAAAGAAAGAATTATAATCTTAAATAATCTTAGATAATCTTGATTGAAGTGAATTTGTCTTAGCTCATCTTAATTGATACTACTGCAAAATTCTTAGCCAAATTAATTTGTTCAATGTGTCCTCATTTGTTTTGTTTTTGAAATCGTTTCCATTTCTCTTATCAAAGCTATCTTCTAAAATGAAAGAGGCTCATAAAACAATTAACACATATACGTGATCATCATTATGGAGGGGCACATTGGTTGTTGCCATATTGGACATTTTTTATGCGGTATTTCGATATTTTAATCTTAATTGCGGTATTGCGATATTCTTTAAACCTGCGGGATGTGTTTCTTAGCGTTTTGGTTGACGATTGTCGTATAAAAATGTATCTTTCACGCTTTGCCGATTAGTTTCATTAGTTTCTGGTCGTTTTGGAATCAAGATGAAGCATTCTTATTTGCCACATATTTTAATCTACAATTCGACTGTTTTAAGAACCAGCTAAAAGCCGTGTTATTATTTCCACGGTCTCACCGCTCCTTCTATCTACGCTTTTTTTTTTCACTCGTTATCCAGTTATCCAGGCTTGCTATGACCTTGCAGTATTTTTCGATTGTTTTTTTTTTGTTATTTTTCGTTATTGCAATATTTGCCATTTTTTTGGCGGTAATGTGGTGTTCAGGAACCCTCTTGTCCCCCATCATGAAGTTTATCGATAAATTGAATTTTCGTGATTTAGTAAGTCGATTTCTGTGCCTCAAGTTGCACAACTTAGACACCAGACAGACAACATTGGTACTTGTCACTTGACAGATCAATTCAGAATATATTTCATAATGCCTGGCATGGAAGAGTTTGACTCTCGATGAATGGGAAATCAATCATTTAGAGCAGATGAACAATGAAGATAGTAAAGTATTTTTCATCCCTGAAAATAACGTAGGCGGCCGTGGAATCATACTCTTTAGATGAATTGAAGAAGGTTTCACTGAGATCATGACCCCATCTTGCAATTGGCTGGGGGGGAGAAGACTGGAAATATATAGCAAATAAATTCCAGTAGCTTTTCCGCAAACTACACGGTTTTTAAATTTTTTCCATTTTTTCGAAATGTACAAGTCCCCTTTTCCGCGTTATTTTTCTACAGTAGTAATGTACTAATTTTGTAGTGTTGTATAAATAACTCAGAATAAAAAAAAAACAAAAAAAAAAAAAACGAGAACACTGATTTTCCGCTCGACGTTACTTTAATTTTATGGCCAAAATACAACATGGCGTACTACTCTCAACATTCTAATTCCTAAATACAGTAACTGTATACAACACTTTGTAGATGTGAATTGTAAGGAATAAGTTATCTGACGGGGAGACCACAAAAATTTACTTACCTGTGTGGAACTCAGGCAGGTCATTCGTGAACGACCTATTTAATTAATATAACAGGATTATAACTCAAATTTCAGAGCACTCGACATTTGGGCGAGTGGCCTTCAAGCTGCACTCGCCCAGATTATTTTTAACTCTCCCAGTCTCTTCCACACAAACACAGAAAACACTTAGTGCCCCCTCCCCCTAAACACCAAATATTCAACTTTAATTTTTAATCACGTTTAAGGAAGTTTACAAAGGTTTCGAGTAGTTTAAACTAATTATCCTTCTGTGTTGAGTTTCTCGGTTCATTTTCAAGGTGTTTCAACACATGTTATTCGGACATCTCAGGATCTGACTCACAGTCCGATATCATCCCCTCATCATCTGTGTCTAGCTTCTTCTTCATTTCGCAACGATAGGCGCTCAACTTGCCACTTCGACGAAAATTTCTGTTACCTTGTCTTTTCGTATTCGCGAGAATCACGGACCGTTGTTGACGTGCTGTTGCCAGGAGCGCTATTTCCTCACTTGCGGATACCGCTGTAGACACCCCAGGAAGATATCTTCGCATTTTACATGTACACTTTTTGCGTGCATTGTGAATGAGTATAAAGGTTTAAATAGTTAACTACGGTATGCAGTTTTACAATCTTGTTGCATTGATTATACTTGAACGTTTCCGTTTTGCTATTAGTCAGTCGTGAATTACTTACGATCAACGACCTAAAGCTATTACTGACATAATTGGCTCAATATTGATTATTAAGTACACTTTTTCAACCTTCAGTCTGCGTCGACGACCAAGAAGCCGACAGCCAGGAGGTTTGGAGATGCAGGATGGGGCTTAAAATCAAGGCGGGATGCGGGAAATGAAAAATTTTAGTGGTTGGATACGGGATGAAATTGTTTTGGCGGGACCGGGATGTATTAGTTTTTGTAGGCAGGATGTGGGATGTTGTGAAATCTAAAGCGGGATGAAGAAGTATCAAACACGTCTAAAATAACAAGTAAACCTGGCCACTTTTTTTCGGTGACTACTGTGTTTCCACCAAAATAAATAGTTTTAATTTCTCGACCAATTAAAAAACAACGTGACTAACTTAGGAGTACAGAGCACGAGTTTTCCAGCCACTATAATACAACTGTATTTTAATTTCTCTACTAGACTTAGTACACAGAGGTTTTGGAAAAGCAAATAAAATTATCATAATTTGTTGACATATTAAAAAGCGATGTGACGAACGTAGTACATATGTCAAGTTCATGTGACCAACCTACGTGTATACAAATTAAAAGCAAACGTGATTCTGAACTAAGTACACAGGGCAGGAGTTTCTCGTGAATTTCTAAAGAGAGAGAATTCGTTTCATTTGTCAAAAGATCAAAAAGCGATGTGACTAACTTAAGTACACATGTCAAGAACATGTCGCCAGACTAAACACAGGAGCAGGAGTTTCTCGGGCATCAACAAATTTGATATTTTCATTTTCAAAATAAACTGTTCGCCCCAAACAAATCCTTTAAGTTTCGAGGGTCGTGTAATACAACCGGTGCTGGCGTTCATCTTCTGCGCTCGGCTGGAATGACATCTGAGCTAATTTGTCTTATATGCTGATACTTTGCTATTCAGAGTGTAGTATGTTAGTTGGTTGCCAGATATAGCAGCTATATGCCCGTTCGTACTAGAATAATCAGTACAATATATATTTATAATGCAAAGCCTCTCTAACGCCCTTTTCATACACGTGAATATAATATGTCAACTTCGTATATTTTCCCTTGGCCGCAGCCATAGCCGTAGCTCAATAACACGATAACCGATATTCTAGGATTAAAATTTCTCCGAGTTTTAACATTTCTTATACAAGTGTGTTTCTCACCGCAATTTTTTTCAAGAGAACCAAAAATATGAAAAGAAATCCTCACTAAAAAGTTACTTAATTAAAATCAAAACACGCGCCAACTCAGTAAACACTGCTTTGGGCCTTGCAGTTAAATTTGTTGGGAATGGTCTAAATTGTGAATTTGTAAGAAATAGCACAGTAATAATAAAAAATAAATAAATGATACTCTATTAGGAGTTTTATTTTTTCTCCATCGCTATTAATCCAGATGTTATGCTAATAACGCGGATACCGATACTGAAGAAAGAAAGAAATAGCTAAGAGAGATGATGCACTGTAATTGACTTATTCTTGTAATCCTAGGACGGGGTGATGATGCCTTCCCTTTCAGCCGGTTCACCACGGCTAGCAGTGGAGTCTGAGGCTTGTCACGTGATGTAAACCGATCAGAAACATCGTAGGATTCCCATTGATCAGGCGATACAACTAAAGAGTCACCAATCGATTCAGTTATGCTGACATTCCCGTATACCTATTTAGTGTTAGGCTAAGGCATTTTTGAGGGTCAGAGTTTTGTACCTACTTAGATCACACGAGGCAATTTTTGGCTTCCGCTTAGCAACTTATCACTGCATGATAATGGACAGTTAGGCTACGGTCTTTTCTTCAGACATCGGCCGTGCATGTTAAGAATTAAAATTCATGATTCATTGCGTGATCAGCCTTAGTTAAAATTCCCATTCCACTATGTAGTTTTGAGAAGTGTTCCGATAGGACATCTTGATCTACTTACAAACAGACCTGAGTACCCAGTTGCTGTTACGTTAGTGTAGCGCAAGAAAGTCACTTATGTCGTTTTGAAACTTCGTTCTTCGACGAATTAAAAATCTGAGAGCCGGCTCGTTGACTTTCGTAGAAGCCACTTTAAGACCAGTCGCTTTATGTTTTGTTTTTATAATTACTAGCTTGCCAGAGTAACCTACATCCTAAACACGTGCATCTCTTATTACATTGTCAGTATTTAGTAGAAATATAAACGCATTGGTAACCCGCCTTAAAGAAAAAGCGACTTTCCTGAGGTCCAATCGTTTCTTAGATGATGCCTCAGTATATAAAATACAAAACGCAACGGGTGCTGGCTTGGCCTATATTGTCAAACGAAGCCATACCAGCCAACAGATATAGATTCTTGTGTGCGCATCAAAGCTCGACTTGGACGTTTCTCAGTGTAATCCAGATAGATTTTAAAAACGAGGGTTCCTTTGTACCAAGTGAATTATGTAACCTGGCACCGATTGTGTATCTGTTTGTCTTTTGATATAATATGAAGAAATGTATAACAATAAAAACTGTGTTCCACCATCACTTTCCCTATTGTCTTTCGTCTAATGCAGTCATAATGTAAACTCGTTTCTCGTCTGCGAGGGAAGGTTAAGGACCGGGGTGAGGGAGGGAGTGTGGGGTTGGGGAAGAGGTAATCCCGAACATTTGAACATCTTTTAAGTCTAAACCTATTCCACTATTCACTCTTCAAAATCATCGGCATCAATCAGTAGCATAAGTATAAGGAATGCAACGAATGCAATGCAAGCGGTATTGTCAAGGTGTAAGGAAATTGTAAGTAAATAGGACACGCGATGGCATTCAGTCCGTCTGAGTGCAGCTTAAGGTAGAGGAGGGGGGGGGGGGGGGGGGGTTGTTACTTCTTTCAATTTTACTTATCTTTATGCAATGAACGAAGGGTATTTTAATTGGATTACTTGAAACGCGAACGAGATATATCCGCTAAACCCCATGTTAAGTGACGCGGCCTTCCGGTGTATTCGGACCTTAACCACCCACCACCGTCTTACCCACCCACAACTTGTTT
This sequence comes from Meandrina meandrites, assembly GCA_963693305.1. NCBI lineage: Eukaryota > Metazoa > Cnidaria > Anthozoa > Scleractinia > Meandrinidae > Meandrina > Meandrina meandrites. The sequence continues at coordinate 2,933,025 of OY855903.1, read as the reverse complement.
CAAGTGCGACTCTCGTCGCGTCGTCGAAATATCCCACCAAACGTAATGCGGTGTAATAGTACACTTTTTCATTCTCCTAATCCCCAGAGAGTGACACTCTTACATAAGCTGAGCAGCTATGTACTGAGCCAAAGCGTATGGTTTTTGGAGCATCTTGGCTTGAAATAGGGTATGTTTTGTACGTTTTATTCCACCAACAAAGTTTGATCTGTCTGATGTAGAGTAGGATAAATCATGAAGTTGGGTCTGAGGTTACGTTAGTAGAGACAGCTATAGAAACGTACAGACCATGCAAGATCCCTACCACTTCAAACGAACCCGGCAGCCTGTACCTTTCACGTTATCACTTGCCAATCAATCGAACTAGCTAACTAGATCCACGTGAATGTAATATTCTCAATGCTCCTGTTAGCCATCGGGGGCCTAGTTACCTTTTAGGGCTTGCTTTGGCGAGATTTACACTAAGGGGGTCTAACAATGAATTCATTAATCATCTAATGCACATAAAAATGAAAACTGTAAAAACATGTCACCTTACCCAATTACCTTACCCTAACCCCAACATAACTGCTTCGGAAAACAAAATTCCTGGGTCTTGGGTCACCATTCTTGTAATTAAGGGGAAGAAGCTGTGGGAGGAGCTATTCGATTGGAGAGCTGTGGAGGAGCTTAGAAATTGTCAGATGTTAATTCCATGCAAACTCCTGTATGTTGCCTATAGTATATGTTTCCTGTGCAATGCACAATGGTGCGTACTGGAAGGCCAAAACCAGACATTTTGGTCGAAAATGTATACCAGCCCTGTAATGGGATCGAATCCGACCGGAAGCAGCCAGCTAGCTGCACAGGCTACTGCATTTATAAAACAAAAAGAAAATGATATCTTGACAGAAAATGTCTGAGCAGAACGCTGGTGTTTTTCACATTATACGCACTTTAGCCGCCTATTTTAAGTGTTTTGTGACGCTTTTTTATGGCTTTGCGTGCAAGTATGACCATTGTTGACCACGATATCTCGCCCGCAGATAACATGAAACAGCTGATAGACTCTTTAACTGGCACGCGAAGCATTCAAGATGAAAATGATAAAAATGATTGGATTATGTCTTTGGTAACAATAGGTTTTCTGTAAACTCAATTCATGCTGTCCTAGGGATTTCTTTAACGTGTTTACTGATTATTAGTTAATGAAGTCATAATAACTTTATCGCAACTCTTTTTGGCGTTTGTCGCGTGGCGCTTTTAATAGTTTGACCCGTAAGTTCAAATATATTGACAAGATGTGCTTTTGTTTTTTTGAAAAGTATTTTAATTATAATCATGCTTCAACAGTTGTCGCACTAGCTGCACTCTGTGAAGCATTCTTCTACCAAATTCGCACCCCAAAAGTTGGCGGCATGATTTTATAGCCATCGAGATTGAGCTAGTCTAAATCTGGGTTTGAAGTAGTGTTGATATTTCCTGAAACTTTCCTCGAGTACAGCAAGTGGATGATAGATGTCATAACATAAACGCCACTTGTCGCTTCCATCAGCGAACACAGCCGGCTGATGTACAAAGATTCCTGGCCACGCCTGCGGTAGGTTATCAAATTACAAATTAAGATTTGCAGTAACTCGAATTGATATCACATCCTCCGCCTCGAAGCAAACCTCGTCGAAAGATTGCAAATTGGATCCGCGATCCAAGCATGCTGAAAGCAAGAAAGACGCTGGGGGTATTTTTGCCATTTTTGGAATGATTAAATTGCCCAGCTTTTAGAAGATTTAAATCAAAATATGACACAATAATTACATTTTATTTGCGTTAAATTGTTGTCTTTAGCTAAATTCAGTTTTTCAAGCCTTTTACCGTAACTATGTATAAAGAATCTGGTACTTAATAGTTGTTTTATGGTGACAGGCTGCATCTAATAAGTTAAGCTGTTTGCACGATAATTGGGTCTTGGGCTTTGTTTGTTGCGTCCGGGCGTGTACAGATTTCTGTGTTGTATTTTTGCAACAGCCTGCGTGCCCTTCTTTAGGTCAATTTTCTTTTATATAAAGGATTAATTTCGGGTAGGGGTGTGCCGCGAACGTTTTCAAACCCTGACCCTATCTAAGGATAAAGAAAACGAAAATTAATACCCTTTCTAAGGCCCAAACCCGAAAATTAACACCCTATTCAAGGGGAGGAGAAGCATTCCGTGACGACTCAAATAACGGCTAACCGCGCACGGCAAAGCTGAAATCTTTCAAAATCGCTTTGTTAATACTTAATGACGGATAGTTCAGTTTTAACAATTTTTTTTTCGTTTAGCTGGGCGTTTATTTTAGCTGATAGAATTTAGCTACCCTATCTAAGGATCACACCGGGAACACAATGCCAAAAGGACCAAAAATGATACCCTATTTAAGGACCGAGAACCTGAAAAAACATACCCTATCCCGCGGCACATACCTATATAGCCCATATGTGGGAGTACCCCCCCCCCCCCCCCCCCCCCCCCGCGGCAATGCATGCTTTCATTCTCCCTGGACAATTCTAAATCAGTGCCATATGTGAGCAAAATTTTCCACGATTCGGTTTCAGTAAACCGTTATCAATTAGCAGACAGTTCTCGATGCCAGACGAAGTGCTTACGTTTCGTGCCTATATAGCCTAGCAAATTTGAATCGCCATGTCAACCTCGTCATGTTAGTTTACGTGGTAAAAGAAAGAATTGTAATCTTAAATAATCTTAAATAATCTTGATTGAAGTGAATTTGTCTTAGCTCATCTTAATTGATACTACTGCAAAATTCTTAGCCAAATTAATTTGTTCAATGTGTCCTCATTTGTTTTGTTTTTGAAATCGTTTCCATTTCTCTTATCAAAGCTATCTTCTGAAATGAAAGAGGCTCATAAAACAATTAACACATATACGTGATCATCATTATGGAGGGGCACATTGGTTGTTGCCATATTGGACATTTTTTATGCGGTATTTCGATATTTTAATCTTAATTGCGGTATTGCGATATTCTTTAAACCTGCGGGATGTGTTTCTTAGCGTTTTGGTTGACGATTGTCGTATAAAAATGTATCTTTCACGCTTTGCCGATTAGTTTCATTAGTTTCTGGTCGTTTTGGAATCAAGATGAAGCATTCTTATTTGCCACATATTTTAATCTACAATTCGACTGTTTTAAGAACCAGCTAAAAGCCGTGTTATTATTTCCACGGTCTCACCGCTCCTTCTATCTACGCTTTTTTTTTCACTCGTTATCCAGTTATCCAGGCTTGCTATGACCTTGCAGTATTTTTCGATTGTTTTTTTTTTTTGTTATTTTTCGTTATTGCGTTCGTTATTGTGTTCAGGAACCCTCTTGAATTGAATTGAATTGAATTGAATTTTCGTGATTTAGTAAGTCGATTTCTGTGCCTCAAGTTGCACAACTTAGACACCAGACAGACAACATTGATACTTATATATTTCATAATGCCTGGCATGGAAGAGTTTGACTCTCGATGAATGGGAAATCAATCATTTAGAGCAGATGAACAATGAAGATAGTAAAGTATTTTTCATCCCTGAAAATAACGTAGGCGGCCGTGGAATCATACTCTTTAGATGAATTGAAGAAGGTTTCACTGAGATCATGACCCCATCTTGCACTGCGCAAAAGCATAAATATTCTAGAGTATTCTAGCGTTGAATACGCAATCGCGACTCGATTGAATCCTGGAGTATTCAAGACGCACACAATACATGATAAACACCTGAAATATTCGTATCGAATATGGCTGAATACGCTCTGTGCAATATCGTTCGTGGATTTTCTTGATTATACCACACATCTGGCGGGATCATAGAGTATGAAGACGAATCCTTTGGTATAAAAAGTCATGAAACGGAAGATGACTGTTTTGTAGTTATTTTCCTTGAAGTAGTATTTTTGCCCCAAATTCAAACAACTTATTAGGATTTTTACCCGTCTGTCGCGCGTATACGTTCACAACATAAATGGTCATAAATACGTGATCGTGACGCCGAACGCAATAGAATTCTTGAGCATTCATTGGCAATCTCGTTCCCAGAGTCCACGTTCCCGAAGTGTTTACACGGAGCCTATGTAACCGTTTTATAATTATTTTCGAATATGAATGTATAAGCAAGCACTGTATTTTACACCCGGAGAGAAGTTAAACAACATTTTCTCAAAGTCGTTCGCTTCTCGTTACCGGTTTCACTTTGCCAGCGGTTCATCCCAGCACGATCTTCAATTCGCGCTTCGTGTTCTCCGATCGCGCGAGCAAGACTGTAGGCAAGTCTAAAAATCGTGAAGACGCATGTGTTTGATGTATATGTTGCAGTTAATTTCTTTCTTCAGTTAAATTTTATTCTCCTTTGTTTTAAACTCATTATCATACATTACCATACCCCAAAACAAAGGAAGAATAAAATTTAACTGAAGAAAAAAATTACTGCAACATATACAAACTTTTGTCGCAGCCCTGGTAAACAGCAGGAAAACATAACTTTACTGTGGTGTAAAGCTGAAGTTGATTGTTGCTTGGTTGATTCTGGTGATCTATTCATATTGATACCACCGGTTGACTACATCGTTATACAATAGCGAAGTGCGTCGCATAAATCCCAGGGGGGAGGGGGGTATACTAAAAAAGTTCTTATATGGCACTTGAATGGTATTTCCATCTAGTCGAATTTTATCTTTAACATGTTTAAGCTTTTGGAAGCAAGTCACGAGCCAATGTTAGTAACGGTCAGACATCCGGCGACAAGTGTCGAAAAATACCTTTTGCACTAGGTAGGCCTTTATATCAAAGCTAAAGAAATCATTCCAGCATTCTTAGTTTGGCTAAATCAGTATCAATTTGTTTAGATAATAACGGAACACCACCAAAATGCCACTTGCGGAGCTCAAAATTTAAGGACCAATTTATTCGCTTCGCATGCGGTGAGGCGGAATTAGTTTGCAGAATGGCATGTGGCATGTGCTTGCGGAATGGCATAATTAGGCGGAATGTGAAAACATTTGGATGCAGAGGACAATGCAACTTTATTTTGAGACTCCGAGATTTCGAGACTTTGCTAAATTTTGCCGAGACTTATGAATTCTCCATGGAGCATTGTACACCCCTAACGGTAGGGACGAACCGATCAAAATGACGTGCAATTATACAATGCAGACTTGGTTAATTCTGGTGATCTATTCATATTGATACCACCGGTTGACTACATCGTTATACAATAGCGAAGTGCGTCGCATAAATCCCAGCGGGGAGGGGGGTAATAATAATAATAATAATAATAATAATAATAATAATAATAATAATAATAATAATAATAATAATAATAATAATAATAATAATAATAATAAAATATTTATATAGTGCCAATATCCTAAAAGTTCAAAAGTTAAAAAAGTTCTTATATGGGGAGGCTACGCCTAAGGTGTCCAAACCCTTACCCTTCCATATACCATTTTTGATTCATTACTATTATATCTTAGCGTCTATCTTTTGCCAGACATACTAGTCATGAAACGATGTCGGGTTTTTTTTGTTCGCCTCTTTTATATTACTTCAGTTTTGACCCTCATCTTAAGCTCCTTTGAAAATCGCTGAACCCAACAAGCCGCGGAACAATTTAACTACTACTAGACACTTCTAGAGTGTTGTTTACAATGAAGCTGTTTTTAAACATTCATATCTTTCACAACTAAGATGGTTTCTCTTTTACCCTGTTGGAAGTGTTTGTGGGTTTATCTTTTTGCTTCAGAATTGTCAAATCTTAATCATGGTAAACAGTTGTTTCTTTTAATATAAATAGAGCATCTGCCGCAGGGGATGATTATTAACCACCACATAGACGGCTGTTGTTTACCAGATCGAAGAAAACTCTCTCAAAATTCTTACGAAATCGACTTTTCTTTTGCCTTTTATAAATCATCCCACTATGTTCTTTAGATTTTGAGGATGAAACACCGAATGTGCCAAAAATCCAAACCAATCGGCTTTTTAAGATGATTCAAGAATCTAAAGAACTTGATTGAAATGCGAAATTAATTTAGTAAAGAGCTTTGTCCAAGAGAAACAGAGCGTGATTGAAGGCGTTTCTTAATTTTAGCAAAATTGTCTCCTATAAGCTGTTAAACAAGGCAGCCAAGCAAAGAAAATTAGTTTGGTTTCTTAAGCTTGCATTGTTAACATCTCGAATTACATCTGCAGAGGTAAGTTACTTGCTTTAATTTTACAGCAAATTTAACTAATATGATGATGGGGTGACGTCTCCCTCTTTTTTTTTTTGCATTCAAGGTTTTTGTTCAAACGATAAAAGCGCTTTACGGACGGCTTCGTGATCTCGCACTATTTGGGTGCTGCCCTCGACTTTCACAGTCTAACGAAGCACTTGAATGGTATTTCCATCTAGTCGAATTTTATCTTTAACATGTTTAAGCTTTTGGAAGCAAGTCACGAGCCAATGTTACTAACGGTCAGACATCCGGCGACAAGTGTCGAAAAATACCTTTTGCACTAGGTAGGCCTTTATATCAAAGCTAAAGAAATCATTCCAGCATTCTTAGTTTGGCTAAATCAGTATCAAATTGTTTAGATAATAACGGAACACCACCAAAATGCCACTTGCGGAGCTCAAAATTTAAGGTCCAATTTATTCGCTTCGCATGCGGTGAGGCGGAATTAGTTTGCAGAATGGCATGTGGCATGTGCTTGCGGAATGGCATAATTAGGCGGAATGTGAAAACGTTTGGATGCAGAGGACAATGCAACTTTATTTTGAGACTCCGAGATTTCGAGACTTTGCTAAATTTTGCCGAGACTTATGAATTCTCCATGGAGCATTGTACACCCCTAACGGTAGGGACGAACCGATCAAAATGACGTGCAATTATACAATGCAGACTTGGTTAATTCTGGTGATCTATTCATATTGATACCACCGGTTGACTACATCGTTATACAATAGCGAAGTGCGTCGCATAAATCCCAGCGGGGAGGGGGGTAATAATAATAATAATAATAATAATAATAATAATTTATTAACCAATTTCTAAAGGAATTACAATGATTTTACTATTCGAGTAAGAACTTTGTATATTAACCAATTTCTAAAGGAATTACAATGATTTGACTATTCGAGTAAGAACTTTGTATATAAACATATTATTTACATAATAATACAGTGTCTTTAAAAAATGTAGAAAAATAGTAAAAGCGACTTCAAGAGCAACAATAAGAGAAGAACTATATATTAAAAATATTCGATCTAAATTGCAGTACGAGAATTCTCTATAATAATAATAATAATAATAATAATAATAATAATAATAATAATAATAATAATAAAATATTTATATAGTGCCAATATCCTAAAAGTTCAAAAGTTAAAAAAGTTCTTATATGGGGAGGCTACGCCTAAGGTGTCCAAACCCTTACCCTTCCATATACCATTTTTGATTCATTACTATTATATCTTAGCGTCTATCTTTTGCCAGACATACTAGTCATGAAACGATGTCGGGTTTTTTTTGTTCGCCTCTTTTATATTACTTCAGTTTTGACCCTCATCTTAAGCTCCTTTGAAAATCGCTGAACCCAACAAGCCGCGGAACAATTTAACTACTACTAGACACTTCTAGAGTGTTGTTTACAATGAAGCTGTTTTTAAACATTCATATCTTTCACAACTAAGATGGTTTCTCTTTTACCCTGTTGGAAGTGTTTGTGGGTTTATCTTTTTGCTTCAGAATTGTCAAATCTTAATCATGGTAAACAGTTGTTTCTTTTAATATAAATAGAGCATCTGCCGCAGGGGATGATTATTAACCAACACATAGTATTTTATGATCCATCCACTAAAAACAACTCGACGACTGGCAAGCTAAGAAAAATCGACATTGACAGAAACTCAGCGAGAAAACAGAAACTCGCGCGAATTTTCCCTTTTGGCTCCAATCCTCCGTAAGAAAAAAGATGGCGGTGGTACATTTGACCACAGTACCCAGAAAGCTATGTTTTTGCGAAATTCTTTCCCGTACTAACAACACTGTTCATGCTACATTTCAAGTTTTTAAAGCTTTTCTGTGCGTTTTTATGAGCGTTTTTACGGTTTTTGCGCGCTAAGTATTATAGGTAAATGTACCACTCGCAATGTTTTTGCGTCTTTTTTTAAAAAGACGCAAAAATTAAAATTTTGCGCACGTGGATTGGCTCACTACTACAACTGTCAGCGGTATTGGCTCTAAAAAGACTAAGTATGAACTCATACATGAAGTGTGTAACGAACCTGATCCTTTGATTTTCGCCGACTTACCGCCACTTTTATTTGAAAGGTGGGAAGTCGAGGAGGGAAGTCGCAGAAGTCGGAGAGTTCGTTGAAAATGTTGAAACGTTGAAATCTGAATTTTCGAAGTACAGGTATCTTTTCGTTGCGTTAGTTTTCGACACAGCGTCTTCTGTAATTCGGATAACAGTTAGAAGTAGAATTTGATGTCGCATCAACGAAGGAAACTCGACTGAGCGAATTCACGGGTGTAAACAGCTGTAAACAGCCATCGCGAACTACATGTGTAAACTCCTTCATGCTGTTGTTCAGGTAAGCTGAAAAAAGCTCTTATTTACACGTAAAGTGTGTAAACTTCATAAAATTGATGTCTTTGTCTGCACTCCACTGTATATTTACTATAACCAGGCGCATAGAAAGGAAATCAGATATCAGTTTAGGATCCATAATAGTACTATAAACCATACCTATGGTTCCCATGTTTTGTGAGTCATGCAAAGATGCAAGCAATACAGTGTGTGCTGGCTAGCCTAAATATATGTAACACAATCACTGCTTAGTCAAAAAAGCACTCCAGTTAGCCTACAGGGCTAACTGTGTGGAGAGAGGCACTCTGAGAGCCTGGGCTGTATGTGGTTTAAGTAGTTTATAAAGCTTCATGTTGCTTGCCTACCTTTTGCTGGCTATTTACCGAGTTAGGATAATTTTCAAGTTAGGATTTCGAGTTGGATTTTCAAGTTGGATTTCGAGTTAGGATTGCGAGTTGGATTTTCGAGTTGGATTTTTGAGTTAGGATTTTCGAGGATTTTCTGTACTATACGCTCCGTTTAGCCTACTATGCACTTCGGTTAGCCTACTATACACTCTGGTTAGCCTACTATGCACTCCTGTTAGCCCACTACACACTCCTGTTAGCCTACTACAGTGGAACCCCGCCTAACGGCCACCTCGTTAATACGGCCACCTCGTTATTACGGCCACTTTTTTTTGTCCCGGCAAAATGGTCATACATTTTCTTATAATAAAACCCCGTTAATGCGGCCACCCCGTTAATACGGCCAACGGCCACATTCTGAAATCCGAAACTATACAATCCTTTATAATATTACCCCGCTAATACGGCCACTCAAACCAAATACCTATTAATAATTGACCAAACTAAACAAATACAGTACTTGAGAAACAATAACGAATGACATTATTTTTTAAAAAACGTCTGTAGATCTGAGCTTTTCTCCTCTTCATGAACATCTCTCACAGAAAGATTGTTATCAAGGTCCAATAGATTCGTTAGCATTTTGATGTGGCTCTGTTCAATTGTGATATGTATCTGTCAAGACGTCACTTGAAGTAGACCAGTCATGAAATTTGACCCTACCCCGTTTATACGGCCACCCCGTTAATACGGCCAAATTTCCATGGCCCGTTGGTGGCCGTATTAACGGGGTTCCACTGTACTCACTTCGGTTAGCCTACTATGCACTCCGGTTAGCCTGTTTGAAAAATAATCCTAAATCGAAAATCTAACTCGAAAATCCAACTCGAAAATCCAACTCGAAATCCTAACTTGAAATCCAACTCGAAATCCTAACTCGGGAGTTAGTTTGTCTCATATAATCCATTCAAGATTTTAGATCAGCTAATTACATAGAAATGAAGAAGCTCTTAAGGTGATACAAGTAAACTACTGCATGTAACACCTACATGCCAACCTGCATATAATGTCACGCATACAGTTTCCAAAAAGTCCTGTGGCTTTATAACTAAAAGGAATTATATATTTGTAGATGTAGCATCTGTAATGAGCGTTTGCAGTCTTTTTTTTATGCTGACTGCCCAATAAGACACACACATTCATGGACATTTGCAGGAGGCTGTGGTTCCAACTTAAGCCCCGGTCAAACGGCACATGGAAGTCAATTAGCAATATTATTGGATGAGACTGAGTATGATATGAAGAATTATGCAGATTGAGGAGGGATAACACCCTCTAAGATCTGGGCTTCGACAAAACACTGACCACTAGTCAGCTGACTCCTTAGTACTGACCCACCTTACCGACCCCCTTAAAAATCACCAGGAAAAAAAAATATAAAAAGTGTAATACAAATCAAGTTTGTAATGTTACTTCAAGTTCCAAGATGGTAAACAAGTGTTGCAAAGGTCTGACACTTTAAGCTACTTTTCTTCTTTCATTACAAGTATATAACTTATTTTGTGCTCGTTTAACCATAAACAGAACCTGTACTTAAAACAAAAGAAGAGAAGTAGCTACGTGTATGTAGCACTCGCCCGCCATCAGTTAACAAGACATTTATGAACTTCATTTGTGCTACACTTAGTTTTTTCCCAATGATTTTTAAGGGGGTCAGTGTTTTGTGGAAGCCCCTGAGTGCTGCATAATTCTTCATATCATACAAAAGCCAAATTCAATAAATATATTGTTGTAGTATGCATTCAAAATATTTCCAGAGCTCTAAAAACACAATGCATTGAAATTGGTTCTCACATGTCTTCAATGTATAATTTTTGCAAAACATTGGCCAATTCCTCTGCCATTCTTGAATTTGGATGTTTCCGTCTTGAAGATGAGAAACAACATGACACAAGCGCTCAGTTTCAAAACATTCGGACCGCTGTATAAATGCTACTTACTTACGTGTAAGAACACAAAGAGAATCACTTGGCAATTTTTCCTATAAATTAACTTGATTGAGTGCAGCAATTATTTAAAATAGTGAATTCAAGCATTTATCACAGCGAAAGTGTATCAAAGCCGCATGATATCAGCCGCTCGGATCATTTGTAGTCCACGCACTGTCTCTGATTTCAGGTCGATAGAAGAATTATTCACCGCGTGCCCATAAAACATCTCGGAACAGCAAAACTACTGTCTAGACTGGGTGATTTGACTCAGCCTAGAATCTTATTTAGTAGACTCAGCTGTAGCTTTGAAAACATGGCCATTGGTAAACAGATATTAATGCTGCGATGCGATAAACGCAAATACATTCTGTCCGGCTTCTATCGCTGTGCTTTCGCGGCAGTAATAAAATTAATTTCCTAGTATTCCCGGTCAAAGCTCATCTAAAAATCAGATGAAGAGATAGACATTGTCAGTTTCAATAGAACGGAGGTGACTGCAGTGCCCAAAGCATAAAAATTGTGTTGCAGAAGGTCTCAGAAGACTCATAATGCCAAGATATAAAAGGTAGTATTGATAAGAGCTCACCGAGCATCGTTCTTGATTTGACGTCACAAGCGTACTCTCCCCAGACTTCCGTTAGCGCGGTCGCGAACCACACAAAACCTGACTTCGGCAGGGCATAGAAAATCGAGAATTAAACCAAATCGACAGTTTTTTAGCGAAAAAAAAATTTTGGTGTTAGGTGCACTTTAAGCAAAATGTATGTTTGAGTGAAAGCCATGAAACACAGTCTCCACTGCTTGGTACAAAACAGGGCTTGAAACTACCTTTTTTTCTAGCTAGCCTTATGGCTATTGACAGCTTTGATTTCACTAGCCAAAAACAATTTTCTACTTGCCGAGTAAAAAAAAAAACAACTTCACAGAGCCTTTACCTGGTCCAATAACTTCAACAAAAAAAATTGTATCAGAAATAAAGCATTTTGATTCGCTGATGTAAGCTGTTGATGCTCCCATCTGTGTTATTTACATGTACTTGTACATGTATATACACTGTAGTGCTTTTTAATCACTGACTCATGACTTCTAAAAAGAGTTTAAGTAGGTGACTGTCCTTGTGTGGCATCTGTCAGATAGCAATACCAGCTGTGTTATTCATGTAATGATTTTTATAAACTGGCCCAGGGCTTTCAATATAATTTGGCTATCCTTGTGCAGCACCCATTTGAGAGTAATAATTATAAGAAGCTGCAAATACATCACCTTGATAGGTAGTTGCAGGAATTTTAGTCGGTCATGAATTTTTGTGCTCTTTTTATCCACACCATTTGGGATAAAATTCAAGGTACACTGCCTCTGTGCATAAAGTTCTAGCACTTATTTCAGTGCTCTTTGTTAAATGTGTCATAAAATGCTAAATTATATTGGATCCAGTTTTTGTTTGCTGCCTCAATACTGTCAAATTTTTTGATCTCACTGCATGTACATTATATCCTACATGTGCATGGCAGATAACATAACAGTAGTATCTACATGTACAATTGTTTATTATACATGTAGCTTGCACTGTGGATGCAGACTACTGGCAAGCACATTTTTTTCAATAGTGCTCTTTAGGTATTGTTTTTATAGCTCACAACACTACTGTTACATGACAGAAAGGTATCGGTACATGTATACATGTAGATTGTTAAAATCATTGAAAAACTCAGGCGTCTGCTTGTTTTTAGAGTTTTTTTTTTTTACAGTTTTTAAAAATACTTTAGCGTTCAACTTTTTGATAAAATCCTTTTCCAAATCGCTCCTGCTAAGTTGGTTCATTACAAGCATAAACGAAGTATTCAACAAATTTTTGTAAATAGTTTACAATATAAAGATTTTATTTATAAATAAAGTGTTGTTCGTTCAAATAACATGTATGCTGTCTTGCTTATTTTGGATTTTCTTTCGGGTGGATATAAGGAACCCATGGAATTGACATGAGTCTCGAGTTTCAGGTCGAACATCACTGAATAAGTGTTCACGGGTATTCGAGCTATAATAACCGAGTATCACTAGGAATACCCTTACCACCTCACGTATGCGTTAGTATACGATCATGAAAACTTTTCATACTTCACGTGAGTCTCGTGTTCTAGTCGTACATTTCAGAACATGTGGCGTTCTCTAACTACCCGTCTAGTAATGTTATAGTTGCCTGATCGCATGTTAGTCTGTTCTTGACAAAAGGACAGCTGACTTCCTCGCTGTCAAAATTGTGAGACAACTTGGCATTTAATAGTATACGATTCCCAAAAATTACAGCATACTTAACGTGTTCGTTGGTATTCAAAGACGTTCACGGTAGAAGTGGCGGCGTGTGTCCTCGTATTCCAGTCGCATACTCTCGAACAACTGGGAGTATCCAAAGATGTTCGGGTCACAAGTGATCACGGAATGTTCGAGGAAAACCTTAAGAAACATTTATCTAAGAAAATGTTGGCCGTGTACGTTTTCGAACACTTCGAGTTATTCAGGAGTATTCAATTTGAATTCGGAAAAACAGGCCGGATTCTAATAGGATATTTCGGGTGTACTTCGAGTCAGGCGTCATCGAATACGTCAGAACATTACAGCATACGCGGCGTTCACCGATCCGTATTCGGGCGAATTCGGGCCCGAATATTTGGCTTTTTGCGCAGTGTTGGCTGGGGGGAGAAGACTGGAAATATATAGCAAATAAATTCCAGTAGATTTTCCGCAAACTACACGGCTTTTAAATTTTTTCCATTTTTTCGAAATGTACAAGTCCCCTTTTCCGCGTTATTTTTCTACAGTAGTAATGTACTAATTTTGTAGTGTTGTATAAATAACTCAGAATAAAAAAAAAAATAAAAAAAAATAAAAAAAACGAGAACACTGATTTTCCGCTCGACGTTACTTTAATTTTATGGCCAAAATACAACATGGCGTACTACTCTCAACATTCTAATTTCTAAATACAGTGGGATTATAAGAATAAGTTATCTGACGGGGAGACCACAAAAATTTACTTACCTGTGTGGAACTCAGGCAGGTCATTCGTGAACGACCTATTTAATTAATATAACAGGATTATAACTCAAATTTCAGAGCACTCGACATTTGGGCGAGTGGCCTTCAAGCTGCACTCGCCCAGATTATTTTTAACTCGCCCAGTCTCTTCCACACAAACACAGAAAACACTTAGTGCCCCCTCCCCCTAAACACCAAATATTCAACTTTAATTTTTAATCACGTTTAAGGAAGTTTACAAAGGTTTCGAGTAGTTTAAACTAATTATCCTTCTGTGTTGAGTTTCTCGGTTCATTTTCAAGGTGTTTCAACACATGTTATTCGGACATCTCAGGATCTGACTCACAGTCCGATACCATCCCCTCATCATCTGTGTCTAGCTTCTTCTTCATTTCGCAACGATAGGCGGTCAACTTGCCACATCGATGAAAATTTCTGTTACCTTGTCTTTTCGTATTCGCGAGAATCATGGACCGTTGTTGACGTGCTGTTGCCAGGAGCGCTATTTCCTCACTTGCGGATACCGCTGTAGACACCCCAAGAAGATATCTTCGCATTTTACATGTACACTTTTTGCGTGCATTGTGAATGAGTATAAAGGTTTAAATAGTTAACTACGGTATGCAGTTTTACAATCTTGTTGCATTGATTATACTTGAACGTTTCCGTTTTGCTATGAGTCAGTCGTGAATTACTCACGATCAACGACCTAAAGCTATTACTGACATAATTGGCTCAATATTGGTTATTATTAAGTACACTTTTTCAACCTTCAGTCTGCGTCGACGACCAAGAAGCCGACAGCCAGGAGGTTTGGAGATGCAGGATGGGGCTTAAAATCAAGGCGGGATGCGGGAAATGAAAAGTTTTAGTGGTTGGATACGGGATGAAATTGTTTTGGCGGGACCGGGATGTATTAGTTTTTGTAGGCAGGATGTGGGATGTTGTGAAATCTAAAGCGGGATGAAGAAGTATCAAACACGTCTAAAATAGCAAGTTAACCCGACCACTTTTTTTCGGTGACTACTGTGTTTCCACCAAAATAAATAGTTTTAATTTCTCGACCAATTAAAAAACAACGTGACTAACTTAGAAGTACAGAGCACGAGTTTTCCAGCCACTATAATACAGCTGTATTTTAATTTCTCTACTAGACTTAGTACACAGAGCAGGAGTTTTGGAAAAGCAAATAAAATTATCATAATTTGTTGACATATTAAAAAGCGATGCGACGAACGTAGTATATATGTCAAGTTCATGTGACCAACCTACGTGTATACAAATTAAAAGCAAACGTGATTCTGAACTAAGTACACAGGGCAGGAGTTTCTCGTGAATTTCTAAAGAGAGAGAATTCGTTTCATTTGTCAAAAGATTAAAAAGCGATGTGACCAAACGTAATGCTGTCACTCTGAATAGTACACTTTTTCATTCTCCTAATCTCCGGAGAGTGACACTCTTACATAAGCTGAGTAGCTATGTACTGAGCCAAAGCGTATGGTTTTTGGAGCATCTTGGCTTGAAATAGGGTATGTTTTGTACGTTTTATTCCACCAACAAAGTTTGATCTGTCTGATGTAGAGTAGGATAAATCATGAATTTGGGTCTGAGGTTATGTTAGTAGAGACAGCTATAGAAACGTACAGACCATGCAAGATTCCTACCACTTCAAACGAACCCGGCAGCCTGCACCTTTCACGTTATCACTTGCCAATCAATCGAACTGGCTAACTAGATCCACGTGAATGTAATATTCCCCGTCAATGCTCCAATTAGCCCTCGGGGGCCTAGTTACCTTTTAGGGCCTGCTTTGGCGAGATTTACACTAAGGGGGTCTAATAATGAATTCATTAATCATCTAATGCACATAAAAATGAAAACTGTAAAAACATGTCACCTTACCCAATTACCTTACCCTAACCCTAACATAACTGCTTCGGAAAACAAAAATCCTGGGTCTTGGGCTATTCGATTGGAGAGCTGTGGAGGAGCTTAGAAATTGTCAGATGCTAATTCCATGCAAACTCTTGTATGTTGCCTATAGTATATGTTTCCAGTGCAATGCACAATGGTGCGTACTGGAAGGCCAAAACCAGACATTTTGGTCGAAAATGTATACCAGCCCTGTAATGGGATCGAATCCGACCGGAAGCAGCCAGCTACGCTGCATAGGCTACTGCATTTAGTAGATAAAACAAAAAGAAAATGATATCTTGACAGAAAATGTCTGAGCAGAACGCTGGTGTTTTTCACATTATACGCACTTTAGCCGCCTATTTTAAGTGTTTTGTGACGCTTTTTTATGGCTTTGCGTGCAAGTATGACCATTGTTCACCACGTCTGCGATATCTCGCCCGCAGATAACATGAAACAGCTGATAGACTCTTTAACTGGCACGCGAAGCATTCAAGATGAAAATGATAAAAATGATTGGATTATGTCTTTGGTAACAATAGGTTTTCTGTAAACTCAATTCATGCTGTCCTAGGGATTTCTCTAACGTGTTTACTGATTATTAGTTAATGAAGGTATAATAACTTTATCGCAACTCTTTTTGGCGTTTGTCGCGTGGCGCTTTTAATAGTTCGACCCGTAAGTTCAAATATATTGACAAGATGTACTTTTGTTTTTTGAAAAGTATTTTAATTATAATCATGCTTCAACAGTTGTCGCACTAGCTGCGCTCTGTGAAGCATTCTTCTACCAAATTCGCACCCCAAAAGTTGGCGGCATGATTTTATAGCCATCGAGATTGAGCTAGTCTAAATCTGGGTTTAAAGTAGTGTTGATATTTCCTGAAACTTTCCTCGAGTACAGCAAGTGGATGATAGATGTCATAACATAAACGCCACTTGTCGCTTCCATCAGCGAACACAGCCGGCTGATGTACAAAGATTCCTGGCCACGCCTGCGGTAGGTTATCAAGCGGTCCAGGACGTTTGATTTTATCAGTTCTAGAAATTTAAACTGACAAATTGCAAATTAAGATTTGCAGTAACTCGAATTGATATCACATCCTCCGCCTCGAAGCAAACCTCGTCGAAAGATTGCAAATTTGATCCGCGATCCAAGCATGCTGAAAGCAAGAAAGACGCTGGGGGTATTTTTGCCATTTTTGGAATGATTAAATTGCCCAGCTTTTAGAAGATTTAAATCAAAATATGACACAATAATTACATTTTATTTGCGTTAAATTGTTGTCTTTAGCTAAATTCAGTTTTTCAAGTCTTTTACCGTAACTATGTATATAGATTCTGGTACGTAATAATTGTTTTATGGTGACAGGCTGCACCTAATAAGTTAGCTGTTTACACGATAATTGGGTCTTGGGCTTTGTTTGTTGTGTCCAGGCGTGTACAGATTTCTGTGTTGTATTTTTGCAACAGCCTGCTTGCCCTTCTTTAGGTCAATTTTCATTTATATAAAGGATTAAACGCTTACACCAATGCATGCTTTCATTCTCCCTGGACAATTCTAAATCAGTGCCATATGTGAGCAAAATGTTCCACGATTCTGTTTCAGTAAACCGTTATCAATTAGCAGACAGTTCTCGATGCCAGACGAAGTGCTTACGTTTCGTGCCTATATAGCCTTGCAAATTTGAATCGCCATGTCAACCTCGTCATGTTAGTTTACGTGGTAGAAGAAAGAATTATAATCTTAAATAATCTTAAATAATCTTGATTGAAGTGAATTTGTCTTAGCTCATCTTAATTAATACTACTGCAAAATTCTTAGCCAAATTAATTTGTTCAAATGTGTCCTCTTTCTTTGTTTTTGAAATCGTTTCCATTTCTCTTATCAAAGCTATCTTCTGAAATGAAAGAAGCTCATAAAACAATTACGTAACACATATACGTGAACATCATTATGGAGGGGCACATTGGTTGTTGCCATATTGGACATTTTTTTATGCGGTATTTCGATATTTTAATCTTAATTGCGGTATTGCGATATTCTTTAAACCTGCGGGATCTGTTTCTGGTTGACGATTGTCAGTATAAAAACGTATCTTTCACGCTTTGCCGATTAGTTTCATTAGTTTCTGGTCATTTTGGAAGCAAGATGAAGCATTCTTATTTTGCCACATATTTTAATCTACAATTCGACTGTTTTAAGAACCAGTTAAAAGCCGTGTTATTATTTCCACGGTCTCATCGCTCCTTCTATCTACGTTTTTTTTTTTTTTTGACTCGTTATCCAGTTATCCAGGCTTGCTATGACCTTGCAGTATTTTCCGATTTTTTATTTTTATTTTTCGTTATTGCGATATTTGCCATTTTTCTCGGCGATAATGCGGTAATCAGGAACCCTCTTGTCCCCCATCATGAAGTTATCGATAAATTGAATTTGCGTGATATGGTAAGTCGATTTCTGTGCCTCAACTTACACAACTTAGACACAAGACAGACAACATTGGTACTTGTCACTTGACAGATCTATTCAGAATATATTTCATAACGCTTGGCATAGAAGAGTTTGAATCTCGATGAATGGGAAATCAATCATTTAAAGCAGATGAACAATGAAGATAGTAAAGTATTTTTCATCTGTGAAAATAACGTAGGCGGCCGTGGAATCATACTCTTTACATGAATTGAAGAAGGTTTCACTGAGATCATGACCCCATCCTGGCTGGGGGGAAGAAAACTACACGGCTTTTAAATTTTTTCGAAATGTACAAGCTCCCTTTTCCGCGTTATTTTTCAATGCAGTAGTAGTGTACTAATTTTGTAGTGTTGTATAAATAACTCAGAATAAAAAACCGAGAACACTGTTTTTTCCGCTCGACGTTACTTCAATTTTGTGGCCAAAATAGAACATGGCGTACTACTCTCAACATTCTAATTTCTAAATACAGTAACTGATATGCAACACTTTGTAGCTGTGGATTATAAGAATAAGTTATCTGACGGGGAGACCACAAAAATTTACTTACCTGTGTGGAACTCAGGCAGGTCATTCGTAAACGACTTATTTAATTAATATAACAGGATTATAACTCAAATTTCAGAGCACTCGACATTCGGGCGAGTGGCCTTCAAGCTGCACTCGCCCAGATTATTTTTAACTCTCCCAGTCTCTTCCACACAAACACAGAAAACACTTAGTGCCCCCTCCCCCTAAACACCAAATATTCAACTTTAATTTTTAATCACGTTTAAGGAAGTTTACAAAGGTTTCGAGTAGTTTAAACTAATTATCCTTCTGTGTTGAGTTTCTCGGTTCATTTTCAAGGTATTTCAACACATGTTATTCGGACATCTCAGGATCTGACTCATAGTCCGATATCATCCCCTCATCATCTGTGTCTAGCTTCTTCTTCATTTCGCAACGATAGGCGGTCAACTTGCCACTTCGATGAAAATTTCTGTTTCCTTGTCTTTTCGTATTCGCGAGAATCACGGACCGTTGTTGACGTGCTGTTGCCAGGAGCGCTATTTCCTCACTTGCGGATACCGCTGTAGACACCCCAGGAAGATATCTTCGCATTTTACATGTACACTTTTTGCGTGCATTGTGAATGAGTATAAAGGTTTAAATAGTTAACTACGGTATGCAGTTTTACAATCTTGTTGCATTGATTATACTTGAACGTTTCCGTTTTGCTATGAGTAAGTCGTGAATTACTCACGATCAACGACCTAAAGCTATTACTGACATAATTGGCTCAATATTGATTATTAAGTACACTTTTTCAACCTTCAGTCTGCGTCGACGACCAAATTAAAAGCAAACGTGATTCTGAACTAAGTACACAGGGCAGGAGTTTCTCGTGAATTTCTAAAGAGAGAGAATTCGTTTCATTTGTCAAAAGATCAAAAAGCGATGTAACTAACATGTCAAGAACATGTCGCCAGACTAAATACAAGAGCAGGAGTTTCTCGGGCATCAACAAATTTGATATTTTTATTTTCAAAATAAACCGTTCTCCCCAAACAAATTCTTTACGTTTCGAGGGTCGTGTAATACAACCTGTGCTGGCGTTCATCTTCTGCGCTCGGCTGGAATGACATCTGAGCTAATTTGTCTTATATGCTGATACTTTGCTATTCATATAGCAGCTATATGCCCGTTCGTACTAGAATAATCAGTACAATATATATTTATAATGCAAAGCCTCTCTAACGCCCTTTTCCGATATGATACGCGTGAATATAATATGGCAACTGCGTGTATTTTCCCTTGGCCGCAGCCATAGCCGTAGCTCAATAACACGATATTTATATTATGAAGCAACTTGGAGCCCTTCACATAGTTGGTCTAGCCTAAGCCTAGGGAAGTAATTTGGATTTCAATTGCTACTAAGCTAATCACTTCGAATGACCTGTCTAGCACTTCCCTTTGCATATAACGGACAGAGAAAACTTATACTTATTGGCTTCATGGGAAAAGTCTTCGATGAATTGAAACGTTAGCAGGCGGGATCGGGATGAAAACTCTCAGTTAGGTGGGATGGCGGGATATGGGCCAAATAGGGTGGCGGGATGCGGGATTGCAAAAGCCTATTTTGGACCCTCACAGACAGTGCAATCGTCCTCATGGGGAAAGCAAAGCCAGCGCCGGATTATCTGTTTCAATTCAACTGAGACTACGCTAAATCACTCAGTCTTACATTCGGGGCAGTTAAAATATAAAGGATAAATTTTACTGAAATGAGGTGGGAGAAGTACACCTTCAAAATGTAAACTGATCCACTGCTGGGCCAAGTTATCACTTGAAAGACGATAACCGATATTCTAGGATTAAAATTACTCCGAGTTTCAGTTAACATTTCTTACATAAGTGTGTTTCTCGCCGCATTTTTTTTCAAGAGAACCAAAAATATGAAAAGAAATCCTCTCTAAAAAGTTACTTAATTAAAATCAAAACACGCGCCAATGCAGTAAACACTGCTTTGGGCCTTGCAGTTAAATTTGTTGGGAATGGTCTAAATTGTGAATTTGTAAGAATAGCACAGTAATAATAAAAAATACATAAATGATACGCTATTAGGAGTTTTATTTTTTCTCCATCGCTATTAATCCAGATGTTATGCTAATAACGCGGATACCGATACTGAAGAAAGAAAGAAAGAAATAGCTAAAAAGTTAAAGGACGCCGCGATGAGATCCAAATGGCTGGACGGGGTGAATTCACCAGGACCAAACTACTGTGGTATGTTTTTTATTCTTTTTATAGCGCTAAATGTTTTATTTTTATCAACAAATTTCTTGCTTTCGTGATAAACTAGCATACCGATGATTGTCAGTGTCATGTAACTGGACGAGACTGACTCAGAGGAAAGCTGAGGTAAATGCAAAGGGGGGGACCAGAGAGAGCAACTTCTGCACTCTCAGTGGAAGACGAACAGTCAAGACTTCCTTCAAGTAAAATAACTGTCCAGCCGAATAAATCCTATCAAAATGTTTAAAATTATTCAAGATCGTGCCTTGGCGTTCTAAAAATGGCTTAGATGCTATTATAATGAGATTAAATATATCTAACTGACAGGCCGGCCACATATAACACGTCGCCCAATGGAACGATGGCTGTGTTTCATACCATTACTTGTGCATGGCTATATCAGCGAGTGTTATTTTATCAAGACAAAACGAACTCCCGGTATACTGATATAATTGTTGGACTGGAATTTTGTATTGTGGCGTTGGAAAAGTTATCGATCCATCATGACAACACTCTTCACCTAGATTGTTATTACTGTAAGGGGATTTCAACCCAAGCTTGAACATCAGTAAACTACCAACACCGAACGAATAGATATAGAGATTAACTGCAAATATGGCTAAAGTTTTGTCTCTTTAGGATCAACTCCAGCCATAAGTGTGAGTGCATTGCATTTCCTTCTTGTTTTACGTTAATATTTGTATAACGCTAATCCGAGAATTCCCCAGGGCTTTACCGTCGGAAGCAATAAAAGATAAAAAGGAGTTTTTTTTAAGAAAAAATACAGAAGTAGCGTTGTCCCAATAAAACGATGAATTGAAATCTTGCTACCATTGATCATTATATATATATAACAGCTTTTCAAAAGGTTAATAGTTTAAATGTCTCTAAGAAATTTATAAAAGAAAAAACATTTATATATATATATTAAAGTTGCCTTTTTCTGTTCAAAAAAGGATCCAAATACTTCGCTGAAATAAAGCTGTGAGATATTTATATGCGTGATGCAATATTTTTCAAGCTTAATATCAGGTCGTGAACTAAATGAAGTTATCGCTTATAATCCGTCGATATCACCTCACATCGACTGTACTCTATTCGTCAAGTGCGGCATTTTTGTCTGTTCAATACATTGACAGCATTCCCGGCATATCATTTAACCTTCTGCCAGATCGTTCAATGTTTATGTCATCAGCCGTTGTTGCCATTATTTATCGTTCCAATGATCAGTCGCTGATCAGTAATGGATGTTTGATGAAGCATGTTCTTTTACCAACAAAGACCTATGTAAACATACTCCGCCTCAGATCAACAGTTATGTTTTATTTGTGAGAAACTGTTTGCCTAAGGACTGACTAAATAAAAGATTGTCAATAAAAATAGCCATCAACATCAAACAATGCCGCTATGCTGACATGCGACACCTAGCACCAACTCGAAACATGTAAATATTTTAAGCTTCAAGGTTTCTGAGTAACCTTTTGATGCATTCCTTGTGGTCAATATTTTCGTCTGTGTGCTGTGTCGAAAATGACAAGGTCAGAAAGAAGCGGAATGTTCGAAGACATTGCCTAAGGGAAGTTGTAATCCCGATTTCCCTTTGGGAAAGAGGCACCTTATAAAAGCGGCTACCCTGCGTTGAACTTCCGCAGAACCGAACACTGCAACTTGTGATCAACATGGGAACAGGATCCCGCTCCCTTTTATCTTGATCTGTTTCTGACATAATTCTTTCCGTGATTTGAAGGTAGGTTGGAGACTAATTTTCCACTTTCCTAACGTTCACCACTTAATTAGACAGGTAAATGGTAAGAACTGTACGGTGACAGAAAAGGGTATTAATTAAAAGATTTGGCATTCTTAGAAAATCAAATCTACCATTATCTTGGAGTTACCGTGCCCACCTTCTCGATAGCGGCATTGAGTGATCGAACGTTCGAGTGGATACACACGTGGGCAGTTTTGTCAGTTTCAGGAGAAGTGCTTGCTAACGTTTGATTCCATAATCGATATCCTAGACATGAAATATCCTTAAGCAGTTCAATATATCTTGACTTTCGCTTTGTAATCGTCGTCTTATAGATATTTACGGGCATTCTAACCAGACAACAGTGTCAGCGGAGTCGCACATAATCTTTCCATCAGAAATGTGTGGAGAGTCTGAGTGGCCCTTCAGCGCTTGGACACTATGCTCTCTTTTGCTGCCTGTAGCCCTGACTGTGGTCTTCAGCCTTGCAGCTTCCTTCGTATTTGTACTGGGCACTGCATACATGCGAGTGCGAAACTTTGATGGCCCACCATGTCACTGGTTCAAGGGACACATTGACCAGGTGAGATGAAAATAGCCATGTCCAAATTCGCGTACATGTATTCTTCTTATAAATGCCGCATTTGTGTTTTTGTATTGTTTTGCCACTTTTTAGGGGTTTAAGCAATTAATGATAGTCCATCGCTTGCTTTCACTTGACAGTGCGACACAATAAAACGTTTAAGTGACTTATTACGATAAGCGCGCGTGTGCAAATGCAGCCAGCAATTCAAAACAATAACCTCTCTAAGAGCACCATAAAACCAAAAGAGTCGGGTTTAATTGAAGTCATCCTTTACGACCGCTCATATTATTAAATCTTCATTGAGTCCTTTTAGTCAAAGCACGTGGTAATCAAGCCATGAATGTGGCCCAAGTACTCTCATTTAGCTCACAGTTTATCACTTGTAAGAAAGTAAACGCCGCTGAACTGAATAATTTAAAGCACAGAATGCACAACATCGACAAAAGTGGGAATTGTAGCTTTCAACTTTAGAATGGTAATAAAACATTCTTTCTTCCCAATAAGCAAGACAAAACAAAACATGAGCAGTGACGGTTCTAGGAGATATTGCAAATCTTCCAGATCCCGGAAATCTGTCCTTTTTAAGTTGTATGCAAACAAGAGTATATAAACTGTTTTGCACTCTGGCATATTTCCTTTACCGTTTAGTCTGATCTCTTTCATATATTTTCATGTTTAATTTTCAAATAATGCCTTTCCGGACTACTCAATCATACTAAGACAAACGTTCACTCAATCGAAACCCAAAACCGGATACGTTTATTACTAGCTCAATTGAAACCACGAAAAGCAAACAAACATAACTGTCTGTGCATTTTTTGAGACGGAAATGCTGGTGATAAGGGGGTGTTGGGCCAAGTTCTGGGTGGCTTCTAGTTCAAGCTCAGTTTACGCACTCAGGCGATTGCGTAGCTGAGGCATTTCTGGACATTCCGAATGAGCGTTTTACTTCATCTCGATTATGAGATCAATACAACACGTGGTGACGCACTTCATCGCTTTAAAGACTTTCTCCGTTTAAAAATGTTATATCAATATTAATACAGCATATCAATGTTAAAGTGTGTGTAACCTTTCACTCTGCGCACGCTGCTACAAACCAAGAAATGCAATTCGTTTATAATTCCGCTAGCAACTGTTGAAAAGACATCTTGCGCCATTTGACCTTGAGTCGTGAGGAATTTTAGCTAGGGTTTTGTTTTTTAGATCCAGACTTTTTAAAATTACGGCAGTACATACACAATGAAAGGTTTGAATACAAATCGGAGTAAATAGTGAAACAAACCAGACTTACGGCAATGCCTAGAGGCAGTGGAAGCCTTAAAACCTCTTTTCCGATGACAATGTCCAACCAGGAGAATGACAGTCCGGACGCACTGGACTGACAAAATTTGTTCGGCCCCTACAAAAATCTCGACAAAATTTGTCTTTGCCAAATTTTCAATTTGTCAAGCGTGGGCGCACTGAGACACAGCAAAATATTAGTTAACCACAAGTGTCAATCACATGGAAATAAACACTTTACAGACTTAAGCTCAACTTGGCTGTTTTCAATTTGATCAGTCGTGATGTAACTTATACATTATGTACTCGACTGACTCGGGAGGTTTGCATACGGATGTACAAATTGAGCTTCATTTGGCCTTTGAAATGCCGCTGGAACGTAAACTTGGGAAACGATATTGTTGTATTCTGAGTAAGGGCCGTTAATATGCAGCATGCCGGAATACGAATCTTCCATCTTCACCGTTTGATTGCCGCACAAAAATGAAATAATTTTGGCGGGTTCGGGCCGAAATACTCCGACTAAAATAGAGATCAATTTTTCTTGATAGACATTTCCTTCAAATCGTGGCTTGTAAATTGACAAATCTGTCAGATTTCACGCCTGACAAAAATTTGTCCTGCTCCGAGGTAGGACGACGGCGTCTTTGAAGTTTGGTAAGCCTTGACAAAATTTGGTAGATCTAAAAATCACCGGGCGCACTTGTCTCAGGGAACTGATGACAGATTTTTTCGCAAAATAAACAAAAATTTGCGTAGTGCGTCCGGGCCCGGTACTGCATTCCACAGCCCATGCCATCCACGCATGAATGACGCACTTCAAATGCCGTGTTTACACTTGGGATTTTTACCGCGGTAAAAGAGTTTACTTGCCTAGGTAAATCTTTGGTCAATGTAAACATCAATTAATACCTCAGTAAATGCGGCAAAAGACAAAGGAAATTTAACCACGGTAAAAGCGATAATGATACAGTGGTTTGGCTTGGTTTAGGGACGGACCATTAGAAAAGTGATGGGGGGGGGGGGGGGGGGGAATTTTTGGCTTGCAAGAATTTTTTTTTTTGGCCTATTGCCTGTGCAAGAATTTTTTTTTTGACTGCAGCGCTGTGCACGAATTTTTTTTTTTTGATAAAATCTGCTTCATGCACAATTTGCTATTGAATTTATTAAAAACAGCGCTTCTTTGATTTATTAAATACATAGCTTGTACTTTAACGTCACTTTCCATTTATTTTATGACAAATTCAAAAAGTAACTGGCAGTTTACAGGTGTATAGTGAAAAATTGTGTAATTAATATACCTTTTGAGGCCCGTAGGAATGAATTTTGAGGTGAGGGGGCCCAAAAGTTAGCACTGATTGTGATGTACCTTATTGTTACTTATTTTCGCGGGACTTAATTTTCGCGATTTTCAAAAATCGCGACCCGCAAAAAAAGGTTTTTGCGAAATTTAATACTTAAGTTTCGGCGTTCGAGCTCTCTTCTTCTGAATCAATATCATCTTTCTGCAGTACTTGGTGCAGTCGTCAAACTAGCTCTGCTTTGTTGGAAAGGAAAATGTCGAACTGTTTTCAGTTTCGTTTTGTTATTGGTGGTTTTCACTGTCACGCAATAAAAAAATAAAATCGAAACCATTCAACGACAGAAGCTATGAATTTCAGATATTATAGAAGATAAATAGATAAACGATTTGTCCAAATCTCAGGTCTGTGCGTTGCACCGTTTGCGAGTTATTTGCCGAACCTTTCCACGCAAATTTATATAGCTCAGTATGGAGACGCCATATTTGTGTCCTTCCGAGGGGCACAAACATGGCCGCCGTAATGTCAGAGAAACATCTGGAACTTAATTTTCCTATTAATAGCGACTACTTTTGGCTCATGATCTATTACACTTTCACATAAACAGCACTTAGTACACTGGGAATGTTCGATCTGCAAAAATGGAAAGGAAAGGCCTTTTTTGAATCAAAACAACTTTGTCACGGCACTCAGCTTGATATCACATACGGCGGAGAACTCGAATATTCAAAATGCTCTGTTTTTAAAACGAAGGGCACAACCAAGCTGGAAATTTGCGAAAAGATATATTTTTAGTTTATCTTACACCTAGTGATATCAAAAGTTTAGCAGGCCTTTTGAATTTTGATTTCAGAATTTTATGACGTAACATGAAAACCCAGAATATGGTTCTGTTCAGTGTCATTGGAAACTATTGCTATGGAAACTGACGAACTTTGCCATCGAAAAAAAAAAAGCAAATTAGGCTAAGGGTAGATTGAATCTACCCATGGCTTATTATTACTGTAATAAAAGAACGTATTTCGCAAAATAAGCACCATCTACTGACGTGTCTGCAGTAACACCTTTTCGAACTTGATCAAAAATATTTTCCAGACTCTTTCTAGCAGTTTATAATATTCACGGCTTCCCTAGAGAGAACGAAAAAGAGAAACAGATGAATATGTCACTGGATACATTTATACGACCACATGAGACCTTTTTCAAAACCGCGAATGCAGAGACTGCGTGACAAAAGGAACAGATCTGCGGTCCTGTTTCATGTCGCATTTCCTGGCAACCTCCTGGGCATAATTTTTTTGAGGCCAAAGCTCGTCAAGCAAAATCAGTTGTGCCAATTCTGAGACTAACTGTTTGTTTATGCAGTTCAGTATTTTGACAATTTTCTCGAAATATTAAGTCACAATGAGGTATTAAAATCAGCAGGCGAAATAGAACGCTTAACGCCGAACGCGAGACAAAATCGCCGAAACAAGCAAAACCATTACCATTATCGAGAGCTAACCATAAACACGCTAACCTGGGCCTTTTTTTAGGCCAACCTGAGCGATATCCAAACTAACCGGAACGCTTTTTAGGCTAACCTAAGTGCAAGCACTCCGGTTGAGTTTTGCTTGCTTCGGTGATTTTGTTTCGCGTTCGGCCTTCTGCGCTCCGCAAATTAGCCCTGCCGTGTTAAGATGGGCGGGAGGCCCATTTCCGTAGGGGAGTCCGGGGGCATCCTCTCCCGGGAAAATTTTGAAAATCTGGACACGCTCTGATGCCATTTGGTGCATTTTGAAACACTTTTCGAGAAGAATTACAATTCTGGTTTAATGTCAAAATAAGGCCCATCTTGTGCATGAATTTTTTTTCTTTGGGTTTTTCCTTGCATGAATTTTTTTTTCGGACATTTTGCCTTGCATGAATTTTTTTTTGGTTTTTTCCCCACCCCCCCCCCCCCCCCCCCCCCATCACTTTTCTAATGGTCCGTCCCTTAGCTCGGTAACCGAGGTCAAATTGACAGATACATCCAGTTGCGGTGAAGTTTTTTTTAATTTATCGCGAGTTCAAGATTCCGTGACACGTTTCATGTTTTATTCGCGGAGTTCAGGCTTTCTTTGCGCCACGTTTCGTGCTCTAGCAAACTGGAACAAAACAAGGACACATTTTTGAATTATTACGACAGTCAACCGAAAGGTAAGCGATGTATTACGTCTCCCTTCATTCCACTCACACTTTTTTTTATCCGGATAAAACAGATTATTTATTTGTTTTCCGTTTTTTTCCAGGCAAGATCTACAGCAACAATATTCGCGAATGAGCGCGACGTATTTCCCTTACTACCCGCAACCTCAATATGCTGTGCCACGGTTCTATGGCTCTCAATTGCAAGGAGCGCAAGAAATTCACTCATCTTCCTGACATATTAACTTTGGTTATTTGAGGCAGTATAAACACTGCACTAATCTACTTTGTTTACACAGCATGAAGGTATAATACCACAAACATAATCGCATAGTTGTGGCCTGATGATTTACAAACGTGTTTTGTGTCACCTGAGATAACACACCACCAACGGGTCAGGTGACCACGTGTTGAATTAGCGGACTGCAAAATAGTCAAAATGCGGTTTACTTGTACTTAGCTACTTAGCCCTCCATCGTGAAAAAAAAAGATAATCTTACGTTTTGATTGATGATGACTTAGTGAAATTTTAAGAGATTTAAAGAAGGGATAGAAGAAAAACAATTATTTTTGCAACATCAACAGACAGTTGACCCCGCGCAGGCGCACCCCAGGTTGGTCGGAGACTGTTTTGGTGTCCATCTACTAATTTCTTAATTCAAGTTCTATTCTTAGTCCTTTGAGAAAAACTATTTCCTCCCAAACGTCCCCAAAAAATCACCCAAACATTTAAAAACCATCGCAAAACATAGATTCGTGCGGAAAGATGGTCTCGCCTTAAGAGCGATTTGGATTCATGATTATTTTAAGAGCGAGCGTCAACTTTTCTTGTTCCATGGACTAACTGGTCATCACCTATTCATGTGCAATTGAAATGTGTCAGAAGCACTTTGTCGGGATTTTTATTTGTTTATTGTTGTCCACAATTTATATATTTACAGAGCAACGTATGGGCATTAAATGGATTCTTTGAACAGAATCGCTAATTTCTTAACCTTCTTCCAAATTTAGGAGTGGCGAATGGCCTTTCAAAAATGTTGAGTCTCGGCAAATTTACGCCGAGTCTCGGAATCTCGGCGCTTAAAAATAGCGTCTCGGAATCTCGGATTTCTGGAAAGATGACGGTCTCGGAGTCTCGGATTTTGAAAATTTGGATCTCAAAGTCTCGGATTTTGAAAATTTGGATCTCAAAATCTCGCCAATGGGAATTCAATTTTTTTTTTCCGCAAGCTTATCCGAAACGAGAAATTAAGAAATTTACCCCGGCCGGAATCTGCATTTACAATTGTTATGTAAAATATATATAGGAAACCGTAATGTCCACTTTATAGAGGAAATCGTGTCATGATAATAGTACATGGGTACCCAACGACAATCGTTTGGGAATTGAACTGTTTCTCGTATTTTCTGATCAAGTGCATCTCGGGCTCGGATTTTTGTAGCGCTAAGTCTCGGGCTCGGATTTTACAAACAAATTCAAGTCTCGGGCTCGGATTTTTAAACTAGGGTCTCGGCGTCTCGGCAAGGCTCGGATTTTACCATTCGCCACCCCTAAATTTAGTCGGTGTTAGTCGGTTATCTGGAATTAGCAGGGGATTGAAAGCCAATCAGAAACGGAGAAATGTTTCCAATAAATAGAAAAAAAATTATCGCTACGTATGATTGATTCGACTCAGCCATCAATTTCTCTGATGTTTTTCTACACTACCAGCGTTCTCATTCCATTGATTTCAGCAGCTGTTATCCACATAATTTCAGTTCAATATTATTTTATTAAATTTTATTTATTTTATATCAGTACAGTTTTCTATATCGTGTTCTTACGTTCACGCGTCTCTTCTTTTCTCGAAGAGGAAACAGCTGATCAATACGTGGGTTATTCAAGATATTTTATGAATTCGGAAAGAATGCAAGTACTTATTTATTTTTATTTATCCCTCTACTATAATCCCTGCGAAAGTTGGCCACTAGGTGTAATATTAATACAGGTAGAGCGGTTTTCAAAAGAGCATGGGAGGCGCGGTGGCCTAATGGTTAGTGCGCTGGACTCCGGATTGGGCGGTCCGGGTTCGAGCCCTGGCCGGGCCACTGCGTTGTGTTCTTGGGCAAGACACTTTACTCTCGTAGTGCCTCTCTCCACCCAGGTGTATAAATGGGTACCGGCGAATTTTCTGCTGGGGGTAACCCTGCGATGGATTAGCATCCCGTCCAGGGGGGAGTAGCAATACTCCTAGTCGCTTCATGCTACGGAAACCGGGATAAGCCTGATGGGCCCCTAGGCTCGTATACAGACTTTACTTTTCAAAAGAGTGGCGTAAAACCAAAACCAAAGAAATCACAGGACAGACAATTCAGGGAAGAAACGAAATTATTAATCACAAAACTAATTATTAAAAGCGATGGTTTTACTTCTGATTGGTTGAGAAAATGGCGCACGTTTTCTTAAACCAATCATGAACGTAGTAATGTAAAAGCAATGCAAGTGCGAATTATTTAATCTTGACACTGAAATGAAAATCGCTCGAACGTTGCTATTGTTATGAGTAATTTATGCTTACTAAATTTCTGTTGCTTTCCATTGCAGGCTACGTTTGATGGTCCGGGCCTTAAATTTCATCTAAAGTGTACCGAGCGATACAAGACAGCCTATCGCGTTTGGTTTGGACCAGTTAGATCAGCGGTTGTTCTCTGTCATCCTGAGACGGTCAAACCAATCCTACCCACTACCTTCAAGGAGAAAACAGTCTGTCACCTTCTTTCTTCTTTTCTTGGTATGTTTAGAGAATTTTTCAAAAACTCATTAATAATTCATAAAGAAAATACAAAAGAAATTAATGTTTAATGAGTGTCTTTATATCTGGTAAAGACACACCTAAACGTTTCATCCAATTTTCTGCGCCAAAATAACCCCAAATGTAAATATAAGTGCAAGAATGAGTTGATCTACATCAGAAGATTTTAAAGCCGTTCAAACTTGACAAAGTTGCTTTAAACTTGACAAAACACTGCTGCTCACTTATTAAACATTACTTAAAATGCCCCAATAGGAATGTGCACGCTTAAAAAGCTGTTTATCATTTAAAAGCAAGACTTGGAGCTAACTAAGCCTCGAATCGACTATTTAAGTTGACAGGAAACAAGAGCGAGCAGTCCAGTTTCTACAGGATAGCGCGGTGAATGATTGACTAGTGACGATTTTGTTTTATCAGTCTTAAGTAAACTCTACTCGACAAGTTTTCTGATACATGCGGAAATGCTGCAATTTGATTGGCTTCTCTATAGTTGTACACTGTCGACCATTAGTACACGTGTTCGGAGGAGAAAACAGAGTTTTAAAATGGCCCCGCAATATCGGTTTTTCGTAAGTTTATTGAGACAAGTTGGAGACTCAGTGATACCAATGCACGGACGAAATTGGGAGGGGGGGGGGGGGGGGGGGGAGAGCACATAATGCGGCAATAAATGTTTCCACGAAATGAATGAAATGGTCCTCGTAGTGTGAAAGCAATCTAAGCATTGCATTTTTAAATCTGAAAAAAAAAAATTCAAGGCTACAACGGGATTTGAACCCAAGACCTACCATGCACTTGCTTTTCTGTCTAGTTATAGAAACATCAGTGAAAGCTTAATAAAATTCGTCTAATGCTCCTCTATCAGCTCCTATGTTTCCTTTTTCCCTACTATTCGGTATAAAAACAGAAAATGCTTTCAAACATTGTATGTTCAAAGATCAACAGCAACAAGCTTTATTAGCATGACTGTAAATTTGTTACAATATTGCAAAAGAAAAGAAAAAAAAAACACATCTATAAATATATGAAATTAATTACATTGATTAATTACATTTTTGTCACGTGCATCAAAGCAAGATGATATAAATTTAATTAATTGCATGTTCACAAAATAATTAGAAGAATTCATCAATTCTAAAACTAAATCAGTTACTGGTAGTCGGCTAACATTTATGATGAAAGGTTCTATTTTCTTGTTGCGTATTTAGAACAATAAAAGAGAAAATGAATTTCATCTTCGGTTTGATTGCAATCACAGACTGGGCAGAGCCTATTGTCTCTGGGCGTATTGTTACATCTGTCCAGTTCGATCATAAGTTTATGATTACTAATTCGTAATTTCGTTAAAGTTCTCCTATCAGAAACTCTCCTAGTTATCTCTAGATGATTGGAAGTAGCATACTCGTTCTTAAAAGGTCTATAAAATTCTAGTTTTTGAGAATGCTGTAGAGTATGCTGCCAATAAGAACTATATTTATGTTTCATTAACATCGAGAAACATTTTCACTTTTGCGGTGTCTAATAAATCAGGACTAAATTTTCCAAATTAAAATATTCGGATATTTTCCTAAGATTAGAGTGAAAACTATTTTTACCAGCGGTGTGAATATCTGATGAAATTAAAAAAAAGATTGCCTAACAAGAGAATCCGGTTGCTTGTCTTGGAGGTATAACAAGTAGTTGAGGATTCTTTGATCAATGGCAATAACTAAAGGAAATTGACCAAGTTCAGCTCTGCATGCAACATTAGAAGCCTTATTACTAACTTCAAGATAACGTTTACAAAACTGTAGATGTGTTCTTTCAATTTGTGAGCCATCCCAGGCCTTAAAATCAGATTTAACATAACCACCCCAAATTTCACTATTATAGAGCAAAATTGGAGATATCATTGTATCAAAAAGCCTGCAGGCAAGAGACGGTTTTAGTTTACTAAAATTTGTGTGTCGTAGCAAACTAAAAAGGGGATGAAGAGCTTTCTCTACAAGATGATCTAGTGAGATTTTATAGATCAGCACATTATTTACTGTGTACATACATAAATACATACTTTATTTTGTAAAGCAGGGAAATGGGAAATGGCAGCGAATGCTGATGTGGACCTGATATAACTACATTACATAACCAATGAATAAATGTTTATAAAAAGTGAGAACTAAGAATAAACAGAGAAGTAGTTAAGTGAAATAGACGATAATTGTTTAATGTTGATTCATGGTTGCGTTTGCTTTGTAACACTCGTTTCGATTCTATGTTAGGTATCGGTCTTGGTCTCCAAAAAGGGGAAAGATGGCAAAGTACAAGAAAGCTTCTGACACCAGCATTCCACGGTCAAACAATCAAACCATACATAAAGATTTTCCAGGAGTCAGCAGATGTCCTTTTGGTACTTAATCTTGAACAACATAATCATGCGTTGAAAATTAAAGCGTATGCAATTATTCTAGGGGTTCTATTTTTCTATCTCGATCTATTCATAAGCAACACTATCGTCAAAATCTCAGTTCTTAATTATAGCTTGTGTCGCTTTAGCACACATGATTAGTGAGATTGCAAGGTAAAGAAATGGTGACTATCCCTCTCACATGATTTCACCTGGTATACTGCGTGTCTAACTGATGCAAACTCACGTTAAGAGGATGTGCTCGGCGGGGATGTGCCGGTAAAACATAGAGGGTTAATTTCCAACGTCAGAAAGATGGAAAAAAGTCGATAGGCAATTAATCGATGATGTTTACCGTAGTATTTCACTTAGATGTTAGTTTCAGTTCAAATTATAATTAAGCTTATTACAAATTAAAACGCCCCACAAATGGATGAATGGATTGGTCATAGGGTAGTCATATATCATGTTTCTATGTCAACACTGCCAAATGTGGCAAATGTGGAAATATACAACTTTTTGGGTTCAACTTTGGAATGCAAAAGATCTCATTTTACCGAATACGAGTTGTAACAGTTTAAACTCGCTACCAATGCATGATGTTTTGTTATGTTTCAGAGGAATTGGTCGTCATCTACGAGTAGGGAAGTGGAGCTTTTTCACGACATTGGTTTATTGACGCTGGACATCATTTTGAAGTGCGCCTTCAGTTATTGGAGTGACTGCCAAGTCAAAAGATAATTTGCTTTGTATTTTACATTGTATAGCTATAATATATTAAGAAGTGAGGATCAACATTAGCAAGACAGTTATAATTAATAAACGAGATTGGCTCTCTTCTAGTGTTTCTCATTAACGATATAATAAGTATCTGCATTCCGTATAACGTTCATGTTATGAAACGTTTGACGGCCTGTTTGAATTAATCACAATTTTAAACTTATCGAGGGTGTTGCTTTGCCTTAAATTCATCTAGTTAATTTCTCTGCAAAGATTCCAATAAATATCTTTTATCAGTCTATTTTTTACTATGACTATTCTTTTTTTCTATCCTGCCCCAAGTTATGGAAATAAAGAAGAAAAACCTAATCGACCTCTTCAGAACTTCTTCTTCATTTTCATACTAAGCGAAATTGTTTGTGTATATCTTACACACCTACACTTTATATAGTATCAGCTATTAAGAAAGTGATTGATAAGCAGATGCTTACCTCCAGGTTTTTGTTATTTTCCCAGCACACCGGACTCTTTCATGACGGCGGTTCACGAGAATACCCGAGCGATCATGGACAGATTTTTGTAAGTATATCTAGTTCAAGTTGATTGTGTAGGTAACGGTTTGTAGCCAGATTAAACTCTTTAAACGACTGGGCTCTACACTGACACACAATCCGTCGTCATAACATACTGGGGAATCTTTAGCATCAGTATTCAAATTTTCCCACGAGCATTCTCGTCCCTTCAATATGGGAGTTCCCCGGTACTTGGAAAGGGACCTTAACATGCTTTCAAAAATTTCTGTTTGTACAAAACGGTAGCACAAAACACACAAACACAAATATATAAATCAATAAATACAATTAATACAAAAATGCTGACAAATAAGGTGGGACATTACGAGGTGTGATGTTACTGTTACTACTTTAAGATAAAAGCAAAGCTTTGCCAATGACTGATATTTGTTTTTCAGAAATCCATTATACCATTCAGATTTTGTCTACAACCTGACGCCCACTGGAAGAAAGTTCAATAAGAATTCTCGCATTGTCGCCCGTAAGGCTGATGATATTATCAAGAAACGAAAGCAGGCGCTGCTGGATCAGGTGATGTTCTCATATTAGTAAAGCTTAAGGTACTTAAAGATCACGTCAGTTATTTTCTTTTAGTTTATATTATGGGTTGGTAGATTGATTGGTTGGTTGGTGTGTTTGTTTGTTTGTTTGTTCATTTGTTTGTTTGTTTGTTTGTTTGTTTGTTTTTTTGTTTGTTGTCGGTCGGTCGGATGGTCGGATGGTCGGTTGGTTGCTTGGCCGGTCGGTTGGTCGATTGGTTGGTTGGCTAACTAACTAGTGACTGTTCGATTGACCGATTAGTTGATTCCTTGACTAATTAAAACGCTTTATTGATTGATTGATTGATTGATTGATTGATTGATTGATTGATTGTTTATCTTTAGCCAGAAGAGGAAGCATTACGAAGACAAGCGCATTTTGACTTTCTCGACATCCTTCTTGAAGCGAGGGTATGAGCTTTTGCTATTTTGTACACAATTAACTGAAGTTGTTCCTCATGTAACATGTCGCGTCGTACCACAACTTGTGTATCCTAGTAACTATATCATAGAAGCTTGGTGTAAAATCGAAAAAAAAAATACAAAAATAATCATAAGTGCTCGTGGAATTGGCGGTAATACTTTCAGAAATGTGACTACTCGGATTTCGGGCGAGAACCGAATACATGTTACGTAAATGTCAAATGATGCCACAATGATTTTTACTTTCAGCGTGAGAACGGACAAGTTTTAACAGATGATGAGATTCGAGCAGAAGTAAGAACTTTTATGTTTGCGGGACTCGACACGGTGACGAGTGGTAAGGAATTCCATCTGATTTGTCTGTCCTTTCAGAGTTTTAAGTGCCAGTAAAAGTAGGGGTGTGCGGGGTGGGGGTGTTTCTTGTCAAGGTGGGATATGGTGTGCTTTCCAAGAAATAGAAGTTTTTGAAACTGAGAAATGCAAAGGTGCCAGAAAGAATATCAACCCAAAGTCACATGTCCCAGAGAAGGAACCACCACCTACGAAGCTTTGTCGACGACATGTTGATTCCATTCAAGGGACCAGACAAAACAAATCGGTGACATTAGTCAATGAGAAAAAACGAGTAATCAGCTGATTTCTCATTTATTATCAGTGATGAAACACGACAAAACGTTTCGTGGCATATCGATTATTCTATGATTGTTTAATTATAACCTATGTACTTATTGATTTTTTATGGAGCCGATTACATGTCAATTTCTCATGGATAGCTCATTGATGGTATTGATGTTATCGATCTGTTTTGTCTTGTAGCGAGAATGACCCCTCCAGTGATAAGCGTATTACTTTTTGAATAACGAGTTTTTGCAACCGTTTGCAGTTTGGAGTTGCTCAATATTCTTTAAAGTACTTTAAGCTTTTATTGTAACCTATAAGACACAGGCTTTTTGTTTCTCACAGTTTCACAATGCTATCAGTTCGTCGTGCTAATAAATATATCTTATTAGACATTTTAGTGTGTCGTATCGCTGCATTTTTTTACGAGTCATGCAGTATTTTGGCGAACCCGAAGGGTGAGTCAAAATACAAATGATGAGTAAAAATTTAAAGCGATACTACACACTAAAATGTCTAATAAGAGATTTATTATCCAACGCTTTCATTTCCCAAAAATTCTGACTTGTCAAGGTTTTTAATCTTTCGCACGTTCGGTCGGGGGAATGAGACGAGTACAAATATCGTGTGATATTTGTACTCGTCTCGCGGGTTATTTGTACTCTACGAAGCCTGCCTCGTCCCCAGGCGCCGGTCAGCGAATTATCAATCCCATAACGCAAAGTACACCGCGCGCGACCAGGGAGCGACGCCTGAGGTCGAGGCTGCTGCGAAGCAGTGTTAGATAATAAGGGAAAGTAGTACTCTCCTAAACTTAAAGGGAAAAGTTAAATGCGGTTGATTCTTCTCTGTTGTTTTTCAAACACAGGCGTATTTAAAATGGCGTTGTTTGAGTTAAATTGAGCCGACATTTCTGCTTATGCTTGCAGCAATTTGCTGGATTTTGTACTGCCTGGCACTATACCCTGAACACCAGACAAAATGCCGGGAAGAAGCAGATTCCATATTTGAACAAGGAAATGGACTGCAATGGTTAGCACACAAAGCTTTACTCCTTTACTCTTTTTTTAATTATGATTTCTTATTGTGTATTCCTTCTGCCACCGAGATCTATAGCCGGGAACAATGCGAATTCTTTGCAAAAGAAAGGTCACACCTGGCTTTGTTTTAAAAATGTGTACCCTCATATTGTCAACGAGTTACTCCAGATTAGATAAATGGTGCTTGTAATTGGTTGTTAGTTATCGGTATCATTGTACTGTGTTATTTGCAGGACGGATCTGGGCAATATGCCTTATTTAAAGCTTTGCATGAACGAAGCAATGCGATTGTACTCACCTGTACCAATTATCTGCCGTACATCAGACAAGGATTATGATTTGCAAGAAAGGACTGTGCCCCCCGGTAAGATACCAAGTTCAAGTTTTTAAGAATTGTCTCGAAATGCGTTTGTCAGATACTCGTTTCCTGGTAATTAGATTTAAATGGAGTAAAATCAATTATCACAAACGTTTGAGTCGTTTACTTTGCAACAATATTACCATGATTTAACCGAGTAAATAAT
The DNA here is from genome assembly GCA_963693305.1 of Meandrina meandrites. NCBI lineage: Eukaryota > Metazoa > Cnidaria > Anthozoa > Scleractinia > Meandrinidae > Meandrina > Meandrina meandrites. Next base: position 2,895,197 of record OY855903.1, on the reverse strand, counting down.
GGTGATTTTAGTGAAAGAAAGTTTTCTGTGCAGTGAATTCTAGCTTCAAGGATTGATCGCATAAAATAATTCAGTACTAAATTTGATGAGTGCAATTTACTGTTTTTGTCCTAGGTACTTTCTTGTATGTCAATATATTTGCTCTCCACCGTAATCCTTATGTCTGGAAAAACCCAGAGGTAAGACATTAATTTATACAATTTAGTAGTCATGTCATATTAAAAATATATGTTTTAACAATTAATGCAAGAGATAGCCATCGAGGTGCGTAGCGTCGAGTTGGCTATAATCATCTCTGAATCATCTCATATCCAACAAGTGCGAGCGGAAAAGTTATTTTTTAAACCTCGGAATAACCACAATTCTTGCTAATTTTATGTTGAAACGAAAAATCCACTGGACGACGATTTTTGTTGTCCATGTTTCTCGGGCGTGGTATAATAGCCGCTAAGCCTATCGAAACTCTGTCAATTCATTGTCCTGTACTATGACTCATGTGCATAAAAAATCTGAAGCTAAAAATATCGGATGATAATTTATATCAGCACACTTATGTCTTTAGGTTTTCGATCCCATGCGGTTCAGCGAGGAAAACTCCAAAGGACGACCACTGCATGCATTCATGCCATTTTCAGCTGGAATGAGGTACAGTGTATTCATATAACAATAGAGTTGATATTTGCGGGCGTAAATATGTTTTTGGCCCGACTAAAATGAGCTCTGAGGAGGAACAAAAACATATTTACGCCCAAGAACATCAACTCTATTACTATTATAATAATTTCAGAGGGCATTTGGAAAAGGAATCAAAACAGTAAGCGATATCTTGAACACTGCCGGCGTTCAGTCGGCGTTTATTTCTAATTGAAAACCAGGCTTAAAAGTTCACAAAACTCGCCAGAAAACCGCAAAATTACTCAAAATAATCTTTGTTCTAAAGTTCTCTTGAAAAGGAAATTACAGAATTCTATAGACAGCAAAGAGAAGTGTTAAAATTAATCGTGTAGCAGACTAAACCGGAATAAAATTACCTGAACTGAGCGAGTTTCGTTCTCTCGACGAAGACAAACTTACATTCACATTGCCGCCTGGCATGGATTCTTCGAGTTTCTGTAATTCTTCTTCATCTAGCTGACAAGACTGAGAATTTGTTTCCCCGCTAGGTTTTCCAGTCATTTTGTCGTTATAAATCTCAAAAACAGTTTGTAGTTGCAGATGCCAGCGCCTCGACTCAAATTCAAGAGTGAAGTGCTGCCAACCACCAATAAAACGGCGCGAACAGTTGGATGGTTTTCAGTTCTGATTGGCTGGCTTCGTTTTCTTGTTTCTGATTGGTCCACGGCAGCGGGCTAAAATATATTTTAGCCCGCTGAAATCTCCATTTTAGCCCGCAAAATACGCCGCAATGCCCGATCAAATGATTATTCTCAATAACCTATGGACAGACGGCAATTAAACCACATCTGATATGTGTTACAAGCTTGGACGACGGGTGTCAGACATTATGTACTCCGTGCTGCTGATTTTACATCCGCTGCCATAAAATAATGAACAAAGTCACCGTTTCTTGTCTAACTTTTCAAATCAGATACCAGTGTTATTAAAATTACTTAAAACCAATCAACTTTCATTTTTTTCACCCGAAATCACCGCGATAAAGCACGTTATAGAAATGACTCGAAGGGTAATTTAAAAAAAATAATAAAACCCCTTTTTAGCTTGCTGGTATGTTGGAGGATGTAGCATAACTGAAAGATCGTTGCCAAAATTATTTCGTACTTGACCTCGAAGCAAAGCCACTGGTTCTTCAATATATTTACTGTCATGTGTTCACCCTTAATGAATAATTCATTCATTCATTCATTCATTCATTCATTCATTCATTCATTCATTCATTCATTCATTCATTCATTCATTCATTCGTTCGTTCGTTCGTTCGTTCGTTCGTTCGTTCGTTCGTTCGTTCGTTCGTTCGTTCGTTCGTTCGTTCGTTCGTTCGTTCGTTCGTTCGTTCGTTCGTTCGTTCGTTCGTTCGTTCGTTCACTTTGAGAAGCATTGCTTCTCAGCCATTTTGGCGCAATGCGGTTTTAGCCTCAGAAATTTTTTTCCCAATATATGCCAGCTTTCTAAATGGGTTTGTTATGTTCAAACCACTCGTGCTTTGCAATTGCATTTTTTTTATCGAATAAACCATAGGGTAATTTCATAGTTATACTTGGTAAATTTCCTTCTTCAAAGACCGGTTTAACTGACAGGAAATATCTTTCGAAAAGCTGCTAAAGACTGTGCTTTTTTATTTTATTCGGGAGTGTTGTGTGATAAACGTTGTTTCATGATGTCTCTTTGTAGGAACTGCATAGGACAGAACTTTGCAATGGCGGAGATGAAGACAACAGTGGCCATGATTCTAAGTCGGTAAGTTTGGAAAGCAAATAAAAATCGTCTAGACTATACTTTGAGGCTGGAACGAGAGTTGCTGTTGTTGTTGTTTTCTTTGCCAGTTGCCCACGTTTCTTTCTTTCTTTTTTTTGGTGCGGTGGGGGAGGATCTGCTGAAAAGTTTATATGTTTGCCTGCGGTATTAAACAATTCATCCGCGAGAATTCCACTTTGTTTTTGAAATAACTAAGCTTTATTTTAGAATTGATTATCATTTTCGCAGAATTTTAGCGTTATAAACACTATTGGTGACAAAGAAAAAAGTAAATTCTAAACATGCAATGACCAAAAATAATATAAATGAATAAAGAAAAAAAAACAAAATTTTGATGATTTCTACTTCGCCTTTTTCAGATTTGAACTAACGGTCAGTAAAGATAAAGAGGTGTCAATGGAAGACCTGCTAACAGTGCTTGTTCTACGCAGTAAAACCGGAGTGAGAGTTAATATTACTCCAAGAAACCACAACAACCACTGCCAAACACTGACGGAATCTGAACTAACGGAAGATGGCTGATAGACGCGCTATGAAATATTAGCCCAGAGAAACCTTAACTTATATAAATGACATAAATTAAATGCAATATGGTTGGCTACTGGTCAGGCTAGATTCAGTGGGCAAAGATTACTTAAAACTCTTCTTCTGGTTTTGAAACGTTACAGTGACAAGTGCGAATGTCACCCGATAAAATGTAGTCACCAAGATAAACACGACATATTTTTGACGATCCTTTTGGCTCGTCGTAAGGAAGGTAACACTTTACCACCAAAGGAACGTCTATTTTCATAAGTTTCTAGTATGGAAAAGAAAGCATGCACCGAAAGCTATATATTATTTATTTATGACTGCGTAAAGGACGGTTGTGGTCTTATTAGTAAAAAAAATCACATTTGCACAGTGGCAAAACGTTCCCTGTTGTAATCGTATATAATTTAAGAGACCGTGGCGTCTCAGGAGGCTATGATAAACCGGCCTCAGGACGAGGCGAAAATCGTGAACCAGGACTATAAATTAGACCCATTTACAGACACTCGTACAATATGACGCATTTCATCCTTTCTGATGCTCTACTTCCAGTCTGCTACCGCTTTTCGTTTGTGTACGGTCGTGACAAATTAGGAAACTCTTATAAGAGAAAACATTTGGATAAGCCTGAAAAGTTAAAACTCAGATATTGTGGTGATTGTGAATTTCTACGTCTTATACTCTAATATAGATCAGACCACGTGAAAGTCTGAAATGTCAGCCGTCTTCTCATCCTTACGGCTGACATTTCAGACTACGCGTATGAGTGTTTGCACTTAAATTGGGCGCATCCCGCCAACGCTCGCGTCATGTGAATTCTCTTCAGGCGTAGTAATGCCCTATTTATTTTTTACTAGTAAAAAAATCACGTGGTATATAAAATCAGATGTACAAGTATATAACATGTAATGCATGCGGTATGTAAACTTGAAGCATCTGTAATTATGTTGTTATCAAAGAATGACAATGAGACTTAACATATATTGCCTAAGTATTTTATTTCGTGTTATTGTAATTATAGTTACAACAATGTAATACGACTCTTTATTAGTTCTTTTTATGTAAATAAACCATTTTAACATAGTGCTTTATATATTTTGTTCTTTCTGGAGTAGTAAGAGTGTCAGTCTTAGCAGTCGTCCATACTAAACTTAACAATTTAACGTTATGCTTTAACTCATCAAGACAAACAAATACCGACCATATCTTAGGGCGTGCTCACACCATAATTATCTTGTGATATACAATTGTTATCAGACTTCATACTACGTTGAGTATGTTTTTGATCACACTTGCCTGACGTTTTGGGAGATACCGTAAAATGCACTTTATAAATGAAACAAAATGGTGCCTATTCGATGAGGTTTCACGACTGTGGGTCAAAGACAGCGTTAAACAACACCCTGTCTTCCTAATCGTATCGAATGAAACGAGTAATAGCTGGTGAAATCTTTTCCTTTTGCCGTATCGATACAATTCGATTAGAATTACCACAATTCTACAATTCGATTTACACTACACGGCCTCCAAGAATAGTAGCGTCTATTGTTTTGAATTTTTATTCTGTTATCCTCGTAGTTAGATAGGTAGGTCGTTAGTTAATTAATAACAGTTTTTACAAAGGCTGATGGAAATACCATGTGAATAATCTCGTACCCAGATTATACTGTCTTGCTCTTGAGATTACTGTGTGAAAATAAAGTTATCATATAATATAATAAACAATTATTTGATTAGGTTTTTGTGATATCCGGAATAATCAAGGTCGAGGTAAGTGTTATCAGCCTGAGGCTGATAACACTTACCAAGACCTTGATTATTTCCGGATATCACAAAAAACAAATCTAATAATTCTTATATATATATACCTTGTTTAAAAAAAACAACGACAAACGCATTGTTGAAGAAGCGAATCGGTGAGACACGTTTTTTCTTCGCTGAGTGCAAGATGCCACTCCCCACCCGTATACTTGACATTCTCTTGGAAATCATGCATTGCTCGCGCAACCAACACATTATTCACTTATCTGTTAGCAGATTAGAATAATCTGTAGGTTGTGCTGACTCCCAGAATTAACTATAGGCTATTAGGCAATGAGAAAACAGATAGTGACTACAATGTATAATAATATCATATATCACACCTAATGCAATCACACCCTATTACACAATATCCTATGATGCAGGTATTACGTCTTCCATAAATTAACCAAGTTCCACAATAGTTGTACATCATCATGCATATATTGAGCACCACGCTTCTACATAATACACGTACTATAAAGTAACTCGACAACAAGGTAACCCTCAAACACCTAATGGCTTAAATCATGTAAATGGCTCTGGAAAAAAAAAAAAAAACTACATGTTGGTTTTACGCAGACCTCCAACAAGTGATAACTTGCATTTCTAAAGGGTTACCTCATGTCATTGCACCTGAGTTTTCAATATTAAAATCCTTTGAAAACAGAAGAATTGTTTCTGTGAGTACTCACTGTGCTTTCTTAAAAGGCATGCAGGCCTCCAACATATCTTCGCAACTTTATTATGACTTATGGAGCATCTTTTAGGTTTTTACCCTCTATTTGAGAAAGAAATACTCTTTAGAAAGATAGTCTACTTTATATTGATTTGATCAAAAAAGAGTCTTATGCATTCAAATTACTGCTCAATGTCTCCGACTTCGACCCTGATTATTGGATGAGCAATTTGCATTGGCTTGATATGATATATCAGTTAACCCTTTAAGTCCCAAGAGTGACCAACATCAAACTTCTCCTCACACTATCACTACTTCATCAAGAGAAAAGGTCATAAGAATCAATAAAATGATCACCAAAGGGAAATTGCTTTGATCTTTTAACAAATTCTCCCAACTTATACTATAAGAAAATGTATTGAGATCAGACAGGAGAATTTATATGTTGATATTGGGGCTAATAGGGTTAAAACAACCAAAAGCAACAAGTCTGCTTCTACAGCAGTGTGTCAGGAGTTTAGAAAGTTTGAGCTGGTTTTTCGCTCGATATTAAAAATATATCTTAAGTGTCTCAATGGAGTGGTTGCAGTTGATGGCTGACAATTATATTTTAGTGATTTTGACGGTTGACGGATATCAAAAAGAAATTTCTTCCATGAGTTGAAGTTAACATAAACTTTTGTGTGTGTGTGTGTTTTTTTAATATTACCTTTGAGTTCTGGAAGTTGTTTTTGGTCTTTCAGCAATGAAATCAAGTAAAATTTTAACAGCGTACTCTAAGATTATAATACTGGAATTATTTTTATCATTACTATATATTCACAATAAATATTGACCTCGAAACCGCTTTGTCGGCGAATAATAACTGTTTTATTTTTACGGTTAGCGGTAAAATTACGCTTTTTTGAAGGTCGACGGTTAAATTTTACGGTTAGCGGTAAAATTACACTTTTTTGAAGGTCGACGGTTAAATTTTAGGCCTTTTGACGGCTGACGGTTAACCCGATTGAGACCGGCTATTTATAATTGGCTCCCAGCATGCTGTTACTGACCATCAATTTATTTTTAGTTTCAATCAGTCTGATTAATCTGCATGATAGGTCCGAATCATTCCTGTTGGTTTTGGTTACATCGGTGACAAGGCTACATACGGGTCAGATGATTTTGCTTTGGTTTCTGCGTCACGGTATATTTCATTAGTATTTGTGAGTGACATGTGATCTACTTCTGTGGTTATTGATAACCCCGAATATATACGGGCGCACCCAATGGACAAAGTGACAAATGCATGACTTATGCATCCATGATGGCGAACAAAATACGCCGCTTTTATTGCATTCGCCTAGACAGAAATATCCGAAGGATATTCCTGTCTACAAATATTACGAAAACTCTGTAAATTCGTTTGTTAAATTCTCCGCCTTATGATGTATTATGACACGTAGAGGATTGTCTGTTTAATAAATAATCAAGATATTTTTTTTCTGAAAAAGCGTGTCTGATGTAAAAGCTACTCGTCACAACAATGCTCACATTAAAGGGGACACGACAAGCGTAGAATTAACGAATAAGGCCCCAGCTTATACCTTGGGCTGGTTGAACGCAATATCGATACAGCTTTTGAGTTACAGCTTAATTCAACTTTTTTAAAGCGTTCTGTTTTGTCTCGAAAAAATTAAAAGACGAGCAGCGGTTGAAATGTCAGCTGATCTAATTAAAGTACAGAGCACTTACTCTCTTGTGTTTGTGGGGTTTCCTCGGAATCTTGTGTAATATCCGCGCCTCCGCTCCATTTGAACAGCTTCTTGTATTCGTCTCTGAAGGTTTTGTTCATGACGCCATAAATGACGGGGTTAATCACCGTGCTTAGCTGACCCAAAAACGTGTACATGACGTAAATCTCGCGAGGAAGGTTCCAGCTCCCTTGACCAAACCCGATAAAATCCACGATCGATATGGGCGTCCAGCAGATCAGAAATCCGCATACGGTAAGGAACAAGGTTTTTGTGACGTTGATATCTTCAACTGTTATCTTGGCCGTGGTTGGTTGGTCACCTCGTCGTCTCATGCCTTTCAACTTCTTATTGTGTTCTTTCAGAGCCTTAAAAACATTGTAGTAGCAGAAGGACAGCACGATCGTGGGAATGGCAACGAAGGCGTACCCCAACAAGGTGAAAAAGTCGACTTCGACGACTTGAAAGCAAAAGAACTTCCCTGCGTGATAGACGTAGCGGTGATTGGAACACAGATAGGGCAATGGCTCGATCATCGACACAAGCCAAATCGCTACGATCATGTACCGCGTGTTTTTAGTGGAGAATAACTTTTGGTAGTTTTTCGGGCGGACGATTAGGAAGTACCGATTAACGGCGACCCCGGTTAACGTTAACAGTGAGACACAGGCAAGCATGGCGATTACATATCCTTGAAGTTGGCAGACGAAATTTCCGTAAGTGCGCTTTCCTTCCACGAGGACCGTGAGGCATGGCGGCTGGCAAATGGTAGCCATTCCAATATCAGCTACTGCCAGCGACATTATGAACAAATTGGGAATTGTTCGAAGGTTTTTGTTCTTGCAAACCATCCAAAGCACTAAGGAATTTCCTATCAGAGCTGCCAGGATTAACACGGCGCATACTAGCGCTTCTATGACCACCACTCCGGTTGGTCTTTCCGCAAGGAGAGTTACATACTTCTCAAGCGAGGGATGTCCTTTGTTGTGTTCAGACATTTAGACCGCAGGCGTCTCAAAAATAAACTGGAAAATAAAGAACAGCAAGCTCAAAGGGCGGTTGCAAAAATACACACGAAAATGAAAGACAAAGCCCAAATTAGGCGTGTTTTTTGCGAACGCAAGCTTACTTTAAAAACTGAAACGAGTCTTGACTGTTCGCTTTATGTTGTTGAGCCTAGGGCAGATGTCCAATTAATGGCGATTACTCGTGCGTCGTGTTTATGTTGAAGAGTTATCATTTCGCACAATGGTATCGGCGGAAAGTTTTATCTTTTGTTGAGAATCAATTTTGCTTTTACGACCGCTGCTGTCATCTCAATTCAATGTAGATTAGGAGAGCAGGTGGCCTTGTAAGATAAGAATAGACTGCAGTGACTATTCGTTCATTCTAACAAAATAAATGGAACAAAAATAAGGAAGGTTTAAAAACTTTTGCAGCTGCTTTGTTTCGTTGAGAATAAAAAATACTAGCACTTCAGAAAGAAAACACTCCAGATAGATGAACCGCGCTTGGGCATTTTGCGGAAATTAGATGCGTATGGATTTCTTTCATAATTTAAAATTTGGCGCACAATTAAAATCTTAAATGGAGTCAGGTTACTTGATGAAGTTGTTTTCTCAGAGGAGAGCATTTCAACCATAAGGTGAGTGTTTTTTTTTAACTCTTTTTTCGCACGTGATAGACATACTTTCATCCGTTCACAGACTTTGTGGCTTTTGCGACACTAAGAGATTTTTTGCCGTATTGTTTAAAATATATTTCGTGCAAACTACTGATGTCTAGATACCTTTTTGACCCAGCGTCAAATTGTCAAATTGGAAATAAAATTGCATGCTGGCCAGCTTTGCGTATAGATGCCTGTCAAGTGTCTAAAAATTATTTAAATCGTCCTTTTTTGTTTTGTTTGGCATAAAAATGGCATAAATTTTCACAGCATGGGACATACTTTCAAAGCGCGAAAACATAAGTGAGAAACAAACAATAGGCTACATAAAGGGCATGAATAGAAACATGTTTTTACTATAGAAAGAAGATTCAAACTGGAATGATTATAATAATAAGTATGAGTCTAGTATGAATAAAAAGGAGACACCTAAAAGCATGTTCATTCCCGGGCTTATTAGACTAAATTGAAAGAATTTAATGAAGCGCATTGTGGTCATTTCTTGTTGAAATGCCTAGGTTGTTTACTGCTGTGGCTTGTTTGATCACTCTTAACCGAAAGTTTACTTTCGACTGTCCTGATTTGATATTTTCGAAACATGAAATACACTTCAAAATTGGGACAAATCGAAATTTCGATAGAGAATAGACTGAAATAGATTTTGATGAGATTTTCAGGGTCGCAGTACGATTCGAAATCGTCGGAAGATGCCTCTTGGCTCAGCTTTCGCATATTACCATTACAAATTAAATCAAGACAATTTTATATTTGTTTCACGGATTAAGCATTCAAACTGATTTTAATTGGGAAGTGATATGGCTCAATGTGGAAAAATATAACACAGATCAGGCCGCACGTGTATTTTAGCGAAATTAGTATACTACTTCGGCCTATCTTGGGTTCACAAATCATGTTCAAAACCTTCATGATTCGTTTTAAATCCCCGTGATAATTAGTGCTTGAGAGAGTGTACAGAGAACTGTTTACCTTTGATAATTCTTATGTCACCGGGCAGGTGAAGTTAAGGCTAAAGAGCGGAGTATTTGAAATGCTAAAGGCTACCATTTAATAGGATTTGGAGCATTTAAAATTACCTTATATGGTTTCGTGACAGGGAACCCTTCCTTAAATGGTTGCATGACCTGTAGAAAAAGAAATGAAAAAGTGACAGAAGTTTACAAATGATGAAGATCGAAGTTCCGAGTATGGGCAAGCTAAATCTTCAAGTTCATGGAACTCATTTTAAAGGTTACTTAATAGTTAAGTTATACGATCGCAAAATGTTTTTATGCTATAAATTGAGGAACATTAATTTTTGGATTCATTAAGCAGACACCTTGTGATAGTGACGACAATAATAATTTGTACCGAATAAAAGAAACCTGACTCAAAACTTTAAAAAAAGAAAAAAACATAAGTTCCGCAAAGGCTATAAGTACTATCCCAGACTGACAACATTATCATCCGGTAATTGGGTCTGCCACACTTCTTTGAAGAAAAGGAAGTATATATACCTTTTTTCCTGTTCATTCAACTAATCTGGAAATATATGGGTGAATTAATTTATCTTAATCAGCTTCACAGGAGTTATTAGAACAAACAATCAAACTGTCTTCTTTCTTTTCTTTTGCTGTGGGCGATTATGCACTTATCAGCGGCCATCCCGCGGAGGTGACCCCGGGGAACCCCCGGGCATTTGCACAACGACGTTTACAAATCCCCTCTACCCAAACGTAAGATTTTTTAACCAAAAGCTACAAATGTTCCTCCCCTGGGGTAAAGATGTGTGCTCTGCCAAGTCAAAAAGTGTATTGTTTCAAAAGACTTGCCGTAATTAATTTTCTGTTTGGTATAATTATACCTAAGTAAAGAAGGCTATTTCTCTTGTTTCTACACATGATGAGGTTCAGCTTACCTTGTAAGTCATGAAATGGTAAAGGAGAGAATATTCTTGTTTCAACACAACAATGAAAAGACAATAATGAAAACGCTGTCTTAAATCCCTGCTCCTGTGTTTGTTTACAACGCAGAATTTACAGTTTAACACCTATTGATCAAAATATTAGCACAGAAGGAATCGTAGTTTTCTTTCAAAAATTATATTCGCTATGAAAGCAAAGGATGAGCAGCTAAAAGAGGCAGATTTACCAGAGAAATGTGAACATGTTCGCATACATACATACATATACATACAACCTTTATTTCAGTATACACGATGAAAGATAAAAGCTACAAGCTTGTGGGGTCGTGTACAAAATTAAAATGAAACAAAAAAAAAAGATAGAATTATTATGAATTCGAATGAGTGAGAATAAAAAAGTTTAAAATATCTAAAATCCTTAAACCTATGGTTGATTGTTTGTGGCGCTAAAACGTTGAAGTTAAAATCCCTAAAAGTGTAACAATTCGCCACGTTTCTCAGAAAAGATTTGATGCCAAGGTGTTCGAAACGATCAATTAACGATGGATGAGACCGTCCTATTGCATTCCAGAGGACGGCCCCTCTGTATGCAATAGAGTTCTGCATATATTTCGATGTGAAACTCGGTGCTGTAAGCCCGTGTCTTAGTCTGGAAGCTGATCTGGTGTTGTAATTTATTAATTGTTCAACGAGGGCATGTGGGAGTGCGCCGATGTATCCTTTGTAGAGAAGTTTAATCAAGGAGAGTTTGTATATATGAGTTAATGGTCGTAGGCTTGTCTGAAGAAGAACCAAAATGATCCTAGCAGACGGGAACGGCACTCGTTTCCAGCTTAGTCTCCAATATGGTGGCGGCGCTACAAATCCCGCGGGTCTTTCACCGGGGATCCTGCGACGAAAGTGCAAAATCAATCCATTCCCCCCATCCCGGGCTTAAAATGGGTGACCAAAATTAACAAATCCCGCCCCATGCCCGCGTATGTCCCCGGGGTCACCCCCCGGGATGGCCGCTGATAAGTGCATTACTCCAACTATACACCTCATGAGAAATAACACAGACTAATTTATGAGGGACATTGCATCAAATTAAAAGAAAAACATAGAAGCATGGTTTCATTCTAGCATATCAAGCAAAAAAAAAATAATAAATACGCGTGGCCAGCACAGACTTATCAAGAATTTACTATTGTTGGCAGATATGTTTGCCGGTCGATACTCGTTTTATTTGGCAAGCAGCTAGTCTATGCTCTCCGGATGTTTTCTTATTTAAGCTGCCTTTAGTTGGTGTTGTTTCTGTCTTGACGCGTAGGTTTTTCAACAGACTTTACACTCTAATAAGGCGCAGTTCAGACGTCGTGCTTCTGCCGTACTGAACTGAATTGCAATAAGGTTCGACTTTAGTACAGCATAAACACGACTCTGACTAAGACATCATGCCAGAGTCTTGCCAAATTCAGGATTTACTGAAGTCAAGTAACAATTAGTCAGCGGTGATCAAACAAAAATGGCGCGTAACTACCCCCTCAAAACACATTAATATAATTTATGAATTTTGTTTGGCATGGCAGAAGCGCGACGTTTGAATCAGTGCCGTGCCAAAGTCATGTAGCACGGCAGAGCTTGACGAACATAATTGCTTTGCCAAACTTAATTTTTAGTTTGATTCAGACGCCGTACTTCTGCCATGCTTTTGACGAACGTAATTCCTGAATTTAGTTCGGCACGGTAGAAGCACGACATCTGGACTGGGCCTAAGCTACTGAATGATATACGTCTTAGAAATACAAGAACAACTCTGGCTGTGTTGAAATATTTCAAAGCAGTCGGTACAACCCTAATGCCCCACGCATTGATTGTGGGTAGATTCCACTTCAGTAGCAGCTTATACAAATCTGTGAAAGCGGGAATAAATGAATGACAAGCACTTGTCTTTAGCGGAACCACCCCAACCAAGCATCTGGTTTAATATCTTTTCGCGAGGTCTGACCACTGGCTCCCGCGTTTTAATTTTTAAATCTGTAACGACGGTGCGGTGATAACAGTAATAAAGATAAAATGTTACTCACCAAGTTCATATTTTGACCAGTGCATTAGAAACCACTGACTTTATTCCTTATGACAATTGCAATGACTTGTGCTTTATCAGGATAACATCATCGGTCTAAGTACTTTTTTTCTTCGCTCGATGAGCGCAACTATTTTAAATATTTCCTTTGATAACAACACAACAACAACAACAACAATTTATTAAGGTATTTCCATACAAAATACATGGCATTACCTAGCTAGTGATACTTAAGAAATTATAAAGATATATAAAATAGAATCAGAAATAATAATCAGTTGGAAAATAAAGTTTCATGCCTAAGAGACATTGCATGAAAAACAAAAGCAGCAGTTGATCGACATACAGCAGGATAATGTGACCAAAAACCCGACCAAGGCCATAAGATAACTCGTTTTGGATGTAGAAAAATGCACACGCACAAGACGCTCACACGGACGAATTATCTAGCACCTGCTAGTAGAAATAAATGGAAAGGACCCGAAGACTTGTACATTGATGCATTTGGAATATTGGAAGTGTGATTTTCTTGTATTGCATTTCAGCACATGCAAGAAGTGGCTAAAAGGAAACTAGCCACAGAGTATTCGTTTACAGTTAAAGGCTAACGCGAGATCTGACCTTTTGGCTTACAAGTTTTTGCCGTCTTAGATCGATGTATGGCACGTAGGGAGACCTGGCTAGCGCTTAATAGAGTTAAAATAATAATAAAAAAACTATTGCCAACATTGCGAACATTTCTGGAAAAGACAAACTTTTTATTTGCCCGTGAGTTTATCTATGATTCGGAGCGGTAATAGTTGGAAACTCTCATTAAATATCCACAACGGAAGTTTTGAGTAACTCGGAACTTAGGACGTTGATCTATCTGTTTAGACTGAGCCGATAAATGATGTGATACACTCAGCATATACTGCCAAATATAAATGGCGCTTTTTCAATTGATTGGGTTATAAGTGCCGATATCAGAACCCTGACAAGTGGATTTCCACCAATGAGAACTCACTGGGGCGCATCACGGTTTGTGTGCCGCAGATTTATATCGTCATTTATTACTGAAACACACTTCACTGAAGACGGCGTTTTAATTTGCTGTTAAATCTCCAGGATTGTAAAACCATGTTCGACAACTGGATGGAGGAATGTCCCTGCTGCTCAGTTTTCTTGAACATCGTCACTTTCATGTGCTTCGTTGTCACCATATGGACCCTCGGGGATAAAACAGAAAGCGATGGCCTCGCGCCACGCGACATGGCGGCACTGCCAGCCGTTTTATTTCTCCTGTTTTACGCATTTTACCTCATCGAATGCTACCGCGCAGCGACAAGACGGTATTTGAGTGTAGTCAAGACAGAATCCACCATGGCGTGCATCGATGTGGTCAGACAGCAATCACCAGTGATTTTGTTCAAAGCAACTGGTTGGCATTATGAACAAAAGCAAAGAGTGGTTCCTTACAGAGATGCAAGAGGAAAACTAAGAGAACGACTTGAGTCGTATAAGGAGAGAGTTGTGACATTTGATGAATCAGAGGCGTTTAGGTAAGATGGCTATATAACCAGCTATGAATATTGTTTTCTTTCGCGGAGGTAGGAAGTCGTCTTCTGAAATGGATTGGATTTTAGCCCCAGGTCATAAATGTCACTTGAAATCAATACTATAAACGATTCCAATCATATACTTAGGTTCAGACAGTCTGGCAGTAAAACTTATGTTTTATTTTAGTGATTTCAGTCAAGATATGTGTATGTATACAAAGGAAAGGAAAACATTCCCTGCTTGAAAGGACTCTGAAACTAGACATGATGTCTGTAGAATTGCGCCCTGTGTTCTTTTGCTGCTTGTAGGAAAAGTAATGCAAAATAAATGATGTTTTGGGATTTGGCGGATAAGGTTTAAGTTAGGTTGCATGTCGCTTTTAATTCCACTATTTACATAAAGTAATATTGAGTAGTAAGCTAATCCAGGATTACCGGATATTTGCTGAAAAATATGTTCAAAAGGCAAAGAACTTATCAGTCATATCAGTTATGAGATGAAAGACTGCTAAAGTGCTTTTATCATTCTTTCGATTCCTTCCACGTATCAGTGCAGGAACAATCTTTGACACCCGCGTTTAGAAACTGTTAAATAAACAAATATAGTAATTCTTGGACTGCTAACTCAACAGAGTAATATTTATTTGGTAATTTATTTGGCTAGAACCCACCAAGTTGTGAATGTTAGTGAAACACAGTTACAACTGGGAAACTATCCCAAACTATATATAGTAACTAATGAAATGCATTAAACAAGGGCCGTAGTCCTGAGGCATTTACATCAGCGATTGGCAAGTTTTAATGATATTCAATTCGGCTGAAGCATTCAGCGTATAAAAGAAATGCACGCACAGCATGTGTACACCGGGCCTAATTTTCTGGATCAATTTATTTGAATTTCCATAAATTTGGAAATGAATTTCTTTGCCATAAAGTCTTTTTTAAAATACTCATAGTGGGATTATGTTGCCCAGCTTTTACATTTTGTATTTTATCTCCTTTCAAAATGGCAAAGCTAGACAAGGCAGCAGATTTTTATCAGAATATGTACAGACCGAGAAGTGATAGAATCATCACGTGCCACAATAACTTACCAAAGGATGAAGCCAACACTATGATGATGTGACTAACTCGCGCAAGAAATGATCAAGGCAGCACTGATTGAGTCATAGATAGAATTTCCTCATTATTTCCAGCAACAGTAGTTTTTTTTTACCCACACCTTCCCCAAAAAACTGTAATTTCGTCCAAAAATATGACAGACATTTAGAATGTTAAAGGCCCGTTTACACTGGCGATTTTTGCGGCGACAAGTACGCGGCGATTTCAAATCGCGGCGGCGACTTCATGGCGATTTCGTGGCGATTTGTCGCCAATCGCCGCTATTTCGCATTTGCTCGAATTTAGACGCGATTAACAGGCGATTTTTCCGTTGGAGGGTGACAAAAACCTACTTTGACGTACCCCCAAGAGTGTTTTGTCGCAACATTACGGCGGAGGTTGCTTGCATCAAGCTTTCAAAAGACTCTACAGAAAAGAGTGAAAGCTCCAAAGGAAGCAAGAGGGATAAAATTATTTAATTAGCCTGAATTAGCCGTTGGGCAGAGAAAGACTGCCTGTTTAATACATGTTCGCCTGACTACAAGCGGAAGGAGAGGAAAGTCGCTTCAAGAGTAGGCTTATTTTTTTGGCGGCGACAAAGAAAAACTCTACCGATACCCAAACACACTGCAGCTATTTGAGTCGCCTCTACGACTATTTTCCATGCAACGCTCTATGTAACGTGTTACGTTTTCATTCATAACAATGTAGCATAATTGGAGACATGGTGCGGTCGTGCTTAAAAGCAAAAAGTCAAAAAATTGCCATGAAATCGCCACGAAATCGCCATGAAAACGCCGCTAGTTTACACGCGCGATTTGGAATCGCCGCGTAAATCGCCACAAAAATCGCCGCAAAAATTGCCACAAAAATCGCTAGCGTAAACGGGCCTTTAGATTCTGTGAAAAATTGTTTTTATAATCTGTCGCTTAAATAATTAAAAAATAGTCCAGACGTTCGGGACCACTGTCCCTTTCTCGCTATTCACGACCAACGTCGTTTTAAACACAGCTGAAAAATGGGGGTTGACCACCCAAAATACCACTCACTTGGACGCCTGAGGGCAAATGTCAAAGAGGCAGGCCTATAAGAGGCCTGGAGAAAAACAGTAGAGAGGGGAAGGCGGAGTTCGGTTTTAAAGGTTGGCATTGGGCTTGTACAAAAGAGAAATCGCAACCTATTTTCCAGTTGGGGAAAAAGGAAACGATGGTGATGAAAGACGTAGTTTGGAAACGTAAAATATATAGAGGCACTCCCTTCCTCGTAACTTTAAAAAACGGCCCGCCACTACTGCATGTAGTACCCCAGGAATCCCCCTTCATAATTTTTGGTTGAGCATGAGCCTATAACATGCGAAATTTTCATCTTTGTATTTTGTTTTCATCTTCCAGTTTCACAGGATGCACTGACATTACAGAGCTACCAGAAGGATTGGAAAGCTATAGTTTGACCAAAATAGAAATAAAGAAGGAATTCCATTTTGCTGACGAGCCGACAAAAAATCTGTTTACCAATCTCTCTCACGCCTTCCAAGCACGCAATAGACATCGGGACAGATACATGGGCTACGAGGAAGAAGTTGTGATTGACAAGTTCGAAGATCACGTCATTGCTTACGTCGATCCTCTTAAAAGAGAATGGTGGATTGTATCGACCTGGTATTGGATTTTCTCTGCTCTTTTAATGTCTTCAGTCTATCGGTGGATGATTGTAAGAAGAACTTGTCATTTATCTGTGACAATTTTAAAGCAAGTGTTTGTAAGTCTTTGACGGTCTTTTAAAGACAGCTTTAAAATTTACAACTTAATGGGATTGGAATATATGCGCGCCGAGTTGGCTATCTGCAATCTAATATCCAACAATCTCGAATAGACTAATTGTTTTAAAAACAGCCCAAAAATTGCAATATTTGAGTTCCCAGGCTGTTCTCGCTGGCGAGTACACCTACCATGCATATGTGTGGTCCATGGCATATGAGCTCAGATACCAGCCGAGCTGAGATAAGGCCTGTAAACCAATCAAAACTCAGGAATTGCAATAAACATATCCCGGCACATGTAAAGTATAAGCGTCAGAATTTTTTTGAGAGTTTAAAACGTGTCGTAGATTTTATCCCTCATTGTTGCTTGCGTATGACGGTTATATCTTGCTGGTAAAAATTCATTATTTCATAACTGCTTGAACATGCATAGTCAATATAAGAAAATGCTAAAGATAGTTTTTGTATTAATTCAAGGCAGTGAATACAAAGTGGTATAAATTAATTGACTTTTATTATTTTAACATTAAACTATGCTTTCTTAATAAATAAATCTACATAAAACAGCTTTTATCGGTCGTTTTTATAAATATTAGTAGATAAATAGGTGACACAGTAACGGCTCTTCTTTCAAACTAAATAGCTAATGAAATGTTTTCATCTCCCAGGCGAGCAGCATATTTTATGTTGGCATCATACATGCAATGAGCAATTAGAAAGCAAGCTCGACTTTTTTATCTGCTGATATTTGCGAGAGGCGAAGGCCCGAGTCAACTATCAAGTCGATAGAACCGAGAATGAGCCCTGGTTGATTTATCATAACCAAGAGACCTATCTATTCAATAAAAAAAAAATAGCAAAAATGGTTTTTGCATGGTTTTGGTTTGTGATTTCGGCAAATTTGCTTGACACATTCTCAGGGCAGTCCTTATGTACCGCCAGTCAGATAAATTACGAGTTTGCATGGTACACAGACGGTCACTGGGTTATGCTAACAGTAGTTATGCGTACTGGTCATCAGAGCTAACTAAAAGAAGCGAAATTATATTTGATTAAGAAGAGTATGAGCTAAAAAACTTAGATCATCCCTACTTTTTACATGACTCGCTGTAAAATCGGCGCAAATAATATGTTTTTTTCAGAACGAGTAGCTACAGCGGTGATAAAAGATGGAATTATCATATTTGTCCTATGTCTTGTGTAAACGACGTCCACCTTATATATGTAAATAACAGTAGTCATAGTATTGTACAAATAAAGAGTTGAGCACAGTTCTCCTTGTGCTCAATTTCGTTTCCATGGTCTCTCTCTCCTGCCCCTAGAGCACTGGGGGTGGGGGAGGCAAGAGAGAGACCCTGGGAAGGATGATGGCTTGTGCTTAAGGACATCTCATTGGTTAGTTCCTGTGGCTTCTAACGCTGGCAGATCGACCATTCGTCTTGGCCTATCATTGTCAATTTGTTTAAAACAAAGTCATAATTTATCCACTATTTGGCGTAGCCTATCACTGTCACGTGTTAAGAACAAACTCATGATATTTTCGTATCTTACACTTGCGTGCAATTCTCCATCATGAACCACGTTTTACGGTCAGTGTGTGATTTGTTTCCCAGGGTTATCTGACCTTGAAGATCTACTTCCATTAACTGACTTGTTGATTTGGATTCAAGGGTTATATAGCGAGAATCTGAAGCGTTTCCAAGATAGAAGCGATGCGCACTAGTTGTAGAAGAGGTGTTCTGGAAGGGAAGAGAAAAATAAGGATCGTAAATACCATCATTGCATGAAGATTTTTTAAAGTAAAATGCTGCTGCAACTGAATTGTGGATGCATGAACTAGCGCTCCAAATGATTTAAGAAGATACGATGATTCTCGGTAAATATCATCCACTACTCGTAACACTGACTTTAGTTAAAAGAAATAAAGAGCCGTCTTCTCCGATCTTACCTCGAGCTCTACCCGCCCAGAGCGTCTGGTCACTGTATAACGCGGACGGAGGTTCCACTGCATTGTAACGACGATCGTGAAACGGCCAGACGATGCTACACTTAGACAGCGCTCGAAAAGGAATTCTGTTGTAAAATCAAACACAAAAATCGGTTCAGCACTTTATTTAGAGCGTTTATTAATTGAGTGTCGAAAACAATTCATAGCACCACTTTCTCAATTCAACCAAACGAGAGTCTAACCAAAACCAAGTGTGACTCCTCGCGCACGTTTTCCCGAACTTTCTGCCCGCTAGATGCATACATTTGCTTCGAGTTTTAACTGGATTGTCTGCGTCCTTTGGGATTGGCAAGAGTGATTAGTTTGGTTTTGGTTTTGCGACAGACGATCAATCGAAAATCGCTTTATGGAAGAGATGTGATTACTGTTTCCGTGACCAGAGTGTTTTGTTTACATAGGTATTTGTTTTTTCGCTTTTTTCGTTTGCTTGTTGTTGTTGTTGTTTTATTTTGAGATCATCTCCATGCTTGTTACCGTTGTTTGTTTGTTGCTGTTGTTGTTATTATTGTTAGTATTGTTGTTATTTTGGTGTCGCATCTCCATGCTTGTTACCATTGTTTGTTGGTTGTTGTTATTTTTGCTGTTAGGCTATTGCTGTCGTTGTCCGCGTCTTCGTCAATACTGTTGTTTTTGGCATGCTTCTCCGGCTCTCCAATAAACTAAGATGGCAAAGGGATTGCCTCCTAACATAAAATAACACGGTATGAGCAGTTTTTCAAAGATTTTTATAAAACCCAATTTGAAAACCACGTTATCGCGACGCAAATGACGATGGGCTTGGGTTTAACACATGATTGTTCATGATTTAAGACGATGCGACATCTTATTATTAGAAAACAAAGCACATTTGAGTAGATTTTCCTTACCAGTGAAATTAGGTTGGCTTCGTTTTCCTACAAAGGCTATTCCAGTTACGTTTCCATTACCTCCAACCTCAACCTTCAGGAGAGCGGGTGAACTGCTCGCCGTTTGACGGTACAATGACCGCAATTTACATTTGGCCTTGGAACATGGCTGAACGGCAGTCCAGAGCATTCCTGCAGCAATGATAAGGCGCTGAAAAAAATAAAATGACTCGTTAACAAAATGCCAAACTTATTGTATTACATACTTAATCTAAAATTGTATGTATGTATGTATGTATGTAACGGGCTGTGTCACGGATTTTTGAACAGCCAAAAATATATTTGTCCCATATTAGAGCACTGAACAGTTTACAAGCGACTTTGGCTGCGGATAGATTGGATGGAAGTGGATTACAACTTGAAAAAATCTTGTAAAAAGTTTCCAAACATAACTGAATGAAGAATCCAGCTAATCGTGACACAGCTTAGGTGTCTTTTGTGCATTCTCCCGCCCTTGCCCACCGGCAACTGTTTTTACTCTTGAGCAGATTGGGTTACAAAGACTAGATGCGTTTATTTTGTTGGCATTGGTGATTGCTTTCGTGTCAGTCGAAGGGCGTTCGGTTATAACCTACATTGCTCTGTATCTTATATTTTGCAAAAATCAGTTTAAAAATATTTTTAAAATGAAGGTATAATGTTTGGTGTTTATTCCACTTAAATTAAAATGGCTCCGTGCACTTACACCAGGTTCGTAGTACCCGGTCGGCCTTTTCTTTAAACCCTGAAGCTATTTCCCAACAAAATAGATCAATGATGGCGTCATTGGTACTATATTTAGCTGGGTTAATTGCTTCGCTTTTTGCCAACTCATTTTGAAGGTCAATTGCCCAAGTCAATTAATACTACAATTCATAATTAGCCTTGCAAATATCCCTTCTCCAGACT
Organism: Meandrina meandrites; assembly: GCA_963693305.1. NCBI lineage: Eukaryota > Metazoa > Cnidaria > Anthozoa > Scleractinia > Meandrinidae > Meandrina > Meandrina meandrites. The sequence continues at coordinate 2,874,170 of OY855903.1, read as the reverse complement.
GACAACAAAGATAAACTCATGCAGATTTCGAACAAGAAACAGATATATAAACATACCTTCACCGCACTCCGTTGAACGGTAAGGGTTTTAAGTATCAACTTATTAGGAAATCAAAGAGAAAAGTAATCGACCACTCCATCAATGTCTTTGGCGAAGAAGAGTTATTTACATCGCTTATCATGTTTGTAATACTTTGGAAGAATTTGGCCCTATGCACCTGGGATCTGGGTTAATAACGTTCTTCAACTTCACTAGTGGTTAGAAATAAGAGGCAATAAACAGTATCGAGGAATTAATCACGGAAGAATTAACAAGAAAATGGCATCGAAGAATCAAGGCTGCTTTTGCTGACAGATGCCAAACCGAAGGGTTGGAGGTATCACACCTAACCATGAACGTGGGTAGCTAGCGAAAGGCGTAAACACACCCTTTGAGCCCCGGGACATTTTGGAAGCTGGATCACATTCAAAATTGCTGCATGCTTTTACGCACTTTTTTTTTACCGGGAAGTAAAACAAAAGCCATTTGTGGATTTTTACTAGAAATTTCAAATCTAAAATTGTTTCACGTTTTTCTTTGATTAATGAAACCCACAGTTCTGATTTCCTAATGATTGATTTAAAACCTCCGTGAATTAAGTTCTTTTTTATATGAAACCACTTCATATCTAGACCTTACGTTGTCCTAAGAGGCGTTCTCTGAACACTGCATAAACGAAAGCGTTGGTAAACGTGTATTGAGTGTGATCATTTTGATAAGAATGAGGGGAGCCAGGACGGAGAAAGGTCACAGTTTGAAAGTTCTTCCCGAAACTAGATCACGCGAGCCTAATTTGTAAGAGTCAAAAACAAGACAAAAATAGCAACAATCTAAAATACATCAAGTGATAAGTGTAAACTGAGACTTAGGCCTCTAGGGATTCTGTCATCACGGTATCGAGTATATATATTTATATATATTGGACTGGGTTTGGAGAAATATAGCGAGCATTCGTTAAGGTCGCGCAGGACCCGGCGTTGCTCTTATTATGTATGTATTTATTTAAAGAGTATGTAGGAACTGCGACGACTTAAGCCGACAACGAACGAAGTATTCATGAGAATATATTTCTTAAAGTTCTTTGTATAAGCAAATACACGTTATGGTTCTCAGCTTTGTGTGCCGTGCGTTGGAATGTAGCAAATTATCATAATTAAATTCGCAGTTTTGATTATAGCGCACACTGTTGTGAACATTGACTCGGAACGTCTTCGGAAGCGGCAAAACCTGCAATTTTAATTGTGTCCAAGTTTTCTCAACCGATACAGAATTTCAGGAGTTGATTCGTAAGGAACATAAACTTGGGGTACTCTTTTGTGCCCTGACAGAAGCGAATTTAAAAAACTCCCTTTCAAAAAGAAGATACCACGTTTCAAAGATTAGATTTCACATTTTTACTCTCTTGAAAGCCAATAACTTTCATCAATTCCTGAATTCGAGAATTTTCGTTCTGTCAGGGCACAAAAGAAGTTATTATTTATCACTAGGTTAATTTGTCATTTAATTTGGTGCGCTATTCTAGCTGAAAACTTGGACACAAAGTTGCATTATCTGCAGTTTAACTTTGAGAGGTTGAAACATCACCGTAACCGGCAAGCTGCCAGTAAAACTACGACCATGATGTAATTTCATAATCCCCTAATATCCTTGATAAGATTTAGAGGAATCGATGTTCAAAATTCGACGAGTTAGAGCTTAACAAGATAACACCCCCTCAAGAAATTTGGCTAATGAATTTATTAATGCGAAAGGGTCCTGCGCGACCTTAATGACGTTTTTCCGCACATAGTGACTTCCTTTTGTTTGCAATGTTAATTATATGTTTTTCGTAGAAAAATGTCCTTAGAAAGTTAGACTGGAAGATCTAGAAACGAAAATGTCTGAAGACATCTCAGCTTAATGGGTCATCGGTAATTGCAAACATGTGGGGTTTTAAGCGTTTCCAAATAACAACTGACGATCGTTCCAACACGAAGCAGTGCAAACGCCGTACTCGAGCTGCGGCGCGTGAATTACATGTTCTTCCATTCCCTTCAAGAGGAAAATACATTACTTCGAGCACGTTCATCATCAAGTTATCAGTTAAAATCAAGCAACTTCGATCAGGTTTCTGCATACAAAATTTGAGTTTACGATAAAGCAATCACCGGAAAAAACAAGTCTTTTAACGACTTCCGGATAAGAGATTGGAAGCTGTAGGTAAATCATGCAAACTTATGTTTGCATCTTCTGTGGCTGAGTTAATATAGTTTCATAAATTTGTATAGAAAAACGTGACTGGAGAGACGGTTATCTTTAGGACTAGGTTTAGGACAAACTAATAATCCGGATTATCTCCGCCGAAACCATTGGCTCGAGTTCGTCAGTTAGTCGGCGAAGTAGACGGCGATAAATGTGTATAACCCCTAATTAATTGTAACCACCTTTTAAGAGTAGAATAGCACGAGAGATGTGCAAAAGGCAATTGGCCGCGGGACCAAAAATATAAGAGGAACAAAAACTGATTGAACAGTGATTCCTTGTAATTAATCAATTCACAACTAGGCAAGAGCGGGTTGGTCTATAATTGAAAGGCGTGGCGCAATTATTCGCTTGCGAACCATTTCACTTGAAAGTCGCCCCATTAGTCATGCGAAATTAAATCCACCTTCGTGAGTTCTCTCGTCGACAAAGTCAACAAAGTAATTTACCATGTTGCTGCTATGCAATTTTACCTAACCTTGCTTTGCAGAGAGAGCTTCTTAAAAACCAAAACCAAAAATACTTAAACAAATAAAACTGACTGGCCTAAATTGGTTTAAGAAGGACCTTCGTATTTCATCTCAATCTTCTAGAATAATCCTTGTTTCTATAATTTTTTTTTCACTTTAGTTAACAGGGTTCTTTCTGCACAAAAAGAATATCGCTGCATAGATTTTAAGCTTCGCACCTATACCGTTTCTTTTGATCGAACGCGACCTTTAAGGTAAATCTGTTGATTTATTTCACTCTCAAATTGTCAATTTCATTACATGGACACGTTAAACCTTAGCGTTTCTTTCATCAATTCCAAAAAATTCCATTAAAGCTGCTAATTTCAATCAGCAAGCAAATTCGTTCTAGTTGGTAAAAAATACTTACCAGCAAATTTGCCACCATGCTTGCGATGTCAAGTCTTTCAGGCGAGAGCTCCAGCGAGAAAAAGATACGAGCTGCGTGTGTGTCATGCATTTCAAACTCAGACAATTTTATAATGGAACGTGCTTCCCGCAAGACGGAAACACTTGCAATTAGTTTCAATTCTTCGCCGCTTGTCGGTTCTGTTTTCCTTAGAAAGGTCGGAACAAAAGCATTTGTAAAGGGAGGACAAAAAGTACTTAGAGCGGGTTTCCCATGAGTTGATTCTTGTAATATTTTCACTAATTATGTTTAGTTTGAGCAATACAGTCTTTTTAACCACATTAAATGTGCCGCCGTTATTTTACAGAGGCTACCGAGTAGTGAGCTTTCACCAGCGGGCGTGTCAGTTTGACGTAAAACTTTGTACCCTCTGTAGGTTGGCGGGATTTCCATCCGACGGAGATTCTAGCGTTTCATTTTAATCAATTTATCTAATGAGATTAAAAGAGGAGGCGTGCTTAACTTTTTTGTCGTTGTTTATCATTTGAAAAAGGATTCGTGTTCTTCAGGTAGAACAAAGTCTTGTTCAAATCTTTCATGTATGAATGCATGCCAAGTTCCTTGTATGTCAACTCCAGTCTCCCGCAGGATTTCAGCTAGCGAACTTTAAATTAAGTAAAGTGCTTGCTTAGTAAAAACAAAAACAAGTTCGACAGATGGTCTGACGGAGAATCTTCTAAAATTCTTACATAGTTTAGATTTTACGAATGCGGAGTCAAAACCGTGACAAATTATTTTGTCTTGCATGTACGAGCTAAGGTAACGCAAACAGACAAAAATTAACGCTGGTAAGTTAATTTTTTGCATATATAATTACCTACTCTTAGTATTAGATCTAGAAGTACGATTATTTAGAAATCAAACTGGATCAATGGCTAGTATTAAACGTTGAGATACAACAATGAAAGTGGTAGCTCGGACTAAAGATACATCACACACGGGGCCACTTAAACAAAGATGAGCAGTATTTCCGGCGGCCTGACAGCGTTAACTATCAATGCCCCATTTGAAGTGTTGATACCGATAGTTATTGATTACCGCCTTTCTCAACGAAGGTATTTAATTTGGCTGGGGAATAAATGCAGTTATTCTCAGTTCACGCTTTTTTTTATGAGAAGTTATCATGGATGAGATACGCCCTCGCTTGTGTGGTCGAGCCACCCATTTAAGCTTCCCACGCTTTTCACGTAGTCGAGAAGCCGAGCAAAGTCTGTAAAAATAAATATTTGCATGATTAAAACGAATCAGGAGATAAATCCTAAATAACACTGCTAACGGCAGGAAGGCTTTGCCCTCATTTTTCACAAGCAGTGTTTGATTTGCATGCTTGTGTATTTTTCTTTCTTTAATCAATTACCTTTGGGAATGTTTGTTTTGTATGTTTGTTTATTTTCAAAGGAATTCTTCTAGTGATGGTTGAACAATCCTTCTTTGCTTCCTCTTTAGGTTTGTTTGTCTGCGATCTATCTTTCCGCCGTACTTCCCGAATCTTTAAGTTGTAGATAAATTTGTCATCCGCACTCTCATTTATGTTTCTCTCCTTAATCGGTGGTTTTCTTAAGAAATATTTATTTTATATGTTTGTTTATTCTACAGAAACTCGTAGGCAAATCCTCCTTGCTTACTTTATATCTATCTTTCCGCCGTACTTCCCGATACTTTAAGTAGTAACTAACAAATCAGTCATCCACATTCTCATTACTTAAGATTTAAATTTGTTTTATAGGTTTCTTTATTCCCTAGGGAATTCTAGTAAAGATCGTAGGCGAATCCTTCCCTCTATACTTCCCGATTCTTTTTGTAGTAACTAAATCAGTCATGTACGCTGTCGCCTCTTTTATCACCACGCCCCATCGCGGGCACGTAAACGCCAAAGAAAACTAAGCCAATATTTAACAATTATTCACCGAAGTGGAGGTGAATAGTGGTGGATATTTACCGAGCCGCGAATCGGCGAGGTAAATATCCACCACTTTCACCGACACTGAGGTGAATAATTGTTTTAGTATATACCACACAAGTTGAATAACGGACGGACAAAAACATTACTTTCGGTACACAAAGCGACGGGCGAAGCCATTTTGTTTCTCTTCCGCTGCTCGGAGGTGAATAGTACTTTGCTAATCACCTCCTAGTTAACCAATGAGCGCGCGCGGAAAGCACTATTCACTTGTGTGGTATATACTAAAGTTGATTTATTGCTGCACAACAAGGGTAGCGAGCGAAGCAGCAGTCATAATCTTGCTTATAAGGCTATAAGGCAATAAAGGGCTTACGTTCTCGATTTCTTCAGTTTTACATTTTGTACCACAATCCCTTGCGTTTAGTTGTTAATCTTTACCACAATGCCTTACGGCAAGTAGAAGCAGAGCCTTGACAACTCGATCGTCTTCGTGATCAGTGCGAGTGAGTATATATTATCTTCACTCTAACTTATTTCCCCTCCATTTAACGTTTTGCGTTGTAAATGTAAATGTAAATGTAAATGTTGTTTACAGTGGTCATGCTATTCACTTATCTCACTCCATTTGGGTGCCTTCTGTTGAATTGTTTACAGTCGCTGATCTGATCGAATTGGTCTGTTCGATAGGGTTTCAGGACAAGGACAGTGAACACACCAGTAATTACTGAGAGTATTTATAAACTACTGGGTGAACTACGCACACTGCCTCCACCATTTTGCGATTTGTTTTGCCATTCTACGCATCTCACTTAATTTCTTGTTGAAGAATTTGATTGTCTTCTATTAGTTTCATTGATCTGAACTGTAGTAATATTTTGAACATGTAAACACAAGCGTAAAACTAGGTAAATGTCGGCCAGTTTGGTAAAAGTTATAGCGCTCTCTTCGGCATAGTTTGAGCTCAGTAGCTGACGTTCGTCACCATAGCTCGTTTGAGCGACATCGGGGCGAGAATTGTTTTCTATACTAATGTTCGAGTAAATTCACAGAGTTCCTTGTGGTTGTTTAATTCTGTGGTTCATGTACTTGCTTTTTGGATTTTTTTCTTGGCAATTCAGTTGTGCAACGCGAGCTGGAACAAAACGGCAAGGATTTAACATGGCAAACATTTTCAATATTTTTAACTGACAAGCATACAAAAAATCTGCTACTTTTACTTATTTATACGGCGTGTTTATGATTGTTTCGTGTCGAATATCTGAATTTATTCCTTCCTGCATTGCTTTTGCCAATTCAATTCTCCCATTTTGATTATTTTATATATTGGCCGATGAACACATGTTTAAATACTAAATATATTTTGTGCTTTCAAACAGCTATCATGTTTTCTTTTGTGACCTAGTGTGCTCCCTTCTTTCATTTTGCAGGCCCTGCTGCTGTTCAAACTAGCATGTTGACTTCATCAACGTTCCTGTCTATAACTGTGGTAATAAAAATACTGTTTATTGTTGTGTTCAGAAAAAAGTCCTTACAAACTCTTTTACATTAACCACTCAACTCTGCGCATCAATCACAAACTCTACTGGATGCCATAGTTTACTTCAAAGATCTGCTTGTGTTTAACGTTAGCATATTGCCCTGCAGAAATGCTGAACTGAGGTTTCTGGAGCAAGGTCATCCATTAAAAACTGTATGATAAATACTTGCACTGAAAACATTCAATGACATACGTATCTGGGAACGCTGCATGATGTGGAGAATACGTTAGCTTTACGCCTGGAACTTCAAAAACGATCATAATTTTGATCTGCATGAGTAGAAAATAGCAACTTTAGATCGGAGTAAAAATACGAGATTGTGTACTAGAACGACTTGTAAAACCAAGTGCTCGTGCTTATCACACCAATCTCGTACCAACAGCGTTACTCTTATCGAGTTAAAAATGGTAGTTATGGATTCGAGCGTTCGGCCAAAAATGCGCTAAGTATCGGAATTTAGGATATAACAATCTGATGGACTCGAAAAACTCAGTCTAGTGGAATACTTGGCCCCAAGCTCGATCTCATATTCAAAAGAAAGATCACACAATTGTGTGATTTACCCGCATAAATGTGGGAGGCGCGGTGGCCTAATGGCTAGTGCGTTGGACTCTGGATCGAACGGTCCGGGTTCGAGCCCTGGCAGAGGCACTACGTTGTGTTCTTGGGCAAGACACTTTACTCTCATAGTGCCTCTCTCTACCCAGGTGTATAAATGCGTATCGGCGATTTCCTGAATTTACCCTGCGGTGGACTAGCATCCCATCCGGGGTGGAGTAGAAATACTCCTAGTCGTTTCATGCTACGGAAAAAAGGATAAGCTCCGTTCTGATGGACCACTAGGCTCGTACTTTTTACCGGCTTAAATGTCTAAACACAATGACTCTGCAATAAGCTGTTTTCCAATTGTTGAGATTTAGATTGTTTTTTATTTCGTTTCAGAATTTTGGACTTCGTGTGTATGTTGCGCCGCGTGTGGAATGTGGAGCAGAACAGTGCGGCTTTTTGCTGATTAATTAAAGAATTGTGATGAAATGGATCGCGATGATGATAGCACATAGTTGTGGCTGTCTGACCACATCAGTTATGTTTATTCAATTCTGGAAGATAAACTGATTAATTACAATCTAACTGTTTGTGTTTATAAAAAAGGCTAAAAAAGTTGCTAAAATTGTAAAACCAAAATGTTTTCGACCGTACGCTCATCATGTCGAATGTCAGTGCTCTACAATTCCAGAATCCCAGTTATAGCACGGCCCAGACAAAGTTAGGTGTATGACCTTTCCTAGTCTTTTCTTGATATTCGCAGTTTCCAATGTTTTATTTATCTTGGATTCCAATTCAGTATTTTGTAACGGGGTCTAAGGAGCATGCCTCGTCGAACAGACAGTTTCTACTGCAGATGCATTAATCAAGAGAACGTTTTTATTTTTTAGAAGGAGAATCTTGATGGTGACTACCGACCTTATATGAAAACAGTTTATGTACATGCAGCAAACAGTGATGACAGTGTCGGTCGAGATTTAATATTATGCTGCCGTTGTTGGAAATCTCGCAACTTCGCTCTGGTTACCCAGGGTTAAATACAATCATCACTGTTGTACAGAATACTTCTGATACCCAACACGTGCACAAACACCTTAGCACTACCGGCGTTTGCGTGTGGGATGCATTCCTTTGAACGCCGGCAATTATTTGAAACGCATGCTCCCTTTTTAAGACTATACTCAATAGGGGTGATAATGAGTATTACCGTAATGATTCGATTTAGCGCCCGGGGCGCTTATTTACTTTTGGCACCTCAAGGGAGGGCGCTTATTCGAGACAGGGCGCTTATTCGGGACAGGGCGCTTATTTAATTTTTTGAGAATCAACCAAATGTTCAAAACAAAACTTTAATAAATATTAAAATAACTAACAATAATAGAATCTGTAACAGTAACAAATTGTTGAAAGTTCAGTTACTTTTAAAAGAATTGTTCATTTTAGCAGTAGATATATACATGTACGGTACGGCGAATGTTCATGAGTTTATCCACGGTACTTAACAATAACAAAAACTGTAAGAATGTGGGCGCTTATTGGAATAGGGGCGCTTATTTACAAAAACACATTCTATGGGGGGCGCTTATTCGGAAGGGGGCGCTTATTGGAAGGAGGGCGCTTAATCGAATCATTACGGTACGTTTGAACACAAGTAGTTTCGACATAAGTAATATACTGATACCACACACGAGGATGAAGAGTGCAGCCGGTGGTCGCTTGAAGTGTTGGAACTCATGGTTATTGGTCACCGACTTCCATAACTGTGGAAATACAGATTTAGCTAAGCATGGAAGCGGATCTCCACAGTTATTTATTTGTTGAGCATGATGCCGAATTTTAAATTACGACAACAACTTTGTGATCTTGAATTATCGCGTTTTGCAACGGGAAAATAATGGTAGTGAATGGTTATTTCCTCCTTTATTTCACCTGTATATTACCTTCCTTTATTTTACTTTTTCACTTCACTTCACTTCACTTCACTTCACTTGAGGCCATTTTGTTATTCCTGAATTGGCCGGTAAAAAGTTGCAAGCCGGGCACAACAAACTGCAAGTAAACGTTGAGCTATCTTGAGCACTCTTAACGCAATTCAAAAAAGTACGGTATAGTCTTTCATAGTAGCCCCAATGTTTCATGACGATCATTTCGGAGAAGTAACAAGTTATGAATTGAATGCCAAAATAATAATGGAAAGCATGCGACTTCAAGAATTGATATATTTCCTTATTATAGGAATAAAACGAAGCATTTTAACAACGCGAACAAAATCTACGCGTTATAAAATTAACACGAATTTTCGAAGTTATGGTTACATGCATTTAATTCATGCGAACTGAATTTCCGTGTGATACACATTTACATAATCTAATTGACGCGCATTTGTTTTCTTTATGCGTAATAATTTTATAGAAAACTGCACTTTTCACAAGACAAGATAACAATGTCAAATAACAGAACTCGAGGTTTAACACCTCGAGTATTAAAGTATCTGTTTGGAAAACCGGTTCTTCCGGTGGGAAATCAAATTGAACGCGCCTTTCCACTGGAAATTAGTCGGATAAAAGAAAGACGTTCAGAGGTATTCCTCTTTTCCCGGGATGTCCGGAAATTTCGGGAAATTTCTGTTCCATTTGCCACAACCAGTCTGTTCGTTCACAGAGCAAGACTGACAATTGAGTCAAACAACGCTAAAATTAACCCGTTGAATTAATTAAAATTAATCCAAAATTCCTGTCCTGTCAAGATTGAGAACGTTTCTTTTTAAGCAGCTAGAGTTTTTCCCTTGAACTTTCTCCAAGACTTCATGAACGCGGAAGATAAAGTAGGAAAGTTTCACCCTCGATCGTCATGTTTTTTTTGTGACCCAGGCTTTCGCAATGTTAACAAAATGAAAATTTCAAAAGGAACAGCTTCTTTCCTATTCATTTACGTGATGAAAAAAATGTACTGTTCCATTTGTCGGAAATTTAATTTCATGTAAATAGAAAGCGCCCCCAGTAAATGGGAAGACAGAAAGGCGATGGACATTTTGCACAAGAAAGTACAAGAAGTTAGCTATCCCCTTGGAGATAACGATCGTTACACTGGCGTACGAATCTATCGACACTTCTATTAAAAGGACTGACTCTGACGGAGATGTAGATGGCATGCGCCCTTTGCTGGAAATTTTAAAGGTATGTGGTCAATAACACACGTCGTTAATTTCCTACAATAAGGTATACGGACATTTATATAATTGCAGTACTAACCTGATGACGTATTGAATCGTCTGAATCTGTTCCGGTTCAGACTCTTCATTAGAACTTGTGGATGTGCAAGAATTCGTGGGTTTATTCTTTAACAAAAGATTCAATCGGATATTCACATGCAGGCGAATTGATTCGTAAATCATGGACAGGCCGTCGTCTCATTTACTATCATGACTTTTAAAAAGAGTCTCTTTGGACAGGAGTCCTACAAACTATAAATGTGGGTTTAGAAGAGGAGGAGCGGAGAACAAACTAGTGTATTCACTTCCCTACGCAACGACTCCGCCGAAGAATGGATGTCTTTGCCTACAATATAACTCACCAAAATAATACTGATAATCCTTCACAGCGCTTCCAATTCGTGTCAGCGGAGATTGATGCAATTGTAACTGCATGGTAAAATGACTATGTAATTTTGTTAGATCAGTTCGCAAGTGACTGCACAATAAACCGACAGGGCCAGTTTCTCTTTTTTTATATACCCTCCGTAAACTAGTTCCGTGGGTGTTTTTATACGCACTGCAAAAAAATGTGATACTGGTAGACCACAAGGAATTTCACTCTGTCGGTCCATCAGGTCCCTTACACAGGCGGAAATAACTAGCTTTCGTAATGGAAATAAGTAAAGTTTAATCCGGAACTATTTTTCAAAGCATTTTAAGCAGATCATAAATCTGATGGCTGCAGTCACCTCACGTAGATTAAAGAATGATCCCTATATACCATCTCAGTAGCTCGCGAAACGGTACGCGAAACGTCTCTGGTCTAAAAACAATCCAAGATTGGCGTTTTTCTCAAGATAGCATACTATAGTTTATCATGGTTGTATAATCGGATACTCGGCAGGGTATTTTACTTTTTGTCCCATTACCGCTATCGGAGTAAAGGAGTTAAGTTAAGTACATGAAGATTCAAATTTCCGAAACTTTGTGTATTGCGGCGCCACATTATAACGGAGTACTTTTACACGTAAACACCGGAAATGTGTGGTTATAACTGATATCGTAAATACTCTTCTTCTTTGGCCATCGTAGTTTAACTAAAAATAACACGCAAACTGCGGTGATGAACATTACGGACATGCAAACGCATTGTTAGAAAAAATAGACCTTTTACTTGACGTTTCGTATGCTTCTACATACATCTTCAGAAGTAACCATTCATTGTATTTTATTGTATTTGTTTTTTTGTTTTTTTTTTCATCATCTGTTTTTCGTCAATTGTCAATCCTATTGTTTTTCGAACTTAAATTCAGTTGTCTTTCCATTTAAAAGGCAGTCTCTGTTAAAACCACCCACTCAATTTTGCATCAAAAATAATTTTGCCTGAAACTCTGTCAACTGAAAGACTTTACCGAGGAAAGAACTAAAACAGATTTGGTTTGATTCGAAATAATTTTCGGGCCGCGTTAGGAGCCATTAAATATTTCCCCTGGTCAGGGCCAGTCGCAACGTCTCGAAAACTTAAAAATAGGCCTTTTTAGTTACACTGTAAAATTTTCCATTCGCATCTTCTAGCCACGAGTTTTATATCAATTTGCTCATAAACCTTTCTAGTTTCTCATGACAGTTACAATTTTCCCCTCAATTTATCTGGAAAGGCGAAATTGACCATATTATGAACACTACTAATCGATATCGACCGAAGGCTAAAAATTGCCTAGATTTAGAAGCTAATTTTACAAATTTGGCACCTGCTTGCTGTTTCTAGCCTATACAGCCGAAAAGTGCCGTCCTTCATCTGCAAAAATGTGCAAAATCCCCTGTACGTTTTTAGTATTTTAAAAGTTATGTCCGTTTGTATCAGCACATGTACAAGCATTTGTGATTTTTTCGCTGGTTTCGAAATCAACATATCTCAAGCAGATTTTGTCATTAATACAGCTTACCTGCTTCGCTATTCGAGCTTATGTCCACCTTGAGACGTTTTTTAATCACCAGGCTGCTAAATTCCATAATAACTCCAGCATTTAAGTAAGTATTGCCTTCGAAACTTGAGCACGGCAACCATTGGGACTCTTGGCAGCGAACCCTAGTTGTGCTAGTTCGAAACAATGGCAACATTTCGTGTTAAAAATCCATTGAAACATTACTTCCGAGCTAAATTCCTTCACACTTCAGACAATGAACTCTCCAATTACGTTATTAAGAATAAAACCCAGATTTCAGGGCTTATATTTGGAAGACATACTCCAATTTATACTGCTGAACGATCGAGTACAAGTGTGATGCTGCTTCCTCAGAGGTCCGCATGAAACCTCATGAGTAAGACCGCTAGCAAGGGTTTTGAATGAAGTCTTTGGCATTTTGGGGAAAAGTAGAATTTAATTCGAATTCACGATAAAGGAAGGGAGGGGGCATTTTGTCACTAAAGAGTCTCTGGCCAGGTTATCATAGCTTTCTGAATGCAGGAATAACATCAACCCTGACTTAGTTGCAAACGTGTCACGTAAGTCAGCTAAGAGGAACTGTATGCGAATGTGAGCTGATCCTCAACAGGTCGGGGTTGCAACTCGAACTATCCAAAAACTTCGGATTGTCCGAAAACAAGTGGAAACATCCGAAAATAATGATACGAGAAAACACGGAAATTGACTCTTCAAACGGGAAAACTGCTCCACAGCAAGGTCTGAGTGTGAAAAGCCAGATAAATTACTGGCGGCCAAGTCGCATTTGCGAGTACCCACTGCATTCCGGCAGGATCAGCACTATGTATGAACAACACGTCCCGACAGGTTCCCGTAAGTCTGCTCTATTTAAATGCTTGCTTTCCTATTGCAAATACTTACTTCCTGACAGTGCTGTGCCGACTTGTAGAGTGATAAATAAGCTAAATTATTATTCCACTATTGTGCCATTTACCATATTAGGGCAAAAGAACGCGCAAAATATGCCACGTTATTACACTGTAGAACAGGGCAAAAATACGGACTGAAAGCGGAGCGACGTAATGGACAAACCAAACTTTATTTTTAGTGGAATAAGAAATCCCTTATTCGATGGTTTAACATATAATACCAGCGGTCATCTTGCTGATCGCAAATTAAAACAGCATCTGTGCTAGTTATTCGTAAGACCTCTCGTAAGGTTAATTTGGTTTTGTGTGCACAAACATATGCCCTTTGCACTTTTCATTCATATTTTCAATCCTCAGTTGAAAGATTAGTTTTTCAAAGCGGAAGTCTTCTGAAGCTAACTATATGAAATAAACATGAAAGTTAAGTATTTATTCCCTCTTTCAATTGCATGACTTGTAGAATTAATGATGCACTATAAATGAAAACAAATGGCAGTGCTTTCATTTATGACACCAAGGACACAAAATGGATGCATGTAAATGTCTAAACGTTAAAAACAGCAGAATATCTAATTTTGCATTGGCGTGAGCATTGGTGTCAAGTTACATTTTGCGATTTATTGATTCAGTTTCTCGTCTAGCGTTTATAACACAAGAAAATATTCTTTATGGACATGTGGCCATTCGAGAATTAAAATATAATTTTGGCAATTAGAGCATATGTATTATGGATTTTTCAGGTCAGCCATACTAAATTTGTCAGTGATACAAGTCGTGGTGTGAACTGTATGGTTGTCGATTTCAAGCTGGGCTCGGAGTAACGTTATTTCAATCGAAAGTCTACGTGTAATTTATATTGTTCAAGTTCCACCGCCACATTGCCTTCATACTTTCAGGTTTAGTATGGCTTTCGTTTATTTCGAGAATATAACAGTCTCAAGTATTTTGCTAAAGAAATAAAAAACGCGCCTGAGTGCATTGTTGAGTTATATAAGCACGCGGGAATTTTTAAGAACACGAGAGAAGTGCATAGAGAAGCACGAGGCGTAGCCGAGTGCTTCTCGCGCTTCTCGAGTGTTCCTAAAAATTCCCAAGTGCTTATATAACTCAACAATGCACGAGGACAAGTTCTTTATTTCTTTTATAAAATGTTAAAGAAATTGCGCGCGCTAAAACTTGTGACGTAAGCAGCGTGCATTATAACTCCATAAAGCACGCGCGTGACGTAAGCAGCGTGCTTTATGGAGCTATAATGAACTCGAACTGGCCAATCACAGCGCGCGCAATTTCTCGATGATTTTATAAAACCTATTAATCACTGTTGTGCTATCGCCTTTATACTGACTCGCGTGCAATATTACTGAACTCAGTCCAACTTTTAATTATTCGGCAATTCTTTTAAGTGCTGCACTGTGACTTTTAAACAAATTTATTGCTACAGATGATATTTATGCTTATTTATCGCTCTACAAGTCGGCACAGCATTGTTAGGAGAGTAAGTATTTGCAATAGGAAAGCAAGTGTTAACAACAGAGCAGACTTACGTGAACCTGTCGGGACGTGTTGTTCGTCCATACATAGTGCTGATTTCCCTTGACATGTCAGGATTAACCGCATTTCTGGTCTTCAACCGTTTTTCCTGCCGGAATGCAGTGGGTACTGGCAAGTGCGACGTAGCCGCCAGTATTTATCTGGCTTTCGGTGGAGCAGTTGTCCCGTTTGAAGAGTCAATTTCCGTGTTTTCTCGTATCATTACTTTCGGAAGCTTCCGCTTGTGTTCGGACAACCCGAAGTTTTTGGTCAACACTGAAAAAATGGGTACAAGTTGTTCCGTCGAGTTCGTCCGTCATTTCAGAACAATTTTTCTCACAGATCCATTGTTTTTCAAGCTGATCCGAGGATAGTTCGAGTTGCAACCCCGACCTGTTGAGGATCAGCTCACATTCGCATACAGTTCCTCTTAGCTGACTTACGTGACACGTTTGCAACTGGTCAGGGTTGATGTTATTCCTGCATTCAGAAAGCTATGATAACCTGGCCAGAGACTCTTTAGTGACAAAATGCCCCCTCCCTTCCTTTATCATGAATTCGAATTAAATTCTACTTTTCCCCAAAATGCCAAAGGCTTCATTCAAAATCCTTGCTAGCGGTTTTACTCATGAGGTTTCATGCGGACCTCTGAGGAAGCAGCATCACACTTGTACTCGATCGTTCAGCAGTATAAATTGGGGGATGTCTTCCAAATATAAGCCCTCAAATCTGGGTTTTATTCTTAATGACGTAATTTGAGAGTTCATTGTCTGAAGTGTGAAGGAATTTAGCTCGGAAGTAATGTTTCAATGGATTTTTAACACGAAATGTTGCCATTGTTTCGAACTAGGGTTCGCTGCCAAGAGTCTCAATGTTTGCCGTGCTCAAGTTTCGAAGGCAATACTTACTTATTTGCTGGAGTTATTATGGAATTCAGCAGCCTGGTGATTAAAAATCTTCTCAAGGTGGACATAAGCTCGAATAGCGAAGCAGGTAAGCTGTATTAATGACAAAATCTGCTTGAGATATGTTGATTTCGAAACCGGCGAAAAAATCACAAATGCTTGTACATGTGCTGATACAAACGTACATAACTTTGAAAATACTGAAAACGTACATGGGATTTTGCACATTTTTGCAGATGAAGGACGGCACTTTTCGGCTGTATAGGCTAGAAACAGCAAGCAGGTGCCAAATTTGTAAAATTAGCTTCTAAATCTAGGCAATTTTCAGCCTTCGGTCGATATCGATTAGTAGTGTTCATAATATGGTCAATTTCGCCTTTCCAGATAAATTGAGGGGAAAATTGTAACTGTCATGAGAAACTAGAAAGGTTTATGAGCAAATTGATATAAAACTCGTGGCTAAAAGATGCGAATGGAAAATTTTACCGTGTAACCAAAAAGGCCTATTTTTAAGTTTACGAGACGTTGTGACTGGCCCTGACCAGGGGAAATATTTAATGGCTCCATACGCGGCCCGAAAATTATTTCGAATCAAACCAAATCTGTTTTAGTTCTTTCCTGGGTAAAGTCTTTCAGTTGACAGAGTTTCAGGCAAAATTATTTTTGATGCCGGCAAAATTGAGTGGGTGGTTTTAACAGAGACTGCCTTTTAAATGGAAAGACAACTGAATTTAAGTTCGAAAAACAATAGGATTGATAATTGACGAAAAACAGATGATGAAAAAAAAAACAAAAAAACAAATACAATAAAATACAATGAAATAACAATTTGCACATAACAAAATGTGCAAACTAGTAAAGATAACGTTTTTCGCTGGCTACATTTTCATTCAGGGCAGGTTTTAAATCTCTTATTAGTAAAGTCTCCTTTATTTTGCAATGTATATCTGACCGTCCCCTTGCTAATATGTCAAAGTGGTCCCATTTTAAATGATGACCAGTTGACGTGACGTGGCCTGCAATAGCAGATGCGTGACTATTACTTGTGATCGCTTTGAAATGTTCCGTTTTTCTGTCATGTAGTCTAAGTTTTGTTTTTCCGATGTAGAAATCTTGGCAGTCCCAACAACTGATTTTGCCGATCGCGATAACTAAGATACATATTTGTGGCTGTCTAAACACATACCGTAAATAATCTTTTAAACGCTCGGGGCGTCTATTCGGAATCCTAGGAGGGGCGTTAAATAGAGTTGAGGCGTTTATTAGCGACAGGCGTTTATTTCGCTTTAGCGTCAACAAAATAAGACGCTAAGTTTGTTCGCGGAGCAAGTTAGAGAACAGAGTTTGTGAGTAGGAGACTAATACAATATGCGCAGATGTCTTCAATGCTCTGATATCGATGTCTTCATCGCCATCGGGGCCAGCCATGCATGTTGGCATCGTTGGTCCTTTTGATGATTTGGGCGATTCCTGGTGGGGGGGAGGTGGGGGGGGGGGGGGGGGGGGGTTAAGACACGGGGCGTTTATTAGAGGGGAGCGTCTAAATACAACCTTTGTAGCTCAAGGGGGCGCTTATTAAAGTGCGTTTATTAGATCACTTACGGTAAGCTTAGACCGGTGATTGCTTTGAAGGAAAGTGTCCCGATTGGTCAATGACGGCCCTCTTTACTGATTTCCAGATTATATATATTGCCAAGTGCCACCAAAGATGCAAATATAAATTACATAAAAACGCAAAATAGAATATGTATTTTGGAGGAAACGTAAATGGTTACAAGGATGGAAGTGAATTGCAGTTTATCAAATTTGATATAGGATGTCAAGAAATCAAAATTTCCATTCCGGTCAGTGAAATTTTGAATCTTAAGTCAAATATACTTTTTCCTTTTTAGTTTCTGTTTCTTTGCTTTAATCAATTAATTTTTTTCTTCTTTCCCACTGAGAGCAGCTCGAGCAAGCTAGGTAGTAAGTAGTTTATTATATGGCATTTGTTTTAGCTGCAAATTTTGAATTTACTAGCTTTCGAAAACAAAAATAAAAATACACGGCTCATGACCGTTTCCACGGTAACTGTCCGTATTTCAAAATACCGACCAAGAAAGAACCAATCACAACGCTCAGATTTACCTCGAGACTACCTTGCCACATAATAAAAGGTAATATGATGAACAAAACACAAAACCACTTCCAAGGTACAATCCTTGCTAACAACAACTTTTTTTCTTTTGCGGTAGGTTTCCATTTAGTAAAAGAAAGGCTTATTAATGTTGTTGATAAAAGATCGACATCAAAACGAAGTACGCCACTTATTCAATAATGCTGTTGCTGGTTGTTATTGCCAAAAAATAAGCGACAAGAGTATTTTTCAGGCCTTTTTAACCATTCGTATCCCCAATCCTCTGTACCTTTGGCGGATAGTTCTCGAGCTTGTTTTTTCTTTGTTTGCCATCTTTCTTTTCTTATTTAGTTTGATCCAGTTTGATTTTCACTAATTATAAGCAACATTTTCGAGAAGTTTGGAGTGAATTAAGAATGATGTGGTGTGAGTTACATTCTCGACCAGACGCCAAAAGAAACTTATGCTTGAATGAATTCCGGCGAAGGGTTTGCATGCTGTACATATGTAGGCGTTTAATTTTTTTCGGCCTTCAATGATTATTTAGAACAAATTCTTTTCTAGAGTGATGTGATAACGTGTTATCTCCAGAGAGCAAAACTGATAACCCCATCACCAAAAGGTATTATAGGAACCCATTCTTTGCGGGTTGTTTAGTGAGTCGAATAAACTATAATGATATTACTAAATAATTTTAAAATAGATAAACGTACACAAAGACAAATATTCAATTTCTAGGTTTAAAAGGAGAAATATTCAATGCTTTTTATAATTGCGCTATAATGGTGAAACGCTATCTGCTCCTACTCCTAGCAATGATTCAGATAAGCTAGAGTTAAAATGCCTCTCTTATTGGGTTGATTGCAAAAAATTTGCGGATTTGCGGATTTGCTTAACCGTGTAAGAATGGGTAACGACAAACTTGTAAAGCGATTCCGTTTTAAGACTTGGAACTTTGCATTTGATTTATTTTCTTTCTCTATCAAATTGTCAATTTGGCGGACTGTGAACTTAAAAATGTGATCGTGCAATTCAAAAACGTCACTGCCAATAAGAACGCTTTTCACGGATTCATTACTGTAACTAAAGACTTGTTCCACTCACCAGTAACTTTGTCACCATGCTTTGGAGAGTTGAGGATTGAAGACTTAACGACCTCAGGCAGAGAGGAAACATGGCTGGCTACTCTAAGTGTAATAAACCGTTAAGACTCGGACTGTGCTGCACTAGAATGTGCTTACCGCAAATCGGAAACCTGCTATTAGGTTCTAAGTTTGACAGTTGTATATGTATACCGGTTTGCGTGTTACTTGGGTCGGAACAATTTTGATTTTGAGATACTTGTGTCTGATCCATCAAGAGATTTGATTCTTGCAATACTTCCGCCACGCTATTTACTTATTTTTTTAATATTGAGGCATTTTACCACACTGTTAAATGAACCGCGTTGATTTGAAAGATTTCAGTGCGTTATAAATGACAGGTTGATGTGAACTTCGTCCCTCTACGGAGTTGGCGGGTGTTCCTGTTCGTTAATGACATGTAAATATATAAATTCACAACAGTGTATTTGATGTGATGAAAAGGCGGAACGTTTAACTATCAAACTTGTTCACAGTTTTTAGCGAAAACGAAGCGAATATAACAGTACATCGCATAGTTTACACTTTTAACATAAGCTAAATTGAAAAGTACATAGTGTTAACCGACACTGATTTATTAGCTGATGGTTAGATAACTGCATTTAATGAGAAAAACAAATCAAGGTTGACAGATGGATAGAAAAATACGTAGAAAATAATCAAAACAGCTTTTCTTAAAAGCAGCTGCTGCGTTTTTTTGGAGTGTTCATACATCATATATAGTGCCAACCGGGAGGTCTGTGAACACGGGCCTCCCAAACTCACGACCCGAGAAATCGATCAAACAAGTGATTTATGTTAGCGTAATGTAAGCGTATGAGTGATTTATGTAAGCGTATCGAGTGGGACGTGACTACAGGAAGTTCGCGGTGTTGTGTTACAATTTAGGCCGTTGAGAATTTGAGCGCTTTATAAGACTTTGTATGGAGTTTAAAATAACGTGGAATACAAGCGCTCTGCGAAATAAAATTTTACTTTCTTCTCAATAAAAAAAAAAAAAAAGAAAAGAAAATGTAATCACCTTGCTTGGTTTCTGTTGTCCTTTGAGGGCTATCTCATCAGTTTTTTTTTTCTTGAGAAAATCATTTAGAAGCAATATAACTGTCATCGTCTTTGATTGTTTTTTAAATACTTTCAATCGAGGTGCTAATATTCAGAGAAACTGTTATTAAATTATCATTGTTATTATATATTTAATGTTATGTATTTTTGCGGTGGCCTTGTAAATTAGCTGCGCCCCTCATCAGACCGTGAATCCTTGCTAAGTGGGTGATCCAACTTTAATTTAAGTTATGCTCGACCTTATCCAACAATTTGTTAACAATAAGAGCGTATTTATTTGTAACATACGCGTATAGCCGTCGCATTGGCCCGTTGAAATTTTTGTTGTTTTCAAGGTAAAAAACAATAAAAAAATTCTAACGGGCAGATGCACCGGCTATACGGGTATGTTGCAAATAGATACACCCTAAATAAATACACAATATGTAGAAATGCTTTTGTTCGAGTTTTCGTTTTTGTTTTGCCGCTTTTATTTTGTGTTGCATTTAAATGTAAGCCCGTATGTCTAGTTTGTAATATTACAAGTCAATAAGAGGGGGACATTGGGGGTTGCTGAGCACCGTATTACTGCAAAAAAATTCGAAAAATATCGCAATACCGCAAAAAAATTCGGAAAATACCGCAATTTCATAGTAAGCCTGTATAGCTGGCGGATTCGTTGACCCAAGCGCAAAAATAGAGGCAATGACGAGTGGTGGGACCGTGGAAACAGTGACAAGGCTGTTAACTGGTTGTTAAAACACAAGGCCGTTTCAGAATGCTTCCCAAACGACCAGAAACGGCTAAAAATGGTCGAAAAAAAAGTGAAAAATACGTTTTATACCAACTAACGTCGACCAAAACGTCAAGAAAACGCATCTCGCAGGTTTGGAGAATATCGCGATACCGCAGTTCAAGATTAAAATTACCGAAATACCGCATGAAAAATTGGCCAATACCGCAATACCGCAAACCCCAATGTCCCCCTCCAATAACATAAGTCTTTTTAAGTGTTGTAGTGTCGTCCTGTAAAATTTAGCATTGCGCATGTAACGAAGCGTGATGTATTATAACAAGAATTTAAGAAAGCATTTAGTGTGTATGTTTCTTGTCCATAAAGCAGTAAAAAAAGGTTCACGAAACTTGATGTTAGTTTCAAAGGAAAATTTACTTTGGCTAGCCGTTGTTTTTCCCTTTGTCTATTTTGATTATCTTTCAGTCAAAATTGATGGTTTTCTGAAAAAAAAAAAAAAAATCATATCTAACATGTCGGCTGGGTTGTTACAGGACGTCATCGTGCAGCGGTCGCGTGTTGCGGACTTCAAAATTAATGCCAGGGAAACACTCCCTGCGGGCCGAGGACTGATTGCTCTAATCATAAAATGCATGGAACACATCACGTATTTTATTTCAAAATTATGCTCTCTTTAGTCAGTTACTCGTCGGCTTTCTTTCTTGCGGTGTAAGTCACGTTCCCACTAGCTAGCCTGCAGCTGTTTTCTTTGTCATATGTTCGATTTAGTTCATTGATTCACTTTCAATACCTGTCTGTGCTTTAAAATTGCGCCCTTCTACCTGGCTCAGATAGTACCATTCAATGCTGTCGTGTCTTTGAACATTGAAAAAAAAAAAAAAACACTTCCTAAAGGCTTTTATTTAGGTGAATATGTCAACTTCCTAACCGATGTCATAACCTGCGATATCTCATAAACTGGGAACAAGTCACGTTAGGGAAACATTTAAGGGTGAACCACATATTTTCCTTTTCAAGATGTATCTTGAGTTATTTTTGCGGTATCCGAAGTAAATGTTTTGTTTTTCTTTCCGAATTATATCCGTGTACTGGACGGCTTGTTTCTATCGGTCTGTCATTTTTTTCTTAAGCGACTATTATTTCCATCAATTAAACTTAGTTGGACCACATTGAATATTTTCCAAATTATGCTCTTTACTCAATTACTCTTACGTGGACTTTCTTGCGGACTCGCTGTAAACAAGAACGGCATGAAAACGCGTTTGATGATCACCGTTTTTCTTTAGTTTCAAATCCGGACACTGTTAAAAAAAGGAAAAAGTAAATATTTAGTGCTATTCTAAGGATCGAGAGTGAGTCTAATAGATGTCTTGGATTTTCTCGGGCTCCAGAATCGTAAATTCTGCAGATTTTAGCTCTCAAAGCAACATCAGAAGCCGTCAGCAATATTGAGGTGATAAAACATTTTGAGGTTTTTTGTAGCACGAATGTGTGTTATACGGAACACTAAGTTTACTTCTTAATTATGAAAAGACCTGATTTGTATAGCAGTTCAAATGCATACAATGTAATATCCAGTTGGATATTTCAAATGGAGGATATTGGCAATTGGTGTGTTCCGGTTCCATGCATAAGCTTGTCACTCTTACTGGAATTTTGTAATTCTACACTTCTCTCTCATTTACGATTCCCGATGTAGTTTACAACAACGACGGCTGTAGTAAATCAGTCTCTAAGTGTCCCAAGTAAATTGACCGCATTGAGACGTTGCTTTAATTACACGTAAACTGTTCAGTCTCAAAATCTAACGAAGCTTAATGCACCACGTGCATAGAAGCTGTAGCTATCAAGCTGCCTTCTCAACTTGCGACCTAGCTCCTTCATTTAATTTCACTGCACCATGGAAAACAACCTTCAACGATTCCACGCTATGCTGGACAAATGTAAATTTATCGGTATTTAATTTCAACAGTGGATATGACGGTTGGTTTAAGGTATTTGTGATGTCGTTATTGCCTTCAAAAATATATCATACCGACATTATTTTTAATTGAGCACAAGAAACCATTACTGATATGGAACTAGGCAATTATTTACGATAAGAAGAAAACAAGATACGTGGTGTAATTTTTTTAAGCACGTAATCGTACCTACGTGGTTATACGTGTCATTAGGGGGTGGATGGGGGAGCAGGGATGGCGCAGTGGTGAGAGCGCTCGCTTCCCACCAATGTGGTCCAAGTTCGATTCCCGGACCCGGCGTCATATGTGGGTTGAGTTTGTTGTTGGTTCTCGTCCCTGCTCCGAGGGTTTTTCTCCGGGTTCTCCGGTTTTCCTCCCTCCACAAAAACCAACACTTCCAAATTCCAATTCGATCGGGAATTCGAGGGCCACAGGTTTGTCAGTCGCGAGACTGTTATGTGCTACCCTCGTTAAACATAGTTGATTTTTATTTATTAGAAAAGGTGAAAATTGTTAAGAGAACCAAATACGGCCTGTGGAAAAACGAATAGATTTTAGAGACAGGATGTTTTTGTATTTCACAACTGCTATCGAGCCGAATAACTTAGTACATTTCGAAAGGTGTGGCGCTCATCTTAGAAGTGGACAATTTGACTTGAATATCGCACTATCAGTCATGCAGGCCAATGCAATCAACTTCTAAGCAAAATCCTGTTCTGGGTTAAACAGATATATTGGTGATACTTTTGCTGACATATACATAGCAATAAGGCAACTGTAAACCTAACCGCAGTTCTATCTGAAGCTTGATTTTCTTAAAAAAAAGCATATTGTTTCGCTTGTTTCACATTCACGATTGTCCGTCACGACTTCTGTAGAACAGAGTAGTTGACTTTTATAAAACAAATTGTTGCATTTTTAAGGTGTTTCTACTTTTACACCTATCGGCAAGTTTTGACTTTCTGACGTTTCTTTCATCAACAACTCTAAAACCAAGTTCTCTTTTTGGTTTCCCTAAAAGTCTACCGCTCTTTGTTTTATGTAACTTAAATCACTGAAATAAGTGATCTATCAGGCAAATTAAAGCTCCTTAATTTCCTTAGCGAGAAGTTTTGTTCAGTAGAGTAAAGGTACTTACTAGCAACTTTGACGCCATGTCGACCGAGGGTTCGGAGTTTCGAAATCCTTCTTCCAGTTAGAGTTCCAGCAAAGGGTGGAGAAAAGGTGCATATGTTTTCGTGTCAGACTCTGGCTGTTTTATAATCAGTGGAAGAACGTGCTTTCCGCAGTTCGGAAATTTTGCGATTACATAAAATAGCTAGGGTAAATTTTTATGCCGTGTGTCAGATTTGTTTTGAATGCTCTTTTGTTAATATCGGAATTGATCCGTAGACAGCATCCCATGGTATAGGCTATGACTGAGTACTTTAACAAGTGGGCGTGCTTGGTTGATGGCGGAGTTTCTAACTGTTCCACCTTAACGGTCTGCCAAAAGAGATTAAAAAGGAAGTGACTTTAAAGTTGTATATAGAGCAATCGATGTTTTAGCTCTTCCTTGTTTGGTAATGCATGGATCCATTCGAAATCCCACGCTTTTACGTAAATGATATAAACTTGGCATGGATACAACACTGAAAATATGATGAGGCTAGACCGCCGCGGATACTGATTTTCTTAGCTCAATTCTTGGTTTTCACGTGACGCGTCATCAAAATTTTAAAATCCAGAATCGCAAGATCCCTGAGTTTTTATCCTTCACTGGCTATTAGACGTACTTACTATATATATAAATATTTTGTTGAAGGTTTTTAGCTCGATAGCAACAGTCGTCTTTAATTAAGACAGAGCATTTCGAATTTCGGAGTTTCACGTCATACGACATAAGATGGCCGCCAGTAGGCTGTCACGTATGCTTAAAAAATGCCTTATCCTGTGCAGTGATTTTTAATAATCTAAACAGTTGAGGTTTTGCGAGAATTAGGTGAACACAGGTGAATGTTCACCTGTTCGTGAGGGTGAATGGACCGCTTTTTATAGCAGAAGTGAATTCCAGTTGTTTCATTGATTTCCGGCCGCTGTGTTGGCGTCCCTCTGCATGGGCGCCAACAAGGCGTTTCCATACTGTGCTGTGTAAATTTGTGTGGAACATTTTTGACGGATAACTTGAGTACGGAATACCGTACAAACCGGAGACTTGGACAAGTTGAATATCTGGTAATGTTTCGACCTGTAATGTTCTTGAGTTTTTTCACGTAATAGTTTTGGATTTACTTTTTTGCGGCGTGACAGTGAAAACCAGCACTATAATTTTATATAGCTCGTATCCGCATGGTGGCCTGGAAGAGACATCCATATATTTTTTTATATATATATTTTGTGGCGGCTTTTATTTTCTAAGCCGCGACTTTATTTTCCTGTCTTTTGTTCTCCGCATTTTTTGAACATCCGCGACACTTTTTTCACATCCGCGACTTTTTTTATCACATTTGTTTCAACATCATTCATATAGCCTTCTCTGGAGAGAATTATTTTGAGTGAACTGGGATGAATTTTATTCTAAAAAAAATAAAGCCGCCTTCTGATAAATTGTTTTGAGACTGGAGGCGTGTTTTCGTGGAAGCAGTCACACTGTTTACATGTCACTGTTGATGCCCTCTCTCCTGTGGCTTGTTAATATAAACTCATTGCAACAATAATAACACGTCATACACACTGGGGTCATTATCATCATCGTTATCATCATCATCTGTATTGATCAATCAAGGAATAACTTTCATTACTTCATGGTTTTTAAGTGAGCCGTGAGCTACTTATAATAACGTTGTAAAAACTAGTTAATACTAATTAAATTATTACTATCTTCTGTAGTGAAGACTGTATTTAGCTCCTCCTAAGTGTGGCCTGGGAATATGGAAATTTATTGTAGAGTTTCTCAGGGCATGGAAGAAAAGACATCAGGTGTATTATTAAAAACCATTCTTAGATAGTGAAGTAGGGGGTTGGATCGCAATTGGGGCGCTAGTTCCGTTCCTTTCCCCGTCATATCACGCTTTTTTTATGAATTATTTGCCTATTTGTGCATCATGCCCTCTGGCTCTATTGCTTTTTTAGATATATTAAAACTAACCTAAACTAGATACGGTGGAGAGAGACTGTTGTACATTTTATACATTATAACAGCCAGTTGTTTAATTCTCAGTGATATCAATAAACTCAGTACCGTTTTTGAGATACAATTCCTCTCGCTGTGCTTTTGCCTGTAACAGCCGGCCTTTTAAGTAGTAAAATAATCTCTGTTGGTCTGTAACAAAACGATAATATTGGTTTGCCAACCAGTGTCTGCTTGTACCTTTAATGAGAACGTAGAGGACAGTGTAGGTGTTTGTAGTGTCATATCGTCAGTGTATTTATTCTGTTGTAGCCCTTCTATTAACTGTGTCACTTTGCAGTTTTGTTTCTTCAAGCACTGATTGTGTAAAGTTCGTTAACCTTTATTGACTTTGTCTTGTTAGCGATCAGAACAACACAATAACTTTTACCACGTTCTCCAGTTTGCTGCGCAACCGTCCGCCCCTCCATCCCTGCCACCAAAAAAAATACGTCGCCACGTCGCGGAATGAAAGAAAGAAGTCGTGCAGCAAAACAGTTATTAAGAAAGGAAAAATAAAGAAAAGTCCCGAGACAAAGAAATCGCGGAGCAAATAAAAGTTGAGACGCGGAAAAAAAGAAGTCGCAAAGCAATGCAAGAAGGCACGAGGCAATAAAGGAAGTCGCGGAGCAAAAAAAAAAAAAAAAAAAAAGGAGTCGCGAAACAATAAAGAAAAGTGGTCGCGGATATCCGAAAAAAAAAAGATAGTAAATAAGTCGCACAACGAAAAGAGGGAGGGGAGCAAGAAAATATAATAATTTCATCGGGCATTGCTTCGTATTTTGCGGGCTAAAATGAATAATTCAGCGCGATAAAATATATTTTAGCCCGCTAGCTACCTTGGACCAATCAGAAACAAGAAAGTAACAACCAACCAATCAGAACTGAAAACCATTCAACTCTTCGTGACGTTTTCTTGCTGGCTGGCAGCACTTCACGCTTGAATTTGAGTTGAGGCGCTGGCATCTGCATCTGCAAACTGTTTTTTTTAGTTTTATAGCAACAAAATGACTGGAAAACTCAACGGGGAAGCAAATTCTCAGTCTTCTCAGCTAGATGAAGAAGTTAAGAATTACAGAAACTTGAAGTAGAATCCAGACGGCAATGTGAATGTAAGTTTGTCTTCGTCGAGCAAACGAAATTCGCTCAGGTTCTGCAGGTTAGACATAATTTTGCGCCAAACTGCCGGTTTAGTCTGCTACACGATGAATTTTAGCACTTTTCAATGACGACTGTTCTTTACTGTCTATAGAATTCTCTAATTCCGTTTCAGGAGAACTTTAGAACAAAGATTGTTTTGACTAATTCTGCGGTTTTCTGCCGAGTTTTGTAAACTTTAAAGCCTGGTTTTCAATTAACCCTATTCATACCGGGCCTTTTTGGATCTTTTCAGACCGGGGGCGAGGGCGGAATCCGCCCCTCCCTCCGTAACTTCCAGAATATTTAAGCAATCGCAATAAAACTTACAGGATATATAGTATGTCCAAAAATCTATCTTTTTATATACGTCATGTGCGGTGATGACGTCACATCACGTGACAATTACATCATGATGTCAAAACAGCCGCCATCTTGGATCCGCCATCTTGGATTTCAAAATTTTTCCAAAACATCAGAAAACCGCCCAAAATTACTGAAAAATACTCAAAATCTATAAAACAGTGCAAAAAAAAAAACCTAAAAGAGGTGAAAATAGTTGAATTAAAGTTAATTTTTATTAATGGAAACACAAAAATTACAAATTTGGAAAAACATGTCTGTCAAAATGACGTTGCCATGGTAACGTCAAGTTCCAGACACAACAACCTATCCTACTAATTTATTCCCAGATAAATTTTAGAAAAACTCGTAAAGTTTGGCAGCGTTTGGTTGCATCTTGAAAAAGTTATAAACGTTCAAAGTCAGCGCGGGCACTTCCCCCCCCCCCCCCCGGTCTGGATAGGGTTAAACAATAGACTACACTTTCTAGGGGTTTACCAGCGCAATAAACCCCCGCGGGTTTAAAGCTGAAAAAGCCATAAGCAAGGAAAGGGAAAAGGCAAACGGTTAACGGAAGAATATGCATTCAACGATCAAAGTTGCTTTTACAAGGAAATTTAGCAAACTGTGGCCGGAGTCATTCATCGCGAAAGCAAAGGACTCCACGGAAAGTTTGCAAGCTTACAAACCTCACAGACTGCCGACGTTATTAAGAATTAAGGTTAGTTTCAGAAACTCTGCTCCGGAAATTTATTTTTAACTTATTTGGTACGTAATATTTCGTTTACGCCGAATGACAGACTTTACAGAAAGCACTGACGCGTGCAGTGTCCAAGATATTCGTCCTTGTGGGTCGAGCATAGTGCTGCTTTTTTGGGAAGCGGGAGTTTACCGGTACAATAAAACATAGGTTTTTGACCTTTTTGAGCTATCAGAGTGCGCGTAGTATCTGAGGTTAGTTCATAATCAGAAATAAACGCCGACTCGACGCGCGCAGTGTTCAAGATATAGCTTACTGTTTTGATTCCTTTTCTAAATGCCGTCTGAAATTATTATTATAGTAATAGAGTTGATGTTCTCGGGCGTCAATATGTTTTTGTTCCTTCTTAGAGGCCATTTTAGCCAAAATGAGCCTGAGTCGTGCCAAAGCAATATTTTTACGCCCGCGAACGTCAACTCTATTGTTATAATATAACAAAAGAAAAAAAAAGCGAATAAAAAAAAGAAGGCGTGGGCCAAAAAGAAGAAGTTGCGGATCAAAAAGAGTAGCGGAGCAAACAAATATAGAAAGATATGAAAACAAAATGCTGATCAAATAAGAAGTCGCAGAGCAAAAAAGGGAAGGGAGCAAAAGAAAAGAAGTCGCGGGCAAAATAGAAAGAAAAATGGAGAAGGAAATAAAAAAAATAGTCGCGTAGCAAATACCGAAGTCGTGATTCAGAAAAAGAGACGGGGAACAAATAAAGAAGTCGCGATTCAGTTAACTAGTGGCCTAACTAATGACCTTAGCTGGCTTCGCGCAAATGTTCTATACTTAGTCTTGGAAAAACTAAAATTATGCTTGTTGGTACTCATCAAGGGGCCACAGCGGCTGCAGATCTAGTGATAGATATCAGTCATACGTGCTTAGATAGGGTTTACAACTTCAAATATCTTGCGGCCCCGAGACCACACCCTATCCTAAAAAAGGACCATGTAGAGTATATTGGCAATAAGATCTCCTCTAGATTAGGTATTCTGCATCGAGCGCACAAGGCTCTTCCCAAATTTACTTGTCTAATGCTCTATAATAATGTAGTCTTGCCACTGTTCGGCTACTGTTGGTCTGTTGTGGATTGTGGATGGGAAAGTTGTGGATTTGGAAGCTAATCTTATCTAGATCAGTTAAACAGACGTTCCGCCTATATTGTTGAAGGTCGTCCTATCAGAGCTGATGAGTTAAAATTGAAACTTTGCTGGCCCAGTTTACAAGCGCGTAGAGACCATCTGAGGTGTGTCTTAGTCTATAAATGCCTTCATGGAATGGCACCATTGTACTTACGTTCGGAGTTTAGGCACGCGCATCAAACTCATGTCTACAACACCAGAAGTCATGATTTGTATCATCAGCATATTGTAATAATTTGGTCTCTTGTTGTTCAATTACAATTCCTTTAATTTCGATATTTTCTCTAACGGCAATTGCTAAAGTCTCAACAGCTAAAAGAAAAAGATAAGGAGACAAAGGGTCACCTTGCCTGACTCCTCGTGAAAGGTTAAAGTATTCTGATGACAAGCCGTTATTCATCACACAGCTTTGAATATTTTTATAAAAAGTGTTTATCCAGCGCTTAAATTCAGGGCCGAAGTTGAAGGCATCCAGACAGTTAAACAGAAAGTTCCACTCTAAAGTGTCAAACGCTTTTCGAAAATCAATAAATATCATCAGACCTGGTATATTTTCTTTTTCTGTAAAATCCATAATATCAAGAGTCGATCTTACCCTTTCACCAATATAGCGATCTTTAACGTAACCGGGTTGATTACAGTGAATAATGTTAGGCAGGACATTTTTAAGTCTAGAAGCAATTACTTTCGAGATTATCTTGGCATCAGCATTGACTAAAGAGATAGGTCTCCAATTTTCTATTAACGTGCGATCTTTTCCTTGTTTTTCTATTAAAGTAATAACAGCTTGCTTTTGGGAGTTGGACAATTCTTCCTTTTCAAAGGACTCATTTGCACAATTGATGAACGGCTCACAAATGAGATTCCAACATTTTTTGTAAAATTCAATTGGGATTCTGTCAATTCCAGGAGACTTGTTATTTTGAAAAGTTTCTAAAATGCTTTTGCATTCATCCGTGGTAATTTGGCCTTCGCACAAACTGCAAATACTGCTAAGTACCAAGGAAGCTTTAGAATGAACGGTGCTCGCACATATAACACTCTACCGGGAAACATCTGGCAAATAGAGGCGATCAATGATTTTAAGATTAAGCTCAAATGCATCTTAGACAATAATACCTTACCTGTTAATTGTTGTGTCAGTGCTTTATTTTAACTAGCTCTGCTAAATTGGATGCTGCTGAATAGATATTGATTAGAAAGAAAGAAAGAAAGAAAGAAAGAAAGAAAGAAAGAAAGAAAGAAAGAAAGAAAGAAAGAAAGAAAGAAAGAAAGAAAGAAAGAAAGAAAGAAAGGAAGGAAGGAAGAAAAAAAGAAAGAAAGAAAGAAAGAAAGAAAGAAAGAAAGAAAGAAAGAAAGAAAGAAAGAAAGAAAGAAAGAAAGAAAGAAAGAAAGAAAGAAAGAAAGAAAGAACCTTTGCTTAGACACGGTTGTGTTTAAAGCTACATTGGGCCACATAGGGTGGGAATTCGAAGGGAGGGCTATCACCACTCCTGCCACTCTGCTTCTCCGGTAGGGAAGATCTCATATTTCAGTCTGGATTAGGCTACGGGTTTCAGGAAGCGCGCCACACACCCCACCGAATTTTCTTGGAGTACCCCCCCCCCCCCCCCCCCCCGGGTCTAGAGCACAATGATATTTCACCGTAAAGATTCATCTGGACAAGTTAAAACACTTATTACAACGAATTTAAATTTGCAAGGACCACCGTGACGAAATATAAGTACCGGATCTTCTAAATTTAGAAGATCTAATCAGCTATACAACAAAATAGTAAACGAAGGAAAGCAAGGCGTGATTGAACAGTTGGGAACTATATATATTTCCAATAGATTTTTTAATCCTTACATTGACTGCAACTCCAAAAACGTTATTTACATGGTCCAATGTAACCACTGTCACAAACAATACATAGGAGAAACCAAGAGAAAATGAGCTGAGGGACCAAACGTAGACTTGAAGACCGCTTCAACGAACATCGCAGACCTGTTGACAAACAAACTAACAGCTCTAAGCCCACCACAGTATCAGAACAATTTTTGTGTAACAATCATAACGCTACTGACATGCAACTAATTCCTCTTGAACTCGTTCAATCTAATCGTGACAATGTACGTAAGGCAAGAGAAGCATACCTCATTGAAAGAGGTCAAACTCTTGAACCTCAAGGTTTAAATAAGAAAGATGAAACTTAGTACGTTATTTTTGTATTAGCCTTCAACCTTTTGTGCCATTTATAGCTTTTTCACAGCATTTCATACTGCAACGTCTCTCCATATTTTTAAATTTCAAATTTTAACGTTTCTTTCTACCGTTACTTATCTCTTAGCCGCGTCACTTAGTTTAGTCTTTTGTCATTATTTGCTTGTTATATCGTATTTCCCATTTTTAAAATTTGTAACGTCTAACTTTTAGAGTCATTCTTAACACCCTGAAGAAGGAAGGCCGTGCCTTCCGCAGTGTTACTATAATTGTAATAACACTAGCGTATGGGTAGCTGTGTTAAAAGGCAAAAAGGAAGTTTTCAAAGAAGCCGGAATTCGCATATTTGAAACAGGAAGGAATTAAGTATATTTCTTCTTTGAATGTCAAGAAACGGCGCTGACAGAAGATAAGTGTTAACCTAACAAGGGAATTACAAAAGTATGTTAACGAGTGATCGGTATGATAAAATCTCATGGAATTGGTATTACAGAGACTTAGGCGACTGAGGTAAAGGTGCTTGATTAATCGGTCGACTCTTATCTTTACTCTAATTTCATGTTCACTGTTTATCCAAAATAAATACGATGAATAATCTCCCTGTTTTGTGCTTCTTTCTTTGTGTGTGAAGTATAATGATACAGGTCTGTTCAATATTGAAGAGTCTCACTACCAAAACGTGTCCCAAACCCTGGAATTCGAAAAATGAATAATCTCTCGATCGGAAGCTAAAAAATACATATGATCCTTACAACTTGGTCTCGCAATTAAAAGAAGACACATCTATGCCTAAGATTTTACACTTGATTCTACAACTTAACTAACAACGCTTGGCTATAGTGACGTTCGAAGAGGAGCACAAGATAAAATCCAGTAGGGAGGGGGGAAGGTACACAAGTATATTAGTGACGTGGAGGTGCGAACGATGCCAAAGTCCCGTTACGCCAACAAAAGCCCTCAAATGTAACCCGAAAAAGGCCACTTGTCTAAGCAGCTTAGTATGCTATGTCAACAAAAAAGGAGGATAATCCAACATGCATAATCCAGATTTAGAATCTTGCAGCGTGTGTTGGCCATCTTAAGGAATTTCTACACCGGAACAGTTTCTTTTAAACTGATTATTACCGGATGTGATTATACCAATGCCTGCACCATATTTGCGTTTATCTGGGGCAACATTGACATAACATGGAAAATTTCTCAACTCCACGGTGTTTCATAATAAAATGTTGGGACTATTATTGTTCTTCGATTCGACGATTCATGGCCCAGATACAACTAAGCTAGTCAAGGCTGCATTAGCTTCTCTGGATATCCTTTCTGTTCAACGATTATTTGTCTATTTTTAAACATTTTTCTGTCAGTGGTCGCCCTTAAGCGAATACCCAAGCAGACCAATCCGGTTAAAAAGGAAGCCGTTCAACTCTTCTGACCGGGGCTACTCTGCCCTATGTTCTGTCTATGAAAGAACATACAATCAATCGAATTCCAATACGCAGAAGAGGACTTTTGACTCAAGAATTTTGTGATAATGGTGAGTATCATTTGATTGATTAATTTTGCACGATTTTGTACGAAGTCAGTCCTAATAGTTTAATTTTGCTTAGATTCTAGCTTTCGGCAGTGCTTGCGGTTACCCAAAATCTGTTATCAATGTCATTCATGTTTTTTTAGACCGGTTTTCCGGCACACTTGTGGTCCCCCACAAACAATGCTCGGCATTTACAAAGCTTAAACTTTTGTGGAAGTATTTAACATATTGTGTCAATACCGCATGTTTATACCATAGTTGTAATACATGTTGAGCCGGAATCAAAGTAATTAAATCTACTCATATACTGTATATTTATCAGTAATGAATCGCTGCCTCCGTAGTGAATCGGAATGAACAAGTCATATGAAACGTTATTGACCTTTATTTAAGTGAAATAGTTACTGTGTCCTGTTAATTTTATTACTAGTTGCATATAGATTCTGAATGGGTATGATCGACAAAACACTGCAGAAGCACATAAATGCATGTTGATATCGGTTGCCATAGAGTATACCTGCAGTTTGTCTGAGAATATCATCGTGCGAGCAAGATTCTTCTGTCTTTAATTCTTTCCATAGCATTTTCAAATTTGTAATAAGCTGTCAGCTATAGGAAACGATTATACAGCCTTCTCGCATTTTAATCTTTACAATTTTTGATTTCTTGGGGTTTGGTGAAGTTAATACGGCTTCCGCCGGGCTTTTGGCCAAGAGATTTTTATTTGTAATAGTAACAACGTGCACTGTTTTTTCGTGTATAGAATATTATACTTTTAGCAGCCATTTACTTTCCCTGTAAACGTTTCTTTGGAGCTGAACGATTATTTAGCGCTCTAACTTGCATGTATGGCAGAAATGTCTGTGAAGAATCGCCAAACGCGAGCGGTGAAGCAACGAGCCACAACTCGTTGATATCATACATCATAATATTGACAAGTTTTTCGATTGCGCATAGGATCTGAGGAGAAGAAGGCAACTCGTCGTAATCTAATAGAATACTTGTCCTGTTAATTTTATTGCTTGTTGCATATAGGTTCTGAATGGGTATGATCGACAAAGCACTGCAGAGGCACATACATGCATGTTGATGCCAGGTGCATGCGATAGTATATAGTAGTTTATCTGAGAATAGCATCATGCGAGCAAGATGCTTCTGTATTTAGTTCTTTCCACAGCATTTTCAAATTTGCAATAAACTGTCAGCTATAGGAAAAGATTATACAGCCTTCTCGCATTTTAATCTTTACAATGTTTTACTTCTTGATGTCTAATTGGTGAAGTTAACACGGCTCCGCTGGGCCTTTTGGCCAAGAGATGTTTGGCAGAAATGTGTGCGATGAATCGCCAAACGAGCCACAACTCGTTCATATCATGCATCATAACATTGACAAGTTTTTTGATTGCGCATCGGATCTGAGGAGAAGAAGGCGACTCGTCGTAATCTAATAGAATGCTTGGCTTTCAAGTTAAGTGTTTGATGTGCAGGTAGACCTATTTCGTCAGCTGACGGCATTGATGATTATCATACACTGAGACAAAGCTTTTTAAAAAAAGACACTAATGTGTAGCATAACTGTAGTGCCGCGACTGCATGTGGAGGCTCATTGAAAATTACAAATGCTTGTTAAGTTAGCCTACGATTTTTCGTTTCATTCTAGATATATATAACAAATCCACTGACATATGTCGATTGTCCCGTTTATCACAAATTCATATACATTGCAAATATATCCATTAGGCTTCTGCATAGACTATACCTTTCATTTGTCTGATCTGTTTCTCGACTTTGGGTACGCTTCTGCTGGCAGTTTGCTTTTCATTTTGTCACGAATATCTCTGGTATTTCCATATTGGCACCGCTGTAAAATAACCAAGTTCATTGTTAGTCTTCGGCTGTAAAAGGTTGATAACAGTAAACCATTTATCAGGGTTCTTTATTTAATAAACATGAATGTAAAACGCTTTTTAAACAAATACATTTTGTTGTTTGCCTTCTTTGTTATAACCATCAAATCACTTATCAACCCTTGAAAATAATCACCCTTTGAACGTGAGCTGTTTGCAATACTATTTTGATAAAACTGAGTTAATACCTTTCAAGCGATAAGAACGAAAACGTATAACCATCAGTAAAAGCTTTACCGATGAGCTAGCATTCCTTGTCTTTCTTGAATATTTGGGTGATTCTATTTGTTACTACAGTCGCTTCCAGTCAAACATTTTGAATCGTGAGAAGGCGGGTTTCGAGTCTTCAAATGAGCTCTTATAGGGAGCGAATTCAGTGTCATAACAAGAACCGAAAGAACCGAAAGTCCCCCCTTTTATGAACTCCATCCTGTCTGCAAGAATACAGTGGCATAGTTGAAATGTTATGTAACATGAAAATTATAAATAATACTAGCCATATAGGGGAAATTTGTACGGTTAAGATATGCACAGTGGAATGTTTTTAATGAACAAGACGGCTCTTTCTGACTCCTTCGCCAATTCTAAAACTGACAACAACATGAGACCTAGGGAGTTTATTTCTTAACTATTTTGCTGTGGAAAAGAATGGCATTGGACATGATTCATAAGCCGCTAAAATAGGATAACCTAACTCTCGTGTTATTAAAAGAATGAAGCGAATTGACATGCTATACGTTTATAGGTCGATTATCATGGATTCATATTGAATGTTGTTGGGCAATCTTTCACAGTGATCACAGGTACACAGTTAAACAGGTAAACAGGTTTGACCGTATAAACAGGCAATACGAGATAGTTAACCATCTCAATAAAAAGTTAGTACGAATTTTAAAATATTTTTAGCATAAAAGAGTGATAGAAGAGTGGCATAGGAGAGCGATAATGTGGTAGGTATTGGGGTAGTGAAAGCCAATCCTGACCTTGAGGGGACTGCAGTATATAACCTCCAGTTTAGTCAGCTAAATTATCTCTGACAAAGAGTTGCAAAGAACTCACTGTAGTAATGATCTTTATGAACAAAAATTAAAGAAAGACACTTTTTTTTTGCAAGGTGAGCTTTCATGCTGAGGTTATGTGTTTAAATGTTTACATTGTAACTTAGGAGCCTTAAGTAAATAGTCACATTCCCTAGCTCTTTGTTTGCAAGTCATGCCTCCATGCTCAGGTTGTGTGTTTTAATGATTGGATGAATAATTTATAATAATAGTTATTCATCTTATTGAAAACATAGCATTATATTTATCAAATAATCCAATCGATGGGACATCACTTGTGACATTACAATTTATTTATGAATTTTGGGTTCCGAACCATATGATGTCCTAACTTTCGGACTACGAGCCATATGTAATTCTAAATTTAAAAGAAATGTATAAATTGATTTCATTTTAAAAAAAAAATCTTATAGTAAGCAAAAATATTCACTTCCTTCTTCTTTGTTTGCAAGTAATGTCATCATACTGAGGTTATGGTTTTAATAATTGGATGAGTTAAAAAATAATTATAATAAACCCATCGATGGGGGATCACCTGCTGCTAAAATGATTACAGAAATTTTGGATGCTCGCTAAATGTAGTTTTTATTCTAAAAAGCTTAAGGTTAAATGTCCTTTTGATTCTCGCAATGTACAAAGCTTTAACTTTGGGTTAGATTTGATGTGACACATCAGCAAAACCGTGACATAACAAAGTTTTTAAGTCGCTGTGCTGTCCTTGTGAAGGGCCGAAAACAGGGAAACTTCGCCCACGCGGAAGAGGTGTTGGTCGTCTGTAGTCCCAATCAATAGTTTAATGTATTCATTGTTAAGTTTTATCCTGTTATCATCCTTCTATTTAATAAGCTGTTTTTGTGCATTTTACACCAGTGTCACGAAAATATCTCTGCTATTAGAATGGTTGCCATCAACTATCTAATGCAACTTGAGACAGCAATTTTCACTTGTGTTGTCATTTCAACAAATTGTATTTGACAACTTTTTTCTGATTGTACATGCAAGCACCGTTGCGTAACTTGAAACATTTAACCATGGACAACGCGAAGATACCGGTCGGTATGTTTCCTGCTAGCAGCAGAAACCCCTCGTGTTTATATGTACCACAAACACCTGTTAATGTGGTAGGACAATTTTTGTTTATTGAAAACAAGTACACATCATGCTTAAAGCACTTGTGGTAAGTATGGAATGCCTTTTTTGTAAATGGACTGTAGAGTAGATAAATGTTTTACTTTGGGGTATCACATGCGATGCACTTGAACATCTTTAATCTTTTGTTATAGAAGTAAGATTTAAATTATATGCAATCTAGAGGTAAACGATTTCTCAAAGTTATTCCCCCCAAATAAACATTTAGAGGTATATTTTTAAAATAAATTGGTGATACGGTCGACAGCTTCAAGAATTTTGTTTCAACTGAGTTTTGCACAATAATGTACAATTCAAAAATTGTGCACACGTTACTCACGTGGACATAACAGCTTGCTCGACTTTATTTTCTAGATGTCGCAATTTCAAATGCACTATTTATAGTTAAATAGCAAAATTTCCTTTTAAGTCTATTACAACCAAATTGTATTTGACTTATTTCTTTCACTTATTGCTAAGCCTCAATTGCACATATTTGACACCTGTCTTCTGTGAAACAATCAATAAATTAGTATGATATCACCTGGTATAACCTCTATCTTTTATCCACGTGCAATTTTGTTTATTTACATGCCTTACTTTTAGACTGAAACCAAGTATACAGTTTTGTAATGCTACACATTTGCAATAACTTTCATTTACTCTCTTCATTTCACTGATGAAAAGATCTTGCATTTGGTTGTTTATCATTTATAATTTGTCTATAAATAACCAAATATTCTGGATTTACCTATTGGGAAGATTGTTCCAAACACATGTGAAGTACATGCAGTGCATATATATGAAAGAAACGTGGATCCATTCTGAAAAAAATAACAAGATGAAAAGGTCTTTTACAAGCTAGTATATTCATCGTATCTGAGGCAAATAAGTTATAAAATTACTGTGATTCAATGCATATAGTCATTGGGTTGCTGGTAACTACACATGGCTTTGCTCCGCGTGTATAATGAGCACTGGAAAATCATGTTAAGACAATTACAGAATGATAGGAAGTAAGGAAGCACACTCGTACAATCTATACAAGTTTAATGGGTAAATTCTGGATATTGAAATAGTTAATACTGTGTATTTTAAAGCTGAGGTTCTATAAAAGTGAACATTTTACATTTAAATCCCCCAACGAAATGAAGGGATTGGGGCGAGGTGAAGTTTCTGGCTGTAGAAGTAATACCAAAACAAATGTAATATTTATTCATGATTCATGCAGGCAGATCACTTCGTTTACCGTGTATGTACACTTTTTTAAAAGTTGATCAGGGTTTTCTGCCATGTGGCATGAGAATCGTCTCGTCTTATAGCGTATTCCACAATATGAACCTATATCTATATTTATATCTGTTTTTATTTTTAAGGATTATTCAAAATGGTATAAATACCAGTCTGGATGGTTACTAACAAATACCAAATACCACCAAATCAGTTTATTTAACAGAATAAGTCTCTTGGTTCATCAAAATCTCATGTTTACGTGATATAATTGAAATTTTTTCTTGCAATTACATTTTTTCATTTACATGATAACCTGTACTCAGTAGTCGCAAATTTAACTCCCTGCCAAGTGGGATTCTTATGGATATGTTTATTTAAAATGAATTTTATAAAGCTTAAACTGAGTGCGTGACCACTCTTATCATGCATTATTTTCGTAACAATTTATTGTGCATTACACATAATTTTCGCTGGCAGGGGATCATTACGCCAGCTTCAGAATACTTCTTCAAAGCTGCAAGTTATATATACCACTTGATTTAACAAGCAGAGCAAGTAAACATAAACAAGTAGGTCTTTTGATATTATTTGCCACATTTTGATCAAGTGACTGGACTTAAAACTGTTTGAATTTCACCTCGATAGTCATGCCATTATACCATTTGAAACGATTTTTAGAAATCTTATCAGTTAGCTGAATGTTAAGTTTCAACTGTTTAATAAACAATTATAGCCATGTGCATTTTTCGATACAAATATACTTCTTTTAAAGTTTATTCTATGAAATGTTACTCCAACGGAGTGCAAGCCAGGATTAAATGAATGGAGGTTAGCATGATAATGACACTTATAATGCTGACAAAAATTCCGAAGTTTGGAATGAAAATAATAAAAAAAAATGATTTGTGAGCAAGGAACTTTGTTCACAGTATACCCTCCGGTGAGAATTTTGAAGTTTCGCAAGTGAGACCAAAGGAAATAGAATACAAAAAAGCTTCTGGGCGAGGAATAACACAATAACGACGTTTCCTTTTGGAACAATTAGTTTGAATAACGAATAATTTTTACCACCGACATTAAAATTATACAATTAATGGAAATTTCTGATAATTTCATTATCATTGTTTTTATTGTTCATCGTGTTCCTGTAGTGTACTTTCAATTTCCACTGAGTGCTGGATGAACCAAGTTATTGTTGAGTAAAGTTAACATCTCAGAAAAGGTAACAAATATGTTTTAATAGAGACTTCCTGTCGCACATATCCATGTGGAAACATTTGTTTTGTTTTTCGGGATCTTTTATGCATCAGCAAGTCGGATCGAGCTTCCGTTAAGCGTGGGAGAGTTTCCGCGGCGCGCATCGTATACGCGTACTCTTTTGCTTGGAGAAACCATATAATGCATTTTTGTGTTTTAAATTATTTTCCCAAATGTAAATAATGTACCTTAACTCGAAAATAAAAGGGAGTAATATATCCGTTTTGACCAAGGGAGGTCGGCATAGAGTAGACCACCCAAAAGAAAGCTACACATCGAGCCTGATCAGAGGACGTTTGACACGCGATGATCATCAAAGTTGGTGCGCAATAGTTTCAAGAATAAATGCAGGAATAAGGGCGACTAAGGGAATATTTGAACGCAGCGACCAATAATTTAATTTGAAGTGAAAAAGGTAGAAATATAACAATTGATATTGCGTAGTACATCTGCCGGAGGATCCGGCAATAAAGAGCTGCCTTAACCGTTTGTATACCGTGATATTTAGCCCTTGTTATGTCAATACGCTGTTAAGCTCACACTGCATGACGAGACAAGCAAATCATCTACAAAATGATATTGTCTTAGTGTTGTTAATGATCTTAAGAGGGTGATTACAGTGCAGGGCACATGCCACTCTGAGTCATATCGGTCCGAGTAGCAATATTAATCATTCCACTAAAGATGTAGTCAGTGTACCTTTTGCAAAGTCTTACCTTCTTCGTCGAGACATAGCAGATCTCTGTCCAAGACTTTCCTTACTAGCCCAGTAAAAATGTGCACGTGCTTTAGTGCGGCCATCAGGTGGAATAAGTGAAGGGTAACAAACCGTACAGCGGCACTGATGCAAACCAGTTTTATTGCCAATGAAATGAGATTCAATGAACTCATGGAATTCACAAAAAACTGACAAAGGCCACATTTTTTATTTCTAATCTTAAATAAATCTGCCAATGTTATCGATTCTTGTCGGCCGGCTTCTTTTTAACCTCGCATTCTTTAATTCTTCCAGAAACGGTTTTCGTGCACGAGTACAAAGGCCTGACAAAAACTATCGTTATTTTCCTGGGCCGCCCTTCCGTTTGTCGATTTCACAGTTATTGTATACTGAAGTAATGCTTCGCTGATCAGGACTTTAGCACTGCGTTGGCGGGTCTTTGAAGTTTTTTCGCTCTTAGCTGAGCCGTCAATTTATGTTCACAGTTTTACAGAAATTTACATTTAAGCCGTCGCCATGCTGTAATGCAGAAGTCAACAAGTAATATTTCACACTGCCAAGTTTCACACTTGACATGAGGGAAAACTCCACGCTTGGATTCCGTGCCATAATGGCCTTTTTGGGCCATCAAGTATACAATTAGTATATAATTAAACAGTATACAGGCCCTGAGAAAACAAAGAAGAGACTATTTTAAATATTTATCCAGTCTCAAAAAAAAAAAACCGAAAGCGAGTAAACTTATCAACATGAACACCTGATCGGATGCAGCCATCCTCGCGGGCTTTTCCAAGAGCGAACTCGAGAATGATTTAAGACATTATTGGATTTTTAAGAAATCGTCATTGTAATCGGAAAAGTTTTCAATGGGCTGTAGAGTCTTCAGATAAAATAGGTAAATAAAATACACCTTTTACCATTTGACAATAAAATTGTGTTTTCTATCTGTGCAATCATGTGGACCAGAGAACAGTTCTACATTACGCGCTTAAGCTCTTACAATCAGGTTTAAAATGAGTACTCTGAGAATTCCACATGAGTTTTGTTAACTGAATAGGCACTATTACGGAAAAGGTTCATGTTTTCCAAATCGCAGCAGAAAGCAGCTTATATATAGTCAAAATGGCCCCATCATTGCAACGATGAGGTTTATATAAACTAATAAACAGGAATGTGATTTTGGCCTTAAAATCAACCGCACGCCGCCATTTTGTATTTGATGACGTCCCATGCATGGTTGTTCGTTTGTTGCACAACAACAACAAAAAAAACAAATATTATGTTCTAATGACAGTCGCAACCATTTGACATAATAAGTTCCAAAATCGTGGCGCGTGGGAAATGGTTATAATTTGTATCTAATTTTTCCGTACACTTAAATACGTCACCGGGGGCGCAACTCAAATCGATCTCAGTCGAGGTGACCATCTTTTCCTTTTGTTCCTTCAGAGTGCTTGATAATCTTTCTGTATTTATGTTCTAATTTGGTGCTTTCTACATTTAACATGTTCAGACATTTCTTTTGATGTTAAGATTGTTATGGCATCGACTAGCAGGGGCAATCACACCGGAAAACAAAACAACTTTTTTCAGAACATGTTCAGGTTATTAGACGTAATAATGAGGGCGCATAGATCTGAAATACTTGAATAGGCAGCTTAGGACGGTTTAAAACTATTTCATTATTATTTTTATCTACAGACAGTTTTGGTGGCCGTCTTGTTTCCAAGCGTGCATCCGTGCAACGAGGTGAAATGTAGCATCCGGTCATACCTGTTACACACACAGGCCAACACCAGCTCCAAGTCTCTATTGCGAGTAGACGTGGACAACAATGGAATTCCAACTGGAGTATCGGTTACTGGACAAGGGAGTCAGTCAAAATATACAAGTAGGTTCTCTCCTAGATATTCATGTGTTGCTCTAACAATTGTCGTATTTAATTCAAATCTGCCGAATTTAATTGTTTTAAACGTCGCACTTTACATGCACTTAATTCACCAATTTGATTAGGCGCATGTAAAATGCGACGTTTAAATCAGGCCTGATAAGGGACAATCACAAAGCCCTCATATGGCGTGAATGCCAAATCAAAGCGAAGGAAAAGTACGAGGTCATCACAAGTGCTTAGAACTAGCTTCATGATTTTTTTTTTTTATTCTGTTTTATTTAGTTTATATTTAGTTTTGGGGAAAAGTGATTATTAAGTGTAAGGCATACTGCATTCATCGCAAACCGGCTCCAAAGCTAACGTAAGTTAGAAAATATACTGGAAAGGCGAAACCATACTGCAGGTGACGC
The DNA here is from genome assembly GCA_963693305.1 of Meandrina meandrites. Classification (NCBI taxonomy): domain Eukaryota; kingdom Metazoa; phylum Cnidaria; class Anthozoa; order Scleractinia; family Meandrinidae; genus Meandrina; species Meandrina meandrites. The sequence continues at coordinate 2,831,640 of OY855903.1, read as the reverse complement.
AAGGGTCAATTCAAGTAACAGTCACGCGTGTCGTCTCGATAGCATTTGCGCGTGCGATGCTATAGACCCTTTGTTTTCACCTACGGAGCTTAATTTTACGGCAGTTACGAGAAAACCTACATGTTAGTGCGTTTTTAACACGGTACACGTGTCTTAACAGGTTTTGTCTTAAAACATTGCGTGCGTCAAATTGGATCCACAACTCCCAAACTTGTAACAACGTTTCACTGGAAGCATAATCAAAGTTACACACTGGCCATCAAGTCAAGTCAAATAGCGTTAGAGGTAAGAGCGGGGTGAGGATATTATTGAAACTGTAGCACATAAAGAATTGCATTGGGAGCAGACTCAAAGTAGCTGGTAGATTTGTGAATTTTTTTTTTCTGAGCTAACAAATGATAACGGCAATGGACAACTGCAACATGCACCAAACGGTCACATGACACAATACCTGCCATGCTGGATGGCAAGCAATAACACAAGGACATACCAAACAAAGAAAGTTGAACCATGTTTGACTAGGTAAAGCCGTTTTGTTGTAAAAGGTTGTTGCATTTTTTTGCCATCCAGCATGGTGGTTTTTCCACCATGTGATTGTTTGTTGCTTATTGCGTGCACTCTCATTTACTTGAAACCGTTAAATGTATCTGCATTACATAGGCCGTGCTGCTCCCCACGGGTAATTCTCCACATCCCATCTCTACTCCACCTACCCCTACCCCCTACCCCTGGTAGCAATTTTGTCTGTTTTTTTGTTTTTTTGTTTTTTTTTACAGCAATCGTGTCATACTAGAATATTGCATGTATGAACTGAACGCACGTATAAGTAGAGATAAGGCGTAGATAGCGCGGTTTCCACTTGAGTGTCGCAAGAAAATCGTATCACTACGCTTTGTGATTGGTTGAAAAACACTCGTGCGACTTTTTCAACCAATCAGAAAAAAAAACAAAACCAATCGTGACTCACTCACACACGTTGTCCCGCCCTTCGCGCCGGCTAAATAAATTTGCCTTGAGTTTTAATTGGTTCACTGGATTGTATGCATCCTCTATAATTGCATGGTCGACAGAGTGATAACTGTGATTTTGGACACTCAGTTGAAAAGCACCCTACCTGCAATAAGCCGTTTGTGCCAATAAAATAGCGTAGCTAAAGAGCGCCAACATCGAGGTGAATTGATAGGTACACTTTCCTCGCAGTAAGCATCTCATTCTTGAGTCGCAAGTAGAGGAGGTTATATTCAGACGGGTACCCAAACGTTTGACGAAGGGGAAGGGGAGTAAAGTTGAGCACTGATCTTGCTCAAGAAGGGAGCAGTGACAAAACGGGGCTATGAAATACAAATTACCCGGGGTACTGTCCGACGCGTGCAGTACACTCTCATATGTGCATACTTTGGCGTGAATTGCTCTCGAAACAACTTTCTTTAATAGTGCTTTTCATCTCTTCTTTTAGTTTGTAAATGGTGCAGCTTCTATGACAGACAGCCACCGTTTCCTCTTGCGAGATGTGCGGTGCGGCGTGACGTCATGCGTAGCAATCAAATCAGGTTTGCAAGGGAATGGTTATATCACAGCCACGCTTCAAGGAAGTCTTACGCTCGACGCCGGGTCGCGAAGGGATAGACGGGCTTGGTTTCTTCTGTCTTGCTCTACATGATGACCACAATGACACTAAAGAATTACATACAAGATTCCTGACGGCTTTTGTGAGAGACAGTTTAATATCATCTACAACAACTGGTTCTATATTTATAAACTATATATTTATCCAGTGTAATACTCCTTAAATACTAACTATCAAGACATCTTATTTAAAGGAGATCATATTTTAATATTTATAGAATGGGTTAAAAGTTAACATAGAACTAAATTACGGACAGATATACCAACAAATGAACTACTCCCCACCATGCTCGCATGGAAACGACTTCTCGGCCAGGTGTAGTCCATAATTATTTCTTATTGGCACAACCCAGTGGATAACTATTGACGAACTCGGAATCTGATTGGCTATATGGGCACCGACTACCCCTGATCAATAGTAGGGTGTTCGTGCATTATTGCGGAAAATTATTAAACGAATTTGATACCGTAAGAGAAAGTGGTATTAATTTATATTTTATGATTGATAGCTTAGCTTAAACAATTTAAAAGCTCGCTTTCTTTTTTCACCCAGTTAAATTATACAGTCAGATATAAAACGAAAAACACAACCCTTTTAGATTAAGTTTGCCGTAAAGACCTTCCACGTTCAGCTAATAAACAGTACACCAACTATTATTTTAACAGGGAGGAGTGTTTTCTTTTTTCGTGTTTCCCAAATTGCCTCGCTAATATCAGTTTCGACTTTGCGAAATGGGTTATTAGGTAAAGTCTGCCATTGAGCCTAGTGGCCCATCAGGCCGGAGCGTACAAAAAAGTTAAAAAAGTTCTCCCTAAATGAGTATTAAGGGCCTTGGAAAACGTTCAAGGTTCCATACGTTTCGGGCTTAGCCCTTCATCAGTGGAAAGTCAAGATTTCGGAGCGTATCCCGATTTTCTGCTTCCCCCTGGATGGTATGCTACTCCATCGCAGGATTACCCCCAGCATTAAATTCGCCGGTATCCGTTCATACACCTGGGTGAAGGCACTATGGGATTAAAGTGTGTTACCCAAGAACACAACGCTTTGTCTCGGCCATGACTCGAACTCGGACCGCTTGATCCGGAGTCCGAAGAACCTTGAACGTTTTTCAAGGCACTTAATACTCATTTAGGGAGAACTTTTTTAACTTTTTTTGTACGCTCCAGATGGGCCACACCTCTGCGAAATGGGTTAATTGACCTTCCCAAAAGTGTCTGCTTACGGCAGGGTTGATCGACTGCTTATGTTTGTATGTACACCACAGTGCTGTTTTCACAAACGAGCATCAAGTGAATTCAGCTTTTATAGATAACTAAATAATAAAGTTTAGGCTCGCATATTTCATTGGCGAGAACAAGTGCCGTTCCTGTCATATCTTTCGATAAAGTGCTCAAAGTGTTTTTGCCTGATTCGCATAATCTAATACAACACTAGCCAGGTCAGCATGGAGCGCATAATAAAAGTATGTCGTGTTGCACAGCAACTTCGGGGAACGCCAACTGCGGATGTCGGGATGTCGCCGTCAGGCGGTACTTGTTCTCTCAACCAAAGTTATTTTCTCTTTGTTTAATAACGTAAAGGGTATTGCCCGGCCGACAATTATTACGATAACGACTCGGTGATTTAGTAGGTAAGTTTATGATTCACCTTACTTTTCGTGAGCATTTTACACGATTTGTAAAGCGAGAATGAGGTCACGACATCTTCTCCGCGATATCAGGTTCTTTACGCATTTTTAAGATTTGCTTGTAAATTATTATTGTTTTGACGTAGGAAGGTAGGTAATCTTAGTTTGGTAAATTAAATCTACATGAGTGGCACTTTTAAACACCCTAAAAGAGGTGAAACTTGAAATGAGAGTACATACATTTTGGCTAATCTGACTGTCCACTGTCTCATTACTGACAAATGTTGACGTTTTTGGTAGTATACTAGTATACAATGTTTAAATTACAAAATCGGAGTATCAAAATGGTCACTCAGGCAATTATACTCCGCTGGAAGGACTTACTAATAAATGGACTCCTAGTGTTAAACCCATGCAGACACAACTTTATATTGCTACAAAAAATGTGGTCGAGCCTATCATCTTAACTCCTTTGGTGAACTGATATACGACTATATACAGTTCCAAGTCTAAGTGAAGTACGAGTCAATATAATTTACGTCTATCAAACACATGGCCTGCAAACACAGAGAACACTTTCACACAACTGAGAACGTTATCTCCATCCACCCCTGTGAAGCTAGGTCAAACATTGCACAGGACCTAGAGTTGGCAACAGAAACATATCGAAAAAACGCTAACTTCTCTATTAAAATCTCTTCTTCTATTCTTCTGCAGGTACAATTGCTATCCTAACATATATTAATTTGGGAAAAAAAGAAATTGTTTCTTCACTCTAAACTTCATCATCATCGTCATCGCTAATGTCTTTATGGCCGCTGCCAAACCTTTGGATGAACTCCTTTTCGAAGACATCCATCGCGTCGGCATCAATGAGGACAAAGCGAATGTCACGCAATCCTCCTGGCTTGGCAGCTTCTTCTGTCTTACTCGACTCTTTCTTTCCATCCACTTTGTTTTGAATGGCTTCTTTTGAACCTCTTTTCTTCCCCTCTTCTTTTTTTGGCACACTTGGCATGGCAAGATATTCCTCAACTGCGTTTAGCATCGCGAAAGCACACGCATCTATAGGGGCACGGAAGATACCAGAACTGATGGCTGGTAAAGCGACAGATGATAAGCCAAGCTTTGACGCTAGTTTAAGACTCTCGAAACAGGCCTTCTGAAGGAGCTTTATGCCCTTTTTTTCTGATTGTCGGTCCCATTCAGGACCAACGGCGTGTATAACAAACTTGCTGTGTAAACGGCCAGCGATCGTGTGGACCGCATCACCAACGTGAAGTGATAGGAAGCCGCGTTTTCTAATTATTTTGTCAGATTCTCTCTGGATTTCACTTCCACCTCTTTGAACAATGATCTGTGCGAGGCCAGCTGCGTGTGTCAAATATTTATTTGCGGGATTCACGATAGCATCGACTTCTTCGCCAGTAATGTCGCCATAACGAAGGGAGATGTTAACGCCATTTTCCGTGCAATGATTAAATGTTTCTATGGAAACTCCTTCTGGGGCTACCATTCCCATTCCTTCAGCGCCGATGGGGATATCATAGGTATGCTGTTCGCTCATTCCTCCCTGCACAGTCCACTTCACTTGCTGAACTGATGCAGCATCTCCATAAACCACAAACGGACCGCCCTCTTGAGGTCGGTCCACCACAACTGGGTACTTAGTTGCGATGTACTGAATCAAGGCATCGACATAACCCTCATCCGCACCTCTCAAGTCCACCTCCTGAGTAACCATACCCTGAGTGGCAGAGTCAATGAGGATAAAAATTTCACTGCAAGCCTCTTTGTATCTGGTAAGATCACAGTCCCGTTTCGGCTGCAGCGCAAATTGAGTACCACCATTTGACGTGAAGAATTCGACCAGGCATTTCTCAGTGATGTTGTGTATCTGTTCGTTGAAAAACTGGCTCATGAAACGAATTGCAAGTGGATCTAATTGAAACGCCTGTATTTCTGTAATAGTAGGATGCGCACTTGCTTTAGTTCCGTCAACTCCGACGCTGTTCCTGGGAAGGCCTTTTTCTTCTGGGTTCTCATTAATAGGCGTTGCTATGATTACGTCAGAGTTCTCACCAGTTGGACTCCCCTCTGTTGCTCTATCAATCTCGGATCGTTTGACATGTGCTTGTGCTTTGGCCTCCACGGAAAGCTTGTTCAATTCCTCTGAAATATTTTCGTCGTCTGTTAAGTATTTCTTCACGAGAACATGGCATTCATTGATCTGGCTTAATGTTCCATGTATCACAAAACATTTGCCACTGTATTCAAAGGATATACCAACCTCTACTTTAATTCTCTCCAAAATCCGTTTAGCCTCTTCAAATTGAATATCCAATTCAAAAGGATCCAATTTTGCCGTCACTTCAGAAAATACCTAGAAATAATTCAAAATTTAATTAAAATTAGTGGGATGGCGGAAATAATTCAATTGCTATGAAAAGAGTGTAGCAGAGCGTACACTCAAAATTGAGAAATTAAAAAGAAAAATATTTTGGGATCCAGTTCTTGCATTTTGTCCTAATTAGCAGCCGTTACATCATTTTCAAATGGTGCACTTCTCTTGCTGGTATTTACTGAATCAATCACTTTTTCTTTCTTTTTTTTTATGACAACAAAAGTTATCTGGCTCTCATTAAACGTTATTATCAATCACGAATAATCGCACAGTAGTATGGCAATTTCCCAACAAAGAAAATTTGCTTTTACAGCAAGAACTTATACTTTAAGGAGGGACTAACTCTAAGTGAAGTTATTGATATGACTAATTCCAATGTTTATAATTATCAAGTTCTCGGTAACCTTATTAAAGTAAGTATTCTTGGTTTTCAAGTGACGTCATCAACATTCTAAAATCCAGAATCGCAAGACCCCTGAGTTTTTATCCTTCACTGGCTATTAGACTTCCTTAATATATATCTTGTTGAAGGTTTTTAGCTCGATAGCAGCCGCCGTCTTTAAGATAGACCATTTTGAATTTCGAAATTTCACGCCACACGACATCAAGATGGCCGCCAGAAGTCTGTCACGTAAGCTTCAAAATAATGCCTTATCCTACGATTTTTAACAATCTGAACAGTTGAGGTTTTGTGAGAAGTGTTTATGTGAATGCTTACTTGTTCTTGAGAGTGATATAACTGCCTTTTACAGCAGAAGTGAGTTCCAGATGTTTTCATTGATTTCCGGCCGCCATGTTGGTGCCCAACTGCATGGGCACCAACATGGCGTTTCCATACTGTGCTCTGTAAATTTGTGTGGAACATTTTGACGGATAACTCGAGTACAGAATACCGTACAAACCCGAGACTTGGACAAACAGAATATCTGGTAATTTTCTACAACCTATAACATTCTTGCGTTTTTTCACTCAATAGTTTTGGATTTACTTTTTTGTGGCGTGACAGTGAAAACCAGCAATTGCATAAAGCAAAGGAAATAAACTCTACCGTCACGCAATGCCTCAGAGGAAAAGCGTTGTGTGACTGCCCTAATAGTAATACATTATTATGTCAAACCTGATCAGGGACAGCTTTCCTTTTCTCCGGACACTGATCAACCTTAAGCAAAACTCCTCCGAGCTTATGTTCCTCCTTCAGAATTGTTTCTACAGCTTTACATGGTGAGAAAATGAAAACAAAATAGCTAAACATTTTTTAACATGATTGGCATGAGCTCGACATCAGACGGCTCAATCCACAGACAAAAACGTTAGTACTTATGCATCAGTCAATTCCAGCAGTGCCCACCCCCCCCCCCGGGCTAACCCCCGGGCATTAGCATTTCTTTGGTAAATTCCCCGGGGTGGGGATGAGGGAACCGGGCAAATGCCCCGCTCCCGGGTTGATTGTTTTCAAACTCTCGATAGGTGATATAAGAATATAATACAAGTTGTTGCTTCTTGACAATGAAGAAATATCTAAAATTCAGAAAATATACCTTTAAAAACATCCATGAACATCCACGAGCTTCTCTAGTCCTTCATGGACTAGCTAATCTGCAACGTAGTCCAGGTCTTGGCCTATAAACGCCTCCATCACGAATATGCGACTCGCTCCACGGTTTCGAAACCACGTGTCAAATGCCCGGGGGTCAACCCGAGGTACGCAAATGCCCCACCCCCGGGACGGCCAACATTAGGAAATGCCCCGGGGTTGCCCGGGGGGGGGGGGGGGATGGGCACTGCTGGAATTGACTGATGCATTAATTTCACAGAAACGTTTATCATCCCGGGTCAATCATCAGCTAAGGAAACCCGGTTTGTCAAAAAACGTTACTCAGATTTAAATGATGTCAAAATAAGAGTAGAACCGTGCTATTGCAGATTAGCATACTAATAAGGAAAGTTTTGAATTGCATTGTAGGTTATTTACGGTAAAATCCCTCCGTGTAGTTTATGTTGCCATGCTTTTCTTCGACTGACGCGACGCCTGCATACGTTGTTCGCGAAATGGAACATTTACTCGCAGAAACTAATTGAAATAAAACGAAATTTATATGCTACAGACGGTACAGACAGCTGAATGCAGACATGGCCGTGCTTCCGTTGCCTGACATTAAATTTTAAAAAGAGCACGTCCGCAGTCAAGCGTCAAGCGTTAAATATAATAACGTGAAATGTGAACTGCACACTACTTACTTTCTGCTTCTTCGAATGTAATAACAGCTGTATCCCCATTTTGTGTGAAATTTACCGATGACACGTCGCCGCCGCCATGTTTACGCTGCTGAAAATGGATAACAATTGCTTCTTTTTTAGTTCCCGGAGAAATATTCGACACCAGAATGCTTCTTCGAATGTCGTCTGAGTCCATCGTCTCGAGGATCGAGCGATTTGAAGCCATTTTGAAAAAGGATGTTGTTCTTTGTGTCGAAACAACTGGAAGAAATCGAGATCTGCTTCAACAACAACGCGTTATGAAAGCTTTACCTGATTGCATAAATTATGGGGACAGATTACGGGGAATCCCCGAACAACACGTACAATTACCTTTCGTATAACAAGTGAAATGAATTGACAAGAAACCGAAAGTTAAATTCCTAATACAATCAAGACCAACCAATATGGAAAGTGTAAACTCCACCACGGGCAATAAACTAATTCGAGAAGTTTTATTTTCAGTTTTCCAGCCTTATTTTCACGGAAATGGGACAAACAATGACGACGTTTCTCAGAAAGCTATCACCGTTGTTAGTAATCCGAGGAACGACAGAACACGGAACAGCGGAACGACGGAACGAGAAACAGCGGAACGGGATTTTTTTTCTGTTTTTTTTTTTTTTTTTTTTTTTTTTTTTTTTTTTTTTTTAACAAGAAAACAACAACAAACAAACAGTAAATATATCTCACAAAATAAAGGACATGCATATGTTCTTTATCCTTCGAGGTCGATCTAGAGCCAAGTTGTCGAGTTTATTTCGAGTGAGGATATCAAGGAGAAGCGTGACTGACTGCCCTTCGGACTTGCTCGCCCCAATCGAGACAATGAAACGTACAAGGTCGAAGCAAGTCAAACAAACTGTTGCGAAAAAAAAATTGAAGGGCCTGAAAAGTTACTTATTTCGTAAGAAAAAAAAGAACACTGGGGTATTTTCAGTTGGTCACCCATCCAAATACTTACCCCGCCCTACAGGGCTTAACTTCAGGGATCGGACAAGAACCGTTGCTTTCCATGTGGTATCAGAAAGCGCGTGAATCAGCTCATAAAAGTTAATTCCAGTTTTAGCAGGACAGTGCCAAATTGTCCATAAGATCCATTCACACTAGGAATTCCTTTTTCTCTATTTGCATGACTCTTATAGCCCTTTGTCTCGTCTGACACTGATACCACAAGGAAAGCATTGGTTTTCGTCTGATCGCTGAAGTTAAGCCCTTTGGCGCGGGGTTAGTACTTGGATGGGTGACCAACTGAAAATACCCCTTGTTGTGGGCTTTTCAACTAGCTAGCTTCAACTTTCACCACGGTCAAACGTCTGAGGCTGTTTTTGTTTTCTCATCTAGAGAGAAGTCATTCACGTTAACGTGAAAGCATCAGTAAGGATGTGTAAAATAGCTGCTGAGGGTAAATATATTTTCAGTTCTCTCAAACGAGATTCTTTACTTTTAAAATGCTCCGCACTCGAACAAAATTGCTTTGATAATGGCGCCGACAGTCGGCATTTCGCCGTTTTCAAACAGTTAGAACTTTTTTAGTAAAGTTCCAAAAAACTCAGTAAACTAGGAGAATACTTCTAAAGTATCAAACTTTGAACTCTGAAATTGAAAACCTTATCTTTGAAGTAGTTTTCTTGTTTTTTACGTTTTACCGCGGTGAAGCTTCAACTAGCTTCAACTGTGGGCTAAGTAACTTTTCAAGCCCGTCTATTTTTTTGTCAACGGCTTTTTTGACCTGCTTCGACTTTGTACGTTTCATTGTCTCGATTGGGGCGAGCAAGTCCGAAGGGCAGTCAGTCACGCTTCTCCTTGAAATCCGCACTCGAAATAAACTCGACAACTTGGCTCTAGATCGACCTCGAAGGATAAAGAATATATGCATCCCCTTTATTTTGTGAGATATATTTACTGTATGTTTGTTGTTGTGTTGTTTTTTTTTTGTTAAAAAAACAAAAAAAAAAAAAAAAAAACAGAAAAACAGAAAAAAAAATCCCGTTCCGCTGTTTCTCGTTCCGTCGTTCCGCCGTTCCGTGTTCCATCGTTTCACAGATTACTAACAACCAGCTATCACGGCATCAGGCTAGAATGCAGCTGCGAACAGCCAATGAAAGGTCAACATCAGCTATTGTCAGCTATAGCAACCAATCAGGTTCCAGTGAAACTGAAAGCTTTTATATTTAGAAACCCCCGTTCTTAGAATAATTTGCAGTTCCGGCTTTCTACAAGGGAAGAAGGATGTTTTGCTAGATTTCTGTAACCTGCGCGCAGACGTCTCCTATGTTTTAAGGGAGTCCTCGTTCTTTCGTGGGGAAATCGGCATGGACAGCTCGCGTATTTTGGTCTCTGGATTACCGGATGGCACAACCGAAATACAGCTTATGATTTACTTTCAGTCTGAAAGAGAATCTGGTGGTGGAGACGTAGACAGCATCGAAATTGATCGGGGACGAGCCTTTGTCACTTTTGAAGACGCGGAAGGTACTTAACTGAAATTTGCTAAATGCGTGCTTTCGATATCGACACACATTTAGCATCATTCCATATGATTAATAGGAACTTATTGTCGAAGGATATAAAACGAAACACTTACACTCTAAACGAATGGAAGGTGTGTAGATAAATTGAGTTTGCGTGTATAAATACATGTACATGTATAAATATCTAAGTTTAAAAGCTCATCGATTGCAAGAAAAAGTAGACGACAATGAATTCTATCGCAGAAGTGAAATGAAGGAATTTCGAAATTCATTTCGTTGTGGAGAGCTCTCCTTCGTAGCCAAGGTCGCCTCTACAAATTAAACCCATCTGAGCCGAGCCGCGGAAAAAGATAATTCTTCGAAATTACAGTTTTACGTCGAGAAGTGATTTGTCTGAACAGATGTGATTAATTATCCCCAATGGTTCCAATGGAATTGAATAGGTAGGAATCGAAACTAGGGCGCAATCCAAAATGAAAGTATGTACATTGTCTACTTGGGATTTGTACCTTACGCAAGCTTGCATTCCATTGGCGCAAGCATTAAATGAGCATTATCTTTTATGCAGGGCCGTAACTTAAGCAAGAGACAAGACGAGGCATATGCCTAGTCTAGATTTTAACCCAAGATTTAAAAGGGAAAGTAATCTCCAGTTGAACGGAAGTGCTTTCTTTAAAGAAATACCCCCCACTTTTGCCTCGTCAATGTTAAAAGTCGGCCTGATTGTCTACGATTTTAGGCTGTTTCTAAGTTATAAAAACTGAAAAGTTACTTTTTTTCATCAACAGTGATTAATAGATTGTACGGGAAAAATCCACTGATGAAGAGGCATAAGCTTCGAAACGTCTGGACTTCATAGTTTTGTCAGGCGCTTAAAATAATAATTATTTTTTCTCAAAATACTAGGTACATATTTACAAGCACCACACAGTCAACTTGTTCAAACGATTACTAGGATATACTTCTTGAATTGGTTTCTAACACTGATGATCTGACCTGAGCGTGAAAAACAGGCCTAGGGAGGACAGTTTCTTGAATATGATCATTAAGTTTAGGCAGGGTTGAGATACCACAGGATCACTAGAACAACCTGGCCAAGTAAATGTTTTCAAGTTGTCTACGAGTTTAACATTATGTTTAAATTTCTATAATTGTGTCTTTGGTTCATTCTGGCAGCTGCTAAACGGGTCGTTCGTAGACGTAACCATCGGATCCAAAACTGCCCACTTCATGTACAACTCTTCCCAGACTCAGAGTCATCAAACATGGAAGACGATGATGAACCAGAAGGATATGAGCAAGACACATCCAGCAGCGTAACTATAATTATTGCCATTACTTTATTGTCCAGCTCTTTTCTCATTGTCGTCCAAAGAGCCGCCTGTCCCTCTTTTCCGGTGGAGCCTTTTCACGACAATCAGGTGGTTCTAGGGACACATGATTTGATTGGCTAGATTTTAGCAAAAAAAAAATCTGGCCAATCAAATCAACCGTTTTAAATCTCTTTTAACAAAGCGATTTTAAAACGGTTGAATCGATTGGCTAGATTTCAATCTCGGTTCTGTTAAAATCAAGCCAATCAAATGATGTGTTCCCAGACCCACCCGTTTCTTGTTCCAAGGCCCCGCCGGCCAAGAGGGGCAGACGACTGTGGGGAAGAGAATGCGTCTATTCTATGAGTCGAAAAACACAGAAGTTGCGAAATATATGAGTAAATCCACGTATGTACAATGTAGGCGACGGAATACTGCTGATTTTCGTGAATCTCGTGCTTAGATCTGTTGTGGACGCAGCGGAAGGCCTCGCTTCGCCTTGTTCACAAAAGATCTGGGAACAAGATTATCCTTAAGTTATCTGAAGTTAAGGTGGGGGTATACGTGAATTTGAGTGAAATTTTAAGAAGTTTAAAGAAGGACTAGAAGAAAGAAAATAATTTTTCGAACACCACCAGACAGTTGACCCCAACGCAAGAGCACCCCAGGTTGTCAGGGGACTGTTTGGGTGTCCATCTACTAATTTTTAACTTCAAATTCGAATTTTAAAATCACATTAAATCTTTAATGTTTCTTATTTCTCCAAATTTTACTAATCCTTTGAGAAAAACTATCTCTTCCTAAACATCGCCAAAAATCACCCCAAAATTTAGAAAATACCGCTAAACATAGCTTTGTGGGATGAGCTGAGGGTTTTGGGAATGCTAGAATGGGAATGGATTTGGGAATGGATTTCATTTTGATCACCTTTTTCCGTTCTGCTAAAAGAACTAAGCGCCCTTCATCCTCATAGTTTTGTCCACGAGTAAATCAGCTCTAAAGATAAAAAAAGAGGTTGAGACGTTCGAATCTACCGTTTGCCAAATATAGTGCCTTGTCCGTCTACTACAAAGCATTATTCTTAAACTGCAGGGTTTTGGAAATCGCCAAATGGGGCACACGAGCAGACATGGTATGAAGGTGGCAACAAATTCAGAACGTTTCAGTATGACTCCGAAAAGACGTCGACGTGAATCCAGCGTGTCTGCACAGCAGTGCACAGTCAAAGTAACGGAAGTGCCGGCTGGCACGTCAGAGGAGCATTTGATGTATTACTTCGAGAACACCAGGCGATCAAAGGGCGGCCCAGTCTCTAGCATTGACATGAAACCTGACCTTCAAATGTGCCTGGTCACTTTTGAGCATCCTGAAGGTATGTTTGAAAAGGCCTCACTGGGCTTATTAATAAGACTTACTTCCACGACCGTAAAATTATTACAAAAATAGTAGTTAGCCTGAAGCTCGCTTGTTTCACAAGACAAGATGGTAATCTGCGGCTGTTGGCTATACATGATGTGATTTAAACCCAGCACCTTGAATTTCACATGTTGTCGCGACGCCAGCAAGAATCAACATATTAAAAAAATCCAAAACAATAGCTCTTATCAATAACGATTTTGTTACACATCAACAAGTAAAAACTAACGATGTGAACCGATATTTTGGAGTCTTCATGTATGACGTCATTGTCAAGGTAAGTGTAACGATTATAAAATTCTGCGAGTTCAATTAACAAGTTACAATAACTGGATGTAAACATACACCAATACTATAACGTTTTCCTGGAGAAAACGTTTAATGTGTGCAATTTCGAATATGTGTCATTGCAGACGCGAAACGAACAGCAGAGAACTCCCCTCACAATGTGGCTGGTCTGTGTCTCCACGTTTCTTTACTCGACGAGCAGGAAATTGGCATTTCCGATGATCGTGAAGGTACCAGCAGGTCAGAAGGGGACGCATCCGATGAAACAGACATTACAATAATTGCAAGCGGTATTTCGCCTTCTACCACCAAGGATGCCGTGCAGTATTACTTTGAGAACTCGAGAAGATCTGGGGGAGGTGAAATATGCGATATCGACTTGACCGATGATGGGAAATTTGTCATTACTTTTACTGAGGTGGATGGTACGTACGTCTATATGATGTTCTGACTCATAAACTGAAAATTGCTGTTATATATTTTGGGTCCCTGTAAGCGGGGGGAACAGTACGAAACAAATTTTAGTAAACGAAATGACCTCACAGCGCAAAAGGTCTATTGTTCCGCCTTTGTATGGAATGACAAATGTACCTTCCTAAATATTCTAGACAAATACAATTTTAGTATATGAATAACACAACACTGATCCATTCAATATAAAGTTTAAAAAAAAACATTTCTAAGCTAATAAAATACTTATTATAACTAAATAACTTCAACCTAGTTATGGCCAATTGACACTTCATATTAAAAACTGACAAATTAAATTATTCTTTTCGCTCCTGTTTTTAACTCTACAATTCACGCTGCTAGTGCTACTGTCATTCACCATTTTCAGTTAAATCGCCAGACCCAGGTGATTACACGGGAGAGATTCATTGTCACACTCCCATCCAACTTGATTTTTTCTCATATCTCCAAACAGATTTACCAAAGCTTCTCCAAATATCGCATTGCATAAATGGAAAGGCTATTTCAGTAGAAAGGCAACCGGCAAAGAAAAAATTACCAGCAGACCCTGTTCGAGTATACGTCCGAGGCCTGAACGAGAGTACAACGGAAGACTGTTTGCTGTTTTACTTGGAGAAATATAGTAACGTAGAGGTCCAAGAGGTGATCTTCGGTTGCGATAACAACGCAATGGCGATATTTTCTGCTGAACCAGGTAATACAGGTGCACGGCGAAGATCGTCTCATCCTTTACTTTTTCACCAGTCGTTCAATACAAATCTGTCCACCATCTGTCGTTAAGCTGGCTGATCCATATTGCGTTACTCACTGTAAACAAATCACGGGCTTGGAGTCGTGTATGGTAAAATAATGATAGGTTCTTTGTAAGGTCTCCCACAAGCAATTGTCGGACAATTATAGGTTAAGGTGATTATTTTGAGGGTGCATGGCTCTTAGTGCAGGTATAAGATTATCGCTGTAGGAGGCAAGGGCGTATTAACTGTAAGGCCGCACTTATGTGACTGGCAGAGCTTTGTCTTGAGGAATGACCATATGTTTAAAACCAGGCACGCTTTCCCGTAACACTTGCCAGCTGACCACATTCCGCACGCCCAATTGCATCAATTTGTGGACTGTCTAAATACCCCAAATTTACTTTAAGTTACACTTTGATTCTCCTAGCAACGTTTAAGGACGGGCTTATATTGTTTATCACACTGTGCATAGACGAGAAAAAAAAAACTTTTCACCGTCACCAATGAGCGTAAAGTTACCCAGAAATTATGTAGCAGCCTTAATGTAGACAGTCACATCATAAATAATTTAATAGAAAAACGTTCATTCAACAGTGTTGAAGTTTTCTCTCTTTTTACAGACTTCGAATTACTTTTCGATAAGGTACACGGCGATGCTAGAGGTCTGGAAGGAAGTAAACTTCGTTTGGAGCACGTGCCTATCTGCTCTTGTATTCTGGTGCAAGGATTGAAGGAAGCAACTTCAAATGAAACTGTTCAGCTATATTTTGAAAATAAGAGGGGTGGTGGAAATGTTGTCAGCCATGTGGAGCCTAGGACAAAAAACAGTGCGTTGGTATATTTTGAAGATCCAGCAAGTAAGGAGATTTTGTTTTCCTTTTAACCTTTGTTATGTTTGAAGTTTGGTGTACAGAAATGGCATATCGATTAGGTTTTAAATGGTCTAAACAATACCATTAAAATGAAAAACACAAACACTTCCAGCCAGTTGCTCTCGTAAAACACGAGAGACAAAATTTCATCTGACTTCGTAAATGTATATAACGAAATATATATAACTATAACGAAAGGAAAAACCTGCACTATTTAAAAACTAGAACTGTTAGGGTCGGACGTGTAATGTTTTATGCGTTGGATGATCCTGGAATTATCCTAGTTCGAGAATAGTCGGGATGGTTGTGTTACCAGTGTTCTGGTTATTGTTCCAGCTGTCAACAGTTACTGGCGAATATTTGAGACAAGTGACGGAAATGCTGGACGGAAGAGGAGAGGGGGTGGGGGGGGGGGGGGGGGGGGGTTAACCTGCGATGGACTTGTGCCTCGTCTAGGAGGAGCACCCAAAACTCCAAGTTGCTTCATCTCACAAATTCCTGAGACACAGCACTGTGTAACCATGTATCCCTTGAAATGGAGCAGACTTACTCGAATCCTTATTATTTTACTATAGGTGTTCAAAATGTGATCCAAAGGAACCACACCCTTGAAGAAAAGCAGCTGGAAATAAAACTGTTTTATCCTGTTCTTGAGAATACGGCTTCTAAAGAATTGGAGATACCGTGTGATTCCACTCTCTTTGAACACATTAAAACAAAACACCAGCACCAGCTACAAACAATGACGGACGAGAACAAAGTCAAACTCTGCATGGATCCAAAAAGATCGATTGTCACTATTTCTCCGTCCGATAAAGGAAAGGTGTCTCGACAGTCATGGCAAGATAGGGTAGGAACTTTGGAAAATTTCTTGCACGGCTTCGAGAAAATTGAAATTCCAATTGCTCCTGAACTGTTCGATGAAGTATCACAGCGCTGGCAGAAAGCCCGTTCCACTAAAGAGCCCTCCACTGATCTCATCTTGAATAGACATGATCGATTAGCTCGGATAATTGGAAAGAAGGACAGTGTGAATGAAGAAGGGCGCAAGCTGCAAGAGCTTATCCTCGCAGTTGAAGAAGATACCGAGCTAATGAATTCAATAGTCAAAGTAACCGAAGACGGCATCCCGAGGTCCCGGCTGAGCTTACTGGAAATATCCGGCATTTGTCAAAGGCTTCAAAGTAAACACCAGCATTTAAATATTTCTTTTGATCTGGACAGTGGGACGCTTTGTTTGGATGGTCCCAGAAACCTTCTTAAGGACGTGCAAGCTGAAGTATTTATGTCTATGTCAAAGATGACTGAGAAGATCATTGAGCTTCCAACCAACATTACAAATGTTTTGAAAATGCCCTCAGTGTCAAATGTCATCCAAGATCTGTTGAAACAGAGGGGCATACAAGCGATGTTTGTGTACGATCAAAGCAACAGTTCAAACGAGGTTCAAGTTATCGGCGTTGACTCAAATAGTACAAAAGAAGCAGAAAAAGTGTTGTTGGGTGCCATCCAGGAAAACAGCATACGATTAACTGATGAAAATGCTAAAGTGCTCGACAGCCGCCTTTGGAGAGACTTTCACGCAACACTGATCTCTAAGTTTAAAGTTGGAATTCTCGTACAAATCCCTTCTAACACTGTTTGGGTTACCGGAATTGCCAAAGATGCAAAGGAATGCTATGATCAAGTTATAGACTTCCTTCAAAAGAAAACCATTCTGTGCGATACTATCCCTTTGGATCATGGCTCGACCCGGTTTGTTTTCGAAAGACTGAGCTCAGAGCTTAACGAAATCAAACGAGAATTCGCCAGTTGCTCTCTTGACATGAGAGAAGCCTCTGGCAGTAGAGGCATAGAAATTTCTGGTACCGCTGAAGGAATTGAGAAATGCCTCCCAAGAATTGTTGACCTAACTAAAGATATTAGGCAAGTTTCTGTTCCAGTTGACAAGCCAGGGATGAAGAAATTTTTTTCACAGGGTAAAGGGCCCAAATCACTGAAGACAATAGAAGATAACAATCACTGTATTATCATCACAAGTGAAAAAACTGAGAATGAAGAATCACCAACAGACGTAGCAGGGGCAAAAGAAGTGGAGAATTTGTCTGGAGAGTTTATGTGTAGCTTTTTCACGACAGAGAGGAAGAAAATATCTGTCTTCAAAAACGACATAACGAAGCATCGTGTGGATGCTATTGTAAATCCGGCTAATGAGGATTTAAAACACATTGGAGGTCTCGCCGCAGCCATAGTAAAAGCGGGTGGTACCGATATCCAGGTTCACTGTGATAAGTTTGTCGAAGAGCAAGGTCGTCTCCTAGAAGGTCGAACATTAGTTACTCAAGCAGGAATGCTACCATGTGATCGAATAATTCACACTGTTGGGCCTAAATGGAATTCAATGGCCGATAGGTTTCGAAGAGATGGCAAGGAAACAAACCAGGAACGTCTTCTTAAGATGGCGATCAAAAATTGTCTCAAAGAAGCAGAAAGTTTGAAGTCCATAGCAATTCCAGCTGTCAGTTCTGGCCAGTTTGGGTTTCCACGAGACCTGTGTGCGAAAGTTATCTTAGAGGCTGTTGTTCAATTTTGCCGGGCAAATCCATCCTGTACTTTGTCAGAAATTCATCTTGTCAACCATGATTCTCCGACGGTGAAGGTGTTTGCGGAGGAGATGAGGAACCTATTTGGTACGGAGCAGAATTTTATCGACAAGGAGAAACGCGCTTTCGCGAGGTTTGGTTGGGGCACCACGAGTAATGCATCACGATCGAATCAAATTCCGAAATCTTTTACAACACCAGAAGGCGTTTGTGTCACAGTAGAAGTTGGCGACCTCGCCCAACAACAGGTAGGCGTTATTTTAAAGTACTAGAGGAAAATATGGTTTACTTAAGGTTTGTGATGCTAATAGAAAGTAATCAGATTAAGTAGCTTCAGATCAAACCAAGCCTTAAAAGAAAAAAGATCGAATTATGTTATAATCCCTTTTATCTGAATGTAATCAGTAATACTTTTCTGCAGGATCTTTGTTGTATCAATTCCTAGGGTCATGGCAGAGTACATCATTTCACCTGATCATAGGATAAATTAAGTGCCGCTTTCTACAAAATTAAGTCGACTAAAATCGACTTTCGGCGGCACAAGTCGAAAAATCGATTTTGCTCATATTTTGCACAAAGATAGGTCCTAGTGAGGAACTAAACGGACTGCAGTTAGTTTGTCCTGATACAGCTTCCTTTCGTAGAAATATGCAAAAAACGATTTCGCCCCGTTTGGGCTCAAAATCGACTTCCGGTTAGACTGAATTTTGTGAAAATTTGATCGTCTCGCGCATTATACTACAGCTGTTCATGAATCTTTCAATGATATTTATAATCTTTTCAGGTCTTCATTGTATGAATGAGCGAAAAATAAAACAAATGGAGATAAGTTTTGAGCCCGAAACGAGCCAAAACTGGCAGACTAAATTTGCAAATGTGTCGCAAGCGAAATTATGCAGTAAAACATTACCATTTTTTCTATGGGCGATAACTTCAAATCTCGTAAAAATACTTCCTATGGGTAAACTATACACCCATCTGCTATAATATCAAAAACATCTCTGGGGGGATGGTTTTCAGTGGCCCGCTTTGGCCTGTGTTTATGACTAATTTTGCCGAAAATCTGTTGCTTGAAGTGTAAACAATTGCGTGACACAATTCCCGAGGGTTTTCAAGTTTTGAGTGAGAGTCGGTAATAATATTGGAAAACGAATAGATATCACCTGCTTATTGTAGATAGGAACTTAAAGAGATCATTTTACTTCTTGAATTATTTATAACGAATTTGGATCTATTTTTTAGGTGGTTCTTTACCCGCGGGTAGCGAAGTGCTGTTTACTTTTCTTCAGCTGAAATTTAAATTAGATAAGCATGTACGATGTTAAATGTCCATACGTAGTGTATTTACCTTTAATAATTAAGTACTGGGGTGCTCTGCTTGATGAGCTTGTTTTATACAATTTTTTCATACGACGATAACCTACTCATCCTGACTCTTACAAATGGCTGATTGACAACTAACCCATTCTCAGTGGTTTAATTTCTCACACTAAAATTAGTAACAAATTGTTTTAGGGTGGATTTCACTGTCTGTAATAACGATATGAAATAGCAATGATCTGTTTAGTGTCATAGCGATCAGCGTCGGCAAAAAACCAAACAACAACAACAACAACAACAAAACAAAACAATGACGAAAGGTCGGATAGTCCAGCACACGTTTAATAAAAATATTATGACACTGATCGAAAATTTGTTTGCGCTTCAGTCATACTTGGTACACATGTAAAAAAAATCCCCACTTTCACTTCATTCGTTGCATGATCATTCTAGGGATATTTTTTGGTCTAGTGTCATTTCTGTTCTAGTACTGCACGTTCGCTAGATAAACACATCACATTTGTGAACATGCAATCACCAGTGAATCTAGTGGAGAGGAAGAAGACCAGTTCTTTTCTTTTGTTTCAAAACATCGGAATTTTCTTGTCATGAAATTGGTGCCAAGTACATTCCACCTTCACTCCCCTTTTAAGGAAAGGAAAAGCCCCTTTTCTAGGCCGCTCCTTTTCTCTGGTCCTTTTGATCCGGCTGTCCACCGATAGCGGTTTCAGTTGCATAAGGGTAATTTTCTCTATGCGAAGCCTGAAAATTATCAGCCAATTTTCGGAGGATGGAGAACTGTTGTACTTAAAATGGGTGGGACAGGGTGGGATGAAGACAGCAGGACTGTGGAATGTCAGAGGTCGAGAGGGGTGGGGCGTGTGGTGACTTGCGGGGTGGAGTTTCAAAATATTTCAACAACGAACATTTATGTAGAAAAAAAGCACCTACGAATCCTACTTGGGTAATACGTAATACTGATCTCGATCAAATTCTAATAAAACGGATTTCTCAATTCTCAAACACTGGGTGGAGAACAGACAACGTGTCTTTGCAGGTTTTCACTTAGCCTGTTCCAGGCTCTCGGTAGTTGGGGCGGGCAAAAAAGGCGGGCGAGCGAGGAAAAAAGGGGGGAACTCTCTCGGTAGCTGGGGGCGGACGAAAAAGGCGGGCGAGGAGAAAAAGGGGGGACTCTCTCGGGAGTTTGGAGCGAGCGAAAAATGGCGGGCGAGCGAGGAAAAAAATGGGGATACTGTCTCGGTAGTTGGGGGCGATTAAAAAAAGCGGACAAGCGAGGAAAATGAAAAGGGGGAGACTGTCTCGGTAGTTGGGGGCGAGCGAAAGAAGCGGGCGCGAATCTGAAGAATCAACATGCCATAAATTGTTTCTAGGCCGTGACACAGTGTGACTTGACCAGATCGAGTGACTTGTGCTGTGTTATATTTTTAGTGCATGATAGCAGTGGGGCTATGTCCATAGACTGCTTTCTGTGCCTGCGATCAAAGGCCAAACACTGACCACCAACTAATGACTTAAAAGAACAACAAACATCCATTTTGTTTTATCCACAACAGCGAAGAGTCAAATTTACGGAATTCAATTTAATTTCGTTCTCAAAATAAAGATAATTTAATTAGAATTAAAAAAGTCGCCAAAGAAGTTAGATTCAAGGCTGGTACAACTTTTACAATAAATTCTGGCATGAATCATATTCAAAATTTCAGTTGTTTGAAAAGTACTAATCGTGCTGAAAATAGATCTTTGTCCATAACTTTCTATTGATCCGTCAACCATAAAATTCTTTAATTTTCAGTTACACTGTTCATGTCTAATTGAAAATGAATTAAACCAACATATTTTAGTGTTAGATTTTCCTGCTGTATAGGACTAGAATAAAACGAGTGATAACAAATGTGCATAAAAACACGGGTATCAGATCCGACGAGGTCGGCAAAAACATACTTTATTTATTACCCGACTTCCCTTTAGATCACGTAAGGAACCAAACAATATCGACCCGTGATTACGTCTGTCAGTGAATCTCAGAATGCTTAACCTTTCCTTTATAAGACCTGGTTTTGTAAATGATGGTGAGAACTTCAGGATAGTGAGAACTTCAATAAATTTAACTGAATTAATGACCGTCTAACATTTTGTGATCAAAGTTTATAAAGATCACGCAACGTTTCCAAACCGGGTGAACGGAGAAAATCTCACATTGCTCCTACTTCTTCAAGGAGTTCACCAACTGGCCCATTTATTTGCATGATTTTTTTGGCTGAATTCTTACAAGAGCGTCAAACGTACTTGTAAAAAAGAATAATTTTATTCGTGGTTTACCAGCCGTGTCACGCAATTGTTTACACTTCAAGCAACAGATTTTCGGCAAAATTAGTGATAAACACAGGCCAAAGCGGGCCACTGAAAACCATCTCCCCAGAGATTTTTTTGATATTATAGCAGATGGGTGTATAGTTTACCCATAGAAAGTATTTTTACGATATTTAAAGTTATCGCCCACAGAAAAAAAAGGCAATGTTTTACTGCATAATTTCGCTTGCGACACATTTGCAAATTTAGTCTGCCAGTTTTGGCTCGTTTCGGGCACAAAACTAATCTCCATTTGTTTTTTTTTTTCGCTCAGCCATACAATGAAGACCTGAAAAGATTATAAACATCATTGAAAGATTCATGAACAGCTGTAGTATAATGCGCGAGACGATCAAATTTTCACAAAATTCAGTCTAACCGGAAGTGGATTTTGAGCCCAAACGGGGCGAAATCGTTTTTTGCATATTTCTACGAAAGGACGCTGTATCAGGACAAGCAAACTGTAGTCCGTTTAGTTTCTCACTAGGACCTATCTTTGTGCAAAATATGAGCAAAATCGATTTTTCGACTTGTGCCGCTGTTCGGTCGAAAATTGTAGAAAGGCGCACTTAAATGACTTAATTTCAGAGACTTTCACAGTGATTAAAGCCTTTGATTTGTCTTTTTGTTTATGAATGTAAATGTCAAAGGCAATGATATTGATCAGTATTGATGTTAAACGTTGTCGTCGACGTCGTCGTTGTTGTTCTTTAATATGCACGGAAAAACCTTTATGTCAAATAATTTTTGTTGTCATTGTTTTTATCTATACCAGGCCAGCATTTTAGTTGGAACAGCAGCAGGGAACCTTAACTTAGACCAGAATCCTTGCGCGACGGCTCTTGCGAGATCCGCTGGCCAGTGCTTGCAAAGAGAATGCACTACAAAAAGTCCCGTGGCTGTAGGTGATATTGCTGTCTTAAACCAAACAGGAAGACTAAAATGCCAGGCTGTCATCTTTGCAATCTGTTCGGACTGGAACAGTGGTAAAGGAAAAAAGGTATCTTGATTAATACAAACATTGTTTCAATACTTTCAACTACAAGATGACACATCTAGCTTTTTCCACAACTTTGAAAAAGGGATTCACTCACTCTCGAACATTTTAAAGTGTCCACTGTCAGACTGACTGTGTATACAATATTTTAGTATCACTTTAGTATCACTTTAGTATCACTAATTTACCTAATTCTTCATTTGTTACCAATTTTCATGAGCAAAGTTGCGGAATTGTTACATTTTGACACTTCATTAATATTTGGCTTAATTTTGTGTTAACTTGCGCCATTTTCTGACTTACTGAGAAACTAATGAAATCCAAGATGGTGGACTTAATAACAGTCAATAAAGGGTGTGTCATCTTGTAGATCAAGCTCAGGACTATCTACTAAATGCAAAATAACCATTCTGGTTTGTCAAATTAGAACATAAATCTTATGGGTTCCGCAACACCTTCTACCTCCCTCCCCTCCACTTTGTACATTTATGAAGGTACAAGTTTGCTTGTAAGACCGAAGTTAAAAGTATCCATCGTGATAATTTGTGATGAAAACGTATAGTTAATCATGCATGAAGTTTCATTAAAATTTCTTATTTGATCCATACGTAGCAATATTATGCAAACTGACGCTAGGACCATAGCGTAATTCAGGTGCACTTGAAACCTGCGTACACTTGAAGTCTAGTCGGGTGAATAGATTTTATGCATTCACTGTGCCCATTTGAAACAAGAAAAAATAGTCGCGTCCAAAAAGTCTCAACTGCTGTTATAAAATAACCCATATTTTATATCTTTGGGGAATTTGAGAGCAATTGCAGAATGGCTTTGGTTGTGAGGGCCCAGAACTGGTTTGGGACTCTATGTGCCCATTCATTAATTGATCCTCTTTGGATTCATTTCGGTCTGACTTAGCAGACATTCCAAGCCCTCTGTGTCCTTGTTCAGGTGAACGTTCTGTAAATGGGTGTACACGTATGTGCATTTGTGCTGAAACCCAGAAAGAACAACCCCAGTAACTGAAAGTCGGATTTTTTTATGACATGCACGCACTTTTAACTAGAGGGTTGCATTTTCATTGATTAAGTGCTTAGGAACCAGATCTTACTTGGAACTGCACTACATTCCTTTTGTCCCTTGCTGATTGCCAGGCCCACAAAGAAATTAAAAATTGCGGCCGTGAAAAAAGATTTACAGTACTCCGACTGCGGGTGTTATAGTATAATGATTCCAGTAATTGAGTAATAAATTAAATGTCATTCAAAAAGAGGGGAAATGTGGAGCTTATCTCAAAAGAAATACTTCAATCTTTTTAACTATGCGATGACTTTCTGGTGATTAAGATAGGAGTTTACACTCTAAATACCTACCAAATACATTTGAAATGCACCTATATGAGCCCAGCATATTCTCACCATCACGATAATGTGATTTGGCGCAATTATAAAGAGGCTGTCTCTGTAAAAAACACCCACTCGCAAATTCGCGTAAAAAAATAATTCTGCTTGAAACTCTGCCAACTAAAAGGCTAGAACTAAAACAGATTTGGTTTGATTTAAAATGATATTCTGGCCGCGTTAGGAGCCATAAAAGATTTTACCCCTTCCTGGTCCGCCGCAACGTCTGAAAAATAAAAAAAAAAACTAAATAAATAATCGGCCCTGAGCCCCTGTAAAATATTTTACTCGCGTCGAATACCGACTAATTTTATATCAATTTGCTCAAAAATATTTCTAGTTTTCTAAGAAAGTAACAAGTTTTCCCTCGATTTATCTGGAAGTGCGGAATTTAGTATATTATGAGTACTACAAATCTTTGTCGATCGAAGGCTGAAAACGGCCATGATTTAGAAGCTAATTTTTGAAAATTGGGACGTAGTTGCTAACTCTATCCTACACAGCCGTAAAGAGTAGTCCTGTATCGGCCAAAATTTGAAAAATCCCATGTACGTTTTCAGTATTCCAAAAATAATGACCGTTTGTATCAGCACATGTACGAGTATTTACAATTTTTTATAGTTTTATAATATTGTCACTCGACCCTTACCGTATATAACTCCGAAATGTTGTTGTTAAATGCGCGAAGGAATTTTTGCTCTGACTAAAATATCTTTCAGAGACTTTTCCTTCCGATAAGCGACAATTGGAGGTTTAGGAAATGTTTGAGCGAGTTTGTTGTTCTCAGTTATGAGATGCCAGTGTTTCATGAGAATCTTTTTAAGATTCGGAGTAGCCGGGTTGAAAGTAGTGACAAAAGGCAAAACATTGTTAGATGTTGCAGTTTTGTTTTGTAAAGCCTTAGATCGTAATGAGAAGTGTACTTCGGCTAGGATTTTCTCGGCGAGTTCCCGAGGGTAACCTCGCTCGATTAATCGAGTCAGAAATTCAAGTTTTCGTAACTCGAAAATTTCTTTAACCGAGTTTGTTCTCAGTAAACGCAAAGCTTCTCCTTTGATAAAGCCCTTTTTAACGCTGAAAGGGTGGCATGAAGAGAAATGCGTATATTGGAAAGTTTCTGTAGGCTTAAAATGAGTTTGAACATCTAAAGTTTTGCTGTCAGTGAACCGTGGTCCTTTGAAAACTTCAGTGTCAAGGAAAACAATTTTTTCTGATGACAGTTCATGCGTGAATTTGATAGTGGCGTGGAATGAATTGGCGAAATCGACAAAGTCGTTAATATCTCGCTCAGGTAGAGTCCACACTGAAAAAATGTCATCGATAAATCTTTTCCAGAGAATAGGTTTGTGTGGGCTGGCAAGAAGTAGGTGTTTTTCGATGTGAGCCATGAAAATGACTGCGAAGGCTACTGCCATTTTTGTGCCCATAGCGATTCCGTGCGTTTGTAAATAATGTTTGTCGTGGAATTTGAACGAGTTTTCTTTTAGGATCAGTCTCATGAGGTCTCCCAAGAAAGATGTTGGGATAGGAGGTTTTGACTGATAATGCTCTTCGTAGTATCGACAAACAACACTTATTCCTTCCTCTTGAGGAATGTTAGTGTAAAGAGAGCAAACGTCTAGAGTAACAAGAACCGCGTTCTCGGGAAGTGGAGTGTTTTCAATGAAGTTTATAAAATGAGTGGTGTCTTTGATATAAGACTCTTGTTTTTTGGCGATAGGTTGTAAAAGCGAATCGACAAAACTGGAAATTCGTTCTGTTGGGCCACCGCTACCAGAAACTATAGGTCTGCCGACCGGAGTGGGTTTATGTATTTTGGTCAGCGTGTAAAACTCTGGTATTCGTGGTGGGTTTAGGCCTGAGTTGAGCCATTTATAAGTCATTTTGTCAATGTGTCCGTTGGAGAACAGTGTATTGACTATTGATTTGACTTTAACGGCTGTTTGGGATACTATAGGTTCTTTAAGAGGTTTATAAAATTTCTCGTTAGAGACTTGTTCATAACCTTCCTGAATTTTGTTAGTGGTATCCATAACAACTGTAGTTGTCCCTTTGTCGGCTTTCTTAAGGTTTATGTCGCTGTTAGCGTTAAGAGCTTTGAGCGTTTGTCTTTGTTTCGCTGTTAGGTTGTCTTTTGTATCGGAAAAGACTAAACTGGCAATCTCTAGTTTAGTTCGTTCAAGGTAATTTTCTAGCGCCACTGATTGTTGTGGTGGCGGTTGCCAGCTAGATTTAACATGGAACGGATGCGGATTGCTTTTTGATTCAGCGAACATGTATTTTAAACGCATTGAGCGAGTAAAAGTATTAAAGTCTCTTAAGAGGCTTTTATGTGAAGCCGGTGGAGGAGTAGGGATAAATTTAAGGCCTTTTGCGAGCAAAGCTGTTTCTTGGTCAGTAAGATCTTTGTTGGACATGTTTTTAATGAACTTTTCATTATGTGTCCTAAGTTTGTTTTTGTACTGATTTTTATTGGCTTTGCGTTTTCGGGATCGCTTTTGACTTATCGTCTGGGATCGCGCGGGTTTGGCGCGGGAAGAGTCAGTAAAACACACATTTGGATAAATTGCAACTCTTTCTGTTTTATTTTCTCGTTTGGAAAAAGCAAGTACAAGAGTTGAAAGTTCACTGATCCTTTCTTTCAAGTCAGAGATTTCGGCTGCTTGGTTCTGGTTGGGTCTGGCAGCTTTGGGTCTGTTGGCTCTGCGCTGGGATCTGTTGGTGGCTGAACGGATCCTTTTCTCTGCTTGCTCACGTTTAGACGGCTCAGGGATCATGGTGGTTAGCTGTTTCTGCATGGCGTCGATGGCCTGGTTATCTGCGCTAACATTTCTCTCCTGTGGTTCGATCATGAGTCTGAGAAGGTTCTGTTCTGCTTGCTGGCAGATCGTTTTAAGGGCAGCGTTGAAGGTCTGGTCTGGTCTAAGGTGCGGTCTGGGCCGGTATTGAAGACCAACGGGGCAGGAACCTTTGCTGACGTGTTCTTTCAGTACACAGAGCGACTTTTTCGTCTTGGCGCGTCTAGTCTCGAAGTAGGCGATTCTGTTCCGAAGTGTTTTGAAGCCCTCGTCGGTCCGTGGACGCTTGGGGGCAGGTTGAGAAGATGGAATGTCTTCTTCCGAGTCGGAACTGGCTCTCTTGGCTGGAGACTTTACTGGAGAGATTGCTGGAGTTTGGCTGTCTCTCATGTCTGCGAGTATGGCTGCGACTTGGTCGTCGTTTAAGTTGGCCATGGAGTTCTTAAGAGAACTGTTTGTTTGTATCGAAATCGACCCATTTCAGTATTTGCTGGAGCTGTTATGGAACTCAGCTATCTTGAAGACTGGAAAATGGCTAAAGGTGTAATAATTCCGATCTGCAAAGCAGGTAACCGGTTCTTAATGACAAAATCTGCTCAAATGGGTCGATTGAAATATAGGCGAAAATGTCGTAAACACACGTACATGTACTGATACAATAGGTAATAACTTTTAAAATACTGAAAACGTACATGGGATTTTGCATATTTTGGCCGATGAAGGACTACAATTTCCGGCTGTGTAGGGTAGATTTAGCAACTAGGCCCCATCTTAATCAGGTCATTTTCAGCCATCGATCGAAGCCGAATTGTATTGCTCATGGTAAACTTAATTTCGCATTTCCAGATAATTGAGGGAAAATTTGCTACTTTCGTAGTAAACTAGAAATGTTTATGAGCAAATTGATATAAAATCTCTTGGTACACGATGCGAGTAAAATATTTTACAATGACTTGAGAAATGCCTATTTTTTTATAATGTTTCAGACGTTGTGGCGTGCCTGGAGGGGGCAAAATATTTTATCGCTCCTAAGGCGACCAAAAAATCCGATTTCGAATCAAACCAAATGTTTTTTTAGTTCTAGCCTTGGTAAAGTCTTTCAGTTGCCAGAGTTTCAAGCAAAGTTATTTTTTATGCGAATTTGCGAGTGGGTGGTTCTCACAGAGACAGTCTCTTAATATATATGTATATTGCATTAGAAACGAAGTTAAGGCAAAGTTATTTTTCATGCTTGTTTTGATAACATTTCAGATCCTAAAGGGTCTCCTAGCAAAGTGTCTTAAAGAGGGAGACAAAAGGAAAATGACATCCATTGCTTTTGCTGCCATTGGAACCGGTACACTTGGCTTTCCTCGAGATCAAGTTGCCGAAATCTACTTTGATGAAGTCATAGCATACAGTCAAAAGAACCCCTTGACTAAAGTGAAAGATGTCAGGTTTGTGCTGTACGACAAAGATGCCCCAACTGTCCAAGCCTTCGATGTTGAGTTACAAAAGAGATTGAAAAGAACTAGTCCATCAGGGCTAGCCAGTGGTACTTCATACGACGAAAGGCCCATCAATCCTGCCACATCATCGCCGGGTACAAACGTATTCTCCCCTGTAACTGAGCGAAAACCAGATCACTTGGAAACAAATGTAGGATCCCTATGCTTTCAAGTCCAATCTGGTGATATCACCAAAGAGTCAACAGAGGCCATAGCAGTTATCACCAATAAAAATTTAGATCTATCAGTAGGCCGAGGAGCTGGAGCTGCAATCCTTAATCGAGGAGGTGACTCCATATGGAATGAGTGCTCGCAGTACGCTCCTCAAACACCAGGGTCCGTTGTTGTTACAAGAGCTGGGAGATTACAGACAAGCTTCATCTTCCATATTGTCCCAATGGAACCTGTCACTGCTAAAAGCATGAAAGCCTCCCTTATGACATGTCTCCAAGAGGCTGAGAAAAAAAGAATCACTTCCATATCATTTCCGGCTATTGGAACGGGGATCCTTGGTGTGTCAGTAAAATCGTGTGCATACACAATGTTGTCCGCGATTCGTGATTTCTCTAACCAACGGCCCATGCACGTACAGCTTATCAAGATGACAATTTTCCAAAGAGACATGGTAAAAGATGTCCGTTCAGCGATGTATGAAGCATCGGGTCTAAAACCCCCAACGGAACCCGGGATGTTCCAAAAATTTGCGAAAGCGGTGGCAGGCTATGTTGGCCTTGGGAGTACTGGAGAAAGCAATACCAGTCCAGAAAATCAACAAGCTGATAGCAGAAAGTTAGACCTCGTTATATATGCTAGTTCTGAAAGAGATCTTCATCAAGCAGCAAAGGAAGTCAAAGAAGTGATGGCAGAAAATTTCAGACAGCAAGTCATCAGTAGCGAGACGATCAGGAATTTAGCCAAAGAACACATGGGGAAAATTCGCACCCTTCAGCTACGATATTCCGTGACGGCGACTGTGGAAAAAGAGGCAGACCGCATCGAGTTACGTGGCCTACCAGAGGATATTCTCAGCGTTATGGCCGAAATCCATGTACTTTTGGATCAAATTAAGACAGAGGAGCACGAACGCATCCGAGCTGAAGTGTTGACTAAGGATATCCAGTGGAAGTACAAAATGGGGTTTGAATTTAAAGAATACGAAAGCCAGCTAAACGCGCAAATTGAACTTGCCTACCACCAGGGGAGAAAGACTCTGACAATCCATCAAGAAGGACAACAATACAAAATATCTTTTGTTAACATGACTGAAAAGGACGAAAATGGTTACGTCACAGAGATCAAAAGAGTTGATACCCGCAAAGGTAAGTGATTAATCGTGCAGATGACCCATAGCTCGAAATTCTGCCCGGCAGTAAGCAAGCCCGTTTTCGGATCTTTTCAAAATAATATATTGAATACTCGAAAGAAAAATACTAGTCCAAATCATAGTCCACCAATGAAGACCCATCGATAGCTCATATAAACAATATGGGCCGGGTTGTTTAAAACCGATAAACACTATATAAAAAATATTATAAGATTAAATTGGTCAGGGTTTTAATCTCTTACCTCTATAATATTTAAAATATTTTAATATTTTAAATATTTAAAAACTGGTATCGTGTACATCGATGAATTTGCATCGTAACAGGTAACAAGAAATAAGTTAATTTTAGAATGACAGGTAATAGCTTAGAGACTGCGACTCTTATATATGTTGATCAATATACGAAAGGAATTTTAATGACCCTAAGATATATTTAACAATTATCATATCGCGCGGAATATCGCCTGACGAGGCGACGAGGCCGTAGGCCGAGTTGGCTAAAACCAGACGATATTCCGCAAGATTGAGCAGGAGAATTGTTTTATTATTCAACAAATTGTCAACGTAGCGAGAAAAACTGTAGCTGTGCCGCGCTTTGCAAGATTTCGTATGAATCTTGGCAACCTACGTATATATCGCAGGATATCTGTTATGTACGGATGACAGACAACAATGGCTTTCTGACCATATATGGGCATCGCGCGAGTTTGTTGAATAATAATGCACGTTAGACAGCATTTGGTATGATCTACGCTTTTTTTTAACTCGTCAATGTCGCGCCATCAAACCCTGACAGCAATTCTAACGCTTTTATTCAAGTGAAATTGTACTCAGTGCATGGTAACCATCCGTGATTTCTATGACGCAAAGGAGGGTTTTTCATTGGTGGGGTGGCCTAATGGATAAATGTGGTCATCCAACTAGTTTAGCTTTTTAGTTATTTTGGGTGACCAGCAACTGTATGTATTTTTAATTTATTTATTGTTTAAGTAGTAACTAGTAATTTTGCAGTTCAAAATAAACCTTGCTGTTCTTGTTGTTGATCCGACTCGGCGAGTGGTCTAGTTCGAGCCTTGGCCACGAATTTAATGTTGTGTTCTTTAGCAAGGTTCTGGCAAACTTAATGGCTTGGGATAACCCCGAGTACTGCTAGAAGTGGGGGGGGGGGGGGGGGGGGGGGGCATAGAAATTGTCGCTTAATACTACGTAAACCGGGATAAGCTTAGGCGGTATGGCAAACTTTGGTCCGCTACAGACGTGATTTACATCTTGCATTTTTCTTGACTCCAATAGGCTTTCAGCCTCCACATTACTGGGATCCACAACCACAAGATACGGAAGTACATCTTGTCGAGCTAAAACCTTCTACACATGCACAGGAATACAAGAAAGTCAGCGATCTGTTCAGGGGAACCTGTTCCAGCAACATTCTCAAAATAGAGAGAATTCAAAACCCAACTCTGTATGGTTTGTACGCAATACAACAGCACTGAAAAGATGGACGAGGCTAACGGTCTGGGAAGCAATGAAATGTTGCTGTTTCACGGAACCGCAGAGACTAATTGTAGGGCAATAAACCGCAAAGGCTTCAATAGAAGTTATGGCTGGCAGAAGAGTAAGTTAACAACTTAACATTATTTGGAGGGTCTGGATAGTGTGCATAAAACCCTCAAAATTAGTAATAATAAAATAATAATAGCTATAACAATTACCAAATAGCCCGAAATATTTAACTGAGAAATCGTCTCTACCACATCCTAATAAAAAAAGTGAAATCTCTAATAAACAAGTGTCAAGTATTCCCCCCACTCCCATACAAACCACCCTTAAGGTAATTTTCCACGCAGACGATTTTCAGGGGGCAATCGTATTTCACAAGGGTGAAACATGATCATCCCTAAAAACGACTGCGTTGAAAGCTACCCTCAATGTTGCTTCATTCATTTACAAAAGTTTTTACTCGCATTTAAGTTATTGATTAATAGGCTATGATGATTTTTGATAAAAGCAGTACGCTGTTCTCTAGCGGATACAAAACAAACTTAAATGATGAATTTGTTAGAGGTACCTTACAATCATGTGACTCAGTAAGGGATGAATGAAGCTGAACAGAGTTTATACAGACATGTATTGCCAAAATACAACATTTTCCAAGGAATTTCTAGCATACGAGAGTTCAAAACGTGGTCGATCTATTACTCGTCGTACTCAGGTGCCGACACATTACGACTTCAGATCACTCCTGTCAATGAGAGTACATGTATTTAACGGTATTCTTTCTTTTAAAGCAATATTTTTTCTTTATGAACATATTTTCTCAACTTATAGATAACCTTTATGGGAAAGGTGTGTACTTTGCTGAAACAGCTGACTACTCCGCGAGATCTCAGTTTTCGCCACCAGGTTTTACAGGACTTCGACACATGTACCTTGCGAGGGTTCTGGTCGGCGAGTACACAGTGGGAAAGCCAGACATCATCGTGCCTCCGCCCAAAAGCAAGGCAGATCCAACAGATACCTTTGATAGCGTCGTTGATCAGATTCCTAATCCAGGGATCTTCGTCGTATTTCACGACTCACAGTGTTATCCAGAATACTTAATCACCTTCCAGTGACGGACAAGCGTTGTCTCACGTTTACTGAGGTTTCTCCGCTGCACAGTGCAAGAACACAACTTTCCTCTCGAGCGTATTTTCTAGAGAAAATAAATTAGTTCCAAAGTTCAGGAAAAGAATGGGGCCTCTTCAAAAGTGGTTGTCCAAAAGACCATATTTTGGAATCACGGTGAAACTACCTCACAACAGAGGCTAATGCTGGAGAATATCATTAATATAGAATAGAGAATATCACATGTTACCACCGTTGCAACTGCTAGTTCCAGTCCAACACCGACAATACGGATATGTTCTATTCAGGACAGTGACAACTAGTTAGGGTTATGCTATAATATAATGGTTTTGATTAATTTTTCTACTGGATGTAATGCATCAGATTTAAACCAGGTTGTTTTTAATTCAGCATCGTATATCTAGATTATCAGTTATGTGTGCACAGCGAAACACGGCTTAGGAGCTGCGTCGAGTACGCAGACAACTTGTATTTACGGGCCGTCAACATTTTAAAATTCTGGCTTTTGTTTTTTTTTTAGCTTGTTTTCGAGTCATGGCCACTAAGGATACTGTACTCATATAATGGGGCTAAAATATATCGTGTGGGTGTTATTGTTTGTTTCTTCTTCATCCGTACGTATACTTAACAACCGGGCCCTGGTTTGTTTGTAGTAGATGCTTTGTCAGGGGTTAAATCTTCAAAGACAAAATTCTTGGGATACTTGTTGTTTTTCTCACCTGAAACATGAAATATCTAATAATTCCCCGTCTTCCTCTTTACAATACAATGTTGTGTAGCGTAAACAAACGATGCTTACCATTGCCACCTATTTTGCAACGTTGTTTTGACCTAAGAAGAGGTGGAGTTTTTGGTGCTTTTATCTTTAAAGGAACTCTGTCACGGGTATTTCGCAAAATTTTTGGTCTAAACTGTTGTGAAATTAGTTGTGGGCAACTTAACCCATAAAAATCATTACCTTTGAATATCTAAAGGATGATATAACCTTACTATGTGGATAGAAATCTAACTAGGGCTATAAATATCGTTTTTTTTTTTTGTAGACGTGCAGTAACAACTTGAAAAGTTCAGCTAAACTTTTCAAGTTGTAATCCATTTCCATCTTTGCCATCTGCAGCTAAAGACGCTTCTTAACAGTTTCACTTGTATTGCGAATTGAATTAGGGTAATTATATGCTTCTGTTAGAATAGTTAGATTACAATTTGCCTGATGGCTTAAACACTGCTTTTAGGGAAACAGGGAGTTACTTTAAAAATCGAAGTGTCTTGATCAAAGAGGAGTATAAAGGTTTTCTTGGAGTAATCCATTCACAATTATGACTACTTGATTTAACACTGGCAACAGAATGTTTGTAACGACGTCTTGCCGATCATCAAAGTAAAGTTGTGAGCGCATCAGGAAGCAGTTTTCGTAAAATGGTTGCACTAATAAAGGTTCTACAGCACGTACGTTTTTTTTAGATGAAACATGTAGACGTAAATTTCAGGGCGATGGTAGTTGCACATAAATAGGCACGGATGGCTAGAGACTAAGGGCAAAAATATTATAATGATAATAAAAACAATCATAAATAATAATTACTAGACTAGGTCAACCAGGCAAAATCAGCGCTTCGAAAGTTTACAAGAAGTTCGTTTTTGTCAACTTTTGACGGGTGATTTTGCATATTGATTTCGACTTAATTGACTACCAACGAGGCTATAACAGCTATTCAGGCTTATTGTAGTGCTAATCATAAGGCTACCCGAAGTGTTTTTGAAGCTAATTGGAGTGTTTTTCGTGGTAAAAATAGTTACTCGACGTTTTAATTCGAACTCTATTTTTTAACTGGGACGCAATATCCCAGCTCGAACTCTTACAATCAGGGACAGACCCGATCTTGCCTGGTTTACTACTCCTGATATGTTCATTGTGCCAAATAATTTAGACAACAAATGACGATCTTGGAAAATAAACTGTAATATTTCGGTATAAGCTATACCATCATCAGACTAAGAAAATTAACATATAAGCTAGATCTTAAATACTGTGGGTGACGAGACGAAACAGAAAGTTTACTCAGGAGAATAGACAGAGTTCTCTGCTGGATTTCAGTCCATTGTTGAGGGAAGGTGCTAGGCGTTTGATGAAATATGCCTCTTTGTACAGGAGAAGATTCCAATTATTGTCACAGTCTAGTACTGTTGTATTATCACGGACAACTTGGGTAAAATATTCTTTGTCATAACTAACAGGAGGTGGAACAATGTCAGTATTAATTTAAAGATCTAGCTTGTATGTTGATTTTCTTAGTCTGATGATGGTATAGCTTATACCGAAATATTACAGTTTATTTTCCAAGATCGTCATTTGTTGTCTAAATTATTGGGCACAATGAACATATTCGGATTATCCTTCGTCCTTTATGTACTGAAACTGTAATCAGGTACTGGGTTTTACTACTCCTGGGTATCCCAGAATGTAAAAAATTGAAGTGGATTACAAAATTGCAATATGATTTTTGTTCTATCTGGAAACTACAAAGATAGGTTATATTGCTTGAGGACTGGTTTATAATCTCCTCAATATCGAGTGGTTTATCACTAGTAGTAAAGTAATTAATTAAGTTTCCCTTCAGTGTTTCATTGAAGTTCTAAAGCTTCATGATGTTTGTGGTCGTCAGTTTGTGTCAGTACATAAGTATTACTATAACGACATGTGAAGAAAAAAGATGTTTTCTTTTTGTCGTTATGTCCACGTCAATGTCGCATGGTGTGAACCAGGTCTACAGAGGTCTATCAAAACCATGAAATGATGGATTCACACCCCATAAAAACTCAGATTTTCTCATAACTGCACAGCTTGTTGAAACTTCCAAAGTGCAAACTGTAAGAATTCGACTTACCATAATTGCCTCGCAGACTGGATGGCAGTGCAAAGAACATTTAAGAATCCGTAAATCCGTCAGTTAATCCTTGCAGGTACATGTATGCCAATGCATACCCAGTCTAAGGTTTGTTTTTCAACCAACGAATGAGTCAAGAACAAAAGCGAAATTGAATAATCTCAGAGTTTGTACAGTCTGTGCTGACATTCATGACTCGCTTTCGAAGCTTTTCGTGGATGACGTATTGGTTCTCAACTCGATGTTATTACAACCAATGTGCTTCGAATTTCACAATGAGGCCTGTCTACGACAAAGGTTAGCTTGGTATAAAGCATCATGCATTATGGAGGCCCAGTTCCTTCCTATTCACCGCTCACCGATTTCACGGCCGCACTTGTAGTAAATCATTTCTTTGGTTGAATTATTCTACTAAATTCCACTTACCTTCCCGGATGCATATCATAATTATAGCGTTTTACGGTGTTTACTAATGCCGAGTTCCCCAAGCCGGGTGAAGCGGAAGCGAACTCCGTTCCTGGAACTTACGTCAGATTTCTTAGAAATCGCGTGAACTCTCACTGATGTCAGACGAAAATTGGAACGTGGATTGGATCACGAAACGGAACATCCGATTGGAATATCGGATCGGATCACGATGAAATATTTGCGTTTTTTTTTACAATAACTATTGATTGATTGATTGATTGATTGATTGATTGATTGATTGATTGATTGATTAATTGATTGATTACAAACTTGCTTACCTGTTTTTTTTTTTTTGTTTGTCCGTTTGTTTAATTGTTTATTTAGTTAGTTATTTTAATGACCTCTGCCAGATTCGTGATCCGATTCTTATATATAATTATTTACTCAAAAATTCTGTTATCTCTTCCCAAATTAAAGCGGAAATTGTGTAAAACGCGAAGTTGACACACATAGTAAATGCTTTGAACCCAGGAGTATCAGTGGTTCGTATAGTGTGATCGTCCGGGTGAGAGTAGTTCTGAAAACCATTTCTGAACACCACCAACTCACTAATCACAAAATTGACTGGGACTCTGCTTAATGTTTAACCTACAGTACGAACTATTTTCAACGACTGACTCTAGAAAGCTGGTACACAAACTTAGAACAAACGCCTATCAACAGATGTCAACAACTACCGGCACCTTACAAACGACTAATTAACGACATAAACAAAACCGACGAACAGACCACGAACAGAACGACTTAATTTGACTAACAATAGACGGATCGAAACTGACCAATTACTGTTGACTGACTGAACACGAGTCTTACAGCCAGTAACATCACGGCTTAACTGACCAATCAGTTACAACGGACCAGACTTATAACATCACCGACTGACAACAACTTTTCACTTGACTCTGAAGATGACTTCCGCACAGGTTGTCGAAACGTCAGTCACCAACAACAGTTCTTCTCAGAACTACTCTCACCCGGACGATCACACTGTACGAACTACTGAAGTTAACAAAGATAAATAGAGACGCGAGCAGGGTTTAAAAATCGAATGCAAATGATTATACCCCCACGAGGCTCAGACAACATCAGCGAACATCAGCGTGTTCTCAGAGAAATAGAGGGAATCTAGGTGGAGATCTCGTTTTAAAAAAGTATTTAAGGAACACCGACTGTTTTAAAAAGTGTGTTCCGTTGAACCAAAGACAAGCCAACACAATTCGATCTAAAATACAAAAAATTCGTTGTAGGTACTAGCTTACAACGTGATGAACGTATACAACTTGACATGTGAAAACTTAAAACTAGAAACCTGTAAAACTTACTTTTATGCTGCCTCCGTTATTGGCGTAAATACTGTGATTCGATGTACGAATCATGCTTCATACCATACAGTTCTTGATATCGGCCCTTACCTATTCTGAACCATAATTTAATGACTATACACCTTATTCATAAATGGCGGAACGCCCGCAAGAGCTTGAGTCGAGTACATAAAAGCGAGGCAAAAGGGGCTTCGATTCAAATGAAAACAAAGCAGAGTATGGAAATGCAAGTAGTATCTCTTGTACTTCTGAAAATCTCATCAATTAGGAAGGTTTTTTTAACTGTTGATGACTGCTATTGGAATTCCTGGCTTTACAACTGCAGACATGGTCGTATGGTTACAGAAATCAACCCAAAGCGATGGGAAAATGTCGTCGGAAAACCGCATCGATTTTCTCAGACTCTTAGTATACTCTTCTCTGCTTACTCGTGTGCAATTTTAATCCACACTTCTTAAGTTTCTTTTTAATGGAAGACCCTGGAAGCTGAGTATAGAAACAAGAATTATCACGGATTATAGAGCTTTAAAAAAATTGACGCGTCTCTTGATACGTTAAGTAAAGAACGGCAATTAATATATGACACGAGGTTTCCTGAGTATTTCGCCTCCAAAAGCATAAATGTTTTTCACAACGATTGATCATTCAGTAGAGAGTTGACTTGTTATAAATCCTTAAATTATGGAATACTTAAATCCTGGGAAAGCAGAAATAAGGTAGAAACAGCGGCTTTCAAAGTAAATAAACTTTAAGATTCTCTGAAATAAAATCACGATAGTATATTATGTTAGACACAGGTACGCACACTTGTACGAAAACAGATCAGAAAAATATTATTGTTCGTCCTGATTAGCATTTAACGATTCTCATCAGCATGTAAGAATCGAGGTTTGTGAAATCGCTCTATTATTCAACAAACTTCAAAGTACCATACGCGAGTCGCTTCTAAACTGTAGCAGAACATTATCTAATATGCAAACATAAACTTCTTTTAATAAGTGTGTTGTTATACATACATTTAACGCTACAAGCAACGGTGTTCAAATGTATGTGCCATTTTATAATCACCAATCGGATCGGTAAATAACAAATCAGAGAAAAGATTTGGCATCAAAGAAGTGCTATAAAGTTTTATTACTAAATAGCGTTCTTTACTTACGTTTCAAGAGACACGTCAATTTTTTAAAAGCTCTACATTCATTTCTAAATCCTTTTTCTACACTCAGCTTCCAGGGTCTTCCATTTAAAAGAAACTAAAGTAACGGGGATTAAAACTGCACACGAGAATAAAGCAGTGAAGGGACTGAGAAAATCGATGCGTTTTTCCGAGGACATTTTCCCACTTTTTGGTGTTGACTTCGAAAACATACGACCATATCTGCGGTTGTAAAACCAGAAATTTCAATAGCAGTCCTCGACAGTCAAGAATCACTTCCTAGTTGACGTGATATTTCAAGAATTACAAGAGATACTACTTGTATTTCCATACTCTGCTTTGTTTTCATTTGAATCAAAGCCCCTTTCGTCCTGCTTTCATGTACTCGACCCAGACTCTTCCGCGCGTTCCGCCATTTATGAATAAGGTGTATAGCCGGTTCCAACTGTGGTGGTATCCACCGATTCAAAAACTTCTCATATAAAATATAACAATAATATATTGTGGTGGACGATAACCTCAATCGCCTCCTGAAACTTCCCAATCACTGCAGAGTAGTCTCCATAGAATCTGAAGCCATCCACGATCGTTTGGGTCGTCTTGATCTTTGCCCGGTAGTGTTTTCTTCTGCCGCCCCGAGCGCTTAGACGTCTTTTGAAACACTTGGGACGCTCGATGGATCGGACGATCTGGACACTACATAGAATCTAGACTAAGGAGACGCCCACAGTAGTCCTGTGAAGATGTTTGTTCAAGATGACTTTAGCACTTAAGGACAATTTATCTCTAAATCCATCCTTAGTGTTATAGTTTTTTGTACAAGCTTTGATTAAAAATTAAAGAAGTTGCTATGACATGTTAATCAGACTCAGGGACAGTTTGCCAAAACGGTAGGAAGGGAAAATTCGTTCCGCGTTGACAAATTACCCTAGGTGCACTTCACTAATATACACCGGACCCCGATTAAACGCCAGCTTCAAATAAACTCCGGGTCCAGAAGGCCAATTCTGAAATAAACGCCGGGGCGTTTAATTGAGAAAATACGGTAAGTTATTTTAATAACTGTGTGTTGAGACGACTCCGACGATCTGGATAATTATATAGCCTGGTTTTCGTATAATCGCCCTGGACGATCGAGACGATTGGATCGCTTCAAATCTACCCGGACGACCAGGACGACACAAGCTATTTCATGGAAACCACCCTCAGACGATTCGGACGACCGCTACGATCGAAAGCTATCCCAGAATTCATTTCTCTTTACCACTGGAGACGACCGAGGCAGTCATATGGAAAATCGGTTATGCAACTATCAGCCGATAGTTCCAAGACAAAAGCACTCTGTTGTCTTTATTGTTCACCACTAAATTTTCTCCGATTTGATCACGTGTCGCGGCACTGTTCATCCGCGGAGAGACACTATCAGCCCAAAGTGCTCGTCCGAGGAAAATAACCGGATGGATGGTACCCTTCCGTTATTTTTTTTGTAAACAAGCGGGCCTACAGACAAAAAAATTTATATGCATGAATAAATATATGATTGATCTATCTTTAGAGGGTTTCTTGTTTGGATTAGATACGTTTGAACTGTTACATTTCGGCCTTTAAGTGTTTCAAGAGTTAAAAAATAATTAATGCATCATACTCGTTTTCGAAAGGGCGCGCGGGAGAAAATTTAGTGGCGAACAATATAAAGGCTATCAAAAAAACTGAAAGAGCCCGAAAGCGAGCCGCCTAATTGTTTTAGCATAACCCAGAGGCCGATTTACACATCAAAATGTTCATTGAAATTAATGGTTTATTTTAGCTTTTGTTTGTGGTTTCGGCAATTTTACTTGCGTTCGCTCCCAGGACAGTATATCGAAAATAAGACCACACATGCGTAGCCAATTAGATTGTAAGACATATGTATTCTCATGTATAAAGTTAAACATAGATTATGTCCTAATAGCATCTGTAACATTTTTAACGAGCATACCTCCGTATATAATTTGAGACAATCAGATTTTTCTACCCCTAGATACAACACTGTTACTTATGGTAAGCACTCCTTGCGTTATGTAGGACCCATACTATGGGGCAAACTTTCTACGGCTGACAGATCAGCCAAGACACTGCAGGCTTTTACAAACTGTATTCGCAAAAGGGATATAACTCGCTTAATGGACACTGGCTGTAAGGGCTGCATCCTATGCTGCACATAATGCCTCTCAAGTCAAGTTATAATTTTACAATTTAGTTAAAGATTTTAAGATTTTTCTATATCATAGACTATAATAACATTTTTATATAACTTATATATATTTTTTTGGGAGTAATATTAGTATCAGTGTAGTCTTTAGTTTTTAGTAGTGTCCCCTAATTAGTATGGTGCTATTCCCAGGCTATAAGGTTCTTGACACTTAAATAAAATTTCTTATCTTATCTTATTTTATCTTATCTTTGTAAATCTGCCAAATAGGGTGTCACTAGGTTAGGCTAACTTGAACCGAAGATGAAATTCATCTTCTCTTTTAATGTTCCAAATACGCAACAATAAGAGATAGTTTTTACAAGAAAATACAACCTTTCATTCTGAATGTTAGCCGGCTACCAGTGACTGATTAAATTTTAGAATTGATGAATTTTTCTAATTATTTTGTGAACATGCAATTAATTAAATTTATATCATCATGTTTAGATGCACGTGGCAAAAAGTTATCAATGTAATTAATTTTAAGGGCCAATTCGCACTAGCGGACAAGTTTTAAATGTCATAACATTTTTGACAAAAACAAAATTGTCGCGACAAGTCAGAGACATTTTGAAGAAATGGGCCAATTCGCACTAGCGGACAAATTTTGTAACAATTGGTCGATTTCATCACTTGTGTGTCACTTGATACAGAAAACAAGTGCGAATACGTTTTTTGAGACCTAGAACTTGTCAAACAATTCAGGAAAACAAAGAAGCAGTTGTCTTATGATTGGTCTGCGTTGCACGCGCGATACATTTTGTCAAACAATCGCAAAAACAAGTGCGAACGACTTGTCGGACAAGTGCAAATTTTGTCAAAACGGACAAATCTTCAAAGGGGCCGATGTCCTGCCTCAAGGCAGGACAAGTCATGACAAGTCGCATTCCAACGCCCCTCATAATACCAGATAACAATACGTTGTTGATTGGCTATTGTGTTTGGTCTGGATTGTACTAAAAAACAACAGGCGAAATTTTTCCGCGATAGGCGGCAAAACATGTTTGTGTGCCGAGGTGAGGTCGTGGAAAGATGGTAATACCGGGGTTGGAACAAATGAATGCGGAGGGAACCAGTTTGTGCCCATAAATGGAGGGGAAAAGAAATAGTTTACTTGCCACATTTTCCCCGCAGGTCAGCACAAAAACATCACTTCACGCACACTTCAAATGCAAATCGTTTTAAAATATTTCACCACGTGGACCTGCCAGATTATTTGATATTTGCACAAGACGACCGTGCCGAGAAATGTACCAGGATGCCAGTAGCACGTGCAGAGCTATTGTAATAATAATTACACCTTTTGTTTTCTTCAAAATGTCTCTGACTTGTCGAGGCAATTTTGTTTTTGTCAAAAATGTTATGACATTTAAGAGGCCGTCTCCCTTAAACCGTTCCACTCGATTTTGGACCTCAAAATAGTTTTCCTTCATATTTCTGTCACAGGTAGTACTATCTATCCTTACTACTAAAATGCAGTTAAAATGATCAGAAAGTTTGTTTCTCTCCACTGTGGAGCATTTATCGATTACCAGTGTCAAGAAGTGATGAAACGGCCATTTTTCACGAGTTCTAACACAGGATATTAAACGTTCGTTAAAAATACTTCGCGCCGATAAAACCCCCAAAATTTGTACACATTCAGTCAATTTTTATCAGTTCTTACTGCTGACATGTCATTTGGTTACTTTCTTGTTCAAAATCGGAAGACAACTACAATATTTATAGAACACCTTCAGTAAATTATGCGAACATCGCGAAAATATGGTCCTAAATCTTGCCTTATTTTTCACTTGTGGCAAATAGACCAGGCCTAAATTGCCATTCTAGTTTTAGATTAAGACCTTCTCAGTTGAATTATGAAATAAAATCTGCGGCACAACGCGATATTGAGAAATAAGTTCGAACGAATTCTTGGCTATTTTCACGGATTAAGTATTGCGTGACACACTTCACATTCCAGTCCGAGTCTTGTTGCCTGACACTTTGATGCTTTGTTGATGAATATTTTCCGCCTAACGACGAGGGAAAACGCATTGAAATTCTACAAATGGCAACTTGTTTTTCCTTGTTTCGGTAAGTTGAAACCAAATACGGTGTTTCGTTTCCTGACCATTAAATAATGAAAAGTCGATTCGTGTCCTTCGTGATTATATTTACCACTCACCTTGTTGACCTTGTAGTTCCTGATGACATTATGAGAATTTACCGCTGAAACTTTCGTGGTTATCGTACACAAGCACAAGTATGGTACTCAGTGGCTACAATTATAATGATCCAGTAGGTCTGTCTTGAAAGGAGAGTCGATGACGAAAAGAGATTTGAATAAATCCTCCTGTATGTAATCATTCAATACTCGGGTTGCGTTACCGCCCGTGGGGGAGGGGGGACTGGGGTTACACCATAAATTGCGAGTGCTGCGGTTCTAAGATTTTGCCGCTATTGTAGGATAAAGGACACGATAACGAGCGGAGAGCGGACATTAAAATACGGGCAACACGATTTTGAGGTCTCTGAAGCTTTGATGACTTGCCCCATACACCAATGCAACAGTCAAAGCGGGGCTGGACTAAGCTATTATATTTTAAATCATATATTAAGAAGTGCACGATTTTGTATTCGTTTAATTTAGGGATCAAACCAGGATTGCACTCCCAAAAGGAGCAAAGGGGATCCTTTTCTAAAGGACTGAGAACCTTACTTAACCGTATGCCGCGGCACATCAGGCTGTACAGGTCTACATAGCCCACAAAAAACGAGAATGCCTCTGGGCGTTACCGTTTGCAGGAGTGATAACGCAATTCACCATGCTTACCTAGAAGGCTAACTTACAAGTTTCGAACAGATACACGAAAGAGTATCCAGTAGGTCTATCTTAAAAGGAGAGTCGATGACGAAAAGACATTTGAATACAT
Organism: Meandrina meandrites; assembly: GCA_963693305.1. Classification (NCBI taxonomy): domain Eukaryota; kingdom Metazoa; phylum Cnidaria; class Anthozoa; order Scleractinia; family Meandrinidae; genus Meandrina; species Meandrina meandrites. The sequence continues at coordinate 2,788,255 of OY855903.1, read as the reverse complement.
CCTTCTGTATGTGATCATTCAATACTCGGGTTGCGTTACCGCCCGTGGTGGAGAGAGTGGGGGAGGTGGGTGGAGGGGGTACTGGGGTTACACCATGCTGCATGCATGAAGTTACGGCATGTATTTACATACAAGGCGATGAGAAACCAACATTGAAATGGTCACTTTTCAACAAAAATAGAAGAGAAGGATATTTTTTTTCTTCGTTACCTGAAATCATGCGGTTTCGGCAAAAAGCGGCTTATGGCGGAACCAGAATTTCCATGTGGCAGGATATTTTCCATCGACACCGGCGCGATCTGACCAATTCAGAATGGCTTTACCCCTTCTACAGGACGAACCTCAGCTAATAGGTAAGTTTTGATGCGAATAAGTGTCGTTCGGCTTCATAATTTTTAGAATTGGCTCATTAGGATCCATATTTCATAATATCAATAAACTATCAATGTCACCAAGACCATTGGGTCCCATTGGCATTGAGCATGTCTTTGACTTCTGCCTGGTCGAATAATGAATATTGGGAGATCAGACATTGCGTCGAGTTAGACTTTTAGCTTTGATGTTGTTTATCTGCTTTATAACTTCAAGAAATGAACCCTCGCGAAATTGATAAATTCAAGATCTTTTTAGGTAGTGGCGATTAATGTCTATGAACCGTTTTCAAAAATGTTCGTTGACGCACCACTCGGATGACAAGGATTGAATTTTGTCATCTATTGTTTAATTGAGCTGGCCATTTCGGTCATTTCGGGACAAATTAAATGAATGGGTTGAGAAATAAAAAAATTACAAGAAAACGGCCCTGTAGAGTTTTCGTTATAATCATGCTTTCCGATATTTCCATTTTTTCCTTTCATTTAGAGTGAGTTAGAGAGACTAATTATTAGAGAGCTTAATATTACAACTAGATCAGGGAAACGCTCAGTCATGAACAAAAACAGCTCAAATTGTGTCTTTTACTATCTTACATTAACACTAAAACCAAAATAGCACCTGCTACCAAACCCAAGAACCAATTGATCTGAACTTTAAGCTGATACACTGAATATAGTTTACATCATCATTATTATCATTGTGCCATCTCTGTCAGGGCCCGCGCAGAGGGAGGGGCTGGGGGGCTTTAGCCCCCCCCCCCCCCCCCCACTTTTTTACAGTAGAAAGAAAAAATAATTAGTAAAGAAAGTAATAAAGGTTTGGTTTGTAAACGCTAATGGCAGTGGTACTGATTTGCAGTAAATTATATTGCTTCAAGCAGGACTGATTTGTTAGTAAATCTAAAGGTCTGGTTCTAAATGTTTAGTATGCTTATACTGTAAAAGCATTACAATAATATAGCAAGGCCGATAAGTACTATGTGAAAAAGTAACTTTGCAAGACACCAACACGACCAGAACGATAAAGCAGGGTTCCGATCGCGGACAGCCATTCCGTCCTTTTTGGGACTCATCAGCGTGGTGTAGCAAATCTAAATAACGCGATCTCGATAGCCAGCACAAATAAATTGCAATAATCCCTTGTAGATCCTGCTAGGTTAGCACCATTGTTGTTTGCGGTCTTGGGACCGTTGCTGTTTCAAGTTGTAAAAACATTGCACCTTAACACACTGTTTGTTGATTTTAAATCCGCCCTCCGATATCTGAGAGTAACTAAAACCCTAATTTTCCCAGGATAGCATGCCTCCGCTCCCCCCCCCCCCCAAAAAAAAATCTGGCTCACGCTTGAGCCCCCCCCCCCCCCCCCCACGCAAAATCTTGCTGCGCGGGCCCTGTCTGTGAACGTCAAGAATGTTTAGGTTGCAATGCTTACTGATTCCGAACCTCTCTCGTCATCTAAGGAAGCCACAGCTGTTGTTTCCTTCAGCGCAGCATATTCGATTTTCTTTTTTGCATTAATTATGTTTGAATTGGTATGTCTTATTCTATTCAAAATTATACAGACAAGATGGAGGATAACCAAAGGAAAAGAGCACTACTTTTATGTCGAACGCTAAATGCTTTTTTAAGCAGAATCCATTGACTCTGTGATGGAAGCAATTACAATTTATAACCGATGTTTATAATGTAACCCTAAACGACGTGGAGATCGGTGCCTGAACTTGTTTATTATTATCTAAAGAGCGGTTTTCAATTGAATGTCCTACAATGTGGGCTGCACTGGCATACTACGAAGCTAATTTAAGAACAATACATCTAAGAAAAAGGAAGCGTTAAGATAAGCAGTTAAGACAGTCACTATCCCGGCAGTAGAATTAGACTCCCGAATCATGAGAACAGTTATTCTCAAAGGAAAACAAGGAAAGGACGATATGTATTGCATTCGTTGGGAAATTTATGCTAGGCTTCACTTTATCACTTTTGTTTGTAAGAAAAACTCCAACAGAGACACTTTTAGGGATAACACTGTCGATAAGGGATAAGGGATAAGGGATAACTGTGCCCAGAGTTACAGGGATAAGGGATAACTGAGCCCCCCCCCCCCCCCCCTAACAGGGTATCATTAGCCGAAACGTCTATGGAAGTAACATAAAAGAACCATTCAGTGTCAAACCACAAAAGAAACCAACACTGGTACTCTTCTTAAACAAAACGAACCAACTCTGCTTTTCGACATTTGGCGAGACAGGAGATTTCAAAATGGCTTAGCATGACTTTAGTACTAGTTTTCCCCTTTTGAAATACTCACAGAGTGATAAACATAAAAACATATTGGATATTTAAGGCCGACGTTGTTCTCGAGACTCGTGTGCGTGCCAACTGATTTGTAGACCTATGGAAGAGCTATGTGGTTGTTCCTAGAGTGCAGATCCTTAATGGACAACCAGGCTGCCAGAAAGAGACGCTCGGAAAATTGGCCTCATATCCAGCCACATTGACGGTCAGTGAAATCCATCTGATGATTTTTTTTTTCTAAAAAAAAATTGGTCTCGCAGGTTAAAAATCTGGCAGCCGTTGGCTGATGTGAACCTGCGTTACTAATTTACAATATGTACATCTAATTGTTTTCGTGGACGTGACAGGAGACCGAACATCAAATCAAATGTTAACAGTTTTAAACGGTTTGTAGACGACTTTAACCTGTCGTTGTTTAAGATGCGACCAATCTTTTCGGAAACATCTTGAACATAAAGAAGTACCGCGAGGCCAATAGTTTGTTAATCAGTTGGTGGTTTAGACAGCGATCAGTCGCATTTGTTTGTGAAGGATGATGGATAGTTGTTCTCGTGCAATACGGTCTTATGTTATCACCTGACTACAATTGCACATTTTTTAAGTGCCAGTATTGTCAAGCCACAAGTCGGTAACATTGGAAAACCGATCTTGACAATTTTTTTTTCAGACTCAAGGGACCTACCTGCGAAACTGTAAAGAATAAGAAATCTTCACGAGTTTCCCAATCATCCAAACTAAGCGACACGACAAGGTCCCCGTAGGCTAATATCGCGCGCACTACTACTACTGCACAAGCGATATGTTATTTTAGCTCCTTGCTCCTAAAAAGCTATTTACAATGTCGCTCAAGGGTGTTCACAACGAAGTGGAACTCAAGCGCTATCACAATTGCACAGTACTCTTTCGTGTATCTGTTCGAAACTTGTAAGTTAGCCTTCTAGGTAAGCATGGTGAATTGCGTTATCACTTCAAACGGTAACGCCCAGAGGCATTCTCGTTTTTGTGGGCTATGTAGACCTGTACAGCCTGATGTGCCGCGGCATACGGTTAAGTAAGGTTCTCAGTCCTTTAGAAAAGGATCCCCTTTGCTCCTTTTGGGAGTGCAATCCTGGTTTGATCCCTAAATTAAACGAATACAAAATCGTGCACTTCTTAATATATGATTTAAAATATAATAGCTTAGTCCAGCCCCGCTTTGACTGTTGTATTGGTGTATGGGGCAAGTCATCAAAGCTTCAGAGACCTCAAAATTGTGTTGCCCGTATTTTAATGTCCGCTCTCCGCTCGTTATCGTGTCCTTTATCCTACAATAGCGGCAAAATCTTAGAACCGCAGCACTCGCAATTTATGGTGTAACCCCAGTCCCTCCCCACCTCCCCCACTCTCTCCACCACGGGCGGTAACGCAACCCGAGTATTGAATGATTACATACAGGAGGATTTATTCAAATCTCTTTTCGTCATCGACTCTCCTTTCAAGACAGACCTACTGGATCATTATAACTGTAGCCACTGAGTACCATACTTGTGCTTGTGTACGATAACCACGAAAGTTTCAGCGGTAAATTCTCATAATGTCATCAGGAACTAAAAGGTCAACAAGGTGAGTGGTAAATATAATCACGAAGGACACGAATCGACTTATCATTATAATATTTAATGGTCAGAAAACGAAACGCCGTATTTGGTTTCAGCTAACCGAAACAAGGGAAAAAAAGACGGCCATTTGTAGAACTTTAATGCGTTTTCCCTTATCGTTAGGCGGAAAATATTCATCAACAAAGCATCAAAAGTGTCAGGCACAAGACTCGGACTGGAATGTGAAGTGTGTCACGCAATACTTTATCCCTGAAAATAGCCAAGAATTCGTTCGAACTTATTTCTCAATATCGCGTTGTGCCGCAGATTTTATTTCATAATTCAACAGACAAGGTCTTAATCTAAAACTAGAATGGCAATTTAGGCCTGGTCTATTTGCCACAAGTGAAAAATAAGGCAAGATTTAGGACCATATTTTCGCGATGTTCGCATAATTTACTGAAGGTGTTCTATAAATATTGTAGTTGTCTTCCGATTTTGAACAAGAAAGCAACCAAATGACATGTCAGCAGTAAGAACTGATAAAAATTGACTGAATGTGTACAAATTTTGGGGGTTTTATCGGCGCGAAGTATTTTTAACGAACGTTTAATATCCTGTGTTAGAACTCGTGAAAAATGGCCGTTTCATCACTTCTTGACACTGGTAATCGATAAATGCTCCACAGTGGAGAGAAACAAACTTTCTGATCATTTTAACTGCATTTTAGTAGTAAGGATAGATAGTACTACCTGTGACAGAAATATGAATGAAAACTATTTTGGAGTCCAAAATCGAGTGGAACGGTTTAAGGGAGACGGCCTCTTAAAACTTGTCCGCTAGTGCGAATCGGCCCTATATATGTGTATTTTTTTCATTAATTACTTGCACGCTTTTGCAATATTGTAACAAATTTACTGTCATGCAAATGAAGCTTGTTGCTGTTGTTGAAAAATGGTTAGTTGCATGAGCAAATGGACATCCTTATAGTCGGCCAATATTATAAGGCCCGCAGAGTAAATGAGTAGAAATTTGAACAAAAACCCTAGCAACTTTTCGCGTGTCACCGCACCCCTTAGCTTAAGTAACACAGTCAAAATCAACACACTGAAGCTTATTGTTTACAAAATGGTTGGTCAGAGAATGATAAAATCATTATTTTTTGGAGCACGGCTATATCACCTTCCATAAACTGTTGGTGGAGTTACTAAAATGAAACTGAAATGTTCTTCACTGAAAGGTGATTAAGTACTCGGGATAACACTGCCAGTCGTAAAACACGACAAAGATTGCTGGGTTGGGAATCTGATCCACCACGCTATCATAGGTGTCTGAAGGATCGTTTGGGTTCTTTACAGGTGGCGTAAGGAGGCCCTGTCTTCCCACTGTGTACTCACCAACCAGGACTCTAGTCAGGTACATGTACCGATATCCGTTAGGATCTGCTGGTGAATATGTGGACCTGGCTGAGTAAGATGCATCTACAGCAAAGTACACGCCATTCCCGTACACGGTTGCTAGAAGAAATGTATTATAAACAATTGTCATGGTCACTGGAACATTTATAACTGACAAAAGCTTGAATAGCACCATTATCATATCATGATTGAAACTGTTTCATGTTAACATCATTAAATGTCATGATACTACACCGCTGGATAATATAAGTTAAGTTATATGGGAATTTTTGAACAAGCGATATGCAATTTGTTGCATTTCAAGAAGTATAATAAACGTTTTGGTATATTTCATGGTAAGAAAAAAGCTTCTCCTGTCTATGCAATATTTCTGAAAAATGGAGACAAGCGCTACGTCCGGAAGTGTCTCCTTAGTAGCAAAGGTGAGTGTCAGACCAATGGCAGGTTATCTTAAAGGAGCTATATATGTCACAGTGCATTTTAAAAGAAATAACAAAACAAAAATAAAACAAATGCAAGGATGGTTAACACGGATTACAAATGACAAACTTTCAAGATGCCTGCACCACCATTACCATACCATTTTTGCCATGAAAACATCTGTTGAAACCCGTGTGATTTAATAGTTTGCAGTTTTGGCCTGAAGTCCCGTGGAAAAGCAACTGTTCATTGCTTCCTCTTGCTTTATCCATTTTCTGCTTTCGAATCGCATATGTCTTGTAGAGAAATGGATTTTGTACTCGCTCTATCTTCAAAATTTGGTTACCGCATGTTCGCTGGAAACGTTTATGGACATCTCGGTACTCCTGTACATCCTTTAAAGGATCCAGCTCAAAGAGGTATACAGTTTTTTCGATACCCTGAGGATCTTTCGGTTGAGGCACCCAGTGATTTGGAAGTTGGACACCTGAAAAGGGATAAAATCACTGTAACCTTTTCTTCAAGGATATCCTGTAAGGGAGCTCAGAAACAAAACATAATAGCCCACTTGAGCCCAGAAACCTATGCCACCTGAACACCTATTAGTGTACCTGGTGTAATTGCTACGTGTGTAAGTAAATAAAAAAACCTGCAGGTATCGCCTCAGATTTGTACAAGTTTGCATTCGAGCTTCCTGTATGCGCTTTTGGATGTTGTCTAAACCGTTTACGGGCAGAACGTATGCGACGACGGGCATATTAACCGGGAGTTAAGTGAAAGGTAAAAAAAAAAATAGAAATGTTGAGGAACCTCCTCTGCTCGTCTGTATGCCTTCATCTGTTTCACAGAGCCTGAGACCGAGGAACCGGCCACAATTGAAAATTAACCACCATATTCCTGGACACCAAACACTATCACTTTTAAAAGGAGTTGATATATGAAAAACCGCAAAACTTATGAGAAGGAGATTTTTTAGCGCTATATACAATTCAAAATACACGAACGACGTCTTGGCATTCTTTCCTTGTTCGGCAAACAAAGATAAAAAAAACAGCATTGTGCTTGTTTCTTTGGTTATTTTATGTAGCATTAAGGAGGAAATGATGCCGAAACGCTGACGATATATCAGCCTTGCATAGTGCTAACTGAAAAAAAAGTAAGTATATTATTTATACTTTTTTAGATTTGTAATTGTAAATTCTATGCTTGTAATTCTTCATTGATTTTTCTGATGTTTTTTATACTGGCTACCGATTAATACCAGTCAATCTATATCTTGATCGACGGACCAGTCTTTACCAGGGTAAATTAATTATTATTAACATAAACACTAGGACAGAACATGCATGTCTTCAAAACTTGAGATTAAAACAGGAATTAAAAGTGCTACGTCGCGGGGGATTTGGCGGATTTGTGGTCTGAGCTGTTCTGAAGTTAGTGGTGGCAACTTAACCCATAAAAAAAAAACAACATTATCTTTGAGCATCTTAAGGGAGATATGACCTTAATTTGCCGGCAGAAATCAAACTAAGGCTATAATTAATATTGATTTTTTTTTTGAAGACGCTCGGAAACAACTTGAAAAGTTTAGCCTTACGTTTTCAAGTTGCAATCCATTTCCATCCAAATTGTACGCAGCCAACAACGCTTGTTAGCAGTTTCAGTGTTTTAATATAGAAATTGTTCATAAAATGAACCATTATTTTTAGGTTTCCTATGCCACAGATATAAATTTTGGCTATTCAAAAATCTATAAAAATCCGTCACAAAGAGTAAGTCGGAACAAACAGCTGCCTGAGATTAATTGCAGTCGAGCACTGTTAACACGGACATCGCATGTTATGATCACAGAAAGTGTTCGTATTAAAAACCAAAGACAGTAACAACAAAAGCAAAAAACAAAACAAAGACAAAACAGATAAAGGAAAACGAAATAAAACACCAAAAAAAAAACAACAAACAACAAACAACAAACAAACAAACACCTATACATCCACTGGATATCCTGGATATCAGCTCGCTTGCGTTCGTGTTCTTCTTCTCTTAGTTGATGCAAAATTTTGTGGATCGCCCCTGAAACGTTAAGAATATCGTCACTTTGTCCGCGCACTACAATGCGTCCGACCGCCTTCTCCACCAATATTTGGTAGCTGGACACGTAGAGAGTACATTTTTTTTAGTATTTTATTTGCTGGGTTTAGTTCACGTTCTAGCAATTATATGTTGCAAAGTGAGCCCACAAAGACGATATAAGGACCCAGCAGGGTCAAGGGTAACCAAAATAACACATGACGTAGCACATTACCATATTAGGTGCGTACTTGATATACTCACCGACTGACCAACCCACCGACCAATTTTTGAGTAGGACTGTGGTAAAAATAAACGCGAATATTTCCCAAACGCAACGATAGATTTTTTTCTAATTAATTTCAACAAATTCAAATGATCCAAGTTTTAATGTGAGCGAGTTTCAACGAAATCGGCTAGGTAGAAATTGCTGCACAGTTGACTGTTTAATGTTTCCTTCAAGATATTATGCTTGTGTATTTTTGGGAGGTTCGACAACAACGCTTAAGTAATGCTTCCTGACATCCAATGGATTATTTGAAAGTTTAATGCCAGCTAAAACATTGCTGAAAGTCTGGAAAGATCGGGAACTCCTATCAAAAGTTGTAAACAAATGAAACAGAAGAGGTTTACGGTACGTAACTTGTGACATAACAGCGTTCAATATCATTTTCAATGCTCCACACTTAAAAGGTGCAAACAGAGTGTAGCAGACAGACGTTCTATCTTTTTTATATCTCCCTAAAAATCAAACAATGGTCTATTACACTCGTAATTACAACTAAGCAGCCTTTACACAATCATACGCCGCAAGTTGTGATTCAGAGCTGCTTGCAAAAGTATAGCCTGCGAACGCAGACGTATTTCCGGCTGTCGCTTGTCTCCGCCGAAAACTAACGTCTGCGAACACGAGCCAGAAAACGATTTCCGCGACATCAAAATTTTAAGCCAATCACAGTTAGGCTTAGAAAATCCTAGAACCGCCACGCGTGTACCCTGCGAGAGCATCGCACAATCGCGTGGCAAATAACAATATGACACTGCGCTGGGGAAAGTTTGTAAAATGTTTAATTTGAAAAGTCAAATCAGGTAAATGCATTAAAGTACATGATTCAAAAGAGAAGAAAGACATATTCGTGAATCTTTCGAATGGATTTGGAAAATCAGTTATTTTCCAGGCATTGCCTGAGAGGAAATAGTATTTAGTGTAGCATTGTGATCGATCGTCGTTTCGCCGCTTGTTAGTTAGATGAATGGCCAGGTCAGCCCATTATCGTCGCTTGCGCTGAATAGAGCAGTGATACATTGAAAATAGCGAATATTGAAAAGAGCTGCTATTCGTTCGTGTACGGATCACGTACCAGAGACTTGGAAAGGTGAGATAAAATACAACAACAACAATTTATTGACTGAGGTATTTCCATAAAAATACATGGCATTACTTACTTACTTACACTTCACTGTTAAACCTAGAGGGAGATATCAAATGAAAATTATAATACTATTTGTCAGACAATTCCTTCGAGCGAGTCTCGTGAGATTCGCCTTTACGCTGCGGTGTAGATGTAAACAAAATTTGAGCTATCACTGAAACCTGCGAAGGTTTTCATTCCTTGGACCAAATCTTTGAGTCTTGATGCAGCAAAAAAGGCACTAGAAACCCTTAAGGGCTTAGAACTCCCCAAAACATCGGACTCAAACAAAACGACGCTTGTTGCAACCGTATTATGTAATTTCTCGGAAGGTGAAGATCTCGGGTGAAGATGAGACGCATCTGGTCGATTGCCGACTCCTGCGTGTTGCTAGAATCTTTTTGCCAATCTATTGACGCAAAATCAGACATGATCACCGCTAAATTCTCTTCGGATTTCTTTCCCAATTTCGTCGAAATTTTGAAGGGCGTTCTTTAATCCCCGGGTTTAATCGCACACGTCGCTTGCAACACTTCAGGTTGTCAACAAGATGGTCAGCTTTTCACAGCCCACGTTGCATGATTTATCCGGCAATGAAGATATGCACTAAAACACTTTAACCGAGTACATTAACCTTCTCTTTTGCAACTGAAAATGTTCTTCTGCAAAGAATCAACTTTCACAGCCGTCAAAAACCTTTCGTGTTTCATTCAACTTCGCATAGCAGCTTGCCTGTTTCCGCCGACAGCTATGCCGCGTGGTGTTCACTCGTGTCTTATTCTATATATCGCGTAATCTGATTGGCCAAAGAGAAAACAAAAGATTCTACGTCAAGGAAATCGTTTTCTGGCTCGAGTTCGTAGACGTTAGTTTTCGGCGGAGACAAGCGACAGCCGGAAATACGTCTGCGTTCGCAGGCCAGGATTTTGCTTCAAAATACATCCAACAATATAACGGTGTGCACAATACAGATGATAATGTACAATTGTATAACTTTGCATATTGGAAGCATTTCTGTAACGTCACATTATTTCGGCCCTCAGCTGCTGCCAAATTTTACGGGTTCGTATATAATAAACGGCACACAATGCTTGTAGAAGCAATGACTTTTCGCAAGGGAGTCTAAACTAATAACTTTCAGGAAATCTGTTACAAAATTAACGTAAATAAAAGTAGCTGACAATTTATATGTTAAATGATTGTTATCCAACTGAGGAAGGTGAAGAGAATTGACACAAATAATGTTCGCCTTGGCTTAATTATCCAGAGTTAAAGTACATTCCTCTTCATTTTTTTTCGCGCGGAGAGCCTGCTCGCAGGCTACTCACTAGCCAATAGGCTAGGTTCGATTTGCAGCCGCTTTTCGGGAAAATGAGCCCGCGCTCGTCTCCTATGGGTTATTTTCAAAATTTCTGACGAGCCTTCCGTCCCTTTAATATGGGACGGGGAGCCATCGTCGGAAAGATCTTTTGCTCCATTTTTATTATTATGCAACAATTTTGACCAGTGGTTTCCCTACTTGATAAAATCTTCCTCTATGTAGGCTGCACTTTTGTGTATCATCATCGATGTATACAGCTATTTCAATTAACGTTGTCGGATTAAATCTTCAAACCTACAAGTCAAGACCGAATGGTGCCATGGGTATTTACTGCAATTTGCATATCACCATTGAGGAAATCTACAAGTTTGTATTTTTGCACGTGGAATATTTGTTTTTGCTATATCGCTGTATCTCATTAGTATTCAGCACGCGTGGAACACTCTTTCTTCGCCCATACTACCTTTCGGTCTTGTCTTTAAGCTTTGAGCTTCAATCCGACAACGTTAATTGAAATAGCTGTATAAGCCCAAAGTCAGGCATTCGAACCAGCGTCTATCACAGTGTTTCCATGTGTGAGCCTACGGTGGTCGTTGCAGATAATCAGCGGCTCAATGGACCCCCACGTTGTCTATTGCGTTTATATAAATATTTTTACCCGAACTTTTTAAAAATGTCAGATTAGCACAACGCGGTAGATGACGTTCTACGAAATCAGAGGTTATCAGTTCGAAACCAGATTATGTGGTAGATAAACTTGTTTATCGTAGTTGAAAATTCCGGCGTTATCTTTGCAATAGGAAATTATGTTATGCGAGGAATCTTCTATGTATAGTATGAATGCACTAGTGTTTGTTTCATTTATCGAGCGTTTGCATGCGTTACAAGCAGTTGTAACGCATGGAAATATCGCATGTTGCATCGCTTTTGCGGCTCTTAATTTCCACTTTTTCGGCGGTCAAGTACCTTCCACGCATAATTTTCAGCCGCATTTTGTTTCTTTGCTTTTCTCTTCCTTGTTAAACCTAAAAAAATAGCCCTATTAAAGCCGCCTTGCTACACTCTTACTTCTCTTATCAAAATGTTTACAGCTGATGGACCAACCAACCAACCAACCGACCAACCATGTGAGTGAAGTCGGGCTACCCACTATACTCCTTCATTGAAAATTCAGTCGCAAAAATAGAAAGGAAGGTCTTTTTTGAGTCAAAACAACTTTCTCACGGCACTCAGCTTGATATCACATACGGCGGAGAACTCGAATAATCAAAATGCTCTGTTTTAAAAACGTATCCTACACATGTACTATTTGGGTACCTAATTTTGATCGAGCATGGATCGCTTTCCATTTGTGTGGAAAAACCACCGGCCATCCTGACGTTGTTTTCGATCAACGCAACATATTGATGTTGGCGATTGCGTTACGTTTTTAGGCGAATAAGACAAGTAATATATCAAACACGAGACAGCTAGCGTTTTTCATCACATTTCCAAACACCGAGAAGAGAGTTGAAAATACGACGCCCAGCGGAGTATTTTTGACGAACTTCGAGACGTTTTGAAATGTGATGAAACACTCTGTCGAGTGTTTGATATATCTTCTCAATCGAAACTAAAACTACGGAGATCAAAGATCTCTTCGAGATTCGACTATTTCGCAAGAAGTATGCGTTGGGGAAATGTTAGTATTGAAAGCGATTTGTGATGCATTAACCCATTGACTCACAGTCCAGAAGGTTTTTATTGACGCTCACCCCCCCCCCCCCCCCCAAAAAAAAAAAAAATTCTGGCTCTTTTACGGCATTTAACACACATTTACGGCATTTAACGTGCGAGTGGGAGAAAATATACCATATGCGTACTAAATTCAGACAAATAATTCCTTTCTGAAGTAAACGTTTATTACAACTAGACACGTTGAAAGACCAATTCATGATTTGAAATGTTAATTATCAACCTTGATAAATTGATCCGAAACCAAACTTGAAGACGGTGAAAAAAAATTTCTTCACCTCCGCGCGTCATTTTAACAACTCGCAAAAACACGAACTCTTTCTACAAAATATAACACTAGTTCAAAACACTCTGGTGAAAGGTAGGTTTTCATTCTGTATAACTGTCACTGACATTTATTTAACCACCAGTGGTATTACCTTTGTACAGAAAAGCGGTAATTGGAGATAATAATTTGCGAATCATGGTGCCGTGAGATAGCGGAAAACTACTGAATTCCTTCCACAAAATTAACACTCAGATTGCTTTTTATGCTATCCATCACTATAACTAATAACAAAAAAAAAATACTTGTTTGCATTTTCCGAAGTACTGTAGTAAATCTTTGCATGTAAAAGGTCGTAAACTGAACACAATTATTAAATAAACAACAACGCGATGGTAAGTCGGGCGCACGCTGCATATCAGATGTCACCATGCGCTTTTCAAATCAATACGCTTCAGAAGCCTAAAATTCCAAACGTAAACTGGTTAAATGAAAGAAACTTGAAGGAAGTTTTGTTTTAGATTAATTCTCATTTCAAGATGTAGCTACTAATGTATCAAAGCTTCAAAATTCTGCATATTTTTGAAGCCGTGAGATCCTGCATTATTCACGCTAAAGCGTAAGTTTAATTTTAGCCCGACGGCTTTTTTCAGTCAATTTTTCACTAAGTGGCTTTACCGATCCTTCTAAAAATTCCATTTAAGTTCGAAGCAATATTGTACATTACCATTTTCCTGTCTGAAGTCTTGAGAAGCTGCATTAAGTCGTGATCAAGTCCGTGAATGTCAAAACAAAAGATTGCGTGACGAGCTAAAAAGACTTCTTTCAATGAAGACCACAAACAATAGACTTGTAACAATAGAAAATAGCATTGGCCAATATCCTCTGACAATGAAGATTCGCAGCAGCTTTTAAACATGTAAAACTAAGCAATTCAATCGATGAATAGCACAGATACCTACCTGAAGTTTGCAAAAGGCTAGACAGGCTAAATGACGAGCGACGCGTGAAAATAACATTTCGGGATCGAGAACTGCTGACGCATTCCTATCCAGTGAGGTTTTTATCGCCCACAGCGAAAAGTATTCCCTTGACAAATTAAAACAGTCCCTTGAGAGTATACAAAAATGTGTGTCAGAGAGTGCTCCAATGATCCCAATTCTTACCATTTTCCTTGGTAACCAAGCAAAATAGTCGAAAAAACGGAAAAATATAATCGTCAAAATCTATGCTAATTAAGATCAGATTTCCAAACTCCGTCAGGGTTCTGATTTCCTTTGTTTTAACTACAATCCTCGACAAAAGTCCTTGGGACACTTAAGGGAATAGTACCCAGCACCAAATCCTTTCGTGTTAAGAACTCGCTGTTCAATTTTCCGAGCCCCCTTCCCCCCCAAACCAATGTTGAAATATTGTCGCACAGTTGGATGGACAGAAATCAACATTGCATTGGGGGTGGGGAGGGGGAGGTTAATGTAATGCCAATTTTTCGTCAAAACGGTTAAGTGTCCCAGGGCTTTTGTCGAGGATTGTATTTGTGAGTTCGGTACTGAACTTGCTCTTTTGGGCTTTAACATGGTTGCACATGTATTATTTCAGTGAAATAACAATGTTTATAATACACCTGAGGGTCTGCGGCATAAAAGATGTGACACGTGACAACACAAAATAAGGGGGGAGGGGTGGGTGAATTATTGATGAAATAAGGTTACAGATACAGGGCTTATTTTGAATTTTTGTCTATCTCACCGTGTCTTTTTGTAATAATGGCAGTGTTGCTCGGCCAGATCGATAAACTCATCACTTTTTGAGCAGAATCGAGACAATTGCAACAAATATATTACCTTTTTCAAGCATACGGACTATGTGTGAAAGCCCACAAAAAGATATCTTAATCACAACAAAACAAAAATTACATGGTTTTACAGCGATTTTGTTTTCTCAAACACACAAATCCCACTTTGACATTGAAAAGGAAACATTCTTTTCGGCTGATGACAACTGGACATGTTTTTTGAGCTAAAATTTAACCCGAAGAAAAGCGAGACTGTTCTGTTTTAATGAGTTCACGAGAAACGCTAACATTTCTCGCAACAGTACTCACCACTGTTTTCGCTTTTTCACCCCCTAACTCAGAACTATTTGCGTGAAAAGTAGATAGAGTGATTGAATTTTCGAAAAGGAACGTTTTTAGTAAGTATTTATAAATAATATTGCACGTCTTGGTCAATTTTCCACAGTACTCAGTACGTCAGCGTTAAAATAAATAATATATTCTGAATATTCTTTTTTTGGTTTACGAGTGAGTACTGTTAAAACAGTAATTAAACGAAGAACCAGACAGAATTATTCAATGCCATTGCAATGAATAAACTATTCCTGATAAGCTGAGATGAAAACCCGACGAAAATAGGTACGTTCTTAATATTTTAGCTTAACAAATCTTGCAAGAACTTTCGCGTTTCTGGTCGAGTACTGTTCAAGGTACTTACAGTTCTGAGAGGAAACATGTCATTTTTCAACACTTGAGCACCGTTTCTTGCCCAAAAGGTATTAAAATGCAAAGAAGCAACGTTCTCTGCCATTAGCGTACCATATTCTATTGAAAAGCGTTTGTAGATCTCGTATATGGGCACTCAAAGACCCACCAAAGAAAGAAATAGGGATTCGGTCAATTTCTCATAAGGAACGAGTTCCACAAACTACACTTTGTGGTCCGAAAAGAGTTCAAAGTAGAGCTAATATGTTACATGTTGCACCTATTTACCCATATTTTCGCAAATAACTGCCAGTACAAGCATTTGTTGAACTTATGCACCTTTTTTTCGGACACAAAGACAGTCCTGCTTCTTATGCACACAAAGACAATCCTCGACAAAAGTCCTTGGGACACTTAAGGGAATAGTACCCAGCACCAAATCCTTTCGTGTTAAGAACTCGCTGTTCAATTTTCCGAGCCCCCTTCCCCCCCAAACCAATGTTGAAATATTGTCGCACAGTTGGATGGACAGAAATCAACATTGCATTGGGGGTGGGGAGGGGGAGGTTAATGTAATGCCAATTTTTCGTCAAAACGGTTAAGTGTCCCAGGGCTTTTGTCGAGGATTGTAGATGAATTATTAATGAGTTTGAGAATGTAGTATGACTACTCGAAGTCTTAACTTACCGTTACGTGTAATGGCAGTTTTCTTTGTACCATTAATGACAGCTTTCTTTGTAACCATCAACTTGAATGGACTCTCCTTGATCGGCTCCTCTCTAATTTTGATGGACACACTGAATTCTCCAGCATCATTTGGTCTGTAAGATATAGAGTATCGGCCATCTTTTAAGTCCCTAACCACTGACCAAATATCTGCAATTCCCTGGTGCCTGGATTTCATTTCGACGTTGACCTTGTCGATTTCACTGTATGTTGTCTGGCCCCTTGAATCTTTTGTTAATACTGTAAAAGAGCCTTCTTCGCCTATCGTACCCTTTGTCAATCCTTCACCTGTCGCGACAGACAAAGATGGCTCGGTGTTGGTTGCAAAGAGCATTCCTGGAGAAAGGTTGAGAGATAGCTCATCATTTGGAATGTACTTTAACTCTGGATAATTAAGCCAAGGTGTCTCTTCCTCTCGTGAGATCCTTTCATCAAGCACGTGTGTTACGTTTAACATTTCCTGTAAATTATTTCGTTGAAGAACATCTTTGGTTACGGCCGACAGATTATCCATTCCTTGTATCTTTTCGGTAAGCTTAGACAA
Organism: Meandrina meandrites; assembly: GCA_963693305.1. NCBI lineage: Eukaryota > Metazoa > Cnidaria > Anthozoa > Scleractinia > Meandrinidae > Meandrina > Meandrina meandrites. Next base: position 2,771,620 of record OY855903.1, on the reverse strand, counting down.
CTGCTTGGCGAAAGTATCGTCATAAATCGACTTTTGCACCGTTAATACTTCGGTCACGCTTGCTTCGTGTTGACGGATGGAATTTATGCAGCTACTAACCACCCTGTGGAGTTCTTTCGTCGCTTGATCGATGCTTTTGTCTGCTTTCGCTTTTCGTTTCTCCAGAGACGAAGTGTAGCTTCTTAAACGAGAGGTGTTCACAGCAACTTGTCTCATCTTTCTCTCGATAATCGCTTTCTGCTTCCTCGCTCCCTCTTCAAGCGACATTATGTTGTGATAATTCCGGTCTCGATGTTGAAATATGATGCATTCAGAACATATGCAAATCGCGCACTGTTTACAGTAAAACTTGATCTTTTCCTTATGGCACTTACAAACATTTTCCCTTTCTGAAACGAAATCATGACCTCCAGTTTTACTGTGGGCTTTTAAAATATCTCCCAGATTCTTATATGCAAGGTTGGATGGTAGGCTGTTGATGTTGTTGTTAGGACATTCAGTTATCTCTCGACACGTCGGGCAACTCAACGTTCGTCCATGCTGCTGTCGAAACCAACCTTCCAGACAGGATTTGCAGAATGTGTGTTGACATTTAAGAACTTTCGGTTCGTTGATGTCGCTGAACTGCTCCTGGCACACCGGACATTCTATTTCCTTCTTTATATCATCATAGAAGCTCTTACTTTGAGCCATGATGATCAATTAACAATTAATAAACGGCTGGAAGAGAAGGCATTTCCCGGAAAAGCGGAAGTTTTAATTCTCGTCCCCAGGTTAAGCCCGGCGTAGCCGAGGCAAGACTAGGAACGAAGTTTTATAAAGTAATCGTAGAACTGGACTGGACTGGACTGGACCTCTAAAACGCGGACTTATAAATTTGTGAAACGTGGACTTGTAAAACGCAATAAAATATTTATCATTATTTTTCCAAGAGGGCACAGTAACGAATCCTTCAATCTAATTGGTTCTTAGCGCGGGCAAGATTCTCCTATCTCTACCCACGGGCAACGTGGGTTTCGGGAGATTTGGCGGCCAGACGAACGAACCCTGGAAAGTTTTGCTCTCCAAAAACGAGGTAGTTGCTCATAAACCGTTGTAATTCTATAAGGGAAAATGAGCAGTGGAATAACAAGCCTTGAACTTCTCCAAAAGGCGAGTATTCATTCTCTTTTTATTGACAAACTCAAGTTATAGTTTTACGGCCATAGTTTGTCGATCGTGGCACTGATTTTCACGCCATTATGCAGGGCCGTAGCTAGCATAAGCCCGAGGCATGACGAGGCGCTTGCCTCGTCTTGATTTTAGCCTTTTTAAAGACGCGTTTAATTCAAAAATAATCCCCAGAAAAAAGACTGCTTAATCGATGAAAGTGTAAATAAAAACGTTTTTTTCTTTTTTAATTATCAGATAGTACTGTTTATACCTGGAGAATTTTGAATTTTTGCAAGATGTCGAAGCCGAAAATGTTATATCGTTACTATTCGCGAGTAACAAATTATTAACTTACTTCACTAACTGTGATTTTGAAATAGTAATACTGCATTAAATTTCATGCATTATCGCCGTCCCAAAATCGCAATTAGTTAACAGATAATGGAACCCGGGTGAAATGATAAACACATGTTAAAATACAATATTGCCATTTTTAAGCGATGACGTCATCTTATGACGTCGTCGGTTAATGCTGGAAAGCGGAAAAGCGATGGAATTTTTGGAATTTTTGGTGTTACGGTGTGAGCGCGATTACTCCCTGAATTGAACCGAAGAGCATTGGGAACTAGGTGCATGGTTTGTGTTCTTTTTAAGCGATAACGTCATGTGGACGGGATCTGTTGTCTGTTTTTTGTTGCGATCGACCGATCTGTAGAACCACAGGCAGACCACCCTATGTGTTCGTGGTTAATTGTTATTTGTTGACATGAGACGAACAAAAGAAATATTGAAATCTATGAGGGTTACGAATAAAGCTCCGAAAATTACATATCTAAAATACATTTCGCTCTGAATATCTCAATAAAGTTAAATGAAATGTTAATCGACTCATGTGTCGTGTTTTTTCGCCGGCGCGGGCCGTTTTAAGCGCTTTTTTACTAACTTAATTACATTCGGCCGAAGGCCGGTAAGAGAAGAAAGGGAGACAAGAAAAAACACGACACAGAGTCGATTAACATTTCATTTAACTTTATTGAGATATTCAGAGCGAAATGTAGTTTAGATATGTAATTCTCGGAGCTTTATTCGTAACCCTCATAGATTTCAATATTTCTTTTGCTCGTCTCATGTCAGCAAATAATAATTAACCACGAACACATAGGGTGGTCTACCTGTGGTAGAACCGAATAGGATTAAGAACTAACTTCAGGAATAAACGTCAGTAGAAAAGAATTCAAGTTTAACTCAACAAGAAATCACCGCGTAGAACTCAAAGCCAAATACTCCAGGGCAGTTAGAAAGGACCGATTCTAAGTATAAACGAAAGAGGCAAATTATATTTGATGTGTTTTATTAGATTTAGTAAACAGAAATCTTTACAGTTTTTAAAAGAAAAGGGCTAAACATTTTCAAGACAACGTTTGACCTTGTATCGTATGTCGTCAGTATTGGATGTCGCGCTACAAGATAACGCAACTTTTGTCGAACAATCATTCAGCAAAGAAGTTGTTCAGGAATAAACGTCAGTAGAAAAAAGTTTAATTCAACAAGAAAACACCGCGTAGAACTCAAAGAAAAATACTCCCGGGCAGTTAGAAAGGACTAATTCTAAGTATAAACGAAAGAGACAAATTATATTTGATGTGTTTTATTAGATTTAGTAAACAGAAATCTCTAAATTTTTTAAAACAAAAGGGCTCAAAAAATTTTAAGACAGCGTTTGACCTTGTATCGTATGTATCGGATGTCTCTGTGCAAGATAACGCAACGTTTGTCGAACAATCAGTTCAACACAGAAGTTGTCACCTACTTTTATTTACTTTTTTGAAATTTTCTGTCAAATTTCCTGAAAATTCTTAAAGACCCCTTGTAAAACGTCATCGCTTCTGCATGCATTGCGTGCCGTTTATTATGCTGGCTGCCGTTAAAGGTCAAATGCAACGAAATTGGGAAATTTTTCTTTTGTCCAAAAACCTGTCCTATATGGCAACACTAATCATAACCAACTCTCAGAATTGGTTTTTGTGCGAATTGTGGCGCTCAGGAGATGAAAATCCGACGATTTCCGACGGCTTTACGAAAACGAACCAGAAATGGCCGCGCTTGGAATGGTAACGAATAAAGGTATTTGTGACGTCACGTGTGGTGAGCTTGTTTTCACATGTTTCCTTGAACCCCATAAATTCCCTTGCAAATCCTTCAGAATCCTCGGGTTTGTTCGATGGATTTCCTGAGTTTATGGACTAGCCGTTGGTTGAAACCGATGAGGACCTTCATTCGAGCGTTCAAAATGTCCAAATACAGCCATATCTGTTCGAATCACAGATATCGGGCAATGTATATAAATCAATTTTTCGGGTGAATCCGACTCGGCGAACAAGATGGCGGTTATGATATCAAGAACGAAGAAATTCGCCAGGTAGATTGGTGAGCCTAATAAATACAATAACAACTGCTGTTAAGTCTATGTCTTGCTTTTATGCTTCTATGCAATCACTTATTCGTCAGTAAAATATGTTATGGATGTGTGTTTGCGTTTCTGGAAATCATGGCCAACCGGACAGCTGCCATATGTCATGATATTTTTACTGAAAGCCATGCAGTTTGCGCGCTAGATTAACACAGCTTGAAATATCTGAAAAAACATCTGCTTTAAGCATCAGAGTTCTGCTTGGTGTTGTGTGTTCTTTATGCATCATGTAGGTGATTAAGTACGTTAGGAGCACCCTTCATGCACCAGTCAATGTAATTCCCCCAACCCCGGGACTTATGCGGGGAATTTATACTTCCATGTAAACTGGCTTTTATATTATATACTAGATGAGTTTTGAAATTACTTCTCCAATAAAGTGGAGAACGATCTGATGCATGTTGTGTATTTGATCCTTTGTAACTGCTTCTTTTATCCTTTACAAAGATTTTGTTTTAGCACTATTTAATTTCCTAAATATATATTGTTAAAATATCTAAATTGTTTTAATGGGATGGGATAGAGTTTTAGGATGAAGTTTAAATATCTGCAAAATATGTATGTTCCTATGGTGCTGACACAGGACACATCAAAAAAAGGTCAAAGGTCAAAGGTCAAATCCGTTTCAAACACTGCATGATAAGGGATGCTTTACCCAGGACAGGAGAGGGGGGACTCTCAAGAATTGGCTGGAAGTATGCTTCAAGACCTTTCAAACCTGTACCCTATTTCAGACTAAACAAAGTATTTCCCCTCCATATTTCAGACCTAGCACAGACAATGATCGAATAGTATCCGAGGATGCATTTTCCATCTTCTACCTTAAACCAGACCAGATCTTGCTTGTCAAGGGATGAAATACAAATAGAGGTTTCTTCTAAAAGTATTCCCAATTCTAGGCCAAAGCTCACAAAAAATGGTCAATATTTTTAATACCCTATTTCAGAAATCAAAAACCATACCCTGTGGCACAAAACACACCCATATAGCTTATTAAGGGTATACCCTCAAAGCTGTCAATGAGGAATTTTTAATAGGTCAATAGCTGTGGGGCTGAAAAAATTATGAAGAGTATTAGTTACAGTAATACTATTTATTTAATGTCATGACACACGTATTTGAGTGGTTGCTGATTCTCCTGAGCAAGTGGGTCTTGATAAAAGTACTCAACAACAACAAAAAAGTGAGCTAGTCTAGCCAGGTTTTTGCCTTTGATTTCTCCTAAATAAATACGAGGAATTAAAACTGAATTACCATTCAGTTTTACAAACCAGTTAATAAAGGCCAGATTAGGCCTGATTTGCAGCTGATGATGAGCGCGAGGAAGTACACCAAATAAAGAATTTGCAATGTAACAGATGGTGTAAAATGTCAGGCCTGTAGGGCCCACGAGCCTTGGAAGTTTGCTTATTGTGAAAAAACGATTATCATTAAATAAATATAATTATAAAGGGAAATGGTATTTCTGTGCTTTTACTATTGCATTCAATATGGTCCTTGGGGTTGAAGGTCCACCATTTGTAGATTCGAGTGGTATATTTTGGACCAAATTGTGTGATTCTAGGTTAATTTCAATGATACATTCTACCTACTGTCCTTCACTTTTACCTGCCTTGTTTCCTAACAAACTGTCTTCAAAATGTACAAAATGCTAAGATAACCTATGCTTTCAAAATTTCCTGGGGGGGGGGGGGGGGGGGAAATGGCCACACACCCCTAAGTTCTCGTGCCTGCGGCACTCAGGATTAAGTGCCAGAGGCGCTCATGTTCACCCTCCCCCCCCCCATGCAAAATCCTGGCTATGGGCCTGAATATGTATGGGGCTGATTTACATTGTAAAACGAATGCTGGCCAAAAATTAAGCAGGTAAATAGATCATTTTCTTATTCAGTATTGGACTGGAACTAGTTTGCAATGGAGGCTTATTGCAGGGAATGTCATGAAAAAAGGCTTAATGTCATTTACATGTGGGAGAATTCCCTAAATAAGCCTCCATTGAAAGCTACTTTCAGTCCAATACCGAGGATACGAAAATGGTCTATTGGCCTTCAACTCCTCCACAAATGAATATTGCCAGAAAAATCTTTGTATGTACATTTGCCTTGGGCACCAACAATAGGGACCTTCAGATTGGAGTATGAGTACCACTTTCGAATTTCAATCCAGTTATGTTCCCAAAGCCCTCACTCCTCCCTGTTGCTGACCAGTTATGAAGAAGACTACTGGGAAGAGATTGGAGTGAAATGTGACAATCTAATGTATAAGCACTAGGTTTGAAGTCATACTTGTACTCGCACAATGATCTGAAGGTCCTTTATATAAAGCCAGGAGGACTTCTGTTATTGTATTTTGCATTCATAATAAATTTCAAATAGCAAACAATTCAAGTCTCCCTCGAGATCAAGAAGCAGTTTTATTAAATGTTTTATTGTTTTGTACATTAAAACCATTATTATTATTATTCAATATCTACACTATTTAGGGGGTGATTACATGGCGAATTTCAGCCCGGGCTGAAATTTCAGCCCGGGCTCTGAAAGAAATCTGCTTGAAATGAGAGTGGCGATTACATGGAGAAGGTTTTAGCCCGGGCTGAAATTCATCCCGGGCTGAAAATCCTAGCCCGGTTTCAGAAACCGGGCTAGGATTTTCAGCCCGGGCAAACGGGGTGAAAAATCCGCCAGAAGTCCTTGTAATCTAAATGGAATGTCAGCCCGGGCTGAAAAGGCAACGTGAGCATGCGCCGTGAGGTTGTTTTCTAGGAAACAAGATGGCTGCGAAGCAGAAAAGATTTCAGTGGAATAAAGGCGAAAAAATTGAGAATCTTATTCGATGCCTAGCTAATTTCAAAGCTAAAATGGAATACAACAACAGTGACTTCAATGCAGACAAGGTAAAGCAGTATGAAGCTGTTCGGGAAGCCATGGCTCGGATTTATGAAGACGAACCGAATTTCTTTGGGTCTCCTGTCATCACACCATTACCAGCGCCATCAGATCAGATCGACCAAGAGGAGATGGCTGAAATCCACCACAGACAGAAGATTGACAAGGAACTGATAAAGAAAGGTTATACTCGTGTTCAGGAAAAGTTGAAGGAAATACGACAAAATTTTGCGAATGCAGTTACGACTGGCTCAAGAAGCGGGAGTGGCAAAATCGTGTTGGAATTTTTAGATCAGCTAAAGCAGATCTGGGGTGGAAGTCCATCTACAGAGCCTCTCTCATGTGGTGTAAGTACTGATGATTTTAATGATGTGAATGAAAGTGATGAGACTGTACCAGACACTGTACCACAAGTCGTAAGTGATGATGATAATGAGGATCAAACGAAATCAAATGCTAGTCAATCTGATAGCGATAAAAGCTTCCCTGAAGGTGATAGGCCCAGTAGTAGTAGCACTGGTGGAAAAAAGGGCTGCAAGGGGAAAAAAAGGGCCACTCCCAACCCTGTGCCAAAATTAATTGACAATAAAAGGAAACATCTTGAGCGACAACTGAGTGCATCACAGAGAGACCAACTGTTAATGAATGAATCAAAAGAGGACTCCCAATTCAAGAAAGATATAGCCGAGGCAATTCGACAGTCCAACGAGACTTTTGCTCAATCAATGCAGCAAATGAGCATGTCAATGCAACAAATAGCCCAGGGGTTCACACAATCATTTCAGTTTCTTGCTAGGGCAATGGTCAACAACCCTGGCCAGCCACCATATCAATATGCTCATTACCCACCTGCCGATATGTCAGATCACGTTGGAATGCATGGTCCAGCACATCCCACAGGTTACACCCAGGTTAACCCGCCATACCTAGAGCAGGGCTACAGCTATGAAAGCAGCCAAACTGGGATGCACAACAATAGCAACAACCAGTTTCATTCCTTGTAAAGAACTGTGGGTTTATTGAGTTACATCAATTGTTCTTGTGTTAAGATTTATATTTCAGTATTACAAAATGTAAAATTTTTCTGCTGGCTGAACTACAACAGTACAATCTATAAACCATAGTTATACACTCACTGATGTACATGTACTGATTAAAAATTGTTTGGTTTATATTTGGCCTTAAGCATGTCAATTATAGTGTTAGTAATCATCAGGCAAGTTTTGTTGAATGTATTTCGCCAACACTGAACGAACATATTCACCCTCCCTTGTCTGGCATGAGTAGACTGGGTCTGGTATGTTTGACAGCCTTTCCTCCTCAGTGCGGTGTCTGAGTATTTGAGCTTGAACTTCTTAATCATCAAGCTGTTACCTTTACTTTCACAATAATTGTGTAGGACAAAGCAACTGTAAGCCACTGTTGGAACCATTTCCAATTTCAGGTCAACCTTTCGTGTTAAGAATCCCCATCGAACTTTAAGTCTGCCAAATGCACACTCGACTTGATTTCGTGCTGAGCGAAGCATGCTATTGAAAACAACTTCCTCATTTGTGGCACATGTCTGATACTCCTTCATGCAGAAAGGTGTTAAGGGATAGGCTGGGTCTCCAATCAAATAGTTAGGAATAGCCTCGTAACCAGGTAGAAGGTTAATAAAGGTCTTGGGAAGTTGCCCAGCTTTCATTTTGTGGTTGATGTTGGAATTTGCAAATACTTTGGCATCATGTACTGATCCAGGCCATTTGCACTCAACATCCATGAAGTACCCTTTACTATCACATATAGCCTGAATGTTGAGGGAGAAACACTGCTTGTAACAAAAATAATCTTGAGAATTCTGAGGTGGCCTTTTAATAGGTAGGTGCGTGACATCAATGCAACCATATGCCTGAGTCATCACAAATCTCATCTCAAATTCTGAAACTTTCATTCTCATTTCTGCAGTGTCCCTTGGTAAGCGTAAGTATTTTTCTCCCAATATTGTGTTGATCGTCTCACACACTGAGTGTATGTGCTTTGATGCAGTGCACTGATGAATACCAAAGGCATTTGCTGTCATCCACAGAGAACCCGTGTCTTTAAGATAATAAAGTGTTATTGCTAGTCGTTTCTCCGTACTCAGGGCCCTTCGATTAGGGGAGTCTGGATGTGGAGCAAGGTAGGGGCGCAGCTCGTCAGCTAGTTCATAGAAACACTCCTTGGACATGCGAAAATTTTTCTTCCAACACCATTCTGGCACACCTGCTCCTATCATATTTTGCCACCATTGGTCTGTACGTCCATTTATCACCCAAACGGACCTGGCCTTTCGACGAACACGACGAGCTTGAAGATGTCTTCTCTTCCTATGCAAATAACTCTTTCTGGCTGACAGGTATGCGACCAAAGACAGGTTTCGTTTCATTTCCATCATCTTGTAGGCTGTCACCATTCCAAACAGTTGAAAATTGAGAGCCAACAAAAGGCTAAAGTGAGCGAGAAGTATTGTGCCCATTTTCACAATTCGTGTCCTTGGCTCCATTTTGATTTTTCTGTCACTCTACGCGCGCAATTTCATATTTGGCGCCCAGGCTTATATTCAGCCCGGGTTGAAATTTGTCATGTAATCGCAACAATTTTTCAGCCTACCCCACCGGGCTGAAATTTCAGCCCGGGCTGAAATTTGCCATGTAATCACCCCCTTAGTTTTTTTAGACGATCAACATAATATAGAAGAATGCAGAAGCATCCGAACAGTCACAACACATAATGCATGCTACAAGTAAATCAAATTTCTGTAAATTTATTCAATATTTCCTTTCTGTACTTCCAATATCATACAGGCCTCGTGATTCACAGTTTAAGTTATAATTTTGGTAGAAGTTTATGAAGTGACTAGGGTTATATTATTAATTAAGGAAGTAGTCTGTGCATCTGTAAGGTTGAATCTGATATAAGTCCGAGGCAATACACCTGTACAGCGTTTATTTCATAAGCGACTTTACCTCTAGCTCCAGTGTAGCTTTCTCCCAAAGGATTTCGCATTAGTGCCTTGCTTAACGGCTTTCTTTCCACGTTGGCAATAGTTGGTGCAGCGCCAGGTCTCATTCGAAGTTTTTGGAACTCAAACTCGGACAACAGTGCAGAATTCTGCTCGAAGCTTTCAGAGAAAAATATGGCGGATGATAATGACATGCAGTTGGCGTAGAATCCCCGGTAAAATCCTCTCCTTTTTTCTTTCTAAACCATCCTTACATCGCTCCTCGTCTTTTAGAGGACATTTCGAATGTTACAATGGCTTAATCGGGATTCTAAATCTTGAAACAGCCCAATAGAAAATCAAAACAACAACACTTTGTTATGCTCTCGTTCTTATTGCGCGGGGAAGCTCGCCACATATGACGTCACAAGATCCATTTACGACAATTTTCCGAAGTTTCACCGAGCCGTTCCGTTTGTGAAGCGAAGAAAAAGAGCTGTTTTCAACGTCGAAAATCTCGGCGACGTTTTAACCAAATCGTTTAAAACTTCGGATTATGATTATTCTAGGTATTTTCTTTCATTTTAACTTAAAATGGGTCTAAAATAAAATCTGGCCAAATTTCGTTGCATTTGACCTTTAAGTTAAATTAAATAACTTTCACTTTGTGGCTTTTTTTTTTCATACAAATCACTTAAATCTGTTTTAAGTAACTTTTGTTAGGTTGTAAGTCAAAGTTGGGCCACAACGAAAAACGTGTAATAGAGCTTAGCAGTTTAAAACCTTCTCTTGCTTGCAAAGTTTTTGACACGATGATTTCACCCATTTTGACTTATATATAATAGCGAAGCCTGGGGTGTCTTTGCTAAATCAGTTTTCAAGTCTTGGGACACTTCACCAAAAGTCACTTACAATTTTGCAAACGTTACTTACAAGTTAATAACAATTAAGGCATCTAATATTGCATGCCGGGTTGAATCTTTGATATAAATAAACGAATTCTCAAGTACATAAGTTATCTTCAAAATAAAGATCAAAACTCCCTCGCCGTGCAATCACTGGTAATGTCAATAGATCTCCACTGTAATGGTTAAAATAGTTTCTATTCCAATCTTATGAAGATGCTCGATTATTATAGGAAATTAACGCTTCATGAAATTAACGCGAATTTGAAAAATTCGCGTTAATTTAAGTCGCGTTGATTTTTGTGAGCGTTAATTTCCGCGCCCTTAATTTAGTGGAGCGTTATTTTCCGCGTCATTAATTAAGTGGAGCGCTAATTTGGATTTTTTTAGCATTCTTTTACCAGGGTGGAGATCCGCCAGTATCGTTGACGCTGAAAAGAACGCTCGAAGTAGCAAGATTTGTTTGGGTTTTGAATTTTGTTAACTTGTTAACAGTATGTTACAATAAATTTGTAACTGTTGTCTCTTCAAGTTCCCTTTCTTTGTGTGGTCGCGTTAATTTCCTTTATTTGCAAATTTTAGCACCTCTTTCGCGTTAATTTTCTTTATTGGAAATTAATTTTTCCTTCACTTCGCGTTAATTTAAGTCGCGTTAATCTCCAATACCTTAATTAACAGGAGCGTTAATTTCCTATAATAAGGTATTATAACATTTCCTTTAACTTTAATCATGACACTTTAGATGACACTAAGGTAGCGATCTTAAAGAAATATATCGTTCATTGGAAACAGTCCCTTTGTAATTCGCAAAAACTAGAATATATAATACTTTTAAAGACATTTATACACCTTCGCCCTATTTAGATTTGACTCGAAAAAATCCCAATCGAAAAACGCTAGTGAAACTCAGAATAAACAATCATAAACTCCTGATTGAAACAGGAAGATATATTGCACTATATATAGATAAAATTCATTTTCTATTTCATTGTCCAAGATATTCATCAATTAGAGACAACTTTTTCAGTAAAATAGATCATAATTATCATTTCGAATCCCAAGCAGTTATCAACTTCAACCTTGATTGTGCAACAAATGAACTCCACTGATTATTATATTAATATACAAATTATTGTCAAATTCTTGATCACTGTTTGTTTGTTTTGTTTAATTTGTTATTATTGTAATTATTTGTATTATAAGCATAATTTTTCTTCGAAATTACCTTATGCTTTTGCAATACTGTAACCTTTTTATGGTCATGCAAATAAAGCTCAAGTGTTGTTGTTGTAAAAAACGTAACAGCGAATAAAACTATATATTTACCTTAGGCCTTCTGGTGCACACCCAGTCAGTGGCGTTTACTCGACGACGTTTGATCCCGTAGCTGTAGCCTAGGTTAATTGTCAACAAGTTTCGGCTTCCCCTTTGACGTGGTGTCGCTGATGACCTGGAATGTGACTGCAAACGAAGTTGACAAGTCAGTTTCAGCGGGTGACGGGTCGGCGACTGAAGATTCATCTACGTCAGGATCTTTGACAGGTTCAGGAACAGCTAGGGAGCTTGAATCATGAGCTGGGTGGAGCAGAGTACATTGACGAGCCGGTTTCAGCGGATGGAAAGTCGAACTGTATGCTGGATGGAAGGCTGGGTGGGGCAGAGTACGTTGAAGAGTCAGTTTCAGCGGGTGGCGGGGTTGGCGACTGAGGACTCATCTATGGCAGGATCTGAGTACATTGTCACTTCCATGACTGTTCCAAGTGAGGTGGCGACATCAGATTTTTGGTCTAAATTGTTTTGAAATTAGCAAATTTGAAATTAACAGATTCAGTTCTCTGAATTATCAATATATGATTAAATTTAGGTTTCCTGCGTCCGTTGTAGATATGCTAGAAAAAAAAACAAAGCGGGAAAAAATCACAATTACCTTGCAAGGCGAGGCAAGAAGCGAAATGAACGCCGACGGTCCTGAAACGCTCTCGGCAGTTGAATTACTCACAAAGAAAATGGACACCGTTCTTACAAAGCTTCAAAAGCTCGATAATATTGAAAGTAGACTCGATAACCTGTTTAAAGCTGTATCTAACATAGAAGATGCTGTTGCCAATCTTGACAAGGAGGTTCACAACCTGAAGGAGAAGATTAAAAACACCAACAAGACAGTGAAGGAACTCGAGGAAAGCGTCGACTTTAACGATGAAGAAATTGCCAAGTTGAAACGCGATGTTAAAGCCGCTCAGAAGACAGCGGACGATTTAGGCAAAGAACTTCTTTACCAAGAACATTACAGTAGAAGAGAAAACCTAATGTTTATTGGCATCGAAGAACACAACACTATGGAACAAGACGAAACTCATCACGAGGCGGAGAATACAAAGGAGATTATTTACAAGTTCATGGGAGAAGAACTTCAGATCTCCAACCCACGCGACAAGATTGAATTTCAAAGAATTCATCGAGTAGGAAAGCCATAACATGATGGTCCTCGTCCAATTATTGCAAGATTCTTGCGTTATGCTGATCGCGAAATGGTCCTCCATCAAGCTAAGAAAACTTTGAAGAATAAAGAATTTAGTGTGTTTGAAGACATTCCTAAAGAACTGTATAAGCTAAGGAAATCTCAAAAGGAAAAATTCAAGGATGCTAAGGATAGAGGCTACAATGTGTATTTCAGCAAGAGATTCCCAGATAAACTCTATGTAAATGGAAAGTTTATTCCGCGTAATGCACCACTGTAATTATTTATTTGTCTTCTCTTTTTTTTCCGGCTCTTTATTGTACAACTAGGCTCACTATATGCTAATCACCTTTTCCTTTTCCTAAACGCATAAATTAATCTATATCACAAAGACTTAAATTAACACGTAGCTAACATCACAACGAAGGAGCACAAACAACATCAGGAATACTATTCACAGCAGGGCCCGCGCAGCAAGATTTTGAGGGGGGGGGGGGGGGGGGGAGCGCGAGCGGAGGCATGCTACCCTGGGAAAATTAGGGTTTTAGTTACTCTCAGATATCGGAGGGTGGATTTAAAATGAACAAACAGTGTGTTAAAGCGCAATATTTTTACAACTTGTAACAGCAACTGTCCGCAAACAACAATGGTGCTAACGTACCAGGATCTAAAAGAGATTATTGCAATTTATTTGTGGTGGCCTTCGAGCTGGCATTATTTAGATTATGCTACACCACGCAGATGAGTCCCAAAAAGGACGGAATGGCTGTCCGCGATTGTAACCCTACTTTATCGTTCTAGTCGTGTTGGTGTCTTGCAAAGTTACTTTTTCACATAGTACTTATCGGCCTTGCTATATTATTGTAATGCTTTTACAGTATAAGCATACTAAACATTTAGAACCAGACCTATAGATTCACTATCAAATCCTGCTTAAAGCAATAAAATTTACTCCAAATCAGTACTACTGCCATTAGCGTTTAACAACTGGGAATCTATCGATTTTTGCTATACTTCAGCTCAACGTTGTAAACGGTATTTCTCTTTCTGTTATTGCTACAATCTGCAAATTCGTTATTAGTGATGTCAAAAACCATTCTTCACGACTGTTTATCATTGTCAAGTTACTAAATCTCTCTTGCGTCATTGTTGGGCAAAATATCTATTCTTCGGGCAGTGGAAACTGAATGATCATTCACCAGATGCACTCGATACATGATTAACCAATATGGAATTCAAAAACAAAATTTATCACCAGCTTCTGGAAAGGCGTTCAAATGAAATACTTTTAGTAATTGTTCGTTCAATAATAATAATATTTTTTTTCCCTTTATTTCTTTCTTTACTTGCCTATTTACTTAAGTTCTTATTATTTTTTTTCTTTTTACTGTAAAAAAGTGGGGGGGGGCTAAAGCCCCCCCAGCCCCTCCCTCTGCGCGGGCCCTGACAGTAGGTGTAGGAACGCCCTCACAATTCGCTTTGGGGCAGTCGGTAAGTAAGATATATTCAGTCTTCTTTGTTTGTTTGTGTTGTAATTATGTATGTTGCTACGTATACGTTCCCACCTTAATTTTCAGTTTCACTGATTTTGCTACGCCATCAAATAATCATTCGCTAATCATGGAAATCAATAGCTGCTTTAGAGCTTTCCTTCGCTATCTTGTTTGTTTATCAAGGATAATTCGTCTATTTAGGATAAAACCCGTAGACGCACAATAGGAGAAGTTGATTTTAAGATAATGTCACTCAACGCTCGAGGGATTCGAGACCTCCAGAAACGTAAATCCATTTTTACGTGGATCGAAAAACAGAAAGCTGACATAACGTTTCTTCAAGAAACCTGTAGTACACCAGAAATCCTTACCGACTGGAAATTCCAATGGCGTGGTGAAATGATCTATAGTCACGGTTCGAATCATAGCAGAGGAGTGCTTGTCCTCATTAACGAACAGCTACAGTTCGAATTAAAAAATACCGTAATAGACGATAACGGCCGTTACATTTTATTAGAGATGACAATCCAAGACTCTCCATTCCTTCTGCTAAATTTATATGCTCCTACAAAACTCAATGAACAAGTAGCCTTTTTCGAAGAGATCTTATCTATTATTCAAACCACCAGCTTTGATGCAGAATGCAGAATTATCATGGGTGGAGATTTCAATGTTCATCTGGATGCTGCTCTAGATAACTCTGGAGGAAAAATTGAAACGAAATCTACTGTTAAAAAAATTCAAGATATAATGCTTGAGTATAACCTTATTGATATATAGCGAATTCACAATCCAGATAAAAGACAGTTTACTTGGAGACAAAAAACTCCTATCATTCAGCGACGTATTGACTTTTGGCTCATAACTGATGAACTACAAGATGACATTAAGAAAGCAGACATCATCCCAGCTATCAGAACTGACCACTCAGCAATCAGCTTGTCCGTCAATAGCCTTAAAGACCAGCCATTTGGGCCATCTTATTGGAAATTTAATTCAAGCCTTCTTGATGACGATACTTACATACAGCTTATTAATTCTGAATATTCAAAATGGATTACTGAATTCTCTGAAGTTAATGACTTAAGAGTATTGTGGGACTTAATTAAATATAAGATCAGACAAACTACTCTCCAATACAGCAAAATGATCGCCAAAAATCGAAAAGCACGGTTACAGAGATCCGAAGAAACCCTGAGACAATGCGAGGAAATTTGCAATAACAATCCATCAGAAGAAAATATTATAAAGTTGGACGAAGCTAGAAGTGAGTATGAAGCATTGTATGATTACATTATTCAAGGTAAAATAATCAGATCAAGAGCGAACTGGTATGAACAAGGAGAAAAAAATTCGAAATATTCTTTAAATCTTGAAACCAACAAAACCAGAAAAACATCAATCCGTCGACTATTTAATTCTGATGGAAAATTAATTCTAAATTCAAAAATAATAATGAAAGAACTTGAAGATTTCTACACAGCACTCTACAGAAACCAGGATTCAAGTGACGGCGACCGAATTATTCCAGTTTTGATCAATAGCGTTCATATTCCTAAACTAAGTGACGATCAAAAAAATCTTTGTGAAGGAATTTTGTCAAACACCGAGTGTTTTAACGCCCTATCTAAATTCCCAAATGGAAAAACACCTGGAAATGACGGCTTAACACCAGAATTTTACAAAAAGTTCTGGAATCTTCTTGGCCAACTGATGACCGATTCCCTGAATTTTTCTTATTTACACGGAGAGTTGTCTAACTCACAAAAACAAGCTATAATAAGACTCATTGAGAAGAAAAGAAAGGATAGACGTTATATAAAAAACTGGCGGCCTATTTCTTTATTAAATGTTGACACTAAAATTGCTTCGAAAGCATTAGCATTGCGATTAGAAAAAGTATTGCCTTTTATCATTAATGGGGACCAATATGCTTATGTCAAAGGCAGAACTATTTTTGATGCGGTCCGGTCAATCGAAGACATCATGGAATACACGAGAATTAATCAGATACCTGGGTTAATGGTGGCAATTGACTTTGAAAAAGCATTCGATTCTATAAGCTGGAATTTTTTGCTTAAAGCATTAAAATCGTTTAATCTTGGCGAATCATTTGTTAAATGGATCTCTGTATTTTATTCTAATATATCCAGTTGTGTCACAAACAATGGTTTTTCGACGCCATTGTTCAATGTTGAAAGAGGTGTTAGACAAGGAGACAGACCCGTTGTCACCGTATCTGTTCATCATTGTACTGGAACTACTTTTAATTAAAATACGAAGCGACCCTCATATTAAAGGAATTAAATTTGGTAACGTAGAGGTAAAACTTGCAGCCTTTGCTGATGACTTGACAACATTTGTACATGACAAAGTCTCCATAGAACACTTGTTCAGTACACTAGGATTATTCGAAAAATGTTCAGGCTTGAAATTAAACAAAGACAAAACGGAGGCCTACTGGCTCGGGAGTAGCCACAATTGTAAACAAAACTTGGGTATAGAAACTGTTAATGAACCTATGAAGATTCTGGGAATTTATTTTACTTATAATTCTCGCCTTAAACATGAACTTAATTTTGACGCTATACTTAAATCTTTAAAGAAAACCTTGAGCGGCTGGCAATGGAGAAATTTAACTGTGTTTGGCAAGATTCAAATTATCAAAACGTTCGCAATGCCAAAACTCATGTTCTGCGCTTCCGTATTAAATCCAGACAAAGATTTTTTGAAAAAAATTAATTCTGTGATGTTTAATTTTTTATGGAACGGAAAGGATAAAATCAAACGCTTAGCTCTGATCAGCGAGTATAAAGACGGTGGTCTGAAAATGCCCCATGTGGAGTCTGCAATCAAAACCCAACGAATCATTTGCCTAAAAAGTACACTGAGAACTATTATAGCCCTTGGAAACTTATTCTCTCACGGATTCTTAAAGATCATGGCGATAAACTCCTTCTTCATTGTAATTATAATGTTGCTGATCTTCCCAAACACCTTCCTAGATTTTATCGCGAGTGTTTTGAGACCTGGGCAACAGTCAATACTAGACAAATGACCTCGCGAGACGTCATCATGGATCAAATACTATGGAACAACCAACATCTGCGTATTGATGGCAAACCTCAATTTTGCAAAAAATCATATATGGCTGGAATTGTAAAGGTAAAAGACATTCTTCTTCCGAACGGCAAATTAAAACCTTGGAATTTCTTTAGAGAAAAAGGGCTGAATTTGAACAATTATTTTTTAATTCTTGGTCTGTCAAAAGCACTTCCAGACTCATGGAGAGTCTTGATAAACTCTGACAATTCAGAACCCCCTAAGGTACTAGAGCAGAATACCACCACAAATTCGGATCTAACTCAATTTGTGCTCAATTGTAATAATGAAGAAATTAAGCTAAATGAACTCACGAGCAAAAGATTATACTGGATTCTTTTAGGGGACATACGCGTCCATCCTATTGCAAGATTAAAATACAACTCGTTATTTGATGACCAAAATCTGGACTGGAAACAGATTTATCTAATACCACATAAAGTGACCTTTGACGTTAAAACAAGAATGTTTCAATTTAAAATACTTAATCGTATAATATATACTAACAAATTGTTGAATAAAATGAGGCTAACAGATAACTCGTTATGTACGTTTTGTGGAGAGTACGAAGAATCTCTCGAGCATTTGTTTTTACACTGCAAATTTACCAAAGATTTCTGGACGCATACTATTAACTGGTTAAATAAATCTAATATCACCATTTCTAGGTTAAATGATAGCGAAATTCTGCTAGGTATCACGAAAGAAAGTCCTCATTGGACTCTTCTCAACCACATTCTCATTGCTGGTAAGCAAGTAATCCATACTAATCGGCTTAGGAAAACAAAACCACTCTTACCTCAGTTAATAGCTAAGCTTAAATATATTGAACACATTGAATATTTTATCGCTAAGAAAAGAGACAGGCTTAAATTTCATCAACTGAAATGGGAAATTCTAAAGTTTTCTTAAGCAGCTATTGTATCTTTAAATAAGTCCTTAAGTCTTGATTGTTGTAAATAGTGCGTAGACATATCATGTTGTATAAAATGTTATGGCGCTCAGCAAATAATCAGCATTAGTGTCAAATATAAGTAGCGTTTATGTAAGCAACAATAGTATTGTTTTTGTAATGTAGTGTACGTAGTGTAAGGAATAGTAAAATCGTCTTTGTAAGATAGCTTATCTAGTGTTAGTAACTGTATTGTAATATAGTGTGCAAGTGTGCTGGAATAGTAATAAAGAGCAAAAAAAAAAAAAAACAAAACAAAAAAATTACTTTGCACATGCCACCTATGTCATTGTTAATAGAGTCACAAATATATACAACTTTCTTTTACAACTTGCTTTTACGACGTTGAATTGCACGCGCCGTACGCATACAACAATAGAATTGTGTTGCGCGCGCGTCATTACACGTTTGATGTGCTCTATTATTTACTGCATATACGCTATCTTATTCAGTTCTTACGTTAATTATGTTAATATATTTACGCCAGCGTGCTAATTTCATTAGTAAACACACACTAAATACAAAATGGACACATCCACGAGTAAACTCAAAAAATAGTCCATAAAACTACCTGCAAATGACTACAGATCAGAAAAAGGCTCTTTAAAATATACAAATACAAGTAATATATTTACTTTCACTGGTATTCCAGCTGCAAAATGTAAAACTGTTTAAACAAGGTTTTCACTGTAGTTATGTATTTATCCTGTCTCGTCATGGGCACCGTGAGGTGGGTGGGCCTGGACGGGCTTTAACTGCTAGATAAAAAAATGGGCAAAAATTTTTACTGTCAGCGAAATGAGAAATGACACCGTTGTTTAACCGATGGAAACTACTCTAACTTCATGCATCGATGGACTTTTTGATACAGGGTAATGGAAGCCTAACAAGCTAGCTTCATTAAATGTTTCAGCTGTGCAGTGTTTGTATGGTGCGACAGTAACTTTGCCATCATCAATGTTCCGAGATACCTTAACTTGAAAACCATTTTCGATTTTCTGTAATTCATTGTCATGGGCTTTAATAAACAAAGGAAAGAACTTCTGTGAGATTTCGTATTGTTGAGGTTTCAACTCTGTAGATTGCGTTTCTTCCAAATTAAATATTCGAAGATTTCTATTCTGTGAAACAAACAACGACGGCATTTATCAGAAACCTATCCAGCATCAGAGTGCAACTGGGGCAACCCTAAAACCAGGAATCAGAAATCCGGAATCCGGAATCCGGAACCGGAGTCCGGAATCTGGAAAACAAAATAGGAAAGACCAAAGAAAGAAATCCGAAGAAAGAAAGAAAGAAAGAAATCCGAAATATAATGTTGCATAGTTTGTTCCTGATAAGGGACCGTAGGTAGGCAGTCACTGTTATATAAAATCCCCCCCCCCCCATTCTTCATTAGAAATTTGTACCTATCCCCCCCCCCCCCCGAAATCCAATTTTTTTCAATGACCCCCCTCCCTCCCTCCAAAAACAAAAAAACAAAAAAACAATAATCAAGTGAAATTAAAATATATCAAGCCTTATGACCAAATAATGTATCAGTTGCTCAGTCATAATAATAGACAAACTACATTCCCCCAAATAGCTGACATTGGCTCAACTGTTTATTGTGGATGCCGTTTGTTAGTATGAGTTGACTGCATTTATAACCAATACTGCTGTTGGGTTGAGTTAATAGCGTTTTGTTTATAACAAAGTAGGGGGCGTGCTCCCCTTGGAAAATTTGAATTTTCAGAACCTCAGGAATGTTATTTTAGGCATTCTGGCAAGATTTTAAACTGTTACAGAAGCCCTCATTACAACACTTAAAGTATAATTGTTTTCAGGGAGCCCCTTACAGACCATATTTTTTTTGGCTGCCCCCCCCCCCCCCACCCCTCAAATCCCACCAGCTTCCCCCCCCTCCCCCTCCCTACCACATAAAAAATGACCGGTCCCTTATCAGGAACAAACTATGCAACGTTATATTTCGGATTTAAAGAAATTGCTTTCTTTGGTCTTTCCCATTTTGTTTTCCAGATTCCACATTCCGGATTCCGGATTCCGGATTCCTGGCTTTAGGGTTGCCCGTGCAACTGCGATCATGCGAACAGCCAATGAAAGGTCAACATCAGCCATAGCAACCAATTAGGCTTCAGTGAAAGTGAAAGTTCTACCCCCTTTCTCGGAATGATTTGCATTTCCGGCTTACTGCAAGAATCGAATGATGTTTTACCAAGTATAATAGAATCATGTCCCGATATTCTTAGTAAATCGGCATGGACAGTCGGCGGATTCTGGTCTCTGGATTTCCAGATGGCACAACAAAGACGCAGCTCATGAATTACTTTCGATCTGAAAGAGATTCTGGTGGTGGCGACGTAGACAGTATCGAAATAGACGGAGGACGAGCCATTGTCACTTTTGAAGATGTAAAAGGTAATAAATTAATTGCAAGGAGTAAAAATTGCATCATTGGCTCTGGCAAGCTTCAATCCGATTTTTTAGGCGAAGTAAACTACTGTATTCTAGCTTGAACAAAAGTGCTGGTGGTACTAGTAAACGACAAGTTGAAGAGTTGTTATCCACAGGTTGCGAATCGACCATTTTATTTAATGGCGGTTCTGTGTTGTCAATATAAAATGAATACAGTAGTCAACTGTGATACACTTTCCTGAGATGTCCGTCGTTACTTGCATCGATTGTCGATCCTCATGCCAACCCCTAATGTATAAGTGACATACATACTAGCCACTATTTATTTCGACCATGTCGTATATTATACCCTTACTTTATTTTGTTTACGCAATTGATAGCTGCATCACGGGTATTTAGACGACAGCACCATCGTTTGCAAAACTGTGCACTTGAAGTGGCCCTCTTGCCTAAACTTGCGTCTTCGAACGCCACGGAAGAGGGAATTGATAGGGGCCCAAATAAGCTTCAATGGTGGAATAACCGTGGTGACCCATCAAACAGGGTAGGTTTCTCTTTAGTTGATTCAGTGTAGAAAAGTCAAATTATATAGAAACGGCATTTTCTGCATGCTCTGTCGCGCAACCCTGCCGTGAAGTGTTTATAATGTGGTTAGAAAGTAGGTTAAATGACTGGGTGTAAACATTGATAACCAGATCTAGAAACTAGAGATAATTGTCTCTAAGTTTCAAAAGTGTGTAAATTTCAGTATATCAGTGATTATAATTCTGATTTATCATTGATAACATCGCCAAAGAAGAACGGGCTTCTCAAATTTATTCATCGAATTTAGCCCAACATTTAGAATTGCTACCAAAATGTAAAGAAAAAAATATAATCAACGTTATATACAATTTCTATACTGGCACCCAGCGATGGCAATTATTATTATTTTTTTATTTTTACTTATGATGGAAATGCTACGAGCGTAAAAGCTGATGTAGTAGTTAAAGGCAAATGTTTCCATATATGAGCAATAATAAATGAAACGAGTTGTGTATAAAAACTCAGATATTTGTATTAGGCTTGGGCTGCAGAAATTCGGTGATCAGACAAACACGTATAATGTGATTGTTTCAATATATAGAACGAAAATTCGCTACCTTCACAATATGGAATATTCAACAATTTATATCAATATTTAATAAAACTTAATACAGACAACTTCACTTCGCCGTTGATCAACGGCCAGATTTCGGATCTGTGTTTTATCAAAATGTTTTATAAAACGGATTATGACATTCACATAAAAAGTTCAGCTCAATATATTGAAACGGGTCACATAATGTGTGAATGTATGTACTCCCCATCGACGATTAATTAACATGTCTTTGCTCGAGCGGGTATATTAAAGGCATGGATAGGAAGATATTGTAGCTTACTGCTAAATAGCTATCACATTCTACAAAGTTCTCAAGATTCCTAGTACTACTGGAGAACAGTATTTAAGAATTCGCAACACACGACGGGTCTTGTGCAAAGAAATAATTACTTCTAAAGGGACTAAACTAGTTTGATACTGGTACGTTATGCAGCAATTTTATCATAATCCTTATTCGAGGCTGAAAATATAACTTATAATTACACAGACAAGCGGGCCTGAATCAATCCAAGGCGAATAAGCAGCCAGTTAGGAACGATTCCGGGGACGTTGCATTTAGCATATTGGAATTGGCCTGGTAGATATGACTGAATTAGGTTGATGACAGACTCCTGTAGAAAGGAAATGAGCTTTCAAATGCAACTTTGTTAAAATAATAGATTGTGGCAAATTGAATTAATTGCTTTTATTAGAATAGCATAGCATAGCATAGCATAGCATAGCATAGAATAGAACATCAAACGCAAGAGAATAGAACTACATTAGTTAATGGCAACAACTCCCACATCTTTTACCCACGTGGGAGTGAACTCACGGCAAATTCAAGACTGTCTACAATATCATGCACGATATACAAGCAGCAATATTAGCCATGGAACCACTCTTCAGGGGAAGCATCTGCATCGTTTTCTGAATGATAGAATTATACTCGAGAACTTCCCCAACGTTTACCACTTTAAGTTTCACAGACGTGCATGGCCTTTTACCGACAAAACGGGCAAACCAAAGTTATAACCTTTTGAGTTTGATGCTTTGTTTCTTTTGTTTTAGCAGTTTAAAAATCAACAATTTGATCAAAACAACAGACGTAAGAGTGTTGAGCTTTGCGACACACCTCATGTTTTTAATACAACAGTCCCTCAAATAGGCACGAATGCATCATTACGCCCCAGAAAATGCATTGTCGAGGTTTGTGGCTTACCACCTGGCGCATCCGAGGATCTGGTAACGAATTATTTCGAGAACGCCAAGAGATCTAAAGGGGGTCCTGTATCTGCTGTAGTCATGGAACCTGAACTTCAGAAGTGTCTGGTCACCTTTGAATCTCCTGATGGTATGTTTGTCTTTACTCGATTTTATTCCTCAGGTATGCTCTTAGTTCTACACTTCTGGCCCCAGTTGTTCAAAGGGTGGATAATGCTATCCACCGGATAAATCACTATCCAGGGGATAGCGTAGTTTGTTTTGCCAACACTTATCCACTGGATAGCGATTTATCCGCTGGATAGCGTTATCCATCCTTTGAACAACCGGGGCCTGATGTGTAAAATTGTAAATGTTGGGAGAAAAACGATCACCTTTTCCTAAGACATTCTACGGCCTTGTCATTTTTTACTTAGTTCTACCTTTTTCAATACGTGGTTCCAAGTGTAGAATACTAAGATAAACTAGGAATTATAACAACCTTTCCCGAGCCATTTTATATTTGTCATTCTAGTAAAGAATGTCATTTTTTACAAGAATGATAAGGTTATAATCCCAACTTTAAACACGGGATTCCATGGCCATTGCTTGACATTTGTGCCCCTTTCAATAACTTATATGCTCCCATCCATCCCATCCATCCCATGCATCCCATCTTAGTAAAAGAACTGACACCTTATTTAGTTTTGAGTTATTAATAGGAACGACTTGTTCAGTTGTAGTTGAAAGCTGTTTAAATTCAGTACAGATTTGTAGTTTGGGCACTTAAAAGAATTCATGGTAAATAAAGGTGGGGTAGCATCGTGTTTAAACTTTAGATGTTAATTTGAAAGGGATCAGTATTTCAGGATTCAAACTTGATTATTTTAGACGCCATCAGAACGGTGGAACACTCCCCTCACATTTTGAGTGGCGCAAGTCTGCAAGTATCGCTGTTTGAAGAATTCGAAGATGAAAATCTTGATGAAGAAGACATGGACGAAAATGACATCACCATAATTGTCAGCGGCATCTTGTCTTCTACTTCTGAGGATGCCGTGATTAATTACTTCGAGAATTCAAGGAGATCTGGTGGAGGTGAAGTTTCCAATACTCATTTTACCGACAATGGGGAAGCTATAATAACGTTTACTGAGGTAAAAGGTACGTCTGATATTGCTTCATCCTCTTTCATCATTCATCTAATAGCACGCATTTGAACTACTGAAAAAAAGAACAGTATAGTAATATAGATTTCATCTAGACCAAAAAGTTTACCTTGAGGCCAAAGTACCGGCAACTGTTGAAAGAAATTGCCCCGGGATTGAAATGGAAAATAGTTAGTGCAGAGTGCACTATTCCGAGTGTTAATGAGGATATTGTTCTCCAAAGTAGTGTAATAATGTAATAAAAGGACGTTTGACCCTTTTGTCTAATAATGCAATTTACAGAAGCTATATTAAATAGTCGGATGACTAGCTAATTACTTTGTACGACTGATCCAGGTAAACATTTTAGGACGCGCTATCGAGACAAGCGAGTAACTGCATTAATAAGCGATTCTCCTTCGGTCGATTGTATTTAAAATACTACTTTGCTGAATTCCCTAAACAGATTTACAGCGACTTCTTGAAAATCAACATACAATAGATGGAAAAGCTATAACAGTTGTACGCCAGCGTCCCAAGAAAAAATTACCACTGGACCCAGTTAGGATCCATGCTCAAGGACTCAGTCATATGACAACTGAAGACTGCCTGCGCTTTTACTTGGAGAAATTCAGTGACGTCGAAGTCGAGGAGGTGTTGTTTGGTTGTAACAACAACGCGCTAGCAACATTTGAAACTGAACCAGGTAATAATACATAATTTATGTTTATGCGACGTAGTTAAGCGTTGGACATGGTCTCTGTTCTGCTCTTTAATGATAATTTCGAGTTTACATACTTATGTTAAACTTCAATTTTCCTTGCCTGAAGGAACAGGGACTGGCAAACAATAACCTTTGTATAAAAATGATAAAATTTGGGGATATTATAGGTACTTTCATCCTTCTTACACTGCAGTGAAACAAGAGTTTCACGAAACGAAATGAAACCAAATGACAAATTCTGTAGGAAGCAATGGAGCAAATTAAAATATTCTTGATATTTATTTTTCAGATTTTGAATCACTGTTCCTCAAAGTAAACAAAGATAGGAAAGGCCTAGAAGGAAAGAAACCTCGCTTGGAGCGCGTGCCTATCTGCTCATGTATTCTGGTCACGGGTTTAAAGAAAGAAACAACCGATGATACAATAGAACTGTATTTTGAAAATGAAAAACGGAGTGGAGGAAAAGATGTCAGCCAAGTGGAAAGAAAGGCGAAAGATCAAGCCTTAGTTTATTTCGAGGATCCTTCAAGTAAGATATACTTTTATTATTCAAGCTACCTAAGAACGAATTGTTTTGTATACGACGAACAGTCCTATTTAAAGGCTAAATAAATAATGTTCCATGTGTTTTTGTCCAGAGAAGTGCATTGGAAGTTACTACATCGTCTTGTCAATTTTTAAGCGAGTAGAACGAAATGGTTGCAAGGAATATAAGGATCGGATGAAATTAGTACATGAGGTTTTTAAGTTTTAGTCCATTGAACTTCATGTTTGGCAAGGCAGCTTTATTGGTATGAAAATCTTTTGGTAAAAATGGGCAATCATAAAATTCATATGAGTGAGGCTACAATTTTGACAAATTAAATGTTTCACCACTATTTATTTGATCCCTTCTCCTTCTCCAGGTCGGCCGCTCACTTTGTACCTATCACTTATAATTATCATTATTATTCATTCACAATATTTCTTCGTTTCTGATTGGCTTTCAATCCCCGGCTAATTCCAGCTAACAGGATGGCATCAACTTAATTTGGAAGAAGCTTCTACTATTGGGCGAATGGCATAATAATTATTGGACGATTGACGAAAATGGTCCAATAATAGAAAAATTATTGGACGATTGACGTCAGGTAACAACGGCTTCGAACAGAGCTCTGCTGAAGGCGCGAAAATGGTTGCTAAATTTCAACATTGCGACGAAAAAATGTCCAAAATATTAGATGATAAAGATAGCAAAAACACCAAAAAAACCTTCGAAGGGAAGTCACTTGATTTTTAAAGCTTATCTTCAGGAGAGAAACATCCAAAAACCAGCGACAGCGGAGGAATTGGCCACTGTTTTGCAAAAATTCTACGCGGAAGTAGCAACCCATTTCAGTGGTAGATCCAGGGGAGGGCCCCCACCTTTTTTTTTCGAAAATAGCGCATTTTCTTTGAAGTGTCGGAATTATCGTCCCAGAATTCAATATTGATAGTCAAGCGGACCCCCTCCTTAGTTGAAGGTCTCAATCCGCCACTGCATTTGGTGCAATTTGTGTTTTTAGCGCTCTGGAAATATTTGGAATGAATAATAAAACAATTATTGAATTCGGCTTTCGTATGATAGCAGATCTCTTCGGCGGATAACACCCTCCTCGATTTGCATAATTCTTCATATCATACTCAGTCCCATCCAATAATTGGTATTTTTTTTAAGATAAAACAAATTAAAGCGCTAAAAAATGACGTTTCGACCTCTCTGAGGTCATTTTCAAGCTTAACGCTAAAGGGACTGAAATGTACATATATGGCTAAAAGTAACTCATGAGAGTGCTAAAATAATCTCTTTGTTGAGAGCTAAAGCTGAGAAACGACGCATTGTTTTTGTTCTTAAGAAATTAAATATCAAGCGGTTTGTCCCCTTCATTTCTCTGCCAGTACTAATAACTAACTCCTTAATAGCCTACGAGCTAGCTCTCTCGTTTGGAGTTGGCGCGAGGGGCGAAAAGTCGCTGCCAAACTGCAACAATAGATCCTACCCACAGGCTAACTCCAAAACTATTACAGAAACCTCAATTTCGTTTTCTGTACAGGTGTTCAAGGTGTCATAGCCAAGAGCCAATCCAAAAGCCACACTCTTGAAGGAACAACCTTGGAAGTGAAGCCGCACTATGCCTTTCTTGAAAATACAGCAACGAAGAAAATAGAATTACAGTTTGATCCAGAAATCTTTGATTATATTCAAATTCATCATGAGCGTGAATTCCAAAAGCTGCTCGAGGAGCACAAAGTACTTGCTGAACTCTCAAGAGATGCTCAAAGCTCCGTGGTCACTATTTCTCCTTCAGAAAACGTAAAAGAAAAATCTGATCAGGCGTGGAAAGAACGAACAGAGAGGTTTCAACGCTTCTTGCACAGCTTCAAGAAAATTGAAATTGCCATTGATTCTGAAATCTTCGATGACGTAGCACAGCATTGGCAGACGCAAAGTTCCAATCAAGGAACACCTACGTTTCTGGTCTCTTTTGATGATCAACGACGACTAGCCCGACTCATTGGTCAAGAGGCATGCGTGGATCAAGAAGAGCATAAACTGCTAGATTTGATTCAAGAAGTTACCGAAGATACCGAGCTCATGAAGTCTGTTGTCCAAATGATTGAACCTAACATCCCAACATCCAGGCTTATTTTGTTGGAAATGTCAGGCCTATGTGAAAGACTTGAAAATGAGCATCGACATTTGAGCATGGCCATTGATAGCGAAGGTCAAAAACTTTCTTTAAGCGGTCCTAAAAAAATTCTTCAGGAAGTCAAAGTTGAAGTATTTACGTTTATCTCGAAGGTGGTTGAACAGAAAAGTGAACTACCAACCAATATCATAAATGTTTTGAAAAGACCCAAAGTTTCAAGATTTATTCAAGACCTATTAAAACACAAATCCATTCAAGCTCTGGTCCTTTACAATCAAGGTCGAACTACTAACGAGGTCCAGGTGGTTGGTGTTAATTCAAAGAACACGAAGGAAGCGGAGAATGCATTGAAGGGTGTCATCGACCAGAAAAGTCATCGTTTGACAGCTGAGAATGCCCAGGTGCTTGGGAGCCGCAAATGGAAAGATTTTCAGTCCTCAGTTACATCACATTTTAAAGCCGACATAGCAGTTGATGATCATGCTAGCAATATTTGTGTCAGTGGAATCGCTAACGATGTAAAAGAGTGCCTCGATGAGGTAAAGAAGTTTTTGGAATTTAACACCATTAAACGTGAGGTAGTCCCAGTCAAGGATACATCTGTGAAATTTATTTTCACAGCGTTGAAAGAAAAAATTGATGGCATTAAAAAAGAACTTTCACATTACTCTATTGACATAAGAGTTGCCACCGACTGTGAAGGGATTGAAGTTTGGGGTACCGCCGAAGGACTAGAGATGTGCTTGCCACAACTTCGCGATCTTATCGGCGCTATTCAGCAAGACTTTGTTCCAGTTGAAAAGCCAAGAATCCTCCAAGAAACACTAGAGGAAAAAAAGAGTATTATTTTGACTACTAAAGGTACTGAGGAAGAAAGTGTGGCTGAAACAGAAGCAGAGGAAACAGAAGAGGAAGAATCGTCAGTTGCGGAGGTTGATCCACCAAACCCTTCCACAAGTGTCCAGAGTAAAGACCTACTACAATGTTACATAGGTCAGTGATATCAGTAAAAAAATCAGTTAATAGAAGTAAGCATTTTTTTAAACAGTTATTGGCAATATAATTTGTTAACAACGCGTTCTTTTTCAAGCATATTTGTAAATCTGAATGTTACTAAAAATTGAACCTCATGACCTTACGTCACACAAACAGCGCACCTGCATAAACGTCCAGTAAAGGCACGTGCACTTTCATACATTCCCCGAGGTTTATCTTTACGAAAGGTGCAAAGTGTGACTGCCATGTTGGTGATTAAGTGCTTTTATGGAACTCAGTTTTGAAAAGTAATAAAGAGGATCTGGTGATGGAGTTTTAAACTATATCGCCTGTTTCTCGTATCATTTAACGGCCATCATCACACATTAGCTGTTATCGTAGTTAGTCATTCTGTGACAAAGGAAAGATATCTGAATAGGGTGCAAATCAATTCACGCTGCGAACATGAAAATATGTTTTTGGTAACAGACGTGGAAAAGGTAGTGCCATGACCCTTAAAAGGATTCTTTTTTTCGTTTTGTAGGGAGGGTAAAAGTTTCTGTTTACAAGGGAGATCTTACCAGACAACAGGTTGATGTAATTGTGAACTCCGCCAACGATTGCCTCCAACATTGGGGAGGTGTGTCTAAGGCCATAATTGACAGAGGAGGAAAAACAATCCAGAAAGAGTCTGACAATATTACAAAGCGGCTAGGACCAATAAAAGAGGGCGAAGCGGCTGTGACAAGTGCTGGGAACCTACCGTGCAAGAAGGTTGTCCATGCAGTAGGAACAATTTGGCAAAAATCAGGAACTTCGCACAGCAGAAAAGTCCTTCGCAATGCTTGTCTAAACAGTTTAAAAATCGCAGAAGAATGGAAAATGGCATCCATAGCATTACCAGCCATTGGCTCCGGCGTGTTTGGTATGCCGAAAGATGTGTGTGCTAAGGTAATGTTTGATGCCGTTGAGGAGTTTGTCAGACAAGGCGATCCAAAGAAGAAAACGATCACCGACATCAGATTCGTGAACATAGATGATCCCTCAGTGCAAGCATTCAGAAAGGAGTTTAACTCTAGACATGGAAATGGCCAAGGGCATACTGGCAGTTCGTAAATAGCTGGATGGAAAAGGTTAGTATTGTAATTAAATTTGAGTGTTAAGATGTCACGCTGACCCTTTTTTTTTACATAAAAAAAGTCTAATTGACCCTTTGGAAGAGCTCACTTACATTTGCGAATACTGAGAGTTTCAAAATCATCTTTTAGCGCCTTTATGCACTAAATTCATCACCTTTCTTAACCCGTGTCATTCTTTCGTGCAAGTTTTTTTTTGTAGGAAAGGGTATTCAAAGTAAGGCATTCTGATTGGCTCTATATAGGTCATATTTTATCAGCCACTTGATCTTCGTTTTTTTTTTAGCACTATAGCTGCCAAAAGAGAGGGCTGAGAGGTTGTGAATTCTTGGTTTTCACGTGACGTCATCAAAACTCTAAATTAAAATCTAGAAACTGCAACGCTCCAGAGGTTTATCCTTCACTGGCTATTGTTGAAGGTTTTTAGCTCGATAGCAGCCGCCGTCTTCAAGATAGACCATTTTCAATTTCGGAATTTCACGCCACACGACATCAAGATGGCCGCCAGAAGGCTGTCAAATATGCTTTAAAAAAATGCCTCATCCTGAGTTTTTTATAATCTGAACAGTTGAGGTTTTGCGAGAAGTGTTTATCTGAATGTTTACTTGTTTATGAGAGTGATCTGACTGCCTTTTATAGCATGTTGGTGCCCATCTGCATTGGCACCAACATGCGTTTTAATACTGTGCTCTGTAAATTTGTGTGGAACATTTTCGCGGATAACTTGAGTACGGAGTACCGTACAAACCAGAGACTTGGACAAACAGAATATCTAGTAATTTTCTACAACCTATAATATTCTTGATTTTTTTTTTTTTTTTCACTCTGTAGTTTTGGATATACTTTTTGGAATTGGAATTTATTGCCCTTGAGTGGTTAGTGAGCGCCGTTTCTTTCGCTCCAGTTGAGATCGACAAAACAATTTGTTGACCCTACCCCGATGGAAACATTTTTCTCACAGGCGATCATGTGACCAGCCTCATCCAGGGTCTCTCTCCTCGACGACAAGGGAGGAAAAAGAGAGAGGGCCTGGGAACGAGGTTGACTGGTAAAACAATCAACTTATTCATTGGCGGCGAACTATTCTGCTTGTTTTTGGTTACTGATGGCAAAAAAAAAACCTGGTTCCATCTTATTGACCAGACCAACCAAATAGTCCCTGTCTTAGTTGATCAGGACGATTGCGATCGACGCGACCTCTATGATCTGATACACCGTGTTAATAACGTTATCCCAAAATCATTACTTTATCGTACCCTGACCCATGCTCGATTTCCAGCTGTTTTGTGAGGCTGCGTTCCTTGCCCCGCCAGGATGACAACCGGACTCTTAAAACGGCTTGAAATCGACCTTAACCCAGACCCGAACCCTACAATCTGCGATCGATGCAATTATATTTAAGACAAATACCGCCCGGAACGCCCCAGTCGTCCAAATCGCTTTTTTTTTCTTTCCTTTTATTTATTTTGTTTTTTAGACGACTGGGGCGATTCAGAAAAAAAAGACTATCTGTCCAGACCAGGCTTAAAGTAACAGCATTAAATGTTTCTTTTTTTTATTTAAAGGTTTGGATATCCCGACCCAGACCACCTGCGGCGACCAATTAAGAGTTGTTTGCTATTGGAATTTGCGATCGAAGAACACCATCTGTGCTGCTCTGGAGTACTTAACTGAGCTTGTAGTGGCATTTTCTGGTTCGTGGACAATCGTCAAATATTTTTAAAAAAACTTAGAAGTAAAGTTAGTCTAGCTGGTTGTTTATCAGAGGAGATTGGAATTAGAAGGGGCCCAGGTGATGTTAATGAAAGAAGAAGAAACGAAACTACATGATTTACTGTGGTCTTTTAGATAAAAGAAGAAAAATTAGATGAGAATTATAAATTGTGCTGTTGGTCACTGTGTTGACTCGTCTGGCTCTTTTTGAGAGCATGTTTGCTAGATATGTCCAAGGTTGAGTGGTAATCATGCACAAAGTGTCCAAATTGATAAAAGTTCACCAAAAAACAGAAATTTCGGTCAAACAAAAAAAAAAAAAAAAAGAAATGTCACATAACTCAGTCAAACGTGAGAACTACTTATTACTAAACAATACTTGCGTTTAATCCTGGACAAAAGCGATGATTGCTTTGCTTTAGAATATGATGTAACCAGCCTGGCTGTACATATTCAGCTGAAGCTATGACCACTTTCAAAATGGTTGAGACACTCTTCTTAAAAAATGCCTTTCCCTTTATAAATTGTTCAAAGACACAGAAAAGAAACAAATAAATTAGTTTCTGATCCCCTCCTCCGGCCCTGCTTTCAAAGTTGTTGCTTAATTAACTGAATGTAATGCCTGCAGGTTAGCAACCTTAAGGAGCTTAAAGAAACCACAACGGCCACCGGGCCACGGCATCGAGAACGTCACAAAACAAAAGGTTTATGAGTCGACAATAGCTCTGAACGTATTTGAAGTCTTGGTACACTCCTTACATATTCAGCCTGATTGAGAGGAGGGAAGGGGGTGGATAATAACGGTCTAGTATCTCAATACTTTTTGCAAGCAGTTGTAGTTCTTAAACCGATACGTCTGGATATTTGCGAGATTCTCAGGTAAAATATAAATTCATTTTTCAATCGGCGTTGTAGTCGCCGTTGCCGTTGTCATTGGTTAAGCTCCCTAATGGCTGAAGAGCGGGACACTTGCTATCGCGGTAGAGTGTACACTTAATACTAAACTCATTCAATAGATAGCTTACTTTTGTATCCTACAAAACGTATTTGATAAAAACAGCGGTTCTTTTTACGTTTGCCAATCGAGTTGAAGGAAATGGCAGCTAAGGGCTTTGCAACCGCAGATTAAACCCTAGCTACAGCAAACTCTAGCAATCTAATGACACTTTGCTTAAAAGACGTCACGTTTCAAAACAAACAAAGGTGATTTACTACAGTTTCTCAAAGAAACAACTACCCGTGCTAAATTTTGAACAACGCCTGCCGCACGCACGTAATCCCTGGGGAAAACCAAACACGATATGAAATGAGTTCAAACTTCTAGGTAGGTATTAGACGTGGTGTGCAGATAACATTCTGTCAGTTCTATGAAGGGGTCTCTTCTTAATATGTAGTAAAAAGGCGAATAAAAGTAGGAAAAACTCTTGAAGATGCACTATCTTGTCTCTGCGTTGGTGGCTTGTGTGACATCCAGTCACACCATATTAGCGCACGCACTAAAGTTGAAGGCATTCGCCAGCTTCACCAATGATCATGAGCAATATTTAACGGTAAATAACAGGGGGGGGGGGACCCTTCTCCCGCCCTCGTAAGGCAATCAGAGCGCGCGCTTTGTGTTATAAACCAATATAGTTGCCGACAAGCCGATTATCTTTAATTGACAATCGTTTTTTTTTTTTTTTTTTTTTTTTTTTTTTTTCATCAGGGAATTGAAAGGTCAATGAAGTTTGCTTCTCTCCATTCTCTGTAGCAATGCATAAGCAAACGGGTACATGCCAAAGGTGCACGTTTATCGAGTTAAGGATGCTATCAGGGTTGCTTTTTGGCTAGGTCAATTCAAGCGATTCGTACCCTTCTCAGGAGCTCTTTCCACTTTCTGGCGTACATCCATGAAAAAAAATTTAAACGCACGCTGAAGGATGTGTCGTTCCCGTTCATTTTCTTTATAGTCTCTTACCTCCTGCAAGTATAGCATTTTATCGAAGTCAACGTCACGTGAAAAAAAACGTTGGCGAATTTTCGATCGCTACCCTCTCTCCTTCCGTTTTTCCCGCGAGCGCATATCGAACATCGTGTGAGGTCATTTTTAATTTCAGCATGGGCATTTAATAAACGAAACTCCGCAATTTAATCGCGGCTGAGCTATGAGGGCGACAAGTTCGGCACGTTCTGAGCATGTTCGCAGCATGTTCTATTAATTTTGGCGACGAACTCTTTTGCTTGTCCTGTGGTCACTGATGGCAAACACATAACGGCAGGTTCCATGCATCTTATTGTCCAGATCAACCAAATAGTCCCAGTAGTGTCAAAATACAGAGCCAAGCAATCGAAATGATCAGAATGTCGCACTTCTAGAACAATCGCGACGACCCGGACGTCGAGAACGATCACCCACAATCACAAGTACAGTGCAAGTAATCAATTGCAGCGGAACCAGTCTTAGGCGATAAGGACGATCGGCGCATAGTAATGCACTGAGTTATTCCAAAATCATTCCTCTTCCTGTGCGTAAGGATGAATTGCTTTATGGTAATCGATGAAAAGTTTCCAAACAGACGCAACTAAGGCAAAGAAAACATACAGGAATATATACAACTGCGCAAAATCGCAAGTCTCGCTTTTCGACAATCGTCAGCCATTTTTTTAAAGGCTCCCGCCAAAATTATTCTTTCGGACCCAGGCCTAAACCCAGCGATTTCTGCAATCGAGGCAGTTATGTTTAAGACAGCCCCCACCCCCACCCCCTACCACCCCACCACCACCACCGGAAACGCCGCAGTCGTCCAAATCCAACAACGTTCGTCAGATATTATTAATGGCTTAAAAGATACTAGCTGTTGTTTATCAGAGGGCATTTGAATAAGAAGGGGCACAGGTGATGCCAAAAGAAACAAAACTACTTGGTCTTTTAGATAAAAGAAGACAAAGAAGATGATAATTATAAAGTGTGCTTTTGGTCACTGTGATGACTTGTCTGGTTCTTTTTGAGAACATGTTTGCTAGATATGCCTGAGATTAAACGGTGATGAGATGTACGTAGCTCTTAATAGGCATTACAGAGTGTCTAAACTGATAAAAAAATACATATGACAATTTTGTCCACCTGTACCTTCGTTTGTATTTGCTGTGTTCTTGAAATGTTCCTTCACTGTTGAAGCGGTTATTTTTATATTTCACCGAATTTTATGGCATCTCCCATGCCTAAATTTGGGTAAGGCCTGGTTTAAACGCCGCATTTTACATGCGCCGAATCAAATTGCCGAATTAAGTGCATGTATAATGCGACGTTTAAAACAATTAAATTTGGCAGATTTGAATTAAATGCGAGTTCAGTCGAATATTCGACTGTTCCAGTTTCATTGCCGGTCATAGCCGTTCTTTGCGGAACAACAACGGGAAATGATCAGATTTTGCGCATTGCGGACAACCTAAACCACGACGGATAATTTGGGTTTTATATTTGGAATTGAACGTTCAGCAATTACATGCGACACAATTAAATACGACGTTTAAAACCAAATGCCGACTTTTTTTAATTGGAGTCGACTCGAAGTAGTATTGTATTCGGCGCATGTAAAATGCGACGTTTAAACCAGGCCTAAAATCCGTGACGCAGCTCCTTTTAGATGCTTTAAAAATCGTTAAGATTTTGGCGTCTTTAACAACGTCTCCAATATTCTTAATCAAAGCGGTGGAAAAAGCGTAACGTTTGTAGTAATGCGGGCAAAGGATTTTACATCTAAAATTTTGGTGTCGTTATTGTTTTTACGCCAAGAAATTTAAGTTCAAGCATAGCCCACAGATAAGGGCATGAACATTTTTGACTTTCTGTTTCAGCCTTTCTAGGAGGACTACTTCAGTGTGTAGTTCACATTTTTTTTTTTTGATAGAATCTACGGAAGAATAGCTGTGCCATTCTTAATTACAGCCAAAACGTGCGGGATTTCTTGTCGTAGTAAAACGCTTTACTGACGGCCATTGCTCTTTTCCGAAACGTGGACCTCTCGGGAAAGAGAGCAATTTTTTGATTGGCTTACTTCGATGCCAAATGGCGTCGGTTTTAATTGAACAAGCGTTTTCATTGGCTTATTTGGATCCGAAAATGGCATCAGCTTTTCGTTTCATTTCGCGAGTTTACTAACTTCTACTAAACTGTTATGCTGCTTTCACCAAAGATGTATCGATAGATGTAATCTCCAAAGCAAAAGGAATTCTCTGAGCTACTAGAAAATACTTGGAGTTGGAAGACAATTACTAGTAATTTGGATCAACAGCCTGTGTGTAAATCCTGGTTCCCATATGCCGCCGACCTACCTGCGACATAGCCGCCGGTACATGCCTAGCCTGCGTAGCTGGCGGGATTGCATGCTTTGGTCTTGGCCGCCAAGCAGCAAGGGGTTGCGGGCTTCGCTTCGTGCCCGCTAATCCTGCCAGCTGCGCAGGCTAGTACATGCCTGGGATACTGCTCTCATAAAATGCAAGGCTGACACTACGTAGAAACGAAAAGCCTTAACGGGACTTACCACATGATAGAGTCCAAACTGAAAGTCAAAAATGCAAACTCTGGACAGCTGTTTCGACCTGATTGGGTCTCATCAGCAGAGTGTATGCCGCACAGAATAGAACAACTAGCGTGAAGACAGTTGTAATCGGCACAGCTGTCCAGAGTTTGCATTTTTGACTTTCAGTTTGGACTCTATCATGTCGTTGTCCCGTTAAGGCTTTTCATTTCTGCGTAGTGTCAGCCTTGCAGTTTATTGTCTTTGTATTTTATTTTTGGCTGATCAGAGCTGTCAGTAGCTCCTGCGTACACCAGCAGCATTTTCGTCCTCGGTCCCTTGCTTTCATTTGTCATTCTCATAAAATATCTTTATCGCCGGCGTTCATTTCCGTTTCGTAAACGGTCGATGCCATTTTAAACGGTCGATGCCATCATTGGTAACCAAGCTTTTCAGAATGGAAAGTGTCATATCTGCTCTATTTTAGGCCTGGATAAGGTCGAAACCGTGCTTTGATTATTAGATGAAATTAGGCTTAGAGAAGACGATTATTAAATCTAAGTTAGATTCACGCTTAGGTTAGGGATAGGGACAGGGTTAGGGTCATCTATTATACATGTAACAGTAAGAAAGACACCTTATATATATTAAATTTTTCGGGGAGTTGGCGGATCAACGTGGTGGTGTAGTGGTGAGAGAGGGACGCTAGCATGCCAGAGGTTCCAGGTTCGATTCTCGGTGCTGACGCACAATTTTCATTTTTCTGTTTAGTAGAAGAAAAATTTGATGACTATGAAAAAATTTCTAAGTGTCGCTAAAATGGCACCGACCGTTTACGAAACGGAAACGTGCATCGCCGACGTTCTGAAAAATTCACCTAAGTGCCTGCGAAGTTGAACTCAAGTTAATTTTGCAGGCATGCCGGTGGTAAACACCTGCAATGATCTTTATTGCCGGCGCGACTAGGTCGGCGGTATTTGAGAACCTGGCTTAAGGTAAACTGAAGTAGATTTTCAACACTCAACACACATTTGTAACCGTCGATTTAAAACAGCCAAAGCCTCTTTGTTACTTTTATCTTTTTGTTTGGATTTGCAAGCATAAAAAGTGTTTCTCGGGCTCTTTCTAGTGTTTGCATTTATTTACGGATTGCCGAACAAGCCACTAATTACAAGTGACTGTTATTTTGCAAATACCCTTTAGACCATAAATCTTACATTAGGACAGGAAGAAACTTATAATTAAGATATATTTGAATCTTAAATTAAGACGAAAAAACAGCATACCTGGGCACCTCGTATTTCATGAGATGTTACGCAACTTAATTTAAGGTCAAGACAATCTTATTTTAAGGAGGCTCGCAACGGTTTCCAGCGCTTTCCAGGTCTTAAACTTTGATGGGTCAGTACTACAAATCTTTATCAGTTGCTGCAACAATAATGATATCGACCAAATGTCCAATCATTGCTAAATAAGTTGTGGTCATTTTCATGACGTCACTGGTTACTATAGCAACAGTTTTGCCTGTTAAAAACACCCTTAATTTTCCCTTTAAGTGCTTATAACTCAAAAACGAGTCCGGTGACCCCCATTTTTTATTATTGAATAATAATTGGCATGTTAAGATGCAACTTTTTGCAAAGTTAAAAAAATTTCTGCGTAGCGGTTTCAGAGCCACCTTAAATTTTCGAAAATTTAAGGTGGCTCTGAAACCGCTCCGCAGAAATTTTTTTAACTTTGCAAAAAGTTGCATCTTAACATGCCAATTATTATTCAACAATAAAAAATGGGCGTCACCGGACTCGTTTTTGAGTTATAAGCACTTAAAGGGAAAATTAAGGGTGTTTTTAACGGGCAAAACTGTTGCTATAGTAACCAGTGACGTCATGAAAATGACCACAACTTATTCAGCAATGATTGGACATTTGGTCGATATCATTATTGTTGCAGCAACTGATAAAGATTTGTAGTACTGACCCATCAAAGTTTAAGACCTGGAAAGCGCTGGAAACCGTTGCGAGCCTCCTTAAGAGGATTTCAAATCTTGAGTTAAGATGATACTTCTTAGATAAGAAAAAGTTCCCATCTTACCTCGGCACCAGTCTCAAGGTGAAAAAATGTCTTAATTTTTTTTCGCCGCCGCCATGTTTACGCTGCTGAAAATGGATAACAATGGCTTTTAGTTCCCGGAGAAATATTCGACACCAGGATTATTGTTCGAATATCGTCTGAGTCCATCGTCTTGAGGATCGAGCGATCTGAAGCCATTTTGTTACCGTGTCTGTGATAATGGACGTTGTTATTTGTGTCGAAAGAACTGGAAGAAATCAAGATAGGCTTCAACAACAACCCGTCATGAAAAGGTCAACCTGTTTGCATAAATTATAGGGACAGATTCGGGGAATCCCCGTTCAAAATAAACGATTACCTATCGTTTCTGAAGTGAAAGGATGCGACTGGAAACCGAAAGTTAAATTCCTGATGCAATCAAGGCGGAATTTGGAAACTGTAAACTCCACCGCAGGCAATTAACGTAATTTGAGGAGTTTTATTTTCAGTTTTTCTCGGAAATGGGACAAACAATGACGGCATTTCTTAGAAAGGTATCAAGCATCAGGGTGCAACTGCTACTGGCCCATGGCAGGTCAACATCAGCCATAGCAACCAATCAGGTTCCAGTGAAACTGAAAGCTCTTAATATGTAAAAATCCCCGTTCTATAAACAATTTGCATTTCCGGCCTTCTCCAAGGATCGAAGGATGTTTTACTCTATTTCATGGAGACATGTCCTGATATCTTAGGAAATAGGTATGGATAGTCGGCGGATTTTGGTCTCTGGATTTCCAGATGGCACAACAGAAACGCAGCTTATGATTTACTTTCAATCTGAAAGAGATTCTGGTGGTGGCGACGTAGACAGCATCGAAATTGATGGAGGACGAGCCTTTGTCACCTTTGAAGATGCAGAAGGTACTTAATTGAAATTTGTTTCGTAAGGTTTCAATGAAGAAAGCGATATTCATTCAACGTATTGCATTGTTGTTAAGCATAAAACGGTTTCTTTACCAATTTGAATGGTATAGAATTTCTCAAGTCTTACTCAAAGACAGTGATAGCATCGTGTTTAACGTGTTATGACTTGCAAAAGAGCTTTTTTGATATACAAAACTGAGCTAAACACTGTAGAAAAATTTCACCCTGAGCGATGATTTTGGCTTGGAACACCATGAACACTGCCTGAGTGAACAATTATTGAGCCCTTGGTTTTCGCGAACTTATTCAAATTTATCTCGGTGAAGAAAATCCTTTTGTTCTGGCTTAAAGAAAAGCTGGTAGTACTAGTCATCGACAAACTGAAGAATTGTTATCCAAAGGTCGCGAAACGACGCCAACAGCGGTTCTCTGCTGTCAATGAATACAGTATTCCTACAAATATAGTCGACCATGATGTCCGTCGTTATTTCATCGTCAGCCAAATCCTTTATTAAAATCCCTGAGTGACGCACGCGCATACGTCAGACACTATTGTCTTGATCATTTCAAATTTTTGTTTTCTTTCCATATTTCGTTTTCGCAACTGATAGCCGCAGCACGGGTATTTGGTCGACCCAACCATCGTTTTCAAAACTGTTCACTTGAAGTGGCTCTCTTGCCTAAACGTGCGGCTTCAAACCCATGGCAAGACGAGAGTACGTCTCCGAAGAATGATGACAGCGGACCAAGTGAGCCTCAACGATGGACTGACCATGGTGATGCATCAAGCAAGGTAGGTTTCTCTTGAAGTAATGTGTACACATGAAAGAGTCATATTAGAAAAGCGAAATTTTTCCACGCTTAATTGTTTTCTTTCCTGGATAAATAGTAGGTGTTTTTGAAAGTATACTTACCTTCGATTAAACTGAGATTCAGCCGTTAAAATTGGTTACTGGTCGGAGAAAACGGCTGAGAACTAGGCGAGGGAAGGAATCAAAAAAATGACAGCCCCAGCAAACTCTTCTACGTAAAAACGAAGCCTCTGTCGCGAAATTTCCTTAATCTGTTTTTATAACAAGCAA
Organism: Meandrina meandrites; assembly: GCA_963693305.1. Classification (NCBI taxonomy): domain Eukaryota; kingdom Metazoa; phylum Cnidaria; class Anthozoa; order Scleractinia; family Meandrinidae; genus Meandrina; species Meandrina meandrites. The sequence goes on along the minus strand of OY855903.1, from coordinate 2,731,584 downwards.
TAGACAAAGCTAAAATTAAAAGTAAAACGGCCATCAAAAATAACTTTTGCTTAACCTAAATAAAAATTTGAAGATTTCTGTAACACGGTACCCTTGAACCCTTTTAGAGTTTTAAAGTTACTTTTCTTGCAGCTGTTTCAAAACCAACAATTTGATCAAAACAACAGACAAAACAGTGCTGAACTTTGTGAACCGCCTCCTGCTCTTAATGGGACAGCCCCTGGAATAAGCACCAGTGAACCGTCACGCCCACCGCAATGTACAGTCGAAGTATATGGTTTACCACCTGGCGCCTCTGAGGATCTGGTAACGAATTATTTCGAGAACGCAAGGAGATCTAAGGGAGGTCCTGTGTCTGCTGTAGTCATGGAACCTGAACATCAAAAGTGTCTGGTCACCTTTGAATCTCCTGATGGTATGTTCGTCTTTACTCGATTTAATTCATCAATTGTTTTTTTTTTTTCGTCCGCCCGTCCAACACGATCAAGTCGATCGATATAAGTCTTGTATGTTAAGTGTGAGACACGCAAAACAAAAGCGCTTCAGTGCAAGCAAAAATAATTATTAATAATATTACTAAAACATTTATGGAAAATATGGCCAAAATAGTCAAGGTATAGTTAAAATTGGCATTGTTATGAGTAATTTGTTGGTTGGTTTCTAGCGTTCTAGTTTCTAGCGCTCTCCTTCCAATAAGCGCCCCTGGATTGAATGCCCCCACTTGAAGTGGTTTGTTGAGAAGCCTTTCTTTTCCAATAACCGCCTTCATCTCAGTAGTGCTCAGATACGTGCACCTTCGTTATATGCTCTCTTCTTTATACATTCCAAAGTACTGATCTTAGTTTAGTTTTGAGTTAAGAACGACTTGTTTTTAGCTTAAAGATGCATAAATCCACTAAAACAGATTTAACAAAGTTCAGGGTGTCTAGCTTGGGCACACACTTAACATTTCTCACACTTAACATGTCGTTAGAGAAGTCATGGTAAGGTATAGGTGGGATAGTGCATAGCGGCTTGTTTAAACCTTAAAAGGGTTGTTTGGAAGGGATTAATGTTTCATGGCGGGTCGTGATCATTTCAGATGCCCTCAGAGCGGTTGAACACTCCCCTCACATTTTAAGTGGCGCAAGTCTGCAAGTATCGCTGTTTGAAGAGTTGGAAGATGAAAATCGTGTTGACTTTGAAGAAAACATGGAAGCGGAAGACGGATCTACTGATGAAGATGACATCACCATAATTGTGAGTGGTATATTGCCTTCTACTACTGGAGACGCCGTGATAAATTACTTCGAGAATTCAAGGAGATCTGGTGGAGGTGAAGTTTCTAACATCGAGTCATCTGACGATGGGGAAACTATAATAACGTTTCTTGAGGTGAAAGGTGGGTCTGGTATTGCTTTTTCTTTCCTCCTTATCTAGAAGTATAAAATATACGTAACGTATATCTTTGTATGTAATGAGTTGTCGAACTACTGAAAAGTATTAAAAGAACAATGCAAAAATAATAATTATAATAAAAACAATATATAATTATAATAAGAACCTTCCCAGAATCCTTTTCAACTGAAAAATCGTAAATGTCAAATAACTTGGTCAGTTTGAAGCCTGCAGTAGTACTATGTCGTATACAAATAACTCTTACCATAAACTACTTCTCATATGAGACATAGGGTGACGACGTCATTAGTCACGTGACTTTGCTCAGAAGTTCGTTTTTTCTAACTATGACGAAAATAGTTTGTACTAAAAAAGCAGTCAATGCAGCTTGAAGCACATTGGCGTGACTGCCCAGGAACCGAACAAAATATAAATATTAAGGGAGCTATGTGCAATTTTCAAAAAGTGGGAGTCTGGGTACAAGTGCGTATCTGGCGTTGCATTAAATGTAAAGAAACAACAAAGTAGAAGTTAGTAGATACTTCCATGCTAAATCCATTTTTAACACTTTCATCGCTATGACGTCATCGGTCACGTGACCAGAAAGGACCACAATTTTAAATTCGCTTGAAAACTTTACTAGAATCTTTCTCTTAGGATATTTTTAAGCGATTACTTTTTCCTGAAAATGTAAGGCAGTGAAAAGTACAATTGAAAAGTTTATTGGCTTCCTGCTCAGCGACCATTTGCGGTAGAAACAAAAGAAAATTTTGCCAAAGGCAGGAGTGTATGCTCTTTATGATGGCGTTGTCAGTTTCTTCTCATTTGAATTGCTTTTGGCCAGGATGGATTTTATTTCTTTCAGACGAAAGAAGTGGACCCTGGGAGAAGTTTAGCAGCAGCCCCTTCCCCTCCACCTCCCCCTCCCCCTCCCCCTCCCCCTCTCCCTCTCCGCTGCTAGGGGATTCCCGGTGGTCCGTATTGCGGGCTCACGATAAGAAAATGTTCAAATTGGCGACGAGTTATATAGTTTGAGTTATATAGGGTAGTTTTGCCGATGTTTTTCCTTCTTGACGCGATCACAACGAGTTTCCAAACACGGGGTATTCTTCTTCTATTCGTATTCCCGATAACGAAGAATATGTAATGAGGAGAAACGGCGAGGGAAACGTTTCGCAAACATTTCGTACAGAAAGTTACAGGGACCTGAGGTAAGCGTCTGTCATTGTACAACGATTTTATTTTGAACACTGGTTTAAGCTTATGTATTCGACGATTATCCTGTGTGAGCATATATAAAAGTGCTAACGATAAAATCGTGCAAACTGGAATTAAAGCCGAGCTCGAAGGAAAAAAAGATTTTGAGTGTCAGTCAGTTCCAGATAGTACGCAGCTCTTACAAGGTCTCTTCTGATTGGCTCGAGAGAACAATGTAAAACAATGCGATACTTAAAATTCAACATGGCGGACGATATGAAGAGAGCTAGGAGATACACAAACAAACTGCAAATTTCGAGGGTAAACTGTTGTGAGGAATCGGAACATAAGGTAGCGATCGATCGATAAGGATTGTCAAGGCTTAAGTTAGAGACTTTTGTTGAAAGTCGCTTGTTCTGAATGTAGAGAAGCAGCGATGACCGGATAAGAAAAATAATGAATCACACTCACACTTCATTTGCGGTAATTTTTGTTATGTTGATTTTAAGCTCAGTTTCTAAGCTATGTTATGAGTAAAATATATACTTAAATAAGTGTTTTCATATTACCACCCATTGTAAACGAAACTGCCCGACGATTGCTTAAGATTAAGTTTTTTATATCTCTTAGTCTTATCTAATAATTTTTTCATAATAATCTCAACACTACTGTCGTTATTATAAGTGCCTGATTTTAAATTGTGTTCGTCAAAAATAAACAGTAAATGTGAGACTCGAATCTGTGCAAATTGTCCAAGGTCTATCGATCATACCATAAATTAAAAGCCTAGGTGTTTACTTTTTGCTGAGATATGTATAATGTTACATGCTGGCTTTTCCTACACTCCAGATGCTTGCATTAAAATAGTCACCGTTTGCTACATGCATGTTATGTATTAGTTTGTCTCGATATGTGTACAGGTTTTTCTGTAAAGGTGTAAGATGCAACATAACTAATGAAATCATTCATACAATTTGTTATCACTATGCATGGCTTTATAATAATCGATAATTATTTGTCTCTTATTCATTACGAATCTGTTGACTGATCTTGTTGGATAAAATATTTCCTACTAGACATGTTGCTGAGAAATAAATAAGCCAGGACTGACTTATACAGTTGAATGGCTCAGGGCTCTCAGTGCAAAACTAATTTAATTTTACACATTCAAAAGTTCTCAATTCAAAATGGCACTCTCTAGACCAGTCCAAAGTATAATGTCTATAATCCACATGCCAAACTGAAATGCACACATGTACCTATTAATACTAATTCTTTTGTGAAAAATTTTGACTCGTGATGATCACGATTTGTTGGTTGCTGAAAATAGCAAGAATTAATTTTGCTACTTCCATGTTATTTAGAATTTATCTTACCAAAGGTTTTTTGCAGGTTTTCCAAGTATGTGTATGATTTTTTAAAAGGCTAGACTAGTGAGCAGCACTGCGAAAGTGTAGTTGTAAAACTTCTTTAATACTCCAACGCATATGCGTTTCATCCGACTGTTGCAGACTTCTTCAGGGAGTTTTAAAAACTTGTATTTATACATTGGTGTAAACCGTATAAATAATTTTTACGGATTTATAAGGAAACCACCTTAATTTTTTGGCAAGGCGTGACTAAGGTGTAGCATATGTGTGACATATTTATTTTTGGGGACACAGATTTAGTACTAAATCTGTGGTCCCCCAAAAATAATTACTTAAATAGATTAGCTAAAGTAGCTGTAGATTTGTAACGGACAGTACCAGAGAAGGTTGGACACAGGCCGGATTGCATTATGATAGACGTAATAAACCAATCAAGAGTGGATATTTTCTCACAAGTCTTCTGGGACTTGCAAGTGGTATTCTTGCGTGAGACAGTACATTTAAGGTCTGGTAGTATCTGACTAATACATTCTTGATACAAGCATGACTACAGTTAAAAGTGGTCTTAAGGTGGCTGAACACTGTTTTTGCACACTCTGCAGTCTTCATTGCTGATGCAAGGCATGGTGCCAATAGAGCAAAGCTTTGTTCCATGTTGGTCCTATGGTCCCATGTGGTTTATTGTTCTTAAAATGATACAGGTGTCGGGAATGCCTCCAATTGTTGCCCAACAAAAACTCACGTCACTTGTGAACAAACTGATTTTATATTCACTACTTCACATCACTGAGTTGATCGCTTCACAGAGTTCGCATCACTGATTTTCATAACTTACAACGTGCAACTTATTACATAACTATCTGTCAATCAAAAATCTTAACAATACTCGGACCCAGTCTCCGACACAGGTTTTAGTCTTTTGTTAGAATAGAATGTCAGAAAAAATTAAGATACAAAGAAGCGCATGCGTAGTTGCTAAAAAAATGAGATTGGATCAGTTTAGCAGCTTTCTCGGAAATGCACATATTTCTCGAGAACCACTCGTTTGAATTTCATAAAATTTGGCAGGAAGATACTTCAGGAAACAGGGAAGTGAATTATTTCAAAGAATCTGAAATTTAACAGAGAAAACTGTAAATAATTCAGTGAGCCTTTAACAGAGGATAGCTAAAAATCTCTCCGTTGAAATATTATTAGAATAGTGTAAAATGCAAGCATTGTTACAAGTTTGTTACGTGCAAAGAAAGGAGAAAATCTGACGACTAAATTTTCTGCAAATATATAAAACCCGATTTTTAAGGTGAATTTATATTCTTTCATGTTACCATGGCAACGGAACACACGTCAACTAAAACATCAAAATACGGAAGTCTATCTTTTTATCTTATGTCTTGCTAATGTTTGGGACCCAGGGATAAACGATTTTGGAAAAATTGCAAATGACTACAGACCTATGCACGATTTTTTTTTAATGAAATCTGCTTCATGCACAATTTGCTATAATAATTGAATTTATTAAAAACAGTGCTACCAGTATTTTGATTCATTAAATACATAGCTGTTAACGTTAATTTGCCATTTATTTATGACATAAAGAGTAAATGTGTAGTTCCAGAAAATATCCATACCCCTACCACGGAGGGAATTCCAGCTAAGACCCCCCTCCTCTCCGGAATTTCCATTTTTGTGTAGACTTAAGTGAAAATTTGTGAAATTTATATACCTGTCAGGCCCGTAGGAATTGTGAGGTGAGGGGACCCAAACGTTAGCACTGATTGTGACGGAATTAAAATCGGCAGGGGTAATTTTGCGAACACCGAACGCGAAACGAAAATCACTGAGAGCTATTCGTAAACAGGCTAACTTGGGCCTTTTTTAGGCTAACCTGAGCGATAGTCAGGCTAGCCGGAGTGCTTTTTAGTTTAACCTGAGTGCAAGGTACACTCCAGTTAGCCTGAATAGTACTCTAGTTGGTTTTTTGCTGGTTTCCGTGATTTCGGTTCACGTTCTGCGTTCTGTGTTGAGCATTCTGCGTTCAGCGTTCGGCAAATTACCCCTGCCTTTTAAAATGGTTGGGAGGTCTATTTCCGTTGGGGGTTCTGGGGAATCCTCCCCCGGGAAAATTTTGAAAATCTAGATATACTCTAATGCCATTTGGTGCATTTTGGAACACTTCTCGAGAAGAATTATAACTCTGGTTTAATATCAAAATGCGGCCCATCTTGTGCATGAAATTTTTTGTTTGGGTTTTTCCTTGCATGACTCTTTTTTCCCCATCCCCCCATCACTTTTCTTATGGTCCGTCCCTAAACTCTGAGATGTTTCCAGAACTTATCCCTAGTCGTTGGAAGAGACTGAAAGGTAGAACTGTTTCTAGCATCTCTCTGTGGGGGTCCTGCGTAAATGAAGGCCTTCTTATTGCTAGAAGGGTAAAATGACTCGTAGGGTATGTACAAATATTTGTTCAAAGTCTTCAAAGGCTTCTTGAAAATTGCAACACCCTATATGAAGTACCTCTATAGAGAAATAAATCAAGAAATGAAATGCTGCTGTCGCTAATACAACAAGTAAGCTTGATATATTCAATCAGTTTTGTCATTGAGCATTGAGAGCTCCTAGAAATTCTAGAAGTGTATCTTTAGGCCCTCCCCAGATAAGAAAGATGACAGTAAGGTAATCTCTAAGGACGGTAGGCATATGTATTTTCTTGTGATGTAAGAATGAGAGGCAGCCATTGTGCGTGCGTGAAGTCCGAGCCGAAGGGGGACTGATTACAAAAAGCTGAATTTTTCACAAATAAAGAATCGAAGTGAAATGATTTTTCTGTAGTGTTTATCATTCGAAAATGAAGAAATGAACTGATTTTTCTGTAGTGTTTAAGGTAAAACTGCTTAAGGTTACTGATAACCTTTTCGGGTGCCGTTCGGAAAATGTTTCGTTCGCGCGTCATTTTCGGTGGAACCATAGATAACTATATATCTATGGAAAGGTTATGAAATGTAGGATCCAAATACGTAAAAATATTGGAAATTTTTCACTTTGGTTAGCGCGCGCGTGCCCTCAAACTTGAAACTATCGATGTTCGCTTCGCTGAATTACCCGCATCCGCGTTACCTCTTACATCAAAACAAACTGCACTATATCCATCAGCACTTGATAGGCTACAAAAGTGTGTCGCGCATTTTGGATCTTTCTGAGAAAATAGGCCCTAAAGTTGGCCAATAGGAAATTTTTAGTTTCGCGTCACGCAAAGAGGTGTCACAGGAAAATATTTCGAATATTTTTAAAGCCCGACAAACTTTTGTGCACCAACATCTCATGATCATTTTGGCCAAATTTCGTAAAAATCCGACAAATCTACATACCCTATTAATTCATTTGAAGAGAGGTTATTCGTGGAAAAATAAACCCCGAGTTTTCGGGCAGAAAAGGTTATATTAGTTTTCACACCTCGTGAACGCGGGCGTGAATGCGGCCCATGCCGCCGACCAATAAAAATTCAACGTACAGAAAGTCTCAATCTCCTGGGTGTCACAATTGACTCCAAACTTAACTTCACTGATCATATAAGCTCAATTTGTAATAAGGCAAGTCAAAGGATCGGCGTTATCATGAGACTCAGAAACTTAATTCCAACAAAGGCTAAGCTAGTTCTATTTAAATCAGCAGTCTTACCGTACCTTACGTACTGTCATTTAGTTTGGCACTTTTGTAGATCTAGTGCCCGGGGGGGGGGGGGGGGGGGGGGGGAGGGGGCACTCCCTTATAAGGGCTTAACGGGGACGTGCGGCCCGACAGGGTATGGTTTTCAGGATTTTTGTCTTGAACGGGGTATCTATTTCGCCCCTTTTTGTCTTAAACGGGGCATCTTTACATGGACCAACGCCTTAAACAGGATAAGCAAATATGTTTATTTTATAGGGACTTGGCCACAAGCTGAATTTTTACAAGTTCTTCCTTAGTGTTGACTTCCATTGACTTCGGTATTGATATCAAGCTTAATTCCCGATTGATTACGCTACAACAAATGTCTTAGACAGGGTATCAAAAATTGGCATTCTGTCTTAAACAGGGTAGGAAAATCAGAGATTCGTGTCTTAAACAGGGTCAGGGTTTGGGCGGCCGGGCCACACCTCCCTACCCGAGATTCTGTCAAGTACCCCCCCCCCCCCCCCCCCCCGGGATCTAGTGACGCGCGAAAACTAGAAAGGCTGCAAGAAAGAGGATTGAGGGCGGTTTATAGAGACAAGCTTTCAAGCTATTCACAATTACTCAAAAGAGCTGAGTTACCAAGACTCATGAACAGGCGCTTGCAAGATATTTGCATCCTAATGTACAGAGTGAGGCACAGGCTATGTCCTACTTATATTTGTAATATTTTTAATAATCATAACTCTTCTTACTTTTTAAGACAGTCAGATTTTTCCACCCCAAGTTTTAATACTGTTACATACGGTAAACATTCTTTACGATATCTTGGGCCTAAATTGTGGGGAAAATTATCCCCAGACGTAAGAACAGCTAAAACGTTAAATATTTTTAGGAAACAGATACGTAAACACGATATTAGTCTGCTCATAGACGATGGCTACAAGGGTTGTTCCCTGTGCTCCTCATAATTATTTTAATACAGCTTTAAGTATTTTTAATTCTCTTTTACACATTTTTAATATCTGCTCATCATAATCATTTTATATAGCTTTAAGCATTTTAAATTTTTTTTTATATATTTTTAATATCTGATTATCATAAATATTTTATATAGCTCTAAGTATCTTAAATTCTCTTTTTACATATTATTATATCTGTTAATTGTGTCCCCAAATTAGTATGGGACTTTCCCAGGCTATGTGGCCTTGACACATTAATAAAGTTTATCTATCTATCTCCCCCTGATGTCGCTTGTTACAAAACAGTCTCGAATTCGCAAAAAAGTTATTCGCCGCTCGATCTGCAGCCATTGTATTTGTTATCCGTGGTCTGCGTGGTCATAATGCCAAAAACGAAATCGGGCGCGCGGAATTCGAATGCAACAAGGCAAAGGGGTAAAGGCCGTTCCAAAAAGCAGGAAGCCGCAAGTAGCGTGGAAACACCCACAGTAGACGACTCAAAACGCGCGTTGATCAACGAATTGAATTCACCCGTCCTTCCTTTGTTTCTTCAGTGCTCTTTCACGTTACTGTGCTTACCTAACAGATTCAACAGCTGAGATTTCTTCGCCTCATCGATCGAATCTTTGTTCGCTTTCTTAGGCCCGGGCTTTTTCTTACCTTTACCTCAGGGCGAACTCTCACGTTTCCGCTTTCCTGATCGTTTCTCAACAAATTCGCCTCACATTTCTCCTTGCATGGACCACAAATAAAAAACAAACAAGGGCAAGCAGGGCAACAAGGGCAACAGGGCAACAAGGGCAACACGGCAACAAGGGCAACAGGGCAACAAGGGCAACAGGGCAACAAGGGCAAGCAGGGCAACAGGGCAACAAGGGCAACAAGGGCAACAAGGCCAACTGTCATCATCATCATCATTATCATCATCATCATCATCATCGTCATCATCATCTCATCGTCATCTCATTGTTATCATCATCGTCAGCATCATCATCTCATCGTCACCACCGTCATCATCATATACGCTACAACACCAATAGTGCCAGAGTTACTTTCCTACTTACTAACTTACTTGCTTGCATACCTACTTACACCATACTTCTATCTTCATATATTTCTATGAAAAGGCTTTTCCTTCTTTATTTCCTTTCTTTTTTTCTTTCCTTCCTTTCTTTTTATAATAACTCTACTTTATTCGTTTTTATTTTTATTGTAAATTTCCGTTGACCAATCACAGCGCATCTTGTAAGAGCTGCGTACCGCCTCGTCAGTTCGTCATGGCATGTAATTTGTATTTATGCTTGTCATCTGAATTTTAAGCTACTTCAAATTAATAAGATTCGCATCCTTTCATTATTTAGACGTGAGGAAATGTTTGTCAGAATATTGACCGAGTGGATTATAACAAGTTCTGGTAGTTGTTGATCTCTTAACTGTTATAATGTACTGTTTGGCAACAGGCAAAGTGTTTTCAAGGCTAACTGGATTGCTATTTAGGCTAACTGGAATCTTATGTAGGTTAACTGGAATGGCTCGCATGTTTCATGACACATAAGTGCCATACAAGCCAGAAATTCCTAACCCAATAAATATATAGCCTAACCTCAAGCCACATAAGCTAACTATACTCAGGCTTACTGAAGTACTGTTTAGGCTAACCAGAGAGCTATTAAGACTAACCAGTGTGCTATTCAGATTAACTGGAATGCCTCTCATGACTTGTTGGCTTGCACTTTGTCAAGACCCAAGTTTTTTTTTTTACTTTTGGAAATTAGCCATAGGCGTACGGGCCAGGGGGGCTGCAGCCCCCCCCCCCCCCCCCCAAATTTTGGGCCACTCAGATTTTTGGGCAGCAAAAGAAATTTGGGCAAAGCCAGTTTTAAAAGAAGTTTCCATGTTTTTGTTTTTTGAAGAGATAGATATTTTCTATTTTAACCTGAAGTCAACCTAAAGCCAGTTAAATTCACACGAGACAGTGGTTGCCCAGCACGTGGGGATTTTCTGGTTATTAATGTAGTACATATCCTTGCAGTGATACCTGCTACATCGTGTTCAGCAGAACAATCATTCAGTGCGTTGCGCAGATTGAAAACTTACCTGAGCAACACTGCACCATGGGGCAACAACGTGTGAGTAATGTTCATCGAACTTATTAACATTGAAAGGGCATATGCCAACTCTGTAGTCAACAATGACATGGATCGTATCATTGATATCTTTGGCCGTCGAAATGGCTGAGACAGCTATTTCTTTTAACGTTTTTTATGAGCTCATATGATAGATTCATTCAAAGGGGGCCCAGACGTACGTTGTATTTGATTATATAGTATAGTTTTTCTTTTTGACGTTGTGCTTCTCTTTAGGGGAAGCACAACGTCAAAAAGAAAAACTCGTCTAAACGGCTTTAAACCCACTCCAGAACCACAGGAATGTCAAAATAACGCAAGATAAACATAAGGTAAGACATTTTTATTCAAATCTTTCATACAAGTACTATTTAGAGCAATTTTCAAAGTATTCTCATACATTGTCTTATAACCAAATACAACGTACGTCTGCGCCGCCTGTGATTCATTTGTAGGAATATTTTCACTTCGTAAGTAGACCTATGTTAGAGCATCGTATATGACCCTCGTTTCTTTTCGACTTTTTCGTAAAAATTTGGGCAACTTGCGAAAATTTTTTGGGCAAATGGTTCACCGCCCCCCCCCCCCCGCCCCCCCCCCCCCCCCCCCCCTGGTAAAAAATTGCCCTTTCGCCTATGAAATTAGCCATGTATAAGTAGCTGTAAATTTGATTTAAATAAACTCCTTATTAGTTTTGTTGACAACTTGCTCTACGAGAAAACCAAACAAAAATTTCTGTAACGTAATGTTTTGAGATGAACAGATTACACATTTAATAATCTGACATTTTTCTGCAATGATTACTGAAAGGAAGGGTGCAAAGAAAATTGATTTCTTCCTTGCCTGACTCAGGTAGACTGGGCAAGGTGAAACCATTATATGCTTATCCAAAGACTGATGTTTCTCTGGAAACAACAACAAAGTAAAAATCCATAAATATCATTTTTCTATCTAGCAAGTGTAAAAAATTATTGGATCCAATAGCCCAACATGAAAGCAGTCAGTTTTTTTTTTCACACACTGAAAAAGGCCATTTAATTTTGATATACAGTTTGCATGTTGGAAAGATAGCAATTTCACCAAAATAAATAGTTTTTTTTTGTTTTGTTGCTATTTACAGGTGACTTGAAGACTTTGCAATGACATTCCTCTTAAGTCAACTTGAAAATGAACTCAAAAATACACATTTTGTTAATGTAATAAAATTGTCACAATTGATTCCCACATGTTGCCAGTTTAAACCTGAATATACTTTAGTGACCTTCATAGCTACCGGTATTTACGTAATATGAACCCAGCGTCAATGAGGATAAGTAAGGGATTATGTAATATGGGCATCCCAGAACCCAATTAGGCTACAACCATTCTGGGGCTTGTGACAAAAATATTTTGTTTCAATAAAAATAATGAAATTACAGACAATTTACATAATTATTATCACAGACCATAAAGTTTACTCCAGGTTAATAAGTAAAGACGTCAAGTTTTTTTGCAGCACAGGATTAAGTGTCTTCAATAGTTTAATGGCAGTCTAATTAAAATGTATGGTTCCAAATAATATCCATACCTCCCCCAAGGATGGTTCTTTGGTTTGGACCCTCCTACCCTCTGGAATTTCCAGTATAGCTTCATATTTTCTTTTTAAAACTTGGGTTATTGAGATCACCCCCCCCCCCCCCCCCCCCTTCCCTCCCTCTTCGGAATTTCCAATGACCATCCTTGGGGTGGGTATGGATATTTTCTGGAACTGCACAATATAGGCATTTGCTTATAAAAGTAAGCTGCAGATTGGCTCACACTAATCTATTTTGTTAGCCTTTTCACATTCACCTGTTTTCTGTGGGATATATAATTATATATTGTTTTTACCGGTTTCACTTGTAATAATAATAATAATAATAATAATAATAATAATAATAATAATAATAATAATAATTAACATATTCCATACAAATTGGTATATACAAGGTAAAAGAAAGTAAAAGAAATAAATTATTGAAACCTATTTCAACAGTGTTTACATAATGGCTCCCTCCTGGGTTTCAACGTCAATATCGGTATATGCAAGGTAAAAGTAAATAAGAGAAATAAACTATTAAAACCTATTTGAACAGTGTTTACATGATGGCTCCCTCCTGGGTTTCAACGTCAATATCAATGTTCTTAAAGTCACAAAAGGCTTTCCTTCTAGCTCTTGAACCTCTTAGGCAGATTAGTGCGTATCTTAGTAAAGCGAAGGATGTCCTAGCTCTTATCCAGGAGATTGTTTTAGCATAATGTTCTCCTTTCTTGATGGAGATCAGCTGCGCCAGTCTGGAATGGTATATCAAGCACTCGTTTCCCATGCCGCCTGTTGACGTGAAAATAAGGGGTGTAAAAGTTCCTTGTTCGATAATAATAATAATAATAATAATAATAATAATAATAATAATAATTTTTTTAATAGTACAAATCCTTTATTTACATTTAAAATAGAATAACCTAAAATACAGAATAATACTTTAAGAACGGGTACAGTGATCTATGTACAGTAAGAATCAGTGGTTTGAATCACTTCCTAGATTGCTGGTGCGCGATGACGTATTTTGGTACATGTCTATGTGATGAATGATTCTTCACACTTATTTAAAAGATTATAAAGTTTTAAAGCATCACGGCATATTTTCTTTCACAGACTTCTGCAATGCATTCAATCGCGCATCAATTTCCATGGTAAAAGTAAATAAGAGAAATAAACTATTAAAACCTAATTTGAACAGTGTTTACATGATGGCTCCCTCCTGGGTTTCAACGTCAATATCAATGTTCTTAAAGTCACAAAAGGCTTTCCTTCTAGCTCTTGAACCTCTTAGGCAGATTAGTGCGGATCTTAGTAAAGCGAAGGATGTCCTTGCTCTTATCCAGGAGATTGTTTTAGCATAATGTTCTCCTTTCTTGATGGAGATCAGCTGCGCCAGTCTGGAATGGTATATCAAGCACTCGTTTCCCATGCCGCCTGTTGACGTGAAAATAAGGGGTGTAAAAGTTCCTTGTTCGATATCCAAAACCCTCCTCGCGTAAAGGCGCTTCTTCTCGTTCTCATGATTGCGGTATATCTGTTGGAGCTCTAGGTCCCTATACGAATCAGCATTAGGGTGACAAACCCTCACGTCAAAGAATGCTGATCGTTGGCTCTCCCGGAACCCGCGCGCATGAATATCCAATCTTGCATCTGGAGCTCGATTAGAACCTCTTCCCAGCTGTTCACCCGAGATATCTTGCAGGACAGGCTCAATCTCAACATCGGTACAAGCCATATTCAGGAGTTCGGCTTCTAAGTCCCTCAGCTCATTGTGACGTTGGGTAACGAACCCACCTCTCTTGCATAATAATAATAATAATAATAATAATAATAATAATAATAATAATAATAATAATAATAATAATAATAATAATAATAATAATAATTAATAATAACTAAAGGCTCAGGGGGACCATCAGGCATAGACGCCAATGGCTTTAGGAGAATGCTTGCGTGTAAATCATTCAAGAAATCAGGAACCGATCTGTGTGCTTCTATAGCCACAATGGCCAGGAAATTATGCACGGAATATGTTGATCCACTCAGTATCGAGGCAATTCTAGCCAACCGGTTGATTCGAGTCGACCAGCACCTCGTTGAACATCTCACACGATTGGCCATAATAACAATAGGACAAAGGGCACACACAATGCCCCTATCCCTGAAGACAATGAGCAATATTGTTTTAGAAGGCCTCTGAATTTAGAGGTTCACAAGAGGTACTGGACTACTCGTTGATTCCGCTGGATAAAGGTGGGGGTGTGGTCCGGCCGATCGGAGTTGGAGAGGTATTACGGAGGATAATCGGGAAGTGCGTAATGAAAGTAACGAAACCTGATGTTATCGACGCAAGCGGCTCGTTGCAGGTGTGCGCAGGCCACAAAAGCGGGAGTGAAGCTGCCATTCATGCCATGCGTGATACATTTCCCGCCGATGAAACAGACGCTGTTCTGCTTATCGATACCTCTAACGCTCTTAATGCCCTGAACAGAACTGCCGCGCTGCACGATATACGAGTGCTGTGTCCAACCATAGCAGCGTATGCGATTAATACCTACAGGCGTGCTGCGCGACTACTCGTTACCGGCGAGAAGGAACTGAGATCGGAAGAGGGTACCACGCAGGGAGATCCTCTCGCTATGAGCCTTTACGCCATCAGTCTCCAGCCTTTGATAACCCGTCTGCAAATCTTAAGCGAAGCTAAACAGTGTTGGTTTGCTGACGATGCAACCGGAAGTGGCTCTTTTGAAGATCTTAAGAAATGGTGGGATGAATTGCTTGATAGTGGGCCAGCGCTAGGATACTTCCCCAATGCGAAAAAGTGCTGGTTGATAACTAAGCCCGAGTATTTGGCGAGACAATGATCAGCATCACTACTGAGGGACAGAAACACCTAGGAGCAGCTCTCGGGTCAAGATCTTACCTGGAGGAATATGTCGGTGAGAAAGTGGAGGACTGGGTAAACCAGGTCACCAACCTTGCAGCGTTCGCCTCATCTCAACCACAAGCAAGCTATGCAGCCTTTACTTTTGGTCTGCGGCATCGATGGACGTATTTTCTTAGAACGCTACCCGATATCGAGTTTCTCCTGGGACCTCTAGAGCGTGCAATAGCCGATTCCCTTATACCGGCACTTACAGGTCATACATGTACGGATACTGAACGGAACCTGTTGGCCCTACCAGTGCGCATGGGAGGACTGGGTCTAGTCAACCCTATGGAACTTGCATCTCCAGACTACACAGCCTCAACAACGGTGACTGCTCCGCTAGTAGAACAAATTGTATCACAAGTACATGCGTCGCCTGATGACAACACAGTAAGGTCACTGCAACAAGGAGCTCGTAAGGAAAAGGAACAACGCTTGAGTGGCAATTTCGAGGAATTTAAGAGTGATCTTCCTTATAGATCTAAGAAAGCTGTTGAGCTTGCAACAGAAAAAGGGGCCTCAAGTTGGCTGACGGTCCTCCCTCTAAAGGATATGGATTTTACCTTGAATAAGAGGGAATTTAAGGATGCTATTCACCTGAGGTACGACTGGGATATAAATGACACTCCATCGGTTTGCGTCTGCGGCGAAGTCTTTAACACCGACCATGCTATGATCTGCAGGCGTGGTGGCTTCATCATACAACGGCATAATGAAGTCCGCGGTCTGGAAGCTGAAATGCTTAACATGGTCTGCTATGACGTTGAAGTGGAACCAGTCCTACAAGAAATCACTGGAGAGATGCTTCCCAGAGGTGTCAATAAAGCCCCTGACGCTCGCCTGGATATTCATGCACGCGGTTTTTGGGATCGACAAAGTTCTGCCTTTTTCGACGTGAGGGTTTGTCACCCCAACGCAGAATCATATAAAGATCTCAGCCCAGAGCAAATATATCGCCAGGATGAAAATGGTAAAAAGCGCTCATATGCAAAGAGAGTTATGGAAATCGAGCAAGGGACATTCACTCCGCTTGTATTCTCAACTACAGGAGGAATGGCAGAAGAATGCAGATGATACCACTGCAGACTAGCACAACTTTTGGCAATGAAGAAAGGGGAACACTACTCCACGACTGTCGCTTGGGTCAGGACAAAAGTCTCCTTTGCAATTTTAAGATCAGCGATTCTGTGCCTCAGAGGTTCACGAACTATCAGAAGAAGGAACAATCTTAACATTAATGACATTGACATGGAAATAGATAAAGGTCAAGCACGGATGCAATAGTTATAGCGAGAATAATACGTATAGAATTTTTACAGCTTTTCTTTTCTTTTATATTCACTGTTTGTAAAATTTTGGTTTTGAAATATTTATTAAAGACGTAAATGAAAATCAGATTTTTTTACGAACAGAAATATGTAAATAAGTTTTTATTTTGTAAATAGTTCAACTCAGTTTGTAATATTTTAACTTGTGTACATAGAAGTTTAGAGTGTGTAAAAGCTTTCAGAGTGTTATTATGTAGGTAGGCTATTGAAATTTTTACTGACATTATTTCATGGGAAGAACTTAAGGAAAACAAAATTTGTATATATACATTTTTAACTACATACACCTAAGATTCAAGTTTGTATGAAAAGTGCTCAATAAAGTTTTGTATTATTATTAAAATAATAATAATAATAATAATAATAATAATAATAATAATAATAATAATAATAATAATAATAATAATAATGTAAACACTGTTCAAATTAGGTTTTAATAGTTTATTTCTCTTATTTACTTTTACCTTGCATATACCGATATTGACGTTGAAACCCAGGAGGGAGCCATTATGTAAACACTGTTGAAATAGGTTTTAATAATTTATTTCTTTTACTTTCTTTTACCTTGTATATACCAATTTGTATGGAATATGTTAATTAATATTATGATGATGATAGTAGTATTGGCACTAGTTGTAGTAACCATGATATCATGACATATATGATATGACGATGATGATAATGATGATAATAATAACTTTTTGTGCCTTGGATATTTTAATATTGGAATTTCTACCTTGTAAATGGCAACTTGTCTGGTATAATAATAATAATAATAATAATAATAATAATAATAATAATAATAATAATAATAATAATAATAATAATAATAATAATAATAATAATAATAATAAGGTAAGGTAGGTAAAGGTAAGGTAAAGGTAAAGGTAAAGTCTGTATACGTGCCTAGCGGCCCATCAGGCCGGAGCTTATCCCGGTTTCCGTAGCATGAAGCGACTAGGAGTATTGCTACTCCCCCCTGGATAGGATGCTAGTCCATCGCAGGGTTACCCCCGGCAGTAAATTCGCCGGTACCCATTTATACACCTGGGTGGAGAGAGGCACTATGAGAGTAGAGTATCTTGCCTAAGAACACAACGCAGTGCCCCGGCCAGGGCTCGAACCCGGACCGCCCGATCGGGAGTCCAGCGCATTAACCATTAGGCCACCGCGCCTCCCACAATAATAAGGTAAAGGTGAAACAAAATTACTGGCAAAAGTTTACAATTTTCAGGCCAAATAGCCTGCACTGTTTTGAGGTTTTAGTTGGCTGTCGTCCTCTAAAGTATTATATTGAGGTGTAGTAATAAAAGGACGTAAAGCCAGTTTGCCTTATCTTATGATTTACAGGGGCCACAAAGAGTCGAATGAAGGACTAATTATACATGAACGACTTATCCGGGTACACATTTTAGGCGGAGTGACGTGGCAAGCGATTAAATGCATTCATAGGCCTGATTCTGTTTCAGATTTACAGCGACTTCTTGAGCATCCACATACAATAAATGGAAAAGCTATAACAGTTGTACGCCAGCGTCCCAAGAAAAAATTACCACTGGACCCTGTTAGAATGCATGTTCAAGGACTCAGTGAAACGACAACTGAAGACTGCTTGCGCTTTTACTTGGAGAAATTCAGTGACGTCGAAGTCGAGAAGGTGTGTTTTGGTTCCAAGAACAACGCCCTTGCAACTTTTGAAGCTGAACCAGGTAATTACGTTTAAGTTATGCGTGGGAGATGTATGGAAAAGTGTCTTACTCAGACTTGGACTGACTACTCGAGTCTTCATCCACTCAACTTTATTTTTCTGGCCTAAATGCAGACTAACACAGCCTGAACCATTCATAAAATCCATTTATTGAATAACGGGTAAACGTTTGGGGTGTGGTTGATCCTGTCAGCCTGCAGTAAAAGAGAATTTAATGAAAGGAAATAAACTCCAAGTCGGTAACTTTTTTTAATGAAGTTATAAGATAATGAAGTACATTATGTAATCGTTGAAACACATTAAGTCTCCTTTTTATGTGTTTCTTTTTTTCAGACTTCGAATCACTGTTCCTCAAAGTAAACAAAGATAGGAAAGGCCTAGAAGGAAAGAAACCTCGCTTGGAGCGCGTGCCTATCTGCTCATGTATTCTGGTCACGGGTTTAAAGAAAGAAACAACCGATGATACAATAGAACTGTATTTTGAAAATGCGAAACGGAGTGGAGGAAAAGATGTCAGCCAGGTAGAAAGAAAAGGGAGAGATCAAGCCTTAGTTTATTTCGAAGATCCTTCAAGTAAGAAACGTTTATTGTTCGACCTAAACACTAACGGATATATAAAAGACGATAAAAGGTACTTAATTTATACCCAAAAAGGTCAGTTAAGCAATAGCGTGGTTGCAATTTGCGTGAAGTAAGATGAAACTAGTTTGCGAATCTCTTTGTATATGTGGGTATTTATAAAATGATAATAATTGAAGTTGTTAGAACATACTTCCAAGTCTATTTTCCCGAAATAAATAAAGTAATAATTTTGACAAAATGCAAGCGACTTGAAATTATTTGCCGACTTCACGAGTATTCCGTTGAACAATTACGTACACGGGAAAATAAGAATATCGGGTCTTAGCCATGTGACCCGGTTTTATCACGAACTAGTGTTTGTACTGTGAGACTCTTTACCTCACAATTTTTGTATAATTTCACCATCAATATATATTTATCATTCCTTGCATTTTTCACCTCCTTTTCATCGGTCGGTAACCCACCATGTGATCTGCAAATAACTGCCTATAAGTTATAGTCTGCACATGCGCATTAGCGACTGACAGTGACTTTCAGTGACGGTGATTTCGCTGCAAATAATACTCGGATCATTCGTAGTTGTGTACGCCTGGCCTCTGAGGAAAGTGGCAGCTCATTTTCCAGAGTTGTCGGAGAACGATTGGAAATTTATTCTAGGCCATAAAAACCTCAGTAAGCGGATAATAAAACAATCATTGATCCCACAAATCAATCATTTGACGAAGCCTTCGGCTTCGGCTAATTGATTTGCTTGCCACTGAAAAATATTTTGCTCAACTTCGTCCAATATTTGTTAAGGTCCTTTATAAACCTTCTTCTTGTGTATCTATATATTAGCTAAAACTAGCTAAAAGGCCCGATGTATTTTTCTATGCAGGTGTCCAAAGCGTTATACGCAAGAGCCAGGCCCAGAGCCACACTCTTGAAGGAAACGAGTTGGTTGTAAAGCCACACTATCCATTTCTTGAAAATACAGCAACAAGGAAGATGGAAATAGCATTTGATCCAGATGTGTTTGATTATATCAAGATGAACCACGACAGTGAATTGCAAACGCTGTTGGAGGAGTACAACGTATGTCTTGAACTCTCAAGGGATACTCACAACTCGATCGTCACTATTTTGGCTTCAGGAAACACAAAAGACTCTGCCCAGTCGTGGAAAGAAAGAGCAGAGAGCTCGGAACGCTTCTTACATAGCTTTAAGAAATCTCAAATTCCCATTGAATCCGAAATCTTTGATGAGATAGCACAGCGTTGGCAGAAACAAAGTTCCACTCAGGGACCAGCTAATTTCCTTCTATGTTTTGACGATCATAGACGGATAGCCAAGATCATTGGTAAGGGAACGTACGTGGATCAAGAAGAGCATAGATTGAAAGCGTTAATTACTGAAGTCACAGAAGATACCGAGCTTATGAAGTCTGTTGTAAAAGTGGTTGAAACTAACATCCCAAGGTCCAGGCTTATTTTGTTGGAAATGTCAGGCCTTTGTGGAAGACTTGAAGAGAAGCACCGACACTTGAGCATCGCCGTTGATAGTGAAGGTCAAACGCTTTGCTATGACGGTCCAAGGAAACTTCTTCATGAGGTCAGACCTGAAGTATTAGTGTTTATTTCCAAGGTAGTTGAAAAAACAGCGGAGCTACCGACAAATGTCATAAGTGTTTTGAAAAGACCAACGGTTTCAAGATTCGTACAGGACCTGTTTAAACAAAAATCCATTCAAGCTGTGCTCCTTTTTGATCAAGGTCAAAGTTCCAACGAGGTCCAGGTTGTCGGTGTTGACTCAGAGAACGCGAAGGAAGCAGAGAATGTGTTGCACGGCGCAATCGAGGAGAAAAGTCATCATTTGACCGATGAGAATGTTCAAGTACTTGGAGGCCGTAAATGGAATGATTTTCACTCCTCACTGACATCACGTTTGAAAGTTGGAATAACAGTTGATAAGCATTCCAGCACTATATGGGTCAATGGAATCGCCAAAGACGTTAAAGAATGCTTTGATGAAGTGAAGACGTTTTTGGAAACCAACACTATTATGCATGCCGTAGTGCCAGTAGAGGAAGGATCTGCAAAGTTTATTTCTACAGTGTGGAAAGGAAAGCTTGATGGCATTAAAAGAGAACTCTCTAATTGCTCCATCGACATGAGAGTTACCACCGACTACGAAGGAATTGAAGTTTCTGGTACCGCCGAAGGACTAGAGAAGTGCTTGCCGCAGCTTCACGATGTTATTGGTGCTGTTAAGAAAGACTCCGTTCCAGTCGACAAGCCAGGAATGAAGAAATTTTTTTTAGGTGACAAAGGGCCAATCTTTCTTAAAACAGTACAGGAGAAAAATAAATGTATTATCTTGACTAATGAACGTACCGAGGGCAAAGGCATGGCTGATGCAGAAGCACAGGAAGTAGAGGTATCGTCGGCAGCAGAGTTCGTCTGTAGCTACCCTACAAAGGAGGGAAAAACCATTTCAGTTATGAAAGGTGACATTACAAAAGATCGTGTAGATGCCATCGTCAATGCAGCCAATGGCGAATTAAGGCACGTTGGAGGCCTTGCGGCAGCCATTGTAAAAGCAGGCGGTAAAACGATTCAAGACGAATGTAACGCTTTCATAATGAAGAACGGCCCACTCCTTGAAGGTCAAGTAATGGTTACCACCGCTGGAATGTTGCCTTGCAAAAAAGTAATCCATGCTTTTGGACCTAGGTGGGATTTTGCAGCAGATAGGGTAAAAAAGAATGAAAAAGAAACCAAGCAGGAACGTTACCTGAAGTATGCAATCACAAGTTCCCTTAAAGAAGCAAAAGGCGTGAGATCAATAGCTATTCCGGCTGTCAGCTCAGGCGTATTCGGCTTTCCGCGTGACCTTTGTGCCAAAGTAATCTTGGATGCTGTTCTCGATTTCTGCAAAACCAACCCACATTGTGAGCTATCAGAGATTCACCTTATCAACAACGATGACCCGACAGTGAAGGAATTCGCGGAGGAATTGAGGAGAAGATTTGCGAAAGAGAGGAATTTTACCGATCACAAGAGTAGCAGACCTACAAGCTCTGCGGTTGGTACTGCAAGTAGAGAAAGCGGGGTAAGAACAATCCGCGCTCAGAGATCCTTTACAACGCAAGGAATTCGCGTCACAGTGAAAAGCGGCGATCTGGCAAAAGAACAGGTAGAGACTGAGAAATAAGACTCTCTTGCCAGCTAAGGCCCGGTAAGACGAGCCTTTGACAAACGCGTTTATTTCATTATATATGTAACAGATATGTCCAGGATTCAACACTAATAAGATGCACTTTCTTTATGATAGGTATCACAAAGTGTCCTCATTAACAAAAGTTCACCAAAACACACCAAATTCTCCAAAATATGAAGAAATATAGAAATGTCAAATAACCCAATCAAACATGAAGTACCTATTAAACAATACTTGCATTCAATTCTGGACATAAGTGATAAGTAAACGTATATTTAACGGTTTCGTGGTTTTGCTTTACGCAAAAATTGAGTCATGCCAAGCCTAATAAGCGCTGATGTAAAAATTATCTGGTGTACTTAATTCTATTGGTTTATATTCGTGCTTAGTAATCCATGTGGCCTTCCTCACCCGTTTGCGTGTGACTGTTTAAGATGTGTCCTTTTAACTGCCAACATTGATTTCTATTTTATATTCTAGGCAGACATTTTAGTCGGTACAGCGGCATCGAATCTCAATTTGAAGCAGAATCCTTGTGCAAAGGCCCTTAGCCAGGCTGCTGGACCAAGCTTACAGCAGGAATGTAACAAGATAGGGCATGTAGCTGTCGGCGATATTGCTGTGAACACCCAACCGGGAAATCTCCGTTGCAAGGCAGTCATCTTTGCTATCTGTTCTGAGTGGGACAACGGCAAAGGCAAAAAGGTAAAACAATTTATACCAAAGCTTTTAAACTGTCAATGTACCCTACGTATAAATGTTTAACCCTCGTACGTTCTAATAGGGGGTGGGAGTGGAGATTTAGATGTTTAGTTTTGACAAGGGGATTATACTCTCCAACCGACGGTTATTATACCCGGCTTTCTCCTCCTCCTCCTCCTCCTCCTCCTCCTCCTCCTCCTCCTCCTCCTCCTCCTCCTCCTCCTCCTCCTCCTCCTCCTATAGTGGCCTGAAATGTTGTTCATAGTGGCCTTCTTCTTCATGTATATTATAGTTGCCTGAAATGTTGTTAGTCTTCGGTTAACAGTCCAGACTAAGTGTTTCGTTTAAACTTTATAATTCGCTCTTTGGTGGTCTGCAGGTTCTGAAGAGGCTAATCGCAAAGTGTCTTCAAGAAGCTGCGGATAGTGGCATGGCTTCCATTGCATTTCCTGCCATTGGTACCGGTACGCTTCAATTTCCTCGTTCTGAAGTCGCCGAGATTTACTTTGATGCGGTAATATCGTTTAAACAGAAAAATTCTGGTACTACACTCAAAGAAGTCAAGTTTGTTCTATACGATCAAGATCATCCTACCGCCCAGGCGTTCGAAGCAGAGTTACAAAAGAGAAACGAGAAAACCTCCCCCATTCCGATTAAACAGAATGCACCTTCAGTTGGTAAACGTCATTCGAAGGGCACTGCAAAGTTTTCCCAAGCATCGTCATCTCAGGCCACCAACTTCTCACCAATACGCGAACGAAATCCAGATCACTTGGAAACAAACGTGGGAACACTGTGTTTCAAAGTCCAACCTGGTGACATCACAAAAGAGACCACAGATGCCATCGTCATCATATCTAATCCTGATCTAGATATGAAGAGAGGAGGTGGTGCAGGTGCAGCAATTCACAAATCAGGAGGTGGTTCCATTCAGAGGGAGTGCTTTGCACAGGGCCTTCAACTTCCAGGCTCTGTTGTTGTTACAAGAGCAGGAAATTTGACAGCAAGATTTATTTTCCATATAGTCCCTTCAGAACCTCTGAATACTCAAAACGTCAAAGCTTCGGTAATGAAGTGTCTTCAAGAGGCTGAGAAAAAGGGCATTTCATCTATATCATTTCCTGCCATTGGAACTGGTAACCTTGGAATTTCTGCAAAGTCATGTGCCGAGACAATGCTATCTGCGATTGGTGAATTCAACGACAAGCAGCCCATTTCCATGCAACTTATAAAGATGATTATTTTCCAAACGGAAATGATTAAAGATGTTCGGTTGGCAATGAAAGAAGCGTCTGGAGAAGTATCTACTGAGAAACCAGGAATTTTTCAGCGAGTTGTTTCAAAAGTTGGCGGTTTTCTTGGTTTTGGGGAATTCGAGAAAGATGCCCCGTCTCCAATTACACCACTAAATGATTACAGCAAAGACATTGATCTCGTAATCTTTGCTGGTTGCAAAGAGGACCTAAAAGGAGCGATAAAAGAAATCAATGAAGTTATCAAAGAGAAGTTAACAAAGAAAGATATTGAGCATGAAGCTATCGCGAGTTTTTCCAAAGAACAGTTTCGGAGAATTCACACCCTTGAGCAACGATATGATGTTTTGGTTTCCGTGGAGGAAGCGGTGGCACGAATTGTGGTAAGCGGGCAAAGTGGCGATGTCCTTGACGTTGTGGGGGAGATCCACAAAATTTTGCATCAGTTACAGGAAGAAGAACACGAACGTAAGCGAGCTGAGGCGCTATCAAAAGATATCCAATGGATGTATAGCGATGGTACTAGCTTCGTGAATTACGAAAGCCAGATTAACGCAAAGATAGAAATTGCCTACCACGACAAGAAAACGGCAGTGACCATAACTTCGGAAGAAGGAGAAGATTTCGAAATTGACTTCAAGTCCATGACTGAGAAAGACATACATGGGAACGTCACCGACGTTCAAAGAGTTGATTTTCGCAAAGGTAAGAAAAATTATTCATTAGTGCCTTAACCCCGGTTTCCATCCAGAACGGGTTGCTATTCTGTCGCGGATTGGCTACATTCCCGTCAGTTACAGCTTTATTGGAGCAGAGTAAAACTTTGTAAGTCTAGTCGCGTTGCTGGCATACCTTTTTCAGAATCAAGAATGAAATTTCAAGAATCGAAGTCAATCATACGCTGTCCTTGTGAACTATGTAACTCGAGATGCAAGTTGTTAGAGCGTCCTTGTTTTGTGCTAAACTTTCTAGAACTGCTTCTGTATTTAATGGGTTGACTTTCTGGAACTAAGAGTAAGAACTAAGAGTAGGACTAGTCTAGACTAAGGGTATGAAATTGTGTGGTTTTAAGAATAAGGGTTGAACATTATAAGCGACAAATATGAAAAGAATAGATCTACCGAGGTTTATAGAAGATTACAAAGAAGTTCAACCATCTAGCGAGGTGAGAAACGTTTGGTGTTGACAATAAAATTCGACATTCAGCAAGAATAAAACAACCTGAATCGTAAATAGTTTACATGTCATGGCAGACAATGGAGTCAGATAAAATCAAATTAAACCGTAACAAGTTACACTGTAGGCCTTAAAGTGCCTTTTCTAATAGTTTTGTCGTTTTATGGTTATGTAGCAGTAGCCATGTGCTTCTTGCTGGATTTCGAACAACGGCAGCTTTGACAGGCGTTCGTGTATTCGCACATTCCTTGTGTGTCATTTAGCTCCAGACTGGTCGCCGCGTAGTGCATTCTGGTTAAAAGCCAGCGAAGACGACAAAATCTCGATTTTGCATAGATTTCTTTTATACTATAACTGTAACTGTAACATCACGTAAAGATCCTTTCTCTTTAGCAAGCCTTTTTATTTTCAAGCTGTGTGAGAGATGTGGTGTCCTAAGTGTGCGTCGGACGCCATGCCAAGATACCGGCTAAGGGGATTATTTAACTTACTAAATGCTGACCTAACAAATAGAATATGTGCAGTTTACATTTTATTTCGTTCCGGGTTACACGAATACAAGGACATGGCAGGTTTAGCTATGATTACACTTAAAGAGTCTGATAAGCCCTAAGAGCGTGCTGGGGATCATGTAACGAGACATCTTTGTTTTGGTGTACAGCGAAAGCTGATTTGCTATTTCATCTCCAGGTGTTCAAGTACCAAATTACTGGACTCCTCAACCCAAGGATCCCGCGCAGGGTAATGAAAAGACTGTACATCTTTACCAACTGGACCCTTCAAACGATGTACAGGAATATCAAAATGTTCAGAACAGATTCAACCAAACATGTCCTAACAACATTGTGAAGATAGAGCGAGTCCAAAATCCAGTTCTCTACGGAACGTACGCAGTCCGAAAGCAGAAAATGGACGAGGGAAAGGGAAGCAACGAACAGTGGCTTTTTCATGGAACTCCAGGCGATAACTGCGCACTAATAAATCATACAGGTTTCAACAGAAGTTTTCATGGCAAGAACGGTAAGAGAGAATTGGCTATATGTTTCTAATAAAAGTAAGCAATTAATCGCATTGTCAGATATTCTCGGACCAAGTGATTTCTCTAAAATTACTCTGTGCTATTATTTTTTGTCTAAAGTTAACTGAACCTTTTAAAAAGGTTTATTTTTGTTCGTTCAACGAAATCTAACGCGTAAAAGTTTGCAATCATATTGTGGCGATACAAGAATTACAGAGCACGTTCACTAACGGTAGGCGCGGTGGCCTAATGGTTAGTGCGCTGGACTCCGGATCGCGCGGTCCGGGTTCGAGCCCTGGCCAGGGCACTGCGTTGTGTTATTGGGCAAAATACTTTACTCTCATAGTGCCTCTCTCCACCCAGGTGTATAAATGGGTACGGCGAATTTACTGCTGGGGGTAACCCTGCGATGGACTAGCATCCCATCCAGGGGGGAGTAGCAATACTCCTATTCGCTTCATGCTACGGAAACCGGGATAAGCTCCGGCCTGATTGGCCCCTAGGCTCGTATACAGACTTTACCATCACTAACGGCCACCTAACCACTTCGACCGCTTTTTTTGTATCCATACATTCACCCCTTTAAAATTAAATCTTTTTACAACGGCAACGACAAGTAAAATTTATCCCCTCTCTATAAATAACCTCGCAACCGCCACAGAACGAAAATAATTGACTTTTTCTCCTACTAAGAGAAATAAGGTTGAATTAATTAATATTTACAATGTCGTCATCTTTCGGTGGTTATTTTGTATGTAACGCATTATAAGGATTTTACTACGCTGGCATGCTCCATTATTTTGTTTTGGTTCACTCGTCTCTTATGCATACAAGTGTTATTTGTCACGGTAGTGTTGGATTAAAATGTATCAAATTTGAATAAGCCTAGTGGCCATAAACGTTCTGTTGATTAAATTTCTTTTAGCGACCGTGTACGGAAATGGCGTGTACTTCGCTTCAGATGCCTCTTACTCAGCCAGATCCACATATTCACCAGCAGATGCTAACGGATATCGGTACATGTACCTAACTAGAGTCCTGGTTGGTGAGTACACAGTGGGAAGACGGGGCCTCCTTACGCCACCTGCAAAGAACCCAAACGATCCCACAGACACCTATGATAGCGTGGTGGATCAAACACCCAACCCGGGAATCTTTGTCGTGTTTTACGACTGGCAGTGTTATCCCGAGTACTTAATCACCTTTCAGTGAAAAACATTTCAGTACGTTTTCAATGTTACCAGAAGTCCATAACTAGAACTCTACATCTGGTATTGGCGCGCGTGCTATGTCTTTCGCGTGTAGGCTATTTTTAGAAGCTGATGTGCTCGCGAGAAAATGACGTGACCCACTATTTCGACACCATGCATTGAAGCTCTAAGTTGCGGCCGAATATTTTGGAAAGTGGCAGGTGAAATAAATCAAATCACATCAAAACAATTGACAGGCCATTCTCTTTAATTCTCACATTTCGACAGAAGTAGTATCGGAAATAATGATTTTAAACGTCTGTTCAGTGGCATTTGAAGGCGAGTGAAAAACCAATCCGTCGCCGGGTTTCCGAAGACAAACTCACAAAACAAGCAGGTCGACTTTTTATAATTTACCAGAGAATTATGAACAGAAGTACCCCAAACTCTTAGTAGGAAAGTGTGTCTTTGTTTTGTGCAGCATATCCGCGTGTTAAAATACTGGACAACATACACAACACGATAGCTGCTGCGAAGTGCCCGAGCAGCACAACTTGAATTAAACTTTTGACGGCTGTGAATGAAATCATCATTGTTCGATGAATTAAACTCGTATTTCTATTCATATTAAAACAAGTACATTACCTTATACCCCATTCACACCAAAGCTTAAACATGTTTAAATGTTGTTTAGTCAAACACGGTTTAAAATTGTTTTCTTCATGGAAGTTGCTGACTGATGTTTCTCGACTTCAAATTTGGCACAATGAAAGCACAAGTTAGAGCATACTTGAACCCTATGTAAAATTTAGTCTGTCAGTTGTCTGTTGCTGATTTTCATTTTCTTAAATCTGGTTTAACTAAACATGTTTTGTTGGTGTGAATCAGGTATTAGTCAGTCTTTTGTTGTCATGCCGTCCTTATAATTCCAAAAACATGCGAAACTCGCCAAACTTGTCGTTTTCTCTGAATGTTGTTCTCAAACGAATCAAACTTCATTCTGTTCATTCCGCGCTCGATTTTGAGCGCTTCAGGGACGACGGTTTTGTTTTTCAAAATAGCAACGAACCTGTGCCAAAATGTACTTGCTCTCTTATGCCTGTCTTCATCTTGAGAGTACCGTATTTTCTCAATTAAACGCCCCCGGCGTTTATTTCAAAATTGGCGTTGTGGACCCGGCGTTTATTTGAAGCCGGCGTTAAATCGGGGCCCGGCGTTTATTTATGAAGTGCAATTTTCGGAATGTTTTTCAGATTGATTTATTATCACCCATCCTGCCAGACCAAGGGCAGTTTGTCAACGAGAAACCGAGTTTTCCCTTGGTACCGCCCAGGCAAACGGTCCCTGAGTCTCAGGATGATTATTACCAAAAATAACAGCGTTATATACAGCACATGAATGTTGCAATTCAGGATATGCGGCAGAGAAAACGCAAAGAATATTAAAAAATAGGAGCAAGTATGGGTACAAAGTTTTAAGTTCCGCATAAACGTTTTTAAGATTATCAAAATACCATAGCGTACTAGTATGTCATAGTAGTACTATTTAATATGAGAAAAGTAACTTGTTGGTTCGAACTCAAATAAACGCCGGGGCCTCGATTAAACGTCCCCGGCGTTTATTTTAAAAACAACCGTTTTTACCCGGCGTTTATACGAGGCCGGCGTTTAATCGGGGTCCGGCGTTTAATTGAGAAAATACGGTACCATTAATCTTTAGTGTCTTCGCATTTTGAATTTGACTCGGAATTAGTCTCTCTTGCTCGCTGCCATTTCGTATTCTGACTCCTGCTATCATCATCGATGAGAGATGGCCTGATGATTCTTGTTTGGATGATTTAATCCTCACAAAACAAAACGGTAATTTCGTAATGCCGTTTGCTCGTCCTCTGCAGGTCTGCTTTTCTTCAAAAATTGTTCAACCAATCAAAGGCGCGAATTGAAAAATACTTCAACGTGATTGGCTACTTGTTCGCGGCAAAGCTGTTCTAAAAATAGCCTACACGCGAAAGACATATCTCAAGGCCTATTACCAGAGAGAGAGAGAGTTATGGATTCTGATGTTACTAAAAACTTCGAATTATGAGTTACAGTTTATGCAGTAAGTATTAAATAGGCGTACTCCAATATATCATAACATTCTGTAGCGGTTAGTTTTAATCTGCAGCTACTCTTGCCGGTCATACTCAAATTAAGGCTTACTCTATTTTACTCTCTTTTAAGGGGGTGTATACAAGAGATAGTTCGTTTGATTTTCATTTATAACTAAAGTAGACGTAATATGACCTATTAGTATAATTTCCCGAGGTGAATATAAGAATCTGATATTCAATTCTGATTGGTCGGGAAGCTCGGCTTATGACGCTATATTGACGGGAAATTGTGAATCCGTAACTGATGTATTATTATTATAGGCATTATTATAATCTCAGTTATACAAGTACATGTAGTTAGAGCTTCAGCTTATAATATGTGACATGATATGTGGAAAGCGTCAAGCGTCAAGCGTTAAGCCTCATCAAAGGAGCAAACAAAGAGATCCAAAGAGGCCAAACTTTAGGTTGGAAGGTCCATGACCCTGCACATCTTTTGTTTTGCGCTCATACACAATGAATAAGTTACGTAATCACAATGTTTTCATTGGTTAGTTGCATGGCTCATCCTCGGTGTAAAAACCTGTGAAACTCACCAGTGACGTAAAACAAAGAACGAGGAAGACAACAAAGAACCTCGAAACAATATAGAGCAGGCAGGTTTTTACACGAGGTAAACCCAGTTGCATGACCACATGTAACCACCTGTTGTATTTTGTCAAGTTTTGTGCAAGATCAATCCCAAAAATAGAGAACAAAAATCTATAGCAAAGATTTGGCCGGCTAACCATTTCCCTCTATTAACTATGGTATCAAAGAACAATGTTATTCATATACGAAATCTTTTGCGTTTTTTTTGTCGTTAAATACCAGTAAGTAGTTGTGTTGAAAGGAACAGGAACGAATGAAGCAATCAATTAGTCAACTAATGAATACCCGCTATCCGGCTCAAACTCTCAAGGGAAACGAAAAATAGTTCGAGAAATCGCAGTAAAAATCGGGGAGTTCGAGATAGCTGAAAGTAAATGAATGAAAAAAAGGAAAATATCCAATGGAAATGGATTTGAATTCGCTAGGAGTTAAAGGTAACCGAGTTCGAGATAGAGCGGTTCAACTGTAGTTAGATTGAAAATGGCGCAGGCGATCTTCACTACCTCCGTCCTAAATTGTAACTGAACTTTTCCATCGCTATAATTAAAACAGAAGAAATGACTCGATCCTGTTCTTTCATACACTTCAGGTTTATATAAGTGGTAGGGTGTTAGTGGTTGGGGGTTCTCATATAATGGGACGAAAGCGATACCAAGCCGCGGATTGCAATACTCGTTGAATAAAAGGTGTGCTGAGATCAGCCGTTTTTATATGGGAGTATGGGAGCCTCCCCCAGAGGGTAAGGCAGTTAAGTCTTGTTTGTTTTATTAAAGCTTTAAAATTCTATGATGCATTCTCTGATCGATGGAAATGGCTCTGCAAATTCATTCACCCAAACACGCAAAAGCAATTTGCTACTTGAATTACCCACCGTTATTACACATTCAGACTTTTTGAAAATGCGATCGAACCGGCTTTGTTCTAGGCATTTTGTATTCAATTAATCTTCATTTGTCCATTTTCCAATTTTCAATACATCAGGTTGATTTTTAACTTATTCAAAAATAAGTTGATCTCTAAAATGTGCGACACTCTGCAGACGTTGACCTATGCTCCCGATAATACTTTATTAGGTTTGATAGAAAACATGCCTTTTTCCATTGTTTCAACCCAGCTATTTTTTTCTCACATGACCATACTTTGGCTCCGTGAGGATCTACCATTTCCTGAGGACAAGGAAAAACGCCAGCTTCTACCAATAGAAGTGTATATGGAAATTCATCATCCATGCCTTTGTCTCAACCACGATTACAATTTATATGTGCATTAAGGAAATGTTTCAGCTGGAATCGTTCAGTATAATGGCAGATTAGCACGTCATCTGAGAAGGCAAATTCTGTCGAGACTTATTAAAGTCACACGGTGCAATTTAACAACAAAGCGTCATGAAAAACTAATTAAAATCGGACTGCATAAATTACAGGATACGACAAAGGGAATTACCGTTAAGTAAGTAGTATCTGAAATTAAGTGACTAGACGATTTCATGCAAACCAATTAAGGTAAGACAGTTACGAATGCTTTCCCCTCGGGACAATAACGTAAGTTGCCGTAGTCTACACGTATTTTAAGTTTCAGTGACAAATTAAGTGGATAAAAAAACTGACAAAGTTTACTCAGAAGCCAGTCATGGCAGTCATGGCAACCAATAAGGTTCCAGTGAAACTGCAACCTCTTACATCAGAAACCTACTCTCTTGGAATAATTTTTAATTCCGCTTTATATCGTGCTGTGCAAGCATGGAAAGGTGTTTTACTAGATCAGGGAGTTAAACACAGGGTCTTAATTATTGGGGCGAGCTATTAAATGGAAACAATTTTATTCTCATTAATAAGCGAAACAAAACAAAGTAGCTATTATTTACCTCGGTACAGGCTTGTAAATGAACAGAATTCTACAAAAATGCAACTTGAAATAGATTTTTTCATCTCAGACTCCACTAAAGTGGTACACTAACAAAGTAAAGTATAGAAATGTTAAAAACTCAATGGAGATTAAACCAAGCACTTCTCTAACAGACGTTCCGTTGCTAAACTGGACTGAACGAAGACTATTCGATGGCTATTCGAGGTAACTACATGTAGAGAGAACACGGAGCACTCATGATATCCATAAAATAAGCTAAGTGCAAGATATACGGGAAAATTAATTTGCTTAGCTCTATGTATGCCTTTTGGGCACCAAACGACGTAGATATTGAATAAATTATTTACCAAAATGGTAAATAAATAAATGATCTCTAATCCCGATTGGATTTGAATCCACGACCTCTGAAACAAGTTTCCCGTTGTGCAAGTGTTGCTACCATGAGTTACACGTGATCTCTTTATGTTCAACCGACGACAACAATTCTTTGTCCTTGTCTGCTGTGGTCCGTAGGCACCAAGATCAACGTATTCCCTTTGCTGCGAGATCTTCCTTAACTCGTTGAAGATAATGTGGGTCAGGATAACCAAACCTGTAGAAGGTGAACGACTTTTGTCAGTTGCATTAACTACAGTAATTAATATAGCTATAAAAAGGTGATTGATTTCTTTTTTTGCTGTGTTTGGCCTCGTGTTAGAAGAGTGTAATTCTCCCTCATGGGTTTTTAATGAATGTCATCTTACATCCAGGATTTTTCTTAGGAGGGTGTGCACATAGTTTTTTTTTTTTTCCTTTTTGCAGAATACCAGTTGTATTAGAAAGCTGCCTAGCGCACCGCTTGCACCCCCCCCCCCCCAAAAAAAAAAAAAAAAAAAAAAAAATCCGCCCCTGTACATACTGCTTAGCTGAGGAACATATACTATTTGGTATATAAAGCGGAAATGAAGAGTATTAATCAACAAAAGGAATCAAGAGTAAGGCCGTACAATTTAATTTAAACTAAGAAACAAAAATCAACCCCAATCGAATGCGTAAACAAGCAGCCCTTGAGACCTCGTTCTACCGCAGTTCTCATAGCTGTATATGCTTCCCATATTTAATAGTCAAGTAAGACTTTATACCCGTGGGCACCCCCGCTAGGGTTAGTCTTGTGATGTACATCATTCCACGTTATTTGATTCGAGAGTCCTGTTGTTATTGACGTCCCGACTGTAAACACCAAGCGTGCATTGAAAGCTCTATTTAAGAGGTGCAGGACTTCCCTGCCTTCAGGGTTATCAGGCAGATAAGCAACACGGGATGTACCACTGTACGGCTGGCCGGGGTGCGGGTGCTCTGGACCTTGAATTCCACCTTTAAAGGAATACTGAATGCAAATGGTACCAAAACCTAATGATAAACAACAAAAATTATATTATTTCATTGTACTATTTTTTTGTATTTCCACTTAGGCCTGGTCCAAACTAGCTAGCGATCGTTGAACGGTGAGGTCACTCAAATGCAAAAAACAAACAAACAAACAAAAACAATAACTCACGCTGATGTTTTATGTCACCAGTGTGAAAACAACATAACGACATAAGCATAACGACATAAGGAAAAGAAAAGTGATCTTATGTCGCTACGTACATGTCGTTGTCGTTATGTCGCTGGTGTGAACCAGGCTTAATGCACCACATTTAACCACAGACCAACGACGGCGCCCAGAGTTCCCAGGATTTTCTACAAGTACCATGAAATGATGGATTCATACCCCATGAAAGTCCAAACTGAAAGAATTCGACTTACCGTAATGGCCTGGGAGACTGGATGTCAGAGAGGACCAAGTCATTTGTCCAGGCGGTTGGTTTCCTGTTACAATGCCTTGTGGCTCTTTACAGATGGGGCAGATGTTAATTATCCCTAAAGCTCTCCTCAAGCACTCTTCACAGAAAACGTGCCCGCACTTTATGGTCCGAGGGTTCACCATGGTATCAAGACATATAGGACATCTATGGTCTAGGGTTGCCCCTGCCGAAAATAATTGGAACAATGCCCTTCAAGACTTGACAGTAATCAGCATACGGAGGGAGGGCAATCCCAATATAGCAATATTTTGATCCAACAAAGGCCTAAAAACTTCGCTATGGCAGTTAATTTACCTTTAATTTTCCAACAGCAATACAATGTGAGCCGTTATTTTCACATTGTACTGGCCCTGAAGAAGACTAGCTCTGCTAGTTGAAATATTGGCCAATAAATTTTGCCCTTCTGCCATAGTACCAGCCTTACAATCAATTTGGTTTTGAAACACATTTATCCTATGAAGACAGCACCAACTTGGAATCCGCAGCAAATTTACCATTTTTTTTAACTTGA
Source organism: Meandrina meandrites (assembly GCA_963693305.1). NCBI lineage: Eukaryota > Metazoa > Cnidaria > Anthozoa > Scleractinia > Meandrinidae > Meandrina > Meandrina meandrites. Next base: position 2,697,292 of record OY855903.1, on the reverse strand, counting down.
AAAACTAATGTTTTATTAACTGCATGCTTATCATTTGTCAAAGAAAATTGAATTAAGGTTTCCTTGGTGCACATGTAGAATGTACTTGTTACCAGTCAGGATTAAGTGCCCCAGCCCTCGCCCTGTGCCCCCATGCTCTCCTCTCACTTTACTGAAAAATATAAGCTTGCAACAAAGGGATCCACTGGCATCCCATCCTGGAAGGGGTAGAAATGCATTTCATGCTACTTATAAAAACAGGTTCAGCCCCGGGTGAAAGTGAAACACCCTACCTGAGGGAGACTATGACTTTCACCATCACCATTGATATAATAGTTAATATGTAAGGCACAAAACATATAATACATTGTTATAATTTATTAACATTCAATTGCTAGCAACCTTGTTGTTGTTGTTATGTCAACCTGCATTGCAAATGTTGTGGTTAAAATTAATCTTAATGGTTTATTTTTTTCAAACAATTTTGATTTTTAGTTTCCATTGTCTTACATTCAAAATCATAATGTGAAACAATGGGAAACAAAAACAAACTGGTTTGAAAAATTTTAAACCAAAGATTAATTTAAGCCACAGCACATATATATTTTGTGGTTCCAGAAAACATACATGCCAGTAACCCTTTGGGAGGTCATCAGGAACTCTATACAGGTGGGGGTTTCAAATCCAACACTATTCGAAGGAAAGTATGAGTGTATCGGCACAGTGTGGATATTTTTCGGCACAACACATTTTGTAGGGTATGTAATTATTGTACAACATTTGTCCATGTGATCAAAAAGGAAAAAGGACAGCTTCTCTACTGAACAAAGGGCCAGGTAATTTATGCCTCAACTTCAAACTGTTTGTTGTCACTGTCTCAGGTTCACTTTTGCTATATGCTTCAGAATAAACTGCATAATACAAATTGCACACATGACTTTAAACATGGTTGATGGTATTTTAACTGGATCTAAATCACCTGTCAACTGCACAATGTTAAAAAAAAATACTATTCTGATAATTATATGTATGGGTAATCAAATGGTGACGAGTGAAATTAGGAAATAATTTCACGGGCGTTTTGTCAAAATTCTAATAATTTTCCAAGCCTTCAGGCAAGGGAAATTATTAGAATTTTGACAAAACGCAAGTGAAATTATTTCCTAATTTCACGAGTATACCATTTGATTACCTTTTAATATCATGGGTGACAAATTACGCTTATGATTGTAGGGTTTTTTTACTTGCTTTGAAAAGTTTAAAGCATACATTTCGGCTTAAGTTCGCAATTTTCTGAATTTGTCGACAAAAATCCTTTTGAATCCTTCTTGCTTTTTATAAAATGTTTCAAAGTTGAGTATTGTTGAATACTTCTTTCATTATTGGCTATAATTCGCCATGAATGAACTGAAAACAGCGCCCGTGTGAAACGCTCAAAAATCCGCTCTATGTTATTCATGTAACTGGCTTTGTATTTTAAAGACATTTTGATGTTTTGAAATGTAAATTATCGCTAAAAGTTCATTACAGAACCAAAGCAAACTGGCCTAGATGAAATTCAAGTGAAAACGTACAAAGTTTAAGCTTTAAAATCATCTTTTCAAAACATGTACGCCACCTTGGCACTAAGACATGGGAAACATTGCCATGGCAATTTTGTAAATATTTCACATGTGAAATTATAAATTGACGCTAAAATTTCGCGCCAAAATTACGGAGTAATTTGTCACCTATGATATTAAAAGAATTATTGTGAACTTTTATGAGGTTATAATATTAAGCATATTATATTGCCTACACATCCATTTGCCAACTTCCCCTTGCCCTCCCTCCCTGCCATCCACAACCAAAAATAATCATTATATTTATACATTTTAGTCACTGTCTTCTCATTCGCTAAGAACCTACAGTTAATTCTGGGAATAAGCAAAACCTACAGATTATTCACTAATCTTCTAGCAAATTAGTGAATAATCTGTAGGTTGCATGCCTGTGCAATACATGATTTCCAATAAAAGCAATGTCAAGTTGACTGGTGGTGAGTGGCACCTCGCACACAGCGAAGTTAAAACATGGCTCATCGATTCATCGATTTGTCGTTATTTTCTTTGAAACAATGCATATGATAAAATGCCTGAAAGGCCTGCGGAAAAAAATGACGATGTGGAATTTTGGCTAAATTGAACATTGTCAAAACAACTCCAAATTCCACATGCAGGTTTGTTTACATGTGCTACAAATTGTCCTATATTTCATTTCACTGGTCAATTATTAGATTGGTTGTGATATCCAGAATAATCAAGCTCTCAGTAAGTGTGATTCAGCCAGTGCAATAAAATAACTGAGAACTTCTGGATATCACAAATATCTCATCCAGTAATAATTAACCTCTTACTAAGGGAGCACAAGGGATGTACTGGGGAATATTTGCCCAAGATTGTGGTACGGCAACTTAAAAGGTCCGCACAAAAACGATTGAGGACCAATATTCCCCAGTACAGCTCCAGCAAGCAATAGGCTAGTAAGTAGTTTATTATATGGCATTCGTTTTAGCTGCAAATTCTGAATTTGCCGACTTTCAAAAACAAAACAAAAGCAAGGCTTACACTGTATGGCAAATCCGGACCAATCACAATGCTCCAAACAGTACCTCAAGAATGCACTGCCATAAAATAATTGTTTTGGGCCAGGTTGTTCGAAATCCGATTAACACTAATCCAGAATTAAAAGTTGATCAAGGGTTTAATTTCTCTTAAATAAAAGTGTTCAAATTGCTTATGTTAAGTGGATATTGAGATTAGTCGACATCAAAACTGTAGGACATAAAATGCGAACTGAACACCTCACTTAAAAGTTAAAAAACTTCAATCAAAAATCACGCTAATCGTGCATTAGCTTAATCGTGCTTTAATGAACAACCCAGCCCTACTGGAAGTTCAAACATTTGGTGTTATAATAACTCCCTTTGATATACATAAACAATAGCCTCCATTCGGAGCAAAAATATGCACAGATTTTGTCCGCGGACATTATCTGTTCCAAGAAGTGAACAGTTTTCCGAGAGCGAAGCTCAAGGAAAACTGTGAGCTTCGAGGAACAGATAATGTCCAAAGCCAATTATCTGTGCATATTTTTGAGGCCAAATGGATGCTATTGTGTTTATTAACCTTCAAATATTTTTTTTTACAAGGCCGCATTTTGGGAGACCTTTTCTCAAAGCTTTTAAACGTCAAAGAATTCTGTCAGTGCTCAAAATATTATTAGTCTGTTTAAAGTGTTTAGTTTTATTGATTTAACAATTTACTCAGGATAAAAGCTAAATGTGCGAGTGTAAATCGCAAAGTTCGAAAACTGGGAAATATCACTTGGGGGGAATATCATCTGATATTCCCCAGTTTTGGCTGCATCACGTGACATGTTAAGACCAATCGTGTGCGCGAAAAATATTTGATGGATTATAAATTTGTTATATATACAAAGGCTATAGGTCTCTTATGATCTCTGCAATTTCCACACGTCTATGCACAATTAAATTTGTTATAATTGCAAAGAGATTAAACTAAGAGAGATATATCACTGGCATCATTGAAATCAGGGTTTATCAGGATTGATTCACAATAGAAACAAGATTTATCTAGATGTCATGCTCGAATGCTTTTTTCAATAAAATGAGTCGGAGATCGAAGTAGTTCGCTCCAAAATTATACAAACAGCATTTGAAGTAGGCATGACTAGCTTGTGCTCAATTATGTTTTAAAGTACATTTCATTTAATCCTTGCAAGCGTGCCACTGCTCTGCCCAGTCTTGACGCTTTTTTCATCGACGAAGTCAACGAATAACAGGAATAACGGAAGAAGACGAGTACAAAGCGAAAGTGAAGTCACAGAGCTCATCTGACTCGATGCAGTCTGCGAGTTCTCAGGAAGCTTTTCGTGCAGCAACGTCTTGGTTCTCAACTCGAACTTAAAACAATATCGTTCATCTAAATTCACATAAAGCGTGTGGACTTAATAGCTGAAGGCAAGCAAGGCTACTAGATATATTTCATGTGGAGGCTGCGTTCTGCCCACTCGTTTTCATTGAAAATCGACACCTATATAGTAGTATCGTAGCAAATCATTTCATTGGTTGTATTATTTTACTGCATTCCACTTACCTTCCCGCCGGCCCATCATGTTTATAGTGTTTTACGGCTTTTGGTGACGCTGAGTCGACTGAGTTGCGGAAGAGGACTCCGTTCCTGGAACTTACGTCAGATTTCTCAGAAATCGCGCGAACTCCAGACGAAAATTAGAAATGGACTGGATCACGGGACAGAACAGTGGATCGGAATCTTGGATCGGATCACGAATGGATTGGATTATGGATCTGATCATCAAAACCTAAAAACATAAAAAGCCAATCCTAATCCATCCGAAAATTTTACAGCCCTATTCATCTATTCATTGATCTTCCCAGCCAATGTTGAGGAAAACTATAAATTTAGACTTTATCCCGGTCATGCTCATGGAAAGCGCTCGCGCGCATACGGTATTTACGCACGAGTTGGTGAAGTATCAGAAGTTGAACGAGTGAGCGCAGCGAAGGAATGAGCCGGATTTCTGATACAAACCAGCGGGTACGTAAATACCGTAGTAGGCACTTTCGAACAATCCAAGCGAGTTATTTTCGTAAACAACGTACAGCACTTCAATTTCTTAATCGGTCAGCGGCACGTCCAGAAGCTTTATATTTGCTTCCAAGGCCTTGCTTTTTTATTTTTTTGTTCAAGTCAACTCGAGCTGTTTAACAGAGTTTAGCGGAGCGAATGACCTGCGAGATACTTTATGACATAGAGGGCAAAATTGCTAAATGCTGATTGGCTGAGAAAGAGCTAGGGCATTTTCCAATAATTTTGGTAATTACCCGGAGCAAAACTACTGATCCACGTAAATGCGGCAAAGTATCGCGCAGCAAGAATTTGAATGGGGGGCTTCAGTGAACGCCAACGGTCGCGTAAGCGTGAGCCAGCTAGGGGGTCCTGGGACACGCTCTTGTGGGAAAATTTGGATTTAAATTACTCTCTGTACCAGGAAATGCATTTGAAATTCGAATTCAGTTTTACAGTCATAATAATATTAGCTTTCAAATAAACCAGGAATGCAACGATTTTCCCTAAACACACTTCAACTACGGTGTATCAGTCAAATGAAAAATAACCGCCGTCGAAACTTTTATAGTGTTAATCTGGTTCTTTATAGAGATGCCGAAATTTCTCTCTCAGTTATTGCAACAATCGATATTTATTTATTATTTAAATTTCCGTGTTTTCATTTATTACCTGGCCCCGGTTGTTCAAAGGGTGGATAACGCTATCCAACGGATAAGTCACTATCCAGTGGATAGCGTGGTTTGTTTTGCCAACACTTATCCGCTGGATAGCGATTTATCCAGTGGATAGCGTTATCCACCCGTTGAACAACTGGGGCCTGGTGTTTTATTTATTAGCTGGGTAAAGTCCCCCCAGACTCCCCCGGGGAAACGTAAAGAGGGAAAGCGAAGCAAGAAAGGTTAAAAAAAATAGGAGAGAGACATATATGCGGCTTGCTCCTCCGCAGTTTCGGAGCACGCCAGCGAAATGGGGTATCTTCCTATTTGGAAGAAATTTAAGTTAATTTATTGGTCGTGACCCTCACAGGTACACACGTAGAGTCATAGAGGCTATCCAGAGAAACCTTCATCCTAATAACGTCAAAAGAGATAATGGAATTGAAATTCTTGAAGCTTGGATACCTACAATCATAATGCACAATAGCCGATCAAGAACAAAGTGGACCTATGAGGAAACAACATCTAATAGTCGAAAAAATAATGAGGATCGAAATGCACAAATAGCAGCGAATCAACGTGCTACAAATAGCGACACGTAAACGATCGACATCATCGCCCAATGAAGACTTGCAGAAGTGAAGTCGAAACGTCGTGATCAACACCACTAAAAGCAATTCCAACATAAAATATCACACTGCGATGAAAAATAACCAGACATAAGAAATATTGAAAATTCAAGGCAGTGTTGCAATCAGAAGTGGAAGATAAAAATTTGTGGATGGACACCAACACAATCCAGCCTCATTGAACTTGGGCTGCTATTGCATGGGTGTCAACTGTCTGTTGGTGCATCAAAAATAAATTTCTTTCTTCTATCCCTTTTTTAAGCATCTTAAAATTTTATTCAAATTCATGGGTACGTCTGTCTTAATGGTCAAAAAGTCTCTGTATGAGAAAACGAGCCGCTACGCATTCTCGCGATTTGACTGTAACCATTTTATACCTTTCCAACCTGTACATTGTTGATACAATGTTTTGAACTGACACATGGTAGTATTTTGGCAAAACGTGGACGCCGTTTGCAGTTGCCGAGTATTTATTTACAACACTTTCCCCAAATATTAACAAAAATAATTAAGTGTATGTACAAAAGAAGAAAATGGCGAGGGACGCACAACGAAGCGCGGCAGCGTTTCTTTAGTTGTTGTTATGATCAAAATATTTGAAGAGCAATTTTATTGCGAAACTTTTTTCCAGTTTGTATTTGTATTACGTTAGAAAAAATAAATGCTATGGAAAGTAAACATTCTTTCATTTATTTCACTTCATTTGAAAAATGAAAATATGAAATTAAAAAATTCATTCATTCATCCATCTGTCCGTCCGTCCGTCCGTCCATTTATCCATTCGTACTTTTGTTTGCTCGCTCGTTCGTTCGTTCATTCATTCATTCACATTTTTCATTAATCGTATCAAGTTGAAAGCTAGAAAGTCACATCCCTTACTCTCATATACCCCAACAATCTAAATCAGACAATAAGAAAAACCGTATTTTAAGCAGATGAACCCTTATTCGCTATACCAAACTACATTAAACTTTTATATATCTAGATGCTATCTTCAAACACTTTATCTAAGTAAATCTGCACACAATCCTTTGGCGAGGGATTGGCGAGCTACATCTATCGAGAGAACTGCACGACACCTGCCTTCTTGGCAAAATTAGGCCGTTTTATGAAATTAAACAAAATGGCCCAGTACGTAAACTTTGCGTAAAGCCTACGAGAAGAGTGGGTGGTCTTTAATGACGTGTGTGACTGTCAATTGGCCTGTAGACAAATTGAGCACAAAGGGTGCCATGACTTGCAGACAACCTGCGATGTTTATGCTCTTTACGCATGCCCACACAAGTGGTTACAATGCAGCATCTACAAGGAAGGAATATAATACGGTGTTCATTTTTCCGGATGAATATTTAACATAATCTGATCTAAGCCGCTTTTTGAACAAGACTGTATTGAAAATGAAAGCTTTAAAACGTAATTTAGCCTTTTTAAAATGATTCCATATCAGTCTTCTTCCAATAGGAGCCTTCCCACCAAACTGTTTCCCGTAAATTTTTAAACTAAATGACTCTTGGAGGCACCTCGGTTAGCTTTCTTTAACATAAAAATTATAGTGAAAGCAAAAATACCTCCTCGAACCTCCATTGCCCTAAAATTCACCGCTAGAAGCAAGACGCAAAGCGTTACAGACAGACTGTACAGACTGTACATGACACGACCCGTTTACATAGTGTGTCCAAATACTATTGTCGTTGGCATGTACGCGGCATGGGATACACCGCTGTTAAATTACGGCGCGACGATACTCTTTGGTCAGCGGATTCCTTTAGCCGACAATTGTTCCTTAACGCGCCGAAGGTAATCTGGATCCGGATATCCAAAGCTGTAAAGTAACAAGAAACATAAGGTTAGAGTGCAATGTAGTCACACGAAATTTTGGCTTAGAGTGCAGTGCAGTAACAGCAAACAGTTATTTTGCACATGCTAGCATTACATTGTTGTTGTAAATTACTGATGGACTCTGAAAAGAGCTTACTATCAATCAAGGAGCTTTGTAGCACATAATATCTGAACAGTCTGAATCATGATAGACACATTCAGGGCAACAACGCGGCTCAAATTGGAAAACGGAGTAGTTTCCCGACACTGATATACATAGGCATGGGCAAAACTCAGGCTCAAATTTTGTAGATTTATCACGTCCAAAAATGTCCTAGGTGGCCGCTTCATCATAAAGAGATATAAATGAAAAATAAAAATTTTAAAATAAATGTAACAATAGTAATAATAATAATAATGATGATAATAATATTTATCACTTATGTTGCGTTTTTTGTTTAAGAAAATCAAAAGCGCATAAATATAATAAAATCTTGCAAATTACAGATTGATAATAAAACTACCGACTAATCTTTTAAGAATTCAAATATAGAAAAAAAAAACTTGTACTTAAAATCTTGTAAAAAGCCTTGGAAAACAAATTATTCTTGACTTGACGCTTAAAAGTGTCAATGATCCTAAACTTGCCTTACTGACAAAGATAGGCTGTTCCACAAGACTGAGGCTGCTGAGGCTACTTTCAATAGCCCATGAGGCGAAGCCGAATGGGCTATTGACCCGTGGCCCTTGAGGGCGAAGGGTCTAATTGTTTTAGTATCACCCAACTAGTCGGACAGAAAAAAACAATAATAAAGTTAGCAAATGCAAGTTGAAGAAAGATTTATTTGGGAATAAAATGAAAGAAAGCGTCACGAATTTCGCTACTCGATGACTATTACTAATAGTCCTCTAGTAGTGCAGCCAATCAAAATGCAGGATTTGCATTAGTCTACTAGTTGAGTGATATTAATGTCCGATATGCAGTGACCTGGGATGTTGAAATGAGTAGGGACTAAAGCGGCTGTATTTTTGTGACCCGGATTATAGGTGGTATGCCTGTGTTCAGTGAAACGTTCATAAAAGAACGTTTAGCTTCTTGTACATATTGTATATTACATTTTTTTTTTACGTTCAGTGATATATACAAAGTACCGATGCAGTAGCAAACTCTTATCCTTACCCAGCAGTACTTCCCTTTTTACAAGTCTTGTGATGAATACCATTCCATGTAATTTGATTTGAGTTTCCAACCGTGAACACCAATCTAGCATCAAACGCTCTCTTTAGTAGTTGCAGCACCTCTCGTCCTTCCCGTGTATCTGGAAGATAAGCAGTGTGTCTCGTGCCTTGGTAACGTGCACCTGGATTTGGATGGTCCTGGCCTTGAAATCCAGATGGAAAGATATACCCAATGATGATTGTACCGTAGTCTGCAAATATCAAAAGCATTTCATAAACATTCACATTGTTACTATGTCTAATTCTATATTTTAAAATGGAAACAAAATATATTTTATTAGGCGCAAAATAAATTTGTTTTGTCGAAACATAACTCCTATAATTTGGCCACAAGGAAACCTCAGAGTCACGTGTGTAAGCCACGTAATTAGCTCATTCTAGCTGACGTGCTAATTGTGGTACCAACACATGCATTTGTAAGGCACGGAGAGCAGCATGAATCGTACCTTCGAAACCTGGAACACCTTGAAATCGATCAAATTCTATCGTCATCTCTCCATGAGGTTGATTTCCTTGAACAACGCCTTGAGGCTCGTAACACACGGGGCACTTGTAGTTTACAGCAAAGGCCTTTTTTATGCATTGGTCGCAGAATACATGCTTACATCTCAACGATTGCGGATTTGTCAAAGTGTCAAGGCAAATAGGGCAAGGATCTGTGTAAATAAATAGTCTCCATGAGACTAAGGCCTGGTTAGTGGAAAGCGCAATCTACCATATCAAAGACGACATCTGTAAACTTCCATAATTTTTTTGATGTCTCTGCATTATTTCAGCTCAATCGCATCCAAAGCAGCCGAGATGTGAGCGTTTTAAAAATGTAGGATACGCAAAATTTTGCCTGATGAACTGTCGCCCGCGACCTTAATGACAGTTAATGACACTTAGCCATGAATAAATTCGTTGGGCAAAATGTTGCTTGTCTTATACATCTTTCAAAAACGCTTATATCTCGGCTGTTTTGGGCGCGATTGAGCTGAAATTCGGCAAAGACATGAGAGAATATTGAAAGTTTACGAATATTGAATTGGTAGATTACGCTTAACAGCGCCAGTTGGTACCCTCTGCATAGGCACCAACATGGCGTTTCCATACTGTGCTCTCTAAATTTGTCTGTGACATTTGGACGGATGACTCCAGTTCGGAAATTGTACAAACCCGAGAGTTGGACAATCGGAATATCTGGTAATTGTCTGCAACCTGTTATAGTCTTGATTTTTTTTTTTTTGACTCCATAGCATTGGATTTACTTTTTTGCAGTCAAAGCAATACCCCTAGTCCTGAAAAGGAGGTAGTGTTTACAGCAGGCAGATGACAAAAAAAAAAAAAAAAACCTGGTGGTGTTTATTACCACACTCCTACTTTGCAAACTGCAGAACAGTCCAAAAAAGGACAAGAACCAACTAATAAGCAAAATACGTTCAGAAGCCACGACTTTAAAATAAAGGAAATAATCAATCAATCAATCAATCAATCAAACAAACAATTATTTCGAAATTGGCCATATTTTTAGTCGAATTCCGACATGAATTCATATGTATAATCTAATGTCTTCACGCAAGACGACATACATTTTGTTCTCTTTCTTACCTTTCTCTTTTTTAGACCCCGCCGCTTCGAAGGTGAATAGGCCCAAAGACCGCTGTATGTCATCAACCGAATAAGCTAAAGCACTTGTTGGCTTTTTTGTGTAACCAAAAGCGCTACCCTTTGTTGCACCAGAGTCAGGCGAGTACTTCAACCCTCCTGTCCAACTTTGCCTTGATTTCTCTTAAAAAAAAAGAAATATTAAATTCAACCCCTAGTTTATGCCAAAACTGTCTTTATATATGCATTGTTTCTGTCTTACACAAAACGAAAATTAAAAATATTTTATCCATATTTAAATGTATTATTTATTTCAAGTTATAGGCTGTCGTCAGGTGAGCTCTGCATTGTTAGTGTCACTACACTGTCAGACATTAGTCGCCTAAGTGAGATTAGTATATACCAAACCAGTGAATAGTGCTTTTCGCGCGCGCTGATTGGCTAGCTCGGAGGTGATTAGCAAGTACTATTCACCTCCGAACAAAGTAAGATGACTTCTACGAGTAACTTCGGTTAAAAAAGCGGGTTTTGATCCATATAAGAAGCCCCTGTACTTTAATATGTTGTCAACTTTACCAGGTCAGAACAATACTAGGTTTAGCGATACGTAGCGATGTTTATTTAAAATGTTTTAAGCGTTTCCTTCAACAAAACGATTGATAAAATGTGGTACAAAATATTTTGTTTACCTTCGCCGCGTACACGTACGCAAAATTAAAACGTTTAAGTCTGAATTTTTTCCAAATATACACCGTCCAACTAAGAAAATTAAGTACATTTCTTACCTGTATCTCTGTTTTAAAGCCAGTAAATCCTTGCAGTTGTTTTGGTCGTGCTATAAACGATTTTGGCAAGTTGTTTTCGGCTCGGCCATGTATAGTCACGCTGGAGACTAAAATATTTAGGTTTGCACCGAAGATCAACTTCAATTGTGAATTGCTGTGGTTTTTCAATCCTCTTCCGCTGACTCTCCTCCAGTCAACTAGCTTAGCAGCCGTATTAAACTTCGGTCAAATCCAGTCCGCGTATTCTTGACAATCGCAGTCGTTCGCAGCATCTTGTTGACATAATTCAATGAACAGTTTTTGCAGCACGTTTCATGACTTTACGGACGTTTCCCAGGCTATAGTGACCGGCACAGGTTGTCTTCACGAGTAAATTAAAGACTTGTGTTCTTCAGTAGTGAAAATAAAGTAAAGAATTCCGCATGGAATCGTCCAAATCCATTCAACAAACGAAACACGTTGCAAATTTATTTCGGTCGATCGCCTGTGTAGTGTTGTCATGTGACTTTTCCCGCGCTGTCGTCTTTTCATGTGCGCAGTGTTCAGTCCTTTGAATGGCTTTTTTCACGGTAAAACTTTCAATTTTAGGCCGGCTATTCAACTGGTTTGGTATATACTAAAACAATTATTCACCTCAGTGTCGGTGAAAAGCGGCGGATATTTATCTCGCCGCTTCGCGGCTCGGTAAATATCCACCGCTATTCACCTCCACTTCGGTGAATAATTGTTAACTATCGGAACGGCAGCTTCACTCTTACTGTTTATTCACTCCTGTAAGTTTTAAGAGATTTCAGTTACCCCTATAAGATACTACTTACTATTAGATTTACTCCTTGTTTTGACTGTCAGTTTGGATGGACTGCCCAAAATTAAGTATCCTGAGACTTTGATAGACACGGTGAACTCTCCAGCAGCAGTTGGCCTGTAAGATATTGTGTAACGACCGTCCTTAGAGTTCATTATGACGGGTTTAATGTGTATACTTTCTTGTAACACCGAATTGATTTTCACGTCGACTTTGTCGATTTCACTGTAAGTTGTCTGCCCTTCTGAATCCTTTGTAACCACTGTAAAATTACAATCTTCACCTTGCCAGCCTTCTGTTAGGCCCTTCCCTTCTGCTGATGACAACCAAGGCTGAGTTTTGGTCGTCACTAACTTTCCAGGCGCGTCTTTTAGCACCGAAACATCGTTTGGAATGTATTTGACATCAGAGAAATCCAGCACCGGCATGAATTGGAAAGATGTTGATAGTTCTTGCAGCCTCTGTTCAATCATTGCTTTGACGTTCAAAATTTCTGGCAGGTTTTTTCGATCAAGGACGTCTTTGCTAAATGTCACTCTGCTGTCAATTTCCGTCAGCTTTCCGTCTAAACCAGACAGCTGGTTTGAAAATGCTTCTTGAATAGTTGTTTTCTCTTTCCTTAATCTTTCAGTCACGCTTTCTTGGTGCTGGCGTATCAATAATATGCATTGTTCAGTGACCCTTTGTACTTCAATTGTCGCTTCGTCGATGCTGTTGTTTACTTTCAGTCGCCGATTCTCTACAGATTCCTTGTGCTCTTTCACGCGAGCGCCGTTTGCCTGAACCTCGCGAATTTTGGCTTCAATTTCGGATTCCTTTTTTTCAACTCCTTGCTCGATGGAGATGATGTTGTGGTCTACCCCTCGATGTTCCAAAAAAGCGCAGTCACGACAAAGGCAAACATTGCTCTGTTCGCAGTAAAACCGAAGTTCGTCGTTGTGTTGACTACAAACGTTTGCGGCCCTGCGTGCGTACTCTTGTGCATCGCTTGACTCGAAGTTTCTTATTTCTTTAACACGGTGGCCTTTAAAATCTTTCCATTTCTTATGAAGCCCTGCGCACTCTTCGCACAAAAAGCAGTTGCAATCGGAACAATAGAACTTCAAGGGTTTCCTTTCGTCGCAGTTTCTACTGTGTGGTCAATCTTCTTGTCCTTGTCCGCTATAAGCCTCCACAATCTCCACCATCTGCTTGTAAAACAGGTTGGATTGAAGTTTTTCAACGTCATTGTCCGGACATTCAGTTATTTTACGACAGATTGGGCAACTAAACGATCGACCACCATGCTGTCGCAGCCAATTCTCCAGACAGGGTTTGCAAAACGTATGAAAGCAGTTGAGTGTTTTCGGTTCTTTGATTTCACTAAACTGCTCCTGGCACACTTTGCATTCTATTTCCTTCTTGACATCATCGAAAAAGCTTTTACTTTGAGCCATGGCTTTCCAGCAAGGCAAGCAATACTGATGAAGAACGATATGAGTAATCCTCAAACGCTTTGTCACGGTTCACACCCACACTCTTACCAAGGCCTTCTCAGTTTTATACATGTTTGTTTACTTCAAGGAGCCCAAAAGTGTGACCACTTTTAATTTATTCACATTCCGTCGTGCAAATTTAATCCAATCAGAAGTCAACTGGAGACTGTGCTCGGCTTCTGATTACAATAGGCGTTTTACATTTAAAATAACCCTGGGGATCTGTCATCAGTTTCCGGCGCAATACAGGGCTCACCAGATGCTTACCATCCCATGTTTGTGGGGCAGCATGCTATTGTAATATTCAAGCTACTTTACGAAACGTGTTCTGAACGACGGATTTCGAAAAGTAGCTCATCTAGACGGGTAACGGATAACAGGACGCATTACAAAATGTTTGCCGAAGCTTGTCCAGACAGGTAACGCGTCTCTAGTATAAGACGGCCAATTTATGCAATTTTCGCTGAAATTGGTCAAAATTACTGCCAATGCTCGCCCAAGAAAGCAGAACGTGTTCCACTACAAAACTTCCTCTTGGGCACCCCAGAGAAATACTTCGGAAATCTCGACGGCAAAGCCGAAGACAACGTGAACTGAGAAATTAATTTATACGCGCGATTACGTTTCTATATTCAGTTGCTGCTACAATACCGATATCAAACACATTTCCAATCATTGCTGAACAAGTTGTGGTTATTTTCATGGCGTCAGTGGTTACTAAAGCAACACTTTAAGCTGTTGAATGCTTATAACTCAAAACCGAGCACAGTGAACACCATTTTTTATTAAAGAAATAAAAAACGCATCCAAGTGCATTGTTTAGCTATATAAGCACGCGGGATTTTTTAAGAACACGAGAGAAGTGTATAGAGAAGCACGAGGCGCAGCGGAGTGCTTCTCGCACTTCTCGAGTGTGCTTATATAACTGCCGTGCTTAGATAACTCAACAATGCACGATGATGAAGTTTCAATTTTATCTCTTTTATAAAATGCTAAGGAAATAGCGCGCGCTCAAACTCATGACGTAAGCGTGCATTATAACTCGATGAAGCACGCACGTGACGTAGACCGCGTGCTTTATGGAACTACAATGAAATCTAATTGACCACTCACAGCGCGCACAATTACTCAAACATTTTATAGAACTCGATAAAGCACGCGTGTGACGTAAGCCGCATGCTTTATGGAGCTAATATATAGATTTAAGTAGGCCTTAAAGCGCAGTTCCTCATTGTTTAATTGTTTGCTCATGGTTTAATTAATGATGCCTGAGTGTCCAAACAAGTGGCCTCAGTTTTTATAAGCTAAAGGTGCAAAGATAAATTTAAAACTGAATATCTTACAGCAGAACAAATTTGCTCACGAGAAAATGAATTATTCTGAGGCACATTAAATATACTTACGGCAATAAAACTTTTGTTTACGGTATATAACTCACTTTTCTGGCCTGTACTGAACTGGCTCTCGTTAACAAACTTTTGTCCGGTGATTTCTTACCTTGCGCTCAGCTCGAACAACTTTTTCTGTTCACTAATTTATCTCTAAGAGTTATTCAATGTAAAAGAGAGCTTGACGAAGACGAAAAAATTTCTTTTGATTTACTTCAAAATAGACTGGCGTAAGTCTTTCTTTTTGTCGTCGCTTCGAAAAACTACACCTAGCAAAACTGCACGAGTTTCTTTTAGTTTCTACGAGAAAATTCACGGTTTAAACTGAAGCCGGAATAGCACGGTGGCCCACAACTCTCACGGCAACAGCGAAACTCACCGCAAAACACAGTAAACTCACTACACACAAAATCAACCCACGGCAAAATAAAAACAAAAATTATGGCAAAACAAACTCGGCAAACTTAACTCATGATGCAAGCAAAGCAAGCACAAGTCACGATAAAACGAAACGAACTCACGACACAACAACGAAACTCACAGCAAAATAAACTCGACTCACTGCAAATGACAAACTCGACTCAAGACAAAACAATATCAACTCGTGGCTAAACAAAAAGAAGACAACAAAGACTGAAAGAAATTAAACTCGGAGCAAAACAAACTCAGCAAACTTAACTTGTGACAAAACAAACTAAAGTCACGGCAAAACAAAACAAACTCCCGGCATAACAACAATACTCAGTGCAAAATAAACTCAACTCAAGGCAAAACAAACTCCCGGCATAACAACAATACTCAGTGCAAAATAAACTCAACTCAAGGCAAAACAAACTCCCCGCAAAACAAACTCAAACCGTGAAATAACAAAGAATCTAACGGTAGTAAAACAAAGTCAGCTCACAGGATAAAAATCGACTTACGGTAGATGAAAACCAACTCAAGTACGAGTGCAAGTACAACAAAGTAGCTGAATGAAGACGGAATTTAGCAGCAAAGAATTTACTGGAAGACCCAACAACTGCTGTTGTCTGTAAACGTGGAAACATATTTTCGTTTCGTTTTCACCTTATATTTGGGTCCTGTCATTTAATTGGTGAACTTGATCGATTCTGAGCTTAGCTTTGTTTCAACACATTGTATAAGCTATATAGGCTTGATGACGACCGCCACGGATTATTGACCCGTAAACAAGTAAACCCGAGGAACTGCTAAGTTGACTTTCACAAGGAACAACCATACGGGCAGACGCTCGCTCGCCCGCTCGCTCCTACGCTCAGCTCGGCTTGATAGGTTTCCAAAATTTGTTACCCATGGTGCGCCGCTGGCGCGCTTCGCGCGCTGGAGCTCCGTTAATATATAGATTTAGGCAGGCCTAAAAGCGGAGCTCCTCATTGTTTAACTGTTTGTCTTAGTTTACAATGTTTCCAAACAAGTGGCAACAGTATTTAAAAGCGTATACGGTTGTCCATATAGGTGCAAGATAAAAATTTAAAACTGAACATCTTACGGCAGAATAAATTTGCTCAAAAGAAATAAGAAAATGAATTATCCTGAGACACTGCAAAACAAACTCACGGCAATAGAAGCTTTGTTTACGGTATATACCTCACTTTTCTGGCCTGTAACTGGCTCTCATTAATATAAACTTTTCTCCGTTAATATCTCAGCTCGAACAACTTTTACTATACACTAATTTATCTCTAAAGTTATTTAATGTAAAAGAGAGCTTGATGAAGGCGAAGAAATTCGTTTTACTTAACTTCAAAACAGTCTTTCTGAAGGGTTTAAGAACATTCGCGGTACACCCCTATCCGAAATTTATGGGAGTACGTACCTCCTGATTCCCCTGATCCCCCCCCCCCCCCCAACCCCCCAGGGAGCCATCGCTGCTTCTTATTTATTTATTGCTACTTCTCCGGCATTGTTGCCTACGTTGTTACGCTTTTGTCGGGCAGTAGATAACTCAGCAGACTTTCATATAGAACGTTTTTCAGCACTTGGGTAATTCTAATTACAATCACGTCATGTGGGACAGTTCAATATATCAGCTTGATTTTCCATTTCCACACCAGTCCAAGATGTTAAGAATAAAAAGCTCACACAGTTTTTTTTACTAGATATATATCGAACTAGCTAGGAAAAAGGTGCACATGTACATGTCAGTCCAAATGATTATCTCCTCAGAATCTCAAGTATTATTAATTTTTGCCTAAGCAGCTTGACGTTGTTACGGTGAATAGTTTTACTGTTCTTTAAGGTGGCCCGCGGCTATTTATTAGGAACGGAAAGAGCTCGTAGATATGCTTTTACCAGTACTGCTGCAAAGTTAAAATACAAACTCAAATAATAATGCTTCTCACTGACATTCAAAGAATGCTGTAGTTTTTAAATCAATAGTTGCAGCAGATGCCAGTTTTGCCAGACGCTTTAATGTCAAAATGACCTTGAAATGTTCAGAGTTTTTGTCACAAAGTGTTCGTTTTGTTTTAATGTCAAAATGACCTTGAAATGTTCAGAGTTTTTGCTCGTTGAAATGTTCAGTGCTCGTTTTGTTTTGTTTTTGTACAATTTAATACAGTCCCAGCAGCCACCCTTGAATATCAACATCAGCAGTGACAAGTTAATCTCTCAGGAGAGATGGTTTCCATATGAATAAACTTTGTAACAGTAAATTACTGCTGTAGATCGTGTATCTCATGCAGTGTAGGTTCCATATAATTGAAATTATAATATTTGTCAACACACTGGTAGTGGTTACGTTTAACAATGGTGTACGAAACGTTAAGTTTAGTAAATCTACATTAAAATGCATTTTTTTTCCACGTTTACAACCGCAACAATGGCCCAAGAACAAAAGTTTATAGATAGATATTTTTCCTTTCAAGAAACGCCCTTTGAAATTTTTACTAATTAAGTAAATTATTTTGCTGTTTCATGTTGCCTGAACATCACACGATATACTATTGTGTAAATTATAATTATGCTTTGAATAAATATAAACTTGCATAAGCCTGATGCAGGGGAAATATGAGTTATGTCATCTAATTATATAGCTGCCAGTAAATCCTATCTCCTATCTTTTAATTTCTGACAGCTGTCCAATTTAGAATAAATTTGGATAGTTTCAATTAGGACTTTGACTTAAAAATCTACAAGCTGTCCAATTTAAGAAAAATAGGACAGTTTCTCTCAGCCAATCAAATGCAAGAAAAAGCAACATGTGATAGAGACTAGCCAATCAGCACAAGGGTAGCGTCAGCTCTGTAAACTGTTACTTGACAATGCCACAATGGTTTGACAATGGCGGAATTTCATCAGGGAGATTGGATAAAATTGCCATTTCCGTTGATCGTTTCAACAGTAGTAACGAAAATGAGAAATTTCTACTTTGTCATAAGAGAAGCTTGCTAACCTAAGAAGCAAAAATCTAAGCCAAAACAACTCCAAGAGTGCAGCGTAGCGAAGCGAAAAAGGTTGGAAGATATTCCTCGCCATGAGCTAGAAGCAATTCTTTGGCGTTTTATGATGAAATTCGAAAAAAGGACAGTGTTGTCGTCGATTGCAAAACAGTCGGGCCACGATCGATTTGATTGTCCAAGTTTATTACATCAGATTGCTCACGAGTGCTCACAGACTCTTACAGCGGAAGCTTGGTTAGATGATTACACTAAAGGAATCACAATATATTAAAGGTTAGAAAAACTGGCGAATTTACGGGTTAAGTATGAAATTACAGAGTGAAAATGTGGAAAATGTAAACAAGACATACTCACCAAGCTCGCCGCTCGACACGAAAACTCAAAACACATGTGTGAGCGAGAGCTTGGCGACTAAGTCACATGACATGAAACGCGGGAAAATAAATGTTCGGTTAATGTTCGGCTTTCGGGCTTCTTGTCGGGAACAGACAGCGACAATCGATCGATTGATGTTGTATTTTCACCTTGTAGCAAGCTTCACAAACTCAGGTGAATAAAATTGCACTGTTTTATTAAGTTTTATTCGTGAAGACAATGCTTTGAATGAGTTGCAGATGATATGTTAACTTGCTATTACTAAAAATAAGCGTTTACGCTGGATTGACTGACTAGCTATATAATTAATAGGTAAAAGGACTACATGCTTGTCCAATTTGGAAATAATTAGATTCAAAGAATTCCTCTGACAGCCAAATTGGACTCGGCGCGGCCTACGGCCTCGTCCAATTTTGGCTGTCCTCGGAATTTTTTTCATCCAATTATTTCCAAATTGGACAGCATGTAGTCCTATTACGTATACAAAACTGTAAATTATTTTGCGTTGCTCTAAAAAATCATAATTCTCGGCTAAATTTTGTTTAACATCAAAAATACAAAGAAGAAAATAAATTTGCTCCGAATTGTGGACTGTGGATTGGACCCTGGACTGGACTATAAACGTTTTCAATTCAATTAATGAACAAAGTTAACAATCAACTAAAAAACTAATAACAAACTATTTTCATTCAATTATTAGTCAGGGCCCGATATCGTGAATCGCGAACTTTTCCAAAAAATGTAAGAAAATCTCCAAATTCAGTTGCCAAAACCTGAACGACTTTCGCCAAATTTCGGCAAAACACGCTTTGAAACAGTACCCGGTAATTTTAGGTAAATTCACATCCTCGGAAACCCAGAGCTTCAACGGGGACGGGACGGGAAGGGAGAGACTGGGAGCGGGAAAAAGGTGGGGGGAGGGGAGGGGAAGGGAAAGAGGAAAGGGGAAGCCCTGGGAAGCTTCTCTATACAGATCATTTCTCGATCAAGTACTTTTCTGAGCCGTTATTGGCCTCATTTTTAATTAAAGTTAAAATGAGGCCAATGAAAATGTCCTTTTTTCCCGCTCCCAGTTTCTCCCTTCCCTTCCCATCCCCTTTGAAGCCCTGGGTTTCCGAGGATGGTAAATTCACGACGTTTGGCTACTATTGCGTGAATGCTGCGTGATTTGAAGTGAAACACGTTATCATGTCGAATGTGTCGACACGTCATGTTATGTGGCGCGTGCGCACTCTCGTCCCAAGAGGCCGCGATCCTTCTGGTCTGCGCCAGGAATCGAGACCTCTGGCCACCTCTAGCACCGGAAGTCCGCGACTCACGTACTCCTTAGCGCAGACCAAAACGATCGTTTTTGCAAAAATCACAGGGAATTGCGGGTGAAAAATGCGTCTGACAACATAACGGCGTTCTGTGAGGGAAGAAAATATAGGAAGAGTAGAAAAAAATAGAAAAGTTGAAAAGCCAACGGAGAAAATATTTCGTACAGCTTTTCAGTTACATTTTAGTGTTCCAGTTCATTAACCGTAGCAAGCACCTGTTGTTTTGTTGTGGATCATAACTGTGATTAGCGTTGAAGTGTAACTGTAACCTGCACTAGCCTTTTGTTTAACTGTTATCTACCTGCACTGTTCTGAAAGTGATTAATCTTATAAAAGCGAAATTCCCTTTTAGCCAATAGTTCTTCAGGAAATGTATTAGATAATGCTTAAGTTAGACTATCTTATGACATTACCTAATGCGTAAGCATGGAAGTTTCGGCTTAATAAATAGAGTTGTACTGCAAAGTATTATTTGGCTACAGATTAAAGTCTACGTTGGACCCAAGTTCTGTCCACTGTTCTAGTCGTCTCCGAAGATTTTGTTTGCTGTAACAGATCCGGAACTTCCCTCAGCCAGCGTGTGTTCCCCGAGTTAAGTAGTGCTTCAGAGATTACAGAGAATTTGTCAAGAGAGCCAAAAAATGTGTTATCACAGTTCATCACCGTTTTCAACATTAAATAGTATTAAATGGTGCAACTGTAGAATGTATCAGATTAACAGATGTACTTTCACTATCTAAATATCAAACAATGGCAAGCGTTGCACAAACGTGTCACGTCAGGATATGCGGACCTTTTTCTGCTACTAAATGTTTTTTTTTTTGGCCCGGCTGTTCGAAAATGAGAACATATTTCCCTGCTAATTCCACCGTCAAACGCAGGAAAATACTTATAACTTTCAAACACGTCAACTTGTAGTATTGGTTAGATTGCTTCACTCAACGGATACCCTTGGCAGCCTGGTGTTCTTTCACTCGCCTCAATGGGTCGGTATACCTGTAACAAATATTATTCCTACTCAGCGGTGATAATTAAGGAAATACACGAGAGAAAATATGTCATTAGCATGACCGAGTGGTTAGAGGCAGGCAGCGTGGCCGAGTGGTTAGAGCGCCGGACTTGAAATCAGTAGGTCCCGGTCCAAGTCCCGTTCTGACCACTATATGGATTTGTTCTCGGTTGTCCCGAGTTTAACTCCTCGGTATGTTTGTAAATCAGTAGCCAACTGGTCTGCCTTCTGCCAGTTGGGACATTTGAGCATGCTATGTTTATTTAGTATGTTGTTTCATATACACAGCCCCACAAGCTGCTAGCTTTAAACACGAAACTTGTATAAAAAGTTGCTTTACCATTTTTTTTATAAATTGGATTGAGAATTTGCGTGATTTACATATCGTCAAAATAACTGAACTAAATGGCTCGCAAAAAATGCAAGTGCACAAAATATCATACCATACCTAGAGATAAACTCATTTCTGAAAGCTTGCGCTGAGGGATCATCTATGTTCACGAACCTGATGTCAGTGATCGTTTTCTTCTTTGTATCGCCTTTTCTAACAAACTCTTCAACGGCATCAAACATCACCTCAGCACACGCATCATTCGGCATGCCATAAATGCCGGAGCCAATGGCTGGCAATGCTATGGATTTCATTGTCAATTCCTGAGCGACCATGAAACTATTCAAACAGGCTCGGCGAAGAAGGTACCTGCTCTGGGCCAATCCTACTTTTCGATATTCGGGTCCCACAGTATGGACAACCTTCTTACACGGTAGCATTCCAGCATTAGTTACAACAGCTTCCCCATCTGTCAGTGGTCCCCGCTGCTTTATAATCTTATTAGACTCTTTCTCAATGACATTTCCTCCTCTGTCAAGTATGGGTTTAGCAACCCCTCCCACATGTTGAAGGCGATCGTTGGCGGCGTTCACAATTACATCAACCCGTTCACTGGTAAGATCTCCCTTGTAAACAGAAACTTTTACCTTCCCTACAAAACGAAAACAGAAAGATTTCGATGCATAACCTTGTGAGACTCTTTCTTAATGGCATTTCCTCCGCTGTCAAGTATGTGTTCCTTCGCCACACCTTACATATGTCGAAGGCGATAGTTGGCGGCGATCACAACGGCATCAACCCGTTCACTAGTAAGATCTCACTTGTAAAAAGACACTTAAATTTCTTATAAAATAACACAAGAAATTTTTAAATGTCATAGGGCGCTAACTCTTCCCACGTTTATCACCTAATGATTTCTTCTATTTATAGAGATCGAGAAAATTGGTTTGTACCTTTTTGGAATATATACCTTTGTTACAAAACGAAAATATGACAAAACCTGATGCTTGCCTTTGGTTCTTCGAAAGCTTAACGCAATATTTGCAAATAAATAACTCCATACCAGATCCTCTTTTCAAACTGAGATTCATTGTTTTTTCAGTGTCAAATGTCAATCACTCCCCACAAGCGTCACTGGACGCTTAATATGGAAAATGTACTTTTACGTTCAGTTTACTAACTTCAAATAACGAATATATGAAACGGAAATTCTGAATTATACTGCCTACTTCTATTTAAAGAAAATGGATAACTTCCATTAACTGAGTTTGATCTGTTGATTATCGATATCACTTACCTATGTAAGTTTCAAGTAGTTGTTTGCTTTCGACACCTGTAGGAGAATTTGGTTGATTAACATCCTGACCAAGATCAAGATCTCTCCATCCTTGATATTCTTCAGTCCCCTTGCCATGTTTTGATTCTCTTTTTATTCCTACTCTCTCTCTTTCAAGGAACTCCAGAGCTTCTTCCAAGTGGTGTTCTTCTCCGTACAGTTCCCAGGACGTTAGATCTCTTCCCACTTCCACAACAACTGGAAATTTTTTACCGATTTCTTGAAGTTTCTTTCGAGCAGGGACAACATTTTTCTGACTTTCCAGCGAGAGACGTTCCATCTTCATAATCTGAGTCATTTGTTGGTAGAAATCAATGAAAACGTCGCACGCCTTTTCGTATTCTTCTGTACTGCACGCATCCGTTGGTATCAAGCTGGTTTTGCCTCCTTTGGTCTCTCTTGGTACCTTCACTTGGTATTCGGCTTCAATATCGTTTATTTCAGCGTTGTGTGCTTTGAAAAACACTTTTATGAACTTCGGCTCTACCTCAAAATATTGGATTACAGGGGAGTGGACAGAAGCAACGTACTTGGACTGTATTTCGCTTGGTTTCTGTTTATGGCGTTGTTCTTCATTCAGTAGCGGTTTCACCCTGAAGCTTGCTTGGATCAGATCAGATTCTACAAGAGAATCATAGTCAAATCAATAACCAATTTTCTTCTAACCCTAGTTTTTTCGCTCTTGGGCTTGTGCGTGTGTATGTGTGTGTGGTATGCGTGTATGTGCGTGTGTGTGTGTGGAAGGGGGAGGGGGGGAGGGAGAAACAAAATTGAAAGTGCCTTATTTACCGCCAAAAGTATCCATGCTAAGTAATTAAACTTCTATAGTTTTGAAAGCATCCAAAAAAAATTTTCATGGCAATCACGTGCCAGTTATGACACCTAAAGGAATTCATACATTTCGAAGAGTCTCTTCAAAACAGAAAAATCTCACTACACCAAAAAAATCACCAAAGTTCGGTAGAACACGCCTCAAAAACATGGTTGCCAAAGTAACGTCAACACCCGTGACCAAACACTGGCACACCGAATGTTTACCAGGAAGTTTGGCTGGTTTGCGTAAGCACTGTTTCAATAAGATAAGTTTGAAATAGGCACTACCGTATTTTCTCGATTAGATGTCCCCGGCGTTTATTTCAAACTTGGCCTGGTGGACCCGGCGTTTATTTGACTTCTGCAGTTTATTCGAGCCTGTTTTTCATTAAGCAACGGTTTTTATTCATTATTTCTGACAAATATATATCTGGTTAATATATCTGCAGCTTGTTATACCTTAATTAAATAAATACCTTAGGGGCATATTTTCAACGCCAGCTTCGAGACCCGGCGTTTATTCGGTACCCGGCGTTTAATCGAGAAAATACGGTATTTAAACTACAGTTCACTAATTCCCTGCACAAAATTAGGCAAAGTACCTGATAATACTTTTGTTGTTTTTTCTTTCACTGTCAACTTGAACGGGCTTCTTTTGATAGCTTCGCCGCGCACCGAAATGGACACATTGAAATCACCTCCAGCATCGGACTTGTACTTTACATGATACTGGCCATTTTTGGAATTTGTTACACTAGTTTTCAACGTTCCCCTTGTCTTCGGAGAACTAATCGCAACATCTATTTCGTCGATTTCACTGTAAGTTGTCTGGTTCTTTGCATCCTTTGTTATTACCGTAAATGTACCACATTCGCCTTGTATAGCCTCAGTCAGACCCTGCCCTTCAGCTACTGATAAAGAAGGTTCGGTGTTGGTCGTAAATAACTTTCCAGGGGCGTTTTCTAAGGACGACACATCATTTGGATTGTACCTGACCTCAGGAAAATTAAGCATCGGCTCGAACGGAACCGAAAGTTCCTGGAGCCTTTTCTCCAACATCTCTTCTAAGTTTAAAATCTCCGGCAAATTATTTCGGAAAAGAACTTCTTCCCCAAACTCTAAACTGCTGTCAATTTCGGTCAGTTTTCCATCCAGGTCGGTCATCTGGTTTAAAAATTCAGCTTGAAAATTTTCTTTCTGGTTGATTAGCCGTTCTGTCACGCTAGTTTCATGCACGCGAATCAAATTTATGTAGCGTTCTGCAACATCATGGACTTCTTTCGTCGCTTGTTCGAAGCTGTCGTTTACTTTCAGTCTTCGCTCCTCCATAGATTTCTTGTGTTTCTTCAAACGAGAGCCGTTCGCCTGAACTTCCTGCATTTTCTCTTCCAGTAATGATTTCTTCTTTTCAAGTCCTTTCTCTAGGGATATTTTCTTGTGATCTTCATGGTCTAATATTGCGCAATCACGACAAATGCAAATTTTGCACGGTTCGCAGAAAAACCTGAATTCATCTTTGTGTTGTTTGCAAACGTTTGCTCTCCGAGTGTAATCTTGCGCATCGCTTGTCTTGAAGTTTCCAATTTCTTTAACATGATGACTACTAAGAACTTTCCACTTTTTATGTCCCCCAGCGCAGTCTTCACACAAAAAGAAGTTGCAATCCGAGCAATAAAACTTCAATGGCTTCCTTTCGTCGCAGTTCCCACAGTGCGATGAATCTTCTTGTCCTTGTCCGGTGTAAGCCTCTACAATGTCCACCATCTGCTTGTAAAACAGGTTAGATGGAAGGCTATTGATGTTGTTGTTCGGGCATTCAGTGATTTGACGACATTTTGGACAACTCAACGCTCCACCACCTTGCTGTCGCAGCCAACCTTCCAGACAGGATTTGCAAAACGTATGAAAGCATTTCAAAATCTTCGGATCTTTGATTTCACTGAACTGCTCCTGGCACACTGGACATTCAATTTCCTTCTTGACATCACCAAAAAAGCTTTTACTTTGAGCCATGACTTTCAACAAGGGAAACAAATCTGTCTTCGAGTCGATGCTTGATATAATTCTCGTCGGAAAAGGCGGAAGTTTGTCACGGTTTCGTATACTAGTGCCAAGGACCTCTCGGCTTTTATATTTAGATGTCACTATCACTTTGTGGACACCCCACTATTCTTACGGACAAAATCCTGATCCCTAGCACGCGAAAGCTGGAAATGACTCTCGCTATTACCGAATTACTTGCACTACTCCGGTGGTACCTAAATAACAATTTTAATGACAACATAAACTTCTCACAAAGCATGATTAGACCAAATTGCAGTCTTGTTCATAATTTGTCAAAACACATGCCTTTTGAAAGACTTCTGGAATATTCAATTTCGCATTAATTCCTTCAGTAGTACTTTTCTTTTTCACTTCAGCTGCGCCTTTTTTTTTTCCAGACTCTTCAGGAAAGTTCAAACTCTACTGAACGACTGCTTATAGCAATTAATGAACTCCACTGATTATTGTATGCATACAGCTATTTCGAGAAAGGTTGTCGGAAACAAGCACACACGACAATCCCGAAAGGTATTATGGGTAGTTTCAAGTTCACTTTTCCTTGACTGCAGCATTTCAGGAAAATCCGAAAAACTGGCATGAGATGCCATGGGCGTATGTTTGCAAGTGCGAAAAGGAAAGCAACAAAAGTAGGTTCGACAACTACAGTGCCAGGAACAGTGTATTGTTCATATCCCAGATTACCTTTCGGGATTGTCACATGCGCTTTTTTTACGACAACCTCTCTCGAAACAGCTGTATATAACATGCAGCTGTTAGTGCAGTATATAATTATCGTCCAGTACTGATATCCGAGCCAAATTACTTTTGTCAACACTTGACTACTGTTTTTTATTTTTATTTTTTTTCGTTTTATTTTTCTTTTCTGGTATAGCATTGTATGTACTGAATGCTTTTGCAATGCTAAAACGTTTTTTTGTCATGCAAATAAAGCTCAAGTGCCGGTTGTTGTTCTTGTTGTTGTCGCTTAGAAGTTTCACACTGTTGATAAGTTCGTCATAGTCTATATTATTTAACGCATGCTAGCCGTACATTTTTCTCACACTCCGCTATTACGTACATCCGTGCTGTGGGGTACACCAATCAATCAAAAATCATAGTGGGGCGATTTCATTGGAGTCGAAGAATTCGATGCATATTGGTTTGCGCGGTTCACACAAAGCACACAAAGTGGACGACGCTGTCATCCCCACAGCCGCCTGTCCCTCTTAGCCGGCGGGACATTTGCACGAAAGACATGTGGCTCTGGTGAAACATAAATATGATTTGCCAGGTTTAAAGTAAAATTGAATCTAGCCAATCAAATCAACCGTTGTAAAGTACACAATAATAATAATAATAATAATAATAATAATTAACATTTATATCGCGCAAATTTCATGTGAATATGATCAAATGCGCGTTACAAAGAAATATGCAAACAAATTAACATCTTAAGAATCCCAACTGGCAGGAGGCTGACCAGTTGGCTATTTACAAAGCGTGGTGGAGTTGAGTTCTGGGCTACAGAAAACAAATCCAGCCAGTGGCAGGGAGAAGGATTTGAACCCGGGACCTCCGGGTTGCAAGTCCAGCGCCCTAACCACTAGGCCACGCCGCCTCCTAACGCATGCACGCCGCCTCCTACACGCACACTTTGCAATATTCAGTACTTACCTCATTCTTCTTCTTCTGTATTATAGAACATTATATACTACTTATTAATCGAGAGTGAGGTCATTACAGGGAAATCTCAGACCGAGGCCTTGATAGCGAGGTCAATACATCAACGCCGAGGTCTGAGATTCCCCTGTAATGACCGAACGGACGAGGTTAATAAGTTATTTATTATATGGCCTTTTTATCGCTGAAAAAAGGGAAACGTTTTTCAACATCCGCTTGCGCGCGCAAGAGGTCATTCGAAGTCATGCGATCCAAACCAGAAGAAACGGTTTCTTTGACAATGAGGCAATTTTTTCCTCCATTACGCCAAGATCTAGAGCAAATTTAACCACTTTAATTTTCACAAAACAAACTGACCTGTGTTTACAAGTGTTTGACCCTTAAAAAGTTATAAAAAGCTAAGGCAAGAAAAATTTTCATAATGTCATTACAAGAAAATCTTGCCCTCTCAACAGCCAATCAGAGCGCGCGTACTATTGTAGCCATATAATAATATTATCTCCTCGATAATTAAATTCCAGTTCCCTCATCAGTGTGTTAGAAATAAGTTCAGCGTTCTCGATTCCCTTTGATGAGGGTCTGAATGGGGGTACCCCGACAACACTAAACACTTAATTTTTAGGTTCTGTAACATGAAACAGTAAAATTTTAGGCATTTTAACACTAACAGTAAAACATTCACTGTAACAGTAAATTTTATCCAGAAAGAAACAAAAACGGCTTGACAAAAGCCAACATTGTTTTTTTTTTGTATATCAAGAAGTTATCCGTCATTTTCCGACGATTCCCGATCATTTCGGAAGATTTCCGAAGACTAACGATGATCACCGGGGACTACCGAAGATGTCCGAAGGCTTTCGAAGGTATCCGAACAATATTGAAGATTCCCGAGGAGAAATCCGAACATTTTTTACTATCTTTTCGTCGTTATATTCACATATGGAAAAGATATATTTCTGACAGCGTTTTTTTTACGATTTTTTAGTTAAAGAAATTCTTTGCTCACATAATAACAGGATATCAGCTACATATATATATCGTAGAAATAGGATAGAAATAGGATTCAATGCTCAACAAAAATGGCAGTTATATGTCATTCCTTTCCTGTCAAAAGCTTTGATACCTGATCGTCCAGATGTTCTTACCAATCAAGACGAAAATGTGCGCGGATGGCACGACCAGATCTGCTGACTGTTATGCCAGATGGGGTATCGTCGTCCACATCGTTCTCAGAGCCGGTATGGTGTCGTATTCATCCTCTTGCACAGGTAGATCAGTCATGTCACCAACAGCAACAACTGCAACCAGGCTATTGTCCACAAATGTGATTCCGGATTCGCCATGATCGTGATCTGCAGCTGGTGGCATACATGTATTTTGCTCGATTCCTTCTCGATTTTCAGTCACTGATTCGTCTTTTGCATCTTTGTGGAATACCACTTTCGTACAAGAAGGTTAAATGGTTTAATCAGACACCAGATCCGCCTCGAATTCCAGTTTTCTACACCCTTACAAAAATTCACAAACCGAGTTTGGTCGGCCGTCCTATCATATCGGGTTGTGATGGCCCAACAGAACGCCTATTATCCCTTGTAGACAAACTAATTCAGCCTATAGCACAAATACAAGACTCGTATCTTAAAGATACGACAGATTTCATTACCTTTATTGAAAACACTAAGGTTCCAAGTAACGCAATCCTGGTCTCGATGGATGTCACTAGCCTTTACATAAACAACCCGAAGGAGGAAGGAGTTACTTTTAGTATGTCAAGCATACGAAACCTTTCATGACAAAAACCCTCCTATAGCTACACATTATCTTAGAGAAATGCTGAGCCTTATCCTAAAAGAAAATTGACTAAAATAGCCTTTGCCATGCAATACCTTTATGGCAAAAATAGAAAAAGAGATCTTGAGGCAAAGCACTAAGCAACCACTAAAGGTTTATTGACGATGTCTTATTCTGTTTTTGGGACACAAACAAAGGATACATTCAGCTTTTCATCGAGAAAGCAAACTCTTATCACCCTACAATCAAGTTCACCGCTGAAGTCTCAGATAATGAAACAACATTCTTGGATACAACAGTCTATAAGGAAGAGCAATTCGAGAATGAAAGCATTTTTGATGTGCGTACATATTTCAAACCAACTGAAACCTTTCAGTATACTCACTTCAACAGCTGTAATCCACCAGGCGTTAAAAAAGGCTTTGTCAAAGGAGGAGCTCTCAGACTTCTAAGAACAAACTCTTCAAGAGTTACTTTTACAGACGATATTAAAACCTCCAAAACGCGACCTATTTTTAGGGGTTATCTTGAGAAATTGGTGGAAAAGATCCTCTCAGAAGTTAACTATGCAGACAGAAAAACAGCTCTAACACAGAAACAGAGAACGCACAAAAAGCTTCTACTCTTTGTGACGCAATTTTAACCATCATTACAATGTTTGAAAGGATCATGACTAATGGACAAATGGCATTTAATACAAGAACAACCATTACTCAGAGAGATAGTCAAGGAACTTCCCCTGATCTCTTATAGAAAAGGAAAATCGCTTAAAGACATGCTCGTGAAAGCAAAACTTTAAAGGCTGTGTTATTTTTTTGGTTGTACCACATCCACGAACTAACTATATGAAAAATAGCTTTAGTTACAGTGGTGCAACTCTCTGGAACAGCCTACCCTGCAATCTCAGGATGATAAAATCCTATAATCAATTTAAAAGCAAAGTTAGACACGGCATTCATGGAAAACAGGATTAGTTTAATATTTAAATTAGTATTTACTACATGTTCTTCAATTTTTATTAATTAGTATTTAGCATGGATTGTTTATTAGTAGTTTATTAGTATTAATTTTTATTATAATTTTAAATAATAGTATATTACCTGATGATTTTTAACCGTGTATAAAGAAATGTTAAATAAATAAAAAATAAATAAATAAATAAAATAAACAAAACAATGGACACACAGCAGGAGTCGCGTAGGCCTGTCAACCCCCATTTGTATCACGATTTTCGAAGAGCAGGTAAAAATTTACAATGCTATAAGACTGAAAAAACACTCCAAAGACTTAACAGTATTTCTTCCGGAAACAGTAAACATTAAAAAAATGACCAATATAACAGCAAACACTAAAAAATATGGGTAAATAACACAAAACAGTAAACCCCATTCATACCCTCTTTGATCAGTTCTGGAAGATTTTACTTCCGCTTAGAATTAAAGAATGCGCAATAAAACCGGAACACCAGAATGTTTGGCCTAATAAGAATTTTAATTTCACAGTCCTCACATGGCACCTACCCGCTGATCAAGCGCCAGGCGGACAAAACAAAAATCCGAAAGCTGAATGTGGTATGGTACCCTATAATATGGCGATGTGTATAAAAAGTAATATTTTTGAAAAAAGTAAGATTTAAAACCACTGAACACTGATAAAGAAAAATCGTGATTTTGGAACGATTTTGCCGAATTTGTCCCTAGATGAGTGTGAAATTCAAGGAATGTATACAGTGGTAGAAGTTATTTTTTTACATAGTAACGGCCATAGCAACGGTTGTTTACAGTCAGAAAATGACCACAAATGTAGAGTAATTTAAAATATGTAAATGATACCTTGTGGAAATGCTGTAATCGTTTTGTTTTATAAGCTCCATGGATACTTTGAACAATTAAGTGGAAAGTAGACTAAAGTTTCACTTCCTCTCTTGTGGCTCGTTTAATAACGAAAGAACTTCGGCCAAATTTGATTTTTCTTGTGGTTTGCTTTAGGACCATTTGAAAATTCTCCAGTTGTAAGCCTTTCTATTACTATTTGCCAATTTTAGTAACTTTTTACCCTGAAGAAAAGGGTTGTGGAGGTGTTGGTATAGTGAAAACCGGGTTTGGCTCTCGCCCTGTAGTCATTTCCGCAAATTTAAACCGCTTGCTGTGCTCGCTAGTGTAATTTACTTTTATTACTTCCAATGCTGAGTTCTCGGCATACGTCAAGATTGACAAGGTAAGAACGCGTTAAGCAACAACACTTTTTTAAAGCAGCTCTATACTGACTTAAACTATACATGCATTATTAAGTAAAATTAACAACGGATCGATCGATCAATCGGCTCTCTAGTGTATTCAATTCAGCTAGGATATAAATTCTTATAATAGTTGACATGTGTCAATTGAACGTAACATGGGGCCGGTGCCCAATATCAAAGATGTAAGCTGACAAGGCTGACAAGGTATGCTGGCCACGATGCTACCGCTGGCCGTGATGGCCATGAAAAAACGCGAATGCATGGTTATCCTATTTCTATGCATGCACCGATCTCCTATTCCCTTGGTTTGGGGGGCCGCTGGAGCTCCGCTAAAAATGTTTCCCTCATCCGTCTTGATCAAAATGGCAAACTAAATGCGAGATGGCAGTAACAGTACACCCAGTCCGTAACACTGCACGTAGTTAAATCACCACACTGCTCAGGCAAAGAGGTGCTTATGAGATAACTTTGAGACATGTTCTTGTCTGCCTTTTCTCGAATTCGATTTTTTAAAACTGTGAGCGCTTATTATTCGTAACTCACTCACCACTGGACTGGTGAAGAATGGAGTGTGATGAGCTGTTCTAAAAGTGTTACTGTTATTAGAATTGTTACAATAATTCGATCGACCTATATATCTGTGTATCTACCTACGGAAAAGTCCACTGTCTGTGGTATGTACTCTCTATATATGCTATTTTACTGATACGCTATGTCCACATCTTGAACGTCATGATGCTAATTATAGGTTTATATATACTAAACATACTCTAACTAAGCACAGAATAAAAACATCCATCGACAGGCGTTTTTTTTTTAAATAGTTTATAAAACGTACTACCGACAAACGACTGCAGATTTATAAACCTCTATAAATTATACTTATACAATGGATAGATATGCTTTCAGCGGTATTCTACAAAAGTAGATACTGATCTGATTTAGCAACTTGCAATGCATTAATTTTTTCTCGTAATTTGCTAAGTATGTTCTAACACCGTGAAAGCTAATCCCAATTTATGGGCTAGGAAAAAAAAAGATGAAAACACACTCTAAGCTAAGCAGAGAATATAAACATCCATCAGCAAACTTTGTTTTGAAATAGTTTGTAAAACATACTACCGACAAATGACTGCAGAATTAAAAAGCTCTATAAACTATACTTATACAGTGAATAGGTATGCTTTCAGCTGTATTCTACAAAAGTAGATACAGATCTGATTTAACAACTTACAATGTATTAATCTTGTCTCGTCATGTACTTAATATGTTCTAACACCGTAAAAGCCAAACACGCGGGCTAGAAAAAGATGAAACCTAAGTCGTATGCCCCACCCACCTAACTTACTCTTTTTTCCAGAGTAGTGACATAAAAGCATACTGTGTGATTAAGAACGAAATTTGGCTGGCTGTACATTTAAGTAAAGGCCTGCCCGTTTAACACTTTTTACACGTGTCCAAAAATGTTATTACTCGCCCTCATTTATTTTCCCGTTGGACAGACTTTCTGAATTCGACCCGAAGGATTCCACTCTACAAAGGTCCTCGAGAGGGAATATAATTGAACGCGCGTAGGGAGATCTAGTTCACTTTGGCTTTAATCATCTACTAACTATGGTCTGCTTTAATCAGCGGATTCCCTTAGCTGCCAGGTCTTCTTTGACTCGCCTTAGATAGTCCGGGTCGGGATATCCAAACCTGCAACAAATATCATTCCAACTCAGTTATAATTAGTATAGGTAATCATCGCCTATAATAATCCTGGCACAGGATTTCGAGTACATTTTGGAATAAATAAGCACAAGTAAATTTTCCAAATGCTAAAAAAATTGCACGAGCCCGTAGGGCGAGTGCATACAGTCTTTAAAAAATTTACAGGTGCTTATTTATTCCTAATATCATGGGTGACAAATTACTCTTTAATTTTGGCGCGAAATTTTAGCACTAATTTATAATTTCACATGTGAAATTACAAAATTGCCATGGCAACGTTTACCATATCTCAGTGCCAAGATACAGGACGTTAAAAGATGATTTATAGCTAAAAACTTTGCATATTTTTGCTTGAATTTCACCTTGGCCAGTTTGTTTGGTCGTCTTATAAACTTTTAGCGATAACATCAATGGCATTGAGCGGATTTTTGAGCGTTTTACAAGGGCGTCGTTTCCAGCCAGTTCGTTCATGAAGACACAATAAACAAGTTAAAAACTAAGATTGTAAGCGTAATTTGTCATCCATGATATTAAAAGGTAACCAAATAGTATGCTTGTGAAATTAGGAAATAATTTCACTTGCACGATAAAAATAACGTGATTACTTATTTAGAGACGGACCATTATTTTTATGGAGGGTGGTATGAAAAATATTGAAAGAAAATTGTCTGCAAGGCTAAAAAGACAAAATAAATTGCTTGCAAACATGGTATGTGTATTTCGAAAAAAAAAAAGGTTGGCAGAGGCGCATCAAATAAAAAAACAAATTTGCAGAGGAAAATTGTTCATACCGGCCTCTCCAGGAAAATAATGGTCCGTCCCTTACAAAAACAAAATACATGAAAACTGAAAGGGGCAGGAAGAAAACGAAAACCAGTTGAATTTTGACACAGCGCGCCTTTTCTGACATTTCATTCAAGTGATTGGTTGAAGCACAGCAAACACATGTCAAGTTCAAACTTTCACAAGAGCGAAATATTCAAATCAATTCAGTTATACTGTAAACTCGGAAATTTGCGAGGATTTTTTTTTCAGGTTTCAAACGTTTCTGAAGCACAACTAGGTTAACAATAACCGATTAAAGACAATGTACATCTTACTCTGTGAAAGCTCGGCGTAAACTGAAGAACTGGAAAGCGGCCGTTTTGAAAACCGAGATGTAAGCTTTGAGCGGCCAAAGAAGAAAGAAACCTGGCAGTTGATAAATGCAAAAAGCCACCACAAACTACAGATATGTAAGCGCGTCTGGCGTTTTGGCACCAAAAAATTCCTACTTTCATAGCACCTCGACTTCTTCTTAAATTGAACTTCGCGCTTTATTTGGACGTTTTCCCATGATGGACTGGCGGAGAACTTGGCGAAGAGCTTACTTTGTTGATTGAAAACTTGTATCCTTGCTGCCCCCGCAGGTTTTGGCCCAGAGGCCAAAACCCGAGGTGACACCCTAGGACTCCCCGAGTGTATACATACAAGGACAAAGAATATTTGTTGAAAAAGTAAGAAATATTAGAAATATGTTTGTAGTGGGCGAAGCGTTCTCGATTTGACGAAACTAGGCGCGCACGGTCGTCTCGGTTAATATTTTAGCAAGCGCGCACGGTGGTATCGTAAACAAATGGCCGTCGCATATTGTCAAGATCGCAGGAAATATTTCTTGCTTGAAGTCAAGAAATGGTTGAAGTGTGCTCGAAGTTAAAATGATACCGAAAATGACATGGATATATTACAGGCATATCATCCAGGGAAGCAGAGTTCTAATCAGCGCTTGAACGTCGTGAAAACAGTGGAAATTGCTTGAATTGTACGGTGAAGATAAACATCCTAAGCATAGAAGCGCGCACATTGTCATGCAGTTCAAGGTAATTCATTTCACACAGTGACAATATTGCTTCCAAATTGTCAGCATTTGGTCCAAAGAGTGGGTTGAATAAGGATCAAATTAAAAAATTGGTTTATCGATTCTTTGAATGTGCATGCCATATTTTGTTATTTGTACACTTATGTCCAGGATTGAACGCAAGTATTGTTTAATAAGTTTTTGACTGAGTTGTTTGACATTTCCATATCACTTCATATTTGACAGAATTTGGTGTGTTTTGGTAAACTTTTATTAAGGAGGACACTTTGTGATGTCTATCATAAAGAACGTGCATCTCATTAGCGTTCAATCCTGGACATATCTGTATTTGTTGGCATTCTAGGCTTTTGGCGAGGAAATCATTTTGAATGTAATAATTTTGCGTGTAGTCACCATGAATTAAACGTTCACGCGTTCTGCCTGTATTTTCGAGGTTATTTCTGTTAACTTATCAATCCTAACAATACTCGAACGTACTCATAAATCAACTGATGATTACCGCTAGTTCACATGTGAATGCGACCGCACATAGAGCGGTGTCACGCAACAGGGAAATTCCGGCGCAGTAGAAAATGTCGCGACGTACTTGGCACAGTATGTAATGTAAAAAAAAATGTAAATGTTGTTTATAGTGGTCATGCACTTAGCTTCGAGATAGCTACTTTAGGCATGCCACTGAAACATAGGAAACAAATAACTTTAAATGAACATAACACGGTTAAAAATCCCAACTGGCTGGAGGCAGACCAGTTGGCTATATACAAAGCGTGATCGAGGATTTGAACTCGGGACGACCGTGAAACAAATCCAGCTAGTGGCAGGGTGGAGGGCTTGAACCCGGGACCTACGGATTACAAGACCAGCGCCCTAAACCACTCGGCCACGCTGCCTCCACAAAATAAAAATCGCTTAATTGTGTAGTCCATGGACTTCCAATAATTATAAAGGCGTCAAATGTACTCCACTAATCTTAGATTATTGCTGTAGTGAGAACTATCACTAGTTTATTTATATGCCTGCCGAGTGTAGCTATCATCACTCTGTAAGCTGTCTGGTTCGAAGACAAGTCGTCACTATTTTGTCTTTTTACTTTAGGGCAGAACTTTTAGTTCGGCTGGCTCGTTTTCCCCTATTTTGTTGGCGATATTTTTTCTCTTCGCAAGACGTTTTCCGTACATTTAGCCAGAACGAGGTGCTAATATTTGTATTTGTTTTTTTTTTAGAACTAATTTTCAGGTGTTTCCCTAGCAACAACCCTGGTCGTTATTTTCGTCCGCTGTTTGCACCCGTGCGTGTTACAAATTTTTGCCCTCATGTTACAAGAAAGCTGCACTCCTTCATTAGCCAGTCAAAATTAAATACATGCAAAGTGCCTAAAGGCTAATAAATCTTCCACAACATCTAGCTTTTTTACGCATTTTTCAAGCAAAATGTAGCATATCCACTTTCTACTTACCCCTGAGGACCTCCATATATACTAGTCTTGTGGTGAATATCATTCCACGTGACCTGGTTTTGCATTCCTGTTGTTACTGAGGTTCCAACAGTGAAAACCAAGCCAGCATCAAAAGCTCTTCTCAAAAGCTGCAGCACTTCGTTACCTTCTCGGTTATCAGGAAAGTAACCAGTACGTCGGGTGCCGTCGTACCTTTGGCTAGGATTTGGATGTTCCTGGCCTTGAGTTCCTGAGGGAAAGTAATAGCCCATGGTGATTGTACCACAATCTGCAAGAAAGACATCCACAATAAAAAAAAAATGTTTTTTTTTTTCTTTTTTGCGTGTTTTTAGTTGTTGTTGCTCTTGCTGCTACAAATTGTACTACACAAAAAAAGTGAAGAAAATTGTTTTGGGGAACTCATTCAGTCAGATGTGCTGCTGAAACGTGCTGTTTGTGCAATACTGCAAAGTAAATGCTGGTGAATGACGTCAAGCAACACCCTTTCTTCAAGGCGTTTTGTCAGACATTTTTATTCAATCTACCCACAATAAAAAATATACCGCAAAATTCCGATAAACTCTGGGATTGTTTTTATTTCAAAGGTTTTTGATGGTTCATTTTCGACTTAGCCTTTTTGAAACTCGTGCTAAAAGCCGTCGCTGATGCACAATGACCGTTTGTGAAACATTTTGGAAACGTTTTAATGTTACCATAATAGCCGGGAAGGCTTTGACGACTTCTGTGGAACTGCATTTCTCCTTTAGGCTGATTTCCTTGAATGAAACCCTGCACCTCTTTACACACGGGGCATCTGTTGTTGTGCTTTGAAGCAGTCTCAACGCAGTCCGTGCAGAAGACGTGCTTACACTTCAAAGTCCGTGCATTGGTTACGGTATCGAGGCAAATGGGGCATTCGCTTTTTGAGCCTGCTCCACCAGATGAAGAACCTGGTAAGACAAGAACGAATGAAAATATTTAAAAATAGGAATTTAAGGAGGCTCGATGTAGGTCTTTTTAGCCTCGTGTGCAGGTTTTGAAAATAAAAATTTAGTTCGTCATCAAGTGTTATGAAAATAAATCTCAATGAAAGAGTAACATTTCTTCTTGAAATAAATGTAAAAATATTTCTGGGCTACCTAAACAACGATGTTTGAGAGCGCTTGACGCAAGTGTTTCGGAGCTGAATATCTGGGCCATCGCATGGAAGAAAGTCACACAATTTCAAATGTAAGGATTTTTTTAGCTCAGTTGGAATAGCGCTATCAAATTTCGTTGTTGGAGTAGCCCAAAAATATGTTAACATTTATTTCAAAAAAAGGTTGCTCTTTCGTTGGGTTATATTTTCACAATACTAGATGACGAACCAAAGTGCATTTTTTTACTTTCAATTTTGCCATTTTACCGATTGGAATACCCTGACACGAAATAGCGAGTTTTGAGCTCGGTACCACTTGCATTTCGCGCTGTCAAATTTGTTGTTTCAGTAGTCCAAATATTTTATTGCATTTATTTGAAGAAGAAATGTTGCTCTGCTGAAATCGGCAAAATAGTAATTATAATAAACTGTCGCAAGTTTCGCTCATTTTTTACCTTCATCTTTTCGGTGCACCGTGGCCTCGAGAGGGTGAGAAAACCCCGCATTGCTTGCTCCTCTAGGCTCCTGGGTTATGGGCCATCTTGCATCATTGCCACTTGTATTTTTCTTTACAGCGCCACTGTAAGATGTGTTTAAAGACGACGAATGATTGAAGCCACTCGAAGGGTGATCGTTTTCAGCAACAGAACTACCTGAAGTAGTGTTGAAATGATGGTTACTCGGGTTCGTTGCTTTGTTCTTGTTTTCACCGCGGTCTGATCTTGAAGGTAACATTGGAGGCGAATTGGCATCATCGGCGCCAGTTGGTGGCATTTTAATAGCTCTTCTTCCTGCCAGCTTTTTGCTGTCGGTTTGTCCTTGGCTATTTCCATACCTAGAGATGAACTCCTGTCTGAAAGCTTGCACTGAGGGATCATCTATGTTTACGAATCTGATATCAGTGATCGTTTTCTTCTTTGGATAGCCTTGTCTAACAAACTCCTCGACGGCATCAAACATCACCTCAGCACATGCATCTTTCGGCATGCCATACATCCCGGAGCCAATGGCTGGTAATGCTATGGAGGTCATTTTTAATTCTTGCGCGATCGTCAAACTGTTTAAGCAGGCTCGGCGAAGGAGGTACCTGCTCTGTTACAATCCTACTTTTCGAAATTCTGGTCCTACAGTGTGAACAACTTTCTTAGCTTTCCAGCATTAGTTACAACTGCTTCACCATCTGTCAGTGGTCCTCGTTGATGGATAATCTTGTTTGAGTCTTTCTCGATTACTTTTCCTCCTCGGTCAAGTATGGCCTTAGCCACACCTCCATCATGTCGAAGGCGATGGTTGGCGACGTTCACAATTACATCAACCCGTTCACTGGTAAGATCTCCCTTGTAAACAGAAACTCTTACCTTCCCTACAAAACGAAAACAAAAACATTCAGATGCATAATCTTGTGAGACTCTTTGTTAATACATGGCTTTTTCTCCTCTGTCAGGAATGTTTACCTTCGCCACACCTTAGATTTGTTGAAGGCGATAGTTGGCTACGTTCACAACGACATCAACCCATTCACCTGTTCACTAGTTAGATCTCACTTGTAAAAAGACACTTAAATTTCCTATAAAATAACACAAGAAATTTTAAATCGCATAGGGCACTAACTCTTCCCACGTTTGTCACTTAATGATTTCTTCTATTTATGAAGATCTAGAGAATCGATATATTTGTATTCTTTTGGGATACCTGTCCTTTGTTACGAAACGAAGATGTGACAAAACCTGGTGCTTGACTTTGGCTTTTCAAATGCTCAACAGAAAATAAAAACGCAATATATGAAAATATTAAATAACTCCATATCAGATTCTCTTTTCAAACTGAGATTTATAAAAGCCTTGTTTTTTGTTTTCATTATGAATCAATGGACGCTCAATATGGAAAATGTGCCTTAACGTTCAGTTTACTAACTTCAAATAACGAATATATGAATGATGAAACGGAAATTCTTAATTAGACTGCCTACTTCTATTTAAAGAACATGGTTAACTTCCATTAACTGAGTTTGATTATCGATATCACTTACCTATGTAAGTTTCTAGTAGTTGCTTGTTTTCGACACCTGTAGGAGAATTTGGCTGATTAACATCCTGACCAAGACCAAGATCTCTCGATCCTTGATATTCTTCAGTCCCCTTGCCATGTTTTGATTCTCTTTTTATTCCTACTTTCTCTCTTTCAAGGAACTCCAGAGCTTCTTCCAAGTGGTGCTCTTCTCCGTACAGTTCCCAGGCCTGATTTCTTCCCACCTCCACAAGAACTGGAAATGTTTTACTCATTTCTTGAATTTTTTTTCGAGCAGGGACAA
Organism: Meandrina meandrites; assembly: GCA_963693305.1. NCBI lineage: Eukaryota > Metazoa > Cnidaria > Anthozoa > Scleractinia > Meandrinidae > Meandrina > Meandrina meandrites. The sequence goes on along the minus strand of OY855903.1, from coordinate 2,657,466 downwards.
CATTTTTATGTGGACTTTCACACGAAGTGTGAAAATCCACGTATTGCGATCGTGCAGTTTTCCCGATTGGGACGGCACTTTCCGTGATAACTCGTCTCAGCCCTTTCGGAAGCTTTCGAGGGTGTTCGGAGAATCCGAAGTTTTGGAGCCAAGAGTCAATGTAAAATTGGCGAGAGGTCACAAAGAAAGCATCACACAAGCTAAATACCTGAATTTCATTAATCGAAACCCACAATTTGTCAAGTGCAGTACATCAACGATCAGCGTCAAAGATGCCAGTGGTATACGTGCACATCAAAAGAAAAAAGTGGTGGCGGCTTTCATATTTGCACGGCGTTCGACTGAACTGCGGGCAAAGGTCACGCTATTTTTCACACTTTTCGCGCTGTCTGTTGTGTTCGACTGGACGTCAGTTGCTGTGTTCGCTTGATTCGCATATAATTGAAAATAGTTGAAAAGCATTATTTAGCAGATATCTAGATATTTGTTGTTTTGTTTCAGCTTTGCCACACAGAATCAGTTCTCGACATAAAGTTCTCTTAGGTATTTAGCAATGTGTACGATAAAACAGAATGTTTATTATGCAACCAAACCTATAAGGCTCAAAACAATATTGTAAGCTTATTAGATGACGATCAACACTTTGGTATGGTCTGGTATGGAGCGAGTTGACTTTGTTTAACAACACTTTGTTATGGCGTGAGTTGACTTTGTTTAACAACACTTTGTTATGGCGTGAGTTGACTTTGTTTAGCCGCCAGTTCGGCTTTGTCTGCCGTACGTTTTTTTAGCCTTGACTGTTTTGAAGTAAATCAAAACAAACTTCTTTCCCTTCATAAAGGTCCTTTTTACATTGAATAACTCTCAAGAGGTGTATTAGTGTGTAGTATTGATGTGTACCTACGTCCGTACGTGAGCAACCCAATAAAGTGCAGCGACATCAATTTCAATTTTTGAACTAGTTACAGACCAGACAAGTCGGACAGGTAAACAACGAAATGCCGGCATTGACGTCTCTTCCGTCAACAAAACCATGAAAGGTTAACGATGCTATTTTATTTTGCCATGAGTTTATTTTGGTGTGCCTCAAGGTATTTCATTTTCCTGTGAGAAAATTTATTGTGCCCAGGCCATAGGCAGGCAGTACGCTCCCCCTCACGGGGCCGCAAAGGTCCGTTTAATAGGGGAATTAGGGTTAAAATGACTCTCAGAATGCAGGACTTGATTTTTCAAAATTTCCCGCAGGAAGATCCCCCCTCTAGAATTCCACGATTCCAGCACTCGCACCCACCCATGGAAATCCTGCCTTCGGCCCTGGTGTCGTAAGATATTCAGTTTAAGCGTGACTAGTTAAAATTTATCCCCTTCCTATATAGGCCAGAGTGTACACTTAGAATAAACGTGGCTACTTATTTCAAGTGAAAATACGTGGAGAAGTGGTCTCAAGTCAAATGCTCGGAAAAAGGATTTTCCGAGTTCCCCCAATGGGAGTCGAACCCATGACCTTTCCCCTATAGCTCAGTGGTTAGAGCGTTCCAACCGGTATTCTGGAAGGTCATGGGTTCGACTCCCGTTGGGGGAACTCGGAAAATCCTTTTTCCGAGCATTTGACTTGAGACCACTTCTACACGTATTTTCACTTTATCCAAGTCACAATTCCACTTATCATTTATTTCAGGTGCTCAAGCACAAAAAATAGTAAGAAACGGGAGTTCCCCTTTTAGGTCTGTCTAAATCTAAGTCTCTTGGAGAAAGCTACGCCAGTTCTCTTTAATGATGATTAAAGTGAATATAGTAGTTTGAAAATTAACTTAAGTCATCTCGGCACTGGCCACCGTGTATTGATATGTGTTTGTGACCGTTTACGTCTGCAGGTTTTGAAGAGACTACTTAAGAAGTGTCTTCAAGAAGCGTTGAATAGTGGAATGGCATATCACATCCATTGCATTTCCTGCCATTGGCACTGGTACGCTTCAATTTCCTCGTTCTGAAGTTGCCGAGATTTATTTTGACGAGATTAAATCGTTTGACCAGAGAAATCCTGCTACTTCACTGAAGGAAGTCAGGTTTGTTCTATACGATCAAGATCAACCCACCGTCCAGGCTTTTGAAGCAGAGTTGCAAAGGAGAAACGAGAAAACCCTCCCCATTCCGGTTAGAAAGGGTGCAACATCAATCGGCAAACGGTATCGGAAGGCCACTGCTAAGGGTCTCCAGGAAACGTCATTTCAGGCCGCCACCTTCTCACCAGTACGCGAACGAAATCCAGATCACTTGGAAACGAACGTGGGAACACTGTGCTTCAAAGTCCAGCCTGGTGACATCACAAAAGAGACTACAGATGCCATTGTCATCATATCTAATCCTGATCTCGATATGATGAGGGGAGGTGGTGCAGGTGCAGCAATTCTTCGCTCAGGAGGTGATTCCATTCAGAAAGAGTGTTTTGCACAAGGCCTTCAACTTCCAGGATCTGTTGTTGTCACAAAGGCAGGGAATTTGAGAGCGAGATTCATTTTTCATATAGTCCCTTCGGAACTTCTAAATACTAAAGCTCTAGTAATGAAGTGCCTTGAAGAGGCCGAGAAACAAGGCATTTCATCTATTTCGTTCCCTGCCATCGGAACCGGTAACCTTGGCATTCCTGCAAAGTCCTGTGCCGATACGATGCTGTTTGCGATTAGTGACTTCAATGACAAGCAGCCTACTTCCATGCAGCTTATCAAGATGATTATTTTTCAAAAGGACATGATTAAAGATGTTTGGTTAGCAATAACGAAAGTGTGCGGAGAAGAGTCCACGGCGAAACCCGGATTCTTTAAGCGAGTTGCAGAAGTTGTTTCGAAAGTTGGCAGTGTTTTTGGTTTGGTGGATCCCGAGAAGGAAGATCGTTCTTCAGAGTCCCCTCCAAATGATTACAACAAAGATGTTGACCTCGTAATCTTTGCTGGTAGTAAAGAGGACCTAAATGGTGCAATAAACGACATCAATGAAGCTATGAAAGAGAACTCAACAAAGCAAGTTATTAAGAATGAAGCTATCCAATTGCTTTCTCAAAGACATGTCCGAATAATTCACACTCTTGAACAACGTTATGATGTTTTGATAGTGGTGGAGAAAGCGGTGGGACGCATTGTAGTACGCGGACAAAGTGGCGATATTCTTAACGTTTCGGGAGAGATCCACAAAATTTTGCATCAGCTACGGGAAGAAGAACACGAACGCAAGAGAGCTGACGCAATGTCAAAGGATATCCAGTGGATGTATAGGGATGGTACTAAATTTGTACATTATGTGAGCCACGTAAACGCAAAAATTGAAATTGCCTACGATGAGAAGAAACCCACAGTGATCATAACTTCTGATGATGGAGAAGACTATGAAATTGACGTCAAGAAAATGACCAAAACGGACGACTATGGGAATGTCATCAAAGTCGAAAGAGTTGATCTTCGCAAAGGTAAAAATATATTTTAAATAAAACAACTTTATTTGTAGAGGGTGGCACATAACAATTTCCATTGACAAAGAAGTGGTTTTACCCCATACGTCATTATAATGATGCAACTTGTAACGTGGTATATATATGTTTTGGTGTTTTCAGACTGAATGCCCTTTCATTTGTTTTTTTCCGTTTTCTGTATTTTTCGTTTTGTTTGTTTTTTTGTTACTGTCTGGTTTTGAATACGAACACTTTCTGTGATAATAACATACGATGTCCGTGTTAATAGCGCTCGACTGCAGTTCATCTCGGATATCTGTTTGTTCCGACTCCTATGCTTAATTCCCTTTTTTTATCTTAGGTTTTCGAAGACATGTTCAGTCCTGTTTCTTCTGTTAACTTATGAAGAAGAGATATTTTCAGAAAGCACTATAGAAGGCTGATACATGGTCAGCGTTTCGGCATCGCTGCCTCCTCAATGCTGCAAGAAAAATAGTACCAGAGAAACTAGGTTTTTTCTTTGTATCCTGAACAAGGAAAGAATGCCGAGACGTCGTTCGTGTATTTTGAATTGTATGTAGTGCTAAAACATCTCCTGCTCATAAGTTTTGCGGCTTTTCATATACCAACTCCTTTTAAAAGTGATAATATTTGGCGTCCAGGAATAGTTTTGGCCGATTCCTGCATAGGTCTCAGGCTCTTTTAAACAGATGAAAGCATTATTTAGACGACGCATTATATAGGCGACAGCCGTTCCGCTCTCCGTTCCTCTGCATTTTTTTTTACCTTTCACGTAACTCCCGGCTAGTATCTTCGTCTTCACTTACGTTCTGTCCGTAAACGGTTTTAATAGACAATACCCCAAAACACTTACAGGAAACTTAATTGCAAACTTGTACAAATCTGAGGCGATACCTGCAGGTTCCTTTATTTATTTTTACTCGTAGCAATTACATACCTATAGAAGACAACTAGTGCACTTAAAGGTGTTCAGGTGGTATAGGTTTCTAGGTTCAAGTTGGTTCTTATATTTTGTTTCTGTGCTCCCTTATAGGATATCCTTGTTTTAGTCGGTTAGAGGAAAGGTAACTTAGTGATTTTATCGCATTTTAGGTGTACAACTTCCAAATAATTGGGCGCCCCAACCGAAAGATCCTCAGGGTATCGAAAAAATTGTACATCTCTTTGAGCTGGATCCAACAAAGGATGAAAGGAGTACCAAGATGTGTATAGACGTTTCCAGCGAACATGCGGTAACCAAATTGTGAAGATAGAGCGGGTACAAAATCCAGTTCTCTACGGGACATATGCGATTCGAAAGCAGAAAATGGACGAAGCAAGAGGAAGCAATGAATAGTTGCTTTTTCACGGGACTCAAAGCGATAACTGCCCACCAATAAATCGCACAGGTTTCAACAGAAGTTTTCATGGCAAAATTGGTATGTATCAGAAGGAGGCGGCGTGGCCTAGTGGTTAGGGCGCTGGTTCACCACGTTCAAACCTCTGAGGCTGTTTTTTCTTTCTTATTTCAAGAGAAATCATTCACGTTAACGTGGAAGCATCAGTAAGGATATGTAAAATAGCTGCTGAGGGTAAATATATTTTCAGTTCTCTCAAACGAGATTCTTTACTTTTAAAATGCTCCCCATCCGAACAAAATTGCTTTGAAAATGACGCCGACACTGTCCGGATTACGCCGTTTTCAAACACTCAGAACTTTTTTAGTAAAGATCCAAAAAAATTAGTAATCCAGAATACCTGTAGAGAATCAAATTTTGAACAGTGAAAATGAAAATCTTATCTTTGAAGTACTTTTCTTCTTTTTTACGTTTCACCGCGGTGGAGGGCGCTGGACTTGTAATCCAGATGGTTCTGAGTTCAAATCATCCTCCCTCCTACAAGCTGGATTTGTCTTCGGTGGTCCCAAACTTAACCCCTCCCCCTCCCCCTCCCCCCCCCCCCCGCAACCCCCCCCCCCCCCCCCCCCCAAAAAAAAAAAAAAAAAAAATAGCCAACTGCATGGTCAACTTCCAGCCAGTTGGGATTCTTAACCAGTTTATGTTTGATTTATAATATCTGTTCTTTTAGATTTTCAGTGTCCTCAATTAGCACATGTGCTACAAAATTACATTGACACTTCCAAAAAATTGATTTATTATTACTATCTCTTAGAAGAGTGACTATATGTTTTAAAGTACACATTAAAAGAGCTATGGTGCATCTTGGAAGTTTGTCATTTGTAAACCGTCTCAATATTCCCTAATCATAACCACACCTGCATTTGTTTCTTTTTTTTGTTGTTGTTACTCAACTGAGTAGACGATTATTTTGAAGTTAGGGTTTGTCTAAAAATTTAAAAAAAAAATATTGCATAGACAGGGGAGGATTTTTAGCATGGAATATAACCAAACGTTTATTATATTTATTGAAATGCAACAAACTATATATCGCTTATTCAAAAGCTTTCCTTATAACTTACATTATCTAGCGGTTTAGTATCATGGCACTGTGAAATAGTTTCATGATATGCGTTGATGGAAAATGCCATGTATTACAAAAAATAGGGTCAAAATAGCCTGCCTGGATAATTAAGTGAGCAATAGATCTCGGAGGTTATTTGGCTTTTGACAGTTATAAATGTTACAGTGACAATAATAATAATTGCTAATTATAATACATTTCTTCTAGCAACCGTGTACGGAAATGGCGTGTACTTTGCTTTAGATGCCTCTTACTCCGCCAGACCCATATATTCACCACCAGATCCTAACGGATATCGGTACACAAAGGGAAGACAGGGCCTTCTTACGCCACCTGCAAAGAACCCAAACGATCCCACAGATATCTATGATAGTGTGGTGGATCAGATTCCCAACCCAGCAATCTTTGTCGTTTTCTACGACTGGCAGTGCTATCCCGAGTACTTAATCACCTTTCAGTGAAAATCATATGTTACTAAAAACTAAATTATCAACCGCAGTTTATGCCATAAGTATTATATAGGATATATTCGTACTCCAATATTTAACAATTCACCGAAGTGGAGGTGAATAGTACTTTGTTAATCACCTCCGAGTTAACCAATCAGCGAGGGCGGAAAGTACTATTCACTTGAGTGGTATATACTAAATAATAACATTCTGTAACGAACAATGTTTCAAGCAGTTAGATTTAATCTGTAGTTTTTCTTATTGGTCACACTTTAACCGAGTTTTACACTCTTTTACTCCCTTTCAAGTAGGTGTAGAGAAGAGATATTTTTTTGTATATATTCGTTTAACACTTTCAACACTTAAAATTAAAGTATAGGTAACATGGCCTATTAGTACAATTTCCAGAAGTGAATATATAAGAATCGGACATTCTAATTGGTCGAGAAGCTCGGTTTATGACGCGGCATATTTACGGGGAATTGTGAATTCGCAACCGTTGTATTAAACTGGTTTATATTACATGTATGCAAGCCAACACTTAAGCTTCGTATTTCCATGTTTTTTTTTTTCCTTATTTTTCGGTTATTGATATTCACCTCTTAAAATTATACTCAAACAATTATTCGCCTCAATCTCAGTGAACTCTGGGAATATTCCCCTCGATTCGTCGAGATTCACTGAGCTTGAGGCGAATAAGTGTAGTGGGTGAGGCCATTTGTTACGGGAAACAAGCTGCATTGGCCCACTTGTCAGATGGCCATGTGTTTTTCTGTTTATCATTATAGGCTATTTTAGTTGTTTTTTATATACCTTGATTAAGCTCGCAAAATAAGCTACCAGAAAACTAGGAAAAATGTATTTGTGACGTTTGTTGTGTAATTTTGAATTGCTGCTACTTCATAAATTTCAAAGATTTTGTGTAAACAGAAAGTCAGCGATTATCATAGAATATTTCTCAGTTCATCAGTTTATTGCGGGTTGTTCGACTGAAAATTAATGTGACAGGTCCTTGTAGGAAGTAGATGATATTAGTTCCATGGATGGCACTAGGCCAGTTCAAATTTACTCTGATGCCCCCAAACATGTTAGATTTTCTTCCTTTTTTTTGTTACTTATCTAAAAGAACCGTGGTGAGAGGCGCAGTGGCCTAATGGTTAGTGCGCTGGACTCTAGTCGAGCGGTTTTGGTTCAAGCCCTGGCCGGGGCACTGCATTGTGTTCTTGGGCAAGATACTTTACTCTCACATTGCCTCTCTCCACCCAGGCGTATAAATGGGTACCAGCTGGGGATAGTCTAGTGGTGGACTAGCATTCCACCCACGGTGGAGTAGAATAACTCATAGTAGCTTCATGCTACAGAAACTGAAGTAAAGCGCTGCGGCGTAATAGGCTCGAGCGTAGCCCTGGCTGGTAGTCAGTTCTTCAGGAGTATGGATTTACTAAGTGGCTACTGGCAAATTTCCGTGGAGTTTTACGGAAACCTCACCGTACAAGGTTATCAATGCTAAAAGAGATGAACTGTCAGTAAAATATTAGCAATCGGTGGCAAGCTTCCGAATACTTTTTTTTCTTGATTTTGCATTCTCATTTAACCTAGTAGTGAAGACGGGAATAAGGTTCACGCAGTTCACGCAGTAATGTAATTTACTTTAGAAAACTGGCGTCGTGATGTCATTTTGGCAATAAAGCCCATCAGTTCCGCAGTTCCTAATAATATTAGGAGTAAAACGTCAGTGAAAATGTTTTCGAGTAAAACAGTACGAAATGAAAATTAATGTTTGCGCGTTGAGGCAGTAGTCATCGTTCCAATCCAAAACCGTCGCCACTTCAAAAAGTCCGGATTAGTGTTTGACGTTATTTTCACATACTTTGGGCAAGTCTGAGTTTTTGATTTGACAAGGTGAGTCCGTGTTATGGCAACATAACACGGACTCGGGAAAACCGAACATCTACAGCATATCACATCTGCCGCCAAACTTTAATTGGACAAACCAAACAGAACAAAATGTTGTCAAATGTTGTCATGACTTATAAGAAAACCTTCTTAGACCGGGGCGGGGGGGGGGGGGGGGGGAGTACTGCTTTGAGATGCACATCACTTTAGCGCAAGCATAACATGGTTTATTGCACTGTCTTAACTAGGAGAAAGTGAAACACTGAAAACTTTTATCTTCTAGCAGTAATTTAGCTCTTGAAAAGCGTCGCGGTGTGATTAACGATAAGGTAAACAGGAAAGAAAGATACCTTAATTTAATCAATACTGGCGAGACTGATGGGCCAAGAACTATGCTCCTAGAGCTACAAATATTACTCAACTATGGTACTACTGATATTAAGAACTACACTTATATTGTATGGGATTACAAGTAAAAGTAGTATTTTGTTAATTGGTGTTCATCGAAAGGGCTGTGTCGCACATCGTGGCTGGACATTTATTCGGACAAGACAAAAACAACTATATAACAAATGAAGGACCAGCTGCAGAAAGAGCTTGAAGCACATGCTATATTTGCTGGAGGTAAATGGTCATGCAAACATCAAAGGAGCAAACAAAGAGGCCAAGATTTAGATTGAAAGGTCCATGACCGTGCACATCTGTTGCGTTCATGAACTATGCATAAGTTAGGAAATCGTCGCAACTCTTTCATTAGTTGGTTGCATGAAAACATGTAGCCACCTATTGTATTTGTCATGTTTTGTGCAACATTAACCCCAGAAATAGAGAACAAAAATCTATAACAAAGATTTGCCGGGCTTCCTAACCATTTCCCTCAATTAACTATGGTATTATTCATATACGAATTTTTTTTGCGTTTTTTCTGTCATTAAATACCAGTAAGTAGTTCTGTTGAAAGGAACAGGAATGAATGAATGAATCAAGCAATCAGTCAATTGATGAACCACGCTATCCGGCAGGATATCTCAAGGGAAACGAAAAACATTTCGAGAAATCGGGGAGTTCGAGAAAGCTGAAAGTGAATGAATGAAAAAAAAAAGGAAAATACCCAAGGGAAATGAATTTGAGTTCGCGAGGAGTTCAAGATAACCGAGTTCGAGATAGAACTGTTCAACTGTAGTTAGATTGAAAATGGCGCAAGTGATCTTCACTACCTCCGTCCTAAATTGTAACTGAGCTTTTCCATCGCCTGACTTGACCTGATCCTGTTCTTTCATGCACTTACAGTTTATATAAGTGGTAGGGTGTAAGTGGTTGGGTGATCTCATCTAAATGGGACGAAAGCGGCACCAAGCCGCGAATTGCAACACTTATTAAATAAAAGGTGTGCTAAGATCACCCATTTTTATATAGGAAGCCTCCCCCAGAGGTGTAGGGTAGTTAAGTCTTGTTTGTTTTATTAAAGTTTTAAAGTTCTATGATGTATCCTCTGATAGATGGAAAAGGCTCTGCAAATTCATAAAAGGTAAAGGTAAAGAACCTTTATTTAACACGGTTTGTGCTTAAAGCTAGAAGCTTGTGGGGCCGTGTATATTCATTCCCCCAAACACGCAAAACCAATTCGCTCCTTATATTTCCCACCCTTATTACACATTCAGACTTTTTGAAAATGTGATCGAACATTTTGTATTCAATGAATTTTCATTTGTCCATTTTCCAATTCTCAATACATCAGGATGTAAATGGGCAACACTCTGCAGAGGTGACCTATGTTGCCAACAACACTTTATTAACACTCTGCAGAAGTTGACCTATGTTGCTGATAATACTTCATTAGGTTTGATAGAAAGACGTTTTATTATTTTTTTCTCACATGACAATGCACTGGCTCCGTGAGGAGCTCCCATTCTCTATGGACGAGGAAAAAACGTCAGCTACTACCAATAGAAGTGAATATGGAAAATTCATCATCCATGCCTTTGTCTCAACCATGATTACAATTTATATGTGCATTAAGGAAATGTTTCAGCTGGAATCATTCAGTACTACGGCAGATAAGCAAGTCATCTGAGAAGGCAAAAACTTATTATTATCAATATACGCGGCCAAATTGAAAACCGCCCTCTTGAAAACACGCGCTTTGCGGGCCGCAAATGACTCCTAGCGGGCCGTTAATGCATTAACGGCCCTGCAGCTGATTGGTTCTCGGTTCATCATCCGATGAACATTAACCAATCAGGTCACGTTTAATGACGCGGGAAAACCATTTAGTTGCGTACAGCAAGTTTTAAAGTAAAAAAATCTCGAACAGTTTCTCGCTGAGCGAATAGTGTTCGAAAAGAAAAATCAAAGCCTATTTGTTATGAATGGGACAAAATGCAGCTAAAAAATTCGGATGTAGAAGCAAAAGCACAAGGGGAAGATATAAAGAGAGCAACTTCTTGTTGTCTTACGAGAAACGAAACACAACAAAACAACGGTTCACTTCATTTTGTGTTTCTCGGGTCGAGCTAAATTAGCTGAAGCATTGCGGGGATTTTACGCCGAGGCTCAACTGGAAAATATAAGTTCGTAAATTATTATTATTCACCCATTTTCAGAGACACAGCAGCTCTTTTTAACTACACCTATACAATACATGGCCCTCAGCGTAGCATAGCTCAAAATTTTCAACGCGAAGTACTTGTATTATTGAACATGTAAAGCTCATTAAATGTGTTAGTTTCAGCTTATATCTGGATGTTCAGGGATGTTATTTGGCCTTGTATATTGATAATAATGATAATTAAATGACGTTCTTCGGGAATATTGTTTATTTGCTCCCTTGTAGTGTCATTTGCGGCCCTTGCGCTTCGCGCTCGGGCCGCAAATGACACTACGCGGGCGCAAATAAACAATATTCCCTCAAAAAGTCATTTTATTGTCCTATTAAAGTCACAGTGCAATTCAACAACAAAGCGTCATGAAAAACTTAATAAAATTGGACTGCATAAATTGCAGGATACGATAAAGGGGATTGTTATAAATTGAGTAGCATCTCTGAAATGAAATGACTAGCAAACGGAGGTAACGATTTCATGCAAACCAAGGCAAGACAGTTACGGACAAAACTGAAATGTTTTGCTCTTGGGACAATAACGTAAGTTGCTGCAGTCTACACGTATTTTAAGTTTCAGTGACAAATTGAGTGGATAAAAAACTGACGAAGTTTACTCAGAAGGGCCGTATCAACAAAATCAGGGTCAACAAGCCAATGACAAGCATCGAAGGGTGTTTACTAGATCAGGAAGTTGAACACCGGGTCTTTTCTTGAGGCCTCGCCATATCCGATCGAGCCTATTCTTGGTTTTCACGTGACGTCATCAAAATTCTAAAATCCAGAATCGCAAGAGCCCTGAGTTTTTATCCTTCACTCGCTGTTAGACATCCTTAATATATATCTTGTTGAAGGTTTTTAGCTCGATAACAGCCGCCGTCTTTAAGATAGACCATTTTGAATTTCGGAATTTCACGCCACACGACATCAAGATGGCCGGCAGAAGGCTGTCACGTATGCCTCAAAATAATGCCTTATCCTACGATTTTTAACAATCTGAACAGTTGAGGTTTTGTGAGAAGTGTTTACATGAATGCTTACTTGTTCATGAGAATGATATAACTGCCTTTTATAGCTTAAGTAAATTCCAGATGTTTTCATTGATTTCCGGCCGCCATGTTGCTGCCCAACTGCATGGGCACCAACATGGCGTTTCCATACAGAGCTCTGGAACATTTTGACGGATAACTCGAGTACGGAATACCGTACAAACCCAAGACTTGGACAAACAGAATATCAGGTAATTTTCTACAACCTATAATATTCTTGAGTTTTTTCACTCAATAGTTTTGGATTTACTTTTTTGTGGCGTGACAGTGAAAGCCAGCAATATATAAACGCAAACAATTTTATTCTCATTTATGAGTGAAACAAAACAAAAGAGCCATTAATTACTTCGGTACAGGCGAGTAAATCAACAGACTTCTTCAAATTGCACCTTGAAATAAATTTCTTATCTCAGACTCCAATAAAGTAGTACACTAACAAAGTAAAGTATACTGAGACAACTCAATGGAGATTAAATCAAGCACTTCTCTAACAGATGTTGGACCGTTGCTAAAATGTACTAAACGAAGACTATTCGATGGCTATTCGAGGTAACTAGAGAGAACACGAAGCACTCATGATATCCATGATATGAGCTAAGTGCAAGATATACGGGAAAATTAATTTGCTTAGTTCTATAAATGCCTCTGGGCACCAAACGAGGTAAATATTAAAAATAAATTATTTACCATGGTCTCTAATCCCCATTGGATTTGAATCCACGACCTCTGAAACAGGTCTCTCGTTGTGCAAGTGTTGCTTAGTTTTACGTGGTCTCTTTATATTCAACCGACGACAACAACTCTTTGTCCTTGTCTACTGTGGTCCAGGCACCAAGATCAACGTATTCCCTTTGCTGCGAGATCTTCCTTAACTCGTTGAAGATATTGTGGGTCAGGATAACCAAACCTGTAGAAGGTGAACGACTTTTCTTCGGTTGCATTAACTACAGTAATTTTAACAAAAATTAATTTTAATTTTTAACTACAGTAATTTTTATATTAAAATATAGTTATAAGAAGTGAATGATTTTTTGCCGTGTCTGGCCTCGGGTCACAAGAGTATAATCCTCCTTCATGGATATTTAATGAATAATATATAGATTTAGGCAGGCCTAAAAGCGGAGCTCCCATTTATCATTAGCAAATAAGTAGCCACACTATTTCTAAGCTTATACAGTGGTACAAAATAAATTAGTTTTTAATCGCTCATGGTTAAACTTTTAAGTATAAAATATCTTACATGTGAAAACCTCTCATGGTTTTGTTGACGAAAGCGATGTCAACATATTTCGAGGTTAAACCGAAATTGACGAGTGCACTTTATTGGGTTCCTCACGTGCGCACGTAAGGGCACACAACAGATATCTTTGTAAAACTTTTTAAAACGTTTACTTACCTACTAGAAGATTGTTTTCCATGTTCTATATGAAAATAATGCACGCTTGAGGTCTAGAAAAGCTGCTACTGGATGCCCGAGCCGTCAGGCGAGGGCATTCAGCTGCTTTTCAAGACCTCAAAAGTGCATTATTTTCTTATAGGACATAGGAAAACCATCTTCTAGTGGGTTTAGAATATAGCATAGAAATGCAAATAATTAAAAAAAGAAACACTTTTGCGCGCGCGTGCTGATCTGAATGAACAAACACTACGCCAAGAAACCTGACGACAGCAATCAAATCCATTTTAATGCTGTTTTGCAGTCGAAAGTGAATTTCTATATCGCTGTACTTACCTTGAAAAACCTTTGCAGCCCGTTTTGTGTTTGCTTTTGTGCTCTTAGAGTACGATTCCGTAACAATTTTGTTTAAATCAGTGTCTTGCAAGTTTCCAAAGCGGCCGCCTTCCTGGCACTCACTGCTCAACAATTCGTCCACGTCTTCATCTTCCCAGTCACCGAAACGTAATTCAGGTGAACTGTTTTTAGCGGCCATAATTAAGGAAATAAAATGACAACTTTAAAAGATTGTTGCCTCCATGTTTTTGAATTCGTAACGCAGCAAAAGTTGCATCCGGGGTATCGGGCTTCTATAGTTTTTAGTTATGTTCTATAAAAAAATAATGCCCGCTAGAATTCCATTGCGTGTATACAGCGGCTATATTCTAATGTACACTAATTAATACACCTTCATGAGTTATTCAATGTAAAAAGGACCTTGATCTTGTTTTGATTTAATACAAACCAGTAAGGGCAAAAAATCAACTCAAGGCAAAAAAAAGTACAGAAAAACAAAGTAAATCGCTGCTAAACACAGTAAACCAAATGAACTCACACCACGGCAAACTGAGAAAATCACCGCAGCAAAACAAACTCTGCAAATTGATGGTGCCGGTTTTGTAAGTCAGATTTTGTGAAAGAATTGTGACAGTTTCTGATTTGGGAAGTGGTGCACACTAACTTAGAATCCGCTTAAAATATAGCTTACAATGTTGTTTTGAACCGTCCTCTGTCTTTTCGCTGTGGTTTGGTTGCATGATAATAATCTAATACCTGATTCACACCAACAAAACATGTTTAGTTAAACCAGGTTTAAGAAAATGAAAATCAGCAACAGACAACTGACAGACTAAATTTTACAAAGGGTTCAAGTATGCTCTAACTTGTGCTTTCATTGTGCCAAATTTGAAGTCGATAAACATCAGTCAGCAACTTCCATGAAGAAAACAATTTTAAACTGTGTTTAACTAAACAGCATTTAAACATGTTTAAGCTTTGGTGTGAATGGGGTATAATTCTGTTTTATCGTATGCGTTGCTAAATACCTAAGGGAATTTTATGCAGAGAACTGATTCAATTTTCTTCATTTCTGGTAAGCAAATATGCGGTAGGGAAAGCCCGGGAGGTAGTCTGAACTCACTGAGCCAAACACGGGTAACTCGCAACGAAATCGGCGAAATATATATTGGTTTACCCGTACAAGATTTCAAGATCATTTCAACGCACTCGCTGACAAGAGAAACAAAACAAATGCAATCGAGAATCAAAAAGATCGGTTGGATAATAGATCACTTAAAAATATCTTGGTGTGCAGTATCGCTGAGTAGTTTTACTCGTACGTTTTTATTTGCAGGATTTTTACAAATCGAAATCGTGATTTTGACCCGTGAAGCTTAATAATTTAATATTGTTTTCAAAATCCAATAATGAACATCACAGTTAACTCGACTAACTAAAGCACCAAACAATTAGTCCAAATGAAATATTTAATAAACAATGTCTGTATAAAGTGTACAAACATGAACAAGTTTGAGAGCAGCATTAATTGAATTGTAAATATTTACGAAAAGATGCGAAACCGACACAACTTCAAATTCGCTCATAAATGAAGTGTAAACAGATTCTCATGCACAACAAAAAAGACTTATGCTTAGTGCATACATTTACGTTTGTTACCTCATGTTTGGAGAAGGCTTGTAAATTCTGCAGGGCTAAAATTTCAAACCAGCACGATAATAACGCCACTCGTTGTAAGCTTACTCCAACAGGCCGACATATAAGTTCTTACAGTGTTTTGAATTATCGGCGAAGATCGATCTCTCCTTTCCTTTCGGTGTAGCTGTTAGGTCTGTTAGCAGTCTTTTGTCCATCACTTAGTGAACTTCACCAGCTCTGAGCTCACTTTTATTCCAGTTCAATTAACTTTTCAGCAGCTTTTCAGCCAAGGTCAGCCGCAGTGCTTCAACTCTCGGTGTTTTCCGATGTATATCGTATTCAAGTCGGCAATTATTTCGGATCATTCCGTTAAGCGGTTGTCCTAAATCATTTGGAATGAGATTTCCATAAAGTTGATGAGTAAAAAGAGTGAGAAATATCCACGAAGCACTATGTTTTCCAGCATGCTCTCTTCACGTCTTTCATTCAGGTTAAAAGGTGAACAACGTACCAACTATTTTAGCGCCTTTTCATCTAATCGCTTCGTTTAAGTTGCAATGTAATGTCCAGATCATAAGAAAACGCGAGAAAAAACAACCTGAAGTGACACAGTGTTTTAACAAATTTCTACGACAAATAAGTTAACTCTCGACAAACCAAAAAATGTTTTTGTGTTACTGTTTGCCAGAGAAGGACTCCAAATCAAGGACAGACAAACTCGTCCCCAGCCCTAATTCGTGCGTACGGACGTACGGACGGACGTGACATCCAAATTTTCTCGGATGGATGGGTTACCAATTTCTATAGCAATGGTGCTCCGACCGCGGGCGCCTTCGGCGCCCGCGGGAGCTCCGCTATCATCTTAGCTGAAGAACATACTATTTGGTATACAAAACGGAATGAAGAATGATAATTAAGAAAGGAATAAAGAGCGAGACCTTACAAATGAAAGTAAGAAACAAAAATCAGCATCAATCGAATGTGTAAAAAAGTATCCCTTGAGAGCTCGTTCTACCGCAGTTATTATAGTTATATATCTTCCCATTATTCTGATAAATGTACTAGTCAAAAAAGACTTCATACCCGTGGGCACCCCCGCTCAGGTTAGTCTTGTGATGTATATCATTCCACGTTATTTGATTCGAGAGTCCTGTTGTTATTGATGTCCCGACTGTAAACACCAGGCGTGCATTAAAAGCTCTATTTAAGAGCTGCAGGACTTCCCTGCCTTCATTGTTATCAGGCAGATAAGCAACACGGGATGTACCACTGTAGGGCTGGCCGGGGTGCGGGTGCTCTGGACCTTGAATTCCACCTTTAAAGGAATACTGAATGCAGATGGTACCAAAACCTAATGATAAACAACAAAATTTATATTGCTGTTAGGGCGATCAGTGTTTGACATAATAAAAAAAAAAAATTGTTGTATCTGATCTTAAAATCGGAAAAAAGAAAAAAAACGTATAAAACTGAATTTTCGGTAACTCTCTGTTACCTTCATCAGAGTTAAAAAATTTGGTTCAGTTTCTTGCATAATAAGTTTTTATACACCGCCGGTCTCTAAGGATGTTCCCAGTGTTAAATAAACTTGCGAGAATTGCACATGCTCATTCACACAGTTAATGTCCTGGATGGAATGTAGCGCTTCTAGGAATAGGCGTTGTCTCCTATTGTTGACATTTCTTTCTAAAATTTCTACATAATCCGGATGAATGTCATGGTCTGTTGTTTCCGCGTGAAATCTTATTGCGCTTTCGTTATTAGATCTTGTGCCAGGCTTGTGCTCTGCGCCGCGCGAATTCCACGATCTTTTGCTCTCTCCCACATAGGCAAAATCACATGTTTTGCATTTGACTTTGTACACAATTCCCTTGACCTGATTTTTGGCGGGGCGGTCTTTTGGTTTCTTAAAGATACTGCCCAATGTTTTAACAGGCTTGAAAGTGGTTCTTACGTTTTCTCTGCTAAGCACACGTCGAACTCTCTCGGAAACACCTTTTATGTAGGGGATTGAGGCGTAACCCTTTGGACTCTCTTGACTTTCTTGGTTTTCTGGCTGTATGGTTTCTTGAGCCGGAACAAGGCAACGATCGATGAAACTTTGGGGGTATCCATTGACTTTAAGGTCACCGATTACTTGTTGTTTTTCGCTCTCTTTCCGCTCAGAGGTCGAGGGAAGATATTTGGCACGGTCCATTAGTGTCTTTACTACAGCTCGTTTGCTTTGCGCGGGACTATGCGACTCGAAGGCGAGATATTTGTTTGTGTGCGTGGGTTTCCTGTACACGCCCACTTCCACTTGACCACTCGCAGATACCGTGTTACTTGTATCAAGGAAAGCTATGGTTTGGCCTTCCGCGACTGTAGTTGGCATTTCTGTCGTGAATTGGATATGAGGGTTAATGGAATTCAGATGGCTGTGAAAAATTCTGATGCTTTCACGCTAAAGAATTTACAAACTTTATAAGCAGCCAAGTAGTAGCCGAGGACGAACAAATTGTGTCCTTCGATGTTGTATCTCTCTTCACTTCAATCCCAGTAGATTTGGCGATAGATATTGTTCAACGCAAACTTGGTGAGACAACTGAATGGAAAGCCCTTACAAGCTTGACACAAGCTCAAGTTCTCGATCTACTCTCCTTCGTACTTAACAACAGCTATTTCTCATCTGAAGGAACTCAGTACCACCAAGTATTTGGCTGTGCGATGGGATCGCCTGTCAGCGCAGTGATCGCCGAATTAGTCATGGAAGAAATTGAGGAAAAGGCCTTAGCCTCTGCACCAGTAAAACCGCGCTGGTGGCGCCGCTACGTTGACGACTCTAATGCGTGCCTAAAGAGTGAAAGCATCAGAGTTTTTCACAGCCATCTGAATTCCATTAACCCTCATATCCAATTCACGATAGAAATGCCAACTACAGTCGCGGAAGGCCAAACCATAGCTTTCCTTGATACAAGTACCACGGTATCTGCGAGTGGTCAAGTGGAAGTGGGCGTGTACAGGAAACCCACGCACACAAACAAATATCTCGCCTTCGCGTCGCATAGTCCCGCGCAAAGCAAACGAGCTGTAGTAAAGACACTAATGGACCGTGCCAAATATCTTCCCTCGACCTCTGAGCGGAAACAGAGCGAAAAACAACAAGTAATCGGTGACCTTAAAGTCAACGGATACCCCCAAAGTTTCATCGATCGTTGCCTTGTTCCGGCTCAAGAAACCATACAGCCAGAAAACCAAGAAAGTCAAGAGAGTCCAAAGGGTTACGCCTCAATCCCCTACATAAAAGGTGTTTCCGAGAGAGTTCGACGTGTGCTTAGCAGAGAAAACGTAAGAACCACTTTCAAGCCTGTTAAAACATTGGGCAGTATCTTTAAGAAACCAAAAGACCGCCCCGCCAAAAATCAGGTCAAGGGAATTGTGTACAAAGTCAAATGCAAAACATGTGATTTTGCCTATGTGGGAGAGAGCAAAAGATCGTGGAATTCGCGCGGCGCAGAGCACAAGCCTGGCACAAGATCTAATAACGAAAGCGCAATAAGATTTCACGCGGAAACAACAGACCATGACATTCATCCGGATTATGTAGAAATTTTAGAAAGAAATGTCAACAATAGGAGACAACGCCTATTCCTAGAAGCGCTACATTCCATCCAGGACATTAACTGTGTGAATGAGCATGTGTAATTCCCGCAAGTTTATTTAACACTGGGAACATCCCTAGAGACCGGCGGTGTATAAAAACTTATTATGCAAGAAACTGAACCAAATTTTTTAACTCTGATGAAGGTAACAGAGAGTTACCGAAAATTCAGTTTTATACGTTTTTTTTAACCGATTTTAAGATCAGATACAACCAAAATTTTTATCAAAATTTATATTACTTCGTTGTACTATTTTTTTGTATTTCCACTTAGGCCTGGTCCAAACTAGCTAGCGATCGTTGAACGGCGAGGTCACTCAAATGCAAAAAAAAAAATAATAACTCACGCTGAGGTTTTATGTCACCAGTGTCAAAAAACCATAACGACATGGTATGAACATAATGACATAAGCATAACGACATAAGAAAAAGAAAACTGATCTTATGTCGTTACGTCCATGTCGTTGTCGTTATGTCGCTGGTGTGAACCAGGCTTAATGCACCACATTTAACAACAATAATAATAATAATAATAATAATAATAATAATAATAATAATAATAATAATAATAATAATAATAATAATAATAATAATAATAATAATATTTAATATTTATATTGCGCATTTTCTATAAAATAATCAAATGCGCATTACAATAAATACAAAAAATATGAACCTATTTACAATTTCTATGAAATCAAAAACGGAACTTACACTATTTACAATTAACTATAAGAAAAATAATTTACAGAAGAACTATATAAAAATCTAAATATAACCTAATTGTATTAACAAAATGCCTTCTTGAATAAAAATGTCTTAAGTTTCTTTTTAAAATCATTTGTGGTGCAAGCAGATCTAATGCTTATGGGAAGACTGTTCCAAAGCCGTGGTGCTGCCGTCATGAAGGATCGATCTCCCATGGTAGCTTTTGTGAAACGCTTTGGGGTGCTCAAAAGAATTCCCTTGTTATTTCGCCGTAAATCATAGCGGGATGGCGGTAAAACAGAAATTAAATCAATGAGATATTTAGGAGCTGAGCCCTGGAGTACTTTAAAGGTGATCAAAAGGATTTTAAACTCGATGCGTAGGCGGATAGGCAACTAGTGAAGTTGTTTAAGGAGCGGCGTAACAGACAAACGACGGCGTACAGAGTTCAAGGATTTTCTACAAAACCATGAAATGATGGATTCATAACTGCACAGCTTACTGAAATTTCCAAAGTCCAAACTGAATGAATATCCTACAGACCGTAATGACCTGGGAGACTGGATGGCAGTGAGGACCAAGTCATCTGTCCAGGCGGTTGGTTTCCTCTTACAATGCCTTGTGGCTCTTTACAGATGGGGCAGATGTTAATTATACCTAAAGCTCCCCTCAAGCACTCTTCGCACAAAACGTGCCTGCCCTTTATGGTTCGAGGGTTCACCATGGTATCAAGGCATATCGGACATCTATGGTCTAGGGTGGTCCCTGCTGAAGATAATTGTAACACCCTTTTAGACTTGACAGTAATCAACATACCGAGGGAGGGAAATCCCACTACAATAATATTTTTGTCCGACGAACATCCGTTTTTCAAAATTCGCTACGGCGGTTATTTTACCTTTACAAGTTGACAATTAGCTAAGTCTTCCATTTGCCCGCCGACAAATCACGACAATTTCGTTACAAACTAATCACTTTTCCCAACAATTAGCATCGACAAGAGGTCCAAGTCGGCCGGTATTATAAATAACTGTAATTATTTTGACGCGCGCTAATTGGCCAAGAACCATTCTTTTAAAATACCGAAGTGTAACAATCCTTATTAAAAGTTAGCCATGGTATATTGCAATTCCTGAGTTTTGATTGCTTTAAAGGCCATGGTATATGAGCTTTTATAATCCATCAAATATTTTCCTCGCAGCAATTGGTCTAAACATGTCAGGTGAAGCAGCAAGTGATATTCCCCAGTTTTTTAACTTTGCGACTTTCATGTACGTTCCCACGTTTAGTTTCACTGAGTAAATTGTTAAAGTTGATACAACGAAACAGACTTTAATCTCGGACAACTGTTCACTTCTCGTAACAAATAATGTCCATGGACAAATATCTGTTCATATTTTCACGCCAACTTTTGGAGGCTCTTGTTTACATCTACCATGGACCGCAAAATGGTTGGTGTATGTGTAAGTGAGAACGGCTAGGGAGCTCAAATATTACAGTTCTTTGGATGTTTTAAATGAAACAACTATTCCACTAACGCTTGTTGGGTATAAGATAGTAAAAGCCAACTTGGTGTTATGTTCCTTGGCTATCTCATATCCAACATGCACTGGTGGAATAATTGTTAAATTACTTCTCTCCCCCAGCAATAGCAAAATATATGGAACAGTCAACCCCAAATTAAGGTGTCTCTCTACAGTTTTTTCTGGACCATACCAAACATTTTCATTTGGCCGTTAAGCAAACTTTCCGTACTCGGATCGATGTGAAATTTACACCAGTTATTGGAATTGGATTGAAGTTTGATATAATATATTTTTTAGGAAAATCGATATTTCCATGGCAACGACAAACAGAAAAACAAGATATCAGTTAAACTTGAATTCTACGCGAATAAGATTTGACGTAGAAAAACTAACACCAGTATCTAAAACTATGGTGTACTGCACATCAAATATAGAAGAATAAAAAAATTCTGTATGTCTGATTCCGAATAAATAGAAAATATATTTCAAACCAGGCTTTTTGCATTATAATGATAAACGGACCGAGACGCAGACACTGCTTTGATGAAATTACTTCGAAATAACACCAAAAAGTATTTTTAACTTATCTTTCATCGCCGTGAAAGTTTTGTTGATTTTCCTTATCGCGATCCCGAGAATTGGATTTTTTCATACGGTCACTACCAATGTAATTTTTGGCAAATTTTCTACTTTTAGCGCTTTTTCGAAAACGGCTCCAACGATTTTTTTTAAAACTTTCGCAACACATGCTTGAAAATGCAAAGAATTTAATTCCAAAGTTTTATTAACGTTGATTTACTGGAACACGTCCAAATTTATCCTTAAAGAAGGCGTTCGAACCGACGAAAAAGTTGCGTTACAAATTCAGCGTTCGCAATTTATGCTAATTTTAGCATAAATTGCGAACGCTGAATTTGAATTTGAATTTCAAATCAATGTTTTTTACATTCCATCGAGAAAGCAAAAGAGTGAGGGAAAAAAACAAAATATTGAAAACAATAGCAACGAACTGTATTTATCAAGATGGAATGTAAAAGACATTGATTTGAATATTTTAGCATAAATTGCGAAAGCTGAATTTGTAACGCAACTTTTTCGTCGGTTCCAACGCCTTCTTTAACGATAAATTTGGGCGTGTTCCAGTATATCAACAAAAATAAAACTTTGGAATTAAATTCTTTGTATTATCAAGCATGTGTTGCGAAAGTTTTAAAAAAATCGTTAGAGCCGTTTTGGAGATTTTCGAAAAAGCGCTAAAAGTAGAAAATTTACCAAAAATTACATTGGTAGTGACCGTATGAAAAAATCCAATTCTCGGGATCGCGATAAGAAAATCAACAAAACTTTCACGGCGACGAAAGATAAGTTAAATACACTTTTTGGTGCTATTTCGAAGTAATTTCATCAAAGCAGTGTCTGCGTCTCGGTCCGTTTATCGTTATAATGCAAAAAGCATGGTTTGAAATACATTTTCGATTTATTCGAAATCAAACATACAGATTTTTTTTATTCTTGTGTATTTGATGTGCAGTACACCATAGTTTTAGATACTGGTGTTAGTTTTTCTACGTCAAATCTTATTCAGTAGTATAGTCGGTAGTAATCAAATACCACTTTGGGTTGGGGCGGGACTTGAAACTTTTTAAACGTCTGATAATCAAAACCAAAGCCAACCAACGCTCACATAGCTCGCATAGGTCGGCTTTGGCTTTGATTATCAGACGTTTAAAAAGTTTCAAGGTCAACCCAAAGATAGTATTTGATTACTACCGACTATACTACTAAGGAAATAAAAAGAGAGTGAAAACCCCACCGCGGGGACAAGCAATTAGAGAATTGACACCGTAAAGTATAAAACACAGAGATGGGAAGAGGAAGAAGCGGTCTTATGGAACAAAGCATGAAAAAAACAAAATTCCAAAAAAACAGAACGAGAACTGATTTTGAAATATATCGCACAGTCAACGATAACCAAGAAAAACCTCCGCCACTTGCAATAGATCACATTGTCGCAGAAATGAAAAAAATGAGCCCACAAGATGTAATAAATCTTCTTATACCAAGCAATTAGAGGAACACACCAACAAGTGTATAAACATGGGCACGTTTGAACCAATACAAGCACTTCCACCAGAACTTCGAGAACAAATCCGTACAGAGTATATTATAATAAAACTCTGGCAGCGTAAAATGCTTGGCTGGGACGCAGTTCGAGAAGAAATCCGCAAAGGGTATGTTAAAATGAAGCTCAGACAGCGAAAAGCTCTTGGCTGGGACGAGGTGAATGCTGCAATCATCGAAGCACCATTTTGCGATCGCAATCAACAAATTGTAAGGGTCTTGTTCTGTTATAAATGTAGCAGAAGCAGATGCCCGCGGAATAATCTCTGTAATCTGTGTCACAGAAATGGAGACAATCACTATGTCGGCTATCCTATTTATGATGAAGATGATTACGATGAAGACTTCAAGAAATCTTTCGACTTGGGTTGGTGCGGACTAGTCGCGTAACATTTCGAAAGAGAACAAATGACACAAGCGTGACTACCTAAAATTAAAATCGTCTATTAAAATTAAACTTACTAATACAGTTTTTGTATTAGATAGGTTTACATTTGGGTTGTCGGGATGAGATAAATTAACTGTAAAATACTGTCCCGCGTCTATTCTTTCTCTTTTACCTTTAGAATTACGGGGCGCCGCAAATTGATATTTTAAACCGTCAGCATTACGTATGCTTTTAAATGGATTGTTAGTTAATAAACTGCCAATTATTCTAAAAGCAAAACCTATTCTTTCATAACTTCGAGCGGCACCTTTTTTTGCTACAATTAAAGCTGAGATACCATCAAGTAAGCAAGGAAATGGCGCCATTACACGAATGTTATTACCGAATTTAACAAAAGTTTTTCCACCATAATTATTTTCATCTGTTTGCCATTCTCCAGTTAGTATTATTCTAGATTGAAAGTTTTTTAACGCATAACCATTTAGATCTAAATCTTTTTGTAACTTGATTGTATCGTTGTTTATTGTGTAGCCTCGATCATAATTTTTTATATCAAAGTCGTTCATATCTAAATTTGTTTGTAGAGTAAAATCACCGCCATCCTCGATAACGAAAGCCTGATCATAAACAGCACCGTCTACATCTGTTTGATAACCCTTTACTCCATAAATAATCAAAGCAGCCTTTTCAAGTGGCGACGAGCCGTCATAACCCGTATTTGAAATATCAAAATAGATAGTGTTATCGTTGTCTTTGTATTTGTGCGTGTGAATAATGGTACGTGAATATTTCGGGCTGTGACTGTAGAAGTGTTTGGTATGGTAAGTAAGAGTATCAACCGGGTTAGGGGTTGAAGGATTTAAAAACCAATTAGTATCAACTTCCGGGATGAAGAACTCGACACATATAGTGTACTCTCCTTCTTTTAGAGGTATTTTATTTAACGCCAAACGTGCGTTGAAAGAATTGACACCAGTTCTTACGAGATTGAAAGTATAAGCTTTTTTATTCACAAAATGAAGGTTGGATGTAAAGTCTTCAAACGTAACAGAAGTAACATTGTTTCCGCCTAAAACACCCGGTATTTTACTTAAATAGGCTAGGACATTTTTTTTTATGTGAGTGTCCAGCCGTAATTGAACTTAACCCCACATATTTTTTCATTGAAGTAAGATTGACAGCATCTTGGTCGCCGACAGGATTTGCAAGCTGTCTGATCGCATGATCTTTCATAAGAATATCTCCAGAAATATTAGCGGTTGATAAATCCGCACTATCACCCTTTTCCCCTTTTTCACCTTTTGGACCAATAGCGCCTTTTGAGCCCGCAGGCCCTGTAGGTCCAGTAGGCCCCGCAGGTCCTGTAGGTCCAGTAGGTCCTGTAGGTCCCGTTGCTCCCGCAGGGCCAGCAGGTCCGGTTGCACCTTGCGGTCCAGTATCGCCCTTATTACCTTTTTCTCCAGCAGCACCTTTATCACCTTTAGGACCTTGCGGGCCAGTATTACCCTTATCACCTTTTTCACCTTTAGGGCCAGCGGGGCCAGTTGCGCCAGTTGGACCAGCAGGGCCGGCAGGGCCGGTTTCTCCTCGGATTGAAGTGGCCTCCTCATGTTTTTGAGTTGCGCCCGTAGCACCGTTAAGATAACCCATTCTTCTATATATCTTCATCAAAATTTTTGAGTGTGGTTTTTTTTGGTTTGTCGTAGTATAAAAAAGAATATTTTGCGTTGGTTGCCCTTTCAACCAGCTCTCTGTCAATCCCCAATTCATCGGCAATACGGTTATTTTCTCTGGGAAGAAAGTTGAAAACGCAAAAGTGGGTGCAATTATCTCGAATGTTTTTCGGGGTCTTGAAGTAGCTTTGAGAAAGATAAATGACGCTGCAATTGCGCTGGCATCCGTTCATAAAATAACCAATAATTTCATCCCTTTGGTTGCTTTCACAAACCATGTCGTCGAAAATTACAATCTTTTGGTTGTCAGTGGGCAGCATTTCCAAAGGAATAACATCGTTGGCGGCCTCGATAACATTATAGCCAGCCACAGGATTGACTCTTTTTTCGAAATCATCAATCATGTATTGGTACTTATCTTGATGCAAGTTTTTTGCGCAAAGGTAAATTTTGTCGTAGACCAACAACCTGTAAAGCATATTCAAAAGAGTATTTGTTTTACCAGATTTGCTTGGCCCGCAAATAAGCATCCGAAAGTTATCTGCTGGCATAGAGGCGTGCCCCTGCTTGTATTTACTTTTCGCAGTCAAACTGGGGTCGTAATTTTGCATTTTCATTTTTTTTTTCTTGATATATATAGCGCAAAAATATGTCCATGAAGAAGTGGCGAAAACTTGTCAACGAAAAGGCTCAAGTTGAGCAGCAGAGTGACAAAATCCTCACGGCAATTAAAAACAACAAAATAGATAAAGAGTTTAGCCTGGTCTCAGGTGAGGAGTTGTTCAAACCGATCACATCACGGCTTGACAAACTTCAAGTAGGGGCGGCACCAAAAGAAGAGGAAGAAATCCCAGACTATGGTATGGATGAGTTTGATTTAAATAACCCCTTCGACGGAGATTTTAACCCGGATGAGGAAACTCCACCGCCATTACCAACACCATCACCAACACCATCACCATCACCAACATCTACACCACCACCATCACCAACATCTACACCATTACCACCTTTGGCTGAAGAGGAAGAAACGGAATTAATGGAAGAAATGGAAGAAGAGCAACCAAGCGGTGGGGTAAAACCCACACCCCAGAGTAAATATGGGAAATGGGGCCACCAAAAGAACCAGGTATCAAGGGATCAGAGTCAGTTGACCTGCAGACACTGAGCAGCATGTTAACAACAAATAAAGACAATCCAGGCTATGTTGTAAAAAGCCCAAAATCAAAATTCCACGGCTACACATTGGCAGACATAAAAAAGGCAAGAGAAGAAATTCTTGACAGGAGAAAAGGGAATAAACAGCCTGGTAGGGTAAAACCCCAAAGCGAACTCGACTGGGAAATGGAAGGAAGCGGAAGTGTTGATCCAAACGCTTTGGTTGAAAGGCTACACTTAAGCTTGGCGTCTATACAGGCGGGCAACACTTCACTGAAGCTGAAAAAACAGGTTGAGCAGATGTTAGGGCTGCTGGTAAAGCAAAAGGAAATAACACAAAAAGAAGCCCACAAAATTTTGAGTAATATTATATAAGCATGACAACCCATTTCCATTTCAACCTGTTGCTCGACTCGCAGCTGGCCAAACAAAACAACGCCAACAGCAAGTCACATGACTTCACAATTAAATTTGACCCACCAATCGCTTTGGACCCCTACAAAAGGTACAAGGCGGCGTTAAATGAGCTGGTATCCATGTCTTATTCGTGGTACAACATCGTGAAACGGTACAACAACAACGAGTTCAAATGGCGGAAAAAAACAGAGAACTGGAAAACCGTGACAATTCCGGACGGAATGTATGATTACAAAGGCCTCAACACCACCATTCAGTCACTAATTGGAAGAGTGGATCCCAAGGATGAAAAATCCAAGTTTATTGTCCAGATGTATTTTCACACCACAACATATCGGACGGTCATTTTGTTGCAGTACGGCTACGAGCTTGACCTAAGTGGAGGTGAATTTGCTGCGTTGCTGGGTTTTGACAAGAAAACAATAGACGGAGCGAACAACAGGAGCGACCGCGTACCAAATATAACAAGAGGCGTCGACTGGATCTACATCCATTGTGACCTCATTACAAGGGCCGTGGACAACATCGGGGGTGATGTTATGTTCTCTTTTTCAACTGCTGAACTCACAGTCAGCTACCCCTTTTCAAAAGAGCCCCGCCGTCTCCTGTGGCACCCGGTTAACAAAAACAGAATCAATAGCATAAATATCAAAATCACGGACGGGCGCAACAACATTATAGATCTGAATGACCAAGACGTGGCTTTAAGTATTATCATTGAAGAAGAAAAAGAAAAATAATTTTACACCTGAGTATAAGGAGCTATGAACCATCCGAGTGAGTGGACGAGATATTACGACGCGCCGAAGGGAACCTATAGATACAAACACAAAGGTACGGGGGTTGTTAGAGACACCCTGATGGCTATAGGAAAGCGGTTCAAAAAGCAAGCCACCCGGCAATCATTAAAGAAAGCTGTAAATGAAGCCTCGAAGCAAATGCTGAAAAAAGCCACAGAAAAAGCCACCGAAAAAGCCGCGGAAAAAGGGGCTGAAAAGATACAAGCCGTTTTGAACCCCACAGTGGGGGTACCTAAAACTCCACAGCGGGGAAGTAAAAAGACCTCACAGCGGGCGCTTAGTACCGAGTCGAAACAAAAACTGAAGAAGATGATGAGTGGGGTACCTAAAACTAAACTAAGCGGGGATTCGCGGAAAAAGTTGAACCAGATTTTAAACCTGGGTCGGGCTGCAAAGTTGAAAGTGAATCAATATTTGGCGGAAAATTAAAATAATTTTTTTAAAAATATATAGCCGAAGATGTTCAGAAGCCACAGGTATTTGGAAAAAACAGAGTTTGTTCGTATCGGTTTAGACAAACCGATTAGTATCCCGGGAAACAATCAGCACCAGGCAAAAACTAACTATAAATTCACAGTCACCGACCAAGACAACTGGTTTGACTGGTATAACGCCTACTTCCGGGCTGATTTCACTTTCGAGGCAACCGCGGATGGTGCGGCAGTTAATGCAGACGTCCGGTCAGCGCCCATTAACGGCTCGTTTTCATTGATAAACAAACTTGTGGTGAAATCAGCAGGCAAAATCATTTACAACGTAGACAAAATTCACAAGTTAATATTTATCAAGAACCTGCTGGACTATTCTGATGACTTTGCGAGGAGCGCGGCAAAAAATCAGTTTTGGTATTTGGACACAACGGATAGCGATGTAACAGCCGCCGCTGCCACTAACCAAGGAATCAGACAAAGGGGCTTGCTTGCCCACGCCGGCCAAACGGTTGAAACCCTCATACCGCTTAACAGGTACTCATTCTTCGAAGAGCTGAGTGACAAGCTTCTTCCCCCAATGCAGATTGAGTTTGAAATTGAGCTACAATCGGATGCAGAGCTGATTTGGCAAAACGATGGCACAGATCGCAGGGTAGTGGTAAGAAACTTCGAGCTGTGGGTTCCAATGCTGCGTTTCACCAGCGAAGGACAGAAGCACGTTAATGAAAACTTTTTGAAACCCCAAAAATGGACATACCTGAATGAAATGATCCAGCCCAGCAGCAGTCGGCGTGACGCTTTCGGACAGTGGCAGATAAATCCCGGAATAAAGGAGGCCAAACATGTTTTCATTTTCATACAACAGTCAAGAAAGGAAAACTCCTTGACTCAAAACCCCTACTTCTTCGACACCTTTGACATTGACGGAGACAATTCAGCCAAGCTAGCGACCTGCCGGCTGCAGTACGGCTCTTCACAGTACTATCCGGAGCTGGACTACGACGAAAACTTTAAACTGCGCATTCTTAATGACTTGATGAACTACCGGTACCGCAAAAACGACTACAACACCGGTGTCCAGCTTCAGCCCAACAACTTCGAGACGCTGTACCCAATAGTCTATTTTGACTTACGTGAAAACAATGATAACATGACCAACGACCCGAAGCAGATGGTTTTCCACTACAGGCTCAACGAGGCTGCCAACGCACAAGACTACACCATTTATGCGGCAATTTTGTATGAGTCCGAACTTGTTCTCAGGCAGGTGGGTAATGAGCTGGTGATGGTATAGTGGGGTTTACCCCATCAAAGTGAAAATAATTTTTGTAATAAGTATAAAGATGACGACTTACTATCCGCACAAGATTACACTTTCGGACGGGCAAAAAGTAAGCCTCGCGCGGGCCTTTGGGCCAGGAGAAGCCGTTACGCTCAGATTTAAAAACGAGGCCATAACCGGGGGCAGCGACACTTTGCACTTGACCGCTAGGCAGATCAAAAAAATACAGCGCGCTATCAAAAACAAAACGGGCGTGGACATTGACTTGAGCAAGACACAAATCAGACATGTGCGCAAGATGGTGGCGCAGGGGGCAGGCATGCAAGTACAACGTCCACCCAGAGGAGGAAAGGGTATGCGCATCAACCCTCCACCATATATGCGCCCTCCGCCATTTATAGGTTCTTGGGGCGACCAAAAAAAAGCCTACCTTCGTTGATGTCCCCTTAACTGATTATGACTTGCAGCGGTGGTGCCAATACTTGAAAATCCCCATTAAAGGTATATTTGCGAGAGACGAAATCGAAATCATGGGTAAAAACCACTCCCCTTGTATAATCAACATGGATGATCTTGGAGGGCCAGGCACCCATTGGGTTTGCTGCTGGGGATCAGCAACTGAGTTGCTACCTGGGGGTGTGGGGTTAACCCCACCGGAATACTTTGACTCTTTCGGGTTACCTCCACCCGCAGAATGGGAAATTGAGTTGATTCTTGAGGGTAAAAAGACCTTTCTCCGAAATGACAACCAGCTTCAGTGGGAATTCAGTGTGCGCTGCGGCTACTACTGTTTGCTTTTCCTGAACGAACGGCACCACGGGCGGTCGTTTCGAGATATTTTGAGTATGTTTTCAGAAAATACGCACACCAACGAGGCTGTGGTGATGGATTATTTTACACAGTGGGGTAAACCCCACACCCCATGAATTTTTGGTTAATTATATAAGATGGAGGTTTACTGTGTGAAAGAACGCCGCTTCACACCCAATGTGACGGCAAGTGAAAAGATCACAACCACAAAAAACGGCAGAAGACTGCTCAGAGTAAAATGCGCCAGCTGCGGCATTACCAAGACAAGGTTCTTACCAGTGAACGGCAACAAAAAAGGCGGCGCGTTGTCGTCGAGAAGGGGACCTTCGACTGTTGATAAAATTGCGTATGTTGCCTCGAACTTTGTGACCCCTGCCCCCAGTTTCGCTGCAGCGGCAAGAATGCTCGGAAGCCAAGCTTTGAAAGGGGTTACGGACAACATAAATTATTTTAGGAAGAGCCGTTAGAAGGCGTCACAATTTTTCTTTAATTATATAAGATGGAAGTGTACTGCGTGAAAGAAAAGCGCTTCACACCCAATGTACCGGGGAGTGAAAAAATCACAACCACAAGAAACAATAAAAGAATGTTAAAAGTGAAATGCGCAAGCTGCGGCATTACCAAGACAAGGTTTGTCAGTGGGGTTGAAGGAGGTAATATTTTAGATACAGTTTTTAAGTTGGCCTCAAGCGGTTTGCCTAAAAAGAAAAGAGACGAATTTGCTGCCGCTCAAAAAAGATTTTTCGGAGGCGGGGTAAACCCCGCACCCCACGGAAGTGGAATTTTTGATACAATAGGAAACACAGCTGCTGAAGCTTTCATTGAGCACGGAATTCCTTATTTGGCCAAACAGGGCGTTAAACAAGGAAGATACTTCGCGAGCGAGTTTTTGAGAGAACCAGAGTATCAGAAGAAGTTAGCCAATAAAGCCAAACCAATCGCGAGAAAAGCTGTTAATTACACAATTGATGCTTTGTCCGGGGATTTGTTGACTAAAGCCTCAAACAGATTAAGACCAAAAGATATGATACCGGGAAATAAGGTGAAAGGCGGATGTCACACAGTGGGGTAAACCCCACACCCCAAGAATTTTCTTTAATTATATAAGATGGAGGTATACTGTGTGAAGGAAAAGCGTTTCACACCCAACGTACCGGGAAGTGAGACATATGCAACCGCAAAAAATGGTAGAAGGCTGCTTAAAGTAAAATGCGCAAGTTGTGGCATTACCAAAACACGATTTATTTCTAATAAAACGCAAGGTGCCGGCTATGATATGAGAATTTATGCGGGTAATAGAGTAGATGACCCAACAAACCCCTTTTATGAACGACCCCGCGGTGGGGCTTTTGATTTGCATAAAGCTATTGGAAGGCTACCTAAGCCGAAGAAAGGGTGGACACTTCCTGGCCACAACTACACAGGACCGTATAATCCTTTTGAAAGACAGCTGACTTACGACCCTCAAACTGGAAAGATATTAAAGATTTATCAGCAACCCACGGGCGCCACGGACGCAGTTGCAATGCAGCATGACGTTGATTATGCCGTCTGTACGGGCAAGAAAAATGAGAAAAGCTGCAAACATGTTGCTGACAAAAAAATGGTGAAGGCGCTTGACGCTATCCCCAAAAACAAACGGCAGTGGGGCCACGCTATGGCGCGCAACGCAATCAGCTCGAAGCAAAAAGTAGGTTTGGGTGTCGGTGAAACGATCAATGAACAAATCGGGAAAAAGATCCCCGGGTTTTCGCAGGCTCAAGATTTATATAAATTGTTGCCCGGAGTTGATAAAAAGCTGCTTGACAAGTATTGGTCGGGTGACATTGCCAAGGGGGCGTTTAACACTGAAACCGGACTGTTCAGCAAAAAGTTTTGGACGCACCCAAAAAAAGGTTGTAGGATGGAGCTAAAGAAAATTAACGGCAAATGGCATAATACATATGGTGAAAATTGTTGATAACCCACCGCGGAAAATGGCGCAACATGTATTGCGACTAACCCCACATTTTTTTAACACATATATAGGAAAATGGATTCTGCAACAAAATTCAGGCGGGCTGAAATAGAATTGATCAAAACAAATTTAGAAAACCAGTTGGTGCACTACTACAAAACCTCAGCCAAATTCAAACGGTGGCACACGCGTTGTCAAACAGTATGTGCATTAACAGGCGGAGTTGCTACCATTCTTACAGGCTCTGGGCTGGCCGCTTCTCTTTCTGCGGTTGGCGTTGTTGTTGGTGGCCCTTTAATCGCAACCGCCACCTTGTTTTCATTGGTGTCAACCTCCTGCATCGTCACCGTCAAATTCTTTCTGCGTAAAGCGAAAAAACACGAAAAAATACAAACTTTGGCTGAAGAAACGCTCAGCTCAATCAACTCTCTCATATCGACCGCTCTTGAAGATGGTGAAATCTCTGACAGTGAGTACAAAGGTATTATCAAAAAGTACAACACCTTTACTACTGCAAAGACAAAACTGCGTTTTTCAAACCACGTTGACAGTGGGGTATCAGCAACTAAGTTGCTACCCACACCCCAAGGTAAAAGAACATCTAAGTCAACTGCTGTTTAGTTGCAACCAACCACCATTTGTTGAAACTTTTTTCTGCTTTATTTCTGGTTTGTTTCATCTTCGGCAAGCTTTTCGTGAGCTTTTCCAGTACTGCGTTTTTAGCCGGCCAATCGTCATGTGAGATCTTTTGAAAATAGTTGTATAAAAAACAAACGTAGTTACAAGAGCCAGTATTTAACAGCTTAAACTGGTGAATGACATTACCCAAAAAGGTTAGCCCCATTTCGTCACCGACCTGTTCTAAAGAAATGCCGGCTTTTTTTAGTACCACAAGTAAATACCATAATTTTGGCTTGGGAGGGTGGCTCATCTCTTCTTGGTGGGGGTAGCAACTCAGTTGCTGATCCCACTCGTAATGATCGTGTGGGTCTCTTTTCGGCACGATTTCTTTTATTAACGCTTCCTGCTTTTCCCACAACATTTCTTTTAGTTGTTCGCGGTAATGTACGCGAAGTTTTGTATCCATGTATATATGTCCGCGCATAATTATTTAAATGGAAAGAAAACTGGAGAGGCGTTACTACAGCCCACAAGGTTATTGGAAAGGTATCTCCGCCATTAAAAAATTAGCGGATGCTGTAAATGTTCCTGAAGTTGTTGCCAAAGAATGGTTGTTCAAACAAGCGCACTGGCAAATCTATCTCCCTGCTCCGCGCTACATTCCTCGGCCAAAGTTTGATGTGTCCTTACCCAACAAAGTGCATCAGGCAGATCTTCTTTTCCTGCCGCACGACAAAGTGGGCCGTAGCACTTACAAATACGCGCTTACCGTTGTTGACGTTGCCAGCAGATTCAAAGAAGCTCAGCCTTTAACCTCAAAGGATTCTTCTGAGGTTGCCAAAGCTTTTAAGACAATTTATTCACGTGGACCTCTGAAGTGGCCACAGATGCTGCAGGTTGATCCTGGGCGCGAATTCATGGGTGCTGTTACGAAAGAAATGGAAAATCACAAAACTTCTATCAGACGTGGTCACCCTGAAATTCACAGAGACCAAGCTATTGTTGAACGTTTCAATCGTACCTTGGCTGAGCGTTTGTTTGGGTACCAGTACGCCGTTGAAATGCATAGCAACGCAGTTGCTGAGTCTGAGGGTTTGCGTTCTCGGGCATGGGTAAAAAGACTCCCCAAAGTTGTTTCTGCTCTGAACAACCAAGTCACTCGATTGATTGGTATGAAACCCTCTGTCGCTATAAAAGAAAAGGTTGTAATTTCTGAACCAGCAACTAAATATTTGAAACCTGTTGGTTTGAATGAAAAAAAGCTCCCCTCTCTTGTAAATGTTCGGTATTTATACCAACCTGGTGAGCTTGAAGGAGGCTGGAAAAGAGCGACTGATCCAATCTGGTCTTTGGATGTTTATAATATTGAAAGTTCTTTTGCCAAACCAAATCAGCCTGTTCTCTACTATTTGTCTGACGGGCCTAAACGTGGTTTTCTACGTGAAGAACTGCTTGTTGTACCTCCCAACACAGAATTACCTCCAGCTAACTTGAACTAAACCTGATATTCAATTGGTTCGGTGTGTATTCCGTCGGGCAATACCCATCTTTTGTCATAATATGCACTCAACCCCAGCTTCTCCTGTTCGTAAGTTACTATATTCCCATCCCGCATCCGAAACCCTCTGTTTGTTGCCATATCATGGCGACCTTCTAGCGCTGTCTTGAAACGATGCCAGTTTATATTGTTTTGCTTCTTTGACATTCCCTTTGTACTGAACTTCTTTTTTTCCCCTCGGTCGTCAATAAAGTAGCATTTGGCGCAGAGTGCAATCATCCTGTCCCCCTCACATTCCAGCTTAAACAGACCAGGTGACTCCCACTCCACTTGTCCCATGCCAGCCAATTCTTTTTCCGTTTTTCGAATTCTGCTTTCATCTCTGGTCGTACAATGTCTTCGAGTTTCTTGCCGGAGATTGCCAAGTAGTTGCTGTCTGTATCCATTTGGATCAGCTCGAAATCTTTTCTGTCAAAGTATCTGTCAAGAAAGTCGTAATAGAATTCCAACATCCTCAGCTTTGCTAGCTGATATACCGCTATTCCAATCTGAAACGGTCTTCTTATTGTAATCCGGGGCTTCCGACTTTCTAACTCATACGCCTCTCCAATCTCATCAAGATCTGAGAAATATGCGCTTCTCAGAGCTCTGTCAACTACCTTCTCATCTTTGGTGTAAATGACGTTTGTTTGCCGTTCCAAGGCTTCGATGAGCTTTCCGTACCCACTGTTTCCCAACATTTTGAACACCTCAGCCAGCAGTGCTTTGCTTTTTTCCACGTCTCCTGTTCGGCGAGCCTCCGTGACTTGTTCCACGAACCAGGGAAAGATCTTTGCCGGTGTGTAGTCGATTGTTCGATAAACCCTTTTGATAACTGCCCCGTGATTCACATACCAGAGTAGTAGGGGGGCGTACACAAGTATCCTCTGTGCTGACAACGTTCCCATGAGTTTCTTATCTTCTCCTCGTTTTCTTCCTGTAGCTCGCAAGTATTTGAGCATATGCTCTGGAACAGCTTTAGCTGGCACCGCTTTGTTGTGAAAGAACGGACACATTTCCTCGAACTTTTTGTGTAAGTGCTTCGGAATCTCAATGTCTATTTCAGCATATCCAAACCAGCTTTTTTCTTTGAGTCTGTGCGTTAGTATGGAAGCACCGTCTGTTTGGTACTCACCTGTATAGTGAACGACCTTTTCCTTTCCGCAAGGCATAACTCTTAACATTGTTGAGAGATACAACGCGTTGGCGTCATATCCGAGGATGTTTTGACAAAGTTTTGGTTCTGCTATTTGATGTGATCTTATTCTTGTTTTTCCAACTTCGTGGTATCTTGTGAAAACGAGGCTTGGGCCTCCGACAACTGCTTCTTTCAGCATATCGTATGCTTCTTTGCTTGGGCTGTAAAGATCCGCATTACGATCAATAGCTCCTTTGAGCAAATAATGCAAACTCACGCCTGGGATGCTGACAGCGTCTTTCATTATGTCGATTCCCTTCTCTGTGTAGAAGTTTCTCATCTTTTCCAGAGCCTCAAGTCCGGGTGCCACATCGAGATTATTGTAGTAACGCACCCAGTCTTTGAAGGTTTTCATTCCCTTTTCTCGGAACGTCTGTTGGCAAGCTTTCCATTCTGACAGTTTCAATGTGAATTCGTCTTTCAACTTTGAATACCAATGCGGGTAATCCGGCAATCCTGGGTAATCCAGCTTTTCAGGTTTGTCAAACCACTCGTACGGAAACCATGATTTTACTGTCTTGCACTCGTAGGCCTTTACCCATTTCTCGTAGCTGGTACCTGGGCCAAGGTAGTTGATTATGTCTAGGAAACGGAAGCCAGAAGTGAGTAAGAACATGATTTTGTTTCCGTTCTTTGCCACTCTGACTTTGTTGGTTGTGTCTGCAAGTTTTTCTGCGAAGTACTTTTTTATCAGATTGAGATCGTAAGTCCCTGAGTTAAAACCAAGTACTGGGACCTGGTCGCACCATTCTTCTATTTTTTTCCTCTGATCTTTTGGTAGTAGGTTTACATCTGCTGGCATAAATTCATCTCTTACTTTTGTTCTTATGTTTTTACCACGCCTCTCCAACTCTTCCATGAACTTGCGGACCAGCTCTGCTGGATCTTTTTCACAGATATGGGTTGGCTCTCTTTCAAGAGTGTCACCGATGCTCACTGAGATTGGAACGTGTGCGTTCTCGATTGTGAGCGTTGACGTCGGCTCCTTTCGCTGATTGTTGTCTCCGTACGCCTCAAAATCGTACAAAATAGCGTGTGGGTAACTTTTTGTTTGGGCTTCCGGCAGTTGTTCGACATGTTTGTCTCCAACTTCGCAGGCCCAACACTCTATTACTATGTATCCAGCCTTTCTGAGATAAGCTGTACGTCTCTTTGTTGCTTGGAAGAGATCTCCTCTTGTTCTGTCACCACGTTCAATTATTTTGTTACGGTCGCGGTAACATTTTGGACAACCGTGCCAGTAGCACCCGTGATACTGTAACACAAGCTTTTTCTCATGGTTGTAGCCATCAACTGGTCTTTTCTCTATCCAACGTTCTCCTCCGTGTCCTGACATTGCGTGGTGAATGGGGATTTTCCAATGCTTTGCTACATACTCAAGCCACTGAAGTGATTCTTTTGACGCTTGATGCTTTGGATAAAATGCTTTCTCATAAGCTGTCTGTGGTGCTTCGACCTTTTCTCCTGGACAATCTATTACAGTTTTTCCTTGGCCACATCTTTCTGCGTGACGTTGAAGACTGCCGGATTGGGTGAATCTTGCGTTGCAATGGACGCATGCATAAGTTTTTGCCAACTTTTTAATGTCTTTTATTAAGAATGCGTGCTTTCCAAAAATACCGATTGTCATAACGTTTTTAAACTGCGGTGCAGGATTTCTTGTGAGGTGCCATACAACTTCAGTTGTTCCTACACGCTCTGGCACGTATACCCTTATTCCCAGCCAACCTGAGAAAGCAGTGCCCTTGTTCAGGTGCATTTCTACCTTTTCCAATTCATCCAGTGATGTTTTTACGCAGTTCGTCGGTGTATCGCGGAGTTTGAAGAAACTCTTAGCTAGACCTTGGGCTGCTTTTGTGCTTCGATCTGGTCTAGCTCCTTTATGCACAGCAATACAACGCCATAAACACAAGTTATCTCTATAGGTATCCAGTGCTACCATTGCTTGTCCTCTCGCTGCGTGTGCGAGGTTGCGCAGCCAGTTTGGTAAGGGGCCTGTTCCCATGAGTGGTTGACGGTCAAGCACAACCTTTATATCAACATTAAAGTGACCATCGAAGATCCACTTTGTGTTTGGTCTTTCGATACTATCCGCATCCAGACGTACAGCCTCCCTCTTACTTAACCAATTCTCCGCTTCTCCATATCTGTTCATCCAAGGGGAGGCTTTGTTTTGGTAGTAGAAAATTATGGTGCCGTCTTCAATGTTTTGCAACTTATACGAATAAACGTGTCTGAGGTAAAATGATGTCCGCACGTTCTCTCTTATTTTTTCCATAAAACTTGGTGTGAGGTCTTTTTCTATATCTTTTACGAAGCGCCACCTCTTGTATCGCCTCCCGTTACTCTCTTCCCCCTCGAATTTTGCGACTTCGTACAGATTCAGAATCTCATTCTGGTAGTCTGTCACATTTCTTATGTTATTCGGTGGAACGGGGTCAAATTGTCTCAGAAGTTGTCTTTTGTTCCTGTTTCTTGGTGGTGGTATTGGTTGAAAAGGTTTTGGTTGTAAAGGTGGTTTTAATCGCTTCTGGATAGTTTCTGGAATTGGTTCTTCCAGCACATTCTTAATTATCTTTTTAACTGCAGGCACGTTTTCTGAAAGTAATTGTGATAAATAGCGAAGTTCTGCGGGGTCTATTTTTGCAAGTTCTTCTTCAAGAGATTCGAGGTCGACATTTTCAAGAGATCTGAGGTCTATTTCGTCCATCGTATATTATGTAGAAAAAATATTTTTAATTAATTATTATAATCTTAAGGCGGCAATTATCTAATTAGGAAAACTTTTATACTTTACGGTGTCAATTCTCTAATTGCTTGTCCCCGCGGTGGGGTTTTCACTCTCTTTTTATTTCCTTAGTAGTATAGTCGGTAGTAATCAAATACTATCTTTGGGTTGACCTTGAAACTGTTTAAACGTCTGATAATCAAAGCCAAAGCCGACCTACGCGAGCTATGTGAGCGTTGGTTGGCTTTGGTTTTGATTATCAGACGTTTAAAAAGTTTCAAGTCCCGCCCCAACCCAAAGTGGTATTTGATTACTACCGACTATACTACTTATTCGCGTAGAATTCAAGTTTAACTGATATCTAGTTTTTCTGTTTATCGTTACCATGGAAATATCGATTTTCCTAAAAAATATATTATATCAAACTTCAATCCAATTCCAATATCTGGTGTATATTTTACATCGATTCGAGTCTGGGAAGTTTGCTAAAAGGCCAAATGAAAATGTTTGGTATGGTCCAGAAAAAACTGTAGAGAGACACCTTAATGAAACCTTATGTATAGTGAACACTTTTTGCCAGTCCCTTGGCCCTTCATTATAGTGAGGTTCCACTAAAGTGCAATTATTATACACAGGACACAAATACATACTATATTTTTATAATTAACATTCAATTGCTATATTTTTAGCAATAAATTATCTTGTTTTTCTGTCAGCCTGGGTTACATATTGTGTGGTGGACTTTGATTCCAGAAGGAACATGGAAGGCCATTGTGTGGTTCCACAGAAGGGATTGGAAATTCCTGGGGGATTCTTAAATGC
This sequence comes from Meandrina meandrites, assembly GCA_963693305.1. Classification (NCBI taxonomy): domain Eukaryota; kingdom Metazoa; phylum Cnidaria; class Anthozoa; order Scleractinia; family Meandrinidae; genus Meandrina; species Meandrina meandrites. The sequence continues at coordinate 2,618,363 of OY855903.1, read as the reverse complement.
CAAAAATTTTAAGGAGATGTATGAATCTTATTTGGAATTTCCAGAGGGTTGGGGGGTCTTAGGAAAAATCTCTTCTGTGGGGGTGAACCACACATTGGGAATTCTGAAGGGGTGAGGGTCACAAAAAGCCATACTGTTTAAAGAAAAGTATAAAACTTCATTTTGGAATTGGGAAGGTGGTGGTACTTTCTGGAACACCATTTATATGACACTTGCCTGTGTGATCAAAAAAGAAGGACATCCCTCGCAAATAAAAGGCCTGAGGTAACTTAGCACTGCCTTAATTTCAGACTGTTTGTTGTCACTGCCTGTTTGTTGCTTGTAGGTTCAGAATAAACTGCATAATTATATATGATCGTGGCAATTGTATTCATCAACACCTTAATCATGTTATCTTAACAGGTACGGTGTGCGTCAAATGCAGACCAAAAACTAATAATAATAATAATAATAATAATAATAATAATAATAATAATAATAATAATAATAATAATAATAATAATAATAATAATATAATTGACTTATATTGCGCAATTATCAATATAAAATTTTCAGCTGCGCATTACAATGTTTAAGAAAATAATACTTACAAACCCTTAACATTACTTAAAAATCCTAAAAACATCTCTAGTACAAGTTCTAATAATAAAATAAATAATCAGCTAAAAAAACGCCTTCTGAAACAAATGTGTTTTAAGAGACTTTTTAAAACTATTTACAAAGGAGATATTTCTAATAAAAAGGGGAAGATTGTTCCATAATTTGGGGGCAGCCATATAAAATGATCGGTCACCCAGCGTAGTTAAAGACTTGCAAGTTCTAAAGTTGAGAAGTATACCACTGTTTGATCTTAAACTATATCTACCACTAGTGTCCTTAACAGATATAAGTTCGGAAATGTATGGCGGAGCAAGTCCGTGAATGGCCTTAAATGTTAGCAATAAAACCTTAAAATCGATGCGATACTTTACAGGTAACCAATGCAGTGATTTCAATAGAGGTGTAATATGACAGAACTTGCTTTCTTCGAACACAAGACGAGCAGCTGAATTCTGAACTCTCTGTAATTTCTGTAGCTGACATGCCGGTAAACCATATAATAGGCTATTGCAGTAGTCGATACGGCTGGAAATAAAGGCATGTATCAAGGTTTCTGTACATTCTTTGCTAAGATATTTCCTAATCCTTCTAATATTGTACAAATAATAGAACGCAACAGAGCTTGTTTTCGTAATGTGGTCACCCATCGATAGGTTACAATCTAACCACACACCCAGATTCCTAACAGGGGATTGCGGAGCAATGTCAGAGTTTCCAATAGTTATGCTATCAATTCTAACTTTAGCGAGTTGTTGTCTGGTACCAATCAAAAGAAGTTCTGTTTTAGCATCGTTCATAAGTAACTTGTCTTGAGACATCCACTTCCTAATGTCGTGAGTGCAGTGTTCAATGGCAGCAACTGCATCAGCCTGGCCAGATTGCGCCATGGGACTGAACGAGATATATAACTGCGTGTCGTCGGCATAACAATGAACAGTTGGCAGGTGCTTTCTGACAACATCAAACAATGCGCTTGCATAGATTGTGAACAGAAGCGGTCCGAGACATGAGCCTTGCGGGACTCCATAGCACAGATCGAACTTCTCAGACACAGATCCACGAACAGAGACTCGCTGGGAACGCCCAGATAAATAAGATCGAAACCAGCCAAGTGCAGTGCCATTCAAACCAAGCTTTGACGACAACCTTTCGAGCAGAATGTCATGATCGACGGTGTCGAAAGCCGCACTGAGATCAAGCAGCACAAGGATGGTAACGTGTTGCTTGTTCATATTCAATAGAATATCGTTCATGACTTTCAGAAGTGCTGTTTCAGTACTGTGATTTCTGTACTGTGATTTCAGCACTCTGGTTAGCCTGAATAGTGCTCGGGTTAGCCTTATAACATTTGGGTTAGCGTGAATAGCGCTCCAGTAATAGCCTGAATAGCACTCTGGTATAGCATGTTCAGGACCGTAGGGTGAATTCTGTTGAGGGGGGTTCTTTTATTGTTTGGGAGGTATTTTTTTAACACCGGGGATGCTAACACGAGCGCCAAAGTCGCGAGCCTCTAGGGGGTGTCACATCATAAATATTAAAATCACATGCAGGGTGGATGAGTGGACAAGAATTTGAAATAATGATGAATTTTAATGAATTATCTGGCATAATTTAACCAATACAAAAGATTAGAACTACCATTATAGTGCCAAAATGTTGCGGCTTCCTCTGATAATCCTGGCAAGGAAGGTAGTCGTCCACGTTATCAACTGGTCACTGAGTCTTTTGATTGTTTTGTGTAAATATTTTTTTATCTTTTAAACCTCCCAAAAATACAGACTTCAAAAATTTTAGAGGTTCATTTGAACCTCTCGAAACCCCCCCCCCCCCCCCCCACCCTACGGGCCTGATGTTTACCATTAGCTGTCAATATTTGTAATGGTAGCACAATATACATATACTAGTAAGAAATCTGCTGTCACACACCATATTTTAACTGCGTCTAATATTTAAAACACCAGCAATTATGCTCATTATTCAAAATGCCATACGCAAATAATCATTGTTCACTTTTATCAGGTTATAGGGATAAAATATATTGCCTTCCCAACCATTCACCCGCTTTGACCTGGCCCCTCCCCAATCCCAAGCCAATGCAATTATGAAATTGCAATCATGCGCCTCAGATAGGATTTGAAGCCGACTGCCATGTCCATATCCCGGGGGGGGGGGGGGGACTCCCTTATGAAATGGACGGGGATGCTCGTCGGAATTTTTGAGTTTACCCCCTAAAAGAGACCAATCTGGCTGTGGCCGAACGTTATGCAGACCCCTAAAAGAGTAAATATAACGAATCAAAGTTCTTTCTTTCTTGTTATTTCTTCGTGTGCAGCCCTAAACGAGACCTTGACGTCTAAAAATAATGACATTTTGCCCAGAACACCCTTAGTGAGACCAAAATCCGAAATTTAAACCCCTAAGCGAGACGATGTGCATCCCCATCCATCCCAGGGTCCATATCATGCGCACTTAAATTCGTCGCAAAGGAAACTTTGAAATACCGTAAAAACTCGTGTATAAGCCGCACTTTTTTGCCGAAATTTTTAGCTCAAAATCGTGGGTGCGGCTTATCTACAAGACCATTGCATGCAAACAGGGCATCTGACAAGATGCGGCCGCGCGGGTCCACATAAATCGCTCACATCTGCATCCTCCGCATCCTCTGGGCTTTTTTGCACATAAAACAAAAATTGCTCCTGGATATAAGCGACAAAGCAGCTCTTTGCTATTCTCACAAACAAAAATAACAAAGAGACTGATCATTTTGAAAAAGTTTTTTCCCTCAAAACAGCGACGAAATCCAACGTTTTTGTCCGTGAACAATTTTCAACCTCCAGGCGTTGCACGTGTCTTTTGGCGATGGGCCTGGATACTAGTTCCAGTGTCCGAACGAGTGCCTGGCTACTAAGCTACGAACGTTTTCACGAACACAACGACTACAAAATGTCCATTCTTCACGCAAAATTTGATGTAAAAACTGTGATGAATGAAGAAATACCTGTCAACGAATGGCAGAAAAAGATAAAAAAAATGTCAAAGTTGGCAGAAATGATGTTTATTCTGAAGTGGCTTCCGTTTATGTGTTTTATGGTCCTGCACATCGGAAAGGCTCAAGGAATCAACTTTAGCTTTATTGATTGTTGAAATCTCCACATAATCCAGCATTTTTCACAATCAACTGAGAATTTTTCCACCAGTTTTTATTTTTTTCTCAAAATCGTGCTTGAAATTTTGGGGTGCGGCTTATCTACGAGTGCGGCTTATACACGAGTTTTTACGGTAAATATCACTGCTTGACACCATTGAAAGGGTTTATGTTTAAAAGGGGAAAAGATCAGTAATTTTCTAGATGTCATGCTCGAATCCAATGCTTTATGCATCAGTTAATTCCAGCAGTGCCCATCCCCCCGGGGCAACCGCGGGGCATTTCCTAATGTTACCCGTCCCGAGGGTGGGGCATTTGCTACATTGTGACATGGACTACATTGCAGATTAGCTAGTCCATGAAGGACTAGAGAAGCTTGTGGATGTTCGTGGATGTTTTTAAAGGTATATTTTCTCAATTTTAGATATTTCTTCATTGCTAAGAAGCAACAACTTGTATTATATTCTTATATCACCTTTCGAGAGATTGAAAAAATCAACCCGGGGGAGGGGCATTTGCCTGGTTCCTTCATCCCCACCCCGGGGAATTTGCCAATTTTTTTTAAAGAAATGCTAATGCCCGGGGGTTAGCCCGGGCAGGGGGGGGGGGGGGGGGGAGTGGGCACTGCTGGAATTGACTGATGTATTACTCCCAATCTCAGTCGCCATTTTGGAATATTCTTGAATCGAATAGTTTGCTCTGAGATCATGCAAAAAGCATTTAAGAATCCGTGACTTGTGCTCAATCATGTTTTAGAATACTTTTGAGTTAATTCTTGCAGGTATGCCACTGCTTACCCAGTCTAAGGTTTGTTTTTAACCAACGAATGAGTCAAGTACAAAAGCGAAAGTGAATAATCACAGAGCTCGTGCAGTCTGTGCTGACATTCATGAATCGTTTTCGAAGCTTTTCGTGGATGACCTCTTGGTCAACTCGATGTTGTTACAACCGCAATGTGTTTCGAAATTCACAATGAAGCCTGTCTACGTGGCAAATTAAGGCTTGGCTTGTTAAAAGCACTATGCATGATTGATGGCGGCCCAGTTCCTATTCGCAGTGTATTCGCCGCTCACCGATTTCATGATTACACGGTTTTATCATTTATAATCTAGACCGTATGTAGAAAATCATTCACTGGTTGACTTATTCAACTGAATTCCACTTACCTTCCCGTATGCCCATCATAATTACAGCGTTTCACGGTGTTTACTAACGCCGAGTTTCCCGAGTCAGGTGAACTCCGTTCCGGGAACTTACGTCAGATTTCTCAGAAATCGCGTGTACTCTCGCGGATGTCAGACGAAAATTGGAACGTGGATTGGATTACGACACGGAACATTCGATCGGAATAACGGATCGGATCACGATGAAATATTTGCCTTTTTTACAATAACCTACTGATTGATCGATCGATTGATTGATTGATTGATTGATTGATTGATTGATTGATTGATTGATTGATTGATTGATTGATTGATTGATTGATTGATTGATTGATTGATTGATTGATTGATTGATTACAAAAGTGTCTTAGAAAGTGAGAGGTTGTTGCTTCATAAGTTGACATGGCTGAAACGTAATGTTGCTTAGCATATTCTTGGTTTTCATGTTACGTCATAAAATTCTGAAATCAAAATTCAATAGGCCTGCTAAACTTTCGATGTCACTAGGTGTAAGATAAATTAAATATATATCTTTTGCAAATTTTCAGCTTGGTTGTGCCGTTCGTTTTAAAAACAGAGCATTTTGAATATTCGAGTTCTCCGCCGGTGTATGTGATATCAAGCTGAGTACCGTGACAAAGTTGTTTTGATTCAAAAAAGGCCTTTCCTTTCCATTTTTGCAGATTGAACATTCGCAATGTACTAAGTGCTGTTTGTGTAAAAGTATAATAGATCATGAGCCAAAAGTAGTCGCTATTAATAGCAAAATTAAGTTCCAGATGTTTTCTGACATCACGGCGGCCATGTTTGTGCCCCTCGGAAGGACACAAATATGGCGTCTCCATACTGAGCTTTATAAATTTGTATGGAAAGTTTCGGCAAATAACTCGCAAACGGTGCGCCGCACAGACTTGAGATTTGGACAAATGGTTTATCTATTTATCTTCTATAATATCTGAAATCCATAGCTTCTGTCGTTGAATGGTTTCGATTTTACTTTTTTATTGCGTGACAGTGAAAACCACCAATACCAAGCGTCAGGTTAAGTAAAATGCGTCATTTCATAATGTTTATCCCTACTTTGTTTTTGTTTTGCTTCGAGCATCTTGAATTATTTTTATAATTTTAGGATGAAAGACTTAAAAGCCGAAATTAGACTACGCAAGTCCCATCTTTTTGTGCAAATTAATTTTCTATCGCGCTCCCGTGCACGCCCACTCGACTAATTAAAAGGAAAACTGGTCGACTAACTGCGTGTACCCAGGCAGTCGTTGTACTGCGAAGCACTGTAGTTGCAATTCAGCTAAAAATTAAATCATATCGATGTGCTTGCGTAGGTTTTTTTTTTCAGGTTTGCCATTTGCAAGCTATTCTACCTTGATTACATTTCTTGGAATAAATTTATAACTTATTACTCGCTTGTAGGCCTTAAAGGCGTGGAATGAGTCAAAGTCTTTATATCAACCTATACATTTTTTTTGTTCATCTTCGTTAGCCTCCAGAACAGACTTTTTTTTCGTTTCTCAAGCGAGCGAGCGCGAGGGATTCACGCAATGGGAGGAGCTTCGCTCGCCCCGCGCGCTTTCCTCGCGCTCAGGAAATACGCAACAAAAAGCTTGTTCAAAGGTCCTTATCCTTTCAATCTACTGTTGAAGCAAAGAACCCTTGAATTATGACCGCTACTGCCTCCATCTTTCTATAGTTTTCCAACAAAGAATCTTTGATCTAAAGATTAATATTTTGCATTATTTTGTATCACTTTTACAAAAGACTTTTGCATGTACTCCTTCTTGATGAAAACACCATAGCCAGCTAATCAGATTGTTAAATCTGCACTAGCCTGTAATTCTTTTTCTTATGGTAATATGTGGAATGCGAGCAGATAGTAATTTTAAAAACAAGTTATAATTTTGCACTTTATAATTTGAGACTCCTGTATTTGAACTTTTGTTTATTGGTAACAAAAGAAGTTCTTTTAATACAGAAATATTACCATCCAATAATAATGATAATAATAATAATTTGTTAATTAATAGTGCGCCTTTTAACATAGAAATGATCAATAAAACAACGACTGGGACCAAATTTTTGGCAATTGCAGCAAGGTTCATTTCTTTGTTACCGCTGTTGTTTCAGTGCGTGATTCGCTAAAGCTCTTGATCGGCGGTGGTGGCCAAAAGCACCGCAGTTCTGGGTACCAGACGGTATTATAAACTAATAGCTACAAGTTGAACTTGATCTTATTTGATAACGGTGGCTAGTTAACAATTAGACCCGTAGCCCGCAAGGGCTACGGGTCAATAGCCCATGAGGCGAAGCCGAATGGGCTATTGACCCGTGGCCCTTGAGGGCGAAGGGTCTAATTGTTTTAGTATCACCCAACTAGTCGGACAGAAAAAGCAATAATAAAGTTAGCAAATGCAAGTTGGAGAAAGATTTATTTGGGAATAAAACGAAAGAATGGCTGCCCCCAAATTATGGAACAATCTTCCCCTTTTTATTAGAAATATCTCCTTTGTAAATAGTTTTAAAAAGTCTCTTAAAACACATTTGTTTCAGAAGGCGTTTTTTTAGCTGATTATTTATTTTATTATTAGAACTTGTACTAGAGATGTTTTTAGGATTTTTAAGTAATGTTAAGGGTTTGTAAGTATTATTTTCTTAAACATTGTAATGCGCAGCTGAAAATTTTATATTGATAATTGCGCAATATAAGTCAATTATATTATTAAGAAAGCGTCACGAATTTCGCTACTCGATGACTATTACTAATAGTCCTCTAGTAGCGTAGCCAATCAAAATGCAGGATTTGCATTAGTCCACTAGTTGGGTGATACTAATTGTGGTTAGCAGTTTCAACTAATACTTGTAACTTGATCTGACTAGAGTATAGTATTGGAAGAATAAAACGTGATCTTACATCCGCGAATACGTATTAAAATTCGTTAATAGATGTGATTGGCTTTTGCTATTGCAAAAACACTGAAGTAGGTAAAAAAGGTCAAAAGCGCTATGTGCCACAACTGTTTTTTTTTAAGTGGCTATGAGCCACTGAACTGGGAAAATGAATTAATAAAACGAGGATTTACCAAACCCCAACGCGGTTTAGCCTGCGTCGCAGACAGCTAGTCTAATCTAAGCAATGGCTCGCAAAAGGAAAAGCTCGTTCTGGCGTCCCGCAGGCTTGTGGTTAGACAAAATATTGCGGAAGATCTATTTCGATCGAGAATACAAAAGGGGTTGACAGAAGGTTGACAGACCTAACCCGACTCCCGTACTATCGGGTATTTTGGCCGGTAACAGTTGCCGAATTGCTACTCTTTGAAATTTGATCTTGCGACCCATTTTCCTTCACACTTTTATCTTAAGGTCATATGCATGTATATAGAGTTTGTTTAAGAGAGAAATGAATTGTTTTTCGTGTGTAATTCAAGCGTTTTGAGTTTAGTTTTGGAATCGGTAAAACATTGCAGAAATAAAGGGGAGGCAGGAGCTGATAAACGGCGGCTAGTTTGAGTGCACGGGCCATGAATATGTCCTTTACTCCCCTTATTGCAGACCTGAATCATGCAGTAAATTGCTTGAGAAAGACAAAAATTAACGGGAATTTAATCCTGCCTACGGAAGAGAAAAATGACTTGAAAGCAATATATAATATAAGGCCCGGGTTAAACGTCGCATTTTACATGCGCCGAGTACAATGCTAATTTCAGTCGACCCTAATTGAAAAATTCGGCCTTTGGTTTTAAACGTCGCATTTAATTGTGTCGCATTTAAGAGCTCAAGCAATGACGACGGCGACGCCGCGGACAACACCTACTGAAAAATGAATTTCTATTTTACTTGAGAATTTCGCAGATTCAGATGTATTCAGTATATCTATCGGTTTAAGAACTAGCTCCAGCTGAATGTGTAATTAAAGCCTTCAATTCCAAATACAAAAACCCCAAATTATCCGTCGTGGTTCAGGTTGTCCAAAATACGCAGAATTTGGTCATTTCATGTTGTTTTTCTGCAAAGAACGGCTACGAACGGCAATGAACGCCTTCCATATTGTTTTCATTCTCGTCCCCAGAGGCCGCGATCCTTCTGGTCTGCGCCAGGAATCGAAACCTCTGGCCGCCTCCAAAACAGGAAGTCCGCGATTCACGGATTCTTTGTCAAATATGACAAATCTGATTGGCTGAAAAACACAGAACAAGTACTCTGCGCATGCTCAGAAATTGGAAGCGGCCAGAGGTCTCGATTCCTGGCGCAGACCAGAAGGATCGCGGCCTCTGGGGACGAGAATGTATTGTTTTTCAACTTCCTGCCAGTATTCTGTGCGCATGTCAGGTCGGTAGTATAAAACTGGGGTCAAAACTGCGGAGTTATGGGCAAAACATAATTTAGCATAATTTATGAATTAGATTCGGCACGGCATGTAAAATGCGACGTTTAAAACTGTCGAACTTCAGTCGAATATTGGACTGACCTCGCATTTAATTGAAATCTGCCAAATTTAATTGTTTTGAACGTCGCATTTTACATGCACTTAATTCTGCAATTTGACTCGGTGCATGTAAAATGCGACGTTTAAACCAGGCCTTAGAAATTGATAAATCAATCATATCATCTTTTTCTCAATTTGATAGTCCTTCCAGCCCTTTGTTCAAATCTCTTCAAGTTATCAAATTCTTTGATCTTGTCACATTTTATATTGCTATATTCATATATAAATTTCATAACGAGCTCCTTCCTATTGCCTTTCATTCTTTTTTTACTAGAGTAACTAATATTCATTTAATTATAATACTAGGCTTGCAGCAAAACAGTCTTATTATCTTCCTTTCGTAAGAACTAATTATGGCAAGTTTAACATTAGGTTTCAAGGCCCCTCTATTTGGAACTCCATTGATGATCATATAAAGTTATTATCCGCATCAATGTTTAAGAAAAAAATGCAAGTTGAGTATCTCGAAAGATACTAGCTAGCGCCTGTATTGATCAACTCTAAGGCTGTTTTGCTCTATTTTTTTCCTCGATATTCTAATATATTTTTGTCTTTTTTTCATTTTGCTCACTGTAATGTTCTGTAATGTTTTGTAATGTTCTGTGTTGTTGTGTGCTTTACCGACCTAAATTTGTATTACATAATTATAACACTGGCTGCCTGCACTTTTTAACTCTACAGTTATTTCAGGCAGCCAGACCCCTAATTACTTATTATTTATACTATATATATATTCTCTTTCTTGTAATTTATTAGGGTAAATAAAGTTGTTGTTGTTGTTGTTGTTGTCATTAGAGAGCTTTAGATTCGAGTACGAGAACGAGTACGAGTACAAGTTTACTAGCGTACTCACACTGCGCATGCGTAAGCTTCCGTGACACTGTCACGAGAGCGGGAAACTCGTTGTCAGCCGCTCGTCGACAACGAGATTTTGACCAGAAGTCGTCCTTCTGAGAACGAGTTTCGAAAGGTGAGAATTTTGTGTTTTAAAGTTATGCTAGTCTTTTCCTAAGTCAGCAAAAGCAAACTTTTGCTTTACCCTAATCTCTCCTAATCTCCTTTTGCTTCACCCTAATCTCCGACTGGTATACCGACAACAAATTAACGATTAATGTAAAGAAGACCAAATTGATGCTTTCAGGTAGCAAGACAATGTTGTCTCCGTTTAATGACTTTCAGTTTTCTACTGATGAAGGGCAAATAGATCGTGTTTCATCTTTTAAGTATCTAGGCGTATTACTGGATGAGAAATGGAAATGGAAGGTGCATGTCAATAGCCTCTTACAAAAATTAGGACATCGCCTTTCAGTCTTCAATCGAATCTATCATATGCTGGATCAGAAAAGTCTCACAGCATATTTTAATGGCCTTGTCCTACCACACCTAGATTATGCAGATATTGTCTGGGGTGACCAGCCTGGTCTTACAACACAGATGAAACAATTACAATCTTTTCAAAATCGCTTTGCGAAGAAGATCGTTAAGTCGAAGGTGTCATCAGCAGAGGCCCTGACGTCGTTGCGGTGGGTGTCTTTACATGCGAGGCGGTTCGGTCATCGCTGTTGTGTTGTGCAAGATGCAATGAAAGGTAGCATCCCCGAGCATTTCGGTGTATTCAGATCCACCATGAACCAACAACACGGTTATAATACCCGAAATGGCTACATGCCCAAAGTCAGCAGGCCAAGAACGGAATGGGGAAGAAGCAAAACATATTATAAAGCCATTAACGACTGGGCCACGCTACCAAGTGCTTTAAAGAAACTGGTGCCGAAAACTATTTTTAAATACAAACTGAAACAGTTTTTATTAAACCATTTTTAACCTTAGTTAGAAGTATTTTAATTTCTTGTTCTAGTTTTTAATCTTAGTTAGCTACAGTTTTAGATATTTTTAGTTTTTATTACCGCATAGGTTTTATCCTTTTTATTGTATCTTAGATTTTAATGTATTTTAAAGGTTTGACATTTATTTTCTCAGAGAACCCTCCTGAAAACCACCTCTAGGTGATTGGAGGCCTCCTCTTAAAATATTATGTATTATTATTATTATTATTATTATTATTATTATTATTATTATTATTATTATTATTATTATTAAACTTAATGCCGTATAAAATTTTTTTTTATCAAATTAAATGTTTTCCATTTGTTTTTATTACTTGGTTCTTGTTTTTATTACGAAGTTCTGCATACCTGCCAACTCTCCCGGTTTTCCCGGGAGTCTCCAAGTTTTTTATCAAATCTCCCGGTCTCCCGGTTAGAGCACCAAATCTCCCGGGAAATACCTAACATGGCTTTTTCATTTTTTTTTTTTTCATCAATTTCACTATTTTCGAGAATTCAAAAAGGAAAATAAAACAAGAAGTTGATTTAGTGCTCTTATTTGACCTGTTCTCAATCGGAAAACATCGAAATTGCGACCAATACGGTCGCCAATGCGACCAACATTTCGTCCTTGGCGACTAAATTTCTGGGTTAGTCGCCAAAATGGCGACTACATTTCTCTGTGTTGACGATGAATAACGGCCATTTTCTCAGACATTATGTCCTTCCAGAGAATTATATTGGAAGACTTTTGCTTCTAAAACATTCAAAATAAGAAAAGAAGTCGTATTGCTCCAATCCATCCTTTTGCTTTGCCCAAAAAATATTCTCTCGCATCTGAAAACTTGCACGATTGAAGTCGCCCTACAATGCTTTGCAAACCCTTTTCAAAGAGTACGTTATGTATGCCTATGGATTGTGTCTCTTGTAATGCGGTGCTTTCCGCCATGTTGATACCTTCGAGGTTCCTTCCAGACGTCTCCAGATTTTTGTACCCTGGGGGTTGGCAGGTATGGTTCTGTAAACAACATAAAGTTTCGTAAGTTCTTATATAGAAATCTTGTTATGTACAAAAACAAAAGTAGGCTATGAAAAAGCACTTTCACACTTTTCACTTCACACTTTCAAACTCCAAACACGAGTGATATGTGTGATATGGTTAACACGTTTCTGACTTTCTTCGTAGCAATCGCGAAACGAGAACTTTTTATTTGGAAGAAGAATCACGAAGTTATACTTCTTAGAGAAGTACTCGTCGAAGAGCCATACAAATACCGACCAGGTTCCAAAGAGAGAGGCATTTCTTGGACGAAAATCGCCGAACATTTGAGAGAGAGTGGAATGAAAGTTACTCAAAAATCAGCAAGAGAGAGGTTTGATAAGTTATACCAAGACTTCAAGAAAAGAGAAAAGGAAGAAAGTAGGGCTAGTGGGGTGGATGTTGAATACGACGAGATATACCAGGCCCTGACCAATATCCATGATCAGATTGTGGATTGGCAGGAGGAGCAGCAGGGAAAAGAGGAAAGTGAAAAAGCAACAGCCGAAGAGATGAGGAAAAGAGCAACGGAGAAGTTAAGTGAAACAAAACGAAGAAACAGTACGGACGATGAAGAAAACCCTGGTGGTACGACACCCAAAAAGAGAAAAAGCCACACTAGTGTCACCGAGCTGTTGGAGCGAAGCATTGAAAGAAAAGCCTGTGAACAAGCTGAACAACAGCTCAACAAAAAAAGAGAGCTTGATTTGCGTGCCGAGGAATTACGTCAACAACAGCAATTCCAAGCAATGCTACTTCAGCAACAGCAACAATTCCAGCAGCAACAACAGCACTTCCAGCAACAACAACAAGGAATGAATATGGCTATGTTGAATACACTTGCTGAAATAGTCAAAAGGTTCAGTTGAACTTGTCAACTAATCCATGATGACTGAGGTTTTGAAACTGTAGTTTCTTATTTTAACAAATTTTATGAGCTTGGTGTTTGCATATTGATGAAAAAACTTGAACACTGACACATTGTATTCTCATGTTGTCATATTTAATACCATTATATTTATGCAAAATGAAGTGAAAATTAAGGAAGAGTTCGTATTGTAAAATTGAATACATTGTTTTACATCTTTTTACAAATATATATGTAGTTGTATCATGTAAATGTGCTGCATTATAATTACAAAATCAGTTCAGCTCTTTTAAAATTAAAAATTATGAAAATTTTCAAACTTGATTTTACAGCTATTTCGAGAAAGGTTGTCGAAAAAAAAACATGAAAGTGCACGCGACAAGACCTAAAGGTGGTCTGGGTATTCACTGGAATTTCGCATATTGGCCTAAGGGAAATTTACAAGTTCAGTTGTATTTTTGCACGTGGAGAATTTGTTTTTCCTCTTAGGAGGCCTATATCTGTAGCTTTACTTTTACTGTCGCATGTCTTTGAGTGAAGAAAAATTCTTCTAAACTTCAGAGGGTCTAAACGTATCTTGTTTCTACATGTCTGAAAAGAAAACCTGAAATTCACGCTTATTTTGTTGTTATATCTCATTAGTATTCAACATGTGCAGTAGCTCAATGCGTCTACCAATACTATCTTTCGGGATTGGCTTAACAGTTTTGTGCTTTTTTCCGACAATGTTTCGCGAAATAGCTGTATTTAAGTTTGAAAACCTGATGGCCACGAGTCATCCACTTTACATCATCATCAATTAACTCAACCTTTCATAGATATGTATAAATGAGAATTTTACATGCAGAAAATAAAATTACATGATTCTGATTCAATTCCTCTTAGGTGAACTCAAAATTTTTTTATCTCCTAGTCACCATGCCAAATTAATTGAATTACTTATAAGTAGCCATAGTTAGTACTAACTATGATGATAATCAAAGCATTTAAACCTGAAAATAATCATCTAATGTAGGAGGTTGAACATCAAAATAGGTGCTTGTAGTTGATCCATATATACAGGTACGTGCATTCCTAAGCAGAGCACACACTGAATAGATTGCACCTATTGGACTTAGTCCAATCTTTAAGTTCTTCTTAAAATCTAGAAAAGCAAAGTAAGTCACTATGTCACTAAACACCCACTCCACAGCTTCCCTGACTTTACTCATGGAGGAATTAAATTCTTCTTGATCAAATGTCAATTGACAACACTCTTGTAGCTGTAGGTACACTGCTGAGTTTCTTTCATAAACATTTAAGAAATATTTTTTTAAGATTATTACTGTGGATCTCATATCTGAATCAATACAATTAAATGGATACCAGAACTACAGATTACAATTTCTATTCATTTTTAAACTTTAACTAGCCTTCCTTTTACTTAAACAAACAGGCTCTTGTCAAAGAAACACATTAATTAATAATTCTTACATAATAAGTAGCCAATAATCTGTATCCCCACTCCAAAAAAACTGAAACTCATAAATCCTAAAACCATAGCCAACCTTATTAGAGACTGTCCAAAAAGTGTAGGGGGATTGGCTGGTAAGAATATGGGGGTTAGACTAGGGTCTTTTTATGCATGAACAAGGGGTGAACCGTAAAAACTATGAACTGCATAGAGGGTGTTGAGTAGTCACCATGTAATACATAGTATTATTTTTTTCTTGGCTTGTGAGCGGGCGGAATTCTCTAAATCCTGCAACCTGATTGGTTCCGGGAGCGGGCGGAAATTTTCGATCTTGCCCGCTCACGGAGCAATTCCGCCCGGCTAGCTCGCTGTGTGACAAAATTGAGCTCCCTTACAGTAAGAAAAAAATAAATAAGTTATTTACCGGCTTTGGGTCGGTCCGTATCGTGAAAAACTGTGACCTCGGGCTTGAAAATGCTGCCCTCGGCCTGCGGCCTCGGGCAGCATTTTCAAGACCTCGGTCACAGTTTTTCACGATACGGACCTCCCAGCCGGTAAATAACATATATATGATATATGAAATCACAGTCTAAAATGTATAACTATGGTACAACGAATGTATACTTTCATGGTCGAACTATATAAACACAACCATTAATAAAGGAAGGGAAAAATAAATTTAACTACACCATCTAGGGTTTGAACCTGAGAACCCTCAACTGTTTATGTCCAACACAATAAAGCTTTTGCAGGATAAGTAATAAAATATTATTTCGTCAGCACGACTACGAGTACGAGATACTAGTGCCATATCTCGCGCGGTTAAAACTTGTACTCGTAGTCGTTCTCGTACTCGAATCTAATTTCAACCCTTACTATGCTAAATTTACTCCAAAAAACACGTTTTTTTTAACAGTTAAATTATTTTTTTTTTTATGCGCTACGGTGCTAAATTTCTCTAACCTTTGCCAGAAATACATTTTCTTACACTGCAGTAAGATTTTGAGGAAGATTTCATGTAAAAATGTACAATGTTTTACTTTGGCACATGCGCATGAGCCAAAATTTTTTGCCGAACAGTTCCCATTTTTTCCTCGCTGCGTTGCTTTCCGTTTTTCTCTGCTTTCTTATTCTACCTTCTTTACTGTACATCCTTTCTTTTGACCTGAAAAGTTTCGATCTTTAGCAATGAAAAGTTGTGGAAAGGACACCATTATCAAGTACAGGTATATTGGCCTGTTTTACCACCAATTTTGCACCAAAAACTGATGACGTTTTTTTTCGATTAGCTCTGTCAGATTGCAGTCGATCGTCAAAATGGACAGTCCTTAGGAAAGATCTATCTAACCGGTATTAGTTGTATATCCCAAGAATCTGCTGACGTGCAAATTCCGTGACGCCTTAAGTGGTTGAATGGGCATTCCTCCAAATCCCGGAATAATCCGGACTTAGCATGTTAAGGGTTAAGGAGCTCTAACATTGATAACTACCCACAGACAACGAGAAGGTTTGCTCTACTGTTCGCATGTTGGAGAAGACGTCACTATGACAAATCTACCTTATCATTTTTAAGCACACCACCAGAATATGAACAGCACAGCAAGGGATATTACAGCATGAAACAACAAATCTTAGCTGCTATCACAAGAAAAATGTTTGAAATATGGCATTCCCTTTTGAGAGATTCTTTTGAACGGCATTACACAGCAGAGCAGATTAGACTGAATGCAAAGCTCCTAAATGTCAACAAAATGGAGCAGGAATTTACGTAATAGATCAAAAACGAGTGCGAGTTTTTCATCAGGGGTTGCAAACACTGAGAAAAAAATGAAAGCACGGGTGCTTTTATTGTTTCGAGGTGTTTGGAACCCCTGATGAAAAACGAAGCACGAGCTTTTGAGCTGGCTTCTCAAATGCGACAATAGGAAATTATACAGTGACACGTTTTATCAAATGAAACAATAAGAAATTATTCAGGGTCAAATTTTTGCCCTTTTCTGTAAGAACGCGATTGCATGCATGACTCATTAGCGTCCCAGCCATCGGCGAGGAAGGAACGGCGTGGTTTAGGAGCCGTAAATGGTTTACGATGAAGATAATTAAGTCAAGAAAGCCGTATTTCCCGTCAACAAGGTATAGAAACATTTTTAAACAATAGCGAAGAACTCGGGTGGAGCCAAATTTTCATTCTTTCAGGTCGCTCGTTTAGAGATTGCAATTTGCATTAGGTTTCGAAGCGTTCGACTCTCTGAATTTTTGGCAAAGCAAATTTTTCATTGAAGTAGAGCAAAAAGAACAAAGAGTGATATTCACGAAAAACTGTTTATGTAATAGTATTTAGTATCCGACGCTATCTGTATTTGAGGAATTGTTGCTAGCACTATTTCCGATTTCAAGAGTGTATTGTTACAAAAATTCGAGGTTACTTCGGACTAATAAATATTCGTTGATTAAAATTCATTGATATACAATCTTCGTTCACTGTCCAAAATCCACGCGCGCAATTGGTTAAAATCGAGCACGTGATTTTACTTTACCTGACGTCAGCAAACTCCGACAGTGCGTTATTGACAATAACGCACAATCAAAGGCCCTTTGGGCTGTCTCGTGTCTCTTTCAATATTTTTGTGTAATTTGTGATTACAAGGTATAGCGTCGTTTTGGTGCTAAGTTTGTTTTCGTTCTATAATTTTATAAAATGACTGTTCTTTTATAATTCTTTTTGATGTATTGATGCCTTGTTTCTTTTGTTTTTGTAAAGTTCTCAGGCTCATAGGCTAGTTTCTACCAGGTAGTTTTGTTTCGTCTTAAACTCAACCTTACAGTTGCAATTCGCTAAGGGTGCAGAGGATTACAAAGAAGGGGCATTCCAAATTAGGAAAAAATAGCTGCCCCCTTTCTTTGTCCGTGGTATATGCTAAAGTGTAAGATCAATGTAAGATATTGACTTTGATCAGTAGTAGAGGGTATTCTGGTCTCGAATTGTCACTATTTGTTATCGTCGCTATTTAGGACTATTCGTCACTATTTGCAACTATTCGTTAGTATTTGGAACTAAAGTATTTGTCACTTTTCGTTACTATTCGCCACTATTCAACTACTGTTCGCTACTAGTTTTCATCATTCACGACTTACGACTCGTATCAGGTCGTGTATATTGGACATGGATGACTTATCACATACTATTCGCGACTATTCAGGAGTATTCGTACTATTCGCGACTATGTGCTATTCGATTGTTCCAGACATCTATTTACAGTCCGGGATCGTTATCAGATTTGATAACCTCGACCAAAACAAGCCACTAGCCAATTGCTGGACAGCTATATATAGGCAAGAGTTTTTGAACTTAAATGACCCCGTGATGGGAAGGAAACAAAAAGTATGGTGATCAAACTGATGATTTGCTTTTTGTTTGAAGACGATAAAGTATAAAAGCAATGAAGTTCATTGCTATGAAATCGATTGTTTTTCGATAAGAAGTTCACGGGAGTGACTGGCATCTCATAGTTTTCCACTCCACTCTCTTTCTCTTGGTCCTCCCCTGGCTGGTGGTCCTCCTCTTCAGGAGTGGAGTCATTAATTCCGATTGTTGATCACACGAGACTGTTTTGGTTTGGTTTAATCGGTGCATTTTAAAAGACTGCGCACTCTGTAGGAATCCGTTCGCCTAGTACTGGTAACTCTTTTCGGTACATATGTAATGGCAAAGTTTCTGCTGCATGTTTTGTGTTGGTCTGTCTGATTCATTGTCAGCTGCCGCAGTCTTTCGATATTCCTGGGCCAAATCCCTCATAATACGTTAGTCACTCTTTGGCATCGTTTTCACAGGTAACTGTTTCATTTTGGCAATGGTCGGTTACGTTACATAACAATGACAGAAGACCTATTTTGAACCATCTTGACAGGCAATTTACATGCATTCGTGTAGGGTTATTTGATGTTCACAACATTATATTGAGGGTCCCCAATAGGGTTCTTCAATCCCGCCATCCCGACCAAAATTTTTCCTCAATCCCGTAACCCGACGGTTTTTAGCGGCCAATCCCGATCCCGGTCACTAGCGTTTTTTAAGGTCCCTTACCACAACGGAAAAAGGCCTTTTTAGGGTGTCCAGATTCCTTCACAGCAAATCCAAGTATGAAAATTAGCTCTTTCCACCAAAGCGAGGGCATAGTTCATCTGGCAGATTTCAGTTTCAAATGAACTAGGTCACACAGTCCTTCATTGTGTTGTACGTCGTTATTCTATGCCTTTTGTGCCACCCTTTAGTCAGGCCCGTAGGAACGAATTTGTAAGTGAGAGGGGCCAAAAGTTACCAATGGTGGTGATGTTTAAAGTGTGTTGGAGGCCAATTTCCGTAGGGGGTACGGGGACATCCTCCCCAGGGATAATTGTGAAAATCTAGACATGCTCGAATCCCATTTGGTGCATTTTTGAGAAGCAGTTTGTTGTCATTTGCGAGCCATCTTGAAGCCATGTTTTGAATCTGTATTGTCGTATATAACACATTAAGGTAACTTGCAATCACGAGAGTAGCCGAGACATATGTGGACAGCACCATATGAGGTTGTTGACTTCTTTTTCCCAAAAAAGTGTCTGTTGATGGAGGTCTGGGGAGGGGGGGAGGGGAGGAACGAGCCCCCGGTTCAAGCTATATACCGATAGTACGGATGAAATGAGTCCAAAATACTGAGAATAGCAAGGTTCTAAAACGGTAACTACAAGCTCAGTTGGTAGGGCATCGTAGCGGTATCGCGGAGGTTACGGGTTCAAATCCCGTTGAAACCCTGAATTTTTTCAGGCTTCTTTCTTTGCAATTTTACCGCAAAGATTATTTCTTTAGTTTAAACCTAACAGTTTCCTTGAGCGGTGAAGTTGCGCCCCCAAATTTTTCCTTTCCCAAAAATGAACATCAGCTCTTCCGTTTTTCATGAAAAAGAGCTCCACAACTTATAATATCATGTACATCTGGATCATCGGTGTCGGTGTTAGCTGACATCACTAGGATCCGTTAGGACACGCTTCTCCAAACACTACTGTGTCACTCTCCGTCGACGACCTAAAGCTACAGCCACACGTGCCGATCAATATACAGTAGATATAACTTGACACTCGAGATTTTGCGGTCGACAAAAGGTCGCTTGTGAATCGAATCCAAAGGATATTATTACGACCAAGGTTCACGGAAACATACAAGATCGCTATATGGGTCACAAATTAGCCGCCAATTTCCGACATTCATGAAGATAACAGGTTGGTTTCGTACATTTTCGACCATTTTCGTCAACGGACTTCCCGAATCGCGGCTCTTCAAAATAACATTTCCCAAGTCCCGCTTCGTAAAATCGCCAAATCCCGTGTCCCGTTCAAAATTACAATCCCGAATCTCGCTCCCCTTTTCCTCCAAAATCCCGAATCCCGGCCTTCAAATAAGCCAAATCCCGGATCCCGAAAAACCTATTGGGGACCCTCTATATTGGTAGAAATCTCGATTCACGGACAACAACTTTAGATGATCACGCGTCACAGTGAATATATAATTCACAAATCACGGCCGTATTCCATGAGTTTTTTCGATTCACGCTCTATTTTTCGGTCAATTCACGGATCAAGCGAAACCCCTTCCACTCCCAGGGTAAACTCACCGCGGGAATACGTTACCGGGGTGTTTGCTTTACCAAGGTCATTAATCTTTCATACTGTTTTCGGCGCGAAATGCGAAAATGGATGATTCGAGGGTGCTTGCTAGCATCATCTCGCTTTTATTATTTATACTGTTTCGACAGTCCTCTACTGCTTTGTTATGTCAGTATTTCAGTCACCGAAGAATTAAAAGGCGAAGACTCCGTTTTTATAAATCTCCTTGTTGGATGTTTCTAGGCCTAGAGATTAAATCGAAATACATATAAGAAAATGCACTATAGATCTTCCTTGACTTGTTTTGTATTTAAACGCCAAATTTCCAAAAAAAGTAGCTTATACTTACAAATCAGCAAGCCATCCAGCCATGATTCTAAGAAAGACCACGCTTTTGCTGCCTTGAACACGCAAAGTTGACCTCCGGAAATCTAAACCATATTTAATTTCAAATTTCTCTGTTTATTTTATTTGCTTATCTTTGAGGTTTGCCTCGCAATCGGTCATTTTATCTTGGGGTACTTCTTTTTGATGTATCCATGGAAATACACCGCGATAAATTTACCTTGGGAAATGTTAGTCACACACGATTTGTCAGTTTTCCGAGGTAAAGAGCCCATTTACCACGGTAAAAGGACGATGTGTAACCGCAACTGTAGAAGTTTGACACACTACACTTGACACTAAGCTATTCCGTACTTGAAAACCTGCACTGCTACACAGATCAAGTAATTTGTTGACTTTGTTCCAGTCAACTCTTGTTAATTACATTTTATGCAGTCACGAAAAACCTTTCGGTAACGATTCTCGCATCGCGACCGCAATCCTCAGCGCAATAATCAGGATAAGAAGAGCTACAATCGAAGCGATCACGCGTTCAGGATCCATGGCGGATTTCTTGTCGCGCGAGGGGAAAAAGAAACTGATTTGAGAAACGTCCTGACTGTCACGCGAAAGGAAAAAGAAACATTTAAGGAATGTCTATATTTATTCTCGTGTTTCGTTTACTAATAACGCAGCTGACTGATTTTATCTTAGTGTGCTAATAAACATTTCTCGATTATCAAAATCTATAATCAGAGGGCTAGTTTCGTGGTCTGTATGTTTTTTTTTTCACTTCTAAAATAAAAGTTGACTAAGAATCTAACATTTCGCAATGATTGGAAGTAAAATCATATAACGCATGGGTCTATTTGGAAAGGAAGGTTTTTTTTAAATAAAAGTTAATAAAATAGTTAGGTGCCATGTTCACGGCAAAGCCACTGCCAACCTACTTTTCACATGCGAACAGAAATCAAGTTATCGCCGCGTAGAACACAAAGCAAACTACTCCCCGGCAGTTAGAAAGGACTAATACAAAGTATAAACGAAAGACATAAGTTATATTTGACGAGTTCTATTAGATTCGGTAGACAGAAATTCCTTTTATTAAACAACTGAAGGACTAACTGAGACCGTTTGACCGTTTGACCTTGTCGGATGCCACGCTACTTTAATACGCACTATCAAAACAATTTCAGGAAATTAAATGTCAATCAAATGAGTTTTCGATGAGGTATCAGAACACGCAAGACTTGTACGACACGTACATTTCTTTCTGTAAAAGGAAAATTCACACAATCACAAACCACGCATTTTGTTCCTTTAGCGATAACTTATTAAATCGACGGTTTGCAAGAGTAGCAAATCCAGATCAGCCAATGAATGGCGGTCAACATTGTCCATTTCCATCGACAAGCGCCATATTTTATCGTCCAGCTACGACTAGCGAGAAGCACGCCATCGCCTCGGTCTTCAATTCCAAGTGATGTCGAAGTACTTGCTACGGCAAACACAAAAACGAAAAAACCTCGCGTTAAGTCTGCTGACTGGACTGAGGAAGAAACGCACGAAGTTCTTGAAGCGTAGGCGCCAAAATTTAGTAAGCTGTGGGGAGTTTCACAAAGAGAAAAAATCAAACTCTGGAACGATATCTATTCTTTGTATAAAGAAAGGTGTCCAGAAAGCCAGAGAATGCTACAGCAGGTGAATGGTAACGGCAGCAGAATCTAGAGTACGATTGCAAACAGTTAAAGCAGCGGTCTCGCTCGACTGGAGAAGCTGGAATTCAGAAAATTATAGAAGGCTTCCCCTATTTCGACATCTTTGTTGAGGTGCCGGTGGTGGGACATCGATCCATCTAAAACGGCAATCAAATGAGTCACTACCTTTACCTCAGAGCCGAGTGTTAACGAGGCTTCACAAATCGAAAGTGTAAATGTTTCTCTCCATGAATCAGAACCGCCTGAGAAAAGAAAGGCGAGAAAGTACGACTCCAGACTGGCAGAGTTCTTTTGTTGAAATGTTTGAAAAGAGCATGGAACAGGACAACGCAAGATTTGAACGAAAATGTTCCGTGACGCCCAGAGCAGGCAAATGGAACAAACAAACGCGCTGGCTTAAAACACATTTTTAAAGATTTAGCATCAACATAATTGTCTTTATCTAATCGTTTATTTTCTGTTATTGGATCGTTGTTATGCGTGCCATAGGTCCCACTTTTCAAAACAAATGTTGTGCAATACTCACGTAGCAACACTGCAGTCTTCTTTAGGGTCTCGTTTTTCTGTTGAACCCTTTTCAACGCACTGTTGGACAGCTACGAATTTGCTCGTTCGCTGCAAGTTCATAAAAAACGCCATCTCTTCTGCGTGTCAACGCTTTATATCATCGTGCGAGTGCACCGAATTAGCTCCCATTTGTTGCGCTTGATACACCGATCAGAAGAACCGCACAAGACTGTGAACTAACTACAGCAATAAACGTAAAAGAAAAGAAATCAATTTTAAGAACAGTAAAGCGTGCCTGTATTTCACATAATAAGCCCTTTACAATAAATACTCCTAACCTACACTTTGATAAACCAGCGGGCTGCGACCGCTTTGTAAGAAACATTATCTGTTCTTTGATATGAAATTCCGGCGGCCTCACAAAGCAAATGTTGATATGGCGGGAAAAATATTGACATGGCGGGAAAATTCCGCGGCCTCACAAAGCAAACGCGCATGGAATGCACCTTGGAATGCACCTTCTCCCCCTCGCATATTCTCGTGTCGTCATGACAACGTCATGACGACACGAGACAAAAATCGTGCATTATTGACAATGGCTTCAGCTGAGAGATTTATAGAAATAGTGGAAGAACAAATCCCTCAAATTATCAACGAAGCGATAATCAGAAATACCAAGACGCAAACAAACTGGAGCGTTGCTATTTTCAAACGAAGCGATACCTAAATTTGTTGACTTTGAAAATGCAAGACTTGAAAATTGCAATTTTGCGATCACTTATAACGTGTCAAAGGAAAGCGATTGACTTGTCGCAATCTCGCTGACTTTTCTATGAACATTTTCAGCTTATGAACGATTTTGTAAATGATTTTAAGCTTGATTTATATTTAATTATGTATGGCTTTTTGTGATTTTGGAGCGCTTTGAAAATGCTCTTGTTACAGTAAATTATTCAAACTTGCGGCATTCTCAAGATTATTTAGCACCTGGAATTGAACATACCACGCCAAACGCCCCATTCATTGCTAAATAAAATGCATGAATACAAAGCTCAGCCGCAATTTTATCCGTGGCATGTTTATTTCCAGGTGCTAAATAATCTTGAGAATGCGGCAAGTTTGAATAATTTACTGTAACAAGAGCATTTTCAAAGCGCTCCAAAATGGAAGACGAGAAGTAGCTATCTTGGCGAGCCACATTCGACGAGTTTCATCGAGACTAGACAGACGGAACTAGATAAAGCCGTTTGCACATATGCTGTATTTCCTCATACTTGAAAATAAAAGAAAAAAAAATCGGTAGATTGTTTTTAATTCGAAAAAATGAATATTTTAAAATTCACAATTTACGCACCGTAAACCTCTTCTGCTTCATTTGTCTACAACTTTTGCTGGGAGTTTCCGATCTTTCCATACTTTTCAGCAACGTTTTAGCTGGCATTAAGCTTTCAAATAATCCATGGGATCTTAGCATTACTTAAGCGTTGTTGTAACAGCTCCCAATTATACACAAGCATAATATTTTGGAGCAAAAATTCAACAGTCAACTGTGCAGCAATTTCTACCCAGCCGATTTCGTTGAAACTTGCTCACATTAAAACTTGGATAATTTGAACTTGTTGACATTAATAAGAAAAAAATCTATCGTCGCGTTTGGAAAATATTCGCGTTTTTTTCATAAATTGATCTTTTTAAAAACGGTAATATCTCGTGTTCGTTTATTTTGTTCGCCCTAAAGTTCAAAGCTTTATAAAATTTGAACATTTGTTATTTCGATTGCCAAAAATCAGAGAAATTGGTTAACGTTTATATGCCGAAAACTCGATTTAAAAAAGAGCACCTCCGTTCCCAGAAATAGCCGCGGGCCACCTTAAGGTGTCTCTCTACAGTTTTTTCTGGACCATACCAAACATTTTCATTTGGCCGTTTAGCAAACTTCCCGGACTCGAATCGATGTGAAATTTACACCAGATATTGGAATTGGATTGAAGTTTGATATAAGATATATTTTTTTGGAAAATCGATATTTCCTTGGTAACGATAAACAGAAAGAACTAGATAAAATATTCAAATCAATGTTTTTTACATTCCATCTTGATAAATACAGTTCGTTGCCATTGTTTTCAATATTGTGTTTTTTCCCTCACTCTTCTGCTCACTCAGTGATATGTAAAAAAACATTGCTTTGAATATTTTAGCATAAATTTCGAACGCTGAATTTGTAACGCAACTTTTTCGTCGGTTCGAACGCCTTCTTTAAGGATAAATTTGGACGTGTTCCAGTAAATCAACGTTAATAAAACTTTGGAATTAAAATCTTTGCATTATCAAGCATGTGTTGCGAAAGTTTTAAAAAAAATCGTTGGAGCCGTTTTGGAGATTTTCGAAAAAGCGCTAAAAGTAGAAAATTTACCAAGAGTTACATTGGTAGTGACCGTATGAAAAAATCCAATTCTCGGGATCGCGATAACGAAAATCAACAAAACCTTCACGGCGACGAAAGATGAGTGTATTAAATTTATGAGTTCGAGTTAGAAATTTCGAGTTCGAGTTAGAGATTTCGAGTTCGAGTTAAAATTAAAATTTCGATTTTGAGTTAAAATTTCGAGTTCTAGTTGACAGGAAGGGCATGAAAAATTACTCATTTCGTGATGGAAGACGAGAAAAAGAAAAAAAAGAAAGAAAGAAAACGAAAACGAAAACGGAGAGCCCACAACATGGCGTGACACTTTTGCAGTTGGTCACGCATAGTGTCGCCCTTGTCAACAAATGAAAGCTAACCGCAAGCAAATAGGAGTGGAACTAACCGCAAGCAAACCAGAGTGGAACAAACCGCAAGCAAACCAGATTGGAGCTAACCGCAAGCAACTCGATATTTTAACTCGAACTCGAAATTTCTAACTCGAACTCATGAAATCGACAGACCCACGAAAGATAAGTTAAGTACACATTTTGGTGTTATTTCGAAGTAATTTCATCAAAGCAGTGTCTGCGTCTCGGTCCGTTTATCATTATAATGCAAAAAGCATGGTTTGAAATATATTTTCGATTTATTCGAAATCAAACATACAGATTTTTTTTTTATTCTTGTGTATTTGATGTGCAGTACACCATAGTTTCAGATGCTGGTGTTAGTTTTTTTACGTCAAATCTTATTCGTGTAGAATTCAAGTTTAACTGATATCTTGTTTTTCTGTTTGTCGTTGCCATGGAAATATCGATTTTCCTAAAAAATATATCATGTCAAACTTCAATCCAATTCCAATATCTGGTGTAAATTTCACATCGATCCGAGTCCGGGAAGTTTGCTAAACAGCCAAATAAAAATGTTTGGTATGGTCCCGAAAAAACTGTAGAGAGACACCGTAAAACCTCCTTGGGTTAAGGAAATTGCAGATTCGAATTATTGACAGTGTTGACTGGGAAACGGAAAACAGCATTCTGCTGTACAAATCTGTTTTACCGTGCCAAAATCATTTTAAACGTTAATGCCCATACACAAGGTTCTGTGCCTGGTAGATATAGAGAAGATAATTTTTAAGTAAGGTAATATAGCTACCAATTTCAGATTTTCGTTCGAACATTGCATGAAGATTAGACAACTTTTCACTGTAATAGAATCCTGTCTTGACCTGTGCATTAGAAAAAGATCATGGCGCTGTCTGTAATAGCTACACCATTATCCAGCTATTACATCACCTAATATCATGGGTGACAAATTACTCCTTAATCTTGGCGCGAAATTTTAGCGTTAATTTATAATTTCACATGTGAAATTACAAAATTGCCATTGCAACGTTTCCCATGTCCCAGTGCCAAGATGGTGAATTATCGAACAGGTTTTTAAAAGATGATCTTAAAGCTGTTTGCTTTGGTCCTGTAATAAACTTTTAGCGATAATTTACATTTCAAAATGACTTTGAGTTTAAAACACGGAAGCCAGTTACATGAATAACATCGAGCGTATTTTTTAGCGTTTTACACGGGCGCTGTTTTCAGTTCATTCATGACGAATTATAGCCAATAATGTAAGGAGTATTCAACAATACTCAACTTTGAAACATGTTATAAACAGCAAGAAGGATTCAAAAGGATTTTTGTCGACAAATTCAGAAAATTGCGAACTTAAGCCGAAATGTATGCTTTAAACTTTTCAAAAATACGATAAACAAAAAAAAAACCTACGATCGAAAGCGTAATTTAACACCCATGATATTAAACGGTAATAAAATGGTATACTCGTTAAATTAGGAAATAATTTCACTTGCCTTTTGTCAAAATTCTAATAATTTCCCTCGCCTGAAGGCTCGGAAAATTATTAGAATTTTGATTAGACGCACGTGAATATATTTCTAATTTCACTCATCACCATTTGATGACCCATACATAACTATCGACATTCATACTCTCTTGATTTTAAAGAGTATTTGAAGCCTTCATGGAACCACCTTCAGCAAATGACATCAGCAGTCACTTCTATATCCAAGAGTTAACGACAGTGGCACTTTTATTCAGAATCGTGGGATGGCTGCAAGCGTTCCCTCGCAACCCCCCCCCCCCCCCCCCCCCCACCTTATCGTCCCTCCCCTCCTTTTAATTTTTCTGCTCTCGCCCCAATTTTCGCACAAACAGAATCTTCGCTGGCACGGAAACCCTTGCTACGCAGGCTAGGTCAAACAAGCTCTTCCAATTTGATCATTTAGCCGGGCAAAAGTTAGCAATGAATTAAATTCACTGTACTATGAGTCAATTATAAGCTTATCTGAGCCAATAGGCGCTGGTGATAAGGGAGATCGCGCTCGTAAGGTTCTACCTAAATCTGCTTGTGTTACATTGTATAACACGATGATGCTGCCTTCATTCGGCTATTGTGCGGTCGTCTGGGATAGCTGTGGCCAGGGCAGTAAATCTTACTTGGACAAACTTAACCGCCGTGCTGCTTGTATAATCGAGGGCCGTGCTGTTGGGTCTGACAGACTGTCCACCATCTGCAAGCGCGCCGCAACTTCCTTAAATCTGTACTTGTTTTTTAATGTACCAACGAACTAGCACCTATCTACTTACTGAGGGGATTTAAACATGCCCGCCAAAAAGTTCACGCCTATCACACCAGACAACGTGACCTGTTGCGACCGCCCCTAGCTAACTAGCTACCAAATACCGGGGAAGTTTTACGATCAATGGTGCCCATGTTTCTGGGGCGGATCTAGGGGGGGGGGGGGGGGGGGGGGGGGTTCGGGGGGTTCGGTCGAACCCCCTAAATTGGAACCACTAACGTCAAATAAATTGTAAAATATTACTAAGTAAATTCAAGCGTGAATGCAATAAATTAAGAGAAAAGCTAAACGTTAACTGGTCAATGAAACTACAGCGTTTTCTGAATAAAAAGCAAAATAAATTTTTGAATATTTGAATTTTTCCTTCTTTTCTGGTTCTTTTAATTGTCCATCTTTTTTCTCGCTTCTGCAAAGCATCGCGCGAAAAGTGACATTTTGTCTAACTACATCTTTCAGTTTTTATCACTTCAGTCACGCAAAACTTAGTCACTGCAACGAACAGTGCACGCAATTAACAGGAGCAGCGAATTAGAAAGCATCAATTTTGGTGAGCCTTCGATATCTGTTATTCTGTAAAGTTAAAACGCGAGATTTTGGTTCCGCAAAGATGTCTAAAAGAGTAAATTCCCGACAACTGTCAAGTTCAGGAACACAGCAGTAAATTGACTTATTTTTCAGAAGGTAAGCAAAATGTTTTTTATTATTCTGTTCTGTACCACTTCTAAATCAGCTTAGTTTAGTGAGAAAAATTTATTGCCTTTTTGAGGACCACTATGACAACAGAAAGACTCTCAGGCTTGGCACTAGTAGTATAGTCGGAGTCAAACGAATACCACCTCGGGCGCACCCACATAATTTTACCTCTTTCCGTGACTAGTACTCAGGGGCTTAACCCCTTCGCACCCACTAGTCACGGAAAGAGGTAAATTATGTGGGAGCTGCTCGGTAGTATTCGTTTGACTCCGACTATACTACTTAGGATAAAAGGACGCAGGAAACATAAACAAAGGGCGGCAGGGACAAGCATTTAGAGGAACGCAGCAGTCATGTAAACAACAATTAATTAATTAAATAAAAATATTTTTACATAGTATACAATGGACGAAATAGACTTCAGTTCATTTGAAAATGTTACCACCGAATCTCTCGAACAAGAACTAGCGAAAATAGAACCTGCAGAACTGCGTTATTTATCACAACTTCTTTCAGAAAACGTACCCGCAGTGAAAAAGATAATAAAGAATGTGCTAGAAGAACCAATTCCAGAAACTACAAAGAAGCGTTTACGCTCACCTTTACAACCAAAACCTTTTCAACCAATACCACCACCGAGAAAAAAGAACAGAAGAGAACAGCTTCTGAGACAATTTGATCCCATTCAACCCAATAGCATAAGAAACGTGGCAGCCTACCAGAATGAGATTATGAATCTCTATGAAGACATAAAATTTGAGGGTGAAGAGAAAAGTGGGAGGCGGTACAAGAGATGGCGCATTATAAAAGATCTGAATAAAGACCAAACAGCAAAATTCATGGATAAAATAAGAAGGGAAGTAAGAACATCATTTTTCA
Organism: Meandrina meandrites; assembly: GCA_963693305.1. Lineage (NCBI taxonomy): Eukaryota > Metazoa > Cnidaria > Anthozoa > Scleractinia > Meandrinidae > Meandrina > Meandrina meandrites. Next base: position 2,588,959 of record OY855903.1, on the reverse strand, counting down.
TATTTTACGTTTACGCAACAACTTTGCGCAACATAGAAGACGGCACCTTTTTAACCTTCTACCAAGCTGAAAAACGCTCGCCAAGGATGAACAAACAAGAAGACGCGGAAAACTGGATAGGGGAAAAGGAGGCAGCACGGCTGGAAATAGATAATATCGAAAGACCAGACACAAAATGGGTTTTCGACCACTTCTTCGCAGTAGATGTAAGAGTTGTGCTTGACCGTCAACCACTGTTGGGAACAGGCCCATTGCCAGACTGGCTGCACAACCTTGCACGTGGGAATCATGCAATGGTGACGCTGGACACGTATAGAGATAACTTGTGTTTATGGCGTTGTATTGCAGTACATAAAGGCGCAAGGCCAGATCGAAGCACAGAAGCAGCCCGCAGTCTGGCCAAGAGTTTCTTCAAGCTCCGCGAAACACCGACCAATTGTGTAAAAACCTCACTAGATGAATTGGAAAAGGTAGAAATGCACCTGAACAAGGGAGTTGCTGTCTCAGGTTGGCTCGGAATAAGAGTATATATACCAGAGCGTTTAGAAGATAAAGAAGTAGTATGGCATCTGATAAGAAATCCGTCACCAAAGTTAAAAAACATAATGACAATAGGAATTCACGGGGAGCACGCATTTTTGATAAAAGACATAACAAAGTTAACGAAAAATTACGAGTGCAACCATTGCCACGCAAGATTCACGAAAGCATGTAATCTCCAACGTCATGCGGAAAGATGCGCCCAAGGGGAAACAGTAATAGATTGCCCAGGAGAAAAGGTGGAAGCGCCACAGTCAGCTTACCAGAAAGCATTTTATCCGTGGCATAAAGCATCAAAAGAATCAATACAGTGGTTGGTGTACGTGGCAAAGCACTGGAAAATTCCAATAGCCCACGCAATGTCAGGCCACGGAGGAGAGCGATGGGTAGAGAACAGGCCAGTTGACGGGTATAACCATGAGAGAAAGTTAGTTCTGCAGTATCACGGATGCTACTGGCACGGGTGTCCAAAATGTTACCGTGATCGTAACACAGTAATAGAACATTGTGGAAGAACAAGAGAAGAACTTTACCAAGCAACAAAGAGACGTACAGCTTATCTCAGAAAAGCGGGATACAAAGTAATAGAGTGTTGGGCGTGCGAAGTCGGAGACAAATATGTAGAAGAACTACCGGAAGCAAAAACAAAAAGTTACCCGCATACAATTTTGTATGATTTTGAGGTATACGGAGACAAAAATCAGCGGAAGGAGCTGACAGACAGACTCACAATCGAGAACGTACACGTCCCAGTCTCGGTTAGCATCGGCGACACGCATGAAAGAGAGCCAACCCATATCTGTGAAAAAGATCCCACAGAGCTGATCCGCAAGTTTGCAGAAGAGTTAGAAAGACGCGGAAAAAACATCAGGAAACGAGTAAGAGATGAATTTATGCCAGCAGACATCACCCTGCTGCCAAAAGATCAAAAGAAAAAAATAGAAGAATGGTGTGATCAGGTCCCAGTCCTGGGTTTCAACTCGGGGAAATACGATCTCAATCTAATAAAGGCACACTTCGTGAAAAAGCTGGCGGACACAGCAAGCAAAGTCAGAGTGGCGAAGAACAGTAACAAAATAATGTTCTTACTGACATCAGGCTTCCGTTTTCTAGACATAATGAACTACCTCGGTCCAGGAACCTCATACGAGAAATGGGTAAAAGCCTACGACTGCGAGACAACAAAATCATGGCTCCCATACGAGTGGTTCGACGATATTAAAAAGCTGGATTACCCAGGATTGCCGGATTACCCAGATTGGTACTCAAAATTGAAAGGAGGCTTTACATTAAAACTGACAGAATGGAAAGCCTGCAAACGGACGTTCTGGGAAGAGGGGATGAAAACGTTTAAAGACTGGGTGCGGTACTACAACAATCTAGATGTAGCCCCAGGATTAGAGGCGCTGGAAAAGATGAGAAACTTCTACACAGAAAAGGGGATCGACATAATGAAAGACGCAGTCAGCATCCCAGGTGTAAGCTTGCACTACCTGTTAAAGGGAGCAATAGAGCGCAACGCAGAACTATACGCCCCAAGTAAAGAAGCATATGAGATGTTAAAAGAAGCTGTTGTTGGAGGGCCGAGCCTCGTTTTTACAAGGTACCATGAAGTGGGAAAAACCAGAATAAGGTCACATCAATACGATAGCAACTCAGCTGCAGGGGCGAAACTGTGCCAAAACATTCTCGGCTACGATGCCAACGCGCTGTATCTCTCAACAATGCTAAAAGATATGCCCTGCGGAAAAGAAAGAGTTGAACACTACGATGACGATTTGGTAATGCCCATGGTACTAACACAAAATCTCAAAGAAGGAAGCTGGTTCGGGTTTGCGGAAGTAGACATAGAGATTCCGAAGCACTTACACCCGAAGTTCGAAGAAATGTGCCCATTCTTCTACAACAAAGTGGTGCCAGCGGAAGCAGTACCCGAGCATATGATCAAATACTTGACGGACACAGGCAGAAACCGCGGAGACGGGAGAAAACTCGTGGGAGCATTGTCGGCACAGAGGATACTACTATATGCACCGCTGTTGAAATGGTATATAAACCACGGGGCAGAAATAACAAAAGTATATCGGACAATAGATTACAAACCGAAAAAGATCTTCCCCTGGTTTGTGGAACAAGTTACGGAGGCTCGCCGGACAGGAGATGTGGAAAAAAGCAAAGCACTGCTGGCGGATATATTTAAACTGTTGGGAAACAGTGGCTACGGAAAGCTGATCGAAGCCTTAGAACGGCAAACCAACGTAATCTACACAAAAGATGAGAAAGTGGTAGACAGAGCGCTGAGAAGCGCGTATTTCGCCAATATAGATGAGATAGGTGCGGCGTATGAGTTAGAAAGCCGGAAACCGCGGATAACAATCAGACGCCCATTTCAGATAGGGATCTCGGTATATCAGCTGGCCAAGCTGCGGATGTTAGAATTTTATTATGATTTCTTGGACAGGTACATCGACAGAAAAGATTTTGAGCTGATCCAGATGGACACTGAAAGCAACTATATGGCAATATCAGGAAAAAAGCTCGAAGACATCGTAAAACCGGAGCTGAGAGAAGAATTCGAAAAAGAAAAAAAGAATTGGTTGGCATGGAACAAGTGGAGTGGTAGAACACCCGGTCTGTTTAAGCAGGAGTTTGAGGGGGAGCGGATGATAGCGCTCTGCTCCAAATGTTATTATGCGGACGATCGAGGTGAAAAAAAGAAGCTAAGCACAAAAGGTATGTCAAAGAACCAAAACGAAATAAACTGGTATCGTTTCAAAGCAGCGCTTCAAGGAAATAAGGATATGGCAACAAACAGAGGGTTTCGGATGCGGGATGGAAAAATAGTAACATACGAGCAAGAAAAGCTGGGGTTGAGCGCGTATTATGACAAACGATGGGTACTGTCCGACGGGTTACACACCGAACCAATTGAATATCACATTTAGTTCACAGCCGGAGGTAATTGTGTGTTTGGAGGTACAACAAGCAGTTCTTCACGTACAAAACCACGCTTAGGGCCGTCGCGCAAATAGTAGAGAACGGGTTGATTCGGTTTGGTAAAAGATCGTTCAATATTGTAAACTTTCAAAGACCAGATTGGATCAGTAGCTCTTTTCGTCCCGCCTTCAAGCTCACCAGGTTGGTACAAATACCGAACCAAAACTATGGAGGGGAGCTTTTTTTCATTTTCTCCAACAGGTCTCAAATATTTAGTTGAAGGTTCTGCATAAACATTTTTTTTCTTGATTGCAACAGCAGGTTTCATACCAATCAATCGAGTGACTTGGTTGTTCAGAGCAGAAACAACTTTGGGAAGCCTTTTTACCCACTCAGTAGACCGCAAACCCTCAGGTGAACGCATTTCAACGGCGTACTGGTGGCCAAACAAACGCTCAGCCAAGGTACGATTGAAACGTTCAACAATAGCTTGGTCTCTATGAATTTCAGGGTGGCCACGTCTGATAGAAGTTTTGTGATTTTCCATTTCTTTTGTAACAGCGCCCATAAATTCACGCCCAGGATCAACCTGCAACAGTTCAGGCCATTTCAAAGGTCCCCGTGTATAAATTGTCTTAAAAGCTTTGGCAACCTCATCAGAGTTTTTAGAAGTTAAAGGCTGAGCTTCTTTGAATCTGCTGGCAACATCAACAACGGTAAGCGCGTATTTGTAAGTGCTACGGCCCACTTTGTCATGTGGCAGAAAAAGAAGATCTGCCTGATGCACTTTGTTGGGTGTAGGCACGTCGAATTTTAGGCGAGGAATATAACGCGGTGCGGGGAGGTAAATCTGCCAGAGCGCTTGTTTGAACAACCATTCTTTGGCAACAACTTCAGGAACCTTTGCAGCGACCGCTAATTTTTTAATGGCAGAAATGCCTTTCCAGTAACCCTGCGGACTGTAGTAACGCCGCGCCAATTTTCTATCCATTTAAATAATTATACGCGGACATATATACATGGATACAAAACTTCGCGTACCTAACCCCCACAGGCAACAACTGGAAAAAATGTTGTTGGAAGAGCAGGAAGCGTTAATAAAAGAAATCAAACCGGAAATCGAGCTTGACTTTTACTCATGGGAACCCCCACTGCCGGATGAGCCCCATGAAGAGATGAGACACCACCTCAAATTATGGTATTTACTTGCGGTACTAAAAAAAGTCGGCATTTCTGTAGATCAGGTCGGTGACAATATGGGGCTGACCTTTTTGGGTAATGTCATTCACCAATTCAAGCGGAATCAGCAACTGAGTTGCTACCCCGGGTCGTGTAACTACGTTTGTTTTTTATACAACTATTTTCAAAAGGTCTCATCAATCGATTGGCCGGCGAAAAATGCGATACTGGGAAAGCTCACGAAAAGATTGCCGAAGATGGTACAAACCAGAAATAAAGCCGAAAAAAGTTTCAACGAATGGTGGTTGGAGGCAAACACCCCACCATTAAACAGAAGTTGTCTTTGATGTTCTGTTAACCTTTACCCCGCCATCAGTGTGGTTTGAAAAACGCAGTTTTGTCTTTGCAGTAGTAAAGCTGTTGTACTTTTTGATAATGTCTTGGTACTCACTGTCTGAGATTTTACCATCTTCAAGAGCGGTCGATATGAGAGAGTTGATTGAGCTCAGCGTAGCTTCAGCCAAAGTTTGTATTTTTTCGTGTTTTTTCGCTTTACGCAGGAAAAATTTGACGGTGACGATGGAGGAGGTTGACACCAATGAAAACAAGGTGGCAGTTGCGATTAAAGGGGCACCAACAACAATGCCCACCGCAGAAAGAGAAGCGGCCAACCCAGAGCCTGTAAGAATGGTAGCAACTCCGCCTGTTAACGCACATACCGTTTGACACCGCGTGTGCCACCGTTTAAACTTGGCTGAGGTTTGGTAGTAATGCACCAACTGGTTTTCAAGATTTTTTTTTATCATTTCTATTTCAGCCCGCCGGAATTTTGTTGCAGAATCCATTTCTATATATATGTGTTTAAAAATAGGTTATCAACAATCATATGTGTTATGCCATTTGCCGTTAATTTTCTTTATCTCCCCCCTGCAACCCTTTTTAGGGTGTGTCCAAAACTTTTTGCTAAACAGACCGGTTTTCGTGTTAAAGGCACCTTTTGCGATGTCACCACTCCAATACTTTTTAAACAAATCCTTATCACCACCTGTGACAGCCATGATTGCAGCAGCCACATCTTGAGCCGGTTGAAAGCCTGGAATTTTTTCGCCGATCTTTTTATTGATCGTTTCACCGACACCCAATCCCACTTTTTGCTTCGAGCTGATTGCGTTGCGCGCCGCGGCGTGACCCCATTGCCGTTTGTTTTTGGGAATAGCATCAAGCGCCTTCACCATTTTTTTGTCTGCAGCGTGTTTGCAGCCTTTCTCATTTTTCTTGCCTGCACAGACGGCATAATCAACATCATGCTGCATTGCAACTGCGTCCGTGGCGCCTGTGGGTTGCTGATAAATCTTCAAGATCTTTCCCGTCTTGGGGTCGTAAGAAAGCTGTTTTTCAAGAGGATTGTACGGCCCTGTATAGTTGTGACCAGGAAGCGTCCACCCTTTCTTCGGTTTAGGCAGCTTACCAATAGCTTTATGCAAATCAAAAGCCCCACCACGTTGGTAAAGAGGGTTTGTTGGGTCATCTACTCGATTACCCGCATAAATTCTCATATCATAATTACCACCACTTTGTGTTTTATTAGAAACGAATCGTGTCTTGGTAATGCCACAACTTGCACATTTTACTTTAAGCAGCCTTCTACCATTTTTTGTGGTAGTGTTTTTTTCGCTTCCCGGTACGTTGGGTGTGAAACGCTTTTCCTTCACGCAGTATACCTCCATCTTATATAATTAAAGAAAATTCTCAGGCCGCTGTGTGACACCCACCTTTCATCATATCTTTTGGTCTTAATCTGTTTGAGGCTTTAGTCAACAAATCCCCAGACAAAGCATCAATTGTGTAATTAACAGCTTTTCTCGCGATTGGTTTGGCTTTATTGGCTAACTTCTTCTGATACTCTGGTTGTCTCAGAAACTCGCTTGCAAAGTATCTTCCTTGTTTTACACCTTGCTTTGCTAAATAAGGAACTCCATACTCAAAGAAAGCTTCAGCTGCTGTATTTCCAACTGTATCAAGAACCCCACCTCCAAACATTCTTTTTTCAGCGCGTGCAAGTTCTTCTCTCTTCTTTTTGGGTAAACCCCTTCTGGTCCACTTAAATATTGGATCCAAAATATTACCTCCTTCTTGAGCAGCACCACTTTGTGTTTTATTAGAAACGAATCTTGTCTTGGTAATGCCGCAGCTAGCACATTTTACTTTAAGCAGTCTTCTGCCGTTTTTTGCGGTTGTAATTTTTTCACTTCCCACCACATTGGGTGTGAAGCGCTTTTCTTTCACACAGTAAACATCCATCCTATACATTATGTGTAAAATAATCCTTCACCACAGCCTCGTTGGCGCGCGTATTTTCAGAAAACATGCTCAAAATATCTCGAAATGTCCGCCCTTTGTTACGCTCATTCAGGAAAAGCAAACAGTAGTAGCCGCAGCGCACACTGAATTCCTCCTGAAGCTGGTTGTCATTCCGAAGAAAGGTCTGTTTACCTTCAAGAATCAACTCTATTTCCCATTCTGCGGGTGGAGGTAAACCAAAAGAGTCAAAATATTCAGTTCCATCCCAGCAGCATACCCAATGGGTGCCTGGCCCTCCAAGATCATCCATGTTGATTATACAAGGGGAGTGGTTTTTCACGTGGATCTCGTCTCTCGCAAATATACCTTTGATGGGGATTTTCAAGTATTGGCACCATCGCTGCAAGTCATAATCAGTTAAGGGGACATCAACGAAGGCGGGCTTTTTTTTGGTCACCCCAAGAACCTATAAATGGTGGTGGGCGCATATATGGTGGAGGGTTGATGCGCATTCCCTTTCCTCCTGTTGGAGGTTTAACCCGCATGCCAGATCCTGAGTTGGTGATCCCGTGTTTGGGCATATGTCTGATTTGTCTCTTGCTCATGTCTATGTCCATGCCCGTTTTGTTTTTGATAGCACCCTCTATTTTTTTGATCTGTCTGGGGGTCAAGGGCAAAGTGCCGCTACGCGTGCGCACACGTCTGATTTGTGTCTTGCTCATGTCTATGTCCACGCCCGTTTTGTTTTTGATAGCGCGCTCTATTTTTTTGATCTGCCTGGCGGTCAAGTGCAAAGTGTCACTGCCGCCGGTTATAGCTTCATTTTTAAATCTCAGTGTAACTGCTTCTCCTTGCCTAAAGGCCCGCGCGAGGCTTACCTTCTGCCCATCTGAAAGTGAAATCTTGTGCGGATAGTAAGTCGTCATCTCTTATATTTCATACAAAAATTATTTCACTTTGGAACGACGTCAGAAAAGAAATCAATAAAGCGTACACTTCAATGAAGCTCAGTCACTCGGCATCTCTTATATTTCATACAAATTATTTCACTTTTAAACCATCACCAGCTCATTACCCACCTGCCTGAGAGCAAATTCGGACTCGTACAAAATTCCTGCATAAATGGTGTAGTCTTGCGCGTTGGCCGCCTCGTTGAGCCTGTAGTGGAAAACCATCTGTTTCGGGTCGTTGGTCTTGTTATCCTTGTTTTCACGTAAGTCAAAATAGAGTACTGGGTATAAATCCTTGAAGTTGTTGGGCTGAAGCTGAACCCCGGTGTTGTAGTCGTTTTTGCGGTACCGGTAGTTCTTTAAGTCATTAAGAATGCGCAGTTTGAAGTTTTCGTCGTATTCCAGCTCCGGATAGTACTGTGAAGAGCCGTACTGTAGCCGGCAGGTCGCTAGCTTGGCTAAATTATCTCCGTCAATGTCAAAGGTGTCAAAGAAGTAGGGGTTTTGACCCGCGGCGTCCTTCTTCCTTGACTGTTGTATGAAAATGAAAACATGTTTGGCATCCTTTATACCGGGATTTATCTGCCACTGTCCGAAAGCGTCACGCCGGCTGCTGCTGGGCTGGATCATTTCATTCAGGTACGTCCATTTCTGAGGTTTCAAAAAGTTTTCGTTTGCGAGCTTCTGTCCTTCGCTGGTAAAACGCAGCATTGGAACCCACAGCTCGAAGTTTTTCACCACTATTCTGCGATTGGTGTCATCGTTTTGCCAAATCAGCTCTGCATCCGATTGTAGCTCAATTTCGAACTCCATCTGCATTGGGGGGAGAAGCTTGTCACTCAGCTCTTCGAAGAATGAGTACCTGTTAAGCGGTATGAGGGTTTCAACCGTGAGGCCGGCGTGGGCAAGCAAGCCCCTTTCTCTGATTCCAAGGTTAGTGGCAGCGACGGCCGTTACATTGCTATTCGTTGTATCCAAATACCAAAACTGATCTTTCGCTGCGCTCCTCGCAAAGTCATCAGAAAAATCCAACAAGTTTTTGATAAATATGAGCTTGTGAATGTTGTCTACGTTGTAAATGTTTTTGCCCGAGGATTTTACCACAAGTTTGTTTATCAGTGAAAATGAGCCGTTAATGGGCGCTGCCCGGACGTCTGCTGCAACTACCCCGCCATTCGCGGTTACCTCGAAAATGAAATCAGCCCGGAAGTAGGCGTTATACCAGTCAAACCAGTTGTCTCGGTCGGTGAGTGTGAATTTATAGTTTGTTTTTACCTGGTGCTGATCGTTTCCCGGGATACTAATCGGTTTGTCTAACATGATACGAACATACTCTGTTTTTTCCAAATGCCTGTGGCTTCTGAACATCTTGCGTCCTATATATCTTTTTAAAAAATTATTTTAATTTTCTGCTATCAATTGGTTTACTTTCATCCTTGCAGCCCGACCCGCGTTTAAAATCTGTTGCAACTTTTTCCGTGAATCCCCGCTTAACTGAGTTGCTACCCCAGGGTTTAGCATCTTCTTCAGTTTTTGTTTCGACTCGGTACTAAGTTTCTGTTTACCCTTAGGTTTTACACTTGGAGTCTTTTTACCCTTTGGTTTTACACTTGGAGTCTTTTTACCCTTTGGTTTTACGCTTGGGGTTTTCTGGGGTGTGCTATTTCGCAAAACCGCTTGTATCTTGTCAGCCGCTTTTTCTTCTGCTTTTTCTGCGGCTTTTTTCAGCATTTGCTTCGAGGCTTCATTTACAGCCTTTTCCAACGTCTGACGGGTGACCTTCTTTTTTAACCGCTTTCCTATATTCATCAGGGTGTCTCTTACAACCCCCGTACCTTTGTGTCTGTATCTATATGTTCCGTTTGGCGCGTCATAATATCTCGCCCACTCACTCGGATGATTCATTATTATACTTAGGTGTAAATTATTTTTCTTTTTCTTCTTCGATGATTATGCTTAAAGCCACGTCTTGGTCATTCAGATCTATAATGTTGTTGCGTCCGTCCGTGATTTTGATATTTATCGCATTGATTCTATTTTTGTTCACCGGGTGCCACAGGAGGCGGCGGGGCTCTTTTGAAAAGGGGTAGCTGACTGAGAGTTCAGCGGTTGAAAAAGAGAACATAACGTCGCCCCCGATGTTGTCCACAGCCCTTGTAATGAGATCGCAATGGATATAGATCCAGTCGACGCCTCTTGTTATATTTGGCACGCGGTCGCTCCTATTGTTCGCTCCGTCTATTGTTTTCTTGTAAAAACCCAGCAACGGAGCGAATTCACCTTCGGTTAGGTCAAGCTCGTAGCCGTCCTCCAACAAAATGACCGCCCGATACGTTGTGGTGTGAAAATACAGCTGGAAAATAAACTTGGATTTTTCATCCTTGGGATCCACTCTTCCGATTAGTGCCTGAATGGTGGTGTTAAGACCGTTGTAATCATACATTCCATCCGGAATTGTCACGGTTTTCCATTTCTCTGTTTTTTTCCGCCATTTGAACTTGTTGTTGTTGTACAGTTTCGCGATGTTGTACCACGAATAAGACATAGATACCAGCTCATTTAACGCCGCCTTGTAATTTTTGGAGGGTTCTAAAGCAATTGGCGGGTCAAACTTAATTGTGAAGTCATGTGACTTGCTGTTGGCGTTGTTTTGTTTGGCCAGCTGCGAGTCGAGCAACAGGTTGAAATGAAAATGGGTTGACATGTTGCTTATATAATATTACGCAAAATTTTGTGGGCTTCTTTTTGTGTTATTTCCTTTAGCTTTACCAGCAACCCCAACATCTGCTTGACCTGTTTTTTCAGCTTTAGTGAGGTGTTGCCCGCCTGTATAGACGCCAGGCTTAAGTGTAGCCTTTCAACCAAAGCGTTTGGATCAACACTTCCGCTTCCTTCCATTTCTTCGTCTGAGGGTTCCATCGATTCGAAATACCTTTGGGGTATTTTAATCCCTTTTTTTCTCCTTTCAAGAATTTCATCTCTTGCCTTTTTTATGTCTGCTAATGTGTAGTTGTAAAATTTTGATGCTTTGCTTTTTACCCTATAGTCAGGATTGTTTTTATTTTTTGTTAACATGCTGTTCAGTGTCTGCAGGTCGGTTGACTCTGATCCCTTGATAACCAGTTCTTGTGGTGGCCCCCATTTACTTGGTTGCTCTTCTTCCATTTCTTCCTCTTCAGCCAAAGGTGGTAACGGTGTTGATGTTGGTGATGGTGGTGGTGATGTTGTTGGTGATGGTGGTGGTGATGATGGTGGTGATGATGTTGGTGTTGGTGATGGTGTTGGTGTTGGTGTTGGTGTTGGTGGTGGAGTTTCCGCATCCGGGTTAAAATCTCCATCAAAGGGGTTGTTTAAATCAAACTCATCCATACCATAGTCTGGAACCTCTTCTTTTGGCTCAGCAACTGAGTTGCTATCCCCTACTTGGAGTTTGTCAAGCCGCGATGTGATAGGTTTGAACAAATCCTCACCTGATAGCTGACCAAACTCTTTATTGATTTTGTTATTTTTTATTGCCGCGAGAATTTTGTCGTTCTGCTGCTCAACTTCAGCCTTTTCGCTGGCAAGTTTTCGCCACCTCTTCATGGACATATTTTTGCCGTATATATAACAGAAAAAAAATGAAAATTCCCAATTACGACCCCAGTTTGACTACAAAAAGTAATTACAAGCAAGGGCACCCTTGTATGCCAGCAGATACCTTTCGGATGCTTATTTGCGGGCCAAGCAACTCTGGTAAGACAAATATTCTCATGCATATGCTTTACAAGTTGTTGGTCTACGACAAAATTTACCTTTGCGCTAAGAACCTGCATCAAGACAAGTACCAATATATGATTGATGATTTCGACACAAGAGTCAATCCTGTGGCTGGCTATAATGTTATTGAAGGCGCCAACGATGTTATTCCTTTGGAAACGCTGTCCACTGACAATCAAAAGATTGTAATTTTCGATGACATGGTTTGTGAAAGCAACCAAAACGACATTATCGATTATTTTATCAACGGTCGCCACCGCAATTGCAGCGTCATTTATCTTTCTCAAAGCTATTTTAAGGTCCCCAAAAACATCCGAGATAATTGTAGCCACTTTTGCATTTTCAACTTTCTTCCCAGAGAAAATAACCGTATTGCTGATGAATTGGGAATTGACAGAGAGCTGCTTGAAAGGGCTACCGATGCTAAATATTCTTTTTTATACCACGACAAACCAAAAAAAACCACACTTAAAAATTTTGACGAAAATATATAGAGATGGGGTATCTTAACGGTGCGACGGGTGCAACTCAAACACATGAAGAGTCTACTTCAATCCGAGGGAAAACCGGCCCTGCCGGCCCTGCTGGTCCAACTGGCGCAACTGGAGCGCGTGGCCCTAAAGGTGAAAAAGGTGATAAGGGCAATACTGGCCCACAAGGTCCTAAAGGAGATAAAGGTGATGCTGGAGAAAAAGGAATAAAAGGCGAAAGAGGCCTACAAGGACCGACCGGACCTGCTGGTCCTGCGGGAGCGACGGGACCTACGGGACCAACTGGAGCTACAGGACCCGCGGGGCCTACTGGAGCAACTGGACCTGCGGGTTCGAAAGGAGTTATGGGGGATAAAGGTGAAAAAGGGGAAAAGGGTGATAGTGGGGATGTATCAACCGTTAATATTACTGGAGATATTCTCATGAAAGACCATGCGATAAAGCAACTTGCGAATCCTGTCGGCGATCAAGATGCTGTAAATCTTACTTCAATGAAAAAATATGTGGGCTCAAATTCTATTTCAGCAGGACACTCACATAAAAAGAATGCCTTAGCCTATTTGGAGCGAGGGTCAGGTGTTACAGATGTAAACAATGTTACTTCTGTTACGTTTGAAGACTTTACCTCCAACCTTCACAGTGTGAATAAAAAAGCTTATACTTTCAATCTTGTAAGAACTAGTGTCAATTCTTTCAACTCACGCTTAAAGCTAAATAAAAAACCTCTGCCCGAAGGAGAGTACACTATATGTGTCGAGTTCTTTATCCCGAAAGTTGATACTAATTGGTTTATAAGTGCTTCAACCCCTAACCCGGTTGATACTCTTAATTACCATACCAAGCACTTCAACAGTCACAACCCGAAATATTCACGCACCATTATTCACACGCGCAAATACAAAGACAATGATGACACTATCTATCTCGATATTTCAAATTCAGGTTATGATGGCTCTTCGCCACTTGAAAAGGCTGCTTTGATTATTTATGGGGTAAAGGGTTATCAAACAGATGTAGACGGAACTGTTTACGATCAGGCTTTTGTTATCGATGACGGCGATTTTACTCTACAAACAGATTTGGATATGAACGGCTTTTCGTTGAAAAATTATGATCGAGGGTACAAAATAGAAAACGATACTATCAAATTACAAAAAGATTTAGATCTAAGCGGTTATTCGTTAAAAAATTTCCAACCTAGAATAATAATAACTGGAGAATGGATCTACAATGAAAATAAAGGAGGTGATAGAATTTTTGTTAAATTCGGTAATAACCTTCGTGTAATGGCGCCATTTCCTTGTTTACTCGACGGTATCTCAGCTTTAATTATAGAACAAAAGGGTGCCTCTAGAACTTATGAAAGAATAGGTTTTAATTTTACTTTACCTCGCGGTTTACATAGTGACAGACCATTTACAAGCGTACGTAATGCTAGTGGTTTAAAATACCAATATGCAGAGCCCCGTTATGGCGGTGAAAGAAAAAAAATAGACCCGGGAGACTATTTTGGGGTTTATTTATCTCAACACGACCACTTAGATAGAGGCCTATCTAATACAAAACGTGTATTGGTAAGTTTAATTTTAATAGACGATTTTTCTTTTAAGAGGTAAGTTTGCCGACGTGTAACCATGCATGTAGTTTTCCTGTCTTGTGTTATTGGCACGTGTACAGAACGTTCTAGAGACAAGTTTCACGTGTTTTGCCTCGTGTTATTGGCACGTGACAGAACGTTCTAGAGACAAGTTTCACGTGTTTTGATTGACATGCTTGGCGAAGCGTAAAAGCCTGTTGCTTTATTAGTACAACACACTTAAAATCTATTCAGTTGCTTCATCTTCTAGCGAGTAGACAGTTCTTGTCGTTTGGTTAGAACAAAAAAATTAACAAGACGCGGTTTGATCTTGGGAAGCTGTGAGATGCGTTCGTGAATGCTTCAAACGGGAGTGAAGAGGTTAAATCGCTATTCGAAGAGTTGCTAAGATTTACGCTGAACTACGCTGACTGAAGAACTGTTGATTCAAAACAATAGAAATGGGTTACGCCGTAACCGAATTTTAAGCATTAATTAGAATAACAACAAAGATGGGTTACGCCGTAACCGATTTTTAAGCATTAATTAGACTAACAACAAAGATGGGTTACGCCGTAACCGATTTTTAAGCATTAATTAGACTAACAATAGAAATGGGTTACGCCGTAACCGAATTTTTATTTGGTGTGTGTCCCACGGCGTGGGACTTATGCAAATCACCAGCTTCTATCTTGTTTCCATTGTTGTGAACCGACACAGCTGTGTTGTGACGTCATGTTGTAGTTGCATAAAATTTATAATCTACTTGAATAAAAATTAATTTATTTTACACTCTTGTTGTGTTTTCTGTCTTACAACCCCCTTTAAACAGGGAAACCCCCGCTTTGACTAGGGGCTGAGAAATATAAATATTGGCTTCCGGTCTTTCTGAGAAAAATGTCACGCAACGGTTCCGCACCAAAGACCGATCAGTAAAATTCCCTTATGATTTCTCGCATTGGGTCTAAACCATTTACCTTACAATGGATCCATTTATGTTCTAATTCATCAACGCATATCTCAATACAGTTTTTTATATTTCGGCTTTCGTTTATGTCTGGGAAAACGTCATGAATTATATTGCTTTTTCGCATGCATGGTACACAGATACCATCAACCCCGCAATTTAAATGCTCTACACAATACATCGCTTTTACAAAACTTTCCCTCCTTTTACAAAATGGGATTTTTTCTAACTCTTTGTGTACTTCAGCCCACCCAAGCATTTTACGCTGCCAGAGTCTTATTATAATATACTCCGTACAGATTTTTTCCTGAAGTTCAGCCGGAAGTGCTTGTATCAGTTCTAATGTTTCCATGTTTATACTTGTTGGTGTGTTTCTCTAATTCCAGCGCCCCGTCTTCGAAAAAAACTTTATCTATGAAGTTTATCAGCTGTTTGTTTTTGTACATCTTTTGCACTTCCATTACTTTTTCCCATTCTTCCTCCGTGAATGGGATAAACTGCCTTAGGGTCTTCTGTATTTTCTTTCCATTGAAATACACATAGGGGTCTTCTTGATATTTTTTTATTTCTTCTTCGAACTTTTTCGCTGCTACCGCCATTACCTCTGCCAATTTTTTATTAAAAAGCTTTTTTTGCTCGGGTGTGAGCCGTCTTTCCATCTGTGCCAGTTTGTTTACAACCTGCTGCATTCCTCTAATTACTTGAGGTGGGTCAAAAAAAAAAAAAATATTTACAGTTTATAAAGAATGATTGTGTTGTTCCACATGCTCGTGTGCGCTTTCAAAGACCTTTCTTCCCCCTTTTGGGTGAATGATGTCAAACTTATTACGGCTCAAGCTGTGGAAGCTATTCTTGATGCTGCTGGTGATTAACTTCTTAAAGGTGCAAACTTTTCTTTATTATGTACTCTACCTGGTCCTGGTTAAACTCGTTTGCCATCATTCTGCGGTACAGCTGCGGCGTCATGATTGGTGTTTCGTAAACCGGCTCTCCTGTTCCCGTCAAATCGTAATCTTCCATGTCTGTTAAGTCCACTTCTTCTTGTTCTTCTTCTTGTTTAATAAGTGTGTTCTTTAAATCTTGCGGGCTCATTTTTTTCATTACTGTGAGCAGCTCGTCTGAAATGTGTATTGGTGGATCTATAATTTGACCTTTATCAGGTTCTCCGATAAATAATGTATGCTGGGTTGTCAGTCTGTTTTTGGGGGTTTTGTTTTTTTTTCGACTTTGGTTAAGGAGTCCTTTTCTTCCACGTCCCATTTGTTTACATAACTGCTGCATTCCTCTAATTGCTTGTCCCTGCCGCCCTTTGTTTATGTTTCCTGCGTCCTTTTATCCTAAGTAGTATAGTCGGAGTCAAACGAATACTACCGAGCAGCTCCCACATAATTTACCTCTTTCCGTGACTAGTGGGTGCGAAGGGGTTAAGCCCCTGAGTACTAGTCACGGAAAGAGGTAAAATTATGTGGGTGCGCCCGAGGTGGTATTCGTTTGACTCCGACTATACTACTGCACTGATGAACATTCATTATGAAAACCCTGTTAACTATGATGCTGTGGTTCAACTTTTTGCGGAAAAATACCCCCGAAGAATGCTTCTTGTTGATCCCGTGTTTAATGAAACACTAAATTGAAAACAAGCTAAAATGCAATATATCTACACATAGTTTTGTAAATGCAAATTTGAATACGAATACATAATTTTGATTATTTTTGCGTAGTTTTGCAATATTTTGATGCAAAAGAGTGACATTTTGGCTTGAAAAAACAAGACCTCAAAACACCATGACTTGGCCTCAATACGTCGGAAATTGCATTTCCGAGGACTTGAATTTCAAAATTTTCCGGAGGAGGGTGCCCCCGGACCCCCCTACAGAGGACCGCCTTCGGCGGTCCTAATATCGAACCCCCTTCTTTGAAATTCTGGATCTGCTCCAGTGTTTATAACTCGCTACATCGGGAAATAAGATCTGTGTCTGCCTTTAACAAGTTTAAGTCACTTGCGAAACATTTCTTCAAACGCCAGTGAACTCAGTCCCTTTAATCTGTTGTATGTCGTATTTACATGTAATAGTATTTTAGTAGTGTAATTTGACGTGATATTTTTTTCTAGTGTTTATTTATTATTTAATTCAGGACTCTGTTTTAACTACAGCTTCATAGCTAAACCAGATGCTCCTGTATAAATATTAATTTATTAAAGAAAAGAAGAGTTAATTAACAAGCTACTTACCGTCTAAAGCTTTCCATAAGTCATTTCCAGAACGTCTTCATTAAAGTTCCACCGTCTTTGTGAATATTAAAACCAGTTTCCGCCCATTGTTGGCTTAATTTAGATCGCAGCAAACACCGGGTAAACATTGCCTCGCTCGTTCTCCAAGGGTACTTTTTCTCGGAACTTGATCCCTCAAACAATGACGACATTTCCCAAAACAATATCAACAGAATTTGGGTGGAGCTGCAATTAGCCAATAAAGGGTCAACTTCAGCAATAGCAACCAATCAGGTTCAAGTGAAATCGAAACTCTGTACTTCTTAGAACACCCCCGCTCTTGGAACAATTTGCATTTCCGGCATTCAGCAAGGTTAGGTGATGTTTCTCTAGATCTCAAACGAAGACGTTTTCAAAAATTCCTTGATCTTACGAGAAGTCCTGCATGGAAAGTTCTCGTATTCTGGTCACTGGATTTCCAGATGGCACAACCAAAACGGAGCTTACGATATACTTTCAATCGGAAAGAGAATCTGGAGGAGGTGACGTCCAGAGCATTGAAATTGATCGAGGGCAAGCAGTTATCACTTTTGAAAATGAAGAAGGTGCGTAAGCTAAAATTCATTTTGTTTTATGCAGGTGAAAGGGATAACTAATACAGTAAACATATTGTATTTCTAAAAGCCTCAACATCAGTAGCGCTGTTACTGAGATGTCAGGTGATGATCTGTCGTCTCCTCGTCCCTCAACCCCAACAGTTCGTTCCCGAACGGAACAACCGAGTGAAACATATTTAATTGTGTTTCTATTAAGGCGACAATGAAATGCGACCTAAATTTCTGTAGGTATTTCTTTGTGACTTTTGTTATTAAAAGTTACAAGGTTATCGTTATTGTGGTCCAAACAGGAGCGTAAGTTCAGTCATTGTAATGTAAGTTTATATTTTTTTTCCTGCAGCCGCTGCAAGAGTTCTAAGAAAGCGGAAACATTATTTACAAAAATGCCCCCTCGTAGTGGCTCTTCTTCCAGAAATAGAGCCTGCAGTAAATCCCGAATACAAGGAGGATGCTCCCATTGACTCGATTGAGAGTGGAGTGCCGCCAGATGAACATGGACTTGGTGCATTAGACGACGTAAGTGCAATTGCTTTCATACTTGTAATTGGAAATACGTTTGCTGGTCGGCGACAGAGCATATGTTCTAACCCGCGTATGGCTTGAACCGATTATTGTTTATCTGCGCCAACTCGGTTTGGCAGCAATTGTAGTAAAAGCAAACCACTTCAGTTGCTCGTCACATTTCAATCCGAATATGTGGCATAATGATAGGCTTTTGGAGCATATATTTCAACGAAATGATCCGTTGGCCGGGGTCGTTACGAAAACTAAGGCCCTCGAAAACTAAGACCTAAGACCTAAGACTCATCTTAGTTTTCGCAATTACGAAAATAAGACCCCCCAAATGTTAAACAATAAAAAATAGAAGGAAAGAAATGGTCTTTTATCAACACTATAGTGTATTAAAGACAAGAAGACTTGCCCCGCATAAAAAAGAAACAACCACAACACAAAACACGAATAGATCGACTCGGTCGACTCACTGTGGGCCGATCGTGGGCGATCATTTTAACGCCACTTTGGGCTACCGAATGTCTTTTCGCTCATAAATCGCCTGCATTTTGTAGTTTGCTTTTGGAATGGTATTATCCAGTCTTAAAAGAGCAAAGTAAATCAACTTTCGCTGTGCTTAGAAAGTTTGTTTATGCTCGCCCACAGGTCTTAGTTTTCGTAATTACGAAAACTAAGAACCCGAGGGAGAGCAGCAGGAAGCTTTCTAGTCACAGCGGAAATTGTTGCATTTGATTTGAGCATTTGATTTGAGCATTCTCGATTTGAGCATTCTAAACCATAGAACCAAAATGTGGTCGAATTATGAGCAGAACGACATTGCTTATAGTGATTAATGTTGAAGAATGTCACACAACTTCGATTCAATATTACTTTGGAATGACTTTCTGTCGGCAGTTGACAAAGTTTTGTAATTTTGAGTAGCGAGGTATAGTTAGGCGTCGTAAAGTTTTGGGGGCTCACTTGAAATTGCTAGCGCTATTCTATTTCATTTTTCACTGAGGCGATAGACTTTCTAAAAGTCGTTCGCCTCTCGTTTGTAAAACCAAGTCCACTGAGGCGAATTCATCAGCGATTTTAGCAAAAGTGTTAACAGATGTATCACATTCTAGACACATGGGAGACTGATACTGTTCAGATGGGGTCTTAGTTTTCGTAATCACGAAAACTAAGACCTGAGGGCGAGCATAAACAAACTTTCTAAGCACAGCGAAAATTGATTTACTTTGCTCTTTTAAAGGGACTGTATCATCTGTGGCGTATGCGCGCGACGGAGCGAGCTCTCTTGAAAGCGTAGCGTAAACTATTTCAAGTTCGTCTGAAGAATCGTTTTCTGTTTCCATCGAGTTATATCTCAGCCATCCTTGTGAAGTTTGTGTAGAAATTTATTGTCGAACTTTCCTCATCGTTCACAGAACCTTTTTGCCTAGTTATTTTTCAGGCTTTTCGCTTTTAGAGCAAGTTTTGTGCACAGCTACGTGGATGTATTATGCCTTTGCATGACAGCCATTGAACTAGCAGCGGCTATGAAATGTTTTGCGACAACGTCACGAAACTCGAGGTTTTGGAAAGGAGCCATCTGGTGATTTGGCTAGATAGCATATTCTGGTCATTGGCTATGTGGGTCGCTGAAAAGATACCTAAATTGTGGAGAAAAGATCAGCCGTTTGCAAGTGATGTTTCAACGAACACAGCGAGAGTCTGAGCGAGAGACGCAACACTTCGCAGTGTTGTGTTTGCCGTAACATCAACGCCTTTTAACCGTAGGCTTTGTTTGGTCCAAACATATCCGCTCGTCTTCATTGCAAAATTTATTTCGCTCGCTCTTCATAGCCTATTTAGCAAAGAGTTCAATACCAAGGATATTGTTTTGTTTTACTTGGCGTCGCAGTGATTCGCGATGATCAAACAATTTATCGGAAACATGCGTCTATGCGGTCACGGATCGTTTGAGTTGCATTTGCTATTTTGAACATGAGAATAGTGGTACTTGAACGTTTTAAATCTCTAGCGTTTGGAATCTCTTTTCCTGTTTGTAGAGCGGTATAACTATAAAATTAAATTTTGATATATTTTGTTTGTGTATGTTCTGAATGTTGTCTGCGTTCGCTGAAAGTGACACGCTAAGCTCAAACACTACACATCTGTGCAAAAGACTTTGCCTCTAACATCTTTACTGAAGCGAACAAATAACATTATCTTACATTAGCTTTATTTGCACGGCTGGATTTTGCCAAGTTTGATTTTATGCAACCAGAGTTTATCGGCATGTTATCGTAATTATCATATCCCGTAGAGCTTGTACGTGTTCTCGCGTCCTCTTTCTTATCGTATTACGGCGCGAATTAATATGATTTTGACAGATGTAACGCCAACTAATAACCCCAGTGCGCAGAATCACCAGCTGACACAGTCCCTTTAAGACTGGATACTACCATTCCAAAAGCAAACTACAAAATATATGCGATTTATGAGCTAAGAGACATTCGGTTATGAGAGGAATGAGAGTTGAAGTGTATGTCACCCAGCCCTCGGGTTCTAAATCTGCCAAAAACAATCATATCAGTCTTGCCTGCAATGGGTCTATGTTCGTTATTTCCTTAGGCCTTTGAAGTGCATAAAAGTAGCCCAAGGTTCGTGCTTTTTGTTGTTGTTGTTTCTTTTCAACATTGATAAAAGAGCATTTCTTTCCTTCTATTTTTTATTGTTTAACATTTGGGGGGTCTTAGTTTTCGTAATTAAGAAAACTAAGATGGGTCTTAGGTCTTAGGTCTTAGTTTTCGGGGGTCTTAGTTTTCGTAACACCCCCGTTGGCTGGACCTAACTGAGTCGTAGAACACGAGCGGAATAATGGGTTTGCCTCGGTGTAAGAACCTGTGATATTTTCCTGTTATTTTTCCCGCTCGATATTGTTTGAGGTTCTTTGTTGTCTTCGTCGTTGTTTTGCTTTGTCACTGGTGAGTTTCGCTTGTTCTTGCACCGAGGATGAGCTGGAATAATGGATCTTGCCAAATGAATTCACTATTCATATTGTGTCCGACCAACCTTTTCTCTTGCTGCAAAATAAATTGCGACTTGCATGCTGCTTAAAAACTACGTTAAAACTTTAGAGAGTACTGCATAATTGTGACAGAATGGGCAAATAATAATTGGGGATTTCCTCGAAGACTCAGGGATCTTATTGCATCACTTTGCTGAACTGAGAATATATTTTTAGTAGCATGTGATTTCTTCGACTATTTTGCTTGTACAAGAAAAATGGTAAGAATTGGGAGCATTGGATTGGCACTCTCTGACTCACATTTTTGTATACTCTCAAGAGACTGTTTTAATTTGTCAAGGGAATAATTTTCGCTGTGGGCGATAAAAACGTCACTGGATGGGAATGCGTCAGCACTTCTCGATCCCGAAGTGTTATTTTCACGCGTCACTCGTCATTTAGCCTGTCTAGCCTTTTGCAAACTACAGGTAGGTATTTTTCAAAGATCTGTGCTATTCATCAATTGAATCCCTTAGTTTTACATGCTTAAAAGCTGCTGCGAATCTTCATTGTCAGAGGATATTGGCCAATGCTATTTTCTATTGTTACAAGTCTATTGTTTGTCGTCTTCATTGAAAGAAGTATTTTTAGCTCGTCACGCAATCTTTTGTTTTGACCACAATTCACGGACTTGATCACGACTTAATGCAGCTTCTCAAGACTTCAGACAGGAAAATGGTAATGTACAATATTGCTTCGAACGTAAATGGAATTTTTAGAAGGATCGGTAAGGCCACTTAGTGAAAAATTGACTGCAAAAAACCGTCGGGCTAAAATTTAACTTATGCTTTAGCGTGAATAATGCAGGATCTCACGGCTTCAAAAATATGCAGAATTTTGAAGCTTTGATACATTAGTAGCTACATCTTGAAATGAGAATTAATCTAAAACAAAACTTCCTTCAAGTGTCTTTCATTTTCCCAGTTTACGTTTGGAATTTTAGGCTTCTGAAGCGTATTGATTTGAAAAGCACATGGTAACATCTGATATGCAGCGTGCGGCCGACTTACCATCGCGTTGTTGTTTATTTAATAATTGTGTTCAGTTTACGACCTTTTACATGCAAAGATTTACTACAGTACTTCGGAAAATGCAAACAAGTATTTTTTTTTTTGTTATTAGTTATAGTGATGGATAGCATAAAAAGCAATCTGAGTGTTAATTTTGTGGAAGGAATTCAGTAGTTTTCCGCTATCTCACGGCACTATGATTCGCAAATTATTATCCCCAATTACCGCTTTTCTGTACCAAGATAATACCACTGGTGGTAAAATAAATGTCAGTGACAGTTGTACAGAAAGAAAACCTACCTTTTGTAACGTTATTATGCCACGCAATCGCTTTATATCACGTGACTTGTGTTAGCCAATCGTGTGCGTTTAAATCCATGTGCTCGGAGAGATTGACTTCACTTGTAAGTGTAGAAGCTGTTATGGCTTCGCTTATTAAAAGTCTTGGATTCCAACTACCTTTGTGAGTGGTTATTACAAATAGGAATCGTAACATGGTGTCAGAAGCGGGATTCTAAACTATCTTCGCCCTCAAACTGCAGTTAAAGCCTTTAAGAGTGACCTGCAAAACGTGGGAATCGAGAAATGCCTACAACGTCGACAGAAACCCCTGGTTCGACCTCTGGTTTAACACAACAAGTTTCTTTACCGACTTTTACGTCGAATGTACCTCCACCAGGACGGTTGGAATTAAAAGGAAAGATTTCGGACAACTGGAAGAAGTGGAAACAAGTATGGGACGCATACGAAACCGTCACGAAGTTAATTGAGAAAGAAAGCAGATTTCGCGTAGCGACTTTCATCACATGCATTGGGGCGGACGCGCTAGAAGTACACAACGGTTTCTCATTTCGTACCGAAGATGAGAAACAGGACATCAACGTTGTTTTAGATCTATGGAACTGTCATTGTATTGGCCAGACGAATGTTGAACGCTACAGGTTCAACAACCGAAAACACGAGCCTTACGAATCAATCGATGCTTACGCGACAGTACTGCGAGCTTTGGCAGCCACGTGTGAATTCGGTACCTTGAAGGGTGGAATGATTCGCGACCGTCTTGTCTTGGAATCGCCGACAATAGCATTCGACGAAAGCTTTTACAAGAGCCGAAGTTGTCGCTAGTTAAATGTTTGGATATCTGCCGATCGACAGAAGCCACGACTACTCACCTTAAGGAAATCAGCGGACAATCTCCAAGCTCAAACACGCCAGTGGAAAATGTCAATGCGTTAGAGAAACGAAAAAAATCGAAAGCGCCACGCAAAAGACCCAACAAGAATCCAAAACAACCCATACCTGATTCTAAAGAGATGTTGAAGTGCTGTAAACGCTGCGGAAAAAGTCACATCAAGCAACGCACTAAATGTCCCGCGTTTGGAAAGATTTGCAGTGCTTGCAAGAAGCCAAACCATTTTGCAGAAATGTGCAAGAGTTCTCCCGGTAGAAATAGCCTACCACGGAACGGCGTTAACTTGGTAGACCCGGATTATTCATCCGAAGAAGAATTGGTTTCCGTAGCCTTTGACACGTCTGAAGGAAATGTGCATACGGTCCACGAAGACAGCCTTCCCGAAAAGAAAATCTTCGCCACCATGGAAATCGCAGGAGAAACTGTCCAAATGCAGATTGACACGGGTGCTTCGTGTTATGTTTTACCTCAGAAGTTTGTGCCGCCAGGAACAAAGATTGTTGAGTCCGACCGTACTTTGAAGATGTACAGCAAGTCTACAATGCCTTTTTTAGGAACATGTCGAGTGAGCATGCGTAACCCGAAGAACAACAAGAAATACAATGTTGAATTTGTTGTTGTGAAAGGCGATTACACACCGCTGATTGGATCTCGCGCTTCTCAACAAATGAATCTAGTAACAGTGCAGCAAGAGAACATTCAGCAAGTCACCACTAACACTACAAGCCTTACCCTGGAACTAGTAAAAGAAGAGTTTGGAGACGTGTTCAAAGACAGGGCTGCATGGAAGGAAAACTTCACCTCGAAATTGACAAGACAGTCACACCAGTAATCAATCCACCTCGCCAAGTTCCATTTGCACTCAAGGATAAATTGAAGTCGGAACTTGATCGCCTGGAGGAACTGCAAATGATTCGCAAAGTAGAAGAGCCTACCGACTGGGTGTCAAGTCTCGTAGTGGTTGAAAAGCCCAATGGAAAATTGAGAGTCTGCATTGACCCGGTCCACCTGAATCAAGCATTGAAGCGGCCACACTATCCTTTACCTGTCGTAGAAGATGGTCTTCCTGATCTAGCTGATGTCAAAGTCTTCAGCAAAGCAGACCTCAAGGATGGTTTCCTTCATGTTAAGCTCGATGACGAGTCAAGCTTGCTGACGACATTCCAGACGCCATGGGGACGTTTCTGTTGGAAGCGTATGCCATTTGGAATCTCACCTGCCCCTGAGCTGTTTCAACAAAAGCTTGATCAGAATTTAGAAGGGCTACCTGGTGTACACAGAATCTTTGACGACCTTCTGATTACAGGAAAGGGTGCTACCCTGTCAGAAGCATCACTTGACCATGATAAGAACTTAAGAAGCCTCTTGAAAAGATGCCAAGAAAGGAACATTAAGCTCAATAGAGAGAAGTTTGAGTTTAAATGCCCCCAAGTTCCATTTATCGGTCACTTGTTAACCAGTGAAGGATTGAAACCTGATCCGAAGAAAGTCGAAGCTATCTGCAGCATGCCAAAGCCTGAAGATGTCCAAGCCGTACAGCGCTTTGTGAACACAGTCAAGTACCTCTCTAGGTTCCTAGAAGACCTGTCTGATATGTCTGAGCCCCTCCGCAGACTTACGCATAAAGATGTTCCCTGGGAGTGGTCTCAAGAGCAAGAAGAAGCCTTTGCGAAGAGTAAACAAGCCGTCTCTACCGCTCCAGTCTTGAAGTTCTTCACTCCAAATGCACCTACTGAAGGAGAAGGAGACGCGTCAGAGAAAGGAATTGGCTTCGCGCTTATCCAACAAGGTCAGCCCGTAACCTATGCTAGTAGAGCTCTCACAAAAGCCGAACAAAACAACTCACAGATTGAGAAGGAGCTACTCGCCCAAGTATTTGGCATGGAAAAAAAAAAACATCAGTACGTTTATGGCCGGAAGGTTACTCTGTGGACAGACCACTAGCCTTTGGAGATGATTGCTAAGAAACCCCTTGCCGCTGCTCCAAAATGGCTACAACGTCTTATGTTGCGGCTAATGCAGTACGATGTAGAAATAAAGTACAAGCGTGGCCCAGAGTTGTATCTTGCCGATACTCTTTCCAGAGCATACCTACCTCAGTAACACCTTCCAGGAAAGGCAGATCAAGAAGTAGAAAGAATCCACTCTGTGAATTTCTTGTCAGTATCCGAGCCACAAATCCAAGAAATCCAAGAAACTGCCAAAAATCCTGTCCTGCAGTCTCTGAAAGCGGTGATTCTGAATGGATGGCCCAACCAAAAAGAAAGCCCACTTGCTGAGCTGCGCCAATACTTCAATGTGAGAGATGAGTTGGCTTCTCAAGATGGTGTTTTTTTTAAGGGTCCAACGTGCGTCATCCCAATGAGTCTGAGACCCAAGATTAAAGAGAAGCTCCACCGATCCCATATCGGTATTCAAGGTTGCTTGAGAAGGGCACCTGAAGTTGTCTATTGGCCCAACATGAACAGAGAACTGGAAGAATTTATCTCAAAGTGTGAAACCTGCAACACCTTCCAGCCTGCGCAACAGAAAGAGCCTCTAATTTGCCATGAAGTTCCACAACGCCCCTGGGAAAAAGTTGGCTGCAACATATTCACATGCAATAACCGTGATTATCTGTGTACAGTTGACTATTTCTCGGATTACTTCGAGATCGACGAGCTACACAAGGCAAAGACAGGAGCTGCAGTAATTGGAAAGGTGAAGAAACGTTTCGCCACCCATGGAATTCCTGATACATTCCACAGTGACAACGGTCCACCTTTCAATTCAAACGAATTTTCAGCTTTTGCCGCTATGTATGAGTTTGAACACGTGACCAGTTAACCGGAGTATCCGCAAAGCAACGGCAAAGTCGAGAATGCAGTAAAGACATACAAGAATTTGATCAAGAAAGCTGCCAGTACCAACTCAGATTTCCAGCTTGCCCTACTGGAGTGGCGGAACACTCCAACTGAGGGTATGCAGAGTTCACCCGCACAGCGAATGTTTGGCAGACGTACCCGAACCCTGCTGCCGACTTCAAGAGAACTCCTGGAACCTCAGCTAGTCAGAGACGTGAGGGAGAGAAAGCTACAAAGAAAAGAAGTTCAGACGCGCTATTTCAACCGAAATGCCAAATAACTTCCAAGTCTTACCAATGGTGATGTTGTTCGCATGAAACCGCAAGCCTCAGATGGGAAGAGCCGATGGATCAAGGCCCAAGTTGAGCAACAAGTAGATGTCAGATCCTATGCTGTTAGAACAGAAGATGGCAGGTTATTCCGAAGAGGTTATTCCAGAGTGTTTTGAACTAGTGTTATACTTTGTAGAAAGAGTTCGTGTTTTTGCGAGTTAAAATGACGCGCGAAGGTGAAGAAATGTTTTTCACCGTCTTCAAGTTTGGTTTGGGATCAATTTATCAAGGTTGATAATTAACATTTCAAATCATGAATTGATCTTTCAGCGTGTCTAGTTGTAATAAAAGTTTACTTCAGAAAGGAATTATTTGTCTGAATTAAGTACGCATGTGGTATATTTTTCCCACTCGCACGTTTGTGTTAAATGCCGTAAAGGAGCCAGGAATTTTTTTTTTTTTTTTTTTGGGGGGGGGGGGGGGGGGGTGTGGGTGTGCGCTAATAAAAGCCTTCTGGACTGTGAGTCAATGGGTTAATCCTGGCGTATCTAATCGAACAAAATCGAACAAAAATCCAATCGAACTCAATCGAACGATTGGTTTTCGATTGGGTTCGGCAATCGAACAAAATCGAACATCTATTTTGCTGTGAGTTCGATTTTCGAACCAATCGAACAAAATCGAACTAATCCGATGCAATCTCTTGACACCGGAAACTAGTAAAACGCGTAGGGTATAGTCACTATCAGCCTTTATTTAATGGGAATAAAGAAAAATAACTTCATACTGAATAATTGTTGAAACAGAACAGAACAAAGTCAGTGTCAACGATTGATACTCATGTACTCCCGGATGTACTGTGAGTGTTGATAGGGAATGGCTTACATGATTATCTTCGATGTGATTGTAAACAGACAGAAAGACAGACGGAAAGATTGGAGCCAATCTTCTTATAGATGAGAAACTCTTCTCCCACATCTTCACTGAACCGACATGCATTCTTGGTAGCCTTTTACACTACAAGAAATCTTTATACGTGCAGTGTCCTCCCGGGTCTCCTTGGATGTAGCTTCCTGACGTTTTCGACATTTTTACTGAAAGCCGGGTGAAAAGGGAAAGGGAAAGCTAGCAGTGATTTGAATTTCTACAGACCACGTGCCTATCATGCGATGTGGATATTGTCCTATCGAACAAGGGTACGGTAATCGAACGTTCGATTGTGTTCGATTGGCAAAATTTTATTGTGAGTTCGATTATGTTCGATTGAGTTCGGCAATCGAACGATTGGTGTTCGATTGGGTTCGATTACCGAACTGTTCGATTAGATACGCCGGGGTTAATAGATGCATCACAAATCGCTTTCAATACTAACATTTCCCCAACGCATACTCCATGCAAAATAGTCGAATCTCGAAGAGATCTTTGATTTCTTAACAGTGGCTTGGAGCTCAACCGCCGGGTCACAACAACACGAGACGAAGCAGCCCTGAGGCATCAGTGAAGTCACAATCAAACGACAGCGCAGTTCCAAAACGACAGCAGTGCACAGTCCTGGTAACAGGTTTAGCAAGTGACGCATCAGAGGAACTTCTAACCGACTATTTTGAAAACACAAGGCGATCTAAGGGCGGTCCAGTCTCTAGTGTTGACATAGACCCTGACCGCCAAACTTGCCTCATCACTTTTAAATCACCAGATGGTAGGTTTAAATTTATAAATGCACGTATAGAAGTCGAGGCTTTATAGAATGCACGGGATTTGCTGCTCAGGAACGAAATTGTATTGATAAGTTATTGTTACGACATAAAATTCTGAAATCAAAATTCACTTGGCCTGCTAACTTTTCGTTGTCATTAGGACTAAGACAAACTAAAAACTTATCTCTTTGCAAATGTCCAGCTCGATAGTGTCATTCGTTTCTAAAACAGAGCATTTTCAATATTCAGTTATCCGTCGTATGTGTGACATCAAGCTAAGTGTCGTGACAAAACTTGTTTGTTTGAAAAAAGGCCTTTCCTTTCCATTTTCAGCAGATTGGACATTTCAGATACAATGATTGGTGTTTATGTGAAAGTGTTGTAGTTCATGAGCCAAAGATAGTCAGAGACGGCGGAGCGTAATTTGAAGTGGGGGGGGGGGGGGGGGGGGGGAGGGGCTAAAAAATTGTGTGTTCAACATCGCAAGATGGTTGAAACGTGCTTGCAACATTCTTGATCTTTTTAATTTATAAATATTTGTTTTGGCTTAGAAGTGGGGGCTCCTCCCGGCTCCGCTGTCCCTGATAGTCGCTGCAATAGCAGAATTCAGTCAGTCCAGATGGTTTCTCTGACATTACGGCGCTATTGCTGCCTTGCACTGTCACGCCATAAAAAATTAAATTAGAAACCGTTCAATGAAAAAAGCTAAGAAAATGAAATGTTACAACAGACCTGCACTGGAAAAACTTTTTACAAGTGTCAGGTCTCTGTGGTGCGCCATTTTTGAGTTATTTGCAAAAACCTTTGAGGCAAATTTATAGAGCTTTGTATGGAGACGCCATGTTGGTGTACAACTTTGGTGCACAAACATGGCCGCCACAAATCAGCCAAATCATCTTAAATTCACTTTTGCGATGAAAGCGCTTTCTCTTCGCTCGTATGCGCATAAACAATCTCCTACGACTTTAAAATGTTTTAAGTGCTGGAAACCATAAGAGGAGACCTTTTCTTCAACCAGTAAAGCTTTGTCGCCGCCACTATCTCCGTGTCACGCAAGGTTAAAATTAGGAAATTCAAAATGCTGCATTTTTAAAGCGACAGACACTACAAGACTGAAAACTTGCAAACGATTTTTTTCTAGGTCATCTTCAACCTAGTGTAGAAAAAAAATTAGAAGACCTCACTATAATGAGTTTAGAATTCTATGACGTCACATGCAAACCAAGAATATTTTTGTGCCCCTCGGAAGGACACAAATATGGCGGCTCCATACTGAACTTTATAAATTTGCGTGGAAAAGGTTCGGAAAATGACTCGCGAACAGTACACCGCACAGACCTGAAACTTGGGGAAATTGTTTATCTGTTTATCTTCTATAATATTTGAAATTCATAGCTTCTGTAGCTGAATGGTTTCGAAATTATTTTTTTGATTGTGTGACAGTGAAAACCAGCAATAAAGTTCACTGCTTCACTACTACAACATGCATGGAGGTGTTCTTCATCCTTTCGTTTCTTCTTTTGTATTCTTTTTTTTTTTTTTGATGGGGGGGGGGGGGGGGGATTAGACACTTATTTTTATTTCAAGCTTATCTAGTTTCCAATTTTTACCCTGAAAAGGTTTCAAACAGGTCAATCGTAAGCTCTGTGTTAAAACGTTATATCCTGATAACATTCCATGTTAATTATCAGCATTGCCTCGTTATAGTTTCCCTTTTTTATCATCCCAGATGCGTTGAAAACAGTGAAGCACTCGCCGCACAAGCTGGGAACCTTATGTCTTGACGTTTCGTTAATTGAGGCAACGCCAGACGAGCTCCCTGATCTTGGACAAAGTGACGAAACAGATATCAGCATTGTTGTTAGTGGTATTCTACCCTCAGAGCATGCTCTGTGTGATTACTTCGAGAACAAGAGAAAATCTGGGGGAGGTCAAATTTTGAAAATGGATTTTAACGACGAAGGAGATGCCGTTATTTCGTTTGCAGAGGTAAAAGGTACGTTGGCTTTAATACGGTAGGTTACAGACTAACTTTATTGGCAGTATACAACAATAAAGTACAAGGAGGCAGATGTTAAAAAATAAAGAAAAAGAAAACTGAATACGTTACAGTGCTTCACGCTACTTAACGATAATTTATTAAACAAATAAAAGCTATCAGCACACTACAGTACAGTATAAATCGGCGACATAAACTGCAAGTTAGGCTCTTGACGACCTCTTCAAGGCAGGTGGGGTGAGAGCTAAATTTCGAGATATATATCAAGTTAGTTTTGCATGCGTATTTAAATATTTTTTCAAATAAAAGTAGCTTAGCAAGTTCCCACTTCTTCAGAGAAGTGCTTTTGGTATGACTTTTGTTTCATATGTGAATTTAAGATATCTGTATTTGAGGGACGACATTTTCTTTTGTTTGGCAGAGCCAAATGAAGTATCTGGCAAGTAGAATTTGATTTTATACCTCGAATCAGGTCATTAAACACAGAGAAACAGTTGAGTCAAATTAATGTTGATTTTTAAGGAATTATTTTACGTTGGGTTAGTCATGATGGTTAATCCATCCAGAAGGAAACTGTATTAAGGCATTTCCTGAAGAGATGAACTACTTTTTTAGGTTCTTTATATACAGAAGGAGCACCCAAGTCATCTTTTTCTAAACAAGCAGGGGTCTGGGTACTAATATTTAAAATCGATTGAATTGAAAAATTGGGCACGTCATCTGAAAGAGCATCCAAACATTAGTAAGTTTACCAAATTTGAGAGTTATTGGTTAAATTGCAAAGGTATAGTACACTATCCAAAATCTCTAAAATAACAGAGCTTAGTATGGATTGGAGGGACGCCTGTCCCTCCAATTCATACTAAGCCTTCTTATTTTAGCGATTTTGAAAAGTATACCATGTCTTTGCGTTTTAACCAATAACTCTTAAATTTGGTAAACTTACTAATGTTTGGATGCTCTTTCAGATGACGTGCCCCATTTTTCAATTCAAACAATTTTAAATATTAGTACCCAGGCCCTTGCTCGTTCAGAAAATGGCCAATTGAAATCAACCCTTTACCACAATTTGAGACTGATTTCTATGAAAAATCAAATGCTTCTTTTGATTTTTTAACAGATCTAAAGCGGCTTCTTGAGGGTCCACATTTTATCGACGATAACTCTCTTAAAGTAACTGAACAACCTCGAGTTCAACCAGATCCTCTTGGAATCCACGTTAAAGGGCTTAACGATACCCAGACGTCTAAAGACCATTTACAAAATTACCTGGAGAAATTTGCTGACGCAGACGTCCATGAAGTGTGTTTTGGCTGCAACAACAACGCTCTTGTAACTTTTAGTGCTCAGCCAGGTACCTATGTATAGTTATATACTAATACAGTAACGTGTTTGGAGAAAACAGCGAAGAAGGGTCGGCCTTCAGGGAATCGGAGTCCAGCTTCTCATTTAAAAAAAATTAAAGATGTTGCTCTAGCTGGATTAGCCGTGTTTTTAACTGAAAGTTCTGGAGCGGTGATGTGCTGATCCGATCAGTTATTCTCCTCAATGGTTTGCTCATACCAAAGCTGTTAAATACAGTCTGTTCTGATGTGACGTCAAACTTAACACTAACCAGTGGTGGCGGTCCATGATGCGGACACATCACATCACCGTTTCTGATTTACGCGGACGTATTTAGCAATTGATTTTTGAATCGAATATTAGTCACTATTAAACACTAGCAATGGTATATTGAAATTCTGAAATTCCTGCGTTTTGATTGGTTAACAGGCAATGGTATATAAGCTCATATACCATTGACAGCAAATATCGTAGCCGATTTGCGTCAACAAAAACAGCTGGTAACTAGTAAAACAGTAGTAACTAGCAATTTTGCAGTTCAAATACAACTTTGTTGTTGTCAAATATTGCAATACTTTCGGGCGTTTTTAACAAAACAATAGGCACTTTAAGATACACTACGGCGAGGCGCTACTACGGCTGCCGGAAGTAAAATTTCACACAAAATATGACACTGCGCATGTCAGTCGGTTGAGTTCGGCCGTAGCGTGAAATCTGACTACCTGAGCTGGGAGGTTTTACCATAGTGGTTAGTACGTGGGGTTTATTTCGTTGCTCTGTCCTTTTTCTAAGAATTTCTCAGCATTTTTAGAGTTCCAACGCAAACTGTATCCTTTGACGGTCAACTTCAGTCGAATATTTGTTGAGTATGTCGCTCATACGCTTGTAAGTTTTCAACTGAATTCGTTTGGTGAAAGTGTCGGCATGGCGAATATAAACATTCTTGTTAAGCGCGAGTTGTTTAAAGTTAAAAGCTTGCTTTAAGAGTTCAGTAAAATTGCGCTATATCTGGTTAAAGTGCACCTAACAGCAAAATTTTTTTTTTCGCTAAAAAAAAAAATATCGCACTTAGTCGAGTTTTTTGCCGCAAAAATTTTTCGATTTGGTTAAATTCTCGATTTTCTATGCCCTGCCGAAGTCATGTTTTGTGTGGTTCGCGACCGCGTTAACGGAAGTCTGGGTAGAGTACGCTTGTGACGTCAAATCAAGAACGATGCTCGGTGAGCTCTTATCAATACTGCTTTTATATCTTGGCATTCTGAGACTTTCTGCAACACAATTTTTATGCTTTGGGCACCGCAGTCACCTCTGTTGTATTGAAACTGACAATGTCTCTCTCTTCATCTGATTTTAAGATGAGCTTTGACCGGGAGAACTAGGAAATTAATTTTATTTCTGCCGCGAAAGCACAGCGATAGAAGCCGGACAGAATGCATTTGCGTTTATCGCATCGCAGCATTAATATCTGTTTATCAATGGCCATGTTTTCAAAGCTACAGCTGAATCTACTAAATAAGATTCTAGGCTGAGTCAAATCACCCAGTCTAGACAGTGGTTTTGCTGTTCCGAGATGTTTTATGGGCACGCGGTGAATAATTCTTCTATCGACCTGAAATCAGAGACAGTGCGTGGACTACAAATGATCCGAGCGGCTGATGAGTCATGCGGCTTTGATACACTTTCGCTGTGATAAATGCTTGAATTCACTATTTTAAATAATTGCTGCACTAAATCAAGTTAATTTATAGGAAAAATCGCCAAGTGATTCTCTTTTGTGTTCTTACACATAAGTAAGTGGCGTATACAGCGGTCCGAATGTTTTGAAACTGAGCGCTTGTGTCATGTTGTGCATGAGTTGTTCCGGTTATACTAATTGCGGGACTCGAAATACTCGCAGACTACAACTCCTCTCTCACTTTTTTATGTCAAACACTTAGCTTTTTTATGTCAAACACTTACACTGACTTAGCTTTCATTACTGGTTAGATATCCCAGCCGAAATACTACGCGAGGGAAAATTGTTAGTCAGTGATTAGTTTTATGCATGACAGTCGCTTGTGTGTTGTATGCATAAGGCGGGCTACTTCAGCGACCTTCGCTGGTTATATAATAATAATTGTTTCCAATACATTAAGCCATTAAATCCGCTTCGAATGTGGCTATTTATTCACTGTTTCCTAAACGTTAATTGTATATGGGTACAATGCCTCGGACTTGAC
Source organism: Meandrina meandrites (assembly GCA_963693305.1). Taxonomy (NCBI): domain Eukaryota; kingdom Metazoa; phylum Cnidaria; class Anthozoa; order Scleractinia; family Meandrinidae; genus Meandrina; species Meandrina meandrites. The sequence continues at coordinate 2,555,304 of OY855903.1, read as the reverse complement.
TCGATTAATCGATAAACATCTCAGCATTTGAAGTGAGTCAAAGCTCACGCGGCGATCGCCAAAGCATTATTGAGGGGGACATTGGGGGGTTGCTGAACACCGCATTACCGCAAAAAAATTCGACAAATACCGCAATACCGCAATTTTATAGTAAGCCTGTATAGCTGGTGGATTCCTTGACGCGAGAGCAAAAATAGAGGCAAAAACGAGCGGTGGGACCGTGGAAACAATGACACGGCCTTAAACGGGTTGTTAAAACAGTCAAATTGTAGATTAAAATGTGTGACAAAATAAGGCCGTTTCAGGGTGCTTCCGAGATGACCGAAAACGGCTATAAATGGTCGGAAAAAGTGAAGGATACGTTTTTATACCGAATATCGTCGACCAAAACGTAAAGAAAACGCATCCCGCAGGTTTGGAGAATACCGCAATACCGCAATTCAAGATTGAAATTCCCGAAATACCGCTTGAAAAATTGGCCAATACCGCAATACCGCAAGCCCCAATGTCTCCCTCATTATTTGAAGACATCATAATCCGTGTTGTCTCGTTCCGATCACGTTGCTTAATATACAAGTTTCTTTTCGACATTTACATACCATCATACAGATTCATCGGCTTTTTGTAAAACTCAGCTATAATAATAGCACTGCCTGCGAGTTTCCGGAGTAATCACATAATGCGGCATCACTCGGCGGGCACTCTGAAAACTTCGATAGCTTGCCAAGCAAATTTCGCTCGTTTCTTTGCTTTTTTCACGATTAAGTTCCACAGAATGGTATCGTATGAAGCGTTTTTCCCTCTTGTAAGTTTCAAGAGCTGTCACAACCCTCTACAAGACATTTAGTGGGTATTTCTTTTCCATCGGATGCATGTACTTTCTGAAGGAAACAGGAGAATTACTGCGACGTGCTAATTTTGTGTTCTTGATTTGACGTCACTCTCGCACTAGACCCAGACCCCTTCACACTCGGTAGTGAACCAAAATGGCGGCGTTTTTGCGTACTTTAACAGGGCACAGAAAATCGAGGATTAAACCAAATCAAAAAATTTTTGCGCAGAAATACTCACAAAAACACGGCAATTTCATTAAGCGAAAAAAATTTTTGGTGTTAGGTGCCCTTTAAGTATCCTGTAACATTTCGCTTTCGTGAGTACCGGTATATTTCAGTTCTTAAAACGATATTTTTTGAGATGTTCGTCTTTTTCAAATTAAAAGCATTTGATCGATCAAATTCTGAAGTTGTTATCATTGTAGAAAGTGTATAGCATAAGCTTTCGTTCGTTCTGTTGGACCTACCAAAGCAAACAACAGCCATCTTTCTTTAAGCGAAGCCATTCTGCGATGAGAAACTAAAGAAAAGAGACCTGTTATTCCTATAAAGACTGTACTTCTTTGTAATTTGTTTTGCTTATTACGCTAAATTTGGCAGACTGTAGAGACGTACTCTCCCCCAGACCTATCCGGCCATGGTAGCCGTAGTATTGCCTCGCCGTAGTGTATCTTAAAGTGCCTAAATATTCCACTCGCGCTTGTTGGATATGAGATTGTTATAGCCAACTCGGCGCTACACGCCTCGTTCGCTATCTACCACCTTATATACTGGTGGATGTGACGCGAGCACGGCATTTCACATTTTGCCGAATTTCTCAAAAACGAAAACTCTTTGGAAAGTTTTATTGTAATTTTCGTAAATAGTTCACCAAAGGGTTTCTTTTGACTGAATATGAAAAAATTCGAATTTTCACTTTTGACTTTCTCGAAAATTAGAGTCAGGCGCTCTTAAGTATTACTTTCAATTCCTTTCAGACTTTTCAGCTCTTTTTGACAAGGTTAATAACGACACTAGAGGCCTCCAAGGAAGTAAACTTGAACTGGAGCGCATACCTATCTGTACCTGTATCCAGGTCAAAGGATTAAAGAAAGAAACATCCGATGAAGCCATAGAAATGTATTTTGACAGTGAAAAGAAGTCTGGAGGAAAATGCTGTGTCAAAGTTGAAAGAGAAGAAAATTCGAAAGACAAAGCCTTGATTTACTTTGAAGATTCCTCAAGTAAGTAAAGATATGTTCATTGTAGTCATTACGGAACAAGCAAGTTGCCGCAAAACAATTATGCTTGTAATTCAACTATAGTTATCAGGTACTTGATATAAACCAGGCCAGGCCACAATGTCAACTCAAAATGAGTATACCTAGGGGAAAACTTAACACTCGCGAGTACACAGTAGAACTATCTGTAAGCGCTCGGGTTTTTTTTTTAGCGAAACTCTTGCACGCGAAGCGCGCCAGCGGAGCACCATAGGTAAGAATTTTTGGTAAACCCATGAGGCCGAGGAAATTTAGTGCGTACGCCCGTCCGCACGCCCGCGCGTACAGACTCTCGGGGAGGGGGAGTGGAGTCCTAAGGCAGCCCGACCGGGGACGGGGGGAGAAGAATAGGCTGAGGGAGATGGAGAGCAGATGAGTGCCATCTCTAATTATCCCCGGCTACTTACGTACGTAAACAGAACTTATAATTACAACTTTGACATCCATGTTATGATCAATTGACAGCTGTCAAAACAAGGTATCCTCTGATCAGTATCACGTGGCCATATTGCGGGCTCACATGTGGAGCTCATCGAGATCAAGTGTTTTTGTGAAGTTGACCGCTGACCAGATGATGGTTTTCTAGTTGATCAGGCCCAAGTCCTAGTTTTTTACCAATTTTTTTGATCATCGCGTTAGCTCAGGTTTAAATAAAGGGCAAAGTTAATAACCGAGGAGCTCAGCTTTTAGGCTTGGCTAGATGTATTTTAAAAAGTTTTTCTCATGTTAAAAAAATAATCTGGACATTTCATTTCAACTTCAAGGAAGCGATTGTATGAAAAGGCGGCAAACTCGTCTGCACGTTGTTCACAGACGGGAAGAAAGCGTGCTGGAGGACATAGATCTTCGTGAATATTTCTCGCTTTATTTACTTATCTACAGCATGGAAACTTATGCCAAATGATTTAGGATAACCTCTTAACGGGAAGATCCGAAATAATTGTTGACCTGAACATGATATATCGGAGTACGAGTCAAAAACAGCGAGAGTTGAAGCACTGTCTTCGGTTCCTGCGGCTGACCAAGACTGGAAAATTAACTGAGCTAATATAAAAGTGTGCTCAGAGCCGGTCAAGTTGACTGAAGGGACGGATAAAAGACTGTTAAAAGCTACACCGAAAGGAACAAGGATATTGATCTTCACTGATAATTCAAATTATGTATATGTCCGTGGTGTGAGATTATTACGAACATTGGATGGAACTATTGTTTTCGTTGCTTCGTCTCCGATGTTTATATTTGGCTGGTTTGAAAGTTTGCCCTGCAGAATTTACAAGCCTTCTCAAAATATGAGGTAACGAACGTAAATGTACACACTTTGTTATGAGAATCTGTTTATACTTTATTTATGAGCGAATTCGATGTTGTGTCAGTTTTTAGATCTTCCCGTCAATTATAAGATTAAATTTCGTTAAAACGGCTGATTTCAAACCTTTTAGCTTTAATCACTTTTGAACACTTTTGCCTATTAAATGTTTCGTTTCAAATATTGTTTTTTTTTTTAGTTACTGGAGTTAACTCTGAGGTTCATCGTTAGATTTTGAAAAGAATATTCAATTATTGAGCTACAGAGATTAAAAACATGATTTCGCCCGCTGCATTTGCAGAAAAATCCCGCAAACAAATCAAAGCAAAAAAACGAGTAAACCTTCGGCAACGATACCTCACACCGACGATTAAACGATTTATTATCCAACTGCTCTATTTCACTCGCTTGCATTTTTGGCATTTACGCTGGTTTTTACATTGCCAGTTGCCTGTGCTTGGGTGAGTGAGTTCAGACTTTGCCCAACGCACATTTGCCTGTTAGAAACGAAGGAAATTCATTCACTTCTCTGCATAAAATTCTCTAGGGTATTTAGCAATGTTTGCGATAAAACATGCAGCGTAGTAATCTGCAACCAAACCAAGATGGTTCAAAACTACATTGTAAGCTTATTAGACAGCGAGCACCACTTCCTAAATCACAAACTGTCACAATTCTTACACAAAGAAACACTGCTTAAAATGACTAAAACCGGCTCCCAATGAATTTGCTGAGTTAGTTTTGCTGCTGTGATTTTCTTCTTTGTGGCGTAAGTTCATTTTGTTTAGCCGCGAGTTCACTTTGTTCAGTACCTGGAGTTGATCTTTTTGCCTTGACTGTTTTGAAGTAAATCAAAACAAATTTCTTCGCCTTCATCAAGGACTTTTTTACATTGAATAACCCTTTTATGCATCAGTCAATTCCAGCAGTGCCCATCCCGTCTCCCCCTCCTCCAGTTCCGAGGGTGGGGCATTTGCGTACCTCGGGTCGATCCCCGGGCATTTGACACGTGGTTTCAAAACCATGGAGTGAGTCGCGTATTCGTAATGGAGGCGTTTATAGGCCAAGACTTGGACTACGTTGCAGAAAATGCTAAGAAGCAACAAATTGTATTATATTTATATATCACCTATCGAGAGATTGAAAAAAGTCAACCCGGGGGCAGGGCATTTGTCCGCGTTTTTTTTATTCCCACCACGGGGAATTTGCCATTTTTTTTTTTAAATTGCTAATGCCCGGGGGTTAGCTCGGGGGGGGGGGGGGGGGAGGGGGGGGAGGGGATGGTCACTGTTGGAATTGACTGATGCATTAGAGTTATGAAAAGTCTTTACACTAAAATTTGATGTGTGCGCCTACGTGCGTACGTGCATGAGGAACCCAATAAAGTGCAGCGACATGTACCTATATGGGCAACCGTATACGCTTAGAAATAGTGTGGCTACTTATAAATTGAGAAACAGTGCAAACTCAAGCAAAAAATAATAGTAAATAGGAGCTCCGCTTTTAAGCCTGCCTAAATCTATATATTATTATTTTTACTGCTAAGCAAGCACTCGTGGGCTTTTAGGAGGCGAGCGCGCATTCTCGTCCCCATAACCCTATTCGCTTCTCTTAGCCGGCGGGGCCTTGGCACGAGAAACGAATGGCTCTGGGGACACAGGATTTCCAGTCCTAGATTCTAGAACTTCCGGTCTTCATGTATGCAGACGTGAAGTTTCTAAAGACTCAGTGGGACAGTCATGGCGGTTTTACTTCCGCTCAAGATTTCTTTGTTTCAAACAGCCAATCAAAAAAATTCGAAATAATTCAGAAACCCTATGTCCCCAGAGCCCTTCGTTTCTCGTTCCAAGGCCCCAGTCGGCTAAGAGAAGCGAAAAGGGCTATGGGGACGAGAATGGCGAGCGCAGCGTAGTGGTTAGGGCGCTGGTCTTGTAATCCGGAGGTCGTGGGTTCAAGTCCTCCTCCCTGCCACTGGATGGATTTGTCTTCGGTGATCCCGAATTAAACTCTTTCATGGTTTGCCTCCTACCAGTTGAGATTGTTAACAATTTTCTGTTCTATTTGTATTATTTGTTTGCATATGTACAGTGTCCACAATTAGTACATCAATGCTAAATTAATTAATTCATTTTTTTTTAATTTAATTAAGCCACTCAACAATGCACAAGCAGCTAGCTAGATTACTCATTCCTTTATGAAAATGTTCAATTCAAGAAAAATTGCTCGCGCTCAAACTTGTGATCGAGAATCCAAGGAAAATGCTTTATTGCTATTTTGCATACGCCTTTCCAAAAATCAGTTGCTTTTAAATATTTGTATTCACTTAAAAGGTAGAGCATTTTGAATGGATTTTGTGACATTCACTTAAAAGTGAAATCCTAATTCTAAACGTTATATCTTTTGAGTGCATATACTTTTTCTTAATTTTAAGATCCTTGAAGCAGGTTTGTTCTGATTAGCAACTTTCATTTGATAACCCAAATTACTAAAACCAAATTTTAATTGCCTCCAAAATTTTTCAGCTGATTCACACTAGTTGTTTAAAATCAAAAAATCATCAGAGTCGTCGGAATTCGTCGAGAGAAAAACCCTCTGGTTTATTTTTGATATATAAAAACTATCCCCCATTTGGCTTGAAAACACACTTAGGGATATCTATCCGCGGACATTAGGGACTGTGCAAAAATTACTTGTAATCACTTGACTGATATTCTGTTTTGTTGTCTTCACACGAGCTATTAAAATCTTAATTTTCAGAACATCTTTAACGGCATGCCCATACACGTGAATAAGAATTTCTTTAGTTAAATCGGCCTCACTTTCGCTTATCTTGAGTCCATGTTTTCCAAGTACATTTTCAGCTGGTTGTCCGTGACCGCTTTCGCAGCGGACTTTGTCGTAGTGAACAGTAAATGTAGAGTATGTATCGCGTGACGCGTGTGTGTATCGTGAAGACTACCGGGAAGGTGTTTTAAAGGGAAGGTCTGGGGAGATACGTATCAGCAGTCTGCCAAATTTAGTGTTATGAGCAAAGCAAACAACAAAGAAGCACAGGCTAACGAATTTAAAGTCTTATTTATTGAGTTTCTCACAGCCGAGTGGCTTCACGTAAGGAATGATGGTTGTTATTTCGTTTAGTAGGTCCAACAGATAAGTTGATATTTTCAATCTTCGTACCCAGGGTCTCTCGAGAAACGAGCGACCAAAGAAGTCCGAAAATATCGGACATCGGGTTGAATTGCTCATGCCTAGCTTTCAAAAATGGTTTTACAAACTTCTTGCGTTTCACTTCCGGCCATTTCTATTGTTTCTATAACCAATCAAAATTGATCCTGCAACGGAAATTTAGAGAGTCGCTCGTTTCGTCAAGCATGCGCAGTAACGAACGAAGACTCGAGGTAAGCTCGGTAATAAATAATGAAGATGATCACGAGCATGGGACAGAGAAACATTCTGAGTCCCCGACGGGAATCGAACCCTTGGCCTCTCAGATACCGGTTGGGTGCTCTAACCAACTGAGCTACGAGAGACTAGTGGTGAGCTTGGTCATTTACTAGGTTGATATGTGACACGCGTCCTGCATACTGCTAGGACCAGCAATGATATTTTTGGTGAAATTTTGCTTTCGGCAGCCTTCGTAGCGCTCGCCGTGCCGATTTCTTAAACTCCCCACTGTTAAAGGTGGAACGTTTGATCGTTTGTCCATTTTGGCCCGCAAAGTACGCCACAATGCATGCCCGATGAAATGATTATAATTGCTCCTCTGTCCAGTTTTCCAGTTTATTTTCTGGTACTTATTGCACAATCCCTTATCTGTTCCGGGAAGTGAACAGCTTTTCCGAGAACTGGAGAATACCTTATTATAGGAAATTAAAGCTCGTGTTAATTAAGGCATTGGAAATTAACGCGACTTAAATTAACGCGAAGTGAACGAAAAATTACTTTCCAATAAAGGAAATTAAAGCGAAAGAGGTGCTAAAATTTCAAAATGAAGGAAATTATCTGATTATAAACGCGCCCACACAGAGGAACGGAACTTGTAGAGACAACAGGAACAAGTTTTTTTTGTAACACAATGTTAACATGTTAGCAAAATCCAAAACCCAAATGAATCTCGCTACTTCGAGCGTTCTTTTCAGCGCCAATGATATTGGTGGGTCTCCACCCTGATAAAACAATGCTAAAACAAAAATCAAAATTAACACTCCACTGAATTAATGGCGCGGAAATTAACACTCCACTAAATTATGTAGTAGTTCTGGTCTGAAGATAATTAAACTTCTGCCTCTCGATCTGACACAGTTTGTCATGGCCGCGTGAATCTACGAAACCACTGTATTGAACACCATTTCTTGAAGGTCTTTTTTGTTCCAAAGGACTTGCCAATCATTTTTTAAAATTCCCAGTGTTCTTGATATCCAGAAAGTGACGTGGCTTAGTAGCCAAGCCTTGAAATGCTATAATCACCTCTCGTTGGGTGATTATTAAGCGCCATAAGCCGAGCTTCTCGACCAGTCGGAGTGTCCTTTTTCTTATATTCACCTCTGAAATTATACTAATTGATAATATAACTGGTAATATAATTCTGCTCTTCTTTTTTCTACAGCCGTTCAGAATGTCGTCAAAAGGAGACAAGTCCTTGAAAAAAAGGAGTTGGAAGTCAAACCATATTACCCCTTTCTGGAGAAAAGACCAACAAAGCACAAGGAGATTGCATTTGATGCTGATACCTTAGATTATATCAAGATGAATCATGATCAAGAACTGCAGACCATACTTGAACAGTGCGAAGTACAACTTGATTTCACAAAAGATTCTTATAATTCAGTTATAACTCTCTCTCCGTCCAAAACCAAAAAGAAGTGCTCCCAGCAGTTGTGGCAAGAAAGGGTGGGACGGGTGCAATTGTTCTTAAGGAGCTTCGTAAAAAGTGAAGTTTCCATTGCACCAGAACTGTTTGATGAAATTACGCGACGGTGGGGGGAGCTAAATTCAACTCAAGACCTATCTAACTATCTGGTTGTCTTCAATTCGCATAGCCGATTAGCCCAGATTGTCGGAAAGGAAGACTTCGTAAATGAGGAAGAGCTGAAACTGAAAGAGTTAATCCACGCTGCTGAGAAAGACACCGAACTTATGAAGTCAGTGGTGGAGACAGTCGAGACAGGCTTCTCAAGGTCGCGGCTAATCTTGCTCAAAAAGTCTGGTATTTGTGAGAGGCTTCAAGATCAACACCCACACATATGTATTTCGTTTGGTGTGAATTTCGACAAGCTGTGTTTAAAGGGTCCCGTAAGCCTACTTCAGGAAATCAGAGTTGAAATTTATCAGTTCATTTCGAAGATGGTCGAACAGACTGTTGAGCTTTCAACAAACTTAATAAATGTTTTGAAAAGACCAGCAGTCTCGGATTTTACTCAACATCTTTTAAAGCAAAAAGATATTCAGGCATACTTTGTCTTCGATGAAATCAAAGGCTCGAACGAAGTTGAAGTAGTCGGTGTTGGCTCTCAAAGCGTAGAAGAAGCGAAAATTGAGTTGCAAAATGTAACTCAGGACAATAGTTTTCATTTCACACGTGAAGATGCCTTAGTTCTTGACGGCCGTTGTTGGAAAGAATTCTGTTTAGAGATTATCTCCAAGTTTAAAGTGGAAATGTTTGTGGAACGTTCCTCCAGTACCATTTGGGTGAGTGGAATTGCCGATGATGTCGAGGAATGCTTAAAGAAGATTAAGGACTTTTTTGATGCGAACACCATTTTGCATAACACTCTTCCTCTAGATCATGGAACCACGCGGTTCATCGTCGAAAAGTGGACCTCGAAGCTTGATGAAGTTAAAAAGGATCTTGCAACTTGCCAACTTGATATAAGACCTTCCTCTGACGTCGAAGGAATTCACGTTTCTGGCACCGCTGAAGGAGTGAAAAAAGGCATCTCAAGACTTCAAGATCTTGCAAAGGCCGTTCACAAAGATAAAGTTCCAATTGACAAACCAGGAATGAAGAAAACCTTTTTACAGGGAAATGGTCCAGAATTGTTGAAAGCAATAGAGTACAGCAACAATTGTGTCATCCTGACACAAGAAAGAAATGAAGATGAAGTAAAGTCACCCCCGAAGTTCGTTTGCAGCTACCTTACGCAAGAAGGGAAAAAAATTTCTGTGTTTAAAGGCGATATAACGAATCATCGTGTTGACGCTATAGTAAATGCCGCAAACGAAAATTTGAAACCCGGTGGAGGGCTTGCTGCAGCAATCGTACGAGCGGGTGGTCCAGAGATTCAGACAGAATGCAACACGTTTACCAAAGGTGGAAATGTTCTCCTAGAAGGCCGCGCGTTGGTTACCACAGCCGGACGGTTACCATGCGACAAAGTTATTCACACCGTCGGGCCAAAATGGGATCCCGGGGAAGACGAAGAAGGAAAACAACTGAAGGAACGTGTACTTAATTATGCAATTACAAATTGTCTTAAAGAGGCAAAAAGCTTGACAACAATCGCCATTCCAGCAGTGAGTTCTGGTGTGTACCGCTTTCCCCGTGACCTTTGTGCGAGAGTGATCTTGGATGCAGTTCTTAATTTCTGCAAGAAAAACCCAATTTGTGCGCTAAAAGAGATTCACCTTGTTAACATCGATGATCCTACAGAAAGCGAATTTGAAAGAGAAATGAGGAAGCGATTTGCCGGTGAGATGACGTTTATTGACAATGAGAAATCCGACATTGCAGGATCTGGCAGGTCTATCGCTTCAAGCCAAACCCCGAGGTCAATACGAAACCAGACTTTCCGAGATCTGGAAAGTCCAAGATCTGCACAGAACATTCAAAACACAGAGAAAGACAGTGACCTTGTTACAGGACTTGGCAAGTCAATCGCTTCAAGCCAAATTCTGAGGTCAACACAAAAACAGAATTCCCAAGATCTGGAAAGACCAAGATCTGCACAGAACATTCGCATCACAGTTAAAGTTGGTGACCTTGCTACAGAAAAGGTAAAATAATAACAGATACCATATTAGAAAGCAGCGGGGGGAGGGAAGGGGAGGGGGGCGAGAGGTCAACATACGGTTTTCTTTTCTATTTCCCTCCCGACGTGTTTTTCTTTCTCTTTTTTCCCTAAGATGCTACGAATTTTTTCCCATTTATAATTTTGCTCAATACTTATGCGTTGTATGCATTTTGTGAAGAGCCTGGAGCCCGTGTCCATTCCATAGCAACGACACCACCGGTGCTTTCTTTGATATGTTTTTGAAAACTCAAATTAGAAAATGTTCGCACCCGACGCTCTCAACGTAGCTGATAACTATCTCATCATTATTTTACTAAGTTTCACATTTGCCGACATTTACTTTCATCTTCGCCAAGTTTAGTTATGAATTGGTCAGCGGAATTGCCAACAAGAAGTTGCGAGCAACTTAAATTACCGCGCTCTTATATTTTTTGCTAATTAACAGCTTATACTTCTTCTCAAAGGTCACGGTTAAATTTAATCTGTTTGTACTATAAGTAAAGGACTAGCAAAGTTGTCACGCGAGTCACACAATCCGAGGTTTATGTTATCCATGGCTATCTTAAAGACCCTTTGTTACTTACCGTGATTCACCGCGCATTGTTTATTATGAATCTTTCGACAAGCATGAGCCGGTAAACCTGACGAAAAATGCTACAGAGCTAGCGAACACAATGGCATAAAGATTATTACTGTAAGGTCTCTAGAGAACGTAAAATCCTCCCTTAACAAATTGACCAGCGGGAGCCGTGTTTGGCCAGTCACATTTTATATTTTCATTTAGATCATCTGAGCTTATCTCCTCAAGTCGCCTCTTCTTCGAAATGCCATCCGGCGTAGAAAATGAACTCTGCCGATGAAGCAGGAACTCCGCAAATTCGCTGTTGGTGTTACTACTATACCCTGGGAGGTCCTTCTTGCTTTTGTATAAGGGTGGATTAGCTCAACGGCAAGTACTCCCACTGTCGTGTAGCAGCACGACTCAGAGTTTTAACTTCCGATTACTTTATTTAGATACTCACAATCTAGTTTCTTCAGTCCTGGGCCTTCTTCTGAGCTTTCTTGACTGACAAATTACTTTCTTGTAATCTCAACATAGTCTTTCTTCTACTTTCTTAGTTTTACAACGTTGCTTATATGTGTTTTCAACTGCTTAATAACATGTACATATTTTAAGTTATCTTTCCTTAGTTTAAGATTAGGATTCATAAATTAAATTGATTAGGAAGTACACATCCACCGAGGTTTGGAACTAATGTTTTTTTCGGGGAAATAGAGAATAGTTCTAAAAGAATAAATGTCAAGATTGAGACACGATGTCCCATGTTTGACGGATCAAAATACATTAGCTCTATCGACGTGTAGTATATGAAATGATTCATATATGAACTGCGGATATATATATGAAGGTGATATGTGATCTTCGCAGTGAATTTCCAATTTAAGCAATTGGAATGAAGAAGCCTGGAAAAAAAAAAAAAAAAATCAGGGCTTCAACGGGATTCGAACCCGTGACCTCCGCGATACCGGTGCGATGCTCTACCAACTGAGCTATGACACACATTGGGAGCGAGGTCAATTGTGAGTTCTTATTTTCCCGTGAAAGGAGTGAAATGACGTGTAGTATATGAAATGATTCATATATGAACTGCGGATATATATATGAAGGTGATATGTGATCTTCGCAGTGAATTTCCAATTTAAGCAATTGGAATGAAGAAGCCTGAAAAAAAAAAATCAGGGCTTCAACGGGAAGCCCTGATTTTTTTCAGATACGTATACGTAATAAAGACGCAACCTTCTTTCCACGATGGCGAAGTCGATGGCGGATCTGTCGAATTTGTTAACAAGTGGTGTCAGCATTTCTACGCTCACTTATCATCAGCGATAGATACTGTCTTTGACAAATTAACCGAAAATCTGTCGGACATCTCTGAACAAACGAAGTAACCTGCGACAACACCCAAAGCGTATGCTTCAAGAAGGTCCAATTTCAGCAAAATTCGCCAATGCTCAGATGTATGAACTGCCAGTCACGATTTCTCATCAAGAATTCTACGAAAACTACGACAGCACGTATTTCGGTTAAAGAAGGTGACTAAGCCATATGAAAATCATTGTTCACTTGAATCCACATTGGAACGTTGAAAAGTACAACAAAGAAAACAATGAAGCGGATACGATACAAGAAATAGACGAGGACAAGCTATGAAGTTATTTTGACAACAAAAGGTATTTGATTGCGTGTCAATAGCACAAACACTGTACTCGGCATTTCACTGTAGTAAACAGGAGTTTGTCACCGCTGTACTGATTTTTTTAGTATTCTTTATCAGACATTGATATCAGCCTTGTTTATTGTTTCATAAGACTTGAAATCTTACTGTATAAAGTAATCCAAATTTATTTCATAAAAGCCCTCGTTGGTTGTTAGTAATCCGCGGAACGACGGAACACGGAACGGCGGAACGACGGAACGAGAAACAGCGGAACGGGATTTTTTTTGTTTTTGTTTTTGTTTTTTTTTGTTACAAAAAAAAAAAAAAAAACAAACCAAAAATAAAGAAAAAGTAAATATATCTCACAAAATAAAGGGCATGCATATATTCTTTATCCTTCGAAGTCGATCTAGAGCCAGGTTGTCGAGTTCATTTCGAGTGAGGATTTCAAGGAGAAGCGTGACTGCCCTTCGGACTTGCTCGCCCCAATCGAGACAATGAAACGTACAAAGTCGAAGCAAGTCAAAAAAGCCGTTGAAAAAAAAAAAATAGAAGGGCCTGAAAAGTTACTTATTTCGTAAGAAAAAAAACAAAGAACAGAAATGAAAAGCCCACAACAAGGGTTATTTTCAGTTGGTCACCCATCCAAGTACTAACCCCGCCCAACAGGGCTTAATTTCAGTGATCGGACAAGAACCGTTGCTTTCCATGTGGTATCAGATAGCGCGTAAATCAGCTAACGAAAGTCCAGTTTCGGCAACGAAAGTGCCAAATTGTTCAAAAGATCTACCGGTATTTCTTGTTCTCTATTTGCATGACTCTGGTAACAACCTTCCTTTAATGGTTTACAAATTTCGGGATAGTTGCAGATGCAGGCACACGCTGCAGACACTCAAAGATTGAAGATGAAGATCACTGAAGATTGTACATGTCAAGTAAAACAATTTTTACTGGTTAAAACAGTTTTGCAACCCTCCTAGGGGTTAGCGACTTTATACTTACAAATTCAACTTTATACAAACGGAACACACCGGCCGTTAACCCGGGTTCATTCTATACTGCCGCAAGACAAATTTCCGGTCCTGTTGGTGTCTAGCGTTCTCGTTAGCCGGTCAAAATTGTTGCGCAAGATGTCCTCCAAGGATAAGGAAGTTCTTATTTTTCACTGAAAATGGAGTGCTAAGGATCAAACAAAAAAAAATCGCAGAAATTTACAATTCCTGAAGATGAGGCGCCTATAAGGCACTTTCGTTGCCGAAACTGGACTTTCGTTAGCTGATTTACGCGCTTTCTGATACCACATGGAAAGCAACGGTTCTTGTCCGATCGCTGAAGTTAAGCCCTGTTGGACGGGGTTAGTAGTTGGATGGGTGACCAACTGAAAATACCCCTTGTTGTGGGCTTTTCATTTCTGTTCTTTGTTTTTTTCTTACGAAATAGTAACTTTTGAGGCCTTTCTATTGTTTTTTTTTTGTCAACGGCTTTTTTGACTTGCTTCAACTTTGTACGTTTCATTGTCTCGATTGGGGCGAGCAAGTCCAAAGGGCAGTCACGCTTCTCCTTGAAATCCTCACTCGAAATGAACTCGACAACCTGGCTCTAGATCGACTTCGAAGGATAAAGAATATATGCATGCCCTTTATTTTGTGAGATATATTTACTTTTTCTTTGTTGTTTAAACAGAAAAAAAATCCCGTTCCGCTGTTTCTCGTTCCGTCGTTCCGCCGTTCCGTGTTCCGTCGTTCCACGGATTACTAACAACCGCCCTCGTTCTCTGGCTCGCCATAAATACCTTCAAGAATGTCAACCAATCAGAGGACACTGTTCCCACGCATTCACCGTTGAGTTAATTTTCCCGACATGTCAAACCGCGTTGACAGTATTTCTAACATGTTTCCGTTACCATACCGAAATGTAACATTTCTAAACGTTTCGACTAAGTAGAATAATAAGTATATACAGTGGTTCACTAAAACGTATCATGGTAAATCATACTTTGCTTGTTGTAAATACAAGAAAAAAATTAACTTGCCCATTTCTTATATCTCATTCCGGCCATGCTGTAACAATATGTTTTAATAGCAAAAACACTAGCCCGAAGAAACTGTCATCTCAATGACATATAACTTTATCGTAGCCTGAATCGAATCAGTCACATCAACCCTAATCTCCCCAAACACATAAATGATGTCTCAAATCAACATCAGTACGATTACCGTAGCTTTCACTTTCATCTGGTGGTCAGTTCAAACAAGCAATGTTTTCACGATGAAATATACATCTCTGCGTTGATATCATATGATTACACTTTCACAATATTTTTTTCAAACACATCTATTGGCATGTATATATCACCCCTGGGAGGTGGTGTATCCTTAAGAGCGCTTGACTCTAATTTTCGAGAAATCGCCGTCAAAAGCGAAAATTCGAATTTTTTCATATTCATTCAGAAGAAACCCTTTGGTGAACTATTTACGAAAATTACAATAAAACTTTCCAAAGAGTTTTCGTTTTTGAGAAATTCGGCAAAATGTGAAATGCCGTGTTCGCGTCACAGTCGCCACTAAATTTTGCCGAAAATTGGTGCGCATTCAAATCACTCGGAAGGAAAGACCGTTTAACGTATCGAAATTATCTTTGGCAAGCATTTGGAGTATCCAAAATACAACACGGAAATGTAAAAATATTGCAAGAATATGCATTTGAATTGGCCGTTTTGAAAGCCTGAAGATTCCTGTTTTGAGCACTTTGACAAACACTAGAAAATGAGGAAACTTTGAAGTCAAAAATCGTGCCCTGGTACATCGAAATTCGAAGTAAAAAGTATATCAGCTTAAAGTGGTGTTATCGTAGTGTAACATATAAAAAATCCAGCTTGGGCAATTTAAAAGCCACCCGATAAGAGAAGTAAACGCATATCGAATTTTCATGCACTTCCAACAAAATTGTAACAGTCACGCAATCACATAGTTAACGCATTTCAAATAGATACATTGAATGTGCTTGATTTTTGTTAAAGTTGGGCACAGTTTTTGTTCCAATATAAAACCTGACATTCTAATGAGTTTTGTATTGCACTGTATCCATATGAAAATGAATTTTTGAGGAATTGACAATTGACAATTGATCCCTAAGCGAAATGTCTTCCCCATATTCGAAGCTTATTATTTTTTAGCCTGGTACTGCTGTTTCATTAACTTACTAATTATTTAACACAGGCAAGAATTACCTTTAGTTCTATATCAATTCTGAAAGGTTTTGCGAACACCTCTGTGTCAACAACAGGTATTTTGTAAATATGTGCGTGTAACCCTCCGATATGGTTGACAAATTAAGAGTAATTAAGAACATTAAAGAATGAAGTAACAATATTCAACTTTATTACCTTTTTTAAGTTTTCGGATACACACTTCTGACAAAAAACTGTAGGAAGAGAAAGGAAGAAACGCTGAGCGCACTGCTTACGGATTTAAATTCAATTACCGTACATTGCATGATAAAATTAAAACTATGTCACTCTGTTGTTTTCCTGTTTAACTATCAACTAAATTCCGCTCGTGGTAAGCTAAAGACACTGCATTACGCTTTACACTAGCTTACACTACCTACCACAAAATTACAAACAAAGATTTCAACCTGTTTGAACAAACATCTGCAAACAGGTTGAAATCTTTGTTTGTAATAAGATCAACGGAGTCGAAAAGCCAACATATAAAGTCCAATAAACGTTGACATACCAAAGAACTTCTCCACTGATCCCAAACTGCCTCCTTTTCAAATATCTATCCTTTCATCTCCAGATACTTTTAAAAATTCCTTGCCTGTTATTTTACCATGACTGTGGATAACGCCAAACTACAACGCAGGCAGCGATAGCGGGGGGAATGGGGAGTACTTCTATGAGACGGCTGGGGGGGGGGGGGGGGACTGTTATGTTTTGTGACTGGACTGTGCATTGCTCTGATCTTTTTGTACGTTGAAGGGAATGACAGATTAGCCGTTATGTGCCACTGGCATTAGCCCTCTGATATTGGGGCGGACAGGGAGAGGGAAATAAAAAATGCGCGCGATAACAAAATAGGAAGTAGAGGAAAAAACGACCAAACATGCAGCAAAAAAAAATGGTCGGAAATCGTTTCCGTCGTCGAAAGATCCGCCCCTTGCAAGGTGCCCTTATGGTGCAGACACAACAGAATGCGTGAAAATATATTTTTACGTATTCTTGCAACAGGGTTACATTCTTCCTCACTTGTGGAACAAGAACAGCTAGCCCAAGTCCATTGCAAAAGGAGAGTCACAAGTTGCCCCAGTTCCTGCTTGAACTTGCATGGATTCAGGGCCAAGCTGTTGCGCTGCGTCCGCGTACAAAAGAATCAGAGTAATGCGCATAGTCGAGTACAAAACGTAACAGACTTGTTCCCCGGCTTTTTAGCCTTCTAATAGAAGTTTGGGGGGGAGGGGGAGGCTGGTCGTTGTGCCTCAGCCAGAACCCAAGTCTGTTTAATCAGGTTAAGTTTATTAAGCGGTCGAATTTGACGGCACGAGTGGTCTATCCTAACAATTGGTAAGTCAAAACTTTCAGCTTTTCATTTTTTTTATTTAAGGTGTTGTCTGTGAAGGGGGTCTGTAGGAGTAGTTCGTGTACCGGTCTGTTAGCAGTGCACAGGCCCAGTCCGTAATGGGGCTCCACGGAACGGGAGTCAGTGTTTTCGGGTCACCCATGGGGAGTACTTCTATTAGAAGGCTAAAAAGCCGGGGGCCAAGTCTGTTACATTTTGTAACTCGACTATGCGCATTACTCTGACTCTTTTGTACGCAAACGCAACAAAAACAAGTAAACTTTTTTTGCAAAGCAGAAACTGGGGCAACTACTTTTCTTTTGCAATGGACTTGGACTAGCTGTTCTTGTTCCACAAGTGAGGAAGAAGGCTCCTCATGTCACCCTGTTACAAGGCTATGTAGAGAAATGTATTTTCATGCATTCTTTTGTGTCTGCACCATATGGGCACCTTGCAAGGGGCAGATCTTTCGACAACGGAAACGATTTCCGACCATTTGTTTTTTTTGCTGCGTGTTTGGTCATTTTCCGCTCTACTTTCTACTTTCTTATCGCGCGCATTTTTTATTTCCCCCTCCCTGCCCGCCCCAGTATCAGAGGGTGTACCTGTAGCTAATTCCCAGGCCAATGGCACATAACGGCTACTTCTGGGAATCTGTCATTCACTTCAACGTACAAAAAGATCAGACAAATGCATAGTCCAGTCACACAAAAAAACAGTTTTCCCACCCCCCACCCCAGCCGTCTGATAGAAGTACTCCCCTTTTCCCCCGCTATCGCTGCCTACGTTGAAGTTTGGCGTTATCCACAGTCATGGTAAAATAACAGGCAAGGAATTTTAAAAGTATCTGGAGATGAAAGGATAGATATTTGAAAAGGAGGCAGTTTGGGATCAGTGGAGAAGTTCTTTGGTATGTCAACGTTTATTGGACTTTATATGTTGGCTTTTCGACTCCGTTGATCTTATTACAAACAAAGATTTCAACCTGTTTGCAGATGTTTGTTCAAACAGGTTGAAATCTTTGTTTGTAATTTTGTGGTAGGTAGTGTAAGCTAGTGTAAAGCGTAATGCAGTGTCTTTAGCTTACCACGAGCGGAATTTAGTTGATAGTTAAACAGGAAAACAACAGAGTGACATAGTTTTAATTTTATCATGCAATGTACGGTAATTGAATTTAAATCCGTAAGCAGTGCGCTCAGCGTTTCTTCCTTTCTCTTCCTACAGTTTTTTGTCAGAAGTGTGTATCCGAAAACTTAAAAAAGGTAATAAAGTTGAATATTGTTACTTCATTCTTTAATGTTCTTAATTACTCTTAATTTGTCGACCATATCGGAGGGTTACACGCTCATGTTTACAAAATACCTGTTGTTATTGACACAGAGGTGTTTGCAAAACCTTTTAGAATTGATATAGAACTAAAGGTATTTTTTGCCTGTGTTAAATAATTAGTAAGTTAATGAAACAGCAGCACCAGGCTAAAAAGTAATAAGCTTCGAATATGGGGAAGACATTTCGCTTAGAATTATTCCATTCCTTTCATCTTGTTTATACTAGCGCTAGCGGTAAACATGACACGAAACTTTTTGCGGTTGGGATCAATTGTCAATTCCTCTAAAATTCATTTTCATATGGATACAGAGCAATACAAAACTCATTAGAATGTCAGATTTTATATTGGAACACAAACTGTGCCCAACTTTAACAAAAATCAAGCACATTCAATGTATCTATTTGAAATACGTTAACTATGTGATTGCGTGACTGTTACAATTTTGTTGGAAGTGCATGAAAATTCGATATGCGTGTACTTCTCTTATCGGGTGGCTTTTAAATTGCCCAAGCTGGATTTTTTATATGTTACACTACGATAACACCACTTTAAGCTGATATACTTTTTACTTCGAATTTCGATGTACCAGGGCACGATTTTTGACTTCAAAGTTTCCTCATTTTCTAGTGTTTGTCAAAGTGCTCAAAACAGGAATCTTCAGGCTTTCAAAACAGCCAATTCAAATGCATATTCTTGCAATATTTTTACATTTCCGTGTTGTATTTTGGATGCCCCAAATGCTTGCCAAAGATGATTTCTATACGTTAAACGGTCTTTCCTTCCGAGTGATTTGAATACGCACCAATTTTCGGCAAAATTTAGTGGCGACTGTGACGCGAACACGGCATTTCACATTTTGCCGAATTTCTCAAAAACGAAAACTCTTTGGAAAGTTTTATTGCAATTTTCGTAAATAGTTCACCAAAGGGTTTCTTCCGACTGAATATGAAAAAATTCGAATTTTCGCTTTTGACGGCGATTTCTCGAAAATTAGAGTCAAGCGCTCTTAAATACTTAAAAAGGAATGGGGTGCTCGTTGTGCCGTTCAGGGGTTAAAAAAAGGCGGGTTTTGTACCTCTTGGGGTGTCCATCCTCAAAAGGTCCACACCAGCAGCTTCTGTGATACCATTTAGGGTATCGAGCCAAAAATATATGACAGTGCATGTGTTAATTGTTTTAGAATTGGCTCCTCCTATGGGTGAAAAACAATTTCACGCAACTTCCCCACAAACCAGGACATTGTTACCCCTTAGAATTTCTTATTAGAACCACAGCGCACCATAAATGGTCAACACTCGTAACAGCACGTCAACCTATAGCCCGACTTACGATCTTAGATCGTCTTGTTTTCCCTTGTAATGACGTAACCACTGCACGTTCGGGCACGCTCGATTGTTTACTTTAGCAAATATTTCATTTCCCTGCAAATCTCTGAACTCGCTTCGAGGAAACAGCCAAAATATTCACTTAGTAAGCTATCTTTAGTAACCTTTTAGTAAGCTGTTTTTTTCGGCTTTCTTTAGCTTGTTGTTTTTTTCCCCACTGATGACGTAACCCCTGCACGTTCGGGCACGCGCAATTGTTTACCTCAGGAAATATTTAATTTTCCTGGTAGCCACTTGAAATCTGTTGAATTCGACTATAGACATAATTGTGTTTTTGCTTTTACGTTGGCTGCAAGTCGCCATATTTGATTTCGGGGATTTTCGAGTGTCTGGGTGCCAATGCCCGCATGTCAACGTAAACAGCGGATTCTCGCTGAAGGACACAATCCAAAATGGCGACGCCTTTATTGCACAGCAGCCATCTTGGATTGACGTCATGAACTTTTGACACCAATGCGAGGCCACGCGTGTAAAGGTCAACTCCCGGCGATCGAGGAGACAAGGCGATCATCTGCAATCATGCCAAACAGACTTCTGATCACTGTTGCGTGCCGCAATGTCAAAATAATCGCGATAAAATATTCCAAACCTCGCCTTTCACCAATTTCCGAGTGATAAATCCATTCGAAAGCAGTCGGTTGTGAAAATAGGGCGAGACGTGGGCGAAACTTTCCAGGTAAGTTGGCTAGGTTATCGATGTCATCGTATCTCACATGTATTTACAAGACCTGGTTAATCTACAGATAACAAAGAGCACAAGAGTATGTTCTGTACACTTTAAGGAAGCGGATTTTAAGACAACTTTAACAGGGAAGCGTGATCTGGAGAAGCATGCAGTTTCAAGTATGTTTAGCAGGTCAAGATCACCCAAGAAAAGAAAATCTCCCAAAAGGCGAATACCACCGCGTGCACGAGTGCGATTATTTGATGTAAGCGTGCCATCTTCCCTGTCACTGTCAGGTAAATTTTGTTCTCGGTATTTCTTTAAACATTTATTGGTTAAAATTGTAAAATAATCAGAGGTATTTTCATGTTTTTGTTTCATTTTAATCCATAGCATCAACGTGCGGCCAAGCTTGTGTTGAGGAAAGTTCTATGGAGGCCCAACCGGAACTGTCATCCTCTCCTGTTGTTGTAGACTTCCCCGAGCCCATATACGCTGTCACTGTCACAAGTAAATATTGTTGTCAGACGTTCTTTAAACATTCCTTGGTTAAAATTGTACAAAAATCAGAGGTATTTTCATGTTTTTCACTCTAATCCATAGCATCAAGTTTCGGCCAAGCTTGTGTTGAGGAAAGTTCTATGGAGGCCCAACCGGAACTGTCATCCTCTCCTGTTGTTGTAGACTCCCCCGAGCCCATATACACACCTACCTTTGAATTGCCACGATTGTATTTTTTTTCTGGTGAGCCTGCCAAGACCACAGAGGAGCTGCTTGAAGCAGCACATCAGAGAATTGAGGAGTTGGAGGCAGCACTGGATAAGCAAACAATAAATATACAGCTAAAAATGAAACCCAACAGCACCATTAGGTTTTACACAGGTTTTCCTTCTTTTGATGTTCTTGTTGCAACATTTAGAGCTCTGACTCCCACTGCACAGAATATGAATTCTTGGTCCCAAATGCAGCGCCTTAGAAATAAAGAGATTAGGAATGTTGACGGCCTTAGAAAAACTATGCAAGGCTGCAAACTAAGTTTATTTGACCAGTTTTATTTAGTTCTTCAAAAGTTGAGGGTTGGTACTTTAAACCAAGTATTGGCTTATAGCTTTAATATTTCCCAAACAACTGTAAGAAAGGTTTTTATTGCCTGGATAGATTTTCTTTATTTCATGCTTGGGAGTACTTGTATCTGGCCATCAAGGGCAAAAATCCAGAAGAGTATGCCCAGTTGTTTCAAGTTCATGTACCCAGACTGCAGGGGAATTATCGATGCATCTGAGATAAAGGTTCAGGCACCGTCAAGTTGAATAGTGAAATGTATTCGTCGTATGAGAGCCACACCACCTACAAGGGTAATGTTGTTATTTCACCATCAGGGGAAGTAATCCACATAAGCTCTTTATTTGAGGGATCAATATCAGATAAAGAGCTGGTCAGGCAATCTGAACTTTTGCCATTGCCCCAGCCTGGGGATCAGATTATGGCTGATAAAGGCTTTGTGATACAGGATCTTCTCACACCTCTTGGTTGCAGTGTAGTTTAAGCAGCAAACAACAGTTTTCCAAAGTTGAACTCCAGGATAGCAACAAAATTCATAACCTTCGAGTGCATATTGAAAGGGCCATTAAGAGAGTCAAGGAGTTTCTTTTCTTTGATAGGGTCATCCCACTAACTATGGCAGGCAGTATCAACCAGATATGGACAGTTTCATGTCTAATTACAAACTTTCAGGGGCCCTTATTTTATGAATGACTTCCTAATACACAAATACACAACAAATCCAGTGTTAATTGATTTTAAGGGGAGGTAGCCAAGCACGCATTTCTTAAAAAGTGCCATCTTTTGATGCATTCCTTTTTTCCCTTAAAGCTGTTTATCCTCGAGGAGCAAGAGGGATAACTGTATAATTTCATAGTTTATAATAACATGTACATCATAACTTTAGAGTTTAGTCATATTTTTTCCTTTCTTATTGCACTCAAGTAAGCAAGGTTTTAAGGTACACATAGGACTTCTATATGTAATTATTGTTGGTAATTTCAAAAGCTTTTTGTGTAAAAAGGGTACGAGCCCATAAAAATAACTGTCATAATTTCGCAAATGTGATCATCTAGGTTCAAAAGATGTTACAAGTATAGTGTCACAAATATGCATACGTTGTTTATTTGCAAACCTTTTGGCTTAAGAGAAAAGCTCATTTTGACTATGATGTGATACAATTAAGTCTAAAAAATTGCTAACAGTAAACATAATATCTGAATTTGTTGACTCAAAATCAATCTATGAAAATGTAACAAATTACTGGCAGCAATGATACTGTTCAGTTTGACACAACGCCGCAAAACGGTCCTCAAGTCATCCAATCCCCCACAAAAGTATACATTCATTGAACAGAAGCATTAAGATGAATGTCAAAATAGAAGTGATTTAGCTTTTCAAGCATCTCTGAGAAAAAGGTACAATCAAAATAAATTCTTTCACAGTGGAACCCACTGCGGTAAAAGACATAAAGACATAATCCTTCTGTCAGGACTACAACCAAGGTGTGGTAATGAAGGGTTGATAACAAAACCAACTGGATAAACCTCCCTTCCAAATTGATCTGCATATTGATTTGCTGCCTCATCTTCATGCTGAATGCCATATCTCCACTTTCCCTCGCAGCAGACGGGCTGAAAAGCTCTCCAGATCTTTCCTTCGTGAACAGATTACTTTAAAATTTGATGCAGTCAAGCGGTACTTTCTTAAGCGATGCCAGTCCTTAAACATCGATTGGTCTCGTGTCATTCGTTCATATTCAAGGGCTTGATCCAAAGATACTTTAAAGGAATTAAAGTGCAGCAACTGTTTCTCAGCAAGGACAGTTGGTTGGTACCCCAAATATGGCAAGTCAAAATTTGGAACTGGATGTGCAATGTTTTCAGAGCACCTTTTACTTGTTTGTTGCTGCTGATAGGAGAGGACAGACCCCCGTGGAGCCAAGTCATACTTTGTCTCAACCAGAGGAATGTCCTCAAAAACCCAGGCTTGGGGTCAAGCTCTTCAAATAATGGGCTGAGGGTACTTGGTAGATTGAGTGAAGCAACCTGTTCCTCAAAACGCTTGTACACAGTACAAGAAACCCCCGACACTTTCCGTTTTTTCTTAACGTGGGTAGGTTGCTGAGAAGGGTTCTCAGCCTTCTGGATAACAACATCCATAACTGGCCTTGGACTAACTCCTTCGGTTCTGGAAGGAATATGCCAAGTCTAGAAATAAAACATTATAACAAGAATAACAGAAGGCATGACAAAAAATTCTAATATATTTTTGAGATAAAACCAAAGTTGGGCTCCTTCACTTGTGCTTTACTAATATCAATAAAGCCTTTTGTAAGTATTTGAAACAATATGTATGCCTGACGTACTCCCCCAAAACTCCAAAAAGGTACCAGTAGTTTGTCCCTTTTTTAACAATTTTATTGAGAAATTAATTTACCTGCGGTTTCGAGGTTTTAGAAACAACAGGCGGCACACATTTCAACCCGAGCATTTGGTAATGAGCCAGTGTATACATGAAGCCAATAACATGATGGCAAATGGCCTTGACCGGCTGCACAGTTGCACGCAAATGACTCCACACCGACTTCATTTTGACGCTTGAACACCACATAAAGTCTGTGGGGCTCTTCATTCTTCTTCATGCTTCTAAAGCATTTTGCATTTCTAATTCTATTTTGATATTTTGTCGCTTTTCGAAAAAGTATTTGCTCAATCTTAAAAGAAATTAAATTGAAGCAAAGTTTATTTCAGTTGTCTTTTATTTGTTCAGTTTAAGGTGGCTTACACAGAAGTGAATTATTTGGTTGTTTCATCAAAGCGAGTTCAATGATTTAAAGGGAATTGAAAGACTTGTTATCGAAGCGTTGGACTTGAAGCTAATATTGAATACACTAAAAAAGGGTATTACGTCGGCCATGGAATGCGCTGATGTTGCAGGTTTCACTTTCGCTACATGACAAATGACATTGTGTTTTCTTTGCATGTTTATGTCGGCAGTCAAGCAACGGTCATTAATTTGTTTCCTCTTCTGCGAGTATTTCTTGTGGGTTTAGGCAATTGAAGTGAATTCTTTGGCTATTTCATCGAGGTGAGTTCAAAGATTTGAAGGGAAATGAAATATTTGCTAAAGTAAACAAATTATCGCGCCCGAACGTGTTACGTCATTAGAAGGGAAAAACACTTAAGCTAAAGATAGCAGGGGATAACGTAAACCTCGGATTGTGTGACTCACGTGACTACCTTGCTAGATCTTTACTCATTTTTGATTTTTGTAGTATAAATGGACTGATGTGAGATCATGCATGAATGTTTTTAATAGTCTAGTAAGTTCAAGCCTACAATATGGATAGTAAAATTGGTATTCAATGTAGTAGTTTTGGTTGCCCAACATCACCCAAAGTCGCCTTAAGTTGCCTAAAATCGCCTTAAATCGGATGGCGGATTTCTGAGTATGTGCATGCAAGTTATCCTGGATATCTTTCTCCTCGAGCCTGGGTACAATGCAACCCCTATGTGGGGTACGAGAGAGAGTTCAGGAACTGGACTTAAAGAGTTCTAATTTCACAACGGGTTCGGGCCTGAACAAATGCCTGGACCTGAAACTGTATGAAACAAAGTTATGGACTGCGCAATAACTATCAGGTGGAGAAGGGGACAAGGGAAAACGTCAGGGGTTACAAAGTGTAAGGTTATACACCGAGAGAGGCGCGGGGGGGGGGGGGGGGGGGAGGGGGTGGCGGTGATGGCAATACACTAATAATTCAATGGAAAGAAGAGGGGGTGACAACAAATTTTCAGCGAAATCAAACGTTTATTTTTCTTGTTGTGCTAAATGGACAGAACATGTATGTAACAAACTAGTAAGTATTATTGGTTAGTGAAGTAAAAATGAAAAGTATTTCCAAACCAACGTTTGGCGGACACCATACCCTCCAGGGTTCATATTCACCATCTATTGCCGTTTTTCCTAGTGAGATCGATGAATTTACAAGCTTTTTTGTTTTGTTTTCCGCAGCTCCTTTCTTTCTATTTTGACTTATCATCTTCTTTGTTTCTTCTAGGTGTCGATCTGTTGTTGTTTCATCGAATGGGATTTGTTGGGGGGTTAAGTTAGTTCTTAGCTTGAAGGGGTGAATGGCCGGGGAGGGGGGGGGGGGGGAGATGTTATTTCAGCCTTTGTGTTATGATCATTTTAACCCCACACGACCCCAAACCCCTCCCCCTGTTAATTATTACACAGCCCCTCAACAAAGGTTTTTTAAATTCAATCAGTAACTTTAAAATAAGTTATTTTAAAATTTAAAAGGCTGCATAGGTTGAAGAATTGAATATAGCGTTTTCGTGGTAAGGAAGTTTGGAAATGATAACATTAAACAAAGACCGTGCACGTCAGTTTCAACTAAGGTGTACTTTCTTGCTCGTTTCCTTATCTGAGGTCAAAACCAATTTGAGCAAAATATGTACACGTTATTCTAAGAAAAGAAGTTTTCTATTTTCTTTCTCTGTTTCCATTAGGCCGATATTTTAGTGGGAACAGCAGCACCGAGCCTCAATTTGGGACAGAATCCCTGTGCACACGCCCTTAGCAACGCTGCTGGAACAATTCTACAACAACAGTGTATTACAAAGGGTCCAATAGCTGAAGGAGACATCGCCGTAATCGAACAGACAGGGAGACTGGATTGCAAAGCCGTTTTCTTCGCGGTTTGTTCCCAGTGGAATGATGGCAAAGGAGCGGAGGTATCTTGATCATTATTTTTATTGTATGGGACTTGTTTTAGCGTTAAATACCCTTCGTTAGATCTTAAATCCTATTTCGCATCATTATTATTGGAAGACACCTCTTAAATTAGTTTGCTTTGCGATTGGTATTAATTAGTTAGGCTACCATCTTCGCCTTATTCGTTACATTTCTTAAAATATGTGGCTGATATGCTACTTGAATTCAAAATTACTAACATATCATTTTATGCTGTCATCGTATTATTTCCATTAAACACTTTGCATTTTCAATAAGAAACTGGTGAACAGTGGCAGTTCAGTTATTGTATGTATCGGTCCTCACTGATCTTAGTCAAATTTGAACTGTACATATCGCTGTTTGAAGTTCAAAGAAATCCGATCCCCTGTTTACAACAACAGGGGATCGGACGACGACTGGCAAATGACATTTCAACAGAAAATAAGGTTGAATTGTCACACTGAGTTCTCAAGTTTTCGAAACGTATTATAAAAGCAACCGCCATCAAGTCAGTGAAATACTCCCAATGTCATAAAAAGAAATGATGTTTTCTACAAAAAATTGCTCCGCGTGGTGTGCACGGAGAAAAACTCTTTCGAAGTTTAGTTAGCTCAAGGTTTAAGTTTGGACTTGGTCGCTCAGGCCCCGAGCAAATAAAAATTGATGGCTTTGTCCTTCCGTGTGTGCACTCTACTTGGCCCGCCCCCTACTCAATGTTGTAAATTGAGGTTCGCGGTTTGACAGGCTTTGTTTTAAAAACACTAAAGCATTAACAACATTGAAATGGGGGGAGGGGGTTGCAAAACTGAGCTCTGTTGGCTAAATAAGTGGAAATTTGCTAAGTGTTTCAACAGTTTTGTCCAAGATTGTGTAAACGATATTTTGGCTAATAAGTAGAAAACGCGTTTAAGTTCTGCCATAAAAGGCCTTTAGCTTTTTGTACTCTTCGAGTCCTTTACCACCAACTACTCGTTGCCACAACAAGCCTTTATGAATCCACAGAATCATTAATTACAATGGTTTTCGGGGGCTCGTTACCAATCGAGTCAACAGAACTTTCACTGATTCTACTCAGTCAGACTCTCTTCAAGGATTTCAATAGGAAATGGCTTTATTGAAGGGCTGATTCAAGTTTCCATCAAATGTCTACATTTTCAAACTTCAGATAAAATACAAAGTTTGTTTTTTTTATGTGCGTCATTGATGATAATTAGAACAATTTGTAATGCTTTAGTCGATACATCAGTTATAGATCGTTTTCACTGTCACGCAACAAAAATATAAATCGAAAAACTATTTAGTGAATGATTTCAAGAAAATAGGATATTATATAGGGGAGAAGTAAAGAAGTAATTTCTCCAAATTCTAGGTCTGTGCGCTGTCCTAAACTTTAGATATTCGTCGAAATGTTTTGCACAAAGAGCCCAGTATGGATTCGCCATATTGGTGTACATCCGTGGTACACCAATATGGCGGCCGGAAAATACTGTAAACATCTGGAACTTACTTTGATCATCTAGGCCACTGATTATCAGTATTTGACAAACAAACATTTGCATAAACATATTTCCTGCTACTTTAACTTCTCAAATGGCTAAAAATCACAAGATAAATATATATTTTTTGACAAACACGATCGTAACTGCGTGTCACGCACCACCATTACTCTGAAATTCAAATTGCGCCGGTTTTCAAACGAAGGACGCTACTGAGCTAAAAAGGCGCAAATAGATATAATTTTAGTACCTCTTATTCCTGATGTGGATAAAAACTATGGTGTCTCTTTAGTTTTGGATTTTGGTACCTGATGACGTCACGTGGAAACGATCTATACATTCAAACGACCAGGGTACAATTCTGACAAATGAAGTCATAAAACGAAACGTTCAGTACAGAAAACAAGCCAAAACTTAACGTATTTACCATTCTATATGAAAAGAACGAAAATGTATTAAGTTGCACGCGTTTATTGAGTGGGATTAGGTGAAAAGCAATGGCGTCGCGCCATAACGTCTCAAGCGTGACAAAATGGATGCGGCGTGACAAACAGGCGGTTAATAACAGACTATTGCTAACGCCTGTTTTTATGTACTAAATGGGAATTTTCTCTCTCAGTTCGCGCCAGTTACCCTTAGTTGTCTGTTGCAACTTTGAATTAGCGTAAACACTGTGATTCTGAACGATTAACAAAAGGATTTTCAGTGATTTGAACGGTTAACATACGGTTAACACCGATTAACAGCTATTAATTATGGGTTAGAGACTATTGTGAGTGTTTTGTTTACAAATACACGCACGCGCTGGCCGCACAATGAACGAGAAATTTTCAATACTGCACGAGGCGTAGCCAAGTGCAGTATTGAAAATTTCGAGTTCATTTTGCTGCCAGCAAGTGCGTGTATTTGTAAACAAAACACGAACTAACAGCCTCTAACCCTTTTAAAATACAATCTGAGTACACTGCACGCAATACAAAATTTCGCGAGCTTTGAACAAGAATTTTAATAAATATGAATTCAGTTCTATCTAAGTAGTACAAAATTATACTGGTTAAAAATATAGAAATGACAAAAAGCCATACATAATTCAATATAAATGAGGCGTAAAATCATTCACAAAATCGTTGATAAGCTGAATGGAATGCGCTGATGTTGCAGCTTTCACTTTCGCTACGTGACAAATAAGATTGTGCTTTCTTTCCACGTATATTTCGCCAGAAGCGATGGTCTTTAAATTTATTTGCAATTCTGCGAGAATTTCTTGAGGGCGGCCTAGGCAATAAAAGTGGATTATTTGGCTGTTTCTTCGAAGCGAATTCAGAGATTTGAAGGAAAAGGAAATATTTGCCAAGGTAAACAATTGAGCGTGCCCGAACGTGCATGCCACGGTTATGTCATTAGTAGGGAAAAACCCACCAGGCTTGTGTGACTCTCGTGACTACTTTGCTTGCCCTTTGCTCATACTGCAAACAGATTAAGTTTAACCGTGACTTTTGAGGAAGGAAGCTGTCAATTAGCAAAAAATTTGCGCGCGGTTTTAAGTTGCTGGCAACTTCTTGTTGTCAATAACGCACTGTCGGAGTTTGCTGATGTCAGGTAAAGTCAAATCACGTGCTCGATTTTAACCAATTGCGCGCGCGGATTTTGGACAGTGAACCAAGATTGTATATTAATAAAAGATACCATGACATCTTCTATTATTTCAAAAGACTTCCCCGTTAACCGTTGAAAAGCTCTGTTAACCGTAGTTTTTCGCTTTGTTTGTCTTCAGCATTCAAAGTTAATCGACTGGTGCACAATTTTATCTATTGCTTTCTAAATTCAAGGAGAGAAACAACATTTCGAAAATTGCGGGATTCAGTGTTAAAATCCTGCGGGTTAGCGCGGGATACTGTAAAGTGAGCCCTGATACCTGGCTACTTTTAAGTGATCTATTTTTGCAACATGCCCTCCCTCTCTATGTAGTTTAGAACTAGATTCTTTGGTCAAATACTTTTTAAATGACTACAACACGACCACTGGTCTTCAAAAGCGCTTGCTCTACTCATAGTAGCATCCTCGACCGCCCTAGAAAAAAAGCATGTGTGCGCCATTGACCTGAGAGGTCCCTATTTTGCCTGTAAAATTTGAATGAACAATATTTTTGAGGCGTAAATTATTTTTACAAATAAAGCAATTTGAAGAGTTTTAGATATACATGGCTCCTTAGCTCACCAAAATATCGCAATTCCACAAAATTCCTTAAAAAGCAGTTAACACAATCTTGGACAAAACTAGTTGAAACGTACGATTTTCACGCATTTTTCACAAATGTCCCGACTTGCAAGCGGGTTAAAATATCTTATCCCCCTCCCCCCTACTCAATGTTGTTTCTTGAGGTTTGCGGTTCGACAGGCTTTGTTTTAAAAACACTAAAGCATTAACAACATTGAAATGGGGGGAGGGGGTTGCAAAACTGAACTCTGTTGGCTAAATAAGTGGAAATTTGCTAAGTGTTTCAACAGTTTTGTCCAAGATTGTAGCTCTATCTTTCGAAATAATTCCTTCAGGAGTCTGAGTAGTTATGAAGATGTTACAAATAATACGCTGCCGTGCTCAAGCATTTAAAAAGTTAAACGGTAAAACAATAGCGGTTCGCGATCGGCCTTTTTTAATTTTTGTTACTGTATTATGTATATATATATATATATCTAACTGGATTTGGAAAAACAAGCCTCCAGAAAGTATTACTTTCTTTATGCAGTTCGGCTTAAAAAAAAAAAAAGAACTTATGTAGCGTGCCTAGTAGGAAAAGCATACAAGTTCTCTGTAAATATGTGTTTTCTCTCAATCTCCCACCCCCCCCCCCCCCCCCCTTCGCATCCTCAGGTACAGTTGTGTGGAGTGGGTGGGGGTTAGACAAGTCCCAGTCTCTGATGCGCTGTGTACACACGTTTGAATTTTATTTTCGGACAGACTAGTATCAGTAAGCTGATCGAGTTAGCTTTCTATAACTTGCTGTCTAAAGGAGGTTTGCCTGAAGGCATCATTAAGTCTAGTGAAGGTGAAAGTCCAACGATTTGCAAGTTTGCGTCGTCTGTTATCCTACTTCCGACTTTAGCGGGTCGACTTAAAGACTCGGAGCGGTTGGACGTAACGATAACGTGGTGCCTCTTTTAGACAGCAAAAGGCTCTAGGCACATGAATTAGGGCTCGGAAGCAGTAGTTAGGGCACATTTCTAATCGATGGTGGCGATATTTGGCTTGAATTTGAGCGTGCCTAGAGTGTTAGTTTTTTTCTCTGTTGTATGTTGGGGACGGGTATTTCCCGCTTCATTAAATTGAAATACATCCGGGACATTGTTATTTGTGAGAAGAATCATGTCGAACAACAGGGCCAAGAAATCACTTCAAGCGATTATGTGAGTAGACCTTTTTCCTTCTATTTTCAATTTTAGGCGTTCTCCGCTTAGCTAACAGTCAGAGTTCTTTTTGATTCGCTAGTGGAAGGGAATGTTATCGCGTGGTTTTCCGGTCGACAATGAGCCGATAATTGACATAAACAACACATGCCAGCGTTTCGCTTTACTCAGATATATCTGATATATTGCCTGGTTTGCTTGAAATTGAATCAAACGTCGATGTAGGACGCTAAAGTTCAGTTTATTTGAGAAGTCAATGCCCTTAGAAAGCTAAAGACAAGCTCTCGGCCGAATGTTTTTGCACGTTTATCTTGGTGTCAAATTAGACTGATATGTCATGTTGTAAACACTCTTAATTAAATAATATAGTTCATGATTCGGGCAAAATACCCTGAAGTTAGAATTTTTGGCCACAAAAGGCAAAAGAAGTGGCTTTTACATTCATCCGAGCTACAATTATGCTTTGTGGAAAGCTCTCTATTCAGGGCTAGTATCAAAACTATCGGTGTCCGTGAAATTTCTGGAGGCTTGTTTTTCCAAATCCAGTTAGATATATATATATATATATATATATATATATATATATATATATATATATATATATATATATATATATATATATATATATATATATATATATCGTTTGGCTTACAGATAAAAAGACGATACGAAGATATAGTTGTGAAATAGCTAATAACGTGTAATGAAACAATTTCAGGTTCTCAAGCGACTACTTGCAAAGTGTCTAGAGGCAGCTGACAAGAAAAATATGGAATCCATTGCATTTGCTGCCATTGGAACAGGTAACCTTAAATTTCCTCGAGAAAAAGTTGCCGAAATGTACTTTGATGAAGTTATAGCCTACGACCAAAAGAATCCCAGGACAAAATTGAAAGACATCAGGTTTGTGCTGTACGAAAAAGATAAAGAAACTATCCAGGCCTTCCACTCCGCAGAGAAGAAGACACAAAGCAGAAGACAGATTTTAGCAGGAAAGGAGACATCAAGAGAACGGCAGGCTGACGAAGCTGCCGCTTTCCTATTTGAGTCCTCAAACGTTTCACCTGTTAGAGAGAGGAAGCCGGATCATTTAGAAACAACTGTGGGGACCTTGTGCTTTCAAGTTCAACATGGTGACATTACCCAAGAGACCACTGATGCCATTGCTGTCATCACAGACTGCCATCTAAATATCGCGTACACTGCACCGGGGAAAGCAATTCTACAAGCAGGAGGTAATACTATCAAGACCGAGTGCTCCAGGTGTTCTCCTCAATCGTATAACTCTGTTACCGTCATAAATGCTGGTGACTTAAAGGCAAGACAGGTCTACCTTGTTGTCCCCGCTGCCGGTCCTTTCACTCCCGACAACTTGAAGGCCGCTATTTTGCAATGTCTTCAACTGGCCGAGAGAAGAGGTATCTCATCTATTTCATTTCCTGCTATTGGGACTGGCAACGTTGGAATTTCCGCAAAATCCTGTGCAGTTTCAGTGTTGTCTGCAATCCGTGAATTTAGTAAACAGAAGCCTGTATCATTGAAACTCATCAAGATGACAATCTTTCAAAAGCCCATGATCAAAGATTTTCGATTGGCTATGGACGCAGAATCCGATGAAAAGCCTACTGCACAACCTGGATTTCAGAAATTGATTCGAGCCCGCTTTGAAGCGATGGCTGATGTTTTCAAATGTGGTCTTAGAGGGAAAAAAGAAACCCAGACTGCTCAAGTGACTAACCAAGAATTACTTGAAGTTGAAAACAGGAAGATAGACCTTCTAATAGTAGCTGGTTGTAAAAGCGATCTCAAAAAGGCATTAAATGCAGTCAATGGAATAATGAGGGAAAACTGCAAGCAGCAAGAAATCAAACGTGCCTCAATTGCAAGCCTAAGAGAGCACCACATGCAAATATTACACACCCTTTCGCTTCGATACGATGTAAAGATCACCGTAGAAAAAGAGGTTGACCGCATTGTGGTACATGGTCAAATAGACGAGATTCTCCAAGTGATGGTCGAGATCCACAAAATTCTGCATGAAGTGGAAAAAGAAGAGCATGAACGTAGCCGTGCTGAAGTGTTGTCTGAGGATATACAGTGGATGTACAAATCAACTGAAGGAAAGTTTGAAGAATATGACAACAGTCTCAAAGCACAAATTGAACTAGCCTACCGCCAGACGAAACAAAAAGTTATCATTGAAAAGGATGGAGAACCATACCTGATAGACTTTGGTGCCATGACTCAGGAGGACGGATATCGCAAAGTCACTGAAGTTCGAAGGATTGATCGTCGTAAAGGTACGTGCACTTAATTTACACATCAGTTTATGCATCATACGATTTTCCTGTTTGAACAGATACCAGAAGTTCATAAGCTATAAGTTTACATCAACTATTTGGGCGCGTGCTTTTGCGAGTAGACACGTTTTAGAATAAGCCTTGCGCGCGATTAACCCTACCACTGGAGTTCTAAGTTGCGGCCTCAATTTTTTTTTTTTCAATTTTTTGGAAAGTGACCGATGAAATAAATTGAATCACATCAAAACACTTGATAGACCATTCCGTTCAGTTCTCACATTTTGACAAAAATAGCATCGTTAATAGTGAATTCAAACGTCTGTTAAAGTTATTTGAAGACGAGTGAGGCAACCCGTCTCCCGGTTTAAACAGACAAACTCACAAAACTAACAGGTCGACTTTTACTAAAGGATTATGAACAGAAGTATCCCAAACGTTAAGGTATGTCCCCATTTTGTACAGCAGACGGCTGTGAGTTAATTCGACTCGTATTTCTATTCATATTAAAACAAGTACAATACCTTAGTCAGTCTTTTGTTTTCTTGTCGTCCTTATACTTCCATAAACGTACCAAACTTGTTGAGTTCTCGCCCGTAGGCGATGTTGTTCTCAGATGAATCAAACGTCTGATGGAGTTCATAATAGCTTTCGCGCTCGATTTTGAGGGCTTCAGGGACAGCGGTTTTCTTTTTCATAATAGAAGTTAACCTGTGCCAAAATGTACTTGCTTTCGTAATGACTGTCTTCGTCTTGAGAGTACGATTAATCTTCAGTGTCTTCCCACAGGCTTACCAGACTGTGTTTGTGAGGTCACAGCACGCCCCATATAAATATTCAAATTTTCTCGCTAATCGCTATTGTAAATATTTAAGCTTCCTAAAATCGGCTTTTACTGCTGTCTATTTGCAATAAAATGAATTAGAAACATTTTCGCAATGTTTAAGTTTGTTTTTACGCAGTTTTTTTTTTAACGATTTGAAGCGTGCGAGAGCAGTTCTATGAGTTTAAGTTTTGACTCGTGTATAGAATACTAATATTTACACAAGGCGTGCAACTTCCACATCCAAGAATCGGGTACCGCCTCTGGAATGTGGCCCAAAAAATATCTTTCCCCTACTCGCTTTAGTAAGAGCTCCCGGTCCTCGATAGAACAGTCTTTGAACTATAATCTGGCCAAATTTGAGTCCAATCAGTTCGCGAATAGTTCTTTTAAACCTTGCTGGAATATCAAATTAGGTGGTAAATTTGCCGATTTACCATGATATGTACCAGTTGTCGGGACAATTTATGCAATTTTCGCTAAAATTGGTCAAAATTACTGCCTATGCCCGCCCTAGAAAGCAGAACGTGCCGCACTACAAAACCTCCTCTGGGACACCCCAAAGAAACACTTCGGAAATGTCGACAGCAAAGCCGAAGACAACCGGGCCTGGGAAATTAATTTATTTAAATATTCAGTGAATTTCCTGAGCGCTTATTTCCATATTCAGGAAATAGACAGCAGTAAAAGCCGATTTTAGGAAGCTTAAATATTTACAATAGCGGTTAGCGAGAAAATTGGAAAATTTATATGGGGCGTGCTGTGACCTCACAAACACAGTCTGATAAGCCTGTGGTCTTCCTATTACGAATTTGACTTGTAATTAGTTTCTCTTTTGCACGCTGCCATCTCGTATTCTGACGTCTAAAAACACTAACATCCTCTCGCTTGATATGCTCCGATTACAGCAAGTTCGATGCTATCGTCGACAAAAGACGGCCTAGTGATTCTTGCCCGGACGATTTAATCCTCCCAAAATGTAATTTATGATGATCCACAAAGAGTAGTTTCGTAATGCCCGTTTGTATGGTGTTCCAACCCCGCCCAAAATCAACTTGGCACTCAACATTCAAATTTAACATTCGACATCCCACTTACGTATTCAGCCGCTGAGTTTTGTCCTCCACTTCTCTAAGTAACCTCCCTCTAGCGGATGTGGTTTGAAATTTTCAATTGCCTCCTCGAATATTTGTTTGCAAGACTTTGGGGTGAGAAGAAATGAAATTTGGAAAACCAGTTTTCTTGTGTCAGTCTGTTATAACATTCTCATTGTAATTGCCCCCACAAAGTGCGAAAATCTTTCGGCATCGTTTCCGACTCAGCTCTCGAGTTTGTAACTCTTGCTTTCGCTCCGAGCCCAAATATATTGAGAATTTTTCCTTACCGAGGTTACTCATAACAGAAAAACAGGCAAAATGATTTCAAGCTGTTGTAGTCGTTGTCTTGTTTACATGGTTATAAATCTTTCCGAATTTTTGCATAATTTCGCCTTGTTAAGTTTTTTTCAAATGGCACGTCCTCATTCCACCTTGAAGAAGATGTTACGATTCTTATTTGTAATAACCACTCATAAAGGTAGTTGGAATCCAAGACTTTTAATAAGCGAAGTCATAACAGCTTCCACACTTACAAGTGAAGTCAATCTCTCGAGCACATGGATTTAAACGCGCACGATTGGCTAACACTAGTCACGTGATATAAAGCGATTGCGTGACATAATAACGTTACACCTTTCCTTCCTTAGAAATGAAACTAAACTATAACAGAAGAGTGAACAAATAAACACTCTTATAAAGGAAAAATGTCCATCAAAAATGTCTGAGTAGTAAATGAAAACATACTCAAAGTTCTAACGAATAAACGACAAAAAGACTAGGTCTAAACAAAGTCTTTCAAGTAGCTAGGGGGACGGATAGAGCGTCCACTACGAGTAACTGCACTGCTCTTGTGACATTCCGCTGGTGACGCTGGCCTGATGGCTTGTGGTCCTGGGTCTGTTTGCTTGCTGGGTGTTGGGTTCCCTGTGCTACTCTCTGTTGGTGCTGGTTCTGTGTTGCTTTCGGTTGGTGGACAGCTCCGAATTAGACTTGGAATCCCAACATCAGCATCTTTAGACATAAACGGTTCTTGTGACTGCCGAAGATGTTTGCGGTTTCTTCGGAATAACCTGCCATCTTCTGTTCTAACAGCATAGAATCTGACATCTACTTGTTGTTCAACTTGGGCCTTGATCCATCGGTTCTTCCCATCTGAGGCTTGCGGTTTCATTCGAACAACATCACCATTGGTAAGACTTGGAAGTTCTTTGGCATTTCGGTTGAAATAGCGCGTCTGAACTTCTTTCCTTTGTAGCTTTCTCTCCCTCACGTCTCTGACTAGCTGGGGTTCCAGGAGTTCTCTTGAAGTCGGAAGCAGGGTTCGGGTACGTCTGCCAAACATTCGCCTTGCGGGTGAACTCCGCATACCCTCAGTTGGAGTGTTCCGCCAGTCCAGTAGGGCAAGCTGGAAATCTGAGTTGGTACTGGCAGCTTTCTTCATCAAATTCTTGGATGTCTTTACTGCATTCTCGACTTTGCCGTTGCTTTGCGGATACTCCGGTGAACTGGTCACGTGTTCAAACTCATACATAGCGGCAAAAGCTGAAAATTCGTTTGAATTGAAAGGTGGACCGTTGTCACTGTGGAATGTATCAGGAATTCCATGGGTGGCGAAACGTTTCTTCAGCTTTCCAATCACTGCAGCTCCTGTCTTTGCCTTGTGTACCTCGTCGATCTCGAAGTAATCCGAGAAATAGTCAATTGTACACAGATAATCACGGTTATTGCATGTGAATATGTCGCAGCCAACTTTTTCCCAGGGGCGTTGTGGAACTTCATGGCTTTTAGAGGCTCTTTCTGTTGCGCAGGCTGGAAAGTGTTGCAGGTTTCACACTTTGAGATAAATTCTTCCAGTTCTCTGTTCATGTTGGGCCAATAGACAACTTCACGTGCCCTTCTCAAGCAACCTTGAATACCGATACGGGATCGGTGGAGCTTTTCTTTAAACTTGGGTCTCAGACTCATTGGGATGACGCACTTTGGACCCTTAAAAATAACACCATCTTGAGCAGCCAACTCATCTCTCACATTGAAGTATTGGTGCAGCTCAACAGGTAGGCTTTCTCTTTGGTTGGGCCATCCATTCAGAATCACCGCTTTCAGAGACTGCAGGACAGGATCTTTAGCAGTTTCTTCACGGATTTCTTGGATTTGTGGCTCGGACACTGACAAGAAATTCAGAGAGTGGATTCTTTCTACTTCTTGATCTGCCTTTCCTGGAAGGTGTTCCTGAGGTAGGTATGTTCTGGAAAGAGTATCGGCAAGATACAACTCTGGGCCACGCTTGTACTTTATTTCTACATCGTACTGCATTAGCCGCAACATAAGACGTTGTAGCCGTTTTGGAGCAGCGGCAAGGGGTTTCTTAGCAATCATCTCCAAAGGCTTGTGGTCTGTCCACAGAGTAACCTTCCGGCCATAAACGTACTGATGGTTTTTTTCCATGCCAAATACTTGGGCGAGTAGCTCCTTCTCAATCTGTGAGTAGTTTTGTTCGGCTTTTGTGAGAGCTCTGCTAGCATAGGTTACGGGCTGACCTTGTTGCATAAGCGCGAAGCCAATTCCTTTCTCCGACGCATCTCCTTCTCCTTCAGTAGGTTCATTTGGAGTGAAGAACTTCAAGACTGGAGCGGTAGAGACGGCTTGTTTAATCTTCGCAAAGGCTTCTTCTTGCTCTTGAGACCACTCCCAGGGAACTTCTTTATGCGTAAGTCTGCGGAGGGGCTCAGACATATCAGACAGGTCTTCTAGGAACCTAGAGAGGTACTTGACTGTGTTCACAAAGCGCTGTACGGCTTGGACATCTTCAGGCTTTGGCATGCTGCAGATAGCTTCGACTTTCTTCGGATCAGGTTTCAATCCTTCACTGGTTAACAAGTGACCGATAAATGGAACTTTGGGGCATTTAAACTCAAATTTCTCTCTATTGAGCTTAATGTTCCTTTCTTGGCATCTTTTCAAGAGGCTTCTGAAGTTCTTATCATGGTCAAGTGATGCTTCTGACAGGGTAGCACACTTTCCTGTAATCAGCAGGTCGTCAAAGATTCTGTGTACACCAGGTAGCCCTTCTAAATTCTGATCAAGCTTTTGTTGAAACAGCTCAGGGGCAGGTGAGATTCCAAATGGCATACGTTTCCAACAGAAACGTCCCCATGGTGTCTGGAATGTCGTCAGCAAGCTTGACTCGTCATCGAGCTCAACATGAAGGAAACCATCCTTGAGGTCTGCTTTGCTGAAGACTTTGACATCAGCTAGATCAGGAAGAACATCTTCTATGACAGGTAAAGGATAGTGTGATCGCTTCAGTGCTTGATTCAGGTGGACCGGGTCAATACAGACTCTCAATTTTCCATTAGGCTTTTCAACCACTACGAGACTTGACACCCAGTCGGTAGGCTCTTCTACTTTGCGAATCATTTGCAGTTCCTCCAGGTGATCAAGTTCCGACTTCAATTTATCCTTGAGTGCAAATGGAACTCGGCGAGGTGGATTGATTACTGGTGTGACTGTCTTGTCAATTTCGAGGTGAAGTTTTCCTTCCATGCAGCCCTGTCTTTTGAACAAGTCACCAAACTCTTCTTTTACTTGTTCCACGGTAAGGCTTGCAGTGTTAGTGGTGACTTGCTGAATGTTCTCTTGCTGCACTGTTACTAGATTCATTTGCTGAGAAGCGCGAGATCCAATGAGCGGTGTGTAATCGCCTTTCACAACAACAAATTCAGCATTGTATTTCTTGTTGTTCTTCGGGTTGCGCATGCTCACTCGACATGTTCCTAAAACAGGCATTGTAGACTTACTGTACATCTTCAAAGTACGGTCGGACTCAACAATGTTTGTACCTGGCGGCACAAACTTCTGAGGTAAAACATTACACGAAGCACCCGTGTCAATCTGCATTTGGACAGTTTCTCCTGCGATTTCCATGGTCGCGAAGATTTTCTTTCCGGGAAGGCTGTCTTCGTGGACCGTATGTACATTTCCTTCAGTCGTGTCAAAGGCTACGGAAAGCAATTCTTCTTCGGATGAATAATCCGGGTCTACCAAGTTAACACCGTTCCGTTGTAGGCTATTTCTACCGGGAGAACTCTTGCACATTTCTGCAAAATGGTTTGGCTTCTTGCAAGCACTGCAAATCTTTCCAAACGCGGGACATTTAGTGCGTTGCTTGAAGTGACTTTTTCCGCAGTGTTTACAGCACTTCAACATCTCTTTAGAATCAGGTATGGGCTGTTTTGGATTCTTGTTGGGTCTTTTTGGTGGCGCTTTCGATTTTTTTCGTTTCTCTAACGCATTGACATTTTCCACTGGCTTGTTTGAGCTTGGAGATTGTCCGCTGATTTCTTAAGGTGAGTAGTCGTGGCTTCTGTCGATCGGCAGATATCCAAACATTTAACTAGCGACAACTTCGGCTCTTGTAAAAGCTTTCGTCAAATGCTATTGTCGGCGATTCCACATACAAGACGATCGCGAATCATTTCATCCTTCAAGGTACCGAATTCACACGTGGCTGCCAAAGCTCGCAGTGCTGTCGCGTAAGCATCGATTAATTCGTGAGGCTCTTGTTTTCGGTTGTTGAACCTGTAGCGTTCATAAATGACATTCGTCTGGCCAATACAATGAGAGTTCCATAGATCTAAAACAACGTTGATGTCCTGTTTCTCATCTTCGGTACGAAATGGCAAACCGTTGTGTACTTCAAGCGCGTCCGCCCCAATGCATGTGATGAAAGTCGCTACGCGAAATCTGCTTTCTTTCTCAGTTAACTTCGTGACGGTTTCGTATGCGTCCCATACTTGTTTCCACTTCTTCCAGTTGTCCGAAAGCTTTCCTTTTAATTCCAGCCGTCCTGGTGGAGGTACATTCGACGTAAAAGTCGGTAAAGAAACTTGTGTTAAGCCAGAGGTCGAACCAGGGGTTTCTGTAGTCATTTCTCGATTTCCACGTTTGCAGGTCACTCTTAAAGGCTTTAACTGCAGTTCGAGGACGAAGATAGTTTAGAATCCCGCTTCTGACACCATGTTACGATTCCTATTTGTAATAACCACTCATAAAGGTAGTTGGAATCCAAGACTTTTAATAAGCGAAGTCATAACAGCTTCCACACTTACAAGTGAAGTCAATCTCTCGAGCACATGGATTTAAACGCACACGATTGGCTAACACAAGTCACGTGATATAAAGCGATTGCGTGACATAATAACTTTACAGAAGAGAAGGCCAAAACTGTGATAGATTTAGATTGTCAGTACAAAATTTTGGAAGAAGCGCGGAAACAACTTGAAAAGTTTAGCCTTAAGTTATCAAGTTGTAATCCATTTCCTGCACAGGTATAAAACGACAAAACTATCATTTTCTCTTGATTTCATTTTTTTCAGTTACTAAGAGAAACCTTGCAACACCTCACATTCAGTTTTGATAATTTCCTTTTTTATTCTTCCGCAAACAAAATTAATGAGAGTCATAAGCAAAATAAAAAGAGGGAAAATCTTTCACTGATATAGGGCTTTATGTATCACAATTTCTTGGCAGATGTTGAATATCCCGTTTATTGGCGTCCAGAGCCCACGGATCAAGACGGGCGAGGAAAGACGGTGTACCTCTTTCAGCTTGATCCTGCAGCAGATGCTCAGGAGCACAAAAAAGTCAGTGATCTGTTTCATAAATCGTGCCCAGACAACAAGATTATTAAGATAGAACGAGTCCAAAACCGTGCACTTTATGAGACGTATGCAATTAATAAGCAGAGGATGGAGAAAGCAGGAGGAGGCAACGAAATGTGTCTTTTTCATGGAACAAAGAGTGTTAAATGTGAGCTTATAAACCACAAGGGTTTTAACAGAGGTTTCTGCGGGGAAAACGGTAAGAATTGCCGGGTTTTCGTGTAGATGTAATGCACTGTGTGAATTATTTTATTTGCTGCATTACTGAATGGCATGTTGAAGATGGCTTTGATGCCATGGTCAGTTATTTTTTTGTACAAAAATCCATGCATTACCGTTATGTAGACCCGCGTTTAACACTTTGAATTTGCTCAGTACTTTAGTTATTTTTTTTATGCAATAAAACCTCCGTATCTGGTACGTCATTTCGCTCTGGGGATGCATATGGTGTACGCGTAAAGAGAACCTAAGCAGCAGGCAAGGTCTATATAGTCATTCGTAAAGCGAAATGACTTCGTTATTGCTACGGAATGAAAATGCAAGTGGGGGGGGGGGGGGGGGAGCAAGTGAAGACAACAATGATTCAGTGGTTAAATCGATAATAATCTGTGTATAGTATACAGGGAAGGCTAGATTCCATCCGTCAAAGAAATTTAAGCAGATGGTAAAAATTAGCGAGAGCAGTCACTGAACATGTATTGAAAACCCATTTTGTTTTTTAAAGCGGCCTGTTACGGAAATGGAGTCTATTTTGCTATGAAGTCCTCCTATTCAGCGAGACCTCTATATTCACCACCAGACGATAACGGGCACAGGTTCATGTACCTAGCAAGGGTCCTTGTTGGTGAGTATACAGAGGGAAGAAAAGGCCTGATCACGCCACCACCGAAGGATCTCAACAACGTTACCGACACTTACGATACTGTTGTTGATAAAATTTCTAATCCTTCAATTGTCGTCGTTTTTTACGACTGGCAGTGTTACCCGGAATATTTGATCACTTTTCAGTGAAGCGGACGTATGGGTCACATTTTTTTCCTGGTAGCCTGCACGGTAGTGAGCAAATATTGAAGATTGCGAGCTCTTAATTAGTTAAAAGACAAATTGGGCATGTCATGTCTGAGTGGGCAAACAAGTCTAGTTAACAGTCGCAAAACGTTTCAATTGGTCCGGTAGCCATGTTACTTTAAAAGTTTGTCTGCAGCAAGACGCTACCGAAAAAAATTGTTTGAACTGACAACAACACAGAAAAAGATTGTTTGTCCCTTTAGCAATTTCGGTGCATTTCCAAAAAAAAAATAATAATAAATACAAACGACTTTTGTAGTTAGCAAGACAAGTATAGGGTGACTATCAAATTAATGTCACGATAGTAACATTTTAAGTAACATTTTGGCAATTGCATTGCAGTCCTGTTTTCGGAAAAGATGTTCACAAGATGAGCTGGAACCTGATAGTAAATACTTCTTTGTGACACGTTTCACGTGCCCCTGCTATATGGGCGTGATATTTGATTTCCTGTTCCTTCGTAGGACGAAAAAAAAAAATTGAAAAAAAAAAAAAGAAAGTGCTAAGAAATTTGTACCGGCTTGATCTTATTGGAGAAAATTGGAATTCAACCCAAAATTTCAAGCAAGGAGGCCATTAGACCATTTCGGTTATCATAAACGTTGAGTAGAAACAGTTAGGGATTTTTTTTATGTAGAAATTCCTGCACAATGACAATTTGCAACAAAGAATTCAAAATTTACGGCAGTAAAACGGCACACTTGTACAACTTAGTTTAAATGTAATTTTGACCCGAGCATTCACTTTGTGCAGGGCCGAGTCCCCTGATTCTAACTTGATACTAAAATAGTCTGCCTTGCAGAGAATAGGTCAGCCATAAAAATACTAGAGAAAAGTGATAGCTTAGTTTCGTATGTAAAGAAGCTAGAACTTCCAATAGACAGAAACAAATTCAGCGACCATTTTTGAAAAGAAGGATATACCTGGGAAATTCACGTGTGTCACCACGGTATCCCACTCTTTTGCCCAAATATTATTATGGGAAAGCAGAAAGTGCATGGTAAAACAAAAACATTATTTTGACACGCTTGCCCCGTCAATATAAACATACAAGGATTGGGATTGATTAATGACTGGTCATAGCCCGCTTTGTAAGCTAAATTTAGTGTTTTAGTATATTGGATTGGGGAGAAGGTAATATGTTACAGATGTAACTATTTGACCTAGGTTTGCATAATGTTGATTATCGTATTTTCTCGTTAAAATGTCGGGAGCGTTTATTTTATAGTTGAGCTGTAGG
Source organism: Meandrina meandrites (assembly GCA_963693305.1). NCBI lineage: Eukaryota > Metazoa > Cnidaria > Anthozoa > Scleractinia > Meandrinidae > Meandrina > Meandrina meandrites. The sequence continues at coordinate 2,511,870 of OY855903.1, read as the reverse complement.
CGATATGGTTTGTTTGGAACAAGGATATTTTCACCTTTTTGGCTTACTTTAATCATGTACGGTTACCAGAGATGTTGGGGTGGAACTAGGGAATTTTTGAGCGACACTGTCTGCTTGAAGGTACGCTTTTTGCAATTGACTTTTTTCCAACTTCGAAGAAATGGATGGAAAAGACTTTAATCTTCTGCATAACGTACTTCTAATTGCGTACATCCTCCTAGAAGATCACCTGTTTATTTTGCTGCCTTAAAGATTTTTTTTTACCTGACCAGACATCTAATCGGTCGGATCCCGGTGTATAATCGAGAAAATAGGGTACTTGGTAATTTAGCATGTAGCCTGCGTAGCTGGCGGGATTTGGGGAGCGAGTGCGTATATGTTTGCGCGGGCGAAGCCCGCAACAGCGAGCGGCGAAGCCGCGAGTGAAAGTCCCTCGACTTCATCCTCAACAGTCCCCTCACGGCTTCCCCCCGCGAAAACAAAAGCATGCGGCCCCAGTATAATACGCAAGCACTCGCTTCCCAAATCCCGCCAGCTACGTAGGCTATTTAGCATGCAAAAGTTTATCTCAAACTTAATTTCAATTCATTAGACGAAAGTTTAGGTCCAATAAGTAGAAAAATCTTCATGTGTTAATTGAGTCTGAGGGGAGAGTATATAACGAGAGAAATTTGGGTACCTACCCAAAACAAAATTAGTGTTCCAATAAACTCTTGATATATAAGATACCGTAAAATCTGTAAATATTCCCCGCCCTCTCATCCCCTCCAAAAAGGAATGAGCAATAATTACGTTGCAAGTTGGGCAGACAAATTGTAAATCTGCCACTTCGTTTCCTCACAGCCTTGGGATAAACCGTAACGGTATTAATTATTACATTGCAGTTAATGTGGTATGGATGTATTTTCATTGGCCCAGTTTGCTTTATGTTTGTTTAAGGCGATTTCCATCCTGCGTAGGAACCATGTCAACGAGTAAATGTTTCATGGCTTGGAAATTCACATTATTCACATTCTGCGATTATTACAGGAGCTACGTCACGGGAATTTCGCAGAGTTTTGGTCTAAACTGTTCTAAAATTAGTGGTGGGTAACTAAACGCATAAAAACATTATCTCTGAAGGTCTAAAGGAAGATATGTCTTAATTTGCGGATAGAAATCACACTAAGGCTATAATTTTTCGAGTTACAATTCATTTCCATCCAAGCCATCCGCAACCAAAGACGCTTGTTAACAGTTTCAGTGCTCTGATAAAGCATTTGTTAATAAAAATGACCCATTATTTTTAGGTTTCCTACACCACAACTATAAATTTCGGCTCTTCAAGAATCTGTTAAAATCCGTGACAAAGCCCCTTTAAAACCTCAAAAGATGTCCCATGGCTTGTATAGAATTTACGGAATTTACAGTATCACATTAAATAGATCTTTAATTTAGTGAACGTTTATGAGAGGTGAGCCATCTCTTGGAAGATCCTGTTCGATACACGCGAAGACAGTCTTGAAAAGAGGGCTTTTGTGGGAAAATACCATTGAAAACGGCTAGATTTAAGCTGTTTACATTTGGTTTAAACCGTTAAAGAACATGCTTATAAATCATACCGTTAAGAAAATATTTTACTTGATCATGGCTCAAAGTGCTTTGAAAGGAAAGATGCGAAAATTTCTGCAAGCCGAAATTGAAACTTTTAGGTCATCGTGACAATCTAAAACATTAGGTGCGATATTTGGTGGTGTCATCCACCTTAGATCTTCGCCACAAATTTCGAACAGGAACATATCCTTTCGTCGAATGTCGAAACGAGAGTTGGTTTGCCTCTTACAGTCAGTAAAAAGCATGATATTGTTATTATTAAAGAAGTATAATCGATTGAGTGAACTTTGTAAGTCGTACCGAAGAAACGAATTGGCAAAGAGGCTTATCGTTGAAGGAAATCGTGATACTGATTGTAAACATGTTATGGCTACCAAGGACCATTAACATATTTGAGGTATATACAGGGTTCATTCGATTGAGAAAATCCAGATTTTGAAATCAGAATTTCGGACGCAAGATCCAAAAACGTAATTTTACTTACTTAGCGAAATCCTTCTCAATTAAAAAGTCCAAACAAAAATAGCAAAGTAAAGCACTGAAAAATGCGTTTGATTGTGAAATCGAAATAAAGCTGACGTTTAGTTCCAAACAAAAAATTAAAAAATAGCGGTCTGGTTCAAAATACGCAGAATTAAGTCATTTCTGAAGCACGTGCATATTTTTAAACCTTTTTTTCGCTAATATAAACAAAAGTTGTTTGCCATCACGATTTGCCAAATGTCACCATTGGATAGCGCGCGGACTTAAAGGAGCAAAGACCGCTGTTCATGAAGACGGATTTTCAAGCGCTAAAACAACCAATCCACAAAATGTAATGTTTGATTTCTTAATATTGAAATCCACCAAGGAGAAAAATTTCGGTGTGTCAAAATCCATTTTTTGGATTTCGTGTTTTATTGAGAAATTCGAAATCCGGATTTCCCAATCGAATGCAGCCATAGACAGCATAATATGTAGAGTATTAAAACAACATGGTCTCATGAAGCCGTCAATGAATGTCAGAAACATTCATTTTGTTCTACACCTTTTGCTGTTGAGATGTTGTGGCTGCCTATATGGTACATGGTTCCTTACAGTTAAGTTCACATTTAGATACAACCTAGTTAGTTTTAACAGATATGTATTAAGGTCTTTATTATTAAAAGTAGATGAGTTGTATGGTATTCTTTGTACAAGTAGTTCCTCGAAACAATATAGTCCTCAATTATTTTCCCTCCAAAGATCATTCACAAAAAAGAAAAAAACGAATCAGTTATACACGACAAGTCTTGAACTTCCTCTATCTGATACATTCCTTTTTTTCCCCTTATGTTTACGGCCTGTTACTCTCGAGCTCTGAATGAGCTCAGAGGATCCCTTTTGCTGCAAGAATTGTAGCCTGCGTAGCTTGGCGGTTTTATGGGGGCGAAACGCGCGCAAACAAGCGGCGAAGCCGCGAGAGAAAAACCGCCTGCCCGGATCGGCTGCTTACCGATAGAAATCGATAAAAATTTGACAGTGAGAAATGCATGGGGTACCGACCTCAGAAATTGCTATTTCGTGCGACGGTATTCCCATGGCATTTGCGATATTGACTTCCCCTGGATCAAGGCAACTCTCAAGTCAGATTATTTGTTGTTGTTGAGATCTAACTCGGGAATTGATACCACTGCTGGGCATCATTTAAAGGGTTGACCTATAGACTTGCCCCAAGTCGCTTGTTTTTTTTGTTTTTTGTTTTTTTTTTCTTTGGGTTGATAAAGTTGCTTCAGTAAGATCGCTTTGAATCCGTATCCCTATCTCTCCGTATTTAGCGGTCTCCTGCGCATCAAACGAGCGACTTGCAGCAAGTCTAGGGTTGACCGCATATGCTTTACAGTATGTACAGTATGTATTTGTCAATCTCGAATGCTTTTCCAGTTGCCGTTTTGGAATAGTCGGGACTTGGGAGATCGAACATAAGGGCAGCTTGCTCAAAATACAAAAAGCAGACAAGCAGTAAAGTACTTTCCGTAAATATGTTTTTGAATGCTTGTCATTTTAGTTTTGTTTCTGGGTAACCGACCTCGGTTAGAAAAACCGACCGACACTATCGGCCGATATGTCGACCAAGTATCGGCCGACGGGTGCCTGTAAGTACTGATGATCCTGTTCACCTTAAAGCCTGTCAACTTAAATACATTACAATATAGTCGTTCCATCCATCGACGCCTGATCTCTCGTAGAAAGAGCTATTACTTCTATTATTCTACGGTTTTCGACGCCATCTTGATGGGCAGGCAACGCAGTTAGAAATTACAGTTTGTATGTGAATCCGATGGCAAATTTTTTTTTCAAAAATTTAATTCTGGACACCTTATGAATCGTAAAGTAAACTTACTAGGCAAAAGTTTATATTTACTAAGATTGAAGAATCTAGCTGGGCTAGAAAGTGTTCAGTGACGAATTTAATTTTACATACATTTGCGGAAAGATACAGACAAATGGATGGAAGAATTAAAAACGTAAGGCCTATTCTCACTGGGGGCAAACACACACAAAAGCCGAAATTATCCACTATGCGCTACCTCACATTCCCAGCGTGACCCAGGGGACTGCGCGGCATTCCCACAGACCTCGCCGTTCGCGCGAAAATTTTCTAGTCGATAGATTTTTCTAAAATTTTTACTGAGGACGGATAATGAGTTACTTGTATCAGAAATACAAAAAAAAGTGGGGGTCACCGACTTCGTTTCAGAGATAAAGTCTGTAGAAAACTACCCTGATTTTGAAAAATTGGCGCACGTAATTTCGCACGGCTTTCAAGGTTTGTAGTTTAAATTATCGATGATGAGAAAACGGAGGCAAACGATCTTGGTGATATTTTGAAGAAGTGCGTCTGTTGCGTAAGTAATTTTAAGTGTTGCCATCTTTTATGCAAAACTTAGCCCTGGAAGAAGCATTTGAACCCGTCGTACGACAAAACGAAAAGATCAAAAAGCGCAATTCGAACGTGCGTGGGGCAAAAAAAATCAACCTTTTAATCGATAGATTTTTTTCATTTTCTCACAAAACGTAGATAATCGTTAACAAAAGTGATCTGTTAAGAAAAAAGTAGGGGTCACCGACCATTTAAGCTAGCAAACTGCAAGCGAAGTTATCGCAATGGCTACTCACCCTATATGTGGTTAGAAAGTTTCCTCAGCGCGCGCGCTCGATGCATGACGTGGCGTAGCGTTGCGACAGGAATTACGTGCGCAGTCAACCTCGTTCCCAGGGTCCTCTCTATATCTCTAGAGAAAGGACCCTGGTTGCGGCTGGTCACGTGATCTGCTAGATTTTAGCAGATTCCAAAGAAATGATTTCAGGGAGGGGTGGGAAAGGTAAAAATTGTCTTAACATAGCTGAAGTACTGAGCCCGGTAGGAAGTGGAAATTGTAACATTAAAATGACATCGCTTGGAGTGCGGTAAAACCTTTGTGTTTTCGGTGAGTCTTTTAACGAGAATGTCGACTCGGAATTTTCAAGCGACTCCAAAAAAGAATTCTGAGGTATCTGTCCCGGGAACTCCAAAAAAGATTTTTAAAGCATCAGTCCCAGCAGATTTTAGTACATTGCAGGCTGTGCAAAGCAGTTGGGGACAGGACATGGTCAGAAACCTTTTTTCACGGGCAAATCGACCACTGCTGGCTGCCGCATCGATGCCGCAGAAGATATCTTTGTCGGGTCAAACTTTGATACAAGATAAATATATAGATTTATTCCGAGAAAAAAATGTGAAATTTCGTCGGAGTGGCACTTTAAGATAAATATATAGATTGTTTAATCATTTGCTTGAGTTTACAATGTTTCTTAACAAGTGGCCACAGTTTTTATAAGCGTATACGGTTGCCCATATAGGTGCAAGATAAATTTAAAACTTAATATCTTACGGCAGAATAAATTTGCTCACAAGAAAATGAATTATCTCCAGGCACAACAAAATATACTCACGGCAATAGAAGTTTCTTTTTGACACATACCTTACTTTTCTGGCCTGTACTGAACTGGCTCTCATTAATAAAACTTTTCTCGGTTAATATCTTGCCGTGTGCTTGATGAAGGCGAAGAAATTTGTTTTGATTTTACTTCAAAACAGACAGGCGTAAGTTAATTTTAGTCAAGTCTTTCTGTTTGCTGTCGCTTCGAAAAACTACACCTGTATAAACTGTAGGAGTTTCTTTTAAGAAAATTCACGGCTTAAACGGAAGCCAGAATAGTACGGTGGCCCACAACTCTAACAGCAACAGCGAATCTCGCCGCAAAACAAAATAAACACACTACACACAAAATCAACTCACAGCAAAATAAAAACAAAACTTATGGAAAAACAGACTCTCCTCGCGGCTAAAACGCGGCTAAAAAAATCAGTGAACTTATACCACAACAAAGAAACTCACGGCAAAGCAAACACAAGTCACGGCAAAACCAAACGAACACACGGCACAACAACGAAACTCACAGCAAAATAAACTCAACTCTCGGCAAATGACAAACTCAAGTCAAGACAAAACAATGTCAACTCGCTGCCAAGCAAAATGAACACAACAAAGATTGAAAGAAACTCACAGCAAAACAAACTGAGGTCACGGAAAAACGAAACGAACTCCTTGCACAATAACAATACGCACGGCAAAAAAACTCAACTCAAGGTAAAACAAACTTATTGACCTGCTATCCCTCTCGGACAACATTCGAGGCAAAACCTGGAAGAACAAGGATTTCCCGTACCCTGTTGAAAGCACTGACACCAAGATAGTATGTGTTGTACTATCGACAAAATTTTGTCGAGGAGCAGCCCTCCCTGCGGTTTTGGTTTGTCACCCAGATCACGTGACCAGCCGCAACCAGTGTCCTTTCTCTAGAGAATTAGAGAGGACCCTGGGAACGAGGTTGGTGCGCAGTAAGGATGCGCATAAACAATTAGCGCGAACGTCCTTAAGAGCAGTCTGCTTTATAATTCAGTCAATTTCAGTAAAGTTTAGGTCTCGGTACCCTTGCTTGGAGATTTCGTTTTCTCCAATTTCCCTTCCATCGCTGCGCCCATTACGGCTCAAGTTCCTGCTGCTTTATTGGGAGCCGATGTCCACGGAGCAGTCAGAACCAGATGAACAACAGGCCGCTTATCCCGCCGTTCTACGACTTTCTACCGGCCGCTTTACCCGTCGTTCTACGATTTTCAACTGGCCGCTTTACCCGTCGTTTATAACCAGTAGTTTCCACGTGTTGTTCAGACAACCGGTCAAGCCGTTGTTCACCCAGCCGGTTGAACAGTTAGTAGGTTTTCTCTATATTTATTTTGTTACGCGCCGGCTTGTCTTTTTTAGCTACAGGCTGCGGGGTTTGCCGAAAATATGTTCAGTTTGTGCTACACGTGCCCTCCCTTTATAGGTTTTAGTTACTAGTGTTCTCGCCAAAATTTTGGGGACTTTAAGATTGTCGGCTACGGTTGACTACGACGGTCGGATGCGTATTTGGTAGACTGGGTCGAGTGCAGTAAAAGGGCGCGAAAATTTGACGCTTGTTCTCATTTAAGTTTTCACAGGTGACGGAAGACGGTCGGTTCACTATATTAAGTCCAAAAGTTCGACAAAAGTTAAAAAAGCAAGACTGAAACAACATTTAGAGAGGAAGATGTCTTTCCAAGCCGACAATTTTAAAGTCCCTTTTGTTCTTAGGAATGCACAGTGATGTAGGAAGACACCGTGGTGTTTCGTTCTGCTATAGTTTACTACGCCTTGTCGTTTTTTACTTTGTTTATTCACGTATTTCTATTTTATGCAAATTATTTTTTCTCAAGTTCGTATCACTTTCTGCACGTGGCAAGGGTCTTTTCTAGGACTTTCAGTTTTCATATCAGTTTTATCTTTGTTGTGTAGTTTGGGTGCCCTTGTTTTAGTTTTGCCAGGAGTTTTGCATGCGACTGGGGTGTCCTCGCTTACATATTGGCTTTCAGTTTTTACTAAGCCACTGGGGCGACCTTGCTTGGAGTTTGTTTACAGTTTGTTTTTAGCTACTGGGGTGACCTCGCTTGAATTTTGTTTTCAATCACGGTATTTAGCGACTGGGGTGACCTCGCTTGAATTTTTTGCTTTAAGCGACTGGGGCGACCTCGCTTGAATTTTGTTTTCAATTCACGGTATAAAGCGACTGGGGTGACCTCGCTTGAATTTTGTTTGAAGCGGCTGGGGTGACCTCGCTTGTTTTAGTTTGTTTGTGGCGACTGGGGTGACCTCGCCTGTTTAATTTGTTCTGAATTCTGTATATAACTTAATTATGATTTATTCACTTAACTTGTTTAATTCGCATACTTTTGTTAATCACATTTTATTTCCTTTATTCTATTGTTTTTATTAATTAATGTGACTTGTCTTTTTTTTCTTTTTTAACGTGTCAGTGACCAACACGATAGCATATGCTTCTTTGGTCACTGAGCACATTTTGTTTTGGCTTTACTATTATTATATTTTCCTTATTTTAATTAATGAATTTTCTGTAAATAGTGTGTGATAGTAAAATATGTCTGTAAATAGTGTGAAATAATAAAAATCTGAAATCTGAAATCTGAAGCGACTGGGATGACCTCGCTTGTTTTAGTTTGTTTGTGGCGACTGGGGTGACCTCGCTTGTTTCAGTTTGTTTGTGGCGACTGGGGTGACCTCGCCTGTTTAATTTGTTTGGAGCGACTGGGGTGACCTCGCTTGTTTCAGTTTGTTTGTGGCGACTGGGGTGACCTCGCCTGTTTAATTTGTTTGGAGCGACTGGGGTGACCTCGCTCGTTTAGTTTGTTTGAAGCGACTGGGGTGACCTCGCTTGTTTAGTTTGTTTTAAGCGACTGGGGTGACCTCGCTTGTTTAGTTTGTTTGAAGCGACTGGGGTGACCTCGCTTGTTTAGTTTGTTTTAAGCGTCTGGGGTGACCTCGCTTGTTTAGTTTGTTTGAAGCGACTGAGGTGACCTCGCTTGAATTTTGTTTTCAGTTTGTATGAAGCGACTGGGTTGATCTCGCTTAATTTTTGTTTTCAGTTTGTATGTAGCGTCTGGGCTGACCTCGCTTGAATTTTGTTTTCAGGTTGTATGAAGCGACTCTGGTGACCTCGACTGGGGTGTTTGTTTCTAGTTTGTATTAAGCCTCGCTTGGAGTTCGCTTTTTAGTTAAGGATGTTTAGGTATTCCTTATAGTCACGTTTTTGTCCTTTTCGTGTCCCGTTCTCCTAGTCCGCCTCGATGGGGTTATCTAAAACCCTTCATTGCTCTGTCTCTGGACGGGGTATTTCGGGGCTGCTTCGCTCGGGCGTTCACCTCTCGTTAGTCCACAGGCAGACAAGGCTCTGTGTTTGAGACCGTGTGACGTAAACGTCACGGTACGCGCTATTTGATCTCATACATTCACTGTAATTTGTAACGACTGACCTCGGCTTGATCCAACTGATCGCGAGAAATGCTCCATAAAATACTGGATTTTGCATCTTTTAATCCCAAATTGTGATCTACTGTAAGCCAGATAAATAAAGTTCACTTATCTTTTTTCTTTTGCGAGGTATTTTGCGATTTTATGTTTTTTTTTGGTCGTTAATTCCTCGCTAGCCGTCACCGACCCCAAACAAAAGTAAGAGAAAGAGACAAGGCAAGCAACTTCGACGGCCCGCCGAGACCGACAGCCTCCAGAATTTGTCCATTTTCTCCCACTTCCACGCGTCGCTCGCCATCCAGCCTCGGGCAAATAAAAGGTGGATAATTTTCAAAGGTCTTTGCCAAAAATCGTTCCAATTGCTTGGTTTTAACGTGCTTAAAAGCCGCCGCGAATTTTCAAGTTCACTGCGAAATCACCATCGTCAAAGGATATGGGCCAAAACGGTCGATCATAACGCCGATATCAAATTCGAATTAATCAAAACCAAGGTCAGATTACGCAAGCTAGTGACAAAATTAACCTTTGCCACATCCCCCAGCGCACGGCGCGTCCGTTCAATAATAATTCCTCTTGTATATTGCTTAACTAGGATGGCACGAAAGTACAATGTTTTCAAAGATTCTGTAACAACCCTGGCCAAAATCATTTCCAGTTACTATATGGGAGAGGGGTTTTCGTCGGACACGCCGTGCACTGGGGGATGTGGCAAAGGTTAAATTTGTCTGCCTGTGGTTAGTCACCATTTGTTTTTTGGAATACTTTTTGTTTTGTTCGTCCTAGTTTCTATGTTCCATTTGTTATCTTATGTTCTCTCTCTTCCCCTCCCTATAACCGTAGAAAGGAGGTATCTTATTTTGTTTCAGAATTGGTAGTCCTCAGAACCGATTGTCTTTATTGGTAAATCGTAAAGGTGATTCGCCCGAGTGTTGCGGCCCCGTTACCTCCGCCCGAGGTGGCGTCTTAACTGATTGTTTTGGCGTCCGCGCGTGACCTGATATTCAGGGATCCTTACGGTAAATTTGCGGTAGGAAAGATTCATAACAATGTCCTTGGCGGTTGGGAAGAAATCATTCTAGGACAGCACTATCGAGACGAAATCTTTTCAGACGCAGTGTTCAAGGACTAATAGCGAGAAAACAACTTCTAGCCCTTGTCCTACATGGTTAGCCGCTGGCACTGTGACTCACCGATATTTTCTACATGTTGAGTTATTTACTGCATATACGCTATCTTATTCAGTTCTTAGGTAATTTATGTTAACGTCTCTCCGCCATCATGCTAATATCATTAGTAAACACGCTAAAAGCAGGATAGACACATTCACGAGTAACCTTAAAATGAGTAGCTTATAAAACTACCTGCAAACGACTACAGATCAGAAAAAGTTCTTTAAAGAGCGGGGTGAATAGGGGTACGTAAATCCGCCGATCCGTCCAAATCCGTCAATTCGCCACTGTTTTTCGTTAAAATCCGAACCCGCATTACTTGAAAGTTTGAGTGGTATAGTGTTACTGCAAGACCTTGCGACAAACGGTATATGTTGTTTTTATGCCAATCTTTTAACAAGTTTCGTTTTATCTCTTGTGCGACAATTCCGCCAACATACCGACAAGACCGACTAATGTCATCCGAACTTCGTTTTAGTATCTACCATCCGAGCTTCCTGGCATAAGGAGTCCAGAATCCGGGCCAAAATTCTCGGCTAATCCGCGATCCGCTTGTTTTCGAAATCCGCGAATCCGCTCAATGTATTGCAAAAATCCGCAATCCGTGGGCTTTTTAAGGCAAAATCCGTCGATCTGCGAACCTATTCACCCCCCACCCCCCCCCCCCCCCCCTCTTTAAAAAATATACAAATAATGCAAGTAATAGATTTACTTTGACTGGTATTCCTGAAAACAAAAAAGTGTTTCAACAAGGTTTGCACTGTATGCACTGTAGTTATGTATTTTTATTATTATGACCATTGCGCCATTTTACGATATTAGGTAACGTAAGAGCGCGCAAAATATGGCATGTTATTACATTTGCAGAACCGGCAAAACTACGGACAGAAAGCGGAACAACAAAATGACCGGAGTAAAACGACCCAAACTTTGATTAATAACGGTGGAATAGTAACTCTGAGCCGTATAGCAGGATAGCAAGTACACAGCTCTGGTACAGCTTTAGCTTGGTCTTAATGATATACTGCCGGGACCTTCAAACATCACTGAGCATCCCAAAGATATTTCTGGCTTTGCGGAGACTTAAGTGCACTCGTGGGTAGATCTTCTCCATTCGCCTGCACCGGTGAGGGGTTTGGGATGTTGAGTGTCATCACCTCTGACTTCTGGCTGATCTTCAGGACCTTCAGGCCTATCTGCTGGGTATATGAGCTGAGACGAAATCTATTCTCCTAAATGCGTTGGTGGGTGTGAGAGACAAGGGCAAGGTCATCAGCAAAGTCCAGATCTTCAAGGGTTGTAAAAGGGGGCCATCGTATGCCTCAACTTATCTTCCATTGTTCGTCGTAACACCCAATCAATGACGATGTTGAACAGGAGAGCCGACATCACACAACCTTGCCTAACTCCAGTTTTCACTTTCAAACAGTGGTCGCTGTTTCCAACTTTGCATGTAAAATTATTGTAACATAACTGTTGTTTGTAGAGGCATAACACGGTATGATAGTCGCATTGATCTGCTTCCCTCTCAGCCTGATCTTGATAAGTCTGCTGATGACAGGTTTCCACTCCAACAAGGATTTCCTTGTACCCTTCTTGAGGATGATGGCTACCACCTCTTGGTGTTGATGGTCATCTCTTCCTGAGTATAGCACTGCCTCGCCTGTACTGGTTCTGAGTCTTCCTGATCTTGTTTGTCTACTCGCACTGATTCCAAGGATGCGGGGATTGCAGCGTCACATGATGTTTCTTGAGCTAGCTTGCCAGTGTCGTACATTGTCCTCACCTTCCAGAAACCTATCCACGTCTTGGATTTGGTGCACAGAACTTCCATCTTCCTGTCAGCGGTTTCTAACCGTTTTTCACCACTGACATTCATCTGCGTATCTTCTAATGACTCTGAAAGGCCGTTACATCCAGTTGTTTCGATTCCTTCTGTTGCTGTTTCCGTAACAAAATCCTTTTCTGGGACTGGATTGTTAGTCCAGTGCCCAACTCCCAACCTGGGGGGCCAGTGGATCACTTTTTGTCTGACTTCTACCCTCCTCTAGGCTTGTTATTGCTTTAAGGCTACCGTATTCCTTCAGATCGACATTTTTTTTCCCGAAATCGGATTTTTAGATCCAAGTAATAGTCCAAGTGTGATCTTTCATTTAAGGTGGCCCGCGGCTATTTCTGGGAACGGAGGTGCTCTTTTCTAAATCGAGTTTTCGGCATGTAAACGTTAACCGATTTCTCTAATTTTTGGCAATCGAAATAACAAATGTTTAAATTTTATAAAGTTTGAACTTTAGGGCGAACAAAATAAACGAACACGAGGTATTAGCGTTTTTAAAAAAATCAATTTATGAAAAAAACGCGAATATTTTCCAAACGCGACGATAAATTTTTTTCTAATTAATGTCAACTAGTTCAAATTATCCAAGTTTTAATGTGAGCAAGTTTCAACGAAATCGGCTGGGTAGAAATTGCTGCACAGTTGACTGTTGAATTTTTGCTTAAAAATATTATTCTTGTGTATAATTGGGAGCTGTTACAACAAAGTTTAAGTAATGCTCAGATCCAATGGATTATTTGAAAGCTTAATGCCAGCTAAAACGTTGCTGAAAAGTATGGAAAGATCGGAAACTCCCAGCAAAAGTTGTAGACAAATGAAGCAGAAGAAGTTTACGGTGCGTAAATTGTGAATTTAAAAATATCCATTTTTTTAGAATTAAAAAAAATCTACCGATTTTTTTTCTTTTATTTTTAAGTATGAGAAAATACAGCATATGTGCAAACGACTTTATCTACTTCCGTCTGTCTAGTCTCGATGAAACTCGTCGAATGTGGCTCGCCAAGATAGTTACTTCTCGTCTTCCATTTTGGAGCGCTTTGAAAATGCTCTTGTTACAGTAAATTATTCAAACTTGCCGCATTCTCAAGATTATTTAGCACCTGGAAATAAACATGCCACGGATAAAATTGCGGCTGAGCTTTGTATTCATGCATTTTATTTAGCAATGAATGGGGCATGTGGCGTGGTATGTTCAATTCCAGGTGCTAAATAATCTTGAGAATGCCGCAAGTTTGAATAATTTACTGTTACGCGAGGGTTTCCAAAGCGCTTCAAAATGGAAGACGCGAACTAGCAATCTTGGCAAACAAGATATTTTTTTAAGCGCTGTTTTTTGAAATCAATGTCCAAAGGAATTTGCTCCTTCTACGTCAAATTTGGTAAGCAGCTTGTTTATCATGTTAATAACAAAAAATTGTCGGCGATTTTTTTTACTGGAGCGATTTTTGTACGATCACTCCCCTGTGGTATAGCCCTATTTGCTAAAAGTCTTAAATCTTTTTATTACAATTGAACATGACAAAATTAATAAACGCCGACACGTGTTTTTAGCGCTTGGGGTCCGGAAACCAAAGAACAAATCAAATTAATATTAGCGAAATACTAAATTCGCTTTGACTTGTAACCTTCAAAAGGCGACTCAGGCGCTCGTGTTACGAAGTTCCTAAAAGATTGACAATTCATTCTACTACAAAATGGTTTTTATAGATTGAAAGCCAGCTCAATAAGCTATAATTTGTTATAGGGTTTTAGCTATCTACCATTTATTTGGACTGCGCTATATCGTTTAGACGCGAGACACCCCCAAAGGTAAACGGTAACCTTAAAGGGTTTTTTGCATGGTTTATTATTGTTTTTTTTTTTAACCGCGTAATAAAGGCCGTCGTTAATGTACAATGATCATTTGTCAAGCATTTTGGAAACGTTTTAATGCTACCATAATAGCCGGAGAGGCTTTGATGACTTTTGTGGAACTGCATTTTTGCTTTAGCCTGAATTCGTTGAAAACACCGTGCACTTCTTTACACACGGGGCGTCTGTTGTTGTGCTTTAAGGCGGTTTCCAAGTTCGTTCAACTGGTTACGGTATCAAGGCAAATGCCGCGTTCGGTGTAAGAGCCTGCTCCGCTGAGAAGCAAAATCTGTGAAGTCAAGAAAATAATTTCCCTCACAGATTTTTACTACCTTATTACATGAAATTTTCGCGACACGTTAATTTCGCGATTTTGAGGTTCGCATATTTCGCGACACCTTAATTTCGCGATTTTGCGAAAATTTTGCATTTGACTCACTTTAATTTCGCGTTTTTGAGTGAGGCACACTCTATTTCTTTGTCAATGATATTTAACATGTCCCTGAATTTGATCAAACAACTTAATCAACAATGTCCCAGTAAACAGAGAAGCAATTAGTGAAACTGCACTACAAGGAGCCAGTGACTAGACAGTTTGAGGATTTACAAATGAAGTGCCACCTGGAGTAGTTCAAAATGATTGTTGTAAACGTGTGTAATGGTAATAAAGTCGCTTTTTTTAATTGTTGACATAATGTGAGACACTTAATTTTCGCTTCATGTTAATTTCACTACATTTAATTTTCGCGTCACTTAAATTTCGCGATTTTTTTTAAATCGCGAAATTCGCGAAATTAACGTGTCGCGAAAATTTCATGTAGCTCAATAGGGATCATTCTTTGCTTACTAGTTTTTAGCTAGTGTTTAAGAAAAAATAAAGGAAAGAGAAACTAAATAAAGTTTTGTTTTGTTAAAATAACAGTCGATTGTGTTTTACAGTCGATTGATAAGTCAGGCAACGATAGTTCAAAGTGTGGATAACAAAATCCACCGGAAAAGCTATGTAGGTAAGTGGCGCTGTGAAGGGTATGGTTTTCAAGCAGTTTAGTCTGGAATAGGGTAGAGAAATCTAGAGTAGGGTAGCACTGGCTGGGAAACTGATCAGTGTATGAAGAAAGTCCAGAATAGAAATAGAAACTAGGAAGAGAAAGAAGCTTCCCAAACGTAAAAAAAAAGTCAGCGCGACGACGTTGTTGCAGGCCTGTAGGGTGGGGGGGGGGGGGGGGGGGGGGGTTCGAGGGGTTCGAACGAACCCCCTAAAATTTTTGAAGTCGGCATTTTTGGGAGGTTGGAAACATAAAAAATGTACACAAAACAATCAAAAGACTGTGACCGGTCGATTACACGGACGACTACCTTCCTTGCCAGGATTATCGGAGAAAGCCGCAACATTTTGGCACAATAATGCGAAGTTCTAATCTTTTGGATTGGTTAATTGATGTTCGTCTTGCTTTCCATCCTTGTCGTGGCGCCCACGGCAATCAGTATTAGGACCTATTAGCGTTAGTTGGCTGGATAAGCAAGCATGCGCATTTCTCAGAAATTTCTGAAAATTATAGAATTACAGAATTACCCCCGGGAACAAACAGATATTCTGTACTTGCTAAGACATGGAACATGTTCAGTAGTTGTTTCTAAAATACATAATTGTATAACATGTCAGATAATTCATCATTCTTTCAATTTCTTGTTCACTCAACCACCCTGCATGTAATTTAATGGTTTGTGTTTTGAAAACTGTCTAATTGCACACACTCATTTCTGAACATTTCAGAATTTTTTTAGAATGACAATTACTTTCCGAAGAGCTAATATTCAAGGAAAATGCATGCCACCTCAGAAATGACATCTAAATCCAGGAAATGGCACTTGAGAGAACAGAAATTTGCCAAATTTCCTGGGCGGGGGGGGGGGGGGGGAGGGCACGCCCCCAGACCCCGCTAGAGGCTTGCGCCTTCAGCGCTCGTGTTAGCGCCTCCGGCGCTAAAAATACCTCCCAGCAAATAAAAGAACCCCCCCAAAAAGAATCCACCCTACGGGCCTGTGTTGACAGAAGGCACCCATTTAAAGCACTGATAGTGATACAGTTCTAAAAAGAGCAAGTCTGCATGGTATAGGGTAGAGATTTTCGATGGCTATTCTAGTATAGGGTTGGAAAATCAGCTAAACGTGGTTTGGTGTAGGGTAAGGGTTTTAGAGTCCCAGCGTCATACCCCACCCAAAAATAACAGAGTATTCCCCACCCGGTAGCCGGTGAATTACCCGGTGGATAGGGTTATCCACCCTTTGAACAACAGGGCCCTGGACCGTTGAAACTGATTAATATATCAGTTTTGCCGTGATGTTTTTGGCTGTAGGACGCTTGTAAAGCTCGTCAACAGTGCTTAGTGTGCTGCAGTAAGTTTTTTGATCTGTGGTCAAATTAAGTCCGCGTTCTGTCTCTGGTGTTATACGCACGCATTCAATGTTGAGTCAATTAATAAACCAGGGCAAAAGTGATTGTAGTACATAACAAAGACCCACGTATTAAGAGCAAGTCTGCATGGTATAGGGTAGGGACCCTTACCCTAAGGCTATACTTGTGACTAACAATAACCTGTAGGCTAAAATATGGGCATGCAAACCCCCTTTAAATAAGAACTTGTAGGGTCTAAAACATATTTGGAAAATCAGAAAAAATAAATTCATGATACGTAGCTGTACTGCCTACTATATTTATATCTGTCACTGTTTTTTTTTGTTAGCAGTCGTACAAGTGTTTGTAGACTAAATCGAGCTAAAGGAAAAACTTCTATGGTGGATTTTCTCCGCCGTGCAAAATAATTTTATTTATTGTCATCTATGCCTTTATGGGAAAAATAGAAGCCACGAAAGTGTCTCGGCTTGTGTGGCTTCATAGCTCAATTGGAAGAGCAAATGCAACGATGAGGTCACGGATTTGAATCCCATTGAAGCCCTACAATTTAGTAGGAAGCACTAAGGGTTGACAGGCCTTACAGAAAACAAAGGTCTTGGGGCGAGGCGAGTTTAGCTGTGGAAATTTAAAAGACTATGTATGTCAGTTGCAGAAAGCATGCCTAGAGCCAGATTGGAAGAGGGGAAAAGATCTGAGCTTAGTCACCTCAACCCAATTAACAGCCCGTTTTGTTTTTAAGCTCCACGGGTACTTTGACCAATTAACTGGAAAGTCGACTGAAGTTTCACTTCCTCTCTCGAGGCTTGTTTAATATCCAAAGAACTTCAGCCAAAAATGATTTTTTTTGTGGCTCGATTTAGGACCGTTTTATAATTCTCCAGCTGTAAGCCTTTCTTTTACTATTTCCAAATTTTGGATGAGTTATTTCTTTGAAGGAAAGGGCTTGTGGGGATTTCGCTACAATGAAAGCCGAGCTTGGCTCTCGCCCTATATTCAGTGATGTCCGCAAACTTTTAAATCACATGTTGTGCTGGCTTTTGCAATGTACTTTACACAATTTGTAATTTTATTACTTTCAATACTGAGTCCTGTGCATGAGTCAAGATTGACAAGGTGAGAACTCATTGAGCAACAACAGTTTTTTAATACATGTATACATGTATACTTCAACTTAAACGATACAAACATTATTAGTAAAATTAACAAAGGATCGATCGATCGACTCTCTGAGTTATTCAGCTAGAATATAAATTATACAAATGTTCTCTTATCCACTTGGTCAAAATGTCAAACTGAATTCAAGATGGCAGTAACACTACACGCAGTTACATCGTTACACTGTTCGGGCAAAATCCTTGAGATGTTATAGAGATAATTTTGAGACATATTCCTGTCCACCCTTTGCCCAATTCGATTTTATGAAACTGTGAGTGCTTATTATACGCAATCATTCACCACTGGACTGGCGGAGAATGAAAATCAAGTGTGATAAGCTGTCACAAGTAGACCGAGTTATTTACTGTATATCTGTTAACTCATTGATACGTTATATCTACATCTTGAACGGTGTGTACTTTCGTTAATAAGTACACATCAGTTGTGCTCTAAATAAGCATAGAATAGACATATCCATCAGTAAACTTTAAAATAGCTTGCAAAACTTGTCTATCTAGAAACAACTACAAATATACAACTACATGCGCTTTTGTTTTTGTTGTTTTGTTTTTTTTTTTGAACAGACACCACAAGGTTTCCAGACCACTGCATTAATTAATCTTGTCTCGTCATGCTCTAATTATAACAGCGTAAAGGTCAATTGTGAAGCCTAGAAAAAAGATAAAAGAATAAGCCCTGTGCTTACCCCCTAATTATCTCACCTTTCGTAATAATTTATATAAGTAGTCATGTAACAGTGGATTGCACCATTTCACGCGAGCGTGTTTTATGTGACGCACGAAATTGGTCTCGTTTACAGCGTTTACTTGAGAAAGAGACTTCCGCGAATACGTTTGGCTTATGGCCCATTTATTGGTTTAGAAAGGCCAGTACACTTTAAGCATAAAACAAGGAACGTTTTTAAATAACAACACAATCTGCAGCATGCCCTGATCAATAGTATTACACGCACTGAATACTTCACCCGCTAGAAAGCCTCCGAGATTCAACCCAAAAGATTCCATAGAAGATGTTGACGACTAAGCTTTACACAGATCCGCCTTGAACTCTTGAGCGATGTGCGACGCAGCGTAGGACTGAGTCGAGAGCGTTTCATTGCAGCAAAGTTCAAAGCATTTTTTTTCCCTTTTTTTAATAAATTTATGATAACAAAACAATTACATACACAAAAGCAAAAACTAAATGACAAAATGACAGCCGCGCAAATGCAAAGTTCAAAACATGGCAAAAAATAATTCAACAGTGCGTTCACAGAATCAAACTTTTCTACCTTCTTACAGCCTATCGTTATTCATTTCCAAAATAATTTTTCGGAATCCTCTTACTGTTTTTGCGTAGCAATCACTTTTCTCCACCAGCCTTTGAATCTCACTTGCCGCCATGTTTTGAGCTTTGCTACAGTGAAACGCTCTCGACCCTGTCCTACTCTGCATCACACATCGCTCAAGAGCTCAAGAGCTCAAGGCGCGTTTCGTCGCCCTTCCTTTTTCAGCGTCCCGATCCGACAGATTGCACGGATCTCTGTACATGTCTGTAGAACTAAGTCATTATCATAGAATTTTTCAAGTCGAATCGTAGACCTCTTGATCAAGGGCGAAGATAGCACTCTGTTGGATTAGGTTAAAATAACGCTACAACTTTAAATTAATGATCTTCCATTTCTACTAAGCACAGAAATAACAGTAACTTTGATGCATTTTAGCCTGTAGGGAAAGTCCGATTGCTTTCAATCAGCAGATTCCTTTGGCGGCCAGATCTTCTTTCACCCGCCTCAAATAGCCCGGGTCAGGATATCCAAACCTGTAAAAGAAAAATAATTTAATTCATTCTCAGTAACAAGAACGTAACAAATGAAAGCAGCAATTTCCGGTTTAGTAAGTATCTGAAAATTGGATTGAAAATTTCTGTGATTGAAATATCCTCAAAATACATCGGCTCCAGAAAATATGCCTTCACAAAATACAATGCAATATTGAAATCTAACAATTCAACATTTTTTTATGTAACAGTTAATTTCCGTGAAAACCTGTCCACACCACAAAATATCCACTTTCTACCTACCACTGAGGACCTCCACCAATACTAGTCTTGTGATGGATATCATTCCAGGTGACCTGGTTTTGCATTCCTGTTGTTACTGAGGTTCCAACAGTGAAAACCAAGCGAGCATCAAAAGCTTTTCTAAGAAGCTGCAGCACTTCGTTACCTTCTCGGTTATCAGGAAGATAAGCAGTACGGCTGGTGCCGTAGTATCTTTGGCCAGGATTCTGATGTTCCTGGCCTTGAATTCCCGATGGGAATGAATAGTGGATGATGATTGTACCACAATCTGCAAATATTATTCACAGCAATAAATATGTTGTTGCTAAAAAGAAAGATCCTCTAAGATTGGGGAATGGGCTTATTTTAAGGGAAGGGCTTATCGGAACTTTATGGCATTTACAAGCCCTCATTTAAGTTCTATGGCCGTTCGTCAAGCATTACAATTTTTTTAATGTCAACAGTATGAATAAACCATATATGTATGCATATGTACGTTTTTAAATTTTTAGCTTGTTATTGACACCATCATATCAGCTCTGCTAGCTACAGTTTGTAAAATTGTGTACAAATAAATGCCTTTTCAGGTTATGTTGTTTATTTATTGTTACCATAATAGCCGGGGAGGCGTTGATAAGATTTTTCAATCCGCATTTCTCCGTTAGGTTGATTTCCTTTAATAACACCCTGCACTGCTTTACACACTGGGCATCTGTTGTTGTGCTTTAAGGCCTCCTTCAAGCAATCTGTACAGAAGACGTGCTTACACTTCAGAGTTCGCGCATTTGTCACAGGATCGAGGCAAATGGGACATTCAGTTCCCGAGCTCGCTCCTCCAGAAGCAGAATCTGTTAAGTCAAGCACACGAACATCATTACACTAACTTACGAAAATAACTAAGTTTAAAAAGGGCTTCCAATAGTCGAGTTAATATTTAAGATAAACGAACAATTAGCCAGTCTGCGTTCGAGCTTCTCTCCGATATCCGTAGCATGAAGCGTCCAGGGGTAAAGCAAGGTTACCTCCAGCATTCATTTGCCGGTGTCCATTATACACCTGGGTATGAAGTGAAAGATTCAAATTCAATTTTCCCGATCGTGGGGCAAAGAAAACCCGCCCAGATTCCGTAGCTTGCTTGCATCATGTAAGGTGCTGCAGGGTTCAAAATAAAATTTCGTTTTTAGCCTGAATTTGTCAGCTTTTTTGTCAAGGCTCATTTTTTTCCCGGCTGTTAAGCTAGAGCCATGCGTTTTCAAGGGACACAATCCATATGCATACATGACGTACCCATAGGCTTGCAATGCATTCTGGGGCGATTTCAAATACAGTCGGCCATTAGCAAGTTTTCCGAAAATACTTTACGGCAAAGCAAAAGAATGGATTGGAGCAATTTGACTTCTTTTCTTATTTTGAATGTTTGAGAAGTAAATAAGATCTTTCAATATAATTTTCTGGAGGGACACAATACCTGAGAAGGTGGGGCGGCCCGTTATTCATCTTAACACAGAAATGAAGTCACCACATTGGCGACTAAACCGCAAAACCAGAAGTTTTAGTCGCCAAAGATGAAATTTTGGTCGCGTTAGCCACCAGTGAGTCGCACTTTCTAGCCCTGTAGCTGCTTTATTGTCTGATATAAAATGTTTCCTTCAACTTACAGCAACTTTGATTTCAGTTGACCGATCAAGGCATGATATTTTATATTTCTTCGGTGAAAAGTAGCCGGCAAGTGTCGTCAAAGTGCCGGCTACCGCCGACAGCCGGCTGCTATTTTGAACCCTGAGGCTGCTGATGTTATTAAGTTTTAGTTTGTTTCAGATTTCACGCTACCATAAGATAAACAACCAGTAGCCTAGGATTGACAAAAATCTCAGTGCAGGTTAACTAGTAAAATAAAATGAATAAGTAAACTTTTTTTACGACTAGGTTGTTATTTAGACCGAAGAACTTTTAAACCCTAGTAAAAACCTAAAATTATGCAAAAGATTTACAGTGCCTAAAATGACATCCCTGTCGAAAATCACAACACAACGTTTCGAAAAAATGTTCTTTTCTGTAGACTTGTTTAACTTAACTCGAGATAAAGAGCGACGACGTATCATTTAGATACTCTTGAGCACGTCGAGACTTCACACTCAGACTGTATTAAAAA
Source organism: Meandrina meandrites (assembly GCA_963693305.1). Classification (NCBI taxonomy): domain Eukaryota; kingdom Metazoa; phylum Cnidaria; class Anthozoa; order Scleractinia; family Meandrinidae; genus Meandrina; species Meandrina meandrites. The sequence continues at coordinate 2,490,227 of OY855903.1, read as the reverse complement.
CTACCTGAAGGGGTTCTGACGCTTTACCTTTTGGCGAAGCCGAGGGCCCATCTCGACCGTCAGCACCTTCGTGTTTGTTTCCTTTAACTGCATCGCTAAAGGTCTTTTGCGGAGAGTCGCTCTTCTTTGTCAGCGAATCATCTAGATCAACATGTTTATCTTGTACTGCCCGACCTGGATGGCTTCCTTTCTTTCCGCCCCGTTTAGATCTTCGAGCATTAGATGTTTTTGCACTGTTTGCAAGTAAATGTTCTTTCTCGAGTTGAAAGAAATTAATGAATTCCTTCTTGAACACGTTTACAGTCGGATCATCGATGTTCACAAATCTTATATCAGTCAAAGTCTGCTTCTGTGGATCTCGCTGCATGACGTATTCTTTCACAGCACCAAACATAACCTTTGCGCACACATCTTTTGGCATGCCGTAGATTCCTGAACTAATCGCTGGGAAGGCGATGGACTTGAAACCAATGTCACCAGCAATCGCGAGACTTTCATGACACGCCATTTTTAAAAGGCGTTTGCTCTCTTTTTCTCCAATATTCCACATAGGTCCGACAGCATGGATAATTTTTTTACACGGAAGCTTGCCTGGCCCAGTCATGGCCGCCTCTCCATCATTTAAGCGTCCATAGCGCTTGATGAAATTATCTGACTCTTTCTGTATACCACTGCCCCCTTTCTTGACAATGGCGCCTGCAACTCCAGCGCCATGGGCGAGGCGGTCATTGGCTGCGTTCACTATTGCATCGACGTGTTGATCTGTGATGTCACCCTTTGAAACAGTCAGTTTTACTCCACCTGCAGACAAGAAAAAGTAAAGAATTAATAAAACCTATGAGTAATATTAAGAGGGACATTGATTTAGGAAGTAGGTGGTTGCAACTTTTTAACCGCGCGGCCATGGGCTGAGCGCGGTTCTTGCTCTGCACGGGATTTATTAACCGCGCGGCCATGGGCCGAGCGCGGTTCTTGCTTTACACGGGATTTATTATTAACCGCGCGGCCATGGGCCGAGCGCGGTTCTTGCTTTGCACGGGATTTATTATTTTTATTATTATTAACCGCGCGGCCATGGGCCGAGCGCGGTTCTTGCTTTACACGGGATTTATTATTATTATTATTATTATCATTTTTTTTAACCGCGCGGCCATGGGCCGAGCGCGGTTCTTGTTTTACACGGGATTTATTATTAACCGCGCGGCCATGGGCCGAGCGCGGTTCTTGTTTTACACGGGATTTATTATTAACCGCGCGGCCATGGGCCGAGCGCAGTTCTTGCTCTGCACGGGATTTAATTTTTTTCGTTTTTTTGTCGGTGACCAGACCCAAACCTCCCCTCGGCCAAATCATGATCGGGACTGAATCACGCAACCTGGGATGCTTACTCGCCAAAAACTGTTGGAACAATGATGTACGGAAAATGTTACGGATAATGTTTTCTTTGTTGTGAATAAAATATTTTTTTGTTTCGTCTTATCGAAGCGTTGGATTCAAAGGGAATATTAAATTTCCTAAAAAAAGGTATTACGTCAGCCATGGAATGCGCTGACGTTGCAGCTTTCACATTCGCTACGTGACAAATAAGATTGTGTTTACTTGGCATGTTTATTTCGCCAGAAGCGACTGTCGTTGCAGTCAAAACAGCTCAAGTGTTTCTATCGAGGGTGAATAATGAATTTATTTATGGAAATTTGATTTCATTCTTCACTTCAATATTCATTTATGAAGAAAATATTTCAATGTTCAAAAGGCGGCTCAATTCAAGTCACGAATGTTAAATAGTTTGTTATCTTGCTTCACGCAACGGGCACATGGGAATTTGGCCAAAACTTGCAAAACTTCGACTGCAACAAGTCAACCGTCAATTGTCACGCACACTGTTTCTGCACACTGTTTGTTTGTTCGCATTGTGTGTTTTTTTGCAAGTTTATATCGGCAGAAGCGACGGTCATAAATTTATTTGCACTTCTTCGAGTATTTCTTGTGGGTTTAGGCACATTAGGTTTGAAGTAAGTTCAAACAATAATAAAGGAAATGAAATATTTGCTGAAGTAAACAATTGAGCGTGCCCGAACGTGCAGGGGCTACGTCATCAGAAGGGAAAAACCCCCAAGCTAAAGATAGCCGGGCACAACACGCGGATTGTGTGACTAACGTGACTACTTTGCTACTCCTTTACTCATAATACAAACGGATTAAATTTAACCGTGACTTTTGAGAAAGAAAGCTGTTAATTAGCTAAAAATATAAGCGCGGTTTTAAGGTTCTATAGCAACTTCTTGTTATTAACCGCGCGGCCATGGGCCGAGCGCGGTTCTTGCTTTACACGGGATTTATTATTAACCGCGCGGCCATGGGCCGAGCGCGGTTCTTGTTTTACACGGGATTTATTATTATTATTAACCGCGCGGCCATGGGCCGAGCGCGGTTCTTGTTTTACACGGGATTTATTATTATTTTTTTTTATGTCGGTGACCAGACGCAAACCTCCACTCGGCCAAATCGTGATCGGGACTGAATCACGCAACCTGTGATGTTTATTCGCCAAAAGCTGTTGAAACATTATTGTACCGAAAATGTTGCGAATATTGTTTTCTTTATTGTGTAAAAAGTATATTTTCTTTTGGTTTTATCGAAGCGTTGGATTCAAAGCCAATGTTGAATACACTGAAAAAAGGTATTACGTCAGCCTTGGAATGCGCTGATGTTGCAGGTTTCACTTTCGTTACGTGACAAATAACATTGTGTTTCATTTGCATGTTTATGTCGGCAGAAGCGACGGTCATTAATTTAATTTGTTTCCTCTTCTGCGAGTATTTCTTGTGGGTTTAGGCAATCGAAGTGAATTCTTTGGCTATTTCCTTGAAGTGAGTTCAAATATTTGAAAGGAAATGAAATATTTGCTTAAGTAAACAATTGAGCGTGTCCGAACGTGCATGGGTTACGTCATTAGAAGGGAAAAAACCCAAAGCTAAAGATAGCCGGTGACAACGTAAACCTCGGATTGTGTGACTAACGTGACTACTTTGCTTGTCCTTTACTCATAATGCAAACAGATTAAATTTAACCGTGACTTTTGAGAAAGAAAGCTATTAATTAGCCAAAAATATAAGCGCGGTTTTAAGTTGCTATAACAACTTCTTGTTTTTTTTTTGTCGGTGACTAGACGCAAACCTCCACTCGGCCAAATCGTGATCGGGACTGAATCACGCAACCTGTGATGTTTATTCGCCAAAAGCTGTTGAAACATGAATGTACGGAAAATGTTGCGGATATTGTTTTCTTTATTGTGTATAAAGTATATTTTCTTTTGGTTTTATCGAAGCGTTCGATTCAATCGAATTTTGAATACACTGAAAAAGGTATTACGTCAGCCATGGAATGCGCTGATGTTGGAGGTTTCACTTTCGTTACGTGACAAATAACATTGTGTTTCATTTGCATGTTTATGTCGGCAGAAGCGACGGTCATTAATTTAATTTGTTTCCTCTTCTGCGAGTATTTCTTGTGGGTTTAGGCAATCGAAGTGAATTCTTTGGCTATTTCATCGAAGTGAGTTCAAGGATTTGAAAGGAAATGAAATATTTGCTTAAGTAAACAATTGAGCGTGTCCGAACGTGCAGGGGTTACGTCATTAGAAGGGAAAACCCCCAAGGTAAGCACTTGTAAGGATTACATCATTGGTAGGGAAATTACCGCCGTACACCGCCCTTCTAAATATAGCCGTGAACATTGTAATGCTTGAAATGTTAGAATCGTGTGATTACCTTCCTGCGGGCTCTCACTCACGGCACAAACCAATTACATTTAATCGTGACTTTTACCTAAAGAAAATAACAGTTATTACTAGCATCCAAGTACTGGAATGCTAGTTTTCTTTTTGTTTAATTCATGCCCATTCATGTCTTCAGCGAAGTTCCAGATTAAGACCATTACGTCATCATAAATTTCACAACGGCTATGGACGATGGTGCAACATTGGATTGTGTGACTCGCGTGACTACTTTGGTATTCCTTTACTCATAGTGCAAACAGATTAAATTTCGCCCTGACTTTTGAGGAAGAAAGCTGTGCATTAGCAAAAAAATATAAGCGCGGTTTTAAGTTGCTATAGCAACTTCTTGTTATTTTTTTTTTTGTCGGTGACCAGACGCAAACCTCCACTCGGCCAAATCGTGATGGGGACTGAATCACGCAACCTGTGATGTTTATTCGCCAAAAGCTGTTGAAACATGAATGTACGGAAAATGTTGCGGATATTGTTTTCTTTATTGTGCATAAAGTATATTTTCTTTTGGTTTTATCGAAGCGTTCGATTCAAAGCGAATGTTGAATACACTGAAAAAGGTATTACGTCAGACATGGAATGCGCTGATGTTGCAGGTTTCACTTTCGTTACGTGACAAATAACATTGTGTTCATTTGCATGTTTATGTCGGCAGAAGCGACGGTCGTTAATTTAATTTGTTTCCTCTTCTGCGAGTATTTCTTGTGGGTTTAGGCAATCGAAATAAATTCTTTGGCTATTTCCTTGAAGTGAGTTCAAATATTTGAAAGGAAATGAAATATTTGCTTAAGTAAACAATTGAGCGTGCCCGAACGTGCAGGGGTTACGTCATTAGAAGGGAAAACCCCCCAAGCTAAAGATAGCCGGGGACAACGTAACCTCATAATAATAATCTTTTATTAGGAAGCCTTCATTCACTATACAGTGGTTTTCAGAAAGGTCCTAACTAAGATTAAAAATACTTAATAAGACTATATACAATAAAACGAAAAAATACCTCGGATTGTGTGACTAACGTGACTACTTTGCTTGTTCTTTACTCATAATGCAAACAGATTAAATTTAACCGTGACTTTTGAGAAAGAAAGCTGTTAATTAGCCAAAAATATAAGCGCGGTTTTAAGTTGCTATAGCAACTTCTTGTTGTATTTTTTTTGTCGGTGACCAGACGAAAACCTCCACTCGGCCAAATCGTGATCGGGACTGAATCACGCAACCTATGATGTTTATTCGCCAAAAGCTGTTGAAACATGAATGTACGGAAAATGTTGCGGATATTGTTTTCTTTATTGTGTATAAAGTATATTTTCTTTTGGTTTTATCGAAGCGTTCGATTCAAAGCGAATGTTGAATACACTGAAAAAGGTATTACGTCAGCCATGGAATGCGCTGATGTTGCAGGTTTCACTTTCGGTACGTGACAAATAACATTGTGTTTTATTTGCATGTTTATGTTGGCAGAAGCGACGGTCATTAATTTAATTTGTTTCCTCTTCTGCGAGTATTTCTTGTGGGTTTAGGCAATCGAAGTGAATTCTTTGGCTATTTCCTTGAAGTGAGTACAAATATTTGAAAGGAAATGAAATGCTTGCTTAAGTAAACAATTGAGCGTGCCCGAACGTGCAGGGGTTACGTCATTAGAAGGGAAAAAACCCCAAGCTAAAGATAGCTGGGGATAACGTAAACCTCGGATTGTGTGACTAACGTGACTACTTTGCTTGTCCTTTACTCATAATGCACACAGATTAAATTTAACAGTGACTTTTGAGAAAGAAAGCTGTTAATTAGCCAAAAATATAAGCGCCGTTTTAAGTTGCTATAGCAACTTCTTGTTTTTTTTTATGTCGGTGACCAGACGCAAACCTCCACTCGGCCAAATCGTGATAGGGGCTTTGAAATCACGCAACCTATGATGTTTATTCGCCAAAAACTGTTGAAGCATTAATGTACCGAAAATGTTGCGGATATTGTTTTCTTTATTGTGTAAAAAGTATATTTTCTTTTGGTTTTATCGAAGCGTTGGATTCAAAGCCAATGTTGAATACACTGAAAAAAGGTATTACGTCAGCCATGGAATGCGCTGATGTTGCAGGTTTCACTTTCGTTACGTGACAAATAACATTGTGTTTCATTTGCATGTTTATGTCGGCAGAAGCGACGGTCATTAATTAAATTTGTTTCCTCTTCTGCGAGTATTTGTTGTGGGTTTAGGCAATCGAAGTGAATTCTTTGGCTATTTCCTTGAAGTGAGTTCAAATATTTCAAAGGAAACGAAATATTTGCTTAAGTAAACAATTGAGCGTGCCCGAACGTGCAGGGGTTACGTCATTAGAAGGGAAAAAACCCCAAGCTAAAGATAGCCGGGGACACGGTAAACCTCGGATTGTGTGACTAACGTGACTACTTTGCTTGTCCTTTACTCATAATGCAAACAGATTAAATTTAACCGTGACGTTTGAGAAAGAAAGCTGTTAATTAGCCAAAAATATAAGCGCGGTTTTAAGTTGCTATAGCAACTTCTTGTTTTTTAACCGCGCGGCCATGGGCCGAGCGCGGTTCTTGTTTTACACCGGATTTATTATTATTTTTTTTTGTCGGTGACTAGACGCAAACCTCCACTCGGCCAAATCGTGCTCGGGACTGAATCACGCAACCTGTGATGTTTATTCGCCAAAAGCTGTTGAAACATGAATGTACGGAAAATTTTGCGGATATTGTTTTCTTTATTGTGTATACAGCATATTTTCTTTTGGTTTTATTGAAGCGTTCGATTCAAAGCGAATGTTGAATACACTGAAAAAGGTATTACGTCAGCGATGGAATGCGCTGATGTTGCAGGTTTCACTTTCGTTACGTGACAAATAACATTGTGTTTCATTTGCATGTTTATGTCTGCAGAAGCGACGGCCATTAATTTACTTTGTTTCCTCTTCTGCGAGTATTTCTTGTGGGTTTAGGCAATCGAAGTGAATTCTTTGGCTATTTCATCGAAGTGAGTTCAAAGATTTGAAAGGAAATGAAATATTTGCTTAAGTAAACAATTGAGCGAGTCCGAACGTGCAGGGGTTACGTCATTAGAAGGGAAAACCCCCAAGGTAAGCACTTGCAAGGATTACATCATTGGTAGGGAAATTACCGCCGTACACCGCCCTTCTAAATATAGCCGTGAACATTAAATTTCGCCCTGACTTTTGAGGAAGAAAGCTGTGCATTAGCAAAAAAATATAAGCGCGGTTTTAAGTTGCTATAGCAACTTCTTGTTTTATGTCGGTGACCAGACGCAAACCTCCACTCGGCCAAATCGTGTTTGGGACTTTGAAATCACGCAACCTATGATGTTTATTCGCCAAAAGCTGTTGAAACATTAATGTACCGAAAATGTTGCGGATATTGTTTTCTTCATTGTGTATAAAGTATATTTTCTTTTTGTGTTATCGAAGCGTTGGATTCAAAGCGAATGTTGAATACACTGAAAAAAGGTATTACGTCAGCCGTGGAATGCGCTGATGTTGCAGGTTTCACTTTCGTTACGTGACAAATAACATTGTGTTTTATTTGCATGTTTATGTCGGCAGAAGCGACGGTCATTAATTTAATTTGTTTCCTGTTCCGCGAGTATTTGTTGTGGGTTTAGGCAATCGAAGTGAATTCTTTGGCTATTTCATCGAAGTGAGTTCAAAGATTTGAAAGGAAATGAAATATTTGCGTAAGTAAACAATTGAGCGTGCCCGAACGTGCAGGGGTTACGTCATCAGAAGGGAAAAACCCCCAAGCTAAAGATAGCCGGTGACGACGGAATTTTAAACCTCGGATTGTGTGACTAACGTGACTACTTTGCTAGTCCTTTACTCATAATGAAACAGATTAAATTTAACCTTGACTTTTGAGAAAGAAAGCTGTTAATTAGCCAAAAATATAAGCGCGGTTTTAAGTTGCTAGCAACGTCTTGTTTTTTCTTGTCGGTAACTAGAACCAAACCTCCACTCGGCCAAATCGTGATCGGGACTGAATCACGCAACCTGTGGTGTTTATTCCCCAAAAGCTGTTGAAACATTAATGCACGGAAAAAGTTACGGATATTAATTTTCTTTATTGTGTATAAAATATTTTTTCTTTTGGTCTTATCGAAGCGTTGGATTCAAAGGGACAATTGAATACACTAAAAAAATATATTACGTCAGCCATGCAATGCGCTTACTATGCAGCTTTCACTTTCGCTACGTGACAAATAAGACTGTGACAGATAAGATTGCAAGTTTATTTCGCCAAAGCGAAGGTCTTTAATTTATTTGCAATTTTGCGAGTATCTCTTGTGGGTTTAGGCTATTGAAATGAATTCTTTGCCTGTTTTAATCGAAGCGAGTTCAGAGATTTGAAGGAAAATTAAATATTCGCTGAGGTAAACAATTGAGCGTGCCCGTACTTGCAGGGGCTACGTCATAAGTAGGGAAAACACCACCTAGCTGAAGATAACGTAAACCACAGATTGTGTGACTCGCGTGACTACTTTACTAGTTCCTTTACTCATAGCACAAAAAAATCTTAACCGTGACTTTTGAGGAAAAAAAGTTGTTAATTAGCAAAAATGGAGCTTATTTTTAAAAGTGCGGTCATCGAAGCGTTGGATTCAAAGGGAATATTGAATACACTAAAATAAGTATTACGTTAGCCTTGGAATGCGCTGATGTTGCAGATTTCACTTTCGCACGTGACAAATAACATTGTGTTTTCTTGCAAGTGTATTTCGGCAGAAGCGATGGTCATTAATTTGTTTGCTCTTCAGACAGTACTTCTTGTGGGTTTAGGCAATTGAAGTGAATTCTTTGGCTGTTTCATCGAAGCGAGTTCAATGATTTAAAGGGAAATGAAATACTTGCTAAAGTAAACAATTGAGCGTGCCCGGACGTGCATGGGTTACGTCAATACAAGGGAAAAACCCCAAGCTAAAGATAGCCGGGGACAACGTAAGCCTCGGATTGTGTGACTGGCGTGACTACTTTGCTAGTCCTTTACTCATAGTGCAAACAGCTTTAGTTCAACTGTGACTTTTGAGAAAGAAAACTGTTATTTAGCAAAAAATATAAGCGCGGTTTTAAGTTGCTATAGCAACTTCTTGTTTTTGTCGGTGACCAGACGCAAACCTCCACTCGGCCAAATCGTGTTTGGGACTTTGAAATCACGCAACCTTTGATTTTTATTCGCCAAAAGCTGTTGAAACATTAATGTACCGAAAATGTTGCGGATATTGTTTTCTTTATTGTGTATAAAGTATATTTTCTTTTGGTTTTATCGAAGCGTTGGATTCAAAGCGAATGTTGAATACACTGAAAAAAGGTATTACGTCAGCCATGGAATGCGCTGATGTTGCAGGTTTCACTTTTGTTGCGTGACAAATAACATTGTGTTTCATTTGCATGTTTATGTCGGCAGAAGCGACGGTCATTAATTTAATTTGTTTCCTCTTCTGCGAGTATTTCTTGTGGGTTTAGGCAATCGAAGTGAATTCTTTGGCTATTTCCTTGAAGTGAGTTCAAATATTTGAAAGGAAATAAAATATTTGCTTAAGTAAACAATTGAGCGTGCCCGAACGTGCAGGGGTTACGTCATTAGAAGGGAAAAACCCCCAAGCTAACTGAAGCTATCCGGGGACAACGTAAACCTCGGATTGTGTGACTAACGTGACTACTTTGCTAGTCCTTTACTCATAATGCAAACAGATTAAATTTAACCGTGACTTTTGAGAAAGAAAGCTGTTAATTAGCCAAAAATATAAGCGCGGTTTTAAGTTGCTATAGCAACTTCTCGTTTTTTTTCGTTTTTTTGTCGGTGACCAGACCCAAACCTCCTCTCGGCCAAATCACGATCGGGACTGAATCACGCAACCTGGGATGCTTATTCGCCAAAAGCTGTTGGAACAATGATGTACGGGAAATGTTACGGATAATGTTTTCTTTGTTGTGAATAATATATATATTTTTTTGGGTTTTTTCGAAGCGTTGGATTCAAAAGGACTATTGAATTCACTAAAAAAAGGTATGACATCAGCCATGGAATGCGCTGACGTTGCAGCTTTCACTTTCGCTACTTGACAAATAAGATTGTGTTTACATGGCATGTTTATTTCGCCAGAAGCGACGGTCGTTGCAGTCAAAACAGCTCAAGCGTTTCTATCGAGGGTGAATAATGAATTTTTTATGGAAATTTGATTTTATTCTTCGCTTCAATATTCCATTCATGAAGAAAATATTTCAATGTTCAAAAGGCGGCTCAATTCAAATCACGAATGTTAAATAGTTTGTTATCTTGCTTCACGCGACGGGCACGTGGGAATTTGGCCAAAATTTGCATAATTTCGACTGCAACAAGTCAACCGTCAATTGTCACGCACACTGTTTCTTCATCATTTTGTTCACATTGTGTGTTTTTTTGCAAGTTTATACCGGCAGAAGCGATGGTCATTAATTTATTTGCACTTCTGCGAGTATTTCTTGAAAGTTTAGGCAATTGAAAAGAAATTCTTTAGTTGTTTCCTTGAAGCAAGTTCAAAGATTTAAAGGGAAATAAAATATTTGCTTAAGTAAACAATTGAGCGTGCCCAAACGTGCAGGGGTTACATCATTAGAAGAGAAAAAACCCCAAGCTAAAGATAGCCGGGAATAACGTAAACCTCGGATTGTGTGACTAACGTGACTACTTTGCTTGTCCTTTACTCATAATGCAAACAGATTAAATTTAACCGTGACTTTTGAGAAAGAAAGCTGTTAATTAGCCAAAAATATAAGCGCGGTTTTAAGTTGCTATAGCAACTTCTTGTTTTTTTTCGTTTTTTTGTCGGTGAACAGACCCAAACTTCCCCTCGGCCAAATCACGATCGGGACTGAATCACGCAACCTGGGATGCTTATTCGTTAAAAGCTGTTGGAACAATGATGTACGGGAAATGTTACGGATAATGTTTTCTTTGTTGTGAATAATATATATTTTTCTTTGGGTTTTTTCGAAGCGTTGGATTCAAAGGGACTGTTGAATTCACTAAAAAATGGTATGACATCAGTCATGGAATGCGCTGACGTTGCAGCTTTCACTTTCGCTACGTGACAAGTAAGATTGTGCTTTTGCAAGTTTATTTCGCCAGAAGCGATGGTCATTAATTTATTTGCAATTTTGCAAGTGTTTCTTGTGGGTTTTGGCAATTGAAGTGGATCCTTTGGCCGCTTCATCCAAGCGAGTTAAGAGATTTGAAGGAAAAATAAATATTTGCAAAGGTAAACAATTGAGCGTGCCTGAACGTGCAGGGGTTACGTCATTTTGGGGGAAAAAACCACCAAGCTAAAGATAGCCTTGGATAACGTAACCTCTGGTTGTGTGACTCGCGTGACTTCTTTGCTAGTCCTTTCCTATACTCGTGACAAATAACATTGTGTTTTCTTTGCAAGATGATATCAGCAGAAACGACGGTCATTAAATTATTTGCACTTCTGCGAGTATATCTTGTGGGTTTAGGCAATTGAAGTGAATTCTTTGGCTGTTTCATCGAAGCGAGTTGAATGATTTAAAGGGAAATAAAATACTTGCTAAAGTAATTGAGCGTGCCCGAACGTGCAGGGGTTACGTCATTAGAAGGGGAAAACCCCCAAGCTAAAGATAGCCGGAGATAACGTAAACCTCGGATTGTGTGACTCACGTGACTACTTTGCTTGTCCTTCACTCATAGTACAAACAAATCGAAACATGAATGTATGGGAAATGTTGCCGATATATTTTTTCATTGTGTGTTAAATATATTTTCTTTTGGTTTTATCGAAGCGTTGGATTCGAAACGAATATTGAAAACACCAAAAAAGAGTATAACCACAGCCACGGAATGCACTGACGTTGCAGCTTTCACTTCCGTTACGTGACAAATAATATCCCTCTTACTTTGCAAGCTTATTTCGCCAGAAGCGACGGTCGTTAATTTGTTGGAAATTTTGCGAGTATTTCTCGTGGGTTTAGGCAATTGAAGTGAATTCTTTGACTGTTTCATCGAAGCGAGTTCAGAGATCTGAAGGAAAGAAATTGTGCCTAGGTAAGCACTTGCAAGGATTACGTCATTGGTAGGGAAATTACCACCGTACACCGCCGTACTAAACATAGCAGTGAACAATGCAAAGCCTGAAATGTGAGACTCGCGTGACTACCTTCTTACGGCCTAACTCACGGTATAAACCGATTACATTTAATCCTGACTCTAACGTAAAGAAAATAGCTGTTATTAACAGTGTTCAAATAGTGGAATGTTTACTTCATGCCCATAAATGTCCCAAGCGAAGTTCCAGATTAAGACCATTACGTCATCATAAATTTCACAACGGCTATGGGCGATGATGCAATATTGGATTGTGTGACTCGCGTGACTACTTTGCTGGTCCTTTACTCTTAGTACAAAACAAATTTAATTTAACCGTGACTTAGCAGAAATGGAGTTAATTTAAAAAGCGCGGTTTTAAGATGCTTGCATCTTCTTGTTCTGAACTAATTTTGCAGTAGGCATCATGCTACTTTGATATAAATTGCTTTCGCCATAAAAATACAGATACTGACACACATAAATACAAAAACAAAAGGAAGCCTAAGATGCTAAGCCAGGATCCTTTACTAGCTGCATCGCCAAAAATAAAATAAAATTAAAAAAAAAACACACACACACACACTTTAGTTGCAACCTCCCGAGGTGACTCGCAATTGCTCATTATTTACTTCGCGCTGAATGTACTAAGAATGCTAATGCAACTCATGTAAAACATATCAGAGAGGATCTGATCGGGAGGAGAGTACCTTTTCGTCGCTTCGCGTATACTAAAATGACTTGGAAAAACAACTGTTTTGGCCTAACTAGAAAGGATAGGGAAATCCAAGATCCAATGGGGTTGCTTGGAAGGTTTTCAGATGAGGCCCAGGTGAACTCTTGAAAGTGTGTACAGCTTAACTAAACTCACTAAAATACTAGCTCTTACGCACATATTACAGGAAGCATTTAAGGTATATGAAAGGTATACTTACCCAGCATATGTTCCAGTTGATTCTGATCATCAAAGCCAGCGTTATTTTTCTCCACTTCGTCCCTGTTCCATGCCTCCGCTCCCGGTGTTACAGGCCTCTTCCTACTGATCAGGTTTTCTTTCTCGAGGTCGTTTAGAACTTTTTCCACGTAACTCTCTTCTCCATATACTTGCCAGTGCTTCCTATCGTCAGATTTTTCGACCAAGACTGGGAGTGTCTTTCCCATGTCTCTGATACGTTGACGTATATGCACTGGTGAATCCTGGTCTTTGGGAAGAAACTGCTCCAACTTCATGCATTGATGGACTTTTTGATACAGGGTAATGAAAGCCTCACAAGCTTCATTAAATGCTTCAACTGTGCAGTGTTTGCGTGGCGCAACAGTAACTTTGCCATCATCAATGTTCCTAGAGACCTCAACTTGAAAATCATTTTCGATTTTCCGTAATTCATCCTCATGGGCTTTTACGAACAACGGAAAGAACTTCTGTGTAGTTTCGTACTGTTGAGGTTTTAACTCTGCAGATTCCGCTTCTTCCACTTGATCCTCCCCGTTTGTTGAACCTCTGGTGTCTTTCGGTCCGTGGGCTTTTACCACTCCATCAACAGTTGCCGTGTGCTTGCCATCCTCTTCTGTTTCGCCATCTTTATCATATGACTCGCTGGGTATCTTCGATCTTGAATCTGTACTCTGGGAATTTTTTAAATAGTGGCCCAGCAATACTCGTGAATCTGTTACTTGTTTAAAAGTTCCCGTCAGCAGGAATCCATTGCTTGCCTTGTGCCACTTGATGGCGGTCTCGCTTGCAACCTTATCTAGAAGGCGTCCCATCTCTTCCCGGGAGTGCTTCTTTAACACTCCATCATCCACCCAAGCCGTAACATCTGCAAAGATCTGCAAGATCATATCATGCTTTCATTCAATGACAGAATTAGACTGAACTACCCCTGAATTGGATGCTAGTCCATTGCAGGGTGACTCCCTGCATTAAATTCGCCGGTACCCATTTATACAGCTGGGTCAAGAAAGTTAAGTCTTTTTTATCATCGTAACCATCATCATCATTATTTATTACTATCTATTATTCATACACGCGTGACTTTCTGTAACAAATGTAAGCGAGACATCCATATTCAATGACTTATCCATGTTTTCTACGGTACGGCGAGTCTAAACAAACAAAGTTGACGATTAAACTATACTCCAACTTAATGCTAAAGTACTAGTTATTGATTGGATTAACGCAAAACTAAGTTGTGCTTTTTCTTTAACGTCTTATAAAAATTGTTTGGAATGCAAAATGTCAAAAAACAACGAGCTTAAATTTAATTATTGTTTAGTATTTGAAAAATATTATTTTTATTACCAGAAAATGTTGCAATTGATGAATCTGTCATAAAACTGAAACAAAAACTGCTCATTGAAATAACTGTCTAAAAAGAAAATACATAATGTGTGAATTAAGAGGCTTCTGACCTTAAACATACCGTCTTAATACTTTCCTTTTTGTAACAACGTGGTTAATCGTATTTTCACGGTTTTGAGACCAAAGTAGACAATATAAAAACAAAAAGGAATGCCAGTCTTTTTTTCTCTCTTCTCCTTCTCACGCTCACTTGTTAATCACTTGTTTTATTATTTCGTTTCTCGGCACTGTTATAAACCAAATCACACTCCAGCGTACATGGTCAAACAGACTGTGGCCAACGGTGGTGGATCCAGACCTTCAGCTAAGGGGGTGGGGCTTGACTATGAATGTTGATCCGCCACTGGCCACTTTTCATTGATTTGGTTTTCATAACTCCAGTTATATATTTATACTACACTTGATGGCTTTCTGCTCAACTGTATTATTTACCTTCTCCCGTCTATTACCTCTCGGTGTAACTTCATTAAGCAGATGTAATGTTAAAGTGCCGTGCAAAGGACAGTAATTTAAATAACTTCATGCAATTCAGGTGAAAGAAAGAAATGTTTTCCCCTTTAAGCTCTAATGTAAGTTGATATATTTCCTTTTGTAACTGTTAATGTCAACAAAATAAACTTTTTTAACAAACAAGCAAACAAATAAACAAAACAAAGCAAATCCATAAACAAGAACAATGATTATAACCAGGAAAACAAACAAACATGGAAATCAAGCTCATTCATACACTTGCCTCCAGTGTATTGGCTGCCTTGCTTAAGTCACACACTGGCTTCACAGTTAGGTTTACATTAGAAATCTTCTGCTTCTTTTTCAGGATGGAGTCGGCAACTGCAAAATGATATACTTTTAAACAGATGGTCTACTAAAATAAAATTAATGTTGAAACTACAAGCCAACTAGGTTGATTTTAATTTTAATATTTCCAGCACTGTCAGATTGAACTAAACAACAAAGAGTTAGGTAGAAAGGCTTTTCCCGTGGAAGTTTAATAAAGGTGCCGAGAGGCAGTTATGCAAGGGAGAGAGAGGAAGAAAGATATTTCTCTACTACTGACTGGACCAATGGACTGACGGGACCTGCTGGACCGACCTGCCACTCAACCTGACTAACTGACCAGAAGTCCTGAATAAGTGGACTGACTGATCATTTTAATTTAAGAGCAAGAATTTATTGCAGGATTACAGAAAGAAAAGAAAATTTAAAACAAAATTTTAGATGATTTTAAAAACACCTATAAATATTATATCAATTATAAACTATCATTTTATTGAAGCCAATCAATTTTATGAGAACTGTGATTAACTCACAACACCAAGGTTATATGTACTTTTTCATTGTGATCAGATGGTAATTTTATATAGATCACCAATCATTCCAATAAAAGCACATTTGAATAATATTATATTAGGTAGTTCTTTCACTGTCAAACTACTTTAATTTACCTGGTGGTTCAAGGAAAAAGTTATTAATAGTAACATTACATTAATTATTTATTATAATACTACTAACTATACTACTAACTATATCAATTATAAATCTTATCATTTTATGACTATATTTACCATTTGAACTTCAATTCAATGCAAACATAAGAATACAAATATGATGAACAGCATTTAACTACCTATACTGATCTGACACATTATTAATATTTACCATTATTTTGATTTATAATAATAATACTAATTTAATAATAATAACAATAATACTAATTTAATAATAATAACAATAATGACATTGATAATAATAATAATAATCATCATCATTATCATCATCATCATCATCAACAACGTTTAAAACCAGAAGACCAAAACATTGTTAAGATTTCCTGCCCTATTGCCTATTGTAATGATAAAGATTTGATATGATGTTTATATGCCTATACTGTAACATTACAGAGAAAGATGCCAATCAGTCAGGCAGCTGACAGTATATTAGCTACTCAGAAAAATTCTCACTTTTTTCAACCAATACAAGATTTGAACTGTACGTACACCACATACACAGATAAGACATTGAGCTAGATATAGGCAACTGACATTCGAACTTACAGTGGAATGCAAGCTGGAAACACCCAAGAAACTTGATTGACAATTAGAGCATTAATTCCCAATCCCAGGCAGTCAAGATGCAATTAAAAAGTAAATAAATATTTTATTATGCATTAATTAATTGTTTTGAAAAAATTCTTTCTCATAAATTCCACTTTTATTGTGATCTAGTTTCTCGATCTTCTTCCACTTTTACTACTGTTCTTGATCTGTTGCCTAACATTTCTGTGGCAATCGCAATGTGTTGTTCCATAAAATATCCATATACCCCTCCCACGTTAGGTTTTTTGGTTTAAACCCCCCCACCCCTCTGGAATTTCCACTTAAGCCCCATACTTTCCTTTTAAAATTTTGGCTTTTGAGACCCCCCACCCCCTCGGAATTTCCATTGACCTTCCATGGGGTGGGTATGGATATTTTCTGGAACTGCACAATATGGAAAAACTATAGAGACATTAATAGACGTTAATTCTTATTTTTAAGGACTCAACAGTCTCTCTTTTAATTATCTAATCATTATGTTGTTCCAGGAAATATCTATTACCCCAACCACAGTATCTGTGACAAAAAAACAATATATCAACAACCCAGCCCAACACCATGATAAATGCCATAAATCAATATATAATCTATATAGATGGAAATTTAAGCCTAACAGGTTCTTAAATTTTAGGTTCTTATATGCAGCATTTTACTGTGGGTTTACTTGGGAATGTCCCAGTTTGAATTGTTTGGAATGCTCTACTCATTCCTTAATGACTAAATTAAAAAGTGATAAAATATTTAAAAAAATCAAGCAAGGGTTTACATTGAAGATAGTTGATTGAACCTTTGTTTTTTTGATATTTGTACTTTAACTTAAACATCTGGCAAATCGGTGGAACTATGTGAGGACATCATGCACAATTTTACATTTTTGTAACCATGCAAATTCACTGTACGTCAAGTATAGATTCATTAAAAGTGAAAGCCAATCAATTTACAATGCCTTTAATGAGAACCATGATCAACTCACAACACCAAGGTTACCGGTATATGTAATTAGTATTTTTTCATCGTGATCAGATGGTAATTTTATATAGATCACCAATCATTCCAATAAAAGCACATTTAAATCAATATTATATTAGGTAGTTCTTTCACTGTCAAACTACTTTTAATTAATTTACTTGGTGGTTCAAGGGAAAAGTTATTAACAGTACAAAGTTAGATAACAATACATTAATTATTTAATAGTATTTATAAATAATAAATAAATTAATTTATGTATATTTTGGTGACTTTTATGTATATCAAGTGGTCTGTTGTCACATGAGCTAGTGTATAGGGGAAACTCATCATTCTGCAATTTGCGACAGAGAAGCTCTGCAAACTGTCCGCTGACAGATCTACATGCACTCCTAAACAAGAGATCCAAACTAATCACCAAATTTAATGTAGGCACAAAACAAATCCTATGCAGCCAATCAGTCTCACTCAAGCAGGAACACTCCACCCGCCCTCCATGAGTTTAAATGTTATTCCAACCGCTGCTTTTTTGAACGGCACAGTCTGATGATCCTGATGATTGCTTCATGCGTGAAACTCAAGTTACTGTTATCTATAGTTTCTATCTTTAATTCATATTTCGCTCTGCATGTATTTCCATCGAGCAGACTCCTACGATCGTGTGAAACCATTTATACATTGTTTTTAGTTTATATTTTGGTGACTTAAATTTTTCACAGGTGACTTAACCTGAGCAGTCAGTGGCATAATGGCAACAAGAGAAAAAAAATTGGAGGGTTGGTCATTCAAATATATGACTAATATAGTCCTGCCAGCTCATATAATACCACACTGAAAGTTTAAGCTTGGCAAACTGAGCCAACCCAGCCTACCAACTAGGCCAGCCAGCGAAGCACTTTGAAAACGACTGTCAGGACGTTTTAAATCTCAGAAACAAGGTCTTTGATCTGTTCCAAGAATCGCAAACTTTAGCACAGTATTTGCCACAAAGCACAATCTGTTCTCTAAAATGGACTCCAGTATAAAATTCTTTGTTAGCTTACCAAGATTACTAGATAACAAAGCATGCTTTTGTTGCGGATTAATGCTCATTTTGTTTTTTTTTTACTTTTAGTGTAATATTTGAGGTTGAAATTACCAGAAATTGTAAAAATTCGAGGCTTAAAATTGGCATTCATTTGAATTTAAAGAAATCTCAAGATTTCCTTTGAATATTCCCAGAAAGCTGAATTCATTTTGCATTTAGGGAATTAGTAGATTAATACCGAGACTGCAGAATTTGGATGTGAAATGTTAAGTTAGAAATGGCATTTTATCATATGACCCGTACGGACCCGCGCGCTATTTCCTTGGAAAACCATAAGAAAAAAAGTCCCGTATGAGGGCCGTACGCCTTCATCTAACAGGGCCGGAAAAAGCCGTACGGCCCCACTTGAAAAGCGTACAGACCCGCGACTGCCGTGTGATGGAATATGAAACCATTGGATTCGATAATCTTGAATTCAAAATGAGCGATAGTTATTCTGAAGATTATTTCGAAAGCAAAGAATATCCAGCTACTTTGTAAGCGCTGAAATTTAAAACAAAACATGTTCAAACTCGGCAAATGATGAAGAACTGCATAAATTTATTCGACAACAACAACTCCTGACAACATCAATAAAATCGAAATGAAAGCGGCCATAAAACTACACACTCCATAAATGTATTCTGTTGTTTCTAAATAAAACTGTAGTCATTGATAAGCATTGAAATTAAAATACAAATGCCAAAATAATTTCTCTTGTTCAGTTTGAAACTCTACTGTACAGCTGTGTAATTCTTCAATCACAACAAAGAAAATGCGGTTACATGTAAGACTGTGTTTACGACTTACCTTACACAGTGTTCCACTAGTTCTCACAAAGTATTTTAGCCACTAACTGGAAGACAACCGTAATTAGAGTTCAACATCATCAAGGAACTAACGAATTCAATGACTATAGGCAGCAACGACAGACGTTTAGGATCCTCAGTGGTAAAGAAAACAACTTGAAGCTGAAGCCCGAACGGGGAAACGATGCGAAGCAAAATCCTCAGCTGCTTGTACATACCTATTCCAACATCAAACTGTCCCATTAGAACTGTTGTTTTTAACATTCAAAATCTTTCTTGGTTGAAAATTAATCAATTCTCTCATTCAAACCAAGCACTAGGATGAATTTCTGCTCAAGAATAAACGTCGCTTAATGTTATTCAATTCAGTCTTAGCTTATATAGACGAGTACGACTTGAAATATCTACTAACAGCAGTCATGTAGAAAGAATTTGGCCGGGTTGAAATCTCCTTGGAATGAAGCTAAAACTCGAAGATTTGGTTGTAATTTTGACAATTTCAACAGAAGTTTGAATACTCTGTGTTCACCGCAGTTCAAATGCACTTCACTGGCTTCCCCAAAACATTACGGGCTACCATTGCTTTTCAAAATACGCGCGAAACGGGCTGCAACGTCTGCATCAACGAATGGAAAACAATAAAAAAGAAAGAAAATTAGTGGTCATATGATAAAATGCTTATTGACTGAGTTAGGTCGGGCCGGACGGGAAAATATTTGGCTCTCGGTCTGAGGACACATGGACCTCGCTGCGCTCGGTCCGTACGTCCTGACCTCGAGCCAAATATTTTCCCGTCCGGCCCTCCCACTCAGTCAATAAGTACATAACACTAAACGAACGATCTGTGAAATGAAGTTTAACTGTTTAAGTATGTACTAGTAGAATACAACACTACACCACCAAGTACAAACTGTTTTACATTCATTCTGATTTTTTTCAAAGTTTCTGGTTAGTCACCTGAAAGATTATGAACATGTTTAAATTCCAATAAAATGCAAATAACTTAATTTCTGCATTAAGATTTAACAAACATTCCTGCTTCCAAGTATCAATTTTAACTACAAAGACAGTTGATGATTTAAATTTCAAATGGAAAAGAAATGACAATGAAATGAAAATGATTTTTAACTTGGTAGTTTTTGATAGTCATTCCCTTTAACGAATAAGGCCCGGGTTGCACTAGCTGACAAAATTGTTTTTGTTGGGATAAATTTTCAGCCAAATTTACATTCATGTCATCAATATGTCAACAGCAAAAGAAAAGCTCCCACTGCCGCCAAAGAGTGTCATGATATCATGCCATTGAAGATACAATAAACATTCGAAAAGAAAAACAAAGCAATCTTATCACAAGGTTTATGGCCACTAACTTTGTAGCTGATGTAAAGAACTGGAAGGAACCTCGAAGGAATCAACATGGTGGAAAGCACTGCAGTACAAGAGACACAATCCACAGGCATACATGACATACTCTTTGAACAGGGTTTGCAAAGCATTGTAGGGCAACTCCAAACATGCAAGTTTTCGGATGCGAGAGAATCCTTTTTAAGCGATGACGTCATAGAATGACGTCATCGGTTAATGCTGTAAAGTGGAAAAGTGATGGAATTTATGGAATTTTTGGTGTAACGGTGTGAGCGCGATTACTCCCTGAATTGAACCGAAGAGCATTGGGAACTAGGTGCATGGTTTGTGTTCTTGTTCTTGTCGTCGTGCGAGTGGACGGAATCTGTTGTCTGTTGCAATCGACCGATCTTTCTAGAACCGAATAGAATTTGGAACTAACTTCAGGGATAAACGTCAGAAGAAAAGAATTCAAGTAAAACTCAACAAGAAATCACGGCGTAGAACTCAAAGCAAAATACTCCCGGGCAGTTAGAAAGGACCGATTCTATGTATAAACGAAAGACACAAATTATATTTGATGTGTTTTATTAGATTTAGTAAACAGAAATCTTTACATTTTTTAAAAGAAAAGGGCTAAACATTTTCAAGACAGCGTTTGACCTTGTATCGTATGTCGTCAGTATCGGATGTCGCGCTACAGGATAACACAGCTTTTGTCAAACAGTCATTCAACACAGAAGTTGTTCAGGAATAAACGTCAGTAGAAAAGAAATCAAATTTAACTCAACAAGAAAGCACTGCATAGAACTTAAAGCAAAATACTCCCGGACAGTTAGAAAGGACTAATTCTAAGTATAAGTGAAAGAGACTAATTATATTTGATGTGTTTTATAAGATTTAGTAAACAGAAATCTTTAATTTTTTTAAAAACAAAAGGGCTCAACAATTTCAAGACAGCGTTTGACCTTGTATCATATGTCGTCAGTCTCAGATATCTCCCTGCAACATAACGCAACTTTTGTCGAACAATCATTCAACACAGAAGTTGTCAGCTATTTTTATTAACTTTCTTGAAATTTTCTGTCAAATTTCCTGAAAATTCTTAAAGACCCCTTGTGAAACGTCATCGCTTCTGCATGCATTGCGTGCCGTTTATTTGGGCAGAGCAAAAGGATGGATTGGAGCAATAAGACTTCTTTTCTTATTAAATTTGAATGTTTTAGAAGCAAAAATTCCAATATAATTCTCTGGAAGGACATAATGTCTGAGAAAATGGCCATTATTCATCGTCAACACAGAGAAATGTAGTCGCCATTTTGGCAGCTAACCCAGAAATTTAGTCGCCAAGAACGAAATGTTGGTCGCATTGGCGACCGTATTGGTCGCAATTTCGAGCCCTGTATATGATGACAAATTTTTTTGTTAAACAAACAACTTTTTACACTAGTGCGACCGTTTTTGGTATGTCATAATTTGCCCTTAAACAAATAAGCTACTCTTTTGGTATGTCATATATGCTATGTTTTTGGTATGTCATTCCCCTTAAGGGCTGTTAACCAATCAAAACTCAGGAATTGCAATATACCATTGCTAGTTTAATTAATATAAGGATTTATTAAAAACTAGCAATGGTATATTGCAATTCCTGCGTTTTGATTGGTTAACAGGCAATGGTATGTGAGCTCATATAACATTGACCACAAATAACGTAGCCCATATGCGCCAACGAAAACAGCTGGGGAGCTCAAATATTGTAATTCTTTTGGGCGTTTTTAATAAAACAGTTATTCCACTCGCGCTTGTTGGATATGAGATCATTATAGCCAACTCGATGCTACGCGCCTTGTTGGTTATCTACCATCTTATATCCAACGCGCACTCGTGGAATAATTGTTAGAGGGTCGTACAGCCTGGGTATTCTCGTGACGCGTGATTAGCTGATTTTATTTTCCGTGAAACGTGAATTAAATAAATTTATTCTTCGTGACCCGTGACCAGAAGGTTTTGCATGACACGTGAAGAGCTTGAATTAATAACCAATATTCGTGATTTCACCACTTTATTACACGGGATGAGCCGCATATTAAATTCGGCTCGATCGTTTTGATGCGTTCGATGCGTTCGATGTGTTCGATGTGTTCGATGTTGTTCGATGTGTTCGATGGGTTCGATGAGGTTCGATGTGGTTTTATGTGTTCGATGTGTTCGATGAGTTCCATGAGTTCGATGTTGTGCAGTGAAATCTATCGAAAGCTCTCGTCGATTTGAGATTTCACATAAGGTATGCTCGATAATTTTTCTAACCATCGCTGGCAACGTACGATTTTGTTCACTAAACGGTAAATTTTATACGTTTTCAATGTAGTAAAAGAAACTCTTGCTGCTTCAGTCGAACACGTTCAGTTACATGTCAAGAAAAGGCAGACAAGGTAATTATAAAAACCGATAGCTGAGCCATTTTGCTGATTAGCCTTAGTAATTTAGCAATGTATGAGCTCTCAAAGTAAGTAAGGGCACGTACGTTTGGATTTATTGTAGAAACTGCGGAAACCGCGCTTTCTGCAAATCGATTTACTTCGATCGAGTTTGTAGTCACAAGTGTGCATGTCGATTGATTGATTGCAGAAGATACTGGTTTCTCACGGAGCAATGTGTTTGTTTCCCGTGGTAGCATGTTCACTGAGATCTCGTCCAAAGTATTATGAACAACGACTATAAATTCACTTCAAAAGCTCCCGTCGGCAACGTCCGATTTCATTCACAATATTTAAACCGTAATAAGAGCTGATCAGTGAGCGGGAGTGGAAGTTTTCAAGATTTTCACAGCTCATGGCGACTGAATACATAACAAAGAAGTAATTGTCGATTGTTTCCCGGCGTGCCCAATCGATGAAATTCGATAATCGATAAAATCGATTGTAATCGATAATAATCGATAGTAATTAATCGATTGATATCGGAAATCGATGAAAATCGAAGATCGAAAGAGTTGTGAGTATCGATTTTCATCGATTTTGATCCATTTTCATCGATTTTCATCAATTTTTATCGATTATATCGATTGTCAATGATAATCGTTTGATAACGATGTCAGATCCGGCCATTTTCCCCGTTTTTTCGCGTATAGACTAACACGACTTTTCGCAGTTTACTACTCAAAATGCCTCTTCTCGACTACCGATATTTTTCTCGAGGGAAAATGCTTCACCCGTCCTTACTGTAAAAGGGCACTTCACAACAGCCTCTACTAGTAGCACGTTCATTTCGCGGGATTTCGATGACTCGCAAGACTGAAAGACTTCGGCAAGACTGGCTAGAGTCCACGCGGACGGATGCGTAACGTATCCGCTTACACCAGGGGCTTACAAAATGTTGTAAAAATTCATAAATGGCTCATTTATTAAAACTGATAATAATCGATAAAATCGATAAAAATCGATACAATTAAGAGGACTTGAGATTGTGAGTATCGATTTTCATCGATTGGTGAGACCAATCGATATTAATCGATTGATTTTTATCGATTATCATCGATTGTATCGATTGATTTCCGATGATCGATTATCATCGATTGGGCATGCTGGGATTGTTTACAGTTTGGATGTAACTTTATTCTCAACTATTACGCCAGTGACAGGTTAAAAGGCGTGCGTCAAACAAGATCGAGTTCTCAACGATCGCCCTGTTGATAATTGTAAAAACTGATAAAGGTCATTTGTTGATTAGCCTTGGCAGTTTATCCCGGAATTTATGTAAATCGCATCTTTGTAACACAACACCTTTCGTAGGCCAAAGTCACGTTAGTGCATACGTTTCATGTTGTGACTTTGGCGTCTTTTAAATTACTTTATTTAGTACTTGTACTTTCATTTCCATTTATTTGTACATTTTAAACAGAATGTGACCGTGAAAAGTCATTCCCATCCCGCGGAAACGGCCAACGGGCGTCTTGTTGACTTTATTTTGCGTGATTTTGAGACGCGAGACCTCAAATGTGATCTCCGTCTAATTATCGTAAGGTCAAACACTCTTTGTAGAGTAAGACCAAGATGAAAGAGTATGTTTCTTTCTTATTTTCGTAATTTCTTAATCAATTTTGATTTCTTCAAACACTATTTGTAGCGTAAGAACAGGATAAAAGAGTACTTATTTTCGTGATTCGGGAAAATGAAATTTCAATATCCGTGATCCGTGATTCGTTATTTTTTTCGTCCGTGAATCGTGCCAGAGACCCCCCCTGTACGACCCTCTTGTTAAATATTTATCTCTTCTGATTACATTTGTGTGGCACTAGTACATGTAGTTTGCATTATACATAATATACTTGTATATGCTTGTACTTGCATACTTGCATTGTACATGCAACTAAAGCAAGCATAAGCATTAAATGCTTTAAATCCATACTCATTGAAACGAGCTCCCAAACTCACGCAGTGTCTAACTTCCTCCTTTATGGTCGAGTTACGTGGGGCTAACCAGAGTGAGAGGGGTGTGCGGCCAATGCAGACTGCAGATTGGCGCTCCTGTTAGCCTGAATAGCGCTCCGGTTAGGCTTATTCGTTCCGGTTAGCCTGAATAGCGCTCTGATTAGTCTGTTTTCGGTTAGCTCTCAATAATTGTAATGGTAACACGACATGCATTTGTCGCACACTGGTGTGAGAGAGAATAATTTTACTCTGTTTTACTCTGTCTGATTAAAATTTATTCCTCGCGGCCCTACGAGAATATGAAACTAATAAGAACTACCTTT
Organism: Meandrina meandrites; assembly: GCA_963693305.1. NCBI lineage: Eukaryota > Metazoa > Cnidaria > Anthozoa > Scleractinia > Meandrinidae > Meandrina > Meandrina meandrites. Next base: position 2,464,935 of record OY855903.1, on the reverse strand, counting down.
ATATATTTAATGTTAAGCAATACCTGCAGACTCGTCGAATACAATGATTGCGACTCGTTTATCTGTGATATGGATACACTCGATGTCACCGCCGCCATGTTTTCGCTTCTGGAAATGAATGACCAATTCATTCGGTGTTGTTTCCAATGGAAAGCCTGAAACGCAGATACTTCGAGATGCATTTGTCTCGTCGATAATGACATCCTCTTTTTCCAAATAGCACTTGCCGCCCTCCATTCCTTAGAGCTAACGATGACTGACTCTGCACAATGAAACAGCCAAATCTGAAAACCTCCACCACCGTGAAACTGAAACCAGAAGCAAAGCGGAAGTAGAGTTTCTGGGAATTCCCAGCTGAATTTCCGGGAAAAACCCAACTAGTATTTGTGAAAAATCTCTCAGAATCGATTAAATCCAACGAAAGTTATTTTCCAAAGGAAGACTCAACTAATAGCTAGCCTCTGACGAAACAGCGAATCCGAAACCCTTTAAACTTTTACATTGATATTTTATGTCGAAAGTGAAACCATTTCGCGCTCAAAGCCAGCCTCAGTTCCGTGACTTGGTACCAGTCTCGCTCGCCTATTTTTCTGCGAAGCGAAAGCTGGTTGTTTGTGTTCTAAAGCGCCTTCGTGAACCGACCGAGCGAACAATTCGACCAACTGTTTCGACTTTTTGACCATGGCAGGGGTAGACGACCAGCTAGTGTGCGAAGAATCACAACGGGAACTTTTAAGGGACGAAAAAGCCGCGAGGAGTGTAGTGATATCAAACATATCGGCTGAGATTGGAAAAGATGAAGTCATGATCTATTTCCAGAAAACGAAAATTGGCGGCGGGGAAGTCGATGCTGTCTCCATGATTGAGGATGGGAAAGCTGTCGTTGTCTTCGAAAAGCCAGAAGGTTTGCTAGCAATTAATCAAACTTCACTTCCTCTCCTTAGCTGCTGGCATCCATATAGGTGACTTGATGACCACAATCTCTGACTTCCGGCATTCCTTCATTATAATACGATTTTACTGCTACAAATCTGGGGCAAAATGCAAGAAGGTCCTTAGGCTTAGTGTTTTACTCAAATCTCTATACAAGCGAATCTGTTTTGGTCTGTTCAACTCAAAAGAAAAGCCAAAATGAGTATAAATCACAATTACTGAATGTATGGTTCGGTTATCACGGTTATGTCGTGTTTACCCACAGCATCTCATCTCCGCAGCGCAGAGGCTCTAGAGCTTAAAGATCATGAAATCTAGTGGGAAGACTCTACAGGGGGGTTACCCACATAATGAAAACATACTTGCAACGTATTGCAAGGGACACACCGTTAGAGAGGGGGAATTGTTGGTTGGGTTTTGGCATGTTTTGGATCCGTAGGTTTGTACTGTTTGCATCAATTTTTAATGGAAGTCGGTTTCTGAAAAGTTCCATTACAGAATTGCGCCCATTGAAAAGCGTCGCCCGAGAAATGTGGGGTGCCCATGATGCTTTGCGAGCACAACGCCCTGGAAACGAGGTTGTAAAGACTGCCGCTGTTTTCGGTTTCTTGTGATCCTAAAGTGATGAATTCCCAAAAGGGAGTTAAGAGTTTTTCCCTCGAGTCCTTTAAAAGACAATGCAAATGTAATGGTTTCATCTGAAGTGTTTAAAAAGCGAAGTGATGTGTGCAAAACATTGGAAACTGTCGGTGAGATACGATAAGAATCTTTTTGCACAAACCCAAAATAAACACCGCTTGGTGTGACTCGAGTTCTGTTACAAAATGCTGACTATAGTGGCTAATTATTTATGTTGTTTATGAATGAGCTGAGCTACCTTTTATGTTAAAGTTTTCATCAGTGTAAGCAATTAGCGGTAGGCAAATAGCAAGGGCCAAATTAAAGCGGCAACTTTTTCACAGCATGTGCCAACGCGGCAAGCGACACGAAATATTCGGCCGGCTTCTTTCGATAGTACTTTCGGTTTGCACAAATAACAATCGAAATTCTCGCTAGAACATAGTTACTTTTCTTGAGTTGTAGTAAACTTGGAGTGTGCGTTTACAATATTCACATGTAGTCGGCTGTCAAAATGTAAACAACTTTATGCAAATTTCTGTTGAAATTTGACCCGTGCATTGAGACGTGAATTTTTGTTTGGACACTGCCAAGAGCCGCTTCCTCTTGCGTTATTCTTTTCCAAACAGCTACACATGCCGTTTCTAATGGATATCAAACGGCTACATTACCTGTTAAAAGAATGCTAAGATATACGTCCATCATAGGGAGAAAACACAGCAATATTCAAACGGAAAGACTAAAACACGACCAAAGATTTGAACACGACAAAACTTATAAGGAGATCACATGCACAAGAAGTGGCATGTAAGTAATAGTGGCCAGAATTCCTTTGAAAGTTTGCAGAATTATTGTTGCAATTTTGAATAGCTTCCGGAAGTTTTATCCTTTTACTGGAACTTAAGTTTAAAGGAAACCTCCACTCTTACAACAAGTTGACGCTAAATTGTTTTAAATGATGCCAAATTTCTTAACTTTACTGGTCAAGGGAGAAATAACATTTAATAATAACTACAAATGGAAAAGTTTATGGCTTTTAAATTTCCAGCGCGCCGCCATTTTGGATTTTTATGACGTGTTACGGCTCCCGCTATTGTTTGGCTTCCAAACAAGCGGGAGCCTAGCAAAATGGCGGCGCGCTGGAAATTTAAAAGCCATAAACTTTTCCATTTATTGTTATTATTAAATGATATTTCTCTCTTGTATTGTAAAATTTGGAAATTAGGAATTATTTCAAACAATTTAACATCAACTTGTCCCAAGAGTGGAGGTTCCCTTAAAACTTAAGTTCCAGTTATAGGATTAAACTTCCGGAAGCTATTCAAAATTGCAACAATAATTCTGCAAGCATAAATTAAATAAGAAAGCATTGTCTACATGTATTTTGATGTTGAGAAGTCTCCTACACATGTGTTATTAGCTGTATGGGCTTGTCACACAATAGGAAATGTCATGTGACAGCGACAGTGTCTTTGCAACATGAGGTCTCCTTAAATGGACTTAAAAAATATTTGAGATTATAAAACATGTTTTTAGGCATTTCAATTGTAGCTGGTCAGAGTTTGAAGCATTGTATCATGCTTGGTGCTAAGGGCATTTCAGCAAAAATTCCAAGCTATGCAGAGAAGTATGGCTTGTGACCAGATGGGCTGTTTATATGGTCTTCAGGTCACAGGTGACCCACCTCTCCCACCACCACCGTTGTGAAGTTCCCAACGATGGTTACTTCACTAACAAGGGGATTTATATACTGTATGTAATGAGGCCAACTTCACAAGAACTATATGTAGACGATTTTAAACCTTTGAACTACCGTTTGGTGGTCACCATATGTCAGTCTGGACAATGCATTATTTGACTGAACTAGCTAATCTGAATTGTGTTGTAGCTTTGTGTTTTATTGGATGTAAGAAATTCTTAGTTTTAAATCAATGCTTACCTGCATGTAACCTTCCCAATAGGAGACTAATGAAATAACTCAACCAACCAACCATACCAGGGCTAGTTATCATTAATCAAAGTTCTCATCAGTCTCGCCTACGTTTCCGGCTTCACGTTCACCTAGTGAGAAGCAAAGAAAAACAAGAGGGAGCAATGGCCACTGGACGACCTTTGAGGGAAAGTAGTGGGACTCTTCGTAGTCTGTTATTTTGTTGCCAGTATGTCCGATATGTTGTGATGCTGAGGAAAATTTTTTAATAGTTTTTTAAATGTTTTCTTTATCAAGTGTTCACGGTTGTAACGCTTGCTGTACACGCTCAACTGTACTTTGTGGCTGCTGAAAATTTATAGCTCTCTGAGAAATAACCTGATCAGAAGTATCGATATGCGAGATTTGGCGACTTAAAACAATTTTTGCATTTGTTTAGTTGCTGAGAGAGTAATGAAGCGCCGTCACGTACTTCGTGGCAAAAAGTTGGAGCTAGGACCCTACTGTCCAAATCAAGAGGAAAACCCAGAGGTAAAGAAACCTCGTGCTTTTTTGATAATTGCATATGAGCGAATCGTAAATAATGGGCAGTAAGTTGACTTAAAAATAGACGACTTGAAGGAAATAAGTGATAAGCAAAGTAAATAAAGTGTGAGATAAAATAAAATTAATGGCAAATTTCGAGCCTTCATACTGCCTGCAGTCAACATTATTCACAATTTTTTCAAAAAGGGTGGCAAGAACATTAAAATAAATAGATAGTTTCTCACACAATCACCTCGCATTCGCGTATATTATTGGCAAAATGTTGGGGTGTGTTTTCATGAGGGACCTGTCCATTTCATCTTCTGTTAATTGATGCATCCCCGGTCAATAAGTCGTCGTTTTACCGAATTGTAACTTCTCCTCCCATTTATCGCATGTCTCTTTTGTGGATAAATAGTTCAATTTTATTCTCAAAGCTTGACCAGAATAGTTTTATCTACGCCGGATGGCCCTTACAGAATTTGCATCTGGAGAATCTTACAGCTTTTGTTGTTTCTTTGCCTTTCCTGCATAGGTTTTTTCGCAAGTTATTGCTCTTGTGAACTTCAATATGTTCCAGCTTTCATCCCAAGAATCACATAACCTCCTAGAAAAGGTGAGGAACAAAGTGGGGATTAAATGGCGTAAAGAAGCCGATGGATTTACTCTTTCCGGGATGTTTGATCAAGTTGAAAACGCGCACCAACTTCTTCAAGAACATTTTAGCCGAAGGCCTTACCTGCAAATAAGTCAAGAGAAAGAACAGAGAAGAAAGCACACAGGAAGAACTCAGCAGAACGCTCCACACCCATCCAAGCAGGCTAGTAAAGACGTCAAGATAACGAACATCTGTACCTTCGAAGTTCAGCCAAAGTTCATGAAACTACTCAAACGGGCGTACAATACGAAACTCCAAAAAACAGAAATGGAGTTCAGCTTGGAGATAGCTTGGGTTGAAAATGCACGTCAAGTAAGGATCCAACCGAGGCAGACAACACAGGAATCACTTTATCAGAAAGGATGTGATGAATTTATTGCGCTTTACCAGAAGGTCTATCAGGATGTGAAGCGAGAGGTACTTGAAATTGAAAATGCAGGTGATGAAGAAGGCATCCTAAACGCTATTCAGACTGTAGAAGCTGAAAATCCCGTGGTCATTGAGAAATTTGAAAAACAGTTATTTGTTTATGCAGAAGAAAACTGCATTAAAAGCGCAGTACAATCCTTAAGGCAACAGCTTGAATTGTTACAGATTAAAAACCAGAGCGCCAGACGTAGTCAAAGCAACATCAATCATGGAGCGTTCAATTTTAACGAAAACCTTCAGCAAGATCGGCTGTCATTTCCAAACCTCCTGCAGCACACTTTAAGAAATGGAGTGAACATCGCATTATGCCAGGGTGACATTACTGACGAGAAGGTTGATGCCATTGTCAATGCGACCAACGCATGGCTTCAACATGGTAAGGATGGTGTGGCGGCTGCGATAGTGCGTAAGGGAGGCGCTCAAATTGTAGAGGAATCTCGGTATATTATGTCACAACGCCGAAACGCCCCGCTACAAGTAAGCGAAGCTGTTTACACACGAAGTGGGAATCTAGCTTCTCAATTTGTAATACACACAGTTGGACCAGACTACAAAGTGTGCGGGAAAGAAAGAAGTATTGCCCTCCTTCGACGAGCTTGTTTGGAAAGCCTCCGTGTGGCTGTGCGGCTAGGGCTTCGTTCTGTAGCTCTTCCAGCCATCAGCTCCGGCAGGTTTGACATGCCAAAAGACGTCTGTGCTGGAGCAATTTTCAAAGCAGTGGAGGAATATAGCTTAAGTGTGGATGCTGAATGCAGCCACCTCCGTGATGTACGTATTGTTATCATTGATGGACCAACCATCGAGGTCTTCCGTGAAGAGTTCGTGAGACGTTACTATTCAAACGAGATGTCAGAAAAGCAAATGACACACCATGCTCAAGCCAATGAAGAGAGGGAGAACGCTTTCGCTTCAAATTTAAGTAGAGATTCACGGATTGCCAAAAATCAGCTGTCATCTGTTCCGAATAACCAAGAGAATAATGTTGATCACAAGTCATCTGGTGTTGAAATGGATAAAAGCCAACACAGTAACAATGTTGAATCAGCGACAAGACGGCATCCGCCTCAGCTTCCCAACGAAAACGACAAGACGACTTTGGCCACTAGCGTCGAAACGCCAGCTGATGAACGTTATGAAGTTGACATCCAAAAGGAAGAAAATCCTGTTCCTGATATACGTTCCGCGAAAACGGCAAAGAGTTCTGGTGCTAGAGCTACTGCTGGTAGAAGCAATTTTGCACCCTCTTTTCGTCAGAAGGACAACGGAAACTCGAGAAAGAGTAAAACAGCTGGAAAGGGTATGAAGTCAAAGCAAATGGAGACTCCTCTTGGGACCAGTGCTAAAAACAGTTGTGAAGAAAATCGCATGCAGCCAGAGAATCATGATCAGTATACTGATGCCGGTGACTCGGTAACAAAGAAGGAAGAAACAAAGCCTAGAAGCGTTGCGTTAGAGAACGCCGACCAACCAAACAACGAAAGTAACGATGAAAGTGCTTCCGAAGACATGATAAAGGAAAAGTCCGTCGAGGAAACTGCAAACGAAGAAAAAGCATTAGTTACTTCACCTTCGAATCAAGCTCAGGTTGATAAAATCACACAATCAGATAACATCAAAAAAGCCGATTCACCCGATCCTCCCACTGGCGCTTCGAGTGGGTCAGTAGAGTGGAATGATACTTCAGATTCCAATTTGAATACTCCCAAGACAAGGGATACAGAATTGCAAACATCGACTGATAACACGCCTGCCGAGGAGTCAGCAGCAGACAGTGTTAACACAAAACCAAATATTCCAGCATTAGCTCCAGATGCCAATCTGATACCACCACAGAAGACAACAGAAGAAAGAGACCCAGACATTTCCCCAACTGAATCGGATGCCGCAGACGCTAACACAGGTGACACTAATTCCATTACGTTGCTATGTCGTTGTTTTGACACGGTAACTTTAAATTTTCAAAACGTTTACTGTCATTGACTAAATGGCAAATGATACCTTTACGTGTGAACTTACATGCATATATGTGCTACCGGTCATGTTGATTTCTTTTTTTGCCAAAAGCTTTTTCTCTGACAGGGCAGTTGACCAGCCTCTTTAATCTTTTAAACTAGGATAGTTAACACTACAGCTGCCCCCGCTGTTATCCTTTTTTTTTTCTCAGCGTATCCGTTACTACAGTCAATTATTTCGCTTGATATTTTGGCTATTCCATTTTCTTAATTGATTGAAAATCAGTTTTTTTGTTTGGAACAGTCTTGCGATAATTTTTCTCGTGTTCTGCTCACAAAGCATCACTTGTTTCTGGCCTTCTCTTTTTCAAGATCATGGGACGAGGACGTGCCACTTAAAACAAACTTTCAGTATGAATTGTTGAAGCCAAGTAGATAAGTAAAACAAAGCCAAATTATGCAAAAATTCTGAAGGATTAATAATCACGTAAATTTAATTACATGAACGCAATCTCAACTTCTTGAGATCATTTTTGCTTTTTTTGCTGTAATAAGTGATCTCAGCGAGAATAAACTTTGGTAATAGCCAAACGTTTTACAACTACCAATTGAGACCAGCTGTTTTCAGATTTTTTGTTTCAATATATTAGGGCTGGGAGCTCAAGCAACAATGACGAAGTTGACAGCTGAGCTCGAAACGGATGCCAAAAGATTTCTCACCTCTGTCAATGTAAACGCCTGCCGTGAGTTTTGATTATCTCAAGAACTATTTTGAATTCTTTTTCCTTCTTGACAAGTCTCAGTTACAAATTTCAGTTAAATGCCTGAAGACTGATCTAGTCTTTTATCTTTTATTTCTACCACTTGAGTTTTTTGATTTAATGTCATGATGTTCCGGCTAAAAGCCAAAAGCACTGGATCGACAACTGGCTAGTTATACATGTATGTCTCAAGTGAAAACTTTCTTACTTCTCTGCGAGTTTCAATGCTTGCGTTATCTTTGAAAAATTTTCCTTCTTCAACTCTTTTTGAACTTATCGCATCCGCTAACTTTATACCTTGGTTGTGGCCTGAGTCTTTCAAACCCCTCGTGTAAAGTGTGATTTGTGTCTGACAGATCTCGACTTCAGATTGAGTCTGTCAATCCTGCGAGCGAACGAGAGCTGCTCGCAGCACGCTAACAAGAGAAATTTCTAGACCAGGACGTACTATTCTTGTTTTTGATCATATCAGTTGCTTAAGTTTTGGCTTCTAGACCTTGTGAAATCAATAAAGCTCGAAGGAAACTGCAGCGACCCAACTGCAATCAACATTTGCAAGTGTGGTTTGTTGACTTGTTGTCATTTGTGCACGTGCTCAAGCTTTGGTTTGTCATTATCACCCAATCATCGTTTATCTTGCGTCATCATTGACCAATCACCGTACAGGAAATTTTATCACACCTACCGATACTACTTGCGGGCATTTTATCACACCTACCGATACTACTTGCGGGCCCACTTTGGCCAACTCTAGATTTTGTCTGGTATACTATATATATACTGTATATACGCGCGGACTACAATCATATTGCCTCCTCGGGTTTTGGCCTCTGGGCCAAAACCCTGCGGGGGCAACTATATATATATTTATTAAATTCTCAACCTCGGATAATGCAATTCTAGCTTTCTGATTGGTTCACTAGATCTCGGTTATCAGCCATTATACCTGCGTTTGACCTTATATGGGGAAACGAGTGCGGAAAGTGCCGCTCAGTTTAAAAATTTTCCTGCGGGAAGCGAAAGTTCCATCAGAAAAATGGCAAATTTGGCGAGGTTTATAAGCTTATACAAGAAATAATCGACAGTGCCTTCCCTAAAACTACACAAATACCACAAAATGCCATAGTTGACTCAACTACGTAAAACGAAATGTTTAATTAAAAATACTTGTAAATGTACAACAAGAGCGACTGGACGAAGAAGAAAAGCAGCAAATAATTTACGGGAAGACCAGAAAACTGACACAATTTCATTCAGTGTTAGACGTAAATGTGGCTCAGCACTTCAGTTAAGTTTGTTACCTTTCAATCTTGATCTTGTCCTTTTATACTTCAATAAACTTCATCGAATCTGAGTGCAATTTCGTTTCAGCATAATGTAGTAGTCTTGATGACAGCCGTGGAGCCGTAAACAAGTACAATATGTAAACACTTGCTTCGCTCGTCTTGCACAAGGCGTATAATTTCCAGAAAAGCTATTGCTTCGGATCTTCCCGTAAACCTTAATTGTTGTCACAATTTTCCAGGATGAAAAGACGATTTACGAGGAGATTTTCCGAGGAAAATCTTCAGAAGAAAACTCTCTTGCTCGCTTTCCTCACGTGTTTCATTCAACTCAAAAAGTGAACACCGCGCCACAAATTTTCCCGCCTCCTCATACTATCACTTCGTTTACATCAAAATGAAATGTCCAGTTGATTTATACTAAAGAAGCATTTAATAAAACAATTATTCCATTCGCCCTTGTTGGATACGAGTGGTTATAGCCAACTCGGCGCTTCGCGCCTCGTTGGCTATTTACCACCTCGTATCCAACGCGGGCTCATGGAATAATTGTTAAATATACGCGCGGACTACAATGATGCCTCCTCGGGTTTTGGCCTCTGGGCCAAAACCCTGCGGGGGCAACTAGACGGCTGTTGTTATTATTTCACTTTTACGAGACTTTGTTCTGTCTGATTTGTTAACAGATACAAAACTTAGTTCTGCTCACTGATAGGTGATGTTAATGTTATTTTGGAAAACTCTGTCTTTTTGTGATTAGTATTCTAAGCAATGCGTTGTACCTCTTTAAAGTGCCAGGTCTTTTATTCTTAGCCAGATTGACTTAGATTGACTAAAAGAAGGTGGGTTGGATGGCTTTAACCAGGGTGCATCTTAGATTCATGTCTCAACATATAATTCTACTTTTATCGGTACAGTTGAAATAGACCGATATTTTTTCCTTAATATTTTCAGATCCATCCCAATTCGGCGACACATCTCAAAGCAGTGACCAACCTATTCAATCACATTGTTCGATATGCCGGGATACATTCAGAGACCCTGTTCATCCTTCAAAATGTGGACACACCTTCTGCAAGTCTTGTGTAGACAAAGCTCTTGCAGATGGCACTGCTGTCGTAATGTGCAATCAGGAATGGTGTGCCTATGAAAGAAACCAGCCCATTGGTGTTATGAGTTGGAGGACAGAGAAAGAGCCCCTTACTGGGTACGAGGATTGTGAAACGATTGCTGTTACCTACAACTTCGCCGAAGGGCAACAAGGTCAACAAACATAATTCTCATTAGTTAATTAGAAAGCTAACAAGCACATCTCTTTACAATATTTGCGCTGCCCGCGACGTCCTTCCTTCTTGGGGTGGTTTAAATAATTACCACAGGTCATACCTTAGTTTTTGTAATTATTTTTTAGGTAGATCTCCACAATTATTAAAGGTTCTCCCTCGGCTAAAGAAATTGACACGCTAATTGAGCTTCGATTGACACTATTATTAACAGGACGTTTTATTTTGATCTTAGGTTACGGGGCGTCTTACGGAACAGGTTCGCGGGTGCTGTGCGCAAAACCATCCTTATTTTCCTCATTTTAGGAAAATGCCTAAACCTATGCATCATTTTAAAGCTCATAGAACCAAGAACGACGACGATTTTTTTTTAACTTGCGAAATTCAATATTAAATGAGCTGAAATCAGTTAAGTGCAAATAAATGCGGCAAACTCTCGTCGGATTTTGGCCTTGCGAAGAAATGACATGACACTCAGCAGATGTTTGTCTTCAAAAGTGTGTCGTGGATTCTTTAGAGCAGCTTTGAAAACAAAGTTATTGTAATTTAAAGTTCGGTAACGTACTTTTCTCGAATGGAGAACAGCATTAGGACTTATATCTTTAAAACGAAAAACAAATCGGCTAAAACCCAACATACTTTTGGAGAGGAGGGTTTCATGTACCGTTGGGCGAAATTTCATGATTATACGATAAATTTCTTTACGCATAGTATCCGCTCGAAGATGGCAAAATTCAGGAAAAATTTAGCCGAGAAATACGGCTTAGAAGTTTAGTCAACATAACACGCCCCCCTGGGAGTGGTTTTCGGATTGTCACCTTCATACACCAATCATGACCAATCTCCTGGTGTGTGCCGAAACTCGCGGCAAAATGGCGGTGGATATTATTTCAAGATCAAAGTTTTCTTTGCCGACAATTTAAACACGAAGTTATCTCGGGAGTTTTTGACATGAGCTTTCGAGCTTGTTTTTTTTTTCTTGCTGGAGAAATTAGCCCGAAATAGTGGCAACATATTTTTGTTTCTCGCGATCGTTAGATGGCTGTAAAAATAAAAATGTCACGTTCCACCAACGTCTCTTTCCTTTTCTCACAAAAACTCTTTGTTGATTTGTTTTCCGTGATTAATGATCAGCCTTTGGTAGCCAACGGCTGTTGTTTCCTTTTCTTGTCTTTTCTCTGTCGATCCAAAACTAGAACTATGTCAGCCAAACGAGCGGACAAGCGAGCGATTCAAGCAATGCAACGTTGTGGTCACGGTTACGCGCTGTATGAAGCCGCTCTCCCGCGCTTAACTCCCAGGTGGTCCAGCCGTGTTAATAGCTCGACGCCTTTGGACTTTGACGTAATGAGTCATGCAATAAAAATGAAATTTGCAATAACTCCGAAAAAAAGAGATTTCGAATTTATTATATTTGTTTACACCGTGGAAAGATTTGACTAATGGTTAAGGTTAATTTGCGGGAGAATTCGAAATAGGCTGTTGCAGAGCTGAACGATATACAGGTATATCTTGTACAATCTAATGCGTTACAAACCAGTCCTGTAGTGATCAAGACAATGTGTTGAAATGAAACTGGGCTTTGAGTCAATTATGACTAAGCTAAAGTGAGGGACAAAAGAAATTATCCACAGCTACAGTTATGGAGAGAAAGAAATTGATTTAAATGTCGGCCATTTGTTTTCCGCGACGAAAATTGCCGCTTCGTCTTCGATCTGCTAAAACTTATTGAGCTGGTTTGGATTAACTGCTTTGTCCCACTGAAATTCACAAGTGTTCTCTAATACATTTATAAAGTAACAAACTTGACTGAATGAGTGAGGTCTAATTTTATTGTAAAAAGTCTGTCTGTATTTTCCGTCTATATATTTGGTTTTCGCATCTTACCGTATAAACCATTATTTTCTTGTTCAAATGTAATGCTGCTTTCATATTCAAGCTCTTTAGACGCTTTTGTTGTACATCTAGACATTTCCATTTGCATTACTTACTGGAGCTAATTGTGACAATTAGTTTGATTTTTTTTGACAGGATGGCGGCATCCCAGACCTGGACAGCCGTACGATAGGCTATATTTCACAGCATACCTACCTAGTAACCCCGAAGGGCAGGCTGTTTGTAAATTGCTAGAGAGGGCGTTTGACGCAAGTCTGTTATTTACAGTTGGCAGATCTTCCATTACAGGCAAGGAGAATCAAATCCTATCGAATGGCGTCGATCATAAAACCAATCGTCTGGGTGGTCCATCAAAGTAAGTCAAAGTTGGAAAGTATAGTTTTACCTTTTAACCGGTACAAAACCAATCGCGAGTAAAGCTGAAGGGGCGCTGATTGTTAACATAGAAACAGTGTGAGCGATTTCGACTTAGATTCAAAGCAAGTTACATAATTGAACAAAATATCTAATTTTTTCCAATTAAAGTACCAAACAAAGAAGAAACAGAATCACACATCAAATATTACTGTCGATGCGTTGGGTGTGTAAATGAATAACTGTGAGTGATGTTAGTAAAACTTGGCAAAATTGCAGAGGTGTAACCCGTGTGAACTAGCATCCTATTTGAGTGGTGTAAACGAAGCAAAAAAAGACAAAAAAAACACTGTTGTAAGACGCACTTTCCCAGGTATGGGTCACTTGCAATAACCGAGTTACTGCGCGCGTTGTGATTGACTGAAGCCTGTCATCTATTAGAGTACAGACACGTCACTGCGTGGTGTGACTTGTGGGCGTGATCAGAGTTCATAGTCCAAGTCAAGAGAAAGTTCCACTTAATTATAAATCTACATAGAGAAACAATCTGCCAAATACTCTATACCTTTCGAGACATTTAACTGGGCTGAACAAGCTTAAAGTAGACAGTGACTGATTTGAAAAATTATCGAAAGATGTAAGTGTTTGTCCCATGCTCGAATAGTTTGAAGCCGCTACGGGAAATCCATGAATGGCAGGTGAACGCCGTTTAACGCTTACCTTAGTTAAAGCTTTCAGAGTACAAAGGGAAAAAAGGTCAGTTGCTTTCGTCGACATTTTATTTTCCTTCATATTGCGTATTTTAAAATCCGTTTAAAAGTGCTTCGTGATTACGGAAAACAACCTTGGCTCACCGGTAGCGGCGCTTTTGCAATACTGAAGTGTAACGAGTCTTGTTATTGTATAAAACAAATAGATTCTATTTTGCGGTGCGTCTGTTCAGTTATTGATCACAGAAGACGTTAAAATGTGGTAAGAACATCAGTGACCCACTTTTTGACGTCATCTGTGATCTATAACTGAACAGACGCACGGCAAAATGTAATCTGTTTGTTAAACTGGTCAGCCTGAAAAAAGAATCATAAACACTGCATTGCCATTTGCCTGCAGCCGAAAAGAAATTTAAGAACACCAAGATTGACACTATGAGAAATGATTTCTTGTTGCATTCTGAATGTATTTTTCAAAAGTTCGTATCGCTCGACCAAATCCACTTACTTTTTTTTGCAGCCATGGATATCCAGACCCAGACTACCTTGACCGAGTGAGGACACAGCTGGAAAACAAAGGAATTTTAGATGAAGAGACTGTGATCTGATCCGAGTGTACTTATTCTACGTCAGATTAATTAGACTTTGATGGTAGGACTAAAGGAGAAAGCACATATTGCAAGCAAACACCAAGATCATAATTTGGTACAAAACTAGTTTTCACAAACGACACGATTATAGCACAACCATACTAAATAACCGCGCAAGCACAAGCACCCATTTTTTTATGTGCTTTTCAATGTTTGTATAGACTCTTGTGCTGGCGCCTAAAGTTGCGTAATTGCTAGTGAAAAGCCAGGCTTTTTGTGTTTCCAGGTTATTAGCTTTTTGTTTTACCTACATGATGAAATTTTCGAGACCAATATCTCTTTGTTTCTCTTTTTTCTTCAGCAAAATCGGAAAGGTAGTTAAAATACGCTTTTGGTGTAGACGTTGGCAGCTTCCAAAGGGTGTCTTCTTTGGTTGAATGTAAACTGTCTTAAGTTTTGCAAGGGATAGCTTAGTGAACACGCAATTGGTATAGAATCTTTAAGAAGATAAGTTCCTTAACTACACCATTTGTGACTTGATACACGTTAGCTGATGCAGCTTTTTTAGTGTATACATTTAGTTTTGCAGTACAGGATAAGTTTGGTATCTATTTCAAATGCTACTATATGGAACGTTTTCGTGTGATATCATGGCAGCCATATTGGTGTTCCGTACAAATGAAATTTCTCTCGTTTGGAAAATCGGTTGTGCCAGTTCTTATGCAAGCATTTCCTATTATTACCGAATACTAATGTCACTGTTAACCCTATTTAGACCTAGGCTCGATTACCAGCCGCTGTTCGAAAGACCGGACTCAAGAGAGCGGCAGAAATCGAGCCGGACTTTTTTTGATCTTTTCAGACGTCACGTGGGATGATGGCGTCACATCTCTTAAAGTTTGGCAGCGTTTGGTTGAATCTTGAAAACGTTATAAGCGTTCAAAGTCAGCGCGGGCACTTTCCGCCCCCGGGTCTGGATAGGGTTAAGAAAACGTTTCCAACTGAATATTATTATAATAGTCATGATAATAAGTACATGCGTTATTTTATAAGCGGAGTCAAGCTAATAGCAGCAACCTATATTGTCAGGCATTGTTTACACAACCGATGGGATATATAATAGGAGTAGGACCAGAAAAGAGACTCCATAAAGTGTATCACTTACACTTCAAATAAAAGACAGGTAGCACTTTGACTGTAGTTTTGAATTCGATACAGGAACCTCCTCGCTATCGGTGGGCGCCAAGCAAAGAACGCGAGATGAAAGGCTCTATTAAGTTGTAGCGGCCTCTGGAGTCGACAGCTGTCTGAATACGAGAGCCGACATCAAAACTACTCTTGAGTCACATTGTACAATAAAAATTATTCAGTATGTCTGAACAGGTCTCGCATTCCCGCGGGGAGAAGTCCCGCTATTCTTATACAAATAAGATAAAATTCGAGGGTCTACCAAACGTTTCTGCTTTCAAAGAGGTCTGCAGAAAACTAAGTGCTACTAAAAATAGTTATTTTTCTCCACCATTGACTAATAGCTAAGTACATGTAAATACTCGTAATAGCGGATATTATGATTTCTCCATCCATTGAGTTACCAGGCGGCACTGCTTTGTCATTCGACTCAGTCCTCTCAGGGAGCTGGTTTATCAACAGCTAAAATTTAAGGAGTATGTGGGAAGTGTGGGGATTAGCTTGAACAGAAACAGTGTAATTAGAATAATTTCCCTGATAACCCGTGACTGCATAAGGTACAAGGAGGAGGTACTGCATCCCAATCCCCTCCCCTCCCCCATCTCCTTCGAGTTTTCGTCATGATATACTTTGTAATCATTATAGCTGTAGCTTGTATCGAGACAAACAAGTCCTCGATCAAAATTTTTACGAGGGAACTCAAGAATAAACTGCTACTGAATATCTTTACATTCCAGGATGAATGAAATATTTTTTTTTACTATTCCATGCAATTAATTCTAAAAACCTGGAAATATGTTAAGCTACTCTAACTCAAAATGATAAATAAGGAGAAAACCTCGAAACGGGGAGGGGTGCCTTGTACGTAACAGGGAGATGAAATTAAACGTTTCGTTTCAAGCTCGGCTCCGGTGTCGCACTCTATGTAAACACTAACTGCAATGGGTATATTATTGTTGAAATACAGAAAGGAAAGAAATAAAAACTGGCCGTGCAAAGTAAGTGCCAGCTGTTGCTATTATATATTTCGTTGTAGAGATATTCCTACTTTTCATCCAGATTACTCGGTAATTATGTGTCTGGCGAGCGTAGTGAGTAAAAGTAACAATGATTACAGGGCCGTAGGCAGGGGGGCCGGGTGCGATGGGTGCGTCCGCACCCCCTCACGGGCCGCAAAGGTCCGTTTAATCGGGAAATTAGGGTTAAAATGACTCTCGGAATGCAGGAAATGTGGACTTCAATAACTTGAGTTTTCAAGATTTCCCGTGGGAAAATGGGAAACGACAACTGGTCGCTTAATACAGGTTGGCCGCTAAAATAGGGGTTTATTAGAAATTAGCATAAGTCCTTTTATAAACGTCACGTTATTTGAATACGAAAAAATGTAAAAAGGGATAACGGAATTGCATGAAGACGACAGTAATCCTGTCTTTGAATGGTTTTACAGCCGTCACTGTTCGAGCTTGTTAAAAATAAATCTGAACATCGTATATCACTTTCTTACTGGCCGCTCATCGGGAAGGCTCACTAGAACGTTCATCGGGAAGGCATAAAGCTGGCCGTGGCCGCATAAAAGGGGTTTTATCTACAGTATTATACTGACAATCCTTTCGGGACTCTAGAAACTGGCCGCTTAAAAGGGGTTCGACTGTCATCGGAGCCATCGAAGTGATCTTACACCTTATTTTCGGAGCCCTAAAATAATCCTAGCTGCGTAATTCTGAACAAGATGAAGCTTAAGAAGTATTGCTCAAATAGAACAGCAATCCATGATAGCTCGCGCTACGCTTTGATTGAATAAATAAAGAATTGGAACTTACCTGAATGCTTAGGAGATTTGCAAACCACGACACTTATTCCCCTGGCTGTTCAGGACAGGGAGTAAGAAAACACTACCTACCCCTCGCTCAGGTGACTGCACCTTTCCCCCCCCCCCCCCCCCCCTTTCTTTTCTCTTTTTCCGTATCAAAATGAAAGACTTTTCAAGACAATCCAGGCCATAATGATACAAGCTTCCTTTTTCCCTTGATCCCATATAAGTGCCTTAGGAATAGCGTAAAGGAAATTTTCCTTGGGAAGTATGTAATACATACATACATACTTTATTGTATAGCTCCCCCTTGGGGGCTCTTCCGCCATACAGAAATTAAAAAGATAAACGATTAAAATATTTACAATAAAGAAGAAAAAAAAAAGAAATCGGAAAAGGGGGGAAGGTTGAAGTAATATTCGAAATAAAAAACTATGTACATTACAATTATAAAATATTATTTACAAATTTAAAATATGTTTAAAAATTCTCTTTTTAAAAAGGTTCAGATCATTTGTCTCTCTGATGTTCTTGGGCAAGTCATTAAATATCTTCGCCCCACGGTAGGCAAAAGATCTTTGCCCTGTTTTTAGTCTACACTTCGGCAACTCAAGATTGTTTTTTTGCCTGGTGTTACGCGGGTGTATGATTGACCGTCGCTGAAATCGAAGATTTTTGTTGCGACGTGAGGTTTCTACCAGTGGTTTGCCACTAAAATGAAAAACATGCTAGCTGTAAGCCAGATTAATTCCACTTTCAAGAAATATAACTAAAGCTCCGATACCGCTTCCCAAAAAAGACTCAGACTTAGGGCATTCGACAGTGTGCTTTTCTTCATGATCGTTTTTCAACAGTTCTTCGTCAAATACTAGTATCTGTATGTTCCCCACAAACTCAATCAATCAATCAATCAATCAATCAATCAATCAATCAATCAATCAATCAATCAATCAATCAATCAGTCAATCAATCAATCATTCAGTCAATCAATCAATTAATTAAACAATCCAGCCATCGATTTGGCTATTATCAGCCAGATATGCGGTCATGGATAAGACCCTTCAAAAGGGTTTTAAGAGGTCTGCTCAAGGTTTCTTGCCGGGGTAACCGAGATTCCAGGTTGCAAGATTATAAAAGGGCAACCTCTGCAAGCCACCACGTGACGTGTTACACGGTTGCCAAAGGGTTTCTGTGACCTTCTACTAAATTCCTTTAAGATACTCACAAGATTCTTAGAGGTTTCAGGCTGTAGCCGTACCACAAGCATGCTACACAGTTTGCGCGGATTTTTATAAATAGAAACGTTTGCATCTTCTTATAGAATCGACTCTTATTACCAGTCCGTTTTAATGTTGGTAAGCTAAAGATGAATAATACCATGGTTCGTGGTACAAAACGATTGAAATTTGTTTCTGAGCCGCCTTCGAGACTGCTAGTAAATAGGTCTAAATAGAAACTATATGTAAAAAATGTTTTTATTTGGTATCATAGTATCACGGATATTACAATGATTGCCGATCAATTACACTCACAAGAAAATACCTTTGATTATTAAAAAACTAATACTGGTTTTGCAATGACGTAATCATTGGTTTTGCTTTTATTTGAACATAGTAGAAAAGGTCAGGGTAGGACAAATTCTGTAAAGTATTCTTAAGTGTTCGTATCCGATTACAGTATCAAACTCGATGCGAATAAAAGTGGACTGATGGCGTCAAATCTATTGAGTTCTAGACAATTCAAAAAGCATACTTAGCTGAGATAGAAAGATGATCTAAAGATGATCTAAAGAAACCACCTTTCTAGACTGTAATCGGAACATTTCTAACGATATATTCAATGAATTTCTAGATTCTGATTGGTTATTTTGCTAATAGAACTTCGCTAATAGAACACTGATTACTTCGCTGATTAAAGGGATAATTATTCTTGTTTTCTAGCATACCTTATCATAGGAAATTAACGCAAAGTGAAGAAAAAATTACTTTCCAATAAAGGAAATTAACGCGAAAGAGGTGCTAAAATTTCAAAATGAAGGAAATTAACGCGATCTCCACTCGTTCAAGGAGACCTTGAAATACCTATGAGCGTGGTTGTCCAGTGGAGTGATGCAAGGAGTCTGACAATTTTGAAAGAGAGAACAGAGGAAGTCTCATATTCCGTCGAGAAAGATTACGTTGACGACTCAAAATCATCTTAACCGAAATCCAAGAAGCAGATGTGCAAGTTTCTAACAGCGACACTGTGACGCGCAGTGGCGAAGAAGCAGAAATATTATAAACGATTTACTGTTTTAACTGTGAGAAAGTAGTGCGCAAAATAGAAGGCTTGTGTTTCCTAGTTGCTGAAAATGTGTGGGGTGTATCCAAAATTTGGATGCTCCACTTAATTAATGGCGCGGAAATTAACGCTCCACTAAATTATGGGCGCGGAAATTAACGCTCACAAAAATTAACGCGTATTTACCAAATTCGCGTTAATTTCCTATAATAAGGTAAATGTACATGCAATACCAGGTTTTGGACTAAAATTTTTGAGAGTTTCTACTAGGCGCCTCGTTGACTATTCGCTCTCAGAAAACTGTCTGCTCACCAAAACCATTTATCTTAACATAGTTTATCAAAATTGATGTTCAGGGAATTGCGCGCGTTGCGAGTGGTCAGTTCGAGTTCGTTATTCGTCAAAAGTAGACAAGTATCGAGTTCATTATAGCGCCGTTAAGCACACACCCTACAACGTCACGATATTGCCGTTCCGAACTAAATTAAAGAATTAAATTCGACTTAAGCACGGCGGTAGCACGCCGTTTGAAACCATACAGTACGGCAGGCTGATTTAAGTTCGGCGCGACTACGTAACACAGGAGAACTTGCCGTGCCGCACGGCAGTAGCGCGCCTTGGTTTTTTTTTTTTTTTTTTGTATTTTAGAAACTTTATTAAACACAAGACATAGTTACATGAGTAGAAAAGAAAAAAAAGTATACAAAAAGATGATATTTTTACAAAGAAAAAAGGCCTTAACTTACAAGCTAATGACATTAAGCGAAATGTGAATACAAGTAAACAAACACAAAATAAATAACAGTCAGTAACCGAACTAAAAAAAAGAAGATAAGTCACGAAATCTAGTAACATAAGTCACGAAACTAGTTACAAAAAAAAATTTATATTTAAATACAAATTAAATAACAGTCAAATAAGCGAACTAAATAAACATAAGTCACGAATCTAGTAACAAGGCTGTGAAGATAAATTAGATTTAAAAACAGAGAGTATCGAGGGACAGACACAGAAAGGTGAACTATACGTATCCTATAATTTTGTTCCATTTTGCAAGGTGCACAAGCAATTTATTTTTGTTTGCAGCAATATCCTTTTCGACATCAATGACATGCTTTACACGAGTCTTAAACAACATAAAATTCGGTGTTAATTTTTTTGTTTACAGTAAAAGATAGTTTGCTTTGCTATGATCAGTAGGTGATTGACTAACTTGAAATCATCACTTTTTTCAAAACTACCTAACATGATTTGTAATTTATTCAAGTTAGTAAGTGATAGTCCGGTATTTTTAGTCCATTTCACAAAATCGTTCCAAAAATCTTTTACTTTTGCACACTCATAGAAAATATGCTCAGGGGATTCGCTCTCCAAACAACAGAAAGTGCACAGCGGTGATGGGGTTAGCTTCATCTTAAAAAGAGTTGAATTAGTGTACAGAATTCTATGCAATATTCTAAACTGAAAAATTCTTGTTCTTGTGTCAATTGTGGAAACGAACGGGATTTTGTATATGGTTTTCCAATCCAAGTTCTCATCGGAGAAATGCTCTATGAACGTAACGCGCCTTGGTTATAACTCAAACGGCGTGCTCTTGTTGTACCGAACTTTGGCATGAAGTTTATTTTGAATTTGGCGCGACTGCATTATATATTAAATTCGACCTTAAAAACCATTGCCGTGCTATCGTCATGCCACTGCCAGGCCAAATTCATGAGTTCAGCACGGCAGTAGCACGATGTTTGGAACAGACCTTTTCACGGTTTCTGACGCCCTCTGCGTTGGGGGGGGGGGGGGGGGGGGGGGTGCTTCAAACAAGGCAAAATTTACAGTAAATGTAAGGGAAAAGTGAGGAATCTAGTGCCTAATAATTAACGAAAAATCTCAATTCCGAAACATTTTTTAATTACAAACTCGAGATACCGGGTAAAAGAGTTTACTGATCAAATTGGTGGAATATAGCCTCGCTTGTAAGGCCGCAATGAAGAATTTCCCCTTTACATACTTTTTTTTTTATTGCTGCAAATACACATATTACAAATACAAACAAAAAAAAAACTAATTTAACATTATACTGACACTACATTTACATTACAATTACAATTGTCAGAAGGGGTATTCTCTACAGGTACGCAAAAAAAAAAAATAACTACGATATGAATTATAAAAATACTTAACATTCTTCCTCCACTAAGAACAAAGAAAAAAATATAGAGAAATTATAATATTTGAAAATCAGCCCACTTTTCTCTTAAAAATTCCAATTTTTTGCCATTCCGTGCAATGTAGAGTTCAGTTTCATATTTTATTTGAACTTTAAAATTAAAAGCTTTAATATTTGGAATAGTTTGGCTCCTTCTACAATCCCATAGGTAGAGTTTTGCGATGATAAGAAGATAGTTAAGTAAGGGGCATGTTCTTGTTATGATGCCTACAACTATATCTTTTTTACTAAGAGAAATTCTCTCCTTTGAAATTGAAAACCAGTACAGTTCAAATTCATCCCAGAAAGTTTTCGAGTATGGACAACTATATAAAAGATGATGTAATGTTTCTAAATCTGTTTTACAAAAGGAACACTTATTACAAGTCCTGAAGCCAATTTTGTAAAGTTTTGTATTGGTACAGAAAAGATTATTTAGTACCTTGTACTGAAATGCTTTAACGTAAGGCTCAAGTGCAACGTTATGTGGAAGTATAAACACGTTCTGCAGAGAATCAATGGAGAGATGAAACTCATCTTGCAACTTGTTAACGGCACCAGGGAGTTGGGCCTTTTCACTTATTAACAATGAATAATAATGTTTTGATCTTTTCTTGGAGATATCAAAAACGTTGTTATTGATGGCAAAAGATAATGAGATCGTACGTGGAGTCGTATTATTTTTTAATTCACGGGGTACAGCATGACGAAGGCCGGCCCAGATGAGGAAATTTGTTTTGTCAATCATGTTCCTAATAATGTTAAACGATTCAGTATTAGTTAAATTGAACAACAAATCACTTACCAAAACTATACCGGAATCAAAAAAGTTTTTATAGAAGATTGGTGAACTGTTAATTCGGATTTCTTTGTTGTTCCATATGATATTGCGCCAGTCCTTAGTTGATGCAAAGTTTTCCCGAAACTCTGACCACCACTTTAAGAGTTCAGAGTAAAAGGATGAATTAATGGTGTAATCTTTCATGTCAAAGTTGCATTGGAGAAAAAAAAGGCCTCCAAATTTAGCCAGAAGATGCCGTAAATAACTTTTCCATGTACCTCTACTTTCGCTGTATATTCTTTTTAACCAGGCCAGACGCAAGGATTTTATCATACATTCTAGGTCTATCATTCTCAAACCTCCATTCTCGAGCTCGTTTATTGTTGACAATCTAGTAACCTTGTCCTTACCATTCCATAAAAATTTAAACAGTAATCGATTCAATTCAACGACCACATCTTTCGGGGTTGGCATCAACGAGGCCACGTAGACAAACTTAGGAATCACTAAGGATTTAATTATAGTAACCTTACCATAAATAGATAAGCCTCTAGAGGACCAAACATTAATTAGCTTCTTAATCTTGCCTAAATTCTCGATGAAATTCTTTTCAAGCAGCAACTTTTGATCATAGGTCTAAAAGACCCCAAGGGCCTTAATTGGCTCGCTTGGCCATTTAATACCTAAGGGTTTAGTTTTGTTATTCCTGGAGGACCCAATCCACATGCCTTCGGTTTTGGTAAAGTTCATCATTAAACCGGATGCTTTCTTAAAAATTTCCAGTAAATCAAGAAGTGCTTGAGCCGAGTTAACGTCTGCAAGAACTGTAGTCATATCGTCGGCATATTGAAGCAATTTCGTCTCTTCTCCTCCTACCGAGATGCCTTTTATTGTCACATCTTGACGAACAGCAATTGCGAGGGCCTCAGCTGCTAGAACAAAAATGTATGGGGATAGAGGGTCCCCTTGTCTAACACCGCGTTCAAGAAGGAAGTAATCGGATGTGTTACCATTATTTATTACACAGCTTTGGATATTCTTGTAAAATGTTTTAACCCAATGAATAAAGTCCGGGCCAAAATTGAAAGCCTCAAGGCAGTTTAATATGAAATCCAATTCAACACTGTCAAACGCCTTCTGAAAATCTATAAAAATCATCAAACCAGGAATATTTTCCGTGACAGTAAATTCCATTATGTCAAAAATAGATCTTATTGTTTCGCCAATGTAACGGTCTTTAACGAAACCGGTTTGATTGTTATGAACGATACTGGGTAAAACATTTTTTATTCTAGATGCTATGACTTTTGACATAATTTTTGCGTCGACATTAACTAAGGAGATTGGTCGCCAATTTTCTAACAGAGTACGGTCCTTTCCCTTCTTTTCAACGAGAGTAATCACAGCTTGTTTTTGAGAGAAAGACATTTCACCTTTCTCAAAACACTCATTAACACATTTAATAAAAGGTTCACTAATTAAAGGCCATAGTTTTCTATAAAACTCAATTGGAATTCCGTCACTTCCTGGGGCTTTGTTGGATGAAAACGTTTCAAGAATCAGCTCGCATTCTTCCAAAAGAATTTTTCCTTCACAGGCTTGCTTCTGCTCTTCTGTCAACTTGGGAATATTTAGATTACTAAGAAAGGATTTGGCGTTATTATTAGCCGTTCTATTGTTACCGGATGAATATAAATCTTGATAAAAGCGCTTCTGTTCAGACAATATTGACAGATCCTTTACATACTGTCTGAAATCCGAGCCGCCGTTCGCGCGGAGAGAAAGTTAGCAACCTATGCAATTTCTCGCTTCCCAGCATAGCTGTGCCCTTCAAATTTAATTAGCAAAATATTTTACTAGGTATCTTTACCTTGTAATCCATAGAAATTGCGGGATGCTAATTTTCTTTTATTTATTGCGCATCGAACTCCTTACTTTTCCTATATATTTACTGTAAATGTTACCCTTTTTGCTCCAACAAAGATGGCGTCAGAAACCGTTAAAAGGTCTATATAGGCCTAAACAGGCTCGTACTTTATTGCGTTTTCAGTAGAATATAATTGCTGCGTACGGGCGACAAAATCCACCGTACCGTAAAAGAAGGCGACTAGTACATTTACCAATGATTCTTAGCGTACGGAATCCTCAAAACGCTTATAAAAAAAAAACGCTTGAATCTTTAAACCCAGTACGAACAATGTTTTAACACATGAAAGATCATATCATCTCAGTTATGTACGTGCAACTTACAAGCAGTTGCAAAAAGAAAGCCTGAAAGAGAATGATCAAGAACTGGATTCGAATCCGTGAACTCTGCAATACCGATAAAGTACTCTTACCGACTGAGCTCCAACTGGGATGATCTCTCGTGTTAAATCTTTCTCCTGTAGTTAAAATATATATGTTCACTTTAATATAAACATTAAGTTTTCTCCTCGTGTATCATTATACATGTATACGCAGCTGTTTCGAGAAGCATTTCAGGGAAACCTGAAAAAATGGCACAGGACGCCATGGACGTATGTTTGCGAGCGCCAAGAAAGAAAGCAACAAAAGTAGGTTCGACAGGTACAGTGTCAGGAACAGAGTATTGATCATATCTCAGATGACCTTTCGGGATTTTCGCGTGCGCTTTTTTTCTGACAACCTTTCTCAAAACAGCTGTAAGCAGCGAAAAACACTGCTGACGAAATGCGTCTGAAATGACGCACTACGAAAAGTCGCTCGTTAAGACGGCTGACGCGTCTTGTGCCCGTCTTTATATTAGAAACGCATAACCAGAAGAGTTACAAAATGTTTGCTGGAACTCGTCCAGACGGGTAACACGCCTCTAGTATAAAAACAGCCATCGTTTTCTTAATAATTCATATATATATAAATACTTGGAGTGTGCGGGAAACTAACGCCTGTTAAACTGAACGGAGCGGGACGTTTTCTGGTACACAAATAGCACTAGCAAAAATTTAAAGAGTTAAATTTCTTGCGTGGTATTATTAAATTCACAGAGTGCAAATATGTGCAGAAATGTGGCATAAAGTAGAGTTTCCTGGAAGCCAAACTTTAAACTGTGTTTACACTGACGGTGCGCGCTCAGGAAAACTAACAGGACTACAGCTCACCCCTAAAACCTGTTTTCTAGAGTACAAGAGGGATATTTGTACTCGTTATGTTCGAGTGGAGTTATATAATAAACTTGTTAAATTGTTATTTCAAAAGATATATCTTTTTGTCTTTGGGAGTCGGTCCAGTTCACAAATTACTTCACTTGTGACAGGGCGTGCCTCAGGGTACCTTTGAACACACCACTGAATGAGCCCTCGAAGAGCATCATTGGTAACCTTGTGTATCTGCCTGCGGACCTCTTGAGGATCAGGGAGCTCTTGGATGCACATTTCACACAACAGTAAACCAAAACTGTACACATCCACCTAGTAGAAACGATTGTAATTTCTGTCAGTAGTGCAACGGTGCTATTCATCCAACCGCACAAGCCAGTTTTTGAAACAAAGCTAGGTCCGTGGTTAGAGTCAGTCTAGTCCACAGCCCTATAACAATCGGTCGCACGCTTTAACCGCTGAACTGCATGAAAATTCGTAGGCTTCTGCTACAGTAAAATTCCGTGCTCGAGTGTACATTATTTAGAAATTGACTGTTGAGTTTTTTTTTTATTTAATTAGGACTATGACATTCGTGCGCCCTCGATCCGCCAATGTTTTTGTGAAAAAAAAAAATGAAAATATGAAAAGCTGCTGATCGATTTCCTTACTGTTTCTTACATTCATTTGCTTAGATAGATAGATATAAAAAAACATATTTCTTTTACCTTTGGTGACTGTTGGGGAGTGTGGGCATCGGGAGCGGAATAAATCATTGCCCCTGGGTTCGGTGTCATGTACTGACGCATGAAATTCGCGGCTCCAAAATCAGACAACTTGGCTCTCCAACGCTCATCTCGTCTCCATAGCAACACGTTGGAGCTGCTAATGTCTCGATGTATGATGGGAAGCGGCTTCTTAAGGTGAAGGTAACTTAATCCTTTAGCGACGTCCAAGGCAAGGCTGACAATTTCATATTCCTTTAAAGTTCTCTGGCATAAAACCTCTCGTAGACTAGTGTCCAGTAACTCCGTGACAAACAAAGGACTGCCATCGTCATTTGTAGCGCCAACAAATAGTAAAAGATTCGGATGGTGGCAGCTGGACGCGATGCTCATTTCTCGTTCAAACAGTCTCCGGTTATGAGGTGAAAGAATCAGTTCATGAATTTGTTTGACAGCAACTTGGCATCCACGAAACGTCCCCTCGCACACAATGCCCCAGCCCCCCCTGCCTAAAATGTTTCCATACAAATCAACTTCCTCACGTTGAATTACCCAGTCATGTGGTTGACGACACTGCGTTTCAGACACAACTGTTCGCAATTCTCTTTCGGTTGACAAGTACCTGTTTCTTTCTTCTTCCATAAGAAATTCCAAGTTTCTCAATTTCATTTCCAAGGTTGTCTTTTCCTGGCTCTCCTGATCACAAATACGTCTCTGTTCTCTGAGATTCGATTGACGTGACAACCTCTCATTTTCCATTCTTCTTTCCAGTTCTGTATAGGCAAATCTTGCCTGGGTTAGTTCCTCCTTCACTGCAATCCTAGCTTGTTGCTCTTCGTCCAAATTTTTCTTCAATTGATCCACCATTTCTTGCATGTCACTCATTCTCTGTTCTCCCATGTGCAAATTGATTTCGTTCTCAAGTGCTCCATGCTTGAGCACTAGTTCATTTTCCAATTTTCGTTCGAGCTCGGTACAAGAATTCCTCGCTTGGCTTAATTCTTCTTCCAACCTAACTTTTGCTTGATCCACTTTGGAGAGAGTTTCTTGCAGTTCAGTTATAGCGATTTCTTTCTCCGCTATCTCCTGCTCTCTCACGTTCCTCGCAAAACTTTCACTCTGCGTCTCCAGCCTTCCACACACCTGCACATGATCATCGAGTCTTCCTTTTAGCTCGGTACAAGCTATTCTCGTTTGGCTTAATTCCTCTTCCAATCTAATCCGCGCGTACTGCCCGTCACCGAACGTTTCACGTAACTGACCTACAATGGACTCATTATCCCTTGATTCTTGTTCTTGCAACCTGTGCGCATAGTTTTCACTTTGGAGCGTGAGGCACATTTCGACAAGATCCTGTATTGTTTCTTCTAGTCCCGTACAGATAGTTTTTTGATGGCGCAGTTCCTCTTCCACTTTGATTCTCCTTTGCTGCTCTTCCTCTAACCTTTTCTCTAGTTCTTCTTCAATTGCTTTCTTTTCCCTTAATTCCACTTTTCTTGTGTTGCCCAAACATACTTTATTCGTGATCGCTCGAGGCGTCTCCGCAAGTTCATTTCCCAGTCCTTCTTCCCGCCCGTAGATAGAACTTCGGCTTAGTTCCTCGTTTACTTTAGTACGTACTTCATGCACAGTTGTTTTCTCTTCCTCTGATTCCCTGTCCTTGATCATGAATTTGTGCACAACATTTTCACGCTCGAGGTCTGTCGTCAATGCCTCTTGTGTTGCAGACACTTCCGATTGTACTTTTCTTTTGGTCATCGTGCTCATTTGTCTTTCTTCTTGCAGTTTGATTCTCGAACTCCTTAGTCGTTCCTCTTCCAAAGTGGTCTTCCGATCAAGCTTTTCTTCCCGAGTACGATGCTGTTGCGTAATAGTCTTCTCTTGGATTCGAAGATCATGTTGATGGGTCTGGGTTGACAAAAGCTCACTTTCAAATTTTTCATCATGCTCGTCACGATCAGTTCTTGCTTGGCTTAATTTCTCTTCTACTCTAGCACTCCCTTGGTGCTCATCATCTAACAGCTTTTGTTGTTCGCTGACACTTGCTTCCTTTTCCCATACGCGCTGCTCTCCCGTGTCGCACAGATATGTTTGGTCGTCAAGTGCCGGCGGCATCAGCTTCGGACTGTTTTCCAGTTTTTCCTCTAGCTTGTAACGGGTGGTTTTGGTTTGGCTCCGTTTTTCTTTCACTCGAGGTTTTGCTTGCTTCTTTTCGCCTAAGAAAAAGAATCAATACTCTTTATTGTCCTCTCCTGTTACTTTGTGTTGTAAGACAGTCAGTGCACTTGCCTTTGTTTGATATCCATATCCAACTGTGACGACAGCTTATGAAATAATTGCTATTTAAGAAATAGGAAACATGTACCGTGTTTCTATCGAGTATTTCTAACACGAGTGGAAGTTTGGGAGAACGAGAAATGCTGTGGGAATACGAGCCACAGGCGAGTGTTCACAGCTTTTTCGAGCTCTCCCAAACTTTCACGAGTGTTTCTATAACTCGATAGAAACACAAAAAACATGTTCTCTATTTCTTTTAGAAAACACCGCGACGAAAAAAACGAAAAAAACTTTGACTATCAAAATGTGAATTCTCTTTGCTTGCGCCATCATCACGTCAACAGCTCGTGCTAGTTCTGTGTTTCTATCGAGTTATGGAAACACGATTTTTAACCCATCAGCGCGCCTATTTTCTTGGGACTGTTTTCTAAAATTGAAATGGAGCAATGATAGTGTCCAGCTATAGGGCGCTTACATACGCGTTCTCTGATCTCTATATTCGCTCAAGTTTTAAATTACAAATTAGCAAATAATAACAGAGATTGAGGGATGAAGTACCTAAGGAAAATGGGAGAGAAATGGTTTGATATACCCATTTCATTTTAAAGTTGATATGATATCAAACTGACTAATTTTTTATGCTTTTTCAATTTATGCTATCGCTGTCATCAAGATCTATTTCTTAATATAATAACACCAGGAAAAATGACGACAGGCAAAGATCGGCCTTTTTCATACCACGAGTGATGCTCAGCATTTTGTCAACAAGCTCGCTGCACTGGTTCTCCCAGTTGTATTTCTTTCCATACCACAAACGCAGTTGGTCAGTCTCGTACAGTCGCATTTCCCTGCTTTTCTGCCAGGCCTGTTTTATGGACTCAGCCCATACATGGTGCTCTTGAGAATCGATTACGTAAAATGAACCGAAGGGAATACCTCTAAGGGCTTCTCCAAATCCCGAGTTGTGACTCACAAGAACGGGCAGACCGGCAGACAAAGCCTCAAGTGCAGTGAGCCCAAAGCCCTCTGTTCTTGAAGGCATAAGGGCAATGTCCGCTTGACAAAATAATTTTCTAAAATCTTTGTTCCGAAGAAAGCCTCTTACCATCAGGTCTTCTGGAGAAATACCACATTCGAGAAACCTGCTAGTTACTTGCTGGAGGTCTTCATCACGCGCACCAGCAAAGATAAGCATTGTGTCACTTAACTCAGCCACAGCTTTAGCTGCGATGTCAAATCCCTTCAATGCGAAATCTTCTTCATCTCCACGGCCAAATGTCAGAACCTGACACTTTGCTCCATCTTTGAGTGCTTGTTGTATGTCAGAGTATTCATTAAAAATGCCTGGAGTAAGGTTAATAACATCATCGGGATTTTTACACCAACGAAGATATGATCGAAAAGCCTCACACAGCTTTGGTCCTACACCTACAACAGAGTCAGCCATTTCACAAAGTTCTACTTCAATTTCGTGCTTGATTTCACTCTTAAAAATAGGGTCTGAGTAGGTTTTGAACATCCCCAGTTCTTTCGGCGCAGTGTGAACTACTTGAATCCACTTGAATTTGCGATTGTCTCTTATAACTTTTGCTTGAGCACCGAGAACAGCTCCATGGCCAATAACAATGTCAATTTCGAGGTGATTTGGTGGAAAACACAACCATATGTGTTCGTCCAATCCAGGCTGCCTCGCTGCTTGAACGACATTGATGTTGTGGCAAAGAGCTTCTCCTTTTTCCTCTTCGTTGCATTGAAGAACAAATAAGGTAACCTCTACCAAAGGATGTTTTGCTAACTGTATAGCAAGCACTCTATTCAAGGTCGAAATTCCACCTTTCCTGGACCACCACTCAGACGACAAAAGCGTAACTTTCAATTTGCTAGAAGACGAACTAGGTTCTTGTTCCCGTGGTACGTTTTGTGATGCGGACAGCATGCCAGCGTTGAACGACTGTACAAATATCTAATAATAACAAAAAAAATAATGATAATAATAATGATGATAATGATAATAATAAAAAGAAAATAATAATAATAATAATAATAATAATAATAATAATAATAATAATAATAATAATAAACAGTAATTCACAACAAAGTATGAGTATTCGGGGATTACGACGTCATGATGACGTCACGATCTTCATTACGGTTTGAGGAAAAGCTAAAGAGATCACTTGTTTCTCATCCGATATATGCGCTGAAAGTGAAATGGTGCTAACTCCTATTGGTAGTAAATGCCCTGGACGAATTAATGATATGCAAATAGCTGTATAAAAGAGGAACAGGTGCTATCCTTTGTCCAGTCTACTCTAGTCGTGACATCGAGTTGTTGGCTCCCACCCACCCGCCCTGCGAGGAAATCTGGCGATCTACTGAGCCCGGTTTGGGCTGGGCCCAGGCCAGAACGATTCCCCATATCTTATCTTCATGTCATAAATAACAGTACCCAGGGCAGAATATTACACTGTTAGGTAAATGTCAGAAAAAGTCAAAAGTAAGTCAAAGTCAGTTTGGTATAATTTAAGTCAAATTTAGGAAGAATATGTTAATGGCAAGGTCAAAACCCGTGCTGGCACAAGACCTGGCTTCTGGTACCGCTGAGCAGCTCATCTCAACAGTGGTAGCAGCCACCCTGTTGCCTGCTAGCTAGCTCCTTTAATATAACCTTTCATGGCCATTTTAGTATATTTTGGAAGGCGTTTTTTGTTGGATTCCTCGGTGATAACTTTTGCTTTGTTACAGATGAGTGTGCCAATAAAAGCTGCACTGGGAAGAGGAAGAAAGTGGAAAATACTGAAAATTACTGAACCTCTACGCAGAGCGAGAAGAAGAGAGAGGAAGGTTGGGTGATGAAAAGCGCAATGTGTTATTCGTAATTAACTCGCCATTACCGATATATACACCTTATTCGATGGTTTAACATATAATACGCGCGGATATTTTGCGAGTTGCGTAGTATTTATACGAGCAATGAGCAAAATTTCCGCCCGTATTATATGTTAAACCATCGAATAAGGGATTTATTATTCCGCTAAAAATTAAAATTTGGTTCAGCCATTTTGTCGCTTCGCTTTCAGTCCGTATTTTTGCCCTGTTCTACAGTGTAATAACGTGGCATATTTTGTGCGTTCTTTTGCCCTAATATGGTAAAGTGGCGCAATAGTGGAATAATGAAATCATATAATCCAAATTTACATGGTTCCACCTTGCCGCGCAATATGATACCCATGGTGGCATATTTTTTTAATAGACATTGAATAAAGAATTGTAATAATTATTACGTTTTACTTTACTTTCGGTTTCTACGTTACAATTTGCTTTTTTGTAAATCTTACAAACAATTCTCCTCTTTGCTTGCCAGCTCATTTCCTGTATCTTTCAGCATGTTCAGTCCCATTGCATCACTGCATCCCAAACAATCTCTTTTCAGGGAGGTAGCCCCTACAGACTTATTTCATTGTTGCAAATTTTGATTGGCCTGTTGAATTAATAAGATGTGATGTTTCTTCATTGTCACAGAGGTAATTTTCTTTCTTTTGACTTCAGGGGATATACTAGAGAAAAAAATCGACGAGCAGAGTGACGCGCGGTCAGGGCTCGTACGTGTCTTTCCATTTATTTTCGGCTAATGCGCTTGCCGCTTTTCCGCCCTATACCCGACCGCGGAGGCTTTTCAGTGGCTAATTTGCCATCAACGAAGCGTTTCGACATGATTTTTACCGATTTCACTAGAACACATTCTCGAGTTTCTCGCAAGGGTCGGAAAAGATATCTGACATTCAAACGTTTCGGCTATAACCATCTAAACAGCCGAATCACAAACCTTTCTTTTCACATACAATAGCTTTTGCTGTTAAATAAAATTGTTGGCATTATAAACCATGCGTTAAAAACGGGTTAAAAACAATCTATCTTGCTGTTCCTAATGTTTCTTTTAAAAGAGGTCAAAATCGACAATTACCAGACACAGTTATCCCAAACTTGGTCGTTAATATAAAGGCCCGTTCCATACGCCGCTCCACTCATGTGCCAAACCTAACTCAGTAAGGTTTAAGAAGTAAATTGTATTGCAACTTTTAAAAGGAATGTTTTAAGTTTTCTGATGGATAATTAGAATATTTGTATATTTGTATTTGTATATTTGTATATATATTTTAAATTTTAATAAGTGGGGACATCCCTAGTATGGTGCCATTGCGCTTTTGGTTGTCTCCTTCTCCACAGCTTTTTGTTTGTTTTGTTATCCTAATACCATTATGTATTTGTATTGTATGGAGTAAATCGTAATAAATTAAATTAAAATTAAATTAAAGTTTAACCTTGGAGCGACTTTGGAGCGACAACTGATTCAAACGGCGTATTTGTGTCTAACTTAATTCGAAGAAACCAGTCGTAAACAAATAATGTCGATTGAGCGTCTGCGTTGAGAATAATAAAAGGTTTATGCAGTCCAAATCAGCAAACTATTACTAAAATTTTGCTATAATAATAATATTTTCGGAAAAGCAAATTTATTCCGCAAGATATATTTTATTTAATATGGGTTTCTCTCGATAAATAAGTTTGTAAATACTGATTTACAAATTGGGATAACAGCAAAATAGATTACCACCAAAGCAATTTTCTCATGAAGTTCCACTTCTCTTGAACTGAAATATATTAAAACATAAACAAAATGCGAGACCGGTGAGCGACGTCATTTTCCCGGAATTGTTTTGGTCGAATTTTATGCCGTCAAGCTTCATGCATGACTGGTCAGACCTAGTCACGCCACTCCACCTCAGACCAATCATGAGCGCTGTTATATCGAGAATACATTACAGTAATTCATGCATTAGGTTCGGCACATCAGAAGAACGCCGTATGATTCAGGCAGACCATGCCTAACTTATAACGTTGTTTGCCGAACCTAATTAAAACTGCCGGACCAAACTGATTCAAACGATCATCAGTTAGGTTCGGTACATGAGTGGAGCGGCGTTTGGAACGAGCCTAAGAGTCGACCTGTGGCAAGTCTATCAAAAACGTTAGTTTCTTTATTGCGAGTCTTCCCTGGGCTATAAAAAGAAGTGCCCTGCAAACATCTGGCCAGTAGCTGCTCATAAACACATGACCACTGGAACTGACGAAGGAAGCCACTCAAGTTTCCGAAACCGGTGATGCTACTTTATTAACAGTTCTCACTAGAACTTTATGGCCAGCATCAACGGCGATCAGGTCGCCGCCATGCTCGCAGAAATAATCGTGAGATACAGCCAAGCAGCAGCAATATCTCCGAACAATAAACTCGCAGATGATTCTTATCCTCTAATTGTCGCTTATGGGAAGAACAAGTCTCGGTCGGAGCGAAAATTCCTTCAAGGAATTCTAAGGGTCGAGAGACAATATTACAAAAGTTTAACGTAATTTGCGGTTATCACTTGGTCTATTTATTATTAATGATAATTATGCAAAAACTACAATTTAAAATGTTTGTGCTACTTATTCTAAATCAAACAAAAAGAGTATATTATACTTGCCATACAACACCGATAGTTTAAGGCATTTGTATTGGATTTTTTAGATTTTTGGCGCTTGGTTTCGAGGGTTTCTGTCTGTCGTTGTCATGGCAATATACACCAAACACTGGTGGCATTTTATTCGTCTTTGTGGACAACGAGTATTGTTGACTTATCTTCCTTCACATAAAGCACTCTCAGACAACCTGATTTTCAAACCTCAATTAACAGAACTAAATTTATCTTTCGATCACCGTTACATATGTTGTGTATCTAGAGGCCATCATTTAAGTGATTAAAATACTAAGCGACAAAACTGAACAATCAGCAACAGAGGCATGCATTATGTTACAACTGGGGAAATAACCTTTAAAAAACAACATGCCGTGATTGTTTTTATTTAGTTCGCTTTGATCAAAAAGATCGAGAGTCGATACTGCAAGAAAGGCCAGCTCAAATAAGAAATACTGCCAAATTTGAAAGAGATTTAATGTTTTCTGTAGCAGCAAATATATAAACCCCTCGCCCAAACCCGGAAACGCTTGTTTCCTTCAGTTGCGTTTATATGTCTTTACTTTATGTATCAAATTCTGTTTAAATGCTAGCGCGACGTTAAATAGTTGTTGAGCTCGGGCAATGTTAGTAAACAAGTACGTAGCAGTCCGTGACTGCAGATGATACTCAGTGCATATTCGCCCCAGTATATTTACGAGAAACCATCACTGACTCAGTGGCACAAAGCAAGAATCGAAACTGGTTCAGAGTCAGTGAAATCACGCATCAGAGAGAAATTAATTCCTACACAAAATCACCAGTAACTAAATAGAAGAACTCCGGTCCAATCAGAAAATTCCGCTCTAAGCAATGTAATTTATTGTGGGAGGAAATATAGGAAAGATTGGTGATTCTATCGACTGAATCACAATTCACAAAGCGGAAGTGGTTGTGAAAATGAAAGGAATTATAAATACCTTATGCTGTTCGACTGAAGTCGCTTACTTTATGTATCAAGCAGTGTATTCCAGAGCTGAGATCACATACTGGCCACAACAAGATGAAGATCTTTAGAAAAGCTCCTGCAATCCTTTAGGTCGTTGCCAGTTGAAATGTTTACCATGCACGATGAGTAACAAGAACTGGCTTAAAATCTTCCCAGGCCGCTCCCAGTCGCCTTGGTCGGGTAAGCCTGCTCACTGGTAACACTTACGGGAATTTGCGGAGATAGTTCTCAGTCATGGCTCAAAGCAGGAACTTTTTCGACGATGTTAAAAGGGAATTAGAATGTTCTGTGTGCCAGGAGCAGTTTAGTGAAATCAATGAGCCGAAAATACTGAAATGTCTTCACACTTTCTGCAAATCTTGTCTGGAAGCTTGGTTACGACAGCAGGCTGGCGGAGCGTTGAGTTGCCCGACTTGTCGTCAAATCACCGAATGTTCGAAACCATCACTGACTCTGTGGCACAAGGCAAGAATCGAAACTGGTTCAGAGTCAGTAAAATCATGCATCAAAGAGAAATTACATGTAATTCCTAGACAAAATTACCAGTAACTAAATAGAAGAACCCCGGCCGTACAATCAGAAAATTCCGCTCTAAGCAATGTAATTTAAGTGGGAGGAAATATAGGAAAGATTGGTGATTCTATCGACTGAATCGCAATTCACAAAGCGTAAGTGGTTGTGTGAAAATGAAAGGAATTATAAATACCTTTAAAAATTCGCTGTACGACTGAAGTCGCTTGCTTTATGTATCAAGCAGTGTATTCCAGAGCTGAGATCACATACTGGCCACAGCAAGATGAAAATCTTTAGAAAAGCTCCTGCAATCCTCTAGATCGTTGCCAGTTGAAATGTTTACCACGATGAATAACAAGGACTGGCTTAAATCTTCCCAGGCCGCTCCGAGTCGCCTTGGCCGGGTAAGCCTGCTCACTGGTAACACTTCCGGGAATTTACGGAGATAGTTCTCCGTCATGGCTCAAAGCAGGAACTTTTTCGACGATGTTAAAAGGGAATTAGAATGTTCTGTGTGCCAGGAGCAGTTTAGTGAAATTAACGAGCCGAAAATACTGAAATGTCTTCACACTTTCTGCAAATCTTGTTTGGAAGCTTGGTTACGACAGCAGGCTGGCGGAGCGTTGAGTTGCCCGACTTGTCGTCAAATCACCGAATGTTCGAACAACAACATCAACAGCCTTCCATCTAACCTGTTTTACAAGCAGATGGTGGACATTGTGACGGCTTACACCGGACAAGGACAAGACGATTCACCGCACTGTGGAAACTGCGACGAAAGAAAGTCGTTGAAGTTTTACTGTTCTGATTGCAATTGCTTCTTGTGTGAAGATTGCACTGGGGCCCACAGAAAATTGAAAGTTCTTAGTGGTCATCACGTTAAAGAAATTGGAAGCTTCGAGCCAAGCGATGCGCAAGATTACGCTCGGAGAGCAAACGTTTGTAAGCAACACAACGATGAAGTAAGGTTTTACTGCGAGCAGTGCGTGATATGCATATGCCGTGACTGCGCCATATTGGAGCATCGAGTCACAACATCGTTTCCCTTGACAAAGGACTAGAAAATAAGAAATCAGAAATTGAAATTAAGATGCGGGCTGTACAGAAAATCGTCCCTCGTTTGAGGAACGAGAAAGAATCGCTAGAAAAGCGAAGACTGAGGATGAAAAACAGCATTAAACAAGCGACAGAAGAAATCCACAAAGCGGCGGAACGTGACATCGAGTTAATTCGCCAGCATGAAGCTAGCGTGACCGAGCGGCTAATGAAGCACAAAGAAAGTTTCGAAGCTGCGTATTCAAGCACAATGACTGGCTTTGACGACAAGCTAATGGAAATAGAGAGCAGTTTGGACTTTGGCAACGACGTTCTTGAACGAAATAATTTGCCGGAGATTTTAAATGTGGAAGAAGTACTGGAACGAAGGTTTCAGGAACTCTTGGATCCTTGTGCAGTGAGCATGAATGTCAATTTTTCCGCCGTCAAGTACGTTCAGAATGACTTGTCGTCCCTTAAAGATTCACCAGGAATGTTATTTACCACTAATACCGAGCCTTCGTTATCATTGGCGGATGGCAAGGGACTGATAGAGGGCACACAGGGCGAAGATTGCACTTTTACAGTAACTACAAAGGATTCGCAGGGCATGCAAACTTATAGTGAAATTGATAGAGTTGATGTTGACATCCAATCTCTTCAGACAAGATCAACCTTAAAGGTCAACATAACAGACTTACAAGATGGCTGCTATAAAGTATCATACAAACCTGAAGCTGCCGGAGAGTTTAACGTGTCCGTAACAGTGGCAGGTGAAGCTATCAAGGGCAGTCCGTTCCAGATGAAAGTAAGAAAAGCAATATCAAGAGCAAAAGAGGGAAATGAAGAAAAACGAGGTATGGTTGCTCATCTAGCTCTTGGTAGCATAGCAGGTTATATTGTCAGTTCCAATCCTGTAGGGTGGAATGGCACCCTAACATTTTTCTGAAAGCATAAAATTTGAAACCATTAAACTCTGGTTAAAACACTGAGAAACGATTTTGCGAATTTGCCTCTAGATGAGTGTGAAATTCAAGGAATGTACACTGTGGTATTTGAATGTTTGAATACTTTGCGCGCACTGCAACTTGCAAATGCACTTCACTGGCTTCCCCCCCAAAAAATTCGGGCTACTTTTTCAAAAAGCGCGCGAAACGGGCTGCCGCGTCTGCATCCACGAAACGGAAAGAAAATTAAAATGCTAATGACAACTATACATGGTTCGTACAATCTTGAAAAGGTCTTGAATTTTAGCAGTCGTCTTGAAAAGAACTTGATTTCTTCATAAGATCTTGAAAAGTCCTTGAAATTTAGGACATCTTGCACGCCCTATTACTTCTTTGTTAAATTAAATGATTTTGGTAAGGAAAATTTCTTTCACAAACGACTTCTAAAATGCGAAGTAACTTGCGAAAATGTCGGTATAAAACGCGAACCCCTGCATGAAGCATGATCTTTGCCTCAATTTCATGCACCAGGGCTTGCACCAGGCCTCTGATGTGGGGTTGTCCACCATGCTGTTTTGTTGGAAGGGGCAACATGGCCGATAGTGAGTAAACATGTAGCGTTGTTTTGAAGTCCTTCGTTTGCAATTCAAATTAGCTATGGGCAAATGTGTATTCAATCGTAAATGGTTAAGTGATGAAAAGTTCAGCTGGGTTAAAGAATTAAAGGCGACAAACACAAGGCTTTGTGTTGTGTTTGCAACAAAGTGATCGACATCGAACGCACGAGAGAAAGCGCTTTGAAGTCTCACATGAAAGGCGAGGAATATAAAAGGAACACTGGTGCAACTTCAAGCTCAACCCAGGTGAATCTGCATTTTTTCACAAGCCAGTTTGGTCAGAATCTAATTCTTGTCACGCAGAAGGAAGTACAGTAATAGCCCGCATATAAGAACCTGGGTTTTAAGAACCTGTTAGGCTAAAATTTTCATTTTAAGCCCCCTCCACATAAGAAGAAGTTAGGTTCTTATCACTGGGGTTGCTGCAAAAGTGTATAGGTAGAAACAACTGAATTAAGATCATCATCTATTTAAAAGTAACTTGACATAACTTTTTTTTCTTTCAAGCTTAAGCACCATGTTGTATGTCTATTGTGTTTGTCATTCAAATAATTCCCCAAGTATTTGCAAGTACTGTACTCTACGACATTATCAAAGAAAGCTTTCTGACCATCTCCAACTCCATAGGCACTGCTCTATGGTACAAATAAAAGATTTATACTGTATTATGATGTGATATTTATAATATATATATTATATTCAGATGAAATTCATATGAAAATATAAGAACCTATTTTAAGAACCTTGGTAGCCTAAATTTGCTTTAAGTACCATTTATATAAGAACCTATTAAGGCTAACTTGAAAAATTCAGGTTCTTATACGCGGGCTATTACTGTAACGCCCGCAGCAGATGATCAGTCAACAGTTCAGCTTACTGAGGAATCAGCTTGAACTATTTAAAGTTGTAGATTACTTAGTTAATGAGTGTTTAAGAAATGAAAAAGAGGACGGAGAAATCGGAGACTTTTGATTTTGTGAATAAAACTCAGTCCTTGAAAACTTTTTTTTGTCCTTGACAAAAATATTTGAACAAGACAACAGGAGATCACATGCACAAGCTAAGAAGTTGCATGTCAGTAATAGTGGCCAGAATTCCTTTGAAAGTTTGCAAAATTACTGTTGCAATTTTGAATAACTTTCAGAAGTTTAAACTTAAAACTGGAACTTTAGTTTTTGTTGACAATTTTTTGCATAAATTAAAAAAGAAAGCAATGTCTGCATGTATTATGAAGTTGAGAAGTCTCCTACACATGTGTTATTAGCTATATGGGCTTGTCACACAATAGCAAATGTCATGTGACAGTGACAGTGTCCTTGCAACATGAGGTCTCGTTAAATGGACTTGAAAAAAAAGGAAGGAAAAACTGAAAATATTTGAGATTATAAAACATGTTTTTAGGCCTTTAAAGGTCAAATGAACGAAAATTTCGACATTCTTTCTTTAGCGATTTTAAAGCAACCAAACGCTAAAAGAATCCATTAGTAAGTAAACTTAATATATAGATTTAGGCAGGCCTAAAAGCGGAGCTCCTATTTATTATATTTTGCTCGAGTTTGCACTGTTTGCCAATTTACACGTAGTCACACTTTTTCTAAGCGTATACGGTTGCCCATATAGGTACATGACGCTGCACTTTATTGGGTTCCTCATGCACGTACGCACGTAGGCGCACACATCAAATTTTAGTGTAAAGACTTTTCATAACTCTAAGGGTTATTCAATGTAAAAAGGACCTTGATGAAGGCGAATAAAGTTGTTTTGATTTACTTCAAAACAGTCAAGGCAAAAAGGTCAACTCAAGGCACTGAACAAAGTGAACTTGCGGCTAAACAAAATGAACTCACGCCACAACAAAGAAAATCGCAGCGGCAAAACTAACTCAGCAAATTCATTGGGAGCCGGTTAAAGTCATTTTTAAGCAGTAATTTTTTGGTGTGTGTGTAAGAATTTCCAATTTAAGCAATTGGAATAAAGAAGCCTCGCTCCCAATGTGTGGCTTCATAGCTCAGTTGGTAGAGCATCGCACCGGTATCGCGGAGGTCACGGGTTCGAATCCCGTTGAAGCCCTGATTTTTTTTTCAGGCTTCTTTATTCCAATTGCTTAAATTGGAAATTCACTGCGAAGATCACATATCACCTTCATATATATCCGCAGTTCATATATGAATCATTTCATATACATTACATCATTTCACTCCTTTCACGGGAAAACATGAACTCACAATTGACCTCGCTCCCAATGTGTGGCTTCATAGCTCAGTTGGTAGAGCATCGCACCGGTATCGCGGAGGTCACGGGTTCGAATCCCGTTGAAGCCCTGATTTTTTTTTTCAGGCTTCTTTATTCCAATTGCTTAAATTGGAAATTCACTGCGAAGATCACATATCACCTTCATATATATCCGCAGTTCATATATGAATCATTTCATATACGTTACATCATTTCACTCCTTTCACGGGAAAACATGAACTCACAATTGACCTCGCTCCCAATGTGTGGCTTCATAGCTCAGTTGGTAGAGCATCGCACCGGTATCGCGGAGGTCACGGGTTCGAATCCCGTTGAAGCCCTGATTTTTTTTCAGGCTTCTTTATTCCAATTGCTTAAATTGAAATTCACTGCGAAGATCACATATCACCTTCATATATATCCGCAGTTCATATATGAATCATTTCATATACATTACATAACCTTACAATGTTGTTTTGAACCATCTTGGTTTGGTTGCATGGATACCCTAGAGAATTTTATGCAGAGAAGTGAATGAATTTCCTTCGTTTCTAACAGACAAATGTGCGTTAGGAAAAGTCTGAACTCACTCACCCAAGCACAGGCAACTCGCAATATAAAAACTGGTGTAAATACTCGTTTACGCATCTAAAAAATTATCACGCGTATGAGATTTCAACACACTCACCAAAATAAATCGTTTAATCGTTGGTGTAAAGTATCGTTGCCGAAGGTTTACTCGTTTTTTGCTTTGATTTGTTTGCGGGATTTTTCTGTGCAAATGCAGCGCGCGAAATCATGTTTTTGATCCGTATAGCTCAATATTCTTTTCAAAATCCAACGATGAACCGCACAGTTAACTCCACTAACTAAAAACCACAATACTTGAAATGAAACATTTAATAGGCAAAAGTGTGCAAAAGTGATTAAAACTTAAAAGAGGTTTGAATGCAGCCGTTTTAACGAAATTTAAGCTTATAATTGACAGGAAGATCTGAAAACCGACACAACATCGAATTCGCTCATAAATGAAGAATAAACAGATTCTCATAATAAAATGTGTACATTTACGTTTGTTACCTCATTCTGCAGGGCAAAGCTTTCAATCCAACCAACGGTAGTTTCGTCCAATGTTTGTAATACTCACACCACGGACATGTACATAATTTGAATTATCAGCGAAGATCAATATCTTTCTTCCATTCGGTGTAGCTTTTAACAGTCTTTTATCCGTCACTTCAATCAATTTGACCGGCTCTGAGCACACTTTAATATTAGCTCAGTTAAATTTTCCGTCTTGGTCAGCCGCAGGAACCGAAGACAGTGCTTCAACTCTCGCTGTTTTTGACTCGTACTCCGATGTATCATGTTCAGGTCAACAATTATTTCGGATCGTCCCGTTAAGAGGTTATGCTAGATCAATTGGGATAAGTTTCCATGCTGTAGATAAGTAAATAAAGCGAGAAATATTCACGAAGATCTATGTCCTCCAGCACGCTTTCTTCCCGTCTTTCAATCAGCAGTGAACAACGCGCAAACAAGTTTGCCGCCTTTTTGTACATGTACAATCGCTTCGTTTACGTTGAAATGAAATGTCCAGATCATTTTTTAACATGAGAAAAAACTTTTTAAAATAGATTTAGTCAAGCCTTAAAACTGAGCTCCTCGGTTATTAACTTCGCCCTTTATTTAAATCTGAATTAACGCGGTGATAAAAAAATTTGTAAAAACTAGGACTTGAGCCCGCGATCAACTAAGAAACATTAACTTCAAAAAAAAACACGTGACCTCGATGAGCTCCTCATGTGAGCCCGCGATTTGGCCACGTGATACTGGTCAGCGGATACCTTGTTTTGACAGCTGTCAATTGATCATAACATGGATGTCAAAGTTGTAAGCTCTGTTAACGGAGATGGCATTCATCTGCTCCCTATGTCCCTCAGCCCATTATCCTCCCCCCATCCCCGGTCGGGCTACCTTAGGACTCCACTTCCCCTCCCCAAGAGTCTGTACGGGCGGGCGGGCGGGCGGGCGGGCGGGCGAACGTACCAAATTTTCTCGCCCTCATGGGTTTACCAAAAATTCTTACCCATGGTGCTCCGCTGGCGTGCTTCGCGCGCAGGAGCTCCGCTAAGAAGAAATTTTGCTTTCTAAGCCTTAAAGCGCAAACCATAGCAAAAACTACGAAGATTTCCGAAGGCTTCACGAAAACGTTTCCAAAATGATCGCGCACTGGAATGGAAAGAATGGATCGAGCTTTGAATTTTGTGACGTAATAATTTTCTTTACGGCTTTGCGATCGAAGATACGATCGTCGTTTAACGAGCGAATAATATAACGTTTAAGAGTCAGTCTTAGTAATTCTGAAAGGATCGAAGTTTTTTTTTAAACATGGTAGTTAATTTTTAACTACATTGGAATCCAGTTTCAAAGATTAATAATTATAAAGCACTGAGTAAAATTGTAAGCATTGCACGCTATAGGAGGTTTTCAAACACTGGATGGTGTATAGAAATCATCAGTCCGCTCAGCTTGGTAAAGAACAATTAGTTTTGTTATATATCTCAAGTGAAATGCAGTTTTTTTGGATTTGCACGTAATTATAAAGTGTAGGACGAGTGCTGCTTTCAACCCGGATAGGTATGCAGCGCGAAGTTATCCTAGGATGTAGCCAAAAGCTAAGATTGGATTTACTGTTTTCTTTTTCGTACTCGAGAGTCACACAAAACACAAAAATAAATTTGTTCACAAAAATTTAGCTTGAATGAAAGAATATTTCTCAATGGAAATTCGAAATCGCAAAGCGTCGCGTAGGGTTAAACTCTCAACATGCTCAATTAATAAATTCGTGTCATTTTCAGCTGAAGGAAAATTCAGTGTTGAAATATTAAATAGATATATGTTATTTGCCGGCTGGGAGGTCCGTATCGTGAAAACTGTGACCGAGGTCTTGAAAATACTGCCAGAGGCGAGGCCGAGGGCAGCATTTTCAAGGCCGAGCTCACATTTTTTCACGATACGGACCGATCCAAAGCCGGTAAATAACTAATTTATTTTTTCCTACTTGGTAAAAAAAAACTAAAAAGATTATCTTGCAAAATGTGTTTGTATTATACGCGCGCATCCAATGTTGAATCGATCGCTCAGCTACGGCAAGAGTGAAGAATGATTTGTGTACTGCCAAACAAAATAAATTCGCTAAAGTGAACAGTACTCACGGAAAAGGTCATCAGACAAAAAAGAGAAAAGTAACTTTATAATAAAAAAGCACAATGTAGCAGCAAAAGAGAGCATAAAAAATCGCGAGTCACGAAAGTGAAATTGAATGAAGCTGAACTGACTGAACTGAGTGTGTAGTTTGGTCGCCTGCACACTGCACAATTTTGCGAGAATTGACTGTTTTTTATCAAAACATCTCATTTTCTTGAATGGTGATAAGCAGTATTCGGGTTTGGGGAAAAGTAGCAGAAAGGCAAAGCGTTTGAAAGGATAAATCGATTCTGTAAACCAGCGAGTTGCAGTAACACGCATTACGGCGTGAAAATCAGTGCGAATGCGCAAACAACGATCGACAAACTACGGCTATAAAACTATAACTTGATTTTGTCAATAAATACAAAGAATACCCGCCTATTGGAGAATTTAGCTTTTGAAAGAATCAATCGGGTATGTAAGCCGGTATAATGCGGGTATCAGCGGCCATCCCGGGGGGTCGACCCGCGGGACACCTACGGGCAACCCGCGGGCATGGTAGGGGATTTGTTGAAAAACCTTGCCCGAGAGCCTGGGGCATTTGCGTTTCGGGGCAAACACCCCCGGGATTCTATCCACGGGATTTGCAGATGGTCTAGGTCCATAATGGTCAGCGACAAATTGACAATTCATCACAACGTCAAGCGCTCGACGACCACAATCGACCGATATGCTGATGGTTCGGCTTTCAGGCGAGTTATTTTCCATTGAATATCTTCAAAATCTGCAAGTATAATTAAGCCATCCTCTTCAGGAAAACGCCGGAAACAAAGCCAAAATGTCTTTCAAACCAAGGATGGAACTTTTTAAAACGTTGTGCTTTTAAATAAGTAGGTAGCATCAAGGGTGAGCCCAACGCGTTGAGAAGAATATTAAAAGGTTCTATCCTCTGACTGAGTTTTTTGCCTAATCCAAAAAGTTTAATGATAATTATAGTTAGCGTTTTCGTTCAGAGAGATATTTTCAATTTATCCTCAGAAAGTGATGGATCATCGCGTAATCTATCAATTAAAACATTGTTCGGCGCATGAGTTTATAAAGAGATGTATAGAGTCTATAGAGGCAAAGGATAACAAAGACGAGTGAGGTTGTAAAGAAAACAACTTCATTTTGTACTTGTTCCTGACTACTCTTGTATTTATACAGTGTATTTTTTTGTCCTGTCTTTGACGATCACAGGAAAAAAGCCCTCAGAAATTTGTTTTGCTTTTCGCTCGGATACGGCACGGCCTTGGGGGTGGGCATATTTGTCACAATGTTCAAGCTCCACCCCAGGGGCTTTAAAAAGCATTTGTCAGAGCTGATTTGACAAATGCCCCTGAGTCCCCGGGGGTCGACCTCCCGGGATGGCCGCTGATACCCGCATAAATGACGTGAAAATCAGTGCGAATGCACAGACAACGATCGACAAACTACCGCCATAAAACTAGAACAATTTGATTTTGTCAATAAAGGGAA
The DNA here is from genome assembly GCA_963693305.1 of Meandrina meandrites. Classification (NCBI taxonomy): domain Eukaryota; kingdom Metazoa; phylum Cnidaria; class Anthozoa; order Scleractinia; family Meandrinidae; genus Meandrina; species Meandrina meandrites. The sequence continues at coordinate 2,420,099 of OY855903.1, read as the reverse complement.
TGAGTACTCGCCTTTTGGAGAACTTCAAGGCCTTTAATTCTACTGCTAATTTTTCCTTTCACATTTACAACGGATGGTGAGCATCTACATTAAATTTGCTGATTTGGAGAGCAAAACTTTCATGGGTTCTTCGTTCGTCTCGCTACGAAATGAAAAACAATCCTGGAAAACTCGGAGCGGTCCGTACGCGGGGTCTGGATGGGAAAATCCGGACCGCTGGAGCGCGCGGAATTAGCCAATCAGATTCGAGGATTTAGGATTCCGGACCACTGAGATGCTTCAGAAAAAAATAAAGAGCGTTTACACACTGTCCCCGCGGACACTGTGAGTTCTGTTTGTATTAGCTGTTTTTGGTCCATATTTATTTAGCCGGTACATGTTATTTAGTGCTCGAAATTAACGGTTGTAAACCCAACATAAATACAACATTTGAAGCTTAATTTTATACGCATCAAAAAGCACGTGCATGTGCATGGAAGCAAATTATTTGGCGAGGATATTGAACTAACGAATTCAAATTCTAATGCTTGATCATGACCAGCCAAATCAACAAAGTAAAAGTGCTAATAATCATAACAAATACTCTATCTAGCTCTAGGTAGAATAAGAAAGCTGCAAAATGCTTTCCTCCAACTTCCTTCGTTTAGCAAAAGCCGAACGGACAGTGGGGTCTTTGTGCTTCGGAAGGCATTCTACTCCGTGATTCCTTTTCCGAACAACAACAAAAAATAGTCGGCACAGCATCCTCTTTGAGGTGTAGTCTTAGTGGTGGACACGAGAGAATTCGATCTCGTTAGTCTAAATATATGCGTGAGGAATTTAGTTATGTTATATCTTTTGTCTTTTTGTTTTTTCTATGTAAATTTAGGCTTATCACGTTCGTTGTCAAGAAGATTTATTCATTCGGTATTTTCGAGTTTCGTTTGGACGAAGCAAAAATCGTTTGGGACATTTTTTCGAAGTTTTCGAGGTCACAAGGACAGACTGTTATCGAAGGACGCGTTTATTGTTTTGAATTAGTCGAGAGAATCAAGAAATCGGTCATTAACATATTGTGGAACCAATAAAATGTTTCGTGTGAACAAGCGGCTTGAAATCAGAACCCAGAAACCTACGTATCGCGAGATTTCTCTGAAGCAGTCTTCGGTAAAATGAACCGCACAAATGCTAGAGTTCTTGTCTGGCTTAAATTATTTTCTTTTCATTTTTAAAAAAACAATGTTTCCTGAGCTTTGAATGTGCTGAAATCTTATAACTACTAACTTTCGACTTAGAATTATGTAAACAGTTTGGTGCCGCACAGAACACCATGATGTTCCATTCCTGTGAGCTTCATCACTGAAAGACTTTGAATTTCCCGCAATTTCACAGCACACCAAAAATGACGTCACAATTTTTAGTTCCGAAAATATCCCAACAATTTTCCCGACCGATCTACGATTATGAAGGCCAATAATAAGCATTTTTCAACTTAAAATTTCTCTGTTTTGCAAAATCCAATTACTTTGAAACTTCGGAATATATTTATTTGGTTCTTAATCAACAAATTGGCCTAAAAAAAAGAAAATTTGAAATTTTGGTTCATTTGACCTTTAATAAAAGCTGGTCAGAGTTTGAAGCATTGTATCGCGCTTGGTGCTCAGGGCATTTCAGCAAAAATGCCATGCTATGCAGAGAAGTATGGCTTGTGACCAAATGGGCTGTATATATGGTTTTCAGGTCACAGGTGCCCCACCCCTCCCACCACCGTTGTGAAGTTCCCAACGATGGTTGCTTCACTAAAAAGGGGATTTATAAACTGTATGTAATGAGGCCAACTTCACAAGAACTATATGTAGATGATTTTAAACCTTTAAAGTACCCGTTTGGTGGTCACCATATGTCAGTCTGGACAATGTATTATTTGACTGAACTAGCTAATCTGAATTGTGTTGTAGCTTTGTGTTTAATTGGATGTAAGAAATTCTTAGGAGACTAATGAAATAACCCAACCAACCAACCATACCAGGTCTAGTTATCATTAATCAAAGTTCTCAGCAGTCTCTCCTACGTTTCCGGCTTCACAATCACTGAGTGGGAAGCGAAGAAAAACAAGCGGGAGCAATGGCCACTGGAGGACCTTTGAGGGAAAGTAGTGGGACTCCTCGTAGTCTGTTATTTTGTTGCCAGTATGTCCGATATGTTGTGATGCTGGATTTTTTAATAGTTTTTTAAATGTTTTCTTTATCAAGTGTTCACGGTTCTAACGCTTGCTGTACACGCTCAACTGTACTTTGTGGCTGCTGAAAATTTATAGCTCTCTGAGAAATAATGATCAGAAGTATCGATATGCGAGATTTGGCGACTTAAAACAATTTTTGCATTTGTTTAGTTGCTGAGAGAGCAACGAAGCGCCTTCACGTACTTGGTGGAAAAGACTTGGAGCTAGGACCCTACTGTCCAAATCAAGAGGAAAACCCAGAGGTAAAGAAACCTCGTGCTTTTTTGATAATTGCATATGAGCGAATCGTAAATAATGAGCAATAAGTTGGCTTAAAAATAGACGACTTGAAGGAAATAAGCGATAAGCAAAAGAAATAAAGTGTGAGATAGTTTTATATGTAAAGGGATAGCAAAATAAAATTAATGGCAAATTTCGAGCCTTCATACTGCCTGCAGTCAACATTATTCACAATTGGTTCAAAAAGGCTGGCAGGAACATTGAAATAAATAGATAGTTTCTCTCACAATCACCTCGCATTCGCGTATATTATTAGCAAAATGTTGGGGTGTGTTTACATGAGGGACCTGTTCATTTCATCTTCTGTTAATTGATGCATCCCCGGTCAATAAGTCGTCGTTTTACCGAATTGTAACTTCTCTTCCCATTTATTGCATGTCTCTTATGTGGATTGATAGTTCAATTTTATTCTCAAAGCTTGACCAGAATAGTTTTATCTACGCCGGATGGCCGATGGCCCTTGTAGAATTTGTATATGGAGAATCTTACAGCTTACAGCTTTTGTTGTTTCTTTGCCTGCCCTGCATAGGTTTTTTCGCACGTTATTGCTCTTGTGAACTTCAATATGTTCCAGCTGCCATCCCAAGAATCACATAACCTCCTAGAAAAGGTGAGGAACAAAGCGGGGATTAAATGGCGCAAAGAAGCCGATGGATTTACTCTTTCCGGGATGTTTGATCAAGTTGAAAACGCGCACAAACTTCTTCAAGAACATTTTAGCCGAAGGCCTTACCTGCAAATAAGTCAAGAGAAAGAACAGAGAAGAAAGCACACAGGAAGACCTCAGCAGAACGCTCCACACCCATCCAAGCAGGCTAGTAAAGACGTCAAGATAACGAACATCTGTACCTTCGAAGTTCAGCCAAAGTTCATGAAACTACTCAAACGGGCGTACAGTACGAAACTCCAAAAAATAGAAATGGAGTTCAGCTTGGAGATAGCTTGGGTGGAAAGTGCACCTCAAGTAAGGATCCAACCAAAACAGACAGCACAGGAATCACTTTATCAGAAAGGATGTGATGAATTTATTGCGCTTTACCAGAAGGCCTATCAGGATGTGAAGCGAGAGGTAGTTGAAATTGAAAATGTTGGTGATGAAGAAAGTATCCTAAACGCCATTCAGATTGTAGAAGCTGAAAGTCCCGTGGTCATTGAGAAATTTGAAAAGCAGTTAGTTGTTTATGCAGACGAAAACCGCATTAAAAGCGCAGTACAATCCTTAAGGCAACAGCTTGAACTGTTACAGATTAAAAACCAGAGCGCCAGACGTGGTCAAAGTAGCATCAACCATGATGCTTTCAAATTGAACGAAAACCTTCCGCAAGGTCGGCTGTCATTGCCATACGTCCTGCAGCACACTTTAAGAAACGGACTGACCATCTCATTATACCAGGGTGACATTACGGACGAGAAGGTGGATGCCATTGTCAATGCGACCAACGCATGGCTTCAACATGGTAAGGATGGTGTGGCGGCTGCGATAGTGCGTAAAGGAGGCGCTCAAATTGTAGAAGATTCTCGGTATATTATGTCACAACGAAACGCCCCGCTACAAGTAAGCGAAGCTGTTTACACACGAAGTGGGAATCTAGCTTCTCAATTTGTAATACACACAGTTGGACCAGACTACAAAGTGTGCGGGAAAGAGAGAAGTATTGCCCTCCTTCGTCGAGCTTGTTTGGAAAGCTTCCGTCTTGCTGTGCGGCTGCGACTTTGTTCTATAGCTCTTCCAGCCATCAGCTCCGGCAGGTTTGACATGCCAAATGACATCTGTGCTGGAGCAATTTTCAAAGCAGTGGAGGAATATAGCTTAAGTGTGGATGCTGAATGCAGCCGTCTCCGTGATGTACGTATTGTTATCATTGATGGACAAACCATCGAGGTCTTCCGTGAAGAGTTCGTGAGACGGTACTATTCAAACGAGATGTCACAGTAATTTTTAAAGAGTTATTTTAACTCCACTTGTTACGACTGTTTTTGCGTATGCAAAACGGGAGTTACGGATTGAGGGGCGATTTGAAGCCATCCTTCCTTCCTTCCTTCCTTCCTTCCTTCCTTCCTTCACTCGCTCAGTCGATCAGATGTAAACAAAAGGCCGTTGACAGATGGTTGGCAGACCTACATGTAACGCCACTCTCGGTTTGACGTTGCGGTTTATTAAGACCGATGACAGACCATTGTACTTTAGGCGCTGATGGTTTTGTGTTTTGTTTCGATGGGTATGTGATGATAATTTGAAAATCGATTGTGAACATATTTTATTTTTATTTTACGTTAAATCAGGTGTATGTTGTTTCTGCCCCATAGAAAAATCCACAGAATTTTCTTAAGTTTGCATGTGACGGTGAAAGCGAAATTGAAAGCGAAGTTTGTGTAATCGCTAGCTGACAGAAGATTATCAGTGTCACGCGACAAAGGTCAACCTAGCCGATTTAAAAATAAATTTTATGCGACGCTTAATCTTCACAGCAATCAAACCTGCTCATGGCACTATCAAAACACATTCCGGAAATTGAACGTCAATCGTAAACGCTGTACAGAGAAAAGAGTGTACACACGCTAGCATGAAAACACGCAAACAACACGCAAACTTGAATTTGTCTGCTTGGAACTTGCTTCTTTTACTCCCAATGCAAATCAAAATGAACTAGACGCTTAACTGCGTACGTGTGTACTCGGGCTTCTCTTTAAAAAAATTAACTTGGATCATGCTGTTTACATAACCTTACACGACAATAATTATAGTAAACATACTTCGCATTGCGAGATTTCATGTCTTTTCTCGCTTTTATTGTCACCATTGAATAATTGTTTACATTTCCGGTTGAGTAAATAGCTTTGTCTAAGATATCACAATCATCAAATGCTGAAATAACAACATTCTCTACATAGCCATCTACATACGACATGAAGTGCTGGACAAGATAAACCCAATGAAACCAATACTATAAAAGCAAAAATTGAAAGAAAGAATATAGTTACCCAAAAGCTGCTTGAAGTACTCATTTCGTTTTTCGTTTCTTCTTTTAGAGCGCAACTAAGCTTAAATATGGTGTCCATTGCATCTTCGAGAAGATTCTTGTGTTGATAAGGAAAACTCTGTTGCATGTCTGTAGTCCAGTTTTTCGCAATGCTTGAGTGCTCAACAGCGTCAGTTCCCGCAAGTATTGATGATTCTCTTAGCGTTTCAAACTCCATTATATAGATAGCTCACTATAAAATCTAGGCTTCTGATAAAGGTTTCACTCGGAAGAGTTCGCTCGTAAAGTTCTCTCGTATTAAAGTTCATGCACCTACCCGCTCCGAAGTAGTCATCGACATGTTTCAGTGTGGGTGTACAATCGATTTCGCGTTCTAGAAATCACACTAAATATTTCAACCTTTACAATCCTTGAGATTCCACCGAAAAGAGAGTCAAACGAGTAAAAACAACGTAAATCCGTATAGATCTTTACAAGTCATGCATGTATAACGGCCGGCAGCCGCTACTAGCTACTCGAGCGATCGAAGCTCAAAGTTGCAGAACGACAGATGCGCGGATCGATAAAAGCGATCATATATTTCCAAGCACGCATAAAAATACAGAGAAGAAAACAACTTGCCTCCAAAGTTATGCAGATGTCCACGCAATCGAATTCAACCAAAAACTCGTTCCACGTGTCACCGACTCCATCACAAAATCAGACTTCGCGGCTCAAATTTACAATCATCGGCGGCGTACAAACGTTGTACAACTCAGCAAAGCCACTGGGAGCTGCGCTCAAAAAGCTAAGATTCTGGCTGTGACTGCAGAGTTTACTGTACTGACTGTAATCAACGCATTGCGAAAGATCTATTTTAATCGAGAATACAAAAGGGTTTGACAGATGGTTGACGCAATCGCTTTTATCAAACTGTCCAAGTACAAAATTCAAGTACAAAATTAGCGTTTAATAAAATTTATTTTTAATTCTGTTCATTTTGTTTGACCTTTGTTGTCGTTTGTAGCATACAGTATTTGACACCCATAATGTTCACTTTGCTGGAGATTACAGGCCACTCATTTGTTGCGCAACGAACCACAAAGGACAACCAGTTGCCGTGTCTTTATTTTATTTACCAAATAGGTTGATATTATTGTGCTTGCTACTAATGGATCGGTGTAGAAGTTTTTAATAGAGTTATTTTCTCTAATCTGGACCCCGAACTCCAACGTTGTCAGGTGTGACGTATGATTTGTTTAAAGCGATGCACGCTAGACCGCGTTGCGATTTGATAAATCCTCATTTATTAATAATTCATTTTCCGAGTTCAGTAGCTCATTGCCACTTCCAAAAAAAAACAGTCGTTGCACATAGTGCTTTTGAGTAGGTTAAATATAACCCCTTTTTAGGGGTTATTTTAACTCCCTTATTTGACTCCAATTGTGGGGTTATAATAACTCCAGTGGAGGAGTCACTTTAACTCTACAAAATGAGTTATTTAAACTCCATATGGGAGTTACTTTAACTCCAAAAGTGGAGTAAAAATTGTAGGTTAAAATAACTCCTTTTTGAGGGTCATTTTAACTCCCGAATTCAACTCCAATTTTGGAGTTGTAATAACTCCATATGGAAGTTACTTTAACTCTAAAAGTGGAGTAAAAATTTTAGGTAAAATATAACTCCTTTTTTAGGGTCATTTTAACTCCCAAATTTAACTCTAAGTTTGGAGTTGTAATAGAGTGGGTGGGGGGGGGGGGGGGGGGGGGGGGAGTCACTTCAACTCTGCCCCATCAAAGAGTAGAGTTATTTTCACTCCATAATCAGGGTTATAGTTACCCTGGTATAAGAGTAAAAATAACTCCGGAACATTTACCCTGTTTAGTTTTCCAGATGAAAAGCAACATCACACCAATTGATATTACCACAAAAGTTGTAACATTTTAAATTCTATTGTATTTCTGTCATTTTCTCATCTGAACACAATTTCTTACATACTTTGTACAGTATTACAGAGACATTGATGTAAATTTAAAATATGATTATATTGACAAAACGAATATGGTGACAAATAAAGAAAGATGGTAAATTTTAAGCTCGGTAATGAAATGTGAAAGATGAAATATTCAGCATGTTGTGAGCAAGGGACATGCTGAATATCACCATACAGGATGCTATCGACACTGCGGATCGTAGCAGTATGCAGGACGCATGTCATGAATGAACCTAGAGAAATGGCCTTGGTCATCACGAGTTCTCATAGCTCAGTGGATACAGTGCCCACCCAGTGTTTGGGAGGTCATGGGTGCAAGTCCCGTTGGGGACTCAGATTTTTCTTTGTCACACACTCGCGACATGCTGAACATTTCATCTTTCACAAAAAAGAATATACAAGTATGTATAATTAAACATTGAAATACATATTTTAAAGATTCTGTTAAATGTTTTCTGTATTCTATATTTAGGCCTCTCCCAGTCCCAAATATATTTCAAATTTAAAAACTACATTGTTAACATACAAAAAATAGTATAAAATAATTTTGAACGCATGCAAAGCTCTTTACATCTACAATGATTCATACAGCTTTAGTCAAACAAAATTCCTGAACTTTTCAAGGGCACAAGTAGTTTTTAAGCAGTGGACATTACACATCATACAGCACATTCTGTAAGACGTTGAAGCCCTTCTTAGATGCTTTTAATGCCAAGCAAACACAGACAATGATATTATTTGTTACAAGACCCAAGCCCTTAAAATCAAGATTGTACAAACCAGGGCTAACTGAAAATATACATGTATTTACATTATGCTTTACAGGAAATATTTATTTTGTGTTATGGACTAAATGCATGTAGCAATAGCACTGTCTAAATCAGACCCACAAACAACCAAATCTTAATGCATTTAAGCACAACTATTTGATCAATAAAAAGTATAAAATGGACATTATACAAAATTATTCTGCAGCCTTTTCCTGTTTAGCCAGCTTGTTCTCTTAATATTTTTCTGTAAATATAAAAGTTAACATAGAATGTAATTATGCTCTCACCAAGTGTACCTGCCATCAAGATCTGACAAAACAGAACCCTAAGTAATAACTCTGGCATAATATTTAAACAAAAAAGAGGGGTCAATCTTAATTAATATGTTGGTGTGAATGTGGTCACTCATTTGGATACATAAGCTTTAAGATCTGGCATAAATGCTGTCACTCGCAAAATGTACCAAATATCAAGATCTCACATTGTGAAATCCTAAATTAATGAATTCTCTTTAAATCACTCAAATAGAATAGATTTACCTAAAAATTTGCCCACTGTATAGTCAAAATGTCCAATGGCCTTCAACCTAAGAAGTGAATGCTGCTTTCACTAATTCAGAGCAGCTTCCAGTCTGAACAGATTTGAGTGTTCAAATGAATAAGTTCATTCATTCATGTATATGTATACATGCGTGTGTTAAGTAGAGAAATTTCAGTATTCAAAAGGAATCTGTAAAGTGCCAGGCACTCTCACGAAAAAGGACTGGACGCTATATGACGTCTTGTGACGTAAGCAAAAAACCATGTGCGATGTTGTGTGCTCAAGCGAGCGAGGAAACGAGTAGAAAATGTAATTGAAAGAGCGTAGTTTATGCTGATTAATACACGGGAAAAACTTCAACAGTGTGTGGATTTGCTGTGTAACATTCTGGGGGCCTGTCCGGGAGAGTTTTTCCGAAGGAAGTGCGTGGATTTACCTGTATTTATGGACGATTGATGACTTCGTGCTAGGACTTAATGTGGACCGCCGCCATTACAACTTCAAGCAAATATTGGACTGTTTTGGAAGGCTTTTGGCGAATAGGATGTGACGGATTGTAGCTTGAAAGGACAATTGGTGTGAGTAGCTTGTTGCAAGATAGTGGAGCGTAGCCTTGATGCGTGTGATAAGGTAGGAACGCTGTTTTATTGGATTTTGTGGGTTTGTTATCGTGTTGTGTACAAGCTAAAACAAAATGGCGGAGGAAAAACTGATTCTCTTGGATCGGAAAATTTTGTCATTGGACTTGAGCGTGTTATGTGAATTTGCTCTTCATACAAAGGTGGAGAAGTCGGCAATAGAAGGCAAGGGGAAATTAAGTGTTATTCGGGCTATTAGACGCAAAATTGAGGACTCAGTCGAAACTTTGAGTAGCGATGACCAAATTGAGTATGTGGATGGGTTAATGGCTCACTTAGGGCCTCCGCCACTTGAGGGACTGGAGAGTCAGTATGGGAAAGAAGAAGTAGAAGCAAACGGTAGTCTAAAGCAACTCAAAAAAGAACTGGATGACTTAGAATCTAAGCAAAAGTTAGTTGAAGAGAAACTGACCATGATGCAGAAAGAAAAGCGTATTGATCCGGTAAAAAGTGAAGATACTATCAAGGTTCCTTTGAAGGGTGTTGAACAAAGCATATTCCGTCGAGACTTCAAAATACAAGGAGTGGTGGGTGACCCTGGTCAGAAAGACAAGTTAGGTTACCAAGCATTAATCTCACAAATAGATGCAGGGCTTTCTAAGGGACATGAAGATAAAGAAGTTGTTAGTGCCGTGATTCGTGCTGTACAGCCAGGCTTGCAGTTAAGAAGTTACTTAGAAAACATGACTGAGCTCACCTTGCCAAAGCTGCGTAAAATTCTTCGGTTTCATTTTCATGAAAAAAATGCAACAGAACTCTATCAGCTTCTAACAAACATTGCCCAGCAGCCCAATGAAGACCCTCAATCATTTTTGATGAGAGCACTCACTATAAGGCAAAAGATTATCAGTGCCTCTAAAGAATCTGACAGTGGTATCAAGTATGATGCCTCCTCAGTGCAGAGTCTGTTTCTTCATGCCTTGGAGACAGGTTTGGCTGATGAAACTATTCGTGCAAAAATAAGGCCGCTCACAAAAGATCACAAAGTTGCAGACGAGGATCTCATTGGAGCCATGAGCCTAACTATTTCTGCGGAGACAGAACGAAGTAACAAGTTCAATCCTAAGGGAAAGTCTGCCAAGGTGTTTGCAGTGGAAGGTGCAGCTGAAGCAAATGGAAAGAAGGAGCAACAGCAGAAGGACCAGATTTTAGCAACCCTGAAAGCCGTACAGGCAGACCTGGCCGCAGTGCAGTCTGAGGTAAAAACACTCCGCGAAACAGCAAACAATCAGAAAGCAGACACAATCAGACCAAGTCATACCGGAAATGGAACATCTGTTGGGGCCAACACACGTGGTTGCCAAGAATGTAGGAGGAAGAGAGAAGGTGACCAATGCCAACATTGCTATCTTTGTGGTGGCTCGAACCATATTGCGCGGTACTGTCACGCCCGTTACAGGAGTCATCCGGGAAACGGACACAGGCTACCCCCGCGGGACAGGGAGTAGCCATGCCATAGAGAGAGAAGTCCCACCAGTGTAGTGGTTGCCTGAAATTTGATTGCCACAAGGAGTTACTGCAGTGTTCAGCTTGTCAGTCTGTTCGTTATTGTTCTGTGCATTGCCAGAAGGCTCATTGGCCAAAACATAAGGTGTTATGTAAAGCAATCAAGGAACTTTCTGCGAAAGAAGCTTGCAAAGAAAAGGGGTTGGGAGACACCCAAGATGAGAATGTGTATGCAAGCCACCTCACTCCCAGGCAACAGGAGCGCATAGCCAAGCTGGTGGGGCGGGAATGTTCAGTGCAGTGCTACCTGAATGACAAACCTGTAGAAGTTTTATGGGACACAGGAGCCCAAGTGTCTATTGTGTCAGAAGATTTTCTTAAGAGTCAGCTATCAGTAGTCCAAATAATGGATATTGAACAGTTACTCGGTGCAGATGGTTCTATAAGCTTGCAAGCAGCAAATGGAACTGACATCCCATACTGTGGATGGGTAGAGATTGGTGTAAGATTAACAAACGAGAACGAGGCAGAGATAACAGTTCCATTCTTAGTAACAACGGAGAACATTGAGCAGCCCATCATTGGTTTTAATGTTATAGAGTTAATGGTCAAGAATACTGAAGAGAACGATGGTGACACGTTACTAGGAAGGATGACGGAAAGCTTTAGACTGAGTAAAGGTGGTGATATGCAAGCATTGATAAGCCTTATACGTACTACTAACTCTGATGACTTTTGTGTGGTTAAATCGACTAAGAAGGCACATGTTGTCCCTGCAGGACAGACCGTTCGTCTACCTTGTCGTGCCAATACTGGACCGATACACAGCAAGACACCTGTCATTTTTGAACCAGACGAGTTAGCTACCTGGCCAACAGGATTGGCAGTACATGAATCCCTCACCACTGTAAAGAAAGGGAATGCTACCATCTTATCAATCACTGTGACCAACAGCACAAATCATGACATCACCCTACCTGGAAGAGTGGTCCTGGGACACCTTCAGCTTGTTCGTTCAGTGACTCCTGTTGAAGTCAGATTTAAGGATCAAGAGACACTGACCCCAAGTGAAGAACAACCCAGTGAGCAGTACACACAGACTGAGCAAAGTGAGAGTGATTTGTCTTGGTTACCGGAGGTTGATTTGAGTGGACTGACAGCAGAAGAAAAGGAGCAAGCCAAGCGGTTGTTGTTTGAGGAAGCAGAAGCATTTTCGAGGAGTGATGATGACGTTGGCTGTATCTCTAAATTAGAAATGGATATTAAACTTACTAGTGACCAGCCAGTTCAGAAGAATTACCTTTCCATACCTCGTCCACTCTACCCTGAAGTTAAAGGCTACATTGAGGACTTGCTTAACCGTGGTTTCATTCGGAAGTCTACATCGCCATTCTCAAGCAGTGTTGTCTGTGTCCCAAAAAAAGATGGTGGTATGAGACTATGCATAGATTACAGAGAATTGAATAAGAAGACAGTGCCTGATCGTCATCCGATTCCCCGCATCCAGGAGGCCTTAGACAGCTTGGGGGGAAAGTCCTGGTTTAGTGTTTTGGATCAAGGGAAAGTCTATCATCAGGGGTTCATTGGGAAGCAAAGTCAACCACTGACAGCCTTCGTGACACCCTGGGGGCTATACGAATGGGTACGGATACCCTTCGGACTCATGAACGCACCGGCAAATTTTCAAAGATTTATGGAAAATTGCCTGGGAGAGCTTCGCGATGACATGTGTATCCCTTACTTGGATGATGTGATAGTATTGTCAGGGACACTTTCCGAACATATTGAACATCTTCGCAAAGTTCTCCGTCGTTTGAGAAGCTACGGAGTGAAGTTAAAACCTAGAAAGTGCGAACTGTTTAAACGTGAAGTATCCTTCCTTGGAAGAGTTATCTCGCAAGATGGGTACCGAATAGATCCCAAAGCGACAAGTGCAGTGACTGCTATGAAGAATTTAAGACCAAGAACTGTTGGAGAAGTCAGAAGACTCCTGGGTCTAGTTGGTATGTATCGTCGTCATATCCAAAACTTTGCACAAACAGCGAAACCTATTTATGATCTCCTCAATCAGGGCGTATCAAAGAAAAAGAGTACCACCTCAACTAGACAGAGTCACAAGCGGTGTAGCGGACAGTTACCATCTTCGTCACCAGTCCGGTGGGAAACCAGGCACCAGTCCGCATTGGAGGTCCTGCTTGACAAGATAACGTCACCCCCTCTACTGGCATACCCAGATTATGATGCACCATTCATAGTACACACTGATGCATTACAGGATGGCTTAGGCGCTGTCTTGTACCAGAAGCAGAATGGTTCTACACGAGTCATCACCTATGCATCAAGGACGCTTACACCATCTGAACGTAATTACCACATGCATTCGGGCAAGTTGGAGTTCTTAGCCTTAAAATGGGCAGTAACAGAACAGTTCAGGGACTACCTCTATTATGCTCCTGAATTCGTGGTATACACGGACAACAATCCCTTAACTTATGTACTAACATCTGCCAAGTTAAATGCTACGGGATTGAGGTGGGTCAGAGAGCTGGCAGACTTCAACTTTGAAATACGATATAGACCAGGCAGGTTGAACACTGATGCTGACAGTCTTTCCAGGATACCTGCTGACTTCAAGACCTACATGGACAGTTGTACTGAGAAGATAGCTCCTGAAAATTTGCAAGCTTCAATTTCTGCGATCCAGACATTGTCAAATGGGGACTCAATTTGGTTGACAGCTCTAACTGATGAAGAAGGGGAGCTCCATCAGGTTGACAATCTATCAAGGGCAGCTTTTAATCAAGTAAGAGTAGTGGATGTGGCGAAAGCACAGAAAGAAGATCCTTACATTGGGCGTGTCCTTAAATTCATCAAAGCGAACCAGCGACCAACAGTTGCAGAGAAATACAAAGAACCGCCTTTGGTTCGTAAGCTCCTGAATGAGTGGCAAAAACTTCATCTAAACAAGAAGAGCGGTATCCTTTATCGCCACCAGCAAATAGTTCTTCCACAGAAATTTCGGAAGACCGTTTACAGTGAACTTCATGAGGAAATGGGCCATCTTGGTGTTGACAGGGTGCTAGCTTTAGCCCGTGAGAGATTTTATTGGCCACACATGAGGAGGGACATAGAAAACTTCATCCATCACACATGCTGCTGTTTAAAACAAAGACGCCCAAATCTACCAACAAGAGAACCATTGCAGCCAATTGTCACAACGGTTCCTCTTCAAATGCTTTCCATTGACTTTGTACATCTAGAGCGGAGCTCAGGAGGCTACGAATACATCCTTGTTGTAGTAGATCACTTTACAAAGTATGCACAAGCGTACCCAACGAAGAATAAAACGGCCGTTACTGCTGCAGACAAGATCTTTAATGACTTTATCCCACGCTTTGGGTTTCCGGAAAAGCTTCACCATGACATGGGAGGGGAATTTGAAAATCGTTTGTTTAAACGGCTAGAGGAACTTTCTGGAGTGATGCATTCCAGAACTACTCCGTATCACCCCCAAGGAAATGGTTTGGTGGAAAGAATGAACCGAACTCTACTGAGTATGCTGCGAACTCTCCCCGAAACTCACAAATCCAGCTGGAAGGACCATGTGAACAAACTCATCCATGCCTATAACTGCACTGTTCACGAGTCAACAGGTTATTCCCCATTCTTCCTGTTGTTTGGTTGAAGCCCTCGGCTACCAATTGATGTAATTTTTGACCTTGAAGCGGAAACTGGAGCCAGATCACATGCTGAGTATGTAACCAAATGGAAAACAGCCATGCAAGAAGCTTATACACTTGCTTCAAAATCTGCTGAGAAAAGTGCAGTCAGGGAAAAAAAGAATTATGACAAACGAGTGAGATCTTCAGCCTTGGAAGTAGGGGACCGTGTTCTGGTTCGCAACCTCACCCCTCGAGGTGGACCGGGAAAACTACGTGCCTTCTGGGAAGATGAGATCCATGTAGTAATTGCAAGAAAGGGGGAGGGAAGCCCGGTGTATGACGTAAGACCAGAATCAGGCGAAGGACACACCCGTACCCTACACAGGAACCTCTTACTACCTTGCACCTATCTCCCAGCTAAACCATGGCAGCTCCCTTCTGCAAGGAGCCCAAGATCATCAACACCTTATCATCGTAACAACACTCGGCCATTGAGGCAGGAAGAAGACAGCCACGAAAATGACAGTGATGATGACCTTCCAGACGGGTCATGTCATTACTTTTTGCGAGAGCGTGAGGGGAACAATGAACCCCAAGTGCAAGTACAGTCTACAAGCAAAGAAGCAGTGGGAGCAGAAAATGTTGCACATGTTACTTCTGATGAGGTGTCAAGTGGAATGGAGGCAGCTGGAGCAGAACCAAACACCAGACATGTTACTTCTGATGAGGTGTCAAGTGAAATGGAGGCAGAAGCTTCAATTTCCGGTGGTCCTGATGGGTCGCAGATGACAGAAAGCCCTCAAGCCATTGGTGGAGGAACGAGTGAAGAAGAAGATGGGAGCAGTCAAGGTCGACCTCAGCGGATGACGCAAGCACCTAAGCGGCTCACTTATGACACTCCTGGGAATCCAGTTTATGTGAGAGAGATGAATATAAGACCACCTAGCGGGACAAGTCAGTTCTGGATACCACCACCAGTACCCTGTATGCCTGAACCCCCATTAAACCAGTACTGTACTTTGCCACCAGCAACGCCCTGTTTAATTCCACCTGCAGTACCCATGATGTTCTGGAGTGCAAACACGATGATGCCTTATACGGTGCCTTGTCCAGCTCCACCTCACTTTCCACAATGGGGAGTGCCATACCAGTCATTCCCATGCAGATAGCCTATATTTTGACTCTTAAATTGTTGTTGACCAGAGAACCAAAAAAAAAAATCTAGTTTTTCTTTGTGTATTTAAACATTCGATGCGAATGCTTAGAGGATTATCAAGAGATATCCTTTGTGATACGGAACTTTGATAGTATGGACAGATGAACAGAGATACTTAGTGGTCTTTAAGGAGTTGGGCCTGATCAACCCACTCCAGGATTTCAGTAGTGGAAATTCAAACACAAGCCACTGTTATAGAGAATTATTCTGTATTGCATGCCAAATGTCAAGGATGACATTTCTTTTTTTGTTAGGGGAAGGTGTTAAGTAGAGAAATTTCAGTATTCAAAAGGAATCTGTAAAGTGCCAGGCACTCTCACGAAAAAGGACTGGACGCTATATGACGTCTTGTGACGTAAGCAAAAAACCATGTGCCGATGTTGTGTGCTCAAGCGAGCGAGGAAACGAGTAGAAAATGTAATTGAAAGAGCGTAGTTTATGCTGATTAATACACGGGAAAAACTTCAACAGTGTGTGGATTTTCTGTGTAACACGTGTACTGTAACTATCCATTTTTTTTTTTTTGGAATCATAGTTACAGGTATCAATAAAAAACTTGAAATTGCCAAATGTTTATAAGCCACCAGGAATAGTCTACTGTAGGAATGGTTATAAAGATTTTTTTTTTCCACATATTTATTGCCATTTTGAAAATACATTAAAATACATTAAGTGTTTACAAAGGCTCTCATAAGCTATTATATATAGTATATAAGTATATTAATTTTGTGTAAGCCATTAATTTTGTAAACTAATAATAATTGTATATAAGTATCACCTATATAATTGCCACCTAGCCTGAAATTGTTTCTGTGTATTGTTTTTAACAGCAATATATTTCTCGGTTCTGTATTTTTGGTCAACTAGTTCTATAAATACTTCACACTTTGGAATTTTAGATTGTTTTCTACTTAGCCATATATGCAGTTTTGCAAGAGTTATAAAATAGTTTAACAACTGGCATTTTTCTAAATTACCAATGTATACATCTTGTAATGTGAGTTTCTCACGTTGGCCAGCGAGTACAAACCAGAAGTTTTCAAAGTTTTCCCAAAAGAAACGAGTCAGAGTGCACTCGTAAAATAAATGATATACAGTTTCTGGGTTAACTTTGCAAAACGTACAGGTATCATGTTGAACATAACCTATTTTAGCTAGTCGGTTATTAGTAAAAACAATATCATTTAGAAGTTTAAACTGAAAGCTTCTAACAAAAGTTTCCGATGAAACACAACAAATTAAGAAAAACCTTCGACACTGTACTGTCATCTAGACCAAAAGCATTTTTCAACTTCGTAAATCCCCTTGATACTATTGCCTTTTTTGTAATAAGTAATTCATAAAATTGTTTACTTTTGCATAATAAGGGATCGAAAAGTTTTTCCCCACAGTAAAATTCTAATGAACCGATTTTATTACCATCAACATCCAAAACTTTTAAGTTACCAGGAATTGCACTTCTGATTCCAGACCACGTTAAAAAGTTTGAATGTTTCAAACCAGCACTTGTTGCAATATTGTATGACTCTACATTGCTCTTATTGAATTGCATCTGGCTAGTTAAAGTAATTCCTGCTTGTACATAATTGTGGTAGTAAATGCTCTTGCCGTCTATCTTGATAAGCTTATTGTTCCAGATTATATTTTCGGCAGTAAGGGACGTAGTAGAAAAAAAGTTTCTAAAATCATCCCACCATTGGAGGAGTTCATTATAAAATATGGAATAAAAGTTATAGTCTTTAATATCATAATTACAACTAACAAAAAAGATTCCACCGTAGTTATCCAGCAGATGATCAATAAAGGCCTTCCATGGAGTCCGGCCCGACGAAAAAATTCTTCCTAGCCAGGCTAATCTTAATGATTTAATCGACGTCTCAATATCTGTTAACCTAAGCCCCCCAAATTTTATGTCATTAATTGCTGCTAATCGGGTTATTTTATCGGATCCATTCGACAGGAAGTTATATATGATAGTGTTGAGTTGCTTTATAAACTCTTGCGGAGTTGGCAAAACTGAGAACACATAAGTCATTTTTGAAAGCAAAAAAGATTTAATAATTGTAATTTTGCCAAGCAGCGAGATGCCCCTGCAGCGCCACAGCCGTGTCCGCAACCGAATACCTTTTAATTTATCGTAAAAATTTTTCTGCAACTGTTCGGTTTCATTATATGTAAAAACTATTCCAAGTGCTTTAACAGTGTTGACCCATTTTAATCCAAGGGGCGCCACTGTATTATTTCGACAGGAGCCTATCCACATAGCTTCAGTTTTCGTGTAGTTGACCTTCAAACCAGAGCACTTTTCAAATTGATTTAGCAAAACAAAGATATGTTGTGCACTATCAACATCAGGGACAAACGCGGTAAGATCGTCAGCATATTGTACAATTTTAAATTCCTCTTTCCCTATTTTAATGCCTTGAATATTTGGTTTACTTCGAATAGCAGTTGCTAGAACTTCAGCAACAATAATAAAAAGATAGGGTGACAACGGGTCTCCTTGTCTTACTCCTCTTTGTATCTCAAAGTGAGATGTGCACATTCCATTGTTTATAACACAGCTGGTTATATTTTTGTAGAATGTTTCTATCCAGCCTTTTATACTGGGTCCAAAACCAAACACGTCTAAACATTTTAACATAAATTCCCAATCGATGCTGTCAAAAGCTTTTTCAAAATCAATGAAAAGCAATAGACCTGGTACATTTTCTTTCTTTGTATAATCCATAACATCTATAATAGATCTAGCTGCTTCACCAATAAACCTACCTTTTACATATCCCGTCTGATTACAATGAATTATTTCCGGGAGGACTTTAATGACTCTAGCTGCAATTACTTTAGAAGCAATTTTTGCATCAACGTTAATCAAAGATATTGGTCTCCAATTTTCCAAATAATTTCTGTCCTTTCCCTTCTTTTCGATAAGTGTGATAATAGCCTGTTTTTGTGAGTGAGACATTTCTTTTTTGTCATAACCTTCATTGAAAGAGTCAACCATAAATTTACCTAATAAAGGCCAGAATGCTCTATAAAATTCCACTGGGATTCCGTCATTGCCAGGCGTTTTTCCAGCTTGAAAAGTGTTTAATATATTTTCACATTCCTGAAGAGATATTTCTCCCTCGCAGCTTTCACTTAATTCCTTAGGGAGTCTTAATAAGTCTGGATTGTTAAGAAAGGAATTCGCTTCATCGCTATTTACGTTAGTGTTTTGTTTACTGTAAACCTTCTCGTAAAACCGTCTTTCAGTATTTAATATTTCGAAGGGATCAGTGGAGATAACACCATTCACGAATAGTTTCCGGATATGCTTCTTTATATTATTCCGCTTTTCCAAATTTAAAAAATATTTGCTATTTTTCTCGCCATGCTCATGCCATCTTGCTCTGGATCGTATGACAATTCCCTCTACTTTTTCATCGTATAGTGCTTCCAGTTCACTTTTAACCTTTTCCATTTCCTGTCTTGTTGTTTCGCAAGGGTTTTCCTGAAATATTTTAAGCAAGACTTGATATTTTGAGTTAAGTTCTTCTTCTCTTCCTTTACGAACTCTTGATATTGCTTTTGAGTAAGCAATAGAACACGACTTAATTCTAAATTTAAGCCAGTCCCATTTAGCTCGCTTGTTTGACAAATCTTCTGCATCTTTCAACCAATTAGGCAGCTCTTTGCTTATCATCTCAACATACTCAGGCCTGGCTAGAAGGGAGGTGTTCAATTTCCAAAAACCTGGTCCCTTTGGGGTATCTTTGATATCTTCTAGTTCTAATATTATTGATGAGTGATCAGTTTTAATTGAAGCCTGAATATCAACCTGCTTGACCAAATCGTTCAACTTGTCTGAAACCAGCCAGTAGTCGAGTCTACAGAAGATAAAAGGATGGTTTCTGCTCCATGTAAAACTGCGGGTGTTTGGATTTTTGATGCGCCAAATATCATGAAGGCTGAATTCGTTTTGAACATTTTCTATCGAATTAATGACATGTTGGCGTGGAATTAATATACCACCTTTTTTGTCTAAAGTCGGGTTCAAAGGACAATTAAAATCGCCGCCTACAACAATATTATCATCACTGTCAGCATCCATTTTCCGTAATGTTGCCGACAAATTTTGATAAAATCGAACTGCCTCTGCATCTTTGTTTGGACCATAAATATTGGCCAATGTGTATCTTTTATCTTTAATTAATGCCTTTAGTATAATCGACCTGCCATTAAAGTTTAGAAGCTCCTGTTGAATGACGATATCAAGACCCCTCTTAATTAATACAGCAACACCCCTGGCATTGGAGCTCCCGTGGGAGAAAATAATTTCAGAGCCCCATTCTTTTTTCCATTTACACTCGCCGGCTTCTGTTGAGTGAGTTTCTTGAAGAAATATTAAGTCTGCTTTTTGTTTTCTGCACCAGGTGAAAATAGCTCTGCGTTTTCGAAAATTACTGAGGAATGGTTATAAAGATGTTCTTCTAAGAATGTGAGGTATTTTAACTGGGCATTTAGTTGAATGTTATGGAGATATTTAGTTATTTTTTTTATATTTCCATTCAAAAACTTTTGGTTTGACTGATAATCTATGCAACGATTTATCACCTGATAAGATTTTCAGTTTCGATCTGAGGGTTGCCAGTCTTTTTTTAAGTAAGATATGTTTTCATTCCAGTTATTTGTGTCAAAAAGTCCTCAGTAAATTCATACACAAGTATGGAAAACTATAAACAATCCTTATATTCAATCAGTAGCAAAACCTGATATCTTTAGTTAACAATTTACTAATAAATACATACAAAACTTATTTTGTAGCAGAATCCATGATTATTTTGCATAACACCATTACTTGCACGTTCCTCTTTGCCTTTGCACATCCTTCCCATCACTTTTAATTCTTTATACTTATACAGAGTGCACATGTACAGTTTAAGCTTACTTTTACAGATAACAAAATCAATCAGGTAATAAACATATCCATTAGCAAATACAGTGTATCTTCATAGTAAATGAGTCAGTCCAATGAGCATAATGATTCAGATTGTAAAATTCACCCTATGAAATATTCAAGCCTGACTCCTTCAAAGTGAAAGTGTTCGAATTTTGGTCTAGATCTGTTTTATTTCGCAGCCTACAGTTTAACTGAGCTGTACAGTGACAGTAGCTGCAGTAGAAATATCCCGATTTCTCGAATCAATATTCGTTTCCCTTGGGTAATACATATATGTTATTTAACCCGCGATTTCTCAAAGCAATTTCGTTTCTCCTAGAGGTTCGATAAATCGGGACTCTCCAGTCAGTGTACAGTATATCCCCGGCCGCCTCGTGGCGCAGAAGTCACAGATCTGTTTAGCTGTGTTTAGTACTAATATCAAATTCAAGCTTACCTTTTACGAAGTTATCAATCCATATGACTGCAAAATGCATCTTTTCAAGGTGTATCATTGATTTAAAACTACCTCTATTGGGATTTCAACCTATGAACCAGCTTACAATGGCACGAGCGAGGACAAAGCGTTCCTGAAAATGGCGGTCGAAATACAAATTCGTTGTCCCAGCAGGCCGGGGAACGAATCACGTGGTCCGCGAACGAGGGAAAAATTCTTGGTTTGGCTCTGGATTGCCAGCTGAAGATTCCTTTTGCAACAAAATACTTGGATTCCACGCAGAAGGCTCCTCTTAGTGTGTGTAAAGACGTGAGTTTAATTTAATGGACACATTTAAATTTTAATTTACAGAATTTCCATTACGCGAGGCCGGTCGATTTGTACTGTTTAGGACTCTCGGATTGTGAGGAATTATGTACCGACAACATTCGCGTGTCAGTGATACAAGTAAATGAGTAGACGCTTGGATTTTATTTATGAGGTCTTCCTGCACGCGGAGTTACATCAACTCCCTAAGTAGAGTTGCAGTAACTGTTCTCGCAGAGTTAAAGTCACTCCACATTTACTTCCCAACGGGAGTTATACTAACTCCTCAAAAAGGACTCCAAAAATAGAGTTCATTTAACTCCTCTTGCAGAGTTAAAGTAGCTCCATGAGAATAATTCCCAAAGTAGAGTTGTTTTAACTCTTCTCGGAGAGTTAAAGTTACTCCACATTTTCTTACCAACGGGAGTTATACTAAGTCCTCAAAAATGACTCCAGAAGTGGAGTTCATTTAACTCCCCTTGCAGAGTTAAACTGGAAAATAACTCCACGAAGGAGTTAAATTTAACTCCAATTTGAGAGTTATGATAACTCCCACAAAATAACTCCAATTTAGGGGTTAAATTACCTACTGGGAAAAATATTTTTTTTTGGAGTTAAAATAACTCCTTTTGGAGTTAAAGTAACTCCGAAAAAAAATAACTCCACCTTGAGGAGTTAAAATAACTCTTTAAAAGTTACTGTGTGACACACCATGCTCAAGCCAATGAAGAGAGAGAGAATGCTTTCGCTTCAAATTTAAGTAAGTAGAGATCCACGGATTGCGAAAAATCAGCTGTCATCTTTTCCGAATAACCAAGAGAAAAATGTTGATAACAAGTTATCTGGTGTTGAAATGGATAAAAGCCAACACAGTAACCATGTTGAATCAGTGGCAAGACAGCATCCGCTTCAGCTTCCTAACGAAAACGGCAGTACGGCTTTGGCCACTAGCGTCGAAACGCCAGCTGATGAACGTTATGAAGTTGACATCCAAAAGGAAGAAAATCCTGTTCCTGATAAACGTTCCGTGAACACGGCAAAGAGTTCTGGTGCTAGAGCTACTGCTGGTAGAAGCAATTTTGCACCCTCTTTTCCTCAGAAGGACAACGAAAACTCGACAAAGAGTAAAACAGCTGGAAAGCGTATAGAGCCAAAGCAAATGGAGACTCCTCTTATTGGTACCAGTGCTACAAATGATGGGCCCAGTTGTGAAGAAAATCGCATGGAGCCAGAAAATCATGATCAGTATACTGATGCCGGTGACTCGGTAACAAAGAAGGAAGAAACAAAGCCCAGAAGCGTTGCGTTAAAGAACGCCGACCAACCAAACAACGAAAGTAACGATGAAAGTGCTTCCGAAGACATGCTAATGGAAGTCCGTCACCTTCGAATCAAGCTCAGGTTGATAAAATCACACAACCAGATAACATCATAAAAGCCGATTCACCCGACTCTCCCACTGGCGCTTCGAGTGAGTCAGTAGAGTGGAATGATACTTCAGATTCCAATTTGAATACTCCCAAGACAAGGGACACAGAAATGCAAACATCGACTGATAACACGCCTGCCGAGGATTCAGCAGCAGACAGTGTTAACACAAAACCAAATATTCCAGCATTAGCTCCAGATGCCAATCTGATACCACCACAGAAGACAACAAAAGAAAGAGACCCAGACATTTCCCCAACTGAATCGGATGCCGCAGATGCTAACACAGGTGACACTATATTCCATTACGTTGCTATGTCGTTGTTTTGACACGGTAACTTTAAATTTTCAAAACGTTTACTGTCATTTGACTAAAATGGCAAATGATACCTTTAAGTGTTGACTTACATGCATCTATGTGCCACCGGTCATGTTGATTTTTTTTTTTTTTTTGCCAAAAGCTTTTTCTCTGACAGGGCAGTTGACCAGCCTCTTTAATCTTTTAAACTAGACGGCTGTTGTTATCATTTCACTTTTACGAGACTTTGTTCTGTCTGATTTGTTAACAGATACAAAACTTAGTTCTGCTCACTGATAGGTGACGTTAATGTTATTTTGGAAAACTCTGTCTTTTTGTGATTAGTGTTCTAAGCAATGCGTTGTACCTCTTTAAAGTGCCAGGTCTTTTCTTCTTAGCCAGATTGACTTAGATTGACTAAAAGAAGGTGGGTTTAACCAGGGTGCATCTTAGCTTCATGTCCTCGATGGCCTAAAACCAAGAGTCTATATAATTCTCATTAGTTAATTAGAAAGCTAACAAACAAATCTCTTTGCAATATTTGCGCTGCCCGCAACGTCCTTCCTTCTTGGGGTGGTTTAAATAATAACCACAGGTCATACCTTAGTTTTTGTAATTATTTTTAGGTAGATCTCCCCAATTAGTAAAGGGTTCTCCCTCGGCTAAAGAAATTGACATGCTAATTGAGCTTCGATTGACACTATTATTAACAGGACGTTTTATTTTGATCTTAGGTTACGGCGCGTCTTACGGAACAGGTTCGCGGGTGCTGTGCGCAAAACCATCCTCATTTTCCTCATTTTAGGAAAATGCCTAAACCTATGCATCATTTTAAAGCTCATAGAACCAAGAACGACGACGAATTTTTTTTTTAACTTGCGAAATTCAGTATTAAATGAGCTGCAATCAGTTAAGTGCAAATAGCGCGATGTTTATAAATGCGGCAAACTCTCGTCGGATTTTGGCCTTGCGAAGAAATGACATGACACTCAGCAGATGTTTGTCTTCAAAAGTGTGTCGTGGATTCTTTAGATCAGCTTTCAAAACAAAGTTATTGTAATTTAAAGTTCGGTAACGTACTTTTCTCGAATGGAGAACAGCATTAGGACTTATATCTTTAAAACGAAAAACAAATCAGCTAAAACCCAACATACTTTTGGAGAGGAGGGTTTCATGTACCGTTGGGCGAAATTTCATGATTATACGATAAATTTCTTTACGCATAGTATCCGCTCGAAGATGGCAAAATTCAGGAAAAATTTAGCCGAGAAATACGGCTTAGAAGTTTAGTCAACATAACACGCCCCCCCTGGGAGTGGTTTTCCGGATTGTCAACTTCATACACCAATCATGACCAATCTCCTGGTGTGTACCGAAACTCGCGGGAAAATGGCGGTGGATATTATTTCAAGATCAAAGTTTCCTTTGCCGACAATTTAAACACGAAGTTATCTCGGGAGTTTTTGACATGAGCTTTCAAGCTTGTTTTTTTTTTCTTGCTGGAGAAATTAGCCCGAAATATTGGCAACATATTTTTGTTTCTCGCGATCGTTAGACGGCTGTAAAAATACCACGACCGTTTGTCACGTTCCGCCAACGTCTCTTTCCTTTTCTCACAAAAACTCTTTGTTGATTTGTTTCCGTGATTAATGATCAGCCTTTTGTAGCCAACGGTTTTTGTTTCCTTTTCTTGTCTTTTCTCTCTCGATCCAAAAGTAGAACTATGTCAGCCAAACGAGCGGACAAGCGAGCGACCCAGGCAATGCAACGTTGTGGTCACGGTTACGCGCTGTATGAAGCCGCTCTCCCGCGCTTAACTCCCAAGAGGTCCAGCCGTGGTAATAGCTCGACGCCTTTGGACTGTGACGTATGAGTCACGCAAAAAAAAAAAGGAAATTTGCAATAACTCCGAAAAAAAGAGATTTGGAATTTATTATTTCTGCTAAAAAAAGCCTAGACTACATAGTTGATGTACGCCAAATATCTCAATTTTATAAAAATTCGACTTGCGAACCTAAAAAGGCAGCAAAATCGTTGGCGCGCTCAGTTGTTCCTTTTTGTCCGTGAAGAAAGCGAGCAAGAGAAAAGGTTTCTTTGCAAATGTTCTTCTTAATTTCCTCTTAAGTTGTTTACACCGTGGAAAGATTTGACTAATGGTTAAGGTTAATTTGCGGGAGAATTCAAAATAGGCTGTTGGAGAGCTGAACGATATACAGGTATATCTTGTACAATCTAATGCGTTACAAACCAGTCCTGTAGTGATCAAGACAATGTGTTGAAATGAAACTGGGCTTTGAGTCAATTATTACTAAACTAAAGTGAGGGACAAAAGAAATTATCCACAGCTACAGTTATGGAGAGAAAGAAATTGATCTAAATGTCGGCCATTTGTTTTGCGCGACGAAAATTGCCGCTTCGTCTTCGATCTGCTAAAACTTATTGAGCTGGTTTGGATTAACTGCTTTGTCCCACTGCTTTGTCCCACTGTCCCACAAGTGTTCTCTAAATACATTTATAAAGTAACAAACTCGACTGAATTAGTGAGGTCTAATTTTATCGTATAAACCATTATTTTCTTGTTCAAATGTAATACTGCTTTCATTTTCAAGCTCTTTAGACGCTTTTGTTGTACATCTAGACATTTTCATTTGCATTACTTACTGGAGTTAATTGTGACAATTAGTTTGATTTTTTTGACAGGATGGCAGCATCCCAGACCTGGACAGCCGTATGACAGGCTATATTTCACAGCATACCTACCTAGTAACACCGAAGGGCAGGTTGTTTGTAAATTGCTAGAGGGGGCGTTTGACACAAGTCTCTTATTTACAGTTGGCAGATCTCCCATTACAGGCAAGGAGAATCAAATCCTATCGAATGGCGTCGATCATAAAACCAATCGTCTGGGTGGTCCATCAAAGCAAGTCAAAGTTGGAAAGTATAGTTTTACCTTTTAACCGGTACAAAACCAATCGCGAGTAAAGCTAAAGGGGCGCTGATTGTCAACATAGAAACAGTGTGAGCGATTTCGACTTAGATTCAAAGCAAGTTACATAATTGAACAAAATATCAAAATTTTTGTTCCAATTAAAGTACCAAACAACGAGGAAACAGAATCAGACATCAAATATGACTGTCGATGCGTTGGGTGTGTAAATGGGTATCTGCAGAAGTCCATGACTAGATGATTTGATTTAGTTCATCAGCCACTTTCCAAAATATTCCCAAACAATTTCAGGCCGCAACTTAGAACTCCAATGGTGTCGAAATAGTGGGTCACGTCATTTCTTCACGAGCACATCAGTTTCTAAAAATAGCCTACTCGCGAAAGACATAACACACGCCCTGATACCAGATGTAGACTTATAGTTATGGACTTCTGGTATTTGAGCCGGTGATGTTAGTACAACTTGGCAAAATTGCAGAGGTGTAACCTGTGTGAACTAGTATCCTATCCTGCGCGCGCTGTGATTGGCTGAACCCTGTCATCTATTAGAGTACAGACACAGATAACGTCACTTCGTGGTGTGACTCGCGCGCGTGATCAGAGTTCATAGTTCAAGTCAAGAGAAAGTTCAGCTTAATTATAAAACTACATAGAGGAACAATCTCCCAAATACTCTATACCTTTCGAGACATTTAACTGGGCTAAACAACCTTGAAGTAGACAGTGACTGATTTGAAAAATTATCGAAAGATGTAAGTGTTTGTCGGATGGTCGAGTACTTTGAAGTCGCTGCGGGAAATCCATGAATGGTAGTTGAACGCCGTTGAACGCTTACCTTAATTAAAGCATACAGAGTACAAATGGAAAAAGGTCAGTTTCTTTCGTTGAAATTTCATTTTTTTCTTCATATTGCTTATTTTAAAATCCGTTTAAAAGTGCTTCGTGATTACGGAAAACAAAACGGAAAACAAAACGAAATCAAAACAACCTAGGCTCACTAGTGGCGGCGCTTTAGCGATACTGAAGTGTACAAAAGTCTTGTTATTGTATAAAACAAATAGATTCTATTTTGCGGTGCGTCTGTTCAGTTATAGATCGCAGATGACGTCAAAATGTCGTAAGAACATCAGTGACCCACTCGCCTACCAGCTCGTGGGCCACTTTTTTATTCTTACCACTTTTTGACGTCATCTGCGATCTATAACTGAACAAACGCACGGCAAAATGGAATATATTTGTTAAACTGATCAGCCTGAAAAAAAGAACAGTCATAAACACTGCAATTGCCCATTTGCCTAGAGAAATATACACCTCCAGCCCAAAAGAAATTTAAGAACACCAAGATTGACCCTATCAGAAATTATTTCTTGTTGCATTCTGAATGTATTTTTCAAAAGCTCGTATCGCTCGACTAAATTCATTTACTTTTTTTGCAGGTGTGGGTATCCAGACCCAGACTACCTTGACCGAGTGAGGACACAGCTGGAAAACAAAGGAATTGTAGATGATGAGACCGTGATCTGATCCCAGTTTACTAATTCTGCGCGAGATTAAGGTCATTCCCCCGAAATAGAACTGAACATAGATTTTCAACCAAACTTTGCCTATGTGTTGGCTACCTTAAGGGAACTTAAAT
Organism: Meandrina meandrites; assembly: GCA_963693305.1. Classification (NCBI taxonomy): domain Eukaryota; kingdom Metazoa; phylum Cnidaria; class Anthozoa; order Scleractinia; family Meandrinidae; genus Meandrina; species Meandrina meandrites. The sequence goes on along the minus strand of OY855903.1, from coordinate 2,392,381 downwards.
TTTGAAGTAAAAAAGGGGTGTCACCACATTCGTTTAGGAACAGGAAGACCTTGTTTATACCACAAAATTCCTTTGCAAGTAATGGCAAAGTACACGTTTCTGGTGATAATCTTTTGTTTAAACATAGAAATTGATCTGTATTCATTTTGTAGAAATTATTTGATCGTTGCACCCAAAATACAGTGCAACCCCGTTAATACGGACACCAAGGGGACAGGCCAAATTGTCCGTATTAACGGGGTGTCCGTATTAAGCGGGGTCTAAGAAAAAAAGTCACGGATACATGTTTTTTCGACGCAAAGAACGAGTTTTTTCTCTCGCGGTCTAAGTTGCATAGAAAAAAGCCGCCATTTTGTTTATGTGCGCGGGCTCGCGCGCGCTAATTACGCTTAACATTCTGCGCGGTAAAGATGCGCAATGCAATACAGGGCAATGACCTTAATTAGACTTTGATGGCAGTACTAAAGGAGAAAGTGCATATTGCAAGCAAACACCAGGATCATAATTTGGTACAAAACTAGTTTTCACAAACGACGCAATTTCAATGTTTGTATGGACTATTGTGCTGGCGCTTAAAGTTACGTAATTGCTAGTGGCATGCCAGGCTTTTTGTGTTTCAAGGTTATTAGCTTTTTGTTTTACCTATATGAAATTTTCGAGACCAATGTCTCTGTTTCTCTTTTTCCTTCAATAGAATCGGAAAGTAGTTAAAATAAGCTTTTGGTGTAGACGTTGGCAGCTTCCAAAGGGTGTCTTCTGTCGTTGACTGTAAACTGTCTATTAAGTTTTGCAAGGGATAGCTTAGTGAACACGCAATTGGTATGGAATCTTTAAGAAGATAAGTTCAATAACTACACCATTTGTGACTTGATACACGTTAGCTGATGCACCTTTTTTAGTGTATAAATTTAGTTTTGCAGTACAGGATAAGTTTGGTATCTATTTCAAATGCTACTATATGGAACGTTTTCGTGTGATGTCATGGCATCCATAATGGTGTTCCGTACAATGTCACCAATGTCACTGTTAACCTGTTAGACGTAGGCTCGATTACCAGCCGCTGTTCGAAAGACCGGACCCAAGAGAGCGGCATAAATCGAGCCTTATTCAGACCGGACTTTTTTTTAGCGGAGCTCCAGCGCGCGAAGCGCGCCAGCGGAGCCCCATGGGTAAGAAAATTTGGTAAACCACCAAGCCGAGAAAATTTGGTAATCACGTGACCGTACGTCCGTCCGTCCGTCCGTCCGTACAGACTCTGGGGGAGGGGGAGGGGAGTCACAGAACAATTACCGCTTTGGTTACTGTTAAATCTTTGATATTGAACTTCCATGTAATGGTCAATTGACAGCTGTCAAAACAAGGTATCCGCTGACCAGTATCACATGACCATATCGCGGGCTCAGGCGTAGAGCTAATCGAGGGGACGTCTTTTTTGGAAGTTGACCGCTGACCAGGTAATGGTTTTCCAATTGATCGCGGGCTCAAGTACTCAGTTTTTACTTAGCCTGATAATCTTATGATCGCGTAAATTCAGATTTAAATAAAGGGCAAGGTAAATAACCCGCAAGCTCTGCTTTTAGGCTTAGCTAAATCTATTTTAGAAATACAGTATTTAGTTTAGTTTTTTTCACATGTTAAATAAATGATCTGGACATTTCATTTCAACTTAAACGAAGCGATTGTTCGAAAAGGCGGTAAATCTTTGGTACGCTGGCTGAATGAAAGATGCGAAGAAAGCTGCTGGCGAACATCAATTTTCGCGAGTATTTCTCGCTTTATTTACTCATGCACATCATGGAAACTTATGCCAAATGATTTAGGACAACCTCTTAACGGGAAGATCCGAAATAATTGCCGATTTGAACATGATATACTGGATAACAAGTCAAAAAGAGCGCAATGTCCAGGGTTCGACCTGCGGCTGAGCAAGGCTGAATATCACTGAATTGAGCTCAAACAAAAGTGAATTCAGAGCCGATCAAGTTCACTGAAGTGAAGGATAAAAGACTGTTAAAGGCTACACCGATGGAAAGGAAGAAATTGTTGTTCGGTGATAATTCATATAATGAATATGTCGCTGGTGTTGGACTAAGCTTGCAACGAGACTGCCGTGTTCGTGTCCGATATTATTGGGCTGGTTTGAAAGCTTTGCCCTACAGAATTTATAAGCCTTCTTCAATAATGAGGTAACAAACGTAAATGTATGCACTAAGCATAAGCCTAATTTTATATTGAGAGAATTTATATATTTCATTAATGAATGAATTTGAAGTTGTGTAGGTTTTCAGATCTTCACGTAAATATTTATCAAGCCTGTTCATGTTTGTACATTTTACACATTTATTTTGTTTAGTAAATATTTTGTTTAGACTAATTATTTTCAGTTTTAGTTAGTGGAGTTAACTGTGATGTTCATTATTGGATTTTGAAAACAAATTATTTAGCTTCACAGATCAAAATCACGATTTCGGCTCGCTTGCATTTGTTTTGTTTCTCTTATCTCTGCTTATTAGTGAGTGTGTTGAATTTGCCGGTTTCGTTTCGAGTTACCTGTGCTAGGCTGAGTGGGTTCAGACTTAACCTACCGCATATTTACTTACCAGAAATGAAGAAAATTCATTCAGTTCTCTACATAAAATTCTCTTAGGCATTTTAATAGCAACGCGTACGATGAAACAGAATTAGTAAATCATGCAACCAAACCGCAACGAAAAGGAAGACAGTTCAAAACAGTCAAAACAACATTGTAAGCTTATTCTAAGTTAGCGTGCACCAGTTTCCAAATCACAAACTGCCACAATTCTTACACAAAAACTGCTTTAAAATGACTTACATAACCGGCACCGTCAATTTGCAGAGTTTGTTTTGCCGCCGTGATTTTCTCAGTTTGCCGTGCCGTGAGTTCATTTTGTTTATTGTGTTAAGCAGCGAGTTCACTTTGTTTTCTGTTTTTGCCTTGAGTTGATTTTCTTGCTCTGATGGTTTTGTAGTAATAAAAACAAGGTCAAGGTTCTTTTTACATTGAATAACTCATAGAGGTCCTAGAGGTGTATTACGAATTAGTGTACAGTAAACGTTGTAAAAAGTTTGACTAAGATTTGTTTTGCACCTACGTGCATACGTGAGGAACCCAATAAAGTGCACTCGTCAATTTCAATTTTAGAACCTGTCACTAAAGGCAGGAAAATTTATACGGGTTAACCACGAAATATATTGACGTCGCTTTCGTCAACAAAATCATGAGAGGTTTTTTGTACCTATATGGGCCACCGTATAAGCTAAGAAATATAGTGTGGTTTCTTATTTGGTAACACTGTAATTTACTCGAGCAAAAAAAAGATAAATGCATGGGAGCTCCGCTTTTAGGCCTGCCTAAATGTATATATTATCTTTTTAGAGGTCAGGTGGGATGATGGCGTCACATCTCTTAAAGTTTGGCAGCGTTTGGTTGAATCTTGAAAAAGTTATAAGCGTTCAAAGTCACTGGGCCCGGGCACTTTCCGCCCCCGCGTCTGGATACGGTTAAGAAAACGTTTCCAACTGAATATTATTATAATAGTCATTATAATAAGTACATGCGTTATTTTATCAACGGAGTCAAGCTAATAGCAGCAACCTATATTGTCAGGCATTGTTTATACAACCGATGGGATACATAATAGGAGTAGGACCAGAGAAGAGGCTCCATAAAGTGTATCACTTACACTTCAAATATAAGACAGGTAGCACTTTGACTGTAGTTTTGAATTCGATAAAGGAACCTCCTCGTGATCGGTGAGTGCCAAGCAAAGAACGCGAGATGGAAGGCTCTCTTAAGTTGTAGCGGCCTCTGAAGTCGACAGCTGTCTGAATACGAGAGCCGACATTAAACTACTATTGAGTCACATGGTACAATAAAATTATTCAGTATATGTCTGTAAAGGTCTCGCATTCCCGCGGGGAGAAGTCCCGCTATTCTTATACAAATAAGATAAAATTCGAGGGTCTACCAAATGTTTCTGCTTTCAAAGAGGTCTGCAGAAAACTAAGTGCTACTAAAAGTAGTTATTTTTCTCCACCATTGACTAATAGCTAAGTACATGTAAATACTCGTAACAGCGGATATTATGATTTCTTCATCCATTGAGTTACCTGGCGGCACTGCTTTGTCATTCGACTCAGTCCTCTCAGGGAGCTGGTTTATCAACAGCTAAAATGTAAGGATTAGCTTGAACAGAAAGAGTGTAATTAGAATAATTTTCCTGATAACCCGCGTCTGCATAAGGTACAAGGAGGAGGTACTAGAACCCAACCCCCTCCCCCTCCCCAATCTCCTTCGAGTTTTCGTCATGATATACTTTGTAATCATTATAGCTGTAGCTTGTATCGAGACAAACAAGTCCTCGATCAAAATTTTTACGAGGGAACTCAAGAATAAACTGCTACTGAATATCTTAACATTCCAGGGTGAATCAAACATTTTTGTTTTTACCATTTCATCAATTAATTCGAAAAACCCGGAAATATGTTAAGCTTCTAAAAATGATAAATAAGGAGAAAACCTCGAAACGGGGAGGGGTGCCTTGTACGTAACAGGGAGATGAAATTAAACGTTTCGTTTCAAGCTCGGCTCCGGTGTTGCACTCTATGTAAACACTAACTGCAATGGGTGTATTATTGTGAAAATACGGAAAGGAAAGAAATAAAAACTGGTCGTGTAAAGTTAGTGCCAGCTGTTGCTATGATATATGTAGTAATAAAGGTATTCCTACTTTTCATCCAGATTACTCGGTAATTATTTGTCTGGCGAGCGTAGTGAGTAAAAGTAACAAATACAGGGCCGTAGGCAGGGGGGTGCGATGGGTGTGTCCGCACCCCCTCACAGGCCGCAAAGGTCCGTTTAATCGGGAAATTAGGGTTAAAATGACTCTCGGAATGCAGGAAATGTGGACTTCAATAACTTGAGTTTTGAAAATTTTCCGTGGGAAAATGGGAAATGACAACTGGTCGCTTAACAGAGGTTGGCTGCTATAAGATAGGGGCTTATCATAAATTAGCATAAGTCCTTTTATCATCGGAAAGGTTCACTAGAACGCTCATAGGGAAGGCAGAAAGGTGGCCGTGGCCGCATAAAAGGGGTTTTATCTACCGTATTATACTGACAATCCTTTCGGGACTCTAGAAACTGGCCGCTTAAAAGGGGTTTGACGCGTAAAGGAAATTTTCGTTGTTAGTTAGTTAGTTAGTTCTCTTCATGCCATGAGGCGCATAAGGCTGTAACAGTCTCTCGCCAACTAGCCCTGTCTTGCGCTGCGCCCCTGACTTCCGACCAGCTGGACCACCTCTTTTGCCTGGATTCTTTTCCCACCGTCCTTCTCCATGTGGTTTTAGGCCGTCCCACTTTTCTCTTCCCTTCAGGTTGCCACTCCATTGCCACCATACAGTCATCATTCCTCTCCTTTCTGAGCACGTGGCCAATCCAATTCCATCTTCTCCTTCGGATTTCATCGCTGATCTTCTTTACGCCTGTTATTTGTGAAATTGTGTCGTTTCGGATGCGTTGCGGCCACCAAATTCTTAGAATCCGTCTCAGGCACATGAACTGAAATCTATCCAGTTTCTTCTCCTCAGCAGTTGTTAGTTTCCATGCTTCACACCCATACAAAAGAACTGGTCGTACTAAGGTCTTAAACAGTTTGATTTTTGTATTCCGACCAATGCTCCGTGTGTTCCAGATGTTCCTCAAGTTGAAAAATGCTCCTTGCGCCTTACTTAGACGTTTCTTGATGTCTTCCGTGCCACCACCCTCTTTTGTCACAGTCGCACCCAGATATACAAACTCTTCGACGTCTTCTACTTCCTCTCTTCCAATCATTACTTTGTCTTCTCTTCGTGAATTCATTCTCATAACTTTGCATTTTTGAGCATTCAGTTTCAGTCCCACTCTTCCTGCATTATCTACCAGTCGGTTGGTCTTGTTCTGTACGTGTTCGTATTTTGATGAAATTAGGACTATATCGTCAGCAAAGTCGAGGTCTTCAAGTGTACTTGTGAAATTCCATCTGATGCCATTTCTATGGTTTTCTGTTGTTCTGCGCATTGTCCAGTCAACAGTAAGCAGGAACAGGAAGGCTGACATGACGCATCCTTGTTTAACGCCAGTGGTGATCTTAAACCATCTTGTTTGCTCTCCCTCGTCCAGTACAGAACACTCAAAGTCGTCATACATGATCTTCACCATTATTATCAGCTTGTCAGGGATGCCATAGGCTTTCATGATTCTCCACAGTCCTTCGCGGTGTACAGAGTCGAAAGCTTTTTCGAAGTCGACAAAGTGTGCATAGAATGTTGCCTGCCACTCATTGACCTGTTCTATGATGTTACGGAGGATGAATATTTGATCGACTGTGCTCTTATTCTTTCGAAATCCAGCTTGTTCTTTTCTAAGTACATGATCTACTCCGTTTTGTATTCTCTCCATGATGACTCTCCCCATTACTTTGCTTGCCACAGGTAACAATGTCACACCACGCCAATTCTTGCACTCTTTCAAATCTCCTCGTTTTGGTATTTTCACTATCAAGCCTTTCTTCCATTGGTCAGGTACTTTCTCCTCATGCCAAATTCTATTGAAGAGTCTTGTCAACTCCTTTACTGCCACGTCACTATCTGCTTTGTACAACTCTGCTGGGATGCCGTCGATTCCAGGTGTTCTTCTACTCTTTGTCTTCCTCAGTGCCTGCTTCACTTCTGCTTCCTTTATCTCTGTTGTGTCCATCTCACTAATTTCGTCTGTCTCTACGTCGTTTTCTTCAATTGGGTTCGCCGGGGCCTCCCTGACTAGGACCTCCTCAAAGTGTTCAGCCCATCTTTCAAGTCTGGCATTCTTGTCTTTTATTATCTCACCCCTCTTGTTCTTAACTGTTGCAACTTGGCACCACCGCTTGTTGGTGATTTTTTTGGCTGTTTGGTACAATTCTCTGGTTCTTCCATGCTCTGCATATTTTTCTGCTTCATGTCCCGTCTGTTCTAACCAAACCCTTTTGTCTTCTCTTGCTCTGCGTTTAACCTCTCTGTCTTTCATCTTGTACTCTAGTCGTAGCTTGCTTTTTCTCCTCTCTGATTTTGTGCTTTGTATTTTGTTATGGATCATCTGCCGTTGATCTATGGCTTCCCAGGTTTCCTCCCTCAGCCACTGCTTGTTTTTCTTCTTTACTCGACCTAGGACCTTTTCTGCAGTTTCTATGTAAACTTTTTCCATTTGTATGCAGTCCTCATTGATATTTTCTTCCACCTCTAATACTGCAAATCTATTGCGCAGTTCAACGCTGAACTTTGATTTGAACATTTCGTTTTCAAGCTTTTGTGTGTCAAATCTTGCATTGGTCCTTGTTCTATCTGGGTTTCTGTGTAATTTCAGCTTTATTTTCATAACTAGCAGGTAGTGATCACTGGCTGCATCTGCACCACGGTACACTCTGGTGTCTTCCACAGATCTTCTCCATTCTTTACGGATCATCATGTGATCAATTTGGTTTTGCGTTCTTCCGTCAGGTGACAAATTTTCGTTGGGAAGTATGTAATACATACATACATACTTTATTGTATAGCTCCCCCTTGGGGGCTCTTCCGCCATACAGAAATTAAAAAGATGAAAGATTAAAATATTTACAATAACGAAGAAAAAAAAAGAAATCGGAAAAAGGGGGAAGGTTGAAATAATATTCGAAATAAACTATGTACATTACAATTATAAAAGATTATTTACAAATTTAAAATATGTTTAAAAATTCTCTTTTTAAAAACGTTCAGATCATTTGTCTCTCTGATGTTCTTGGGCAAGTCATTAAATATCTTCGCCCCACGGTAGGCAAAAGATCTCTGCCCTGTTTTTAGTCTACACTTCGGCAACTCAAGATTGTTTTTTTGCCTGGTGTTACGTGGGTGTATGATTGACCGTCGCTGAAATCGAAGATTTTTGTTGCGACGTAAGGTTTCTACCAGTGGTTTACCACTAAAATGAAAAACATGCAGACTGTAAGCCAGATTAATTCCACTTTCAAGAAATATAACTAAAGCTCCGACACCGCTTCCCAAAAAAGACTCAAAGACTTAGGGCATTCGACAGTGTGCTTTTCTTCATGATCGTTTTTTAACAGTTCTTCGTCAAATACTTAGTATCTGTATGTTCCCCACAAACTCAATCAATCAATCAATCAATCAATCAATCAATCAATCAATCAATCAATCAATCAGTCAGTCAGTCAATCAATCAATCAATCATTCAGTCAATCAATCAATCAATCAATCAATCAATCAATCAATCAATTAATTAAACAATCCAGCCATCAATTTGGCTATTATCAGCCAGATATGCGGTCATGGATAAGACCCTTCAAAAGGGTTTTAAGGGGTCTGCTCAAGGTTTCTTGCCGGGGTAACCTAGATTCCAGGTTGCAAGATTATAAAAGGGCAACCTCTGCAAGTCACCACGTGACGTGTTACACGGTTGCTAAAGGGTTTCTGTGACCTTCTACTAAATTCCTTTAAGATACTCACAATATTCTTAGAGGTTTCCTGTAGCCGTATCACAAGCATGCTACACAGTTTGTGCGGATTCTTATAAATAGAAACGTTTGCATCTTCTTATAGAATCGACTCTTATTACCAGTCCATTTTATTGTTAGTAAGCTAAAGATGAATAATACCATGGTTCGTGGTGCAAAACGATTGAAATTTGTTTCTGAGCCGTCTTCGAGACTGCTAGTAAATAGGTCTAAATAGTAAATATATGTAAAAAATGTTTTTATTTGGTATCATAGTATCACGGATAATACAATGATTGCCGATCAATTACACTCACAAGAAAATACCTTTGATTATTAAAAAACTAATACTGGTTTTGCAATGACGTAATCATTGGTTTTTCTTTTATTTGAACATAGTAGAAAAGGTCAGGGTAGGACAAATTCTGTAAAGTATTCTTAAGTGTTCGTATCCGATTACAGTATCAAACTCGATGCGAATAAAAGTGGACTGATGGCGTCAAATCTATTGAGTTCTAGACAATTCAAAAAGCATACTTAGCTGAGATAGAAAGATGATCTAAAGATGATCTAAAGAAACCACCTGTCTAGACTGTAATCGGAACATTCTAACGATATATTCAATGAATTTCTAGATTCTGATTGGTTATTTTGCTAATAGAACTTCGCTAATAGAACACTGATTACTTCGCTGATTGCAAAAATTTCAACAAGCTCATTGGCTGAGAGCACGTCAATTAATCCCAAACAGTGCAGAAAGTTGAAATTGAGTGCAAAAAGATGAAAATTGAGTGCAGAAAGTTGAAATTAAGTTGATTGACAGGAAAGCCGCGAAAGCGCGCCAAACAAAATGGCGGCCGCTGTCGGAGGGTTTGGAGAGAACAAAAACATCAATTAGTGCAAAGTTAGACCGATTTAACGAAAATTATGAGTGTATAAACTAATATACTAGCAACTGGACTTTTGTGCAGCACAAAAGAGGCTCTACGAAACTACTGAAGGCTACCAAACGAGGATTTTCTTTCGCGACAGCTCGTAAAGAAGGAAGGTTACAAGCCTGAATTGAAGTCACATATTTCAGCTCCCTACCATGTAACTGAATGAGGATAAAAGTACCTGATAATGCATGACAGAGAGCTTTAAAATTCCGTAGCAGTATTGGGGAGATTTACAAAGCTTGGCAACTCCGTAATGTTTTAACAACGATTCGGAAAGGTAAGCAACCGAACACATCTTGTTTGTCATCCACTTGCAGAGAAATTTTTGTATGTGTATTATTAACAAGTAATCACATGATTTTTCTCGTGCAATTTGGGATAAATCAGCACTCGTAAATTTTTCAAAGACTACAAATTGCACTCGCCCTACGGGCTCGTGCAATTTGGTTAGCCTTTGAAAAATTTACTCGTGCTGATTTATCCCAAATTGCACTCGAAATCATGTGATTACCTATACAAATTCGTTAACGTTAAAACTTATATTAGGACGACCACAAACCAAATCCCTAAAATTGCAAGGGGTGAAAATTTGATCATAGTAGCACTTTAAGTAAATAGAATCAACGGTGATGAAAAAGCAGCAAAGAAAAAAACGACTAGAGAATTTGTTTCCCGATATTTCGGACAGTCAAGCCGTCCTTCTTTGGGGGATTTTTTTTGTTTTTGTTTTATTTCGACCTCATTTTCCCTTTTGTTTTAAATTTCAAACGCTTTTATCATATGTCCAACTGTAACCGTTCTTCATACTACATACTGTAACGACCTTCCGCTTCTTCATTAAATCCCCCGAAGAAAGACGGCTTGACTGTCCGAAATATCGGGAAAACAAATTCTCTAGTCGTTTTTTTCTTTCGAATGAGATTAAATTTCGATAAACATTTCAAAATAAAAATGAGCGATAGAAATTTTACACAACGTTTCGATGTCTTCATGACATCATTATTAAGTGATAATAAAATAACGGTTCAACGTTGTGTAAAATTTCTATCGCTCATTTTTATTTTGAAATGTTTTTTTCTTTGCTGTTCTTTCATTACCGTTGATTAAATTCGTTAAACATACGGAAAGGCTGTGCTAATTGTTAATTAAATATTGCGAGCATCGGCCATATCCATTCAAAACGAGCATCAGACAGATGACAGATAAAGAGAAGTAGTAAGAAAGGAAATGTCCGAGAAACGTTCACCTCTCTACCCTCCTATTCGGCTCGTCACGCAATCTTTGTTGGGAGGTGTGCGTGACGAGCCAAAAGAACGTCTGTGTGGGAGGCTGTGATAAATCAGGACAGTTAGTTTTACCTAAAGCTGTATGCATAAATGTTCACAGCAAAATACAGTCAATGTCCATAATGTTCGCTGTGGATTAAAATACCTATGTACAAGGCTAAAAGTGGTTTGATATGAAAAGGAAAACGCCTTTTTCCCTAATGCCACGAGCCAAATGGCCCATATTTGCCGAAGGTTATCCCGGTATCTGTAGCATTAAGCGACTAGGGGTATTTCTACTCCCTGGATTGGATGCTAGTCCATCAGAGGGTTACCTTTGGGGCTGATCTGCTCATACACTAAGGGCGCGTTCGTTTGGGATCAATCCGGAATAAGAATAATTGGAATAATGCAAGTTAGCGTTCGTTTGGCTGCTCTTCCTATTCCGGAATACTTGGATTTCCATTCCGGCTATTCTGCTCCCAGGAGCAGAATAGCCGGAATATATTCCAGAATATATTCTTATTCCAGAATATTCCCAAACAAACGCGCCCTAAATTTGGCAGGCTTCTGAGAGTCCTGACGTACTCTCCCCAGGCCTTTCCGGTTATGGTAGCCATAGTAACAACCGCCGTAGCGACTTCTTGATATGTGTGTATGTGGCATCCAGAGTGAACGTAGATGACGATAAAAACTAGCAAAAACCGAGTAACTAACTGCTAAGTGTAGCAAATGTCCCCACTGCATATGCTCTCTTCGTTAAATGCTTTGTTTATGTTGCCTACCTAGTTGTGGAAACGGTGCTGAAGCATTCTCACAAACTCGACGGATCAATATTAAATCTTCACCGAATTTTTCCAGATGATCCCCCAAAGGTAAAATTAGGATCTTTTGCGTACGTGTAATGTTTCTCTCAGAAATAATAAAAATACTTCGAATTCACAAATGGCGGACGCGCGAAAAAAAAAAACTGGGAAAAAAACTGGTCCTGAGGCATGAAAACGAGGCGTTATAGAATAAACAACTTCCGTGTTACAAGCAGAAATGTAGAAATTATACGAGTTTTAAAGCTCTCGTCTTTTTAATGGTTGCATTAGATCGTTTTCTTTTCTTTTTTTTTTTAGTTTTACAAACCGTTATTCTTGTTTCTGGGTTGCAAGCAGAAAGAGACTGTAGATCCGTAGCGAAACAGTTACTTTTCTGGTATATTTCAAATGATCATTTTATTTAACATTGTTCCCATGCTGTTTAATCCCTTTTTTCATAACAAAATACTTCATCCAAATGTGTTGACAAATTGAAACATACGACTATTGAATTCTTCTTTGTAATTTTAAACTGAATATTCGAGAATACTTGGCAAATAAATAAAAACCTCTCCCAGCTTTATATAGATGCAAAGGACTTTATCATGGTTGCCGATGAATTGCAGGGAAGACGTGAATATCTTCTTCATCAGTTGACACTTTATCGCGATTGCCTTGCACGTGATTAATTTCTTCCCGTGATCCAATTTCTTGTCGTCCCAAACAGCAGCACAGGCGTCCCAAACTCACGATTCGACAAATTGATCGAATGTTAATGATTTGTGTTAGCGCATCGAGTAGGATATGACTACGTGAAGTGCGCAGCGTTGTGTTGTTACAACTTAGGCTGTTGAGAATTTGAGTGCTCTATAAGACATTGTATGGACTTTGAAATAACGTGGAGTAAAAACGATCAATGAAATAAAATTTTACTTCCTTTTCAATAGAATAGAGAAAATGTACTCACTTTTCTTCGTTTCTGTTGTCCTTTTGGGCAATTTCATCCTTTTCAGGAGGTTTTGAGGTTTTTGTCGTAGCTGTACGTGATGACGTAATTTTCATGAGACCGAAAGTGTTTCTGGGACACGTTGAACGTTATTCTTTTGTATGAGAAGCCATATTGAACATTTCGTACGAAGTGAATCCTTCGAAATCCTTGTAATCCTCGGGATATTGAGTTTGAGACAGTTGGAGTAGAGCCTATAGAATCCAGAATAAATACAGTCCGGAAGGAAGTTTTGTACACGTAGCCTTATATGGTTGTTTTCTCGAAGTAGCTTTGGTCTGTTTGAATTTATAGATTAGAATAATGACTCTTATTCGTGTTTAATTACGTTTCGACTGGCGGTTTTGTTTCCGTTTTTTGATTGGCATGTATTAGCCTCAGGAAGGGGGGGGGGGGGGGGGGCAACAACGTTTTATTAGATGTGGAGACATCTGAGCCAGCCATAGGATTGTTGCACGCGTAGCGAGTAGTTCGCGCGGATTTCCCGCCCTCCCTCTCCGATGGAGCGTTATTGGTCTTTGCGCGCTATGTGCATGGTTAATAAAGCCCTTTACCCCCCATAACAGTTGGTGATTTTGATTTTCCCGGAATTATTAAGAATGCAGAAATCTACTCCTATGATTGATAATAACATTTTTGACCTGGTGCGTTTTTACCATTTGCGTATGTTTTAAATTGTACCAGAGAAAAATTAGTGGGAGATCATAATAAAGCCTGAAAATTAGCTAAAATTCAGCGGGGCACAATATTCAGCTCGCGACTTTTGTTGAAAAAGACAATAAATTTGTGTTTGTCTATTTTCGCAAAACTTTAATGATTTTTATGACACACCAAAAACCGTTGCGCTAGAAATGTTTATACTTGCCTGTACACCAGGGCTTTTGGTGTGACCGAGCAAAATCTCTAGCGACGAGCCGTAATTTCGCTGGCCTTGTGCATTCCGACTTTTTGCTGACAACCCGAAACACGACATTAGATATTAGGCCATATTCTTATTTTTGAGCTCAGTGACATCAAAATCGGCCTAGAAAAAAAAACTGCTACCCTGTTCAGCAGAAGGGAGCTTCAACACGTATATTTTTCACCTTTTTGCTTGTAACACGAAAGTCGTTTATCGGGCTACAACGCCTCGTTTTCCGCGCGTCAGCCATTTGTGAATTCGGTGTATACATGTAGACATATGAAAATGTCAGATTACAAAAAAATACATTTTGTAAGCTAGTGAGTGAAGAGGAGTATCACCGTTAATGAACTTGAATAGCTTTAGTTTTGAAACCGAACTGACACGAGCATTTAAATACAGAGAACATTATTGTGTCATTTGCAGTTGTCAGTAATGGCACGAAGTAATTACATCTCGTTTGTTTTAGGTTTTTCAGCGAGTTACCGCACGCGTAAACTTTGATCGGTTCCACCTATCACCTCAACAATCGCAGAACGCACTTCAAGCTCTAAAAGATAAGACAGAAGTTGGATGCCGCGGCGTGTCTAATGTGGAATACATTCTCTCTGGAACGTTCAAACAGATTGAGAGCGCGCAAGAGCTTCTTCAAGGTATTTTCCATCGAAGCGCCTCAGTCACGCAGGAGTCAAAAGAAGGGAACGAGGTGACACAAGGCGATACAACACAGACCCAGCAAAATTCTCAGGAGACGTTTGACACTGACGCCATTGACAATGTCGACGCCAAAGATCACAGCAGCTTTGAAGTGCAGCCACAGTTCATGAAACTTCTTAAACGGGTATACAAGGGGGACCTTCAAGACATAGAGGAAAGATATGGCGTAGAGATCGTTTGGAGTGAAACCGCGTCTCACGTACAGCTGCATCCTAGTAAAACGTCGAACAATCAACACAGTTACCAAGAAGGATGTGATGCGTTCATTGATCTTTATCAGAACTTTTTTCTGAACATGCGTCGAGAAGAAGTAGAACTAAAAAGTACAGATATTGGGGCAGTTGAGGCGATTACCTCCGTGGAAACTGAAAATGATGTGGTCATTGAAAAAATAGGAAACAAGATAGTGGTCTATGCTGAAAAGAATAAAATCAACAGTTCACTGCAAGTCTTGAAGGAAAAGCTTGGATTACCACAAGGCGGCAGCAGAAAGACCAGGCGCAGTCAAAAAAGTCCGAACCCTGGTGCTCGAGAACACAACGAGATAGACCAGGAAGATCGATTGTCGGCATTGCCGGCAACATCCTTAAAGCAACTTCTGAGTAATGGAGTAAATTTCTCTTTATACCAGAGCGATATAACTGGCCAGCGAGTGGATGCCATTGTCAATGCAGCCAACGAATGGCTTCAACATGGCGGTGGTGTGGCAGCTGCAATAGTGCGCAAAGGAGGTCGTCAGATAGAAGATGACTCCAGAGAAATAATGTCACATAGAAACAGGCGGCCACTTGATGTAGGCGATGCCGTATATACCAGCGGAGGCAATCTCCCTTGTAGATTTGTGATACACACGGTTGGTCCGAGATGGCATGACTATGACAGAAGAAAGAGCATTTTACTTCTTCGCCGAGCATGTGTGGAAAGTCTCCGTCTTGCAGCAAAGTTGAAGCTTTGTTCCATTGCCCTTCCAGCGATCAGCTCCGGTATTTTCGGCATGCCTAAAAACACTTGCGCTCAAGTAATGTTCGATGCGGTGGAGGAGTTTAGCTCAAGCACTGACGCGGAATTCAGCACTCTCCGTGACGTGCGTATCGTCATCATTGACGACGAAACTATAAGTTTCTTCCGTGAAGAGTTTGTTAGACGCTACACTTCTCAAGAAACGTCGCAAACAAACGCAACATCCAATGGAAAACAAGAAGAACAAGAAGGTTCTTTTGCCTCAAACGCCACTGTTGAGCCTCTTTCCTTTTCTCCAGCAAATGAGCCACCTGAGAAACTATCCAAGAAGAACGGGAAGGACAGTGACAATGCCGAGACATCAAATGAACGACTTGGTCTAGCAGTGGAGAGCAGCGGCAACCCTAAAGAGGTGCTCGACAGTAACAAGGAGGTGCATCCTTCCAACAAAAATATCCCTAATGCAAACAAAGCTTGTCCGCCCACTGACAACGAAACACCAGATGTGCAAACTGAAGCTTATGGCATTAACAATGAAACAGGCTTTAAAGCCTCTGCATCAGTGGAAAGCCCCGAACTGTCCAACATGAACACTGATGCTAGACCATCGTCTGGCAGAGGAAGAGGCTTTCTTGCAGCTAATTTTTCTGGGAGACCATATAGAGGACCGGGATCTAAATCAAGTAAAGATACCCAATCACACGACAGCGGTGAAACAAAAAATGCTGACGCTGGAAGAGGAAGGGGTATGACGTATGCTACTACAAGTTACTCACCACCTGGTCTCACTGTGACAGATGAAGGAAGACATCTTGCACGAAACCACGGGGAAGAAATGAAAGACGAACTCAACACTGTTCCCGTTGTGTCACGGCTGAACGAAAACAAAGGAACAGAGAACAATGAGTCCAGTAAGGAAGCTTTGAAGGAGAACCAGGAACCAAAACACGACATTCAGAATACTGATAAAGACAAGCTGAATGACGAATTCCTCGGAGGACACTCAGAAGATCAGAACACATCAAGTCACACACAACTAGACCAAGATGGCGTGACCGGGAGCAGATTACTGCCTGATGGTGGAATTACAGACACGCAGGGAACCCAGATAGAATCATCTGATAGATCTGCAACTGACGGTGGAAGTAAACTTCCGACAAAGGAGAACAAACCAAATAAGTCAGAAAATGAGACGGAAACAATCATACAAGTTGACCAGTTAAGTTCCGGCGCAACAAACGATGAAACAACGTATCCCGAAGAGCCATCGCTTTCTAATCAGTCGGGAACATCTCAAGCAACAAAGGAAGAAACATCAACAGCTTCACCTGAAAGTGTCAACGAAAGAGATACCGTGGGAGGAAGACGAACTGCTGAGAACCCTACCGCACGCTCAGACGGAGGTAAAAAGACATTGTTATCCATCTGTAGTAAGATACTTAAATACAGTGAGCAACTGCTGAAATATTTAAAACTGCTTGGTCAACTTGTGAAATGATTGTTTTATCTCTTGTACGTTTGGAGTAGCCTGCGAAATCAGCTGTATTGATGCCTACAAAAAAACGTACTTAGTTTGCGCAGATATCAGTACAACATTTTTAGCTGCGCATTATAATGTTTGAGAAATTAAAAAAAATAGGAATCCTAAAATACCTCTTCGGTACAAATTCTAGTCAATTGCCGATCAGAGAGAACTTATTATTATTACCTTACTTTTCCAGTACCGCTCGACGAGATGCCCAGAATGCATCAAACAAGTGCGCCAAAATGCGACATGTGCATGAATTTAAACAAGGATCCTGTTTACCCATTGCAATGTGGTCACTACTTTTGCAAGTCCTGTTTGAAAAGTTTCATAGAGAAGACGAAGGTCTGCCCAAAGTGCACGCAGGAGAATCAATTTCGAGGAAACCAACCACTTGGGTACATGACATGGAGGGCAGAGTCACATAATTCTCTGCCGGGGTACGAGGAGTGTGGAACCATTGTCATTACCTACAATTTCGCTGGGGGAATTCAAGGTACTGTTGAATAATTTCTGTAGGCGTGTTATTTTGTATATATTTTGATTTAATTGTTATGTACACTCTATGCAGGTTCGCAGCATCCAAATCCGGGGCAGCCTTACTGTGGTTTATTCTGTACATCCTACCTCCCTAACAGCCCAGCAGGACAAGAATTGTGCAACCTACTAAGGAAGGCTTTTGATGCGCGATTGATATTTACCATTGGAAAGTCTCCTGCTACTGGAGAAGAGAATAACATCGTGTGGAACGGCATCGAACTGAAGACAAATCGACATGGAGGCCCAGCCAAGTAAGGTTTTCGCATGAAATTTAAAACTAGGCATTATACTAGAGGGTCGCATTTTTGCGAGTGAACTGTAAAGGTTGGCTAACTGAGCCGTGGACTAGGAAGCAAACATGTATAACATATAAGAGATGTGCTCTTTCCCATCTCTCACCATATGCCAAGTAATAATACAACACAATTACAAACGTATAACAATATTAGCTTGTGTATCAAATTCCAAGGCTTAATCTACTGAAGGCAATGCGTTCCATTCCTAAGAAATGGAAGAGAACCCTTCTCTCCAGCTTGCACGGACGTGGGGTTTATGAGTTTCCATGCAAAGTTCGAGTGCTAATTTATGTTAGCCATTGAAGATTCGAGGGAAGTTTACTAAAGCTGGTTTAGTTTGACGTTTCACTTTCCTTGGGAAAGTATCCGAAGTTTACAATCCGTGTGCGTAACAATGAAGCCGGCGGCGCACAATTTTCCCCTTTTATATTCCGCCGAGTTCGGATGAATTAAAACTCTCAAAATAAAAATTAACTACGCTTTCCGCTGAATAACGTTAAATTCGGTGTTGCTTGTAAGTTGTCTTATGTTACTATGATTTCAGTATTAATACTGTAACGGGGTTTGACTACGTTACTAAATTTCATTCCTGGGTGGGATGCTGGTCTGCTATCGGATCAGCATTTCATAATCGGACGACATCCATTTTCACTCGGGGGACAGAGAACGTGAGAATAAATGTCACTTCCAAGAACGCAGCCCAAGAACTCTGGTGGCTGCATGAACCCCGGCCGCTCGATCTGAATACATCGTCTCATGGATGACTAGAATACGCTCGGACAATCAAGTTCTCGAGAAAAAAAAAACATTTGGCCATCACGCACTGTCAGTTGTAAAAATAGGTTTCTTAAAAATGTGTACGTGCTCAGATTTAAAAATCCATAACATGAGACTTACATCAATCTTTTTTAATTCACTTTGCAGTTATGGCTACCCAGATCCCAGTTACCTTGACCGAGCTTTGAGCCAACTGGCTAAAAAGGGAATAACACAGCTACACGATGAACATCTTCAATAAATTAGTTTTAGAAATTAGTATATTAGATATGAGGTTTACAGTATTATACTCACTGTTAGATTACCAGAATAGATTGAAATCTGGAAAAATATTTCCATTTTCAAAGGAGCCCACATTTTGTGATAGATGTTATCTCTGAAGAAGCACGACATGACCGCAACATATTCATTTCGATGGTCTATCGATACTTGCAATGCTACATTTTAATAGGCACTGGTTTATTTGCCTTCAAGTCAATACTGGAGTAGTTAAACTGATTACTTAATGCAAAATATAATATACAGATGTTTCGAGAAAGGTTGTCGGGAAAAAGCGCACGCGGCAATCCCGAAAGGCAACCTGGGATAGGATCAATACACCGTTCCTGACGCTGTTGCTGTCGAACCTACTTTTGGTGCTTTCTTTTAGCACTTGCAATTATACTTCCATGGCTTCTCGTGCCCTTTTTCAGATTTCTCCAAAATGCTGAAGTCAAGAAACAGTGAACTGTAAACGACCAGCAATACCTTTCGGGATTGTCGCGTGCGCTTTTTTTTCCCGACAATTATTCTCTAACTAGCTATATGTCACGTCCGATTGAAAGAGTTCTAGTATTACTCGTGCTATGTTTATCAAAGATTGCTACAATAGTCAGGACATTTAATGCCACGTGCTGACATGCCTGTTTGAGTTTTTGTTTTCAAGTAAAATTTCTTAGTTCAGTTTTACCCTATGAAGTTCAGCGAATTTTTGTTGAAACAGCTACAATGGACATGTCAGCAATGGGCTGGCGTGTTTAAGTTTTTGTTCTCAAGTGAACATTTCGTAGTTCAGTTACAGTTAAAATGAAAATCAATTTCAACCTTCACTTTCGTTTATTATAAAAAATGTATGACGAACAGTAAGAGGAATTTTAATTCTGATCGGAATACTGTTATTAAGCAAAGCTCTTATACACTTTAGAGAACACATTTCCCTAATGTAGAAAATGTCCGCTGTATGTAACTTAAAAGTCGACAAAACTAAATTAAGTAAGAAATAGCTAGCTATCAGTGATCGTATAGATATGTGATCATTCATCTTACAAAGCTAAAGATCAATAACATATTAACAACAGTCTAGTAAGCTGGTAAAGATTGGCCATAAACCCAAGCCGCAATGACATATTCACTGTTGAAATAAAATGATTTTTATTTGGAATACTATCATCATGTGACAATGCTTGCTTGGAAGAAAATACTTGAAAGATTACAAAACTTTTAACTATCAGAACTGAGTATATAATAATACAATTATGCGTTTAAGCTGGTAAAGATTGGTCATTAACCCAAGCTGCAATGACATTCACTGTTGAAATAAAATGATTTTTATTTGGAATACTATCATCATGTGACACGGCTTGCTTGGAAGAAAATACTTGAAAGATGACAAAACGTTTAACTATCGGAACTGAGTATATAATAATACAATTATGCGTTTAAATAATACTGTATCAGGGTGGAGCAGCTTAGCCTTTTGGGGGCCTTGAGCGAACTACATAGCGGTACCTGGATACGGAGCGTGCACAAATGCACAGAAACGTTTCCTAGGTAAACATTTTCTGCGCCGGCGGCATTCTCACCGAATTGAAAACTTTCGCCCTTTACCGTACAAGTGCGAAGAAACCTAAGAAACTACTACATCCCTCAAAATATGAGCAAAAGCCAAGTGTCAAAGCTGTAGTTGGCAAGCTTCAGATTTTATTATCCCTGCAGTTTTTTGTTACAAGAAAACAGTAACCCAATTTGACAGTAGATTGTCTTTTAGTAATAGCTCTATGATTTTTTTTTTCTGACGATTTAAATTGCTGCTAACCAATTTAATTCCCGAGAAAGGTTTAAAAATTTGCACAAGATATTCTTTTCCAACTTTTGCATTAGAATTCCAAACGTATAAAATTCACGAGAATAAAAGGTCAGGCGAACGTGTACTTGCGCACTGAATGCATAATGAGAATAATGAGGCGTTTTTGTTGTTTCGGTGGAAAAATAAATTCCACGAGCAGATTCTGCCATATCTTTTACCCAGGATCTTCTCACACAAAACAACAACTTGAAAAAGAAAAGAACTTTAGATTTTACTGGGAAAAAATAACTTTTCTTTCTTATTCCAGGACTTTGAACATGTCTTGAAACTGCTTTTTTATTTTTTTTCTTCTTGTTTAGCTAAAAAGCAAACAGATAGAGCAATTCTTATTTGGCCTTCGAGGTTCGCGCACAAAATTTTCTAGCGATGATGTTATTCTTTAGCAACAGGTTGCTTGTACAGCATTCCAGTAATGTATCCAGGAACCGCTATGACGGGAAAAGAACATGCCGAATTGCTTACCCCCTACCCTCACCCCCAACTACATTAACATTTTTCACACGGTATTTCCATCAGCCTTCCTTAAAACTATGTTCAATTAACTAACAACCTACCTATCAAATTGCAAGTGTAACAGAATAAAAATTCAAAGCAATAGACGCTGCTGTGTCTGGAAAAGGGGGAGGGGGGCGTGCTTGAAACTTGGGTCATTCATTAAGCCGTCAGCCTACAAAGCTTAAATAAAAAATTCCAGCGCTTTTGATTTCAAGACACCTGATTTACACTAAAAAAGAATGGTGATTTCTCTCAAGATTCTGTTGTTGTCAGATAGTGCATTCGAAAGAAACTCTTTTTCACAACCAGTTTTTCGATAATGTTTTCTTAATAAGATCAGCTTAGCAAGCTGCACATGCACAGATGCATGCCCACGTATCAATATGCCATTGCAGTTTAACCCCGGTATAACTAAGTACCCCGAGACTACGAATATCTTGCAATTTGGAATCTTCATTACGTGGAATGTTGCACCACAGCGTTCGGTTTAAAAAAAAGCAATTACAATGAAATATTATAGTAAGATTGAAGGATTTCCATCTCTGTTGATCTGTTTCCCATTCAACCGCAGTCGCGTGATGTCAGTTTATTCGTCAGAGGTTTGGGTGTCCACAGACTGTAACATGGTTCCCACAATATTGCACAGGATATTATAGGGCTCCCACAGGGTTCTAACTAAATTCCATGAGGTTTCGCCAGAGGATTTCAACATTTGTTTCCGGAATTAACAATATGAAATTAATTATTCATTTATCGAAACAACGGTCTCACACGAGAAAGTAATCCAGTGGCTCTGGTGAGTTCTTCCAACTCACTTATTAGCTCACTCATAGTCGGGCGATTCTCGGGCCTTTCTTTAACACACCGCTTAATGAGCCTTCGCAAGGCACCATTCGTTACCTGACCTATCTGATTACGAACCTCTTGGCGACTAGGAAGTTCTCTGATGCACATTTCGCACAACAGAACACCAAAACTGTAAACGTCCACCTAGTGGAGAAGATTGCTAGCGTTAGTAATAAAATGTTAAGCGGGGTTTCATGTTCATTCAAAGCGTTGTTTCGCGTATTTCACAAGTATCAATAAAAAGTTAGTTAAGTTTCGTTTCAAAGCGTGGACTCGGGCCTTGTAAAGTATATATAAATAAAAGTTAAGCAAAGTTTCGTGTTCAATGCGTTGGTTCGCGTCTTCACATGTATCAGTAAAAAGCTAAGGAAGATTTCGTGTTCAAAGAGTCGGTTCGCATATTCACAAGTATTAATGAAAAGTGAATCAATGTTCCATGTTCAAAGCGTTGGTTCGCGTACACTCTTTACAAGTATGAACAAGTATGAAAATTGACCTGACAAGTGCAAATTTACGCTACCCACTCCCCAGTACCAGTACCCACTACCCACTACCCACTCCCAAGTGCAGCAAAAATGTCATGCCGAAAATTTTCCGATTAGTCTCGAGCTTTTCTGCTTAGCTTCGGCCAAAGTCCCTCAGCGCTACCAAGAACAAAAAGGCTTTCGTTTAATGCTTAATGTGAGAAGTTGGACCGGAACAGGAGACCATTTTTTGATACGTTAACAAGACGAAACATCGCAACATTTTTGTGTACAGCTAGGAGGTCGATCTTAAAAGGTAGTGTTCAGTCCAACCAAAAGCCTTTCATTTGATTATACTTTAACACCAAGATGCAGGATCAGAATAAGTAAATAATGCTAGGATCAGTGAGGTCCATCGATGGAGTTTCTGTACACAGCTGTTAAATGGAGGAGCGGTCAACCCTTTCAGATTTCATCTACTGAACGATGTCTTAACACTAATATTTTTATGGCAGTTGACTTCAATAGCTGGTTTTCACTGTCACGCCGCAAAAAAAAAAAAAAAATCAAAAACTATCGAGTGAAAAAACTCAAGAATATTATAGGTTGTAGAAAATTGCCGGATATTCCC
Organism: Meandrina meandrites; assembly: GCA_963693305.1. Classification (NCBI taxonomy): domain Eukaryota; kingdom Metazoa; phylum Cnidaria; class Anthozoa; order Scleractinia; family Meandrinidae; genus Meandrina; species Meandrina meandrites. Next base: position 2,369,564 of record OY855903.1, on the reverse strand, counting down.
TTTTTCCAAGTCTTGGGTTTGTACGGTATTCCGTACTCGAGTTATCCGCCAAAATGTTTACAGAGGCACAGTATGGAGACGCCATGTTGGTGCCCATGTAGGTGGGCACCAACATGGCGGCCGGAAATCAATGAAAACATCTGGAATTCACTTCTGCTATAAAAGGCACTTAGATCACTCCCATGAACAGGTAAACATTTACATAAACACTTCTTGCAAAACCTCAACTGTTCATTTTTAACCATACGTGACAGCCTTCTAGCGGCCATCTTGATGTCGTGCGGCGTGAAATTCCGAAATTCAAAATGCTCTATCTTAAAGACGGCGGCTGCTATCGTGCTAAAAACCTTCAAAAAGATATATATTAAGGATGTCTAATAGCCAGTGAAGGATAAAAACTCAGTGGTCTTGCGATTCTGGATTTTAGAATTTTGATGACGTCACGTGATCGTTTCTTGTGTTGTTGTTGTCCTGTTATTTTTCGTGGAAGCAGATAGCATGCATGATGATGTTTTATTTGTTTTGCGCTCGTCTATCGGAAAAGAGAACCGTTAGCGAGTAAAAAGCCAGGCCATGGTTCCGCCATCTTGGAAATTTGAAGGTAAGTCAGCCTCTATGAATTTTTGTTTTGTTTTTCATGTTTTTCGATGGGGTCTTCGTTTTCGAGGGTGTCTTCTTTTTAGAGGGGTCTTCGTTTTCGAGGGGTCCTCGGTCTTTGGTCTTCGTTTTCTAGACACCCCTTTTCTCGTCACATCGATTGAGTACGATGATCAGCATATGTAGCAATAATATTGATAAGCAATCCACTATTAAATTTTGTTTACGTTACTGGTAATGACATTCATAAGCCCTACGTCTAGCTGCCTTTTTCTTCTCTTTTAATAAGAAGAAATAAGAAACAAAAAACCTTGTTTCTGAATGATGTTACCACAATAAGTTTAGTCTTTGTTTAATATTACTTGATGTTAAATCAAAAAGCTTTTCTATTACCTTCGTTGACTGTTGTGCATTTAAAGTGAGCGCTTCGGGAGCAGAATAAATAATTGCCCCTGGGTTCACTGTGGTACATTGACGCTGGAAATTCGCCGATCCAAAGTCAGACAACTTCGCTCTCCAACACTCATTCCGTCTCCATAACAATACGTTGGCGCTACTGATGTCTCGATGTATGATGGGAAGCGGTCTGTTAAGATGCAGATAATTCAGTCCTTTAGCAACGTCCAAGGCAAGGTTGAGAATCTCCTCTTGACTTAACGTTCGCTGATCATGAGATAACAGGTGCCGTAAACTAGTGTCGAGTAACTCCGTGACAAACAAAGGATTGCCATCATCGTTTGTAGCGCCAATGAACTGTAAAAGATTTGGATGGCGACAGCAGGATGCTATTCTCATTTCTCGTTCAAACAGTCTTCGATTATGATCAGAGAGAATCAGTTCATGAATTTCTTTAACAGCAACTTGGCAACTACGAAATGTGCCTTCGCACACATATCCCCAGGCCCCTCTACCCAAAACGTTTTCACTCAAAACAACTTCCTCTCGTTGGATGATCCAGTCACGTGGTCGATGACGCTGATACCCAGCCAATGCCTCCTGAGCTGCAGACAAGGCTGATTCCAATTCTCTTTCGGTGGCAGTGTGCCTGTTTCTTTCTTCTTCCATTTGAAGTTGCAAGCTCCTCAGTCTTCCTTCCAAGGCTGTCTTCTGCTGACGCTCTTCTTCTAACAGACGCTGTCGCTCTCGTAGAGTGGTGTCTTTGGTTTCAATCTGAACGGAATAATTATTTCTCGTAAGGTTTAATTTGTCTTCAGATGCCCGTTGCTGTTCAGCTAGCGCTCTCCGTTGTTCGTTTATAATTGTTTCCTTTTCGCTTAATTCCTGTTCTTTCGCAATGCGCAAAGATGATTCGTAATCATGCATTCGAGCAAGGTGATTTCTCAGTCTTTCTACCGCCTCGTTACAAGCAGTTCTCGCTTGACTTAATTCCTCCTCTACTCTAGTTCTCGTTTGTTCCTCTCCGGATAATCTTTCCTGTAGTTCATCTATAAATGAATCCTTTTCTCTCAGCTGCTTCTCTTTGGTGTTCAACAAACGCTTTTCGATATTTAGCGTTCGTTGCGTCTGCTCAAGTTCATTTTTCAGTCTTTCTCTCTGCTCAACACAATCACTTCTTGCTTGGTTTAGTTCCTTTTCAAGTATAGTTCTTGCTAACTGCTCTTCGCCTAAGGTTTTCTCCAGTTCGTCTGCAGTCGCTGCTTTTTGCTTTAACTGTTGTTCCCTTGTGCTGCGCAAACATATCTCGTTTTCCAACATCCGTTGCATCTGTGCAAGCTCGTTTCCCAATTTTTCTTTCAACTCGTTACGGTCAGCTCTCACTTGGTTCAGTTCCTCTTCCACTTTAGTCCTTATTAGCTGCTGTTCTTCGAACCTTCTCTGTAGCTCGTCTAAAACGATTCCCATTTCTCTTAATTCTTGTTCTCTCTCGAATCGAAAACATCTCTCTTTTTCCAGCGTGCTTTGCATTTGCTCAAGTTCATTTTCCAATTTTTTCTCCAAATCGTTACAAACAGTTTTCTTTTGGCTTAATGCCTCCTCCACTCGAGCTCTTGCTAGCTGCTCTTCGCTTAACGTTTTCTGCAGTTCGTCTATAGTCGTTTTCTTTCCTCTTAATTCTTCCTCTACCGTGCTGCGCAAAAATATTTCGTTTTCTAGCGTTTGTTGCATCTTTGTTAGTTCATTTTTCAATCTTTCTTCTTGCTCTTCACAATTTGTGCTCGATTGGTTTAATTCCTCTTCTACTCTTCTTCTCGCTTGTTTCTCTTGTTCTATCTTTTTATTTAACTCGTCTAGGGTTCGTTCCTTTTCCCGTAATTGATTCCCTTTTGTGTCTGACCCCCAAAAGCGCCTTTTATTGCCGAGTGCTTGACGCATCTGCGCATGCAACTTATTTAATCTTTCTTCCAGCTCACTACAGGCATTTCTCACAACACTTGATTCCTTTTCCAATCTCGCTCGGGCATGCTTTTCTACACTTAACGATTTCTTTAGTTCCTCTACAATCGTTTCCTTTTCTCTTAATTCCTGTTCTCTCGTGTTGCGCAAACATATTTCCTGATCAAGTGTTTTACGCATCTGCACGATGTCATTTTGCAATCCCACTTCTATCTCTGTACAGGTGCTCGTCGTATGCATAAGTTCTTCCTCCAATTCTATTTCGGTATTATCATGCGGATAACTGTCGTTTATTTGAGACCCGCTTTTAGGTTGTGCATCCTTTCTTTCCATTTCGTCAAATACTGCTATTCCACCAGATTGATCTATAAATAAGCATGAGACATGATATGTTCAATTTTTAAAAGGTTCTCATCGTCACAACATTCAATTAATTCCAGTTTTCACCCTTTTCCATTAAAAGAGCGAAGCCTGTTGAGGATTTCTCGTCACTATGACTACTCGCTATCCGGCGTTAAATTTCACGGCCTCCTGAGAAATTTTGTAGTGGGACATCATTGCCGGGCCTCGAATAATTGATCAATTTGGGACCATTTTCTCGATACCTTGAATCTGTTTTACACTAACTAAAGTAACAGTGCTTCGTATCTACCATTTCGCCACAGATGTTGCCTTTCTCGTCTTTTTCTCTTTTCCTATTCATACAAAACCTTTGGCCTAACTAAAATTGTTGTCTGAGTCATTCAGGGGGTCTCACCAGATCTCATGCACGGCAAAATCAATTTTCAGTGATAGGGTGCAGCGCTATTACTATTACTAATTAGCCGATAAAGTGAGTAAAAGTCTTGAAAAGCCATGCTTGGAGACCCAGGGGCAGTTAGTCGGGGCAAAACGAAGTAAACCGGGCAGAAATCGTAGCGGCGAAAGTTTTCTATAAAAGTATAAGAGCCCCTGGGTAACGAGTCTCTCCAGACCATTTCCAAGCGACTCTGCGAATTCTGGCTCCTGATTGAGCAAAAAAAAATCCTTTGTATTATTTTGCCCAATCGGCGAACAGTAACTTCAGAGTCACTTCCGTGTGTTCTTACACGGCAGTTTATTTCAATTTACCTTAGAGAACACAAAAAAGTCGGGGAATAATTTCGGATGTCAGAAAGAAATATATTTCAAGATCCACCCGGATATTTTCACTTGGACTGATCAGAGGAATCGAAAATAGTGGCTTGTTTACCTACATGCGACGCATTGGCGGCCGTTCGGCACACTCGTCTGATCTCGTCTGGCACTTACGGTAAAACAATGTACGCAGCGCGGAAAAAAATTGCAGTTGGTCGAAAAATATTGAGATAAAGTCAGAAAAACGTAAAATCAAACGTACAAGCCAGTACTTTCAATACTGTTAACCCCAAATAAAAATTTCAGAAATTAAGACCTAGAAGCTTTAATCAATCACTCATTTCATTTCTGTTTTATATTTTTTCTATTTTCGGATATTTCGGCCAACTGGAGTATTCCCGTGCTGTAAAGAAATGCAGGCAGTGCGGGCTAGACCAGTATCCCGAACCGCCCCCAATGCATTGCACAGGTAAACAAGACACAATTTATATTTACGATACCTCTGATCGGTCCAAACAAAAATTACAGTTGGATGTTGAAATATCTTTCTTTCTGACATCCGAAATGACTTCCGACTTTTTTCGCCCCGACTAACTCCCCCTGGGTCTCCGAGGATGTGAAAAGGCATGATTCCTTGTATTAATAAAATGGCGGATTTTTCTTTACGGCATGTTTCGCTAGAGAGATAAATCGTCGTTTTCCTCGTAAGCGATTTTGGTGACCTATTTTAAAACGTTTTATCTTCATCTGAGCCAAGCAATTGCGTCTCTTTTTTATAAAATGAATATAAACAGACTTTTTTGTCGAGCAATAAATATTCAATGTGGACTCCGATCTGAAAGTCCGCGATTCACGTGTTTCCGATCGTTAATGCTAAAATCTTATTGGCTGGCAATCGACAATGGGCTCACTGTAAACGCTAAAAAAAAGGAAACTTGCCCAGCGTCCGCGTTCTTGGTGCTGACCAAAAGGAAAGCGGGCTCTAGGGACGAAATTGTACCCGTTACGCTTCAGAGGCCTACATTCTGGATCATTGCGTGACGATGGGATTTGCATTTTTATAAGTTATATTTATAGCTGGTAATTCTGATGAAAATAAACAAATTCAGGCACCTTACATCAAATGAAAAGGAACACGGCGTTTTCGGTACTGAACCAGGGTAGCAAAGTATTGTCTACATCATTTGAAAATAACAGTAAACACATCACTATTGTCACTATTTAGGAGCTACAAACACTTGATTAATACCGCAGTTAACAAGTACTAGCTATATCGATATCAAATGATTACTAGGAGCCTATAACATAATCATGACATGTTGGATGATCGATTCAGACAACATGCAAGCTCGTAAAGCCCGTGCTCTCGTTTGCATGTTTGGCCTGAAATTCTCGCACGACTCAATTGGCCTCTCATTAACTCTGAGCTACTCCCGTGATTTTGAACCTGATCTCTAAACTTTCGTGAAAGCCGAAGAGAGTTTTTCCTCTATCCTCGTTTGGCCGCGATGGAATGATAGACACGATAGTTGATTAGAGTTCAACTCTTTTTTACCCTCGGGAACTATCATTCTCGTTTGGTCCAGGATAAACACAGTAAACAAACACATAAACTGTATCGTATCTTACCTTCACTGCTGTCTAATGTTATTTATATACTGCGCAGTTCCTGTCACACACCGCCAGCATTTTTCTTTACTGCAAATGAATACCAGCGGTTTCATAGCCTGCGTCGCAGACGTAATCTAACCCCGGGCTACGGTTTCATAGATCTATCGACTTTACTATCGCCTAAAAGCAAGTTTAAAATAGGATAAAAGATATTATAAACCGGACCTGATCGACATTAATGTTCTGTTCCAGCTGAAACACCGAGTGTTAACCTCGGTTATGGCATTGTTTTACCCCAGGGGGGGGGGGGGGGGGGGGGGTACTCAAAGTATACATGACGGGGGGGCCGACGTATTTTTTTGGGTTGAAAATTTACACGCTCGGTATTTTTTTGGGTCAAGAGATCTGTCACGTATTTTTTTAGGTCTTTAAAAAAATACGCGTATTTTTTTTGGGTCTTATCTCTCCGAGTAGAAGGGAGGATGAAGAGACATTAACGGAAATACCAATTTCATAAGCTTATTGATGCAAAATCATGCATTAGAAAGTTCTGCTTAATTGAATAAATCATTATTGAGGTATTTAAGTCTTGTATTTTTTTGGGTTGGAAATTCTGATGCCAGGTATTTTTTGGGGTCTAAAATTTCAGGCTTGTGTTTTTTTTTGGGTTTGCTATAGGAAGCTCCGTCGGACCCCCCCGTCATGTATACTTCGAGTACCCCCCCCCCCCCCCCCCCCCCCCCCCCCCTCCTGGGTGTTTTACGTGTTCCGCTGGGTTGCGATTTTGACGGTCACGGTTTTTCTGCGAAACCAAAGCAGGAAGTTACTCGATTTCCGGGAATTTCACACAAAGCCAAGGGATTTCTCTTGGATAGTTGTTGCAATTGATGTAAGAGTAAAAGTATTTTGAAGCAACTGGAATTAAAGATCATTACAGAATTTACCCAGCAAATATGTTTCTTTTTATTCCTGGAATGTCACGGTAGACAAAAGGAGAAATATGCCATATTCCAGGCCTTTTCGGTCCCAAGACCTGCTTGATTCCCTTTGCATGATCGAGGACTGTTACTAGTAACAAGAAACACTTCGGGAATATCTTTTCTCGGACGAAATTAACTTTAAGTCATGGCTCAAAGTAGGAGTTTTTTCGACGATGTTAAAAGGGAATTAGAATGTTCTGTGTGCCAGGAGCAGTTTAGTGAAATCAACGAGCCGAAAATACTGAAATGTCTTCACACTTTCTGCAAATCTTGTTTGGAAGCTTGGTTACGACAGCAAGGCGGCGGAGCGTTGAGTTGCCCGACTTGTCGTCAAATCACCGAATGTTCGGACAACAACATCAACAGCCTTCCATCTAACCTGTTTTACAAGCAGATGGTGGACATTGTGACGGCTTACACCGGACAAGGAGAGGAAGATTCACCGCACTGTGGAAACTGCGACGAAAGAAAGTCGTTGAAGTTTTACTGTTCTGATTGCAATTGCTTCTTGTGTGAAGACTGCGCTGGGGCCCACAGAAAATTGAAAGTTCTTTCTTGTGTGAAGACTGCGCTGGGGCCCACAGAAAATTGAAAGTTCTGTTCGGAGTCTGTTCGGAGAGCAAACGTTTGTAAGCAACACAACGATGAAGTAAGGTTTTACTGCGAGCAGTGCGTGATATGCATTTGCCGTGACTGCGCCATATTGGAGCATCGAGATCACAACATCGTTTCCCTTGACAAAGGACTAGAAAAGAAGAAATCAGAAATTGAGATTAAGTTGCAGGCTGTCCAGAAAAATGTCCCCCTTTTAAGGAACGAGAAAGAATCGCTAGAAAAGCGAAGATTGAGAATGAAGAACAGCATTAAACAAGCGACAGAAGAAGTCCACAAAGCGGCGGAACGTAACATCGAATTAATTCGACAGCACGAAGCAAGCGTGACCGAGCGGCTAATGAAGCACAAAGAAACTTTCGAAGCTGTGTATTCAAGCACGATGACTGGCTTGGACGACAAGCTAATGGAAATAGAGAACAGCTTGGACTTTGGCAACGACGTTCTTGAGCGAAATAATTTGCCGGAGATTTTAAATGTGGAAGAAGTACTAGAAAGAAGGTTTCAGGAACTCTTGGATGTTTGTGCAGTGAGCATGAATGTCAATTTTTCCGCCGTCAAGTACGTTCCAAATGACTTGTCGTCCCTTAAAGATTCAGCAGGAAAGTTATTTACCACCAATACCGAACCTTCGTTATCATTGGCGGATGGCAAGGGACTGATAGAGGGCACACAGGGCGAAGATTGCACTTTTACAGTAACTACAAAGGATTCACAGGGTATGAAAACTTACAGTGAAATTGACAGAGTTAATGTCGACATCCAATTTCTTCAGACCAGATCAACCTTAAAGGTCAACATAACAGACTTACAAGATGGCTGCTATAAAGTATCATACAAACCTGAAGCTGCCGGAGAGTTTAACGTGTCCATAACAGTGGCAGGTGAAGCAATCAATGGCAGTCCGTTCCAGATGAAAGTAAGAAAAGCAATACGAAAAGCAAAAGAGGGAAATGAAGAAAAACGAGGTATGGTTGCTCATCTAGCTCTTGGTAGCATAGCAGGTTATATTGTCAGTTCCAATCCTGTAGGGTGGCATAATTCCCTAAAATATTTTTCTGAAAACATAAAATTTGAAACCATTAGACTCTGGTTAAAAATACTGAAAAACGATTTTGCGAATTTGCCTCTAGATGAGTGTGAAATTCAAGGAATGAACACTGCAAATGCACTTCACTGGCTTCCCCCCAAAAAAATTTGGGATTTTTCAAAAAGCGCACGAAACGGGCTGCCGCGTCTGCATCCACGAAAGGAAAACAATAAAAAAGGAAAGAAAATTAAAATGCTAATGACAACTATAACAAAATTCTCGAATCTGATTGGTTCTTAGCATGCCCTATTTTTTTACTAATTGAAGCGCCCGCGGCTTAAGTGTCCAATAACAAAGTGTCCAGTAACAAAGTTCGCGTGACGCGCGCTCCTTATTTGGTTCATTGTTGTGATTAAATACTCCTTGATATTCCTAAAACCTTCATCTTCAAGAATGGCTTTTTTACCTTAGTGATGATAAGTCCTTAGTAGGCTTCGCTTTATCTAATTTTTTTTTCTCGAATTTTGTTATAAAGTCTGCTTATGAGCCAAGGGGCCCATCAGGCTGGAGCTTATCCCGGTTTCTGTAGCATGAAGCGACTAGGAGTATTTCTACTCCCCCCCTGGATGGGATGCTAGTCCATCGCAGGGTTACCCCCAGCAGTAAATTCGCCGTTACCCATTTATACACCTGGGTGGAGAAAGGCACTATGATAGTAAAGTGTCTTGCCCAAGAACACAACGCCGTGCCCCAGCCAGGGCTCCAACCCGGACCGCCCGATCCGGAGTTTAGCGCACTAACCATTAGGCCGCCGGGCCTCCCACGAATTTTGTTATACTTATGATTAATTGGTAATAGGACTTCGTGTCGTCCAATTCTGTCTGTAATCATACTCGTGATTAAACAAATCGGACTCCCGCTACGCGGTCGTCCGATTTTGTTAATCACTCGTACGACTACAGACCGAATTGGACTCCTCTCAGTCCTATTACCATTACTTATTATATGACTAGCTCCGTGAGCGGTCAAGATGAAGCGAATCTCGTGCTCTGATTGGCTACCCGAGCGGTCAAGATGGAGCCATCTTGACCGCTCGGGATCGCCCGCTGTGTTCCTGCAAGCGAAACAACTTTTTAAACCGTCGCTAGTTGATCATGAAAAAGCTTTTCGTTGTAAATTTTCGCTATGAAACTATTTTCCGAAATAACACAAAGATTTCCTGTCTATTTCTAGTGAAAGGAAGTCTGACAACAAGGAAATAGGTCTCGAAGCGAATGAGAGCAAACAAATTAAATTACAAATGTTAAATAACGAGTTTCGTGAATTTTATTCGCCTCAAAAACCGGCTAATACAAAAATTAAAACGCAAAGCGACTTGAAGACATGGTATTAGTTTTGTTTGGCGGAAAAGGGAGAGACTGAAGTCAGTGACATACCTGAAGAATAAAGTACTCTGCAAACTTGTCGTTTGTGTAACATCTTCAAAAATGGAAGAAAGCGGACGGCACGGCGAACCTAACATCTTTTCACCGAAGCCTCTAACGTTCACGTCGAGTAAGGGTGGGTCGAGCATGTAGAATGATGTAGAAACGTTCAAGCTTTCCCAGTGAAGTGGTAAGTCCCAAACGCTTTCAACAGTCACAATTTCAATATTCAGCTCGTATGGCACGGCAGGTTTGCACCACTAAAGCGCCAGAAGCGAGCAAATACTCTGCAAAACGTCCAATAATCAAAAGCTGGCGGCCGGATGGAATGGACAGTCTTCTTTTAAGGCTTCAAACTCAACGTTGATTCGCAAATTTAAGCCATTTCAATATCCTTTTTAGGGCTAAAGTGAGGTGAATTTCGCTGTTGTTGCATCGTTTTACTTCGTCTCGATTCATTCAAGAATTTGACAGTCACTCATTAAACTTTTAAACCAATGAAATGACTTAGCGTGCGCCATTGATTGTGCATGCAACTGGCTTTCTTTTCAGTGCTCGAAAAAAGTCATATAATGAATCCTTTATTGACCAAGCTTGTTCGGTCAAGATGGCAGGATATTGGCCTCGTTCTTTTTTTGCGTGTTTATGGACCTCGACTTCGTCTCGGTCCATAAACACACAAAAAAAGAACTCGGCCAATATCCCGCCATCTTGACCTCACGCTTGGTCAATAACCCATATTTATTGACTGAGTAAGGTCGGGCCGGACGGGAAAGTACTTGGCTCTCGGTCAGGACACACGGACTTCGCTGCGCTCGGTCCGTACGTCCTGACCACGAGCCAAATATTTTCCCGTTGGCCCTCCCACTTAGTTAATAATTAGCTCTTATTAACCGAGCAAGAGGTATGTATGGGAGAATCTTGACCGAGGTCGCGAGTACAGACCGAACGCAGTGGGGTCTGTATTCATGACAGAGGTCAAGATTCTCCCATACAGACCGACTAAGCTCGGTTAATAAGATGTTTATTATATGGCCAAACTAGAAAACTTTTCAGTTGAAAAATTCGCTTCGGTTCGCCATACTCGCTGACATGTTGCTAGTGAACGGCGATCGCGGAAAAATTAGAACAAGAGAAGGTCGATATCATCGGCAGGTATGTTTTCAACTTCTCTAGCCTCTTTAATCGACTGACAGAATATTCGTGCGGGATTTTAGTTGCTTTTAATCGTGTTTAGTGCTTTTAACTAGTTGGTGTTTTCATTTCGTGCCTGTGAACTGAACGGAAATTTGCCAACGTTTGCTCGTTCTTGTTAACCTTTTTCGCGTCAATAATCGACAGTGCCTTCCCTAAAACCACACAAATACCACAAAAATGCCATAGTCGACTCAACTACGTAAAACTGAAATAAATGTACATGTAAATGTACAACAAGAGCGACTGGACGAAGAAGAAAAGCAGCAAATAATTTACGGGAAGACCAGAAAACTGACACAATTTCATTCAGTGCTCGACGTAAAATTAGGCTCAGCACTTCAGTTAAGTTTGTTACCTTTCAATCTTGATCTTGTCCTTTTATACTTCAATAAACTTCATTGGCTCTGAGTGCAATTTCGTTTCAGCATAATGTAGTAGTCTTGATGACAGCCGTGGAGCCGTAAACAAGGACAATATGTAAACACTTGCTTCGCTCGTCTTGCACAAGGCGTATAATTTCCAGAATAGCTATTGCTTTAGATCTTCCTGTAAACCTTAATTGTTGTCACAATTTTCCAGGATGAAAAGACGATTTACGAGGAGATTGTCCGAGGAAAATCTTCAGAAGAAAACTCTCTCGCTCGCTTTCCTTGCGTGTTTCATTCAACTCAAGAAGTGAACACCGCGCCACAAATTTTCCCGCCTCCTCATACTCATACCTCCTCATAAATGTCCAGTTGATTTATACTAAAGAGGAATTTTTGTAGCAGAAAAAAAGTCCAAGTTTTTGCATTTTTTTTTTTGTAAACTTCTCAACGTAAGTGCAACCGGTCTAGATGCCGGTCTAGATGGGAAAACCTAGACCGCGGTCAATATCGATTTTAGCCAATCAAATTCGCGAATTTGGTAGTTCCCAGTCCTTGTGAGACACGGCCATAAAATAAGTACATATTATAGACCGACTTTACTCAGGACAACATTTTTCCTTTAATATGTATTTTCAGTGATTATCATTCACACGCGACCTTCAAAGCGCAAAAGTCTAAGGAAAAGATGCGGACGAAACTATCGCCATGCCGAGCTTGAAAAGTAAGGCCAATAAAACAGCAGTTCTCGGTATAGGCCTTCAGCAAATTCGAGGTCTAGACGCGGGACCTCCGCTTCTATTCTTTGGGCGACACCTTTCTTAAGGATTTCATGATCAACTTCCTCAGTCTCGCAAACTTTAAACAGAGAAAGTCGCCGAACGCTTACCACACTGCTACGCCATGTTTGAAGTGACAACTCAACGAAACATGGGAACGGGGTTGCTCATAAAAAACTCAGACCTCCACTCAGTTTTTACGGTGCTACGCGTAACAATTTTTGTTGCGAATTCCTCAAGAATATATCGGGCAGCAGAAACAACGTAATTGACAACAATGGAATTAAAAGCGAAACAAAATTATAAAAGGAGGAAACAATGCTTACCGATTGTCCTCTCTCCCACATGAACAGTTAAAAACGCCACTGTCATCTTCACTCAAATGTGGACAAAGAATATTAACAACTTGACGACGGACATCAGTTGGCAATAGTCGCAGAGATAGTTCAACGCGAGTTATTGAACACACAAGCGCCAAACCAAATTTCATAACAACAGAGCAAAACACAATATGTGGAGAAACATGCTCCACTCGCTTTAAATTTAACTAATTTTTGCCAATATTTCTGGTAATGATTTCTTCGTCGACCTCTTTCCGCAAACTCTCCACAGAAGAAGTTGCCGATCGGGGTGAAGACTGTCGACGCTTCGCCATGACAGTTTCTTAGTGAACCCAGTCTCCTACGCGGTTGTGACGAGTGACGTAACGCGCGTTGCGTGGATGTTCTCGCGTGTTTTTGAAAGGCGATCAGAAATGTAATGGCAGGAAATGTGGTGTGAAAGCGGCTTCTTTTCATTTTGTCGACGAACTTAAATACAATAATATTCCATAAAATGATCTTTCGGCTAGAGGGATACAAGGGTCAAACACAACTTTAAGAAGAAGTGGCAGCACTGACCGAACTTAACCTTGAATTGTCGGGATCGAGTGCGAGTTTTAGTTCCAGTTCTTTCAGTTCTGTTAGACTTTTATTTCGCAGCAAGAAACCATCGCTATCGCTATCACCCCAATGCAAACAAAGCTTGTCCACGCTATCACTTACAGGCAGGTGAAATAAAAAGCTGGGTTTTTTTCCGAACGTTTGTCGTATTAGGCTTGAAACGAATTTAGAAGTCGCATTGAGAGAGTTTGTCGATAAATAAAATCTGTGCCGTCGGACGAGAATAATTACTTTATTATCTGTCTCTTTTAGGAGAATAGCTAAAGTGAGTTTCATCTTCAATTTTGTTGTATTTGCAGAGGCTACATAACCTCTTATCGCGAGGTATTTTGTCGTATCTGTGACAACTAATTCTTAAATTTACTGTGTTTTTTTTTTTCTAAAAAGGTTCCTTCTCGTTAAATCTTGGTAGACAGAAGGGCTATAATTATTTTTAAGTGTTCTTGGGAATTTTGGAAATGAATGAGAAATTTAGTTTCTTTTTCATGAGATCATTACATAGTTTGATTATATTGTGAACATATCTTACTGACAATGTGGAATACCAGGAGAATACCAGATTGGTAGTGAGAAATTTCTCCTGCCTTATATTTCATTTTCTAACACTAATTCCTTTATTTCTTCAGCAAAGAGGGTTGATGATGCACCCAAGAAGAGAAGAGAGAACAGTGAAAGTAATACGAATCTCGGTGTTCGAATACGCGAGGAACATCGATTCTCGGCCTTACCGGAATCGTTCTTACTGAAGCACATTTTGGATAATGAAGTTAATTTCTCTTTATACCAGAGCAATATAACTGACGAGCGGGTGGATGCCATTGTCAATTCCGCCAACGATAGCCTTCAACACAGCTCTGGTGTGGCAGGCGCAATAGTGCGAAGTGGAGGTCGCCAGATTGAAGAAGAGTCCAGACAAATTATGTCAGATCGAAAGTGGCGACCGCTTAATGTAGGCGACGCTGTGTATACCAGGGGTGGAAATCTTTCTTGTCGATTTGTAATACACGCGATTGGTCCAAGATGGAATGCTCGTGCAAAAGGTAGGTGCATTTCACTTCTTAGCCGAGCATGCGTGGAAAGCCTCCTTCTTGCAGCAAAGTTGAAGCTTTGCTCCATTGCCCTTCCAGCGATCAGCTCCGGTATTTTCGGCATGCCTAAAAACCTTTGCGCCCAAGTAATGTTCGACGCGGTGGAGGAGTTCAGTTCAAGCGCTGACGCCGAATTCAGCACTCTCCGTGACGTGCGTATCGTCATCATTGACGAAGAAACAATGAGATTCTTCCGTGAAGAGTTTGTTAGACGCTACACTTCTCAAGAAACGTCACAAACAAACGTAACACAGAGATGACTACTACCACGTGTCACGAAGACACACATATGTGCTAAGCAACATTACGCATACAAACACTTTATTGAGCATCCCTGAAAAGGGCTTTTCAGCATCCAGATTAAAAACTAAAAGAAAAAAAAAAGAAAAAGAATTACAGTGTAGTGATAAATTACAGAAAACGGACAAAAAGGAAGAACCTTGAAAATTATATACAATATTACAATATCACATGTTAATTCATTTATCAAATATTTCTTAACAATTTAAGGTGGCTAGAAGGGGTTTAGATATTCCGGTCTTTGGTATTCTATTGCAGCTACACCAATAACGTTGAGGTTAAACTTTTAATACAACTTTGTAAAGGTTTTACCAATGAACAAATTTCAGTTGCTATGACGTCAAAATTCGTTGCCATGGCAACGTCATATGAGGTCAAAGATACCTTATTTTCTACCGTTTGAGGCTAATAGCTTAAAAACTAGACGGTGAAAGTTTTTGTTTTTCATATATGTTTGCCTACTGAGCAAAACAAGCAATTTAACAATGTTTAAAAAAATTCTGTAGGTAAGGTTCAGAGCCACCTTAAATTCGTGAAAAAATGACGTAGCTTCAAATCCTACCTACAGATTTTTTTAAAAATTTGCGAAAATTTTTCTTTTGTCAGTTGGATAAAAATATATCAAAAACAAGAACTTTCCCCGAGTAGTTTTTGAGTTATTAGCCTCAAAAGGTCCAAAATAGGGTATCTTTGACCTCATATGACGTTGCCATGGCAACGATTTTTGACGTCACAATGACGTCAATTTGTTCATTGGTAAAACTTGTACAAGTCTGTACTACTACTATAGGGTGAGTAGCCGTTGCGATAACTTCGCTTGCAGTTTGCTAGCTGAAATGGTCGGTGACCCCTACTTTTTTCTTAACAGATCACTTTTGTTAACGATTATCTACGTTTTGTGAGAAAATGAAAAAATCTATCGATTAAAAGGTTGATTTTTTTTGCCCCACGCACGTCCGAATTCCGCTTTTTGATTTTTTGTCGTACGATACGTTTTGGTACGGATGAAGGGAAGCACGTCTACCTATAGCCCAACTTACGATCTTAGATCGTCTTGTTGAGTTAAAAGTTGCACTTAGGGTCTACTTGACTGTTCGAGACTTATTACCTTTTTATCAACTGCTTATTAGAGCAGTTATGATGCACAAGAGATGAGATATTTTTGGCTATACAAAGCTGCATTCTGTATCTTTTGCTCAAATTTCTGTTAGGCTCTCGAATCGGGAGTTCCCTCGTCTTGTATCGCTTCACTACAATCTCGTTCCCATGGTCTTCTCCTTCAAGAAAAAGGAGGAGCCTGGAAACGAGGTTGGTTCTCCTACCGTTCTTTAAGTCTTTTAACCCATACCACTAAAAAACTCGTTTCATTCCGGTTTGATGTTGCAATTAGCTGTGTGAAGCGTTATTTGACCTTGTCTATCCATCGAAAAAACTCCTCCATTGGAGAGTACGTGATTACGTTTCATCAGTCAGACATCTGGTCTGAGTGCTAGTAAGTGTGGACTGTCGGGCTGAATCATTTATGTAATGAAAATCGACAGCTCCTTGTAGTACTTCAAAGAATTTTTAGCGTCCACCATATACAGCCAGACTCGACTTACTTTTGAAACGGTTTTATTTGCAGGGAAAATCAAATGGAAAATTTTGTATTCAAAGTGCGACAACAAAACGCAAGAATAAAAAACGCCAAACGCCAAACGCCAAACGTACCGTCATGTTAGATCTTGATAGTCTGGTTTAATTACAGTATTATACTGGCAATAGTTTCGGGACTTTTTTTCGACTGTCCGCTTAATAGGGGGTGGCCGCTTTAAGGGTGGCCGCTTAATTGCATCGCTAATTGCATCGCTCTTACTGTATAAGAGCGATGTAATATTTCACATGAAGCCCATCGTAAGGGGGTTAGAACATATGAAACCTACTTGATATTCACTGCTTGTAAGTTTTTTTGAACTTATAGTAAAACTTGATAACTTGTATATACAGAGGTATCGTGTCAGGGGAGTACGGTGGCCCACAACTGTCACGGCAAAATCAATTTCATCACGGCAAAATTATTTTGCTCACGGCAAAATCAATTTCATCACGGCAAAATCAATTTCATTCACGGCAAAATCAATTTCATCACGGCAAAATCATTTTGCTCACGGCAAAATCAATTTCATCACGGCAAAATCATACGCCTTTTTACCACGCATGATCCTAATACTACTCAATGACAACAATCGATGACAAACAAGATACGTGATATTTTAATTTCATCTGTTATCAACCTGAAGTAAATCAGAGGAATAGAAATATCACATAACTTTTACATACCTGTGCAGCAATTCGGTTTTGCATTACATTTTTCTTTTATAGCGGATGCTTATACAGTGCAACCCTGACGCCAAAAAAAATGTTTCCGATTTCCCACGCTCGCTGGTACTCAGTCAACATGACTAGGATCTAATTGACCTCTCTGATGCAGACTTGGATACGCGCAAAAGGTACTTTGCACCGACGTTGTGTTGTATGCCGTTAAATTTGTGATCAGTATTAAAAAATAACTTGAAATCTGAAATCAGTCATTGTTTTTAGAACTGATGGTTGGTTCCTCGGTGTTGCACTGTATAAATATCTGCGCGTTTTAAAAACACTTTTGACTTGATCTGTAATTTCGGTTGTAACTTTATTTACTAAAAGTCTCCTCAGCTATATAGTGCTGCTAGAGGGAATGGCTACCTAATAACTAAAATAGTTAAAACTATTACTACTGATACTCCTGGGTTCAAACCATTTGCTATGAAACTAAAATAAGATAAGCAATTTCTTGGTGGGATATAAAGTTCACAAAAACTATATCTACTTTATATAATATCTGCGCGTTTTAAAAACACTATTGACTTGAGCTGTAATTTCGGTTGTAACTTATATTCACTAAAAGTCTAAAGCTATAAAGTGCTGCTAGAGGGAACGGCTGCCTAATAACTAAAATAGGATAAGCAATTTCTTGGTGGGATAAAGTTCACAAAAACCGCCACGTCCAGAATCCTTCGAAAACATCGCGCCACCTTTAGTCACGCAAGCCGTGTTACAATTAGCCTCTACGCTGACGTTCTTTTGGCTCGTCACGCATGCTTTTCTCCCCAAAGAAAGATTGCGTGACGCCAAAAGAACGTCTCCGTAGGAGGCTAGGTTATAATGTGCTGTTACCCTCTGACGTCACAGTTTTCATAGTTCACTCGACATTTGGCAACAGATTCCTTGTTAGATGTCAGGTGACTACAACAAGCCAACAATGCGCGCGTTTTCGCGAGGCCAAGAAGAGCTATATAAAGAGGTATAGAATGGTAAAATCCGAGACTCGCCGAGACGCCGAGACCCTCATTTAAAATCCAAGACCGAGACTGACTTACAATTTTTTTTCAAATCCGAGCCCGAGACACCGCGATTCAAATATCCGAGCGCGAGACACCATGATCTAGCTATAGAAATCCCAGCGCGAGACTATTACAACGCTAGTCTAACGCTCTGTAGCTCTCTGCTTTGCTGTTGTCGTTGCCGTTATTGTGTGACGGTTCAAACTGATTAAAACTTTTGCTTGGTTGGCGAGACTCGGAGACTCAATTCCAAAATTTGAGATTCCGAGACGAGTGTTGTTTTTTTGCGAGCTCGAGATTCCGAGGCTCTAGTTTGCTACGCCGAGATTTCGAGACTCGCCTAAAATTTTCCGAGACCCATGATTTTTCAAGGACCATTCTATACCCCTATATAACAATGGCTGTCAACTTTCTAAATTGAGGATTATCTTTACAATAAATCGTCATATCAAAGTTCATACCAAACGGATTAATGAAACCAACTCGCCAATGACTTATTAGTAATGGATGACTGAAAAGGAGTGAATGTGACAGTTTCCGTTGAAGGCAAACTACCCTTTAGCATACAAGACTATCAGCAGTTCCTACAGGGGTTTTGGTATATACAAAGTCTCTACTGTACACATGTGTCCCTACCACGTTCCTACTGGGTTCCTTCTCGATTCCTGAAATGGAACCCAAAGTCCCAACCAAACATTTACCCCGCTAATAAAATCAACCGGTAATAAGGAAACTTTTTTTTGGCCAAAACAAAAGCTAAGTTAAGTCTAATCTTACAAGCCTTTTAATCCGACTACCTCGTCAATACGATCTAAGAGCACGTTTTTGCATCCCCAAACCTTTCTTTTCTTTATGTTCGTAAATTTTCTGAGATTTGATAAGAGCTCTCCAAATGCCTGGTAAGGTATGTACTAAAAGTAAATAGGAATCGAATAAAGGTTTTGTTCAGTTAAAATAGAATACTTCAGTTGCATTTGCTGTGTTGAAAACAAGAGTCGCCGGATAGTCAAAATCGAATTTCTGTGGCTCATCGGTGGTCCTATAAACTTGAACAAAATTGACTGTACTTAGTTTCTACATTGCCCTTCTGGGAATTCAACAGTTCCTACTGGCTTCGACAAGTTCGTACTTGATTCCTTCTTGTTTCCTATATAATTCCTACACTAATACTATGCTAATTTTACCTAAAAGTATAGGTTAAACCCAGGGCAGTAAAACAATTGGGCCAAACAGTACGCTGATATGGAAGGTAAATGGCCAACAGAAAATTGAGATAACTCAGGGCGTATTTCGTGACCAAAACAAGAGCCCCTACAGGGTTCATACTTCTCGGCTACAGGGTTATATTTCTCGATTCATACATCGTTCGTACATTATTCCTACAGGAGTTCTTTAGGTTCCTATAGGATTCTTATCTGTTTTTTTGTTTGTTTGTTTGTTTGTTTGTTTATTTTTATTTTTTTTTGGCGATTCCTTCATTTTTACTAACAGGAATATCATGCAGAGCCCCAACAGGATTCGTTTCCGTGCCTACATAATTTCTCAGTTATCATCCTACAGGAGACTTTCAACGTTTCTACAGGTTACTAGCAGATTCCTACATTTTGCCTATAAGGCAATCCCACAAAGTTCCTACATGATTCGTTCTGAAATTCCGCACAATTCGCACGTGGTTCCTACATTGCTCCTACAAGAGTCTTGCAAATTCCCTACTGGGTTTGCCGTGATGTCTGTATAGTTTCCACATTGCTCCTATTATAGTCCTACAGAGTTGCTGTATTACTGGATCCAATTAAGGCCAATTCCGATTTATTAAAATTCAAACTTGGCTTCGGGGCTTAGAGATATGACATTGAGGTTGAGGGATGAAAAAGAATATAATTTCTTTTGTTTAATTCCCTTAAGGATTAGAGCAAAGTTAGAATCGAAATTGGCCAAATTGATCGCACATCTGAGTTGTTGCTCGCTAGGATTTTTTCAGCTCTTCAAGTTCGGCTATTACCTCACTCATGGCAGGGCGTGTCTTAGGGTCCTGTTGAACACACCGCTGAATGAGCCCTCGCAAGACAGCATTAGTTACCTGGCCTATCTGATCACGTATCTCCTGAGGAACGGGAAGTTCTCCGATGCACATTTCACAAAGCAGTAAACCAAAACTGAACACGTCCACCTGTTTAAAAAGAAAACGTTAGTTCTATATCGTTATATATTCATCCAGGACAAATACAGCGGTATATATCACTGTGTTTTTAATATTGTAGCAGCAGCAGCAGCAGCAATAGTTAAGCTATTACTGCATTACTAGTGTAACGACGAGAAACATATCCGGAGTTCATATATCTTTCTCCTAAAAACGAGAAACATATACCACCATTTTTTTTTTCACTTGTTCTAACGACGTTGTTTAGCAGATGGCTCAAGTTATGTACAAAGAAGAAGGTGCCAAAATAACCTTGCTTCTGATTATCTTACAGTTCTTGTTTTTATCAATCATTTACTTTCTCTATTGTTAAAAATTATAGGAGACAGATGTTTTCACCTTCGGTGACTGCTGAGAAGTGGAGGCCTCAGGTGCGGAATAGATAACTGCCCCTTGATTTACTGTCATGACCTGACGTAAGAAATTTGCTGAGCCATAGTCAGACAGCTTGGCTCTCCAACACTCATCCCGTCTCCATAGCAACACGTTGGCGCTGCTAATGTCCCGATGTATGATGGGAAGCGGCTTGTTAAGGTGAAGGTAATTTAATCCTTTAGCGATGTCTAATGCAAGGTTGACAATCTCCTTGTGATTTAACGCTCCCTTGGATAACAGGCGCCGTAAACTAGTGTCGAGTAATTCAGTGACAAACAAAGGACTGCCATTGTCGTTTGTTGCACCAATAAACTGTAAAAGATTCGGATGGCGACAGCAGGACGCAATACTCATTTCTCGTTCAAAAAGTCTTCGATTGTGAGGTGAGAGAATGAGCTCGTGAATTTCTTTAGCAGCAACTTGGCAACTACGAAACGTACCCTCACGCACAATGCCCCAGGCTCCTCTGCCCAAAACATTGTCACTCATAAGAACTTCCTCACGTTGGATGATCCAGTCACGTGGTTGACGACGCTGGTACTCAGCCAATGCCTCTTGAGCTGCAGACAATGCTGATTCCAGTTCTCTTTCGGTGGAAACGTGTCTGTTGTTTTCTTCTTCTATTTGAAGTTGAAGGTTCCTCAGTCTCTCTTCCACGACCGTCTTCTGCTGGCGCTCGTCTTCCAAATTACGCTGTTGTTCTGTAACGGCGTTTTCTTTCACTTGAAGTTCTTGTCTCAGTTCTTGTTCTACCATGGTTCTCGCCTGTTGCTGTTCGAACAACGTTATCTGTAGTTCGTCTACAGCCTTTTTCCTTTCCCCTAATTCCTGCTCTCTCGCGTTGCGCAATCGTACTTCCCTGTCAATTGTTTTACGGGCCAGCGCTAGCTCATTTCGCAATCTTCCTATTTGAACACGGATGTTCCTCAGTCTCTCTTCCAAGGTTGACCTCAGCTGGCGCTCGTCCTCCAAATGTAGTTGTTCTTCTCTAATAGTGTTTTCTTTCACTTGAAGTTCTTGTTCTACTCTGGTTCTCATCTGTTGCTCCTCGCCCAAACTTCTCTGTAGTTCGTCTACAACTGTTTCTTTTTCTTTTAATTCCTGTTCTCGCGTGTTACGCAAACGTACTTCGTTATCGAGCGTTTGACGAATATGCGCAAGTTCATTTTGAAATCCCCCTTCCAGCTCACTACATGCACTTCTCGCTTGCCTCAATTGCTCTGCCACTCTAGCTCTTGCTTGTTGCTCTTCGGTCAAGGCTTTCTGTAGTTCATCCACAATCGTCACTTTTCCCCTTAATTCCTGCTCTCTCGTGTTGCGCAAACGCATTTCGCTATCAAGCGTTTCCCGAAATCGTGCAAGTTCATTTCGCAATCTTACTTCAAGCTCGTCATAAGCAATCTTCGCCTGGCTAGATTCGTCTCCCATTGTTGTTCTCGGTTGTTGCTTTTCGCACAAAGTATTTTGTGATGTATTCATCATAACTGCTTCCATTTGCACTAATTCCTGTTTTTCTTTATTGCGAGGAAGTTTTTCTGCGTGGAGGACTTGACGCATCTGCACCACGTCACTCTGAACTTCAAGGCAGTTGTTCTTCAAGTCGCTGCCTTGATAGACCTGACTGGAATCATTTTTTGTAGTGGATATTTCATCTGCCTTTCCAAATCCAGCAGGTACTGTTACATGCTCTTCGTCAGTCGCTGAGTACTTGCTTTCTGGTGCTGGTATTGTGACATCTGAAGGTCCCTTATATTCATGAATTCCTCTTTCTTGACCCGCCTGTTTGCTGATGGGTGCATTACTAACAGAAGATGCAGTTACTCTCCCCTTCCTCTCCTAAAAGGAAAACGAACAGAAAGTGTCAAATAGTCGGAACTTTTTAACCAATCATAACACTAATATCCAGTGTCGACACTTACAAACATGTACTTTGCTTTCAATGTCATGGGCTTTCCTCGAGCTACAATGCAAAATAAGAATGTAACGGTAATTAAGCAAAAAGTTCACTTTCAAAATTATACCAGCAAGATTTATGTCCCGCATTGTCGTCATTTTCATTTTTTTCCGATTTCGTTGACTTTTAGTATCCTAAAAGAAAAACTTGAAGAAAGTGTTATTTACTTTCAAATCGGATTAAAATCTTTTAAGGTATGAACATATACAAAACATGGCCATAAATTGAAAACCAAACAACAAACTTTTCATACTTTACTGAAAAAAAAAGAAAAGAAATAGGTTCGGGCAACCTTGATTATAAATATTTTTCTTTTATGTAATTATGCGTCTGGTATTTCTTTAACTGCCTTGCGATAATCTAAGATTCTCCTTCAAGGCGTGAACCGCACTGTTTATTGCATTTTTTCCGCATAGACCAGTAACTTGTTGTCTCTCATCTCAATGCTAATTGCTTCGGCGATAAGTGCTCCACTATTGTCTGCACGTTTTAGTAACTTAGGTGATACCCCTTCCTTTTCCAACGTTAGCACTATTTGCTTTATCTGTTTTGTAACATTGGGTGCTACTTATTTATTTCATTTTATTTATTTATACATTTATTTATACACGGTAAAATCATCAGGTATATACCACTTGATTTAGCGGCAAGAACACCTCTTCCTCTGCCAGATGAGGTAACAGCAGACGTTTCGATACCAGTGGGCGGACAAGGTTTGTTTGCATTGGGAATATTTTTGTCGAAAGGGTGCACCTCCTTAATACTGTAGAGCACTTCTTTAGGGTTGCCGCTGCTCTCCCCGGCTGGACCATTTGATGTCTCGATATTGTCATTGTCCTTCCCGCTCTTCTTAGATAGTTTCTCAGGTGGCTTGTCAGCTGGAGAAAAGGAAGGAGGCTCCACAGTGGCGTTTGAGGTAAAAGAACCTTCTTGTTCTCCATTGGATGGACGCTCCTGGTGTGTTACGTTTGTTTGTGACGTTTCTTGAGAAGTGTAGCGTTCAACAAACTCTTTACGGAAGAAATTTATT
This sequence comes from Meandrina meandrites, assembly GCA_963693305.1. Classification (NCBI taxonomy): domain Eukaryota; kingdom Metazoa; phylum Cnidaria; class Anthozoa; order Scleractinia; family Meandrinidae; genus Meandrina; species Meandrina meandrites. The sequence goes on along the minus strand of OY855903.1, from coordinate 2,346,248 downwards.
GTTTCGTCGTCAATGATGACGATACGCACATCACGGAGAGTGCTGAATTCGGCGTCAGTGCTTGAGCTAAACTCCTCCACCGCATCGAACATTACTTGGGCGCAAATATTTTTAGGCATGCCGAAAATACCGGAGCTGATCGCTGGAAGGGCAATGGAACAAAGCTCCAACTTTGCTGCAAGACGCAGGCTTTCCATGCATGCTCGGCTAAGAAGCGAAATGCACCTACTTCTCTCCCGGGCATTCCATCTCGGACCAACCGCGTGTATCACAAATCGACAAGAAAGATTGCCACCCCTAGTATACACAGCGTCGCCTACATTAAGCGGTCGCCACTTTCGATCTGACATTATTCGTCTGGAATCTTCTTCTATCTGACGACCTCCTTTTCGCACTATCGCAGCCGCCACACCAGCGCCGTGTTGAAGGCCATCGTTGGCTGCATTGACAATGGCGTCCACTCTCTCGTCGGTTATATCGCTTTGATGCAAAGAACATTTCACCGTATTACCCAAAAGCTTCTTTAATGTCGACAAGCGTCCTTCCTGGGGAGTCTCGTGTTCTCGAGTCTTACTTCTTTGACTGAGTCTCGTCTTTCTGTTACTGCCTTGCGGTAATCCAAGTTTTTCCTTCAAGGCTTGCACCGAGCTGTTTATTTCATTTTTTTCCGCATAGACCAGTAACTTGTTGTCTGTCATCTCAATGATTGCATTATTTTCCGCTTCCACACTGATAATTGCTTCCATGATAAGTCCTCCACTATTGTCCGCACTTTTTAGTTCAACCACTTCTCGGCCCATGTTAGGAAAGCACTTTTGGTAAAGATCAATGAACGCGTCGCATCCCTTTTGGTAACTGCGTAGAGTTTTTAATGCTCTACCAGGAGATATTTGTACCTGAGGTGCGTTTTCACTCCAAACGATCTCCACGCCATGTGTTTCTTCTATGTCTTTCAGTTCCTTATTGTAAACTCGCTTGAGAAGCTTCATGAACTGTGGCTGAACCTCAAAGCTGCTGAGATCTTTGGTGTCGAAATTATCAATGGCCCCATGATCAGTGTCGCAGGTTTCTGAAGAATTTTGCAGGGTCTGCGTTGTATCACCATATTGAAACGTCTCGTTTCCTCCTGTTGACTGCTGCGGGACGGAAGAGCGTCGCTGGAAAACGCCTTGAAGAAGCTTTTGCGCGCTTTCAATCTGTTTGAATGTTCCAAAGAAAACACATTCCATGTTAGACACGCCGCTGCATTTAACTTCTGTCTTATCCTTTAGAGCTTGAACTGCGTTCTGCGATTGTTGAGGTGATAACTGGAACCGATCAAAGTTTACACGTGCCGTAACAAGCCGAAAAACCTAAAACAAACGAGAGAAATCACATAATTACTACGAGATGTGACTATTTCGTGCCAATTTCATAATGTTAATTCTCTGCATTTATTCTTTGTTCAGTTCAGATGGCAAAGCTTTTCAACTTATCGGACTGTGATACTCCTCTTCACTAAGCAGCTAAGAAAATGAATCTGAAAATCAATCTGGTTGAACGTTACAGCGAGAACACATTCCATATTAGAAACGTCGTGGCATGCAACTTCTGCCTTATCCTTCCGAACTTGAAACGCGTTCTTCGATTGTTGAGGTGTTAACTGGAACTCATCAAAGTTTACACGTGCCGTAACTCGCTGAAAGACCTAAAGTGAAAAATCAAAGGTCCTATGGGTTCCAAAAAGGTTGTTCTTGCGTCCCGCATGCTTGTGGCTAGACAAATCATTGCGAAAGATCCATTTCGATCGAGAACACAAAAGGGGTTGACAGATGGTTGACAGACCTGACGCGACTCTGTAGTTCCAATTCTTTTGGCGTGGCGTTTGCCGAATTGCTACTCTCTGAAAATTTACTAAAAATTTGATCTTCCGAATTATCTTAGTTTAAGATTTCTGTTTTTACGGAGCATTAGTACAGAGATCGCCGCCGTTTATCAGCTCCTGCCTTCCCTCCCGCTATTCGCTATAGTTCATGCTAATAAGTTCAAAGCGAAGTTTCTGTAATCGCTAGCAAACAAAAGATTATCGGTGTCACGCTGTGTGCCACAAAGGTCAAAGAAAACGTAGCAGATTTCATAATAAACTTTATTATCCAACAATGCTTCGTAGAGTACAAATAACGCGCAAAACGAGTACAAATATCACATTCCCCCGACCGCGCGAAAGATTAGAAACCTTGGCAAGTCATAATTTTGGGGAAACGAAAACGTTGGATAATAAATCTGTTATTAGACATTTTAGTGTGTAGTATCACTGTAAATTTGTACTCATCATTTGCATTTTGACTCGCTCTTCGGGCTACCAAACTACTGCATGACTCGTAAAAATATACAGCGATACTACATACTAAAATGTCTAATAAGATATATTTATTCAACGCTATTTTTTTACATTATTTGAAGAAGGTAAAATCAAACTTATTATGCTTATAAAGTGTGACGGCGGATTTTGTAAGTTTTGTAACATTTTTGTAAATGTTACAATGCATGGCAGCCGCCAGCTCAAAGCTGCTGTGAGACACAAGAAATGTGCCAATAGATAAAAGCGATCGCCGGTACGCATATCTGTTTCTAAACTCTCATAAAACTACAGAGAGAAGGGAAAAACCTGTCTCTTAAGTCATCCAGATGTACTCACCCTAGAATTCCACAGAAAAATCGTTCCATGGACGTGGCATCGACTTCACCACAAAATAAGAGTTCGCGGCAACTTGAGTGAAGAAATCAATAAGCTTTAACCGTCGGCAAATGTCATGCCAGAGTCGCATTAGATCTGTCGACCATTTATCAACACTTTTGTTTACATCTGATCGACAGAAGGAGTGATCGCCATAAACTTCCTTTCATACGCAAACAGTCGTAAAAATGAACGGGATGCGATTTACGTCTCGTTTCTTCCCATTGATTATTGCAGGGCGGAAGTTAAAGGTGGTGGCAAACAAGGACACAATGTTGCGGACACATTGTTGCTCATGATTGTTTCTATGCTGCACAAACCGGGAAACATTTGTTGCGGACACAAAATGTTTCTGAAAGAAATCAGAAACATTTTTGTGTCTCGGACACAAATTTTGTGTCCGCAACAAATGTTGCGCGCTCGGGCAAACGGGGAAACATTTCTGTCCGCAACATTGTGTCCTCGTTTCCCACCGCCTTAAGAGCGTCGCTGATAAACGCCTTGAAGAAGAGTTCGCGCGCTTTCAATCCGGTTGAACGTTCCAGAGGGAACACATTCCTTTAGAGAAACGCCGCAACATTAAACTTCCGTCCTGTCCTTTAGAACTTGCAGCTGAAACTTATCAAAGTTTACATGAGCCGTTACTCGCTGAAAAACCTTATCTATACACAAAATGCACATTGGTTACTACGAGATGTAATTAGTTCGTGCTACTCAACGCCATTTTGCTCTACGTATCTAGATATTTTAAAACGACCTGCATTATATTCATTACGACAATAAACGGTGATGCTCTGAACTTCCTTTTTTGTAATCTGGGAAAAAATACAGGTCTACTTTACTGATGTGACCGAACAATGAAAACAACGGTTTTTATATAATTTATTCACCTCTGTAAGATCGTCTGGAACAAATCGGTGAAGCTTCAATGTGGATCCCTCAAGTGTGTGATCATGAGAGCGTTTTAGTGCCCTTTCTACAACTAGATAAGGTAAAAAAAATGAACACGTTACGACGAAACAATGAAGACAGGTGGACCTGTGCTAACAAGAAGTTACTCAGTTTTCGTTAGTTGTTGTCTCCATAACTTCGACAACCACAAACACAGTACTCTGCGAGCAGAGTCTTCTTCGATCTTCCTGGATTAGTCGGGAAGAGGAAGAAGGTTCTGCTAACGGCCTCGAGTTTCTTTGAATTGCCGCTCATCCAAGGAAATGGATGAGTCAGACCAGTTTCGAACTGGTCAGACTGGTTTTCGATTGTTGCGCATGATCAATCGTCATCTTAAGTTGTGTGAATTGCTGATTTTTTTCTGCGCCTACGGTAATTTGTTTACAGTCGATCGTTGAATCGAAAGTGGTGGCCGCTGCGCTTTCGTGCAAAGTATTCGAAAAAGCAGAGAATCCTGCTCGCTATAAACTTCAAATCGGGCAGATTTTAAGCCTCACGGAACCACAATTATGTCTCGTTTTCAAAGTGATAAATATACGTTTTTATCTCTTCCGACCGGACATACATACATACATACATACATACATACATACATACATACATACATACATACATACATACATACATACATACATACATACATACATACATACATACATACATACATACATACATACATACATACATACATACATACATACATACATACATACATACATACATACATACATACACACACACACACTGAATTCCCTAATTACCTGCTAAATACAAGTTTTGAGCAGGTAGCAATCGATATATTAATTTCAGACTCATAATAATATATTTTCTTGACGGTTATTTGAAAATTGAATTATTATCACAACTTGAGAGTGAGGCTGAGCGAGGCTTGGTTACATTTGATTTTGGAGCATGCTCAATAGAATTCTCGAGGCCGTTAGCAGTCTTCTTCCTCTTCCCGACTTATCTAGGAAGATCGAAGAAGACTCTGCTCGCAGAGTACAAACACAGATTATTACAAAATTAAAAAAACTAAATTCTGCCGTCTTTCTGGATTAAAAGAATATTGAATATACTGTTTAATATTTATTGTTTACCAGCAACATTTATTGGTTCTGAGATTGTCCGATTACTTGATACACTCCATTAATTCGAAAACTAGAAACCCCTCAACGGAAACTACGAAAATGTCCCAACGAACTCTCGGATCGAATAACTGAGTAAATTGAAACCTCATACCAAAAAATAAATAGGCCGCCTGTAGATTTACATTCAAACATTTGAAGCAAAGAAACGAAGGAACGTACGTTGCGTGGTAAAACAAAAGAAACATAGCAGTTATGCCGGGGCGACTTTCGTACCGGCGCGAGTTCACCAGGTTCCCTCTCGTGGCTCTGTATTCGTTTCCTTGATGAGTCATATCGATGCAAGCTCACCCTGGCTGCTGTAACGGGGCGAGAATTTCATTACGGCACGAAAACTCGCAAAATTATCGTGTAAATTACAAACAACCACTCGCTTCGTTTCCGTTATAAATTAGAATCCCAGTGGACTTGAACAGAAATTTGCATGCGCAAATTTCGTCCATTCAAGATCGCGTTGTCACGTTGAACATGGCACAGACAATGAGAAAACAAACGATTTCTTCTAGCTTGTAAAGTTCACTAAACGCTATACGAAATCAAGTAGTCATCCGGGTTTCAAAATTACCTATTGATGTGGAACTTATTTGAAAGCCCCTTCAAAATTAGAGCAATGATGTTTTTAAGTAACACCGTAGAGTTTCGAAAGTAAAGGCACCGCTGCTAAATGATCCGAGGGTCGTCACTTTACGCTACGCCTCGTCTCATTCATGTTTCATTTTTACGTGTTATGCCAATTATTAGACAGATGACGTCATGTCGTGGAAACAACAGAATATGCTGCACTTAAAAATGCGTACCATGGTGTTGCCACGTTACACCTAAAAGTACCATTTCTATCTCTATCACGTTTTGTAATTTATGAGTAAACGGTTATTTTAAATGAAAGTGCAAAAAGTAATTTTATATGATGGTCACGTGAACGTAGAACTTGTCGTAACAACAAACTAGCGTGACATGTGGTTGCTATTCAGTTATGGTATAAAAGTAAGACTCGAAAGTTGTAAGGGAGTCGCACGTTTCGGTTAGCTGAAAAGACATGTATAAGGGAACATCATCCCCATATAAAAGAGATCTGGAGCCACAATTGAAAATAGCTATTATCGTCTATTACTTATAATTACCTGCTATTCCTTCTAGCAGTGAAATAATTATCATATTAAAAACGCCCAAAAAATAGCAATATTTGAGCTCGGCAGCTGTCGTTGTTTGACACGTATCGGCTACGGTATTTGTAGCGGTGCTCCAGCGGGCGCCTTCGGCGCCCGCGGGCGGAGCATCCATAACTATAGAAATAAGTAAACCCATCAAGCCGAGAAAATTTGGTTGTCGCCCGCGTACGTACGTACGTACGGATTAGGCCTGGGGACGAGTTTGTCTTTGTCCTTGATTTGGAGTCCTTCTCATGCAAAAAGTGACACAAAAACATTTTTTGGTTTGTCGAGAGTTAACTTATTTGTTGTAGAAATTGTTAAAACACTGTATCACTTCAGGATTTTTTCTCGTGTTTTCTTATGATGTGGACACTTCATTGCAACTTAAAAGAAGCGATTGTATGAAAAGGCGCTAAAATAGTTAATATGTTGTTCACCTTTTAACCTGAAAGAAAGATGCGAAGAGAGCATGCTGGAAAACATAGTTCTTCGTGAATTTTTCTCACTGTATTTACTCATCAACTTTATGGAAACCTCATGCCAAATGATTTAGGACAACCGCTTAACGGGATGATCCGAAATAATTGCCGACTTGAATATTATGTGCATCGGAAAACACCGAGAGTTGTCGGTGGTGTTGGAGTAAGCTTACAACCAGCAGAGGCGGCCCAGACGTTGTATTCGATTGTGAGTTTTTTGGCGATTATCGGCTGAAGACATAACGTAATCGCCAAAATCGAATACAACGTCTGGGCCGCGTGTGAAACGAGTGGCGTGTTCGCATCCGATATTATTGTGCTGATTTGAAATTTTAGCCCTGCAGAATTTACAAGCCTTCTCCAAACATGAAGTAACAAACGTAAATGTATGCACTAAGCATGAGAATCTGTTTATACTTTATTTATGAGCGAATTTGAAGTTGTGTCGGTTTTCACATCTTTTCGTAAACATTTACAATTCAATTAACACTCACCGCTGCCCCCCTTCCCCGCTAAAAAAGGGAAATATTTATCTTTACCTAGTTGTAAGTTGGTACGGGACATTTCCACTTGTTTAAAAGCTCCTGAAATTATATAACTCTCACTGGATGCAATCCACTCAATGCCAGTTCTACCGGCGATTTCCTTCAAGAGGGTTTTTGTTTGCTCGTGGGTGAGGAGTTCCACAGTTTCCAAGCAAAGCTCTGCAGATACCAGCTCAAACACCTGAACCAATAGACGAGCAAAATATAAATTCGACCAACAAATCACTGTCAAATCACTGTCGTAGAGTCGATTTCTAATTACCTTCTAATGCTAGAGAAAAGAGGAAAATCAAATTAAACCAAATTTTGTTTAACGAGGGTAGCACATTAATGAAAATAAAGCGACGCCATGTCCATTTTCTCCAGACGACAGTGCTCTACAAACCAAACACTGGAAAAGCGGCATCATTCCTGACTTTAACGGGGGGAAATACATTTCTATTGCATTGTATCAGTGGTATCAAAGTCACATGCTACTTTCAACTGACAATGCTGCGACGAAGATCACCTTAAATAACATGACCAGCATACAATTCTTTACAAAGACACCACTCAACACAAGTAAATTAGTAAAGTGTGATTTTAATGTGACGTGAAAATATATATTTTTTAGTTGGGAAAGAAAGTAATGCACTTGGTATGCAGTACCTCAAAGTTATGATCATCATTCGTCATGCTTTCCTCGTACGGTTTTACTGTCAAAGCAACTCCTTGAAACTGATGGTCCCGCTGCAGAACTGATTTGGCGACTAAGGACACGAGAAATACCACATACTTGTTAAAACCATGCATGCTGGGAGTAGGGAGTACTTTAATGCTTTTATTTATACGAGAATTTTTGCAAATGATAAACAATTAGCTATAGAGATTGGGATTATTTAGCTAGTAGTGAGAATGTATGTTTGAAACAAGTGCACGCATGAGAAATGAGTGTGACTAGTTTTCCTACCTGTTGAAAGTAAGAGGAGCCTGAACATTTTCGGTTCTAGGGAGGAGAGGATGAAAAGACCCTCTGGTTTAAGCCAGATTGGATTGCATGAAACAAATTTCTTTATTCCCTGCATGCATGGCCTGGAGCTAAACTTATGCTGCTCCCTTCAGAGTACTGTTAGGGATATGATGAGAAAATCATTTAAGGTATTGAAATTGCTATAAAAGCAGAGACAGACAACAGCCGAGTGTGAGAACATGCAAAAAGTAAATTATTTTGCTTAGTAAAAAAACGAAATGTGGCTTAACAGTCAAATAGATTCCATTTGACTATGCGTCTGTACAGTTATAGATCACAGAAGACGTCCAAAAGTGGCAATACTCCAGGTGTGGACCGTACACAGACAACAGGTCCATATTTATTTTACAGAAAGAAAATAATTATTCATTCAAAACAGCAGGAAAAATGATAGGTCATTTATCATGCGTAAAATTATTCACAGTAGGGATGCACAATGCAACGCTGGGGAATGACCTTCAGTCCCATTTAAAGCTTCACAGGGGTAAAATGAATATATGTTTATCCAGCGTATTGAAATACACTCGGATTTGAATTCTATCCGTTTGATGTAACTGGGGAATAAAAGTGTTTCGCGGTTTCGTGTTGCTTGAACCTTATACACGTCGTTCACTGAATAAAATAATGATGTGTTTTATTTACCATTATGTAAAATATAATTCTTGACTACGCCAACAAATCGTGTAACATCTGTGTCTAAATGCTGATAAACTGACATAAATCTCATGCGGATGAAATCCAACTGTAATGATTGTAATTTATATCGCATTGCTGTTAAGTCAGAATTAATTATTTTTCGGCTAATCGGCGTGTGACAGTAGTGTTGCTCGCAGATTTAAAAGACTCATCCACTGGTTTCAGTTCCATTCGGTACGTGACGTTTTGTATGTACTAACCGTTGAAACTTTTGTGCTCGATTCGAATGCCGAATTTCTTTGTGAACGAAAGTATTCTGTTCTTTTGAGATGCCAAATATGTGATGCAGCTTTCTTCATCAGCAAATACGACTTCGAAACCCAATGAAGGGGGAAGCGGGGTTGCTTGCCCGAGGATTTAAAACTTACCAGATTTGTCACAGCAACAATCAAAATATTTTGCCACCCCTCCCTCCCAACAGATTCTTCACCAACGAGTTTTTTTGTAGGAACAGAGCTGCCTATGATTGCCTTAGAATATTATAACGTGCGTAAAGTAAACAGCTGTGATGGGTGATTTGCGACAAACGTGATTGTGTGACACTTTTAATTTGTATGATTACCAGTACTTTGCTTCTGGACAAGCGTAATCGTGCAAATTTAATCAATGCCAAACAATTTAACAGTAAATACTGTGCAGTTTAAAAATGTGCAGGTTCACCAGTCAGCTAACAGCGTTTAATAAACACCTACTACATTTAGTGCATAAGCTTATGATAATTTCAGCATTTGTCATGATTTGTATTTATCAGCGAGTGATGTATACAATTACGTAGATCGATGCTATCTTCTTGGTAGTAAAACGCCTGCTATAAATCTTGAAATAAACTGAAACGATCACTAAACCTCTGTAACGTCTGCATTAATGGCAACAATAAAAGGTGAATCCTCATTTTGAAACCTTGTTTCTCTTAATGTAAATTGTACTTTGAGTATGACACAGCCTAATCGATCGACTAATAACATAGAAATTAGCATATTCCTTCGAAGGACTCGAGGTTGTAAGTCGATTCCTTCTTTATATCATGGGGCAGCCAGTCGATCATAAACATCTTACCTTCAGGGTCTTCGAATGTTATTACTGCAGCTCCTCGCTTACTGATAATGATACTGTCGATATCACCGCCGCCATTTTTCTTGCGCTGAAAATAAATAATTAGAAATTCAACCGGCTCTGTTGTTGTCGCTTGAAAACCTGTAACATATATGCTACGAGAAACAATTGTTGGGTCGATGCGAATGTCGCCTTCAACAACAACGAGCGATCCAGTTGCTTTTTCTGCGTTTGTAATTTTCTCAGCCATGTTGGTTCAAACACTGACGCCTCGGGATCGAGCCAGAATACGAATGATTTCTGAGAAATCGAAAGCGGAAGTGATTCGTTTTCCGGGAATCCCCTGTGATATTACGTGTTGAAAATGTCAAAACTAAATGGCCAACGAAACCTTTCGTCTTCAGTTGTGGTTAGGAGGATAATAAGAGTGTTTTCGATCAATTAGAGTCGAAAAGGGTCGTCGCAAATTCCCTCATACTCATACTGGGTTTGTTTCATCGAGTGGCTAGCCCCAGTCTCACTCCCTCTCGTTCTGATGCTCTCGGGATCCGAAATTATGCATATTTTTCCCCAAAATGCCAAGCGTTTTAGTCAAATCTCTGTCGAATCCATCTAATATCCAGCTTCTTGACAAACAGCAAGTGGCAAGGAGCGTTGTGGTATCGAACATAGCATCTTCTCTGTTTACCAACCACTGTATATTATCATTCGGGAAATTCGCGCGATGCCCATATATGGTCAGAAAGTAATTGTCATCCGTCATCCGTACAAAACAGATATCTATGAAGCGATTTTTATATCAAAATTAACTTGCTAATTTTCGTCTTTCTTCGTATGAAACTATGAACAAACAACGTTAACTTTGTGCAAACAACGTCGTCTCTTTTGTATAAACAACGTTAATTTTGTGCCAACAACCTTCACACTTAGTACGAACCTCAACTTTTTACGAACAACATCTAGTTTGTACCGAACAACGTTAACTTTGTGTAGATAATGTCAACTTTAAATGTGCAAACAACGTCCACTTTGTGCTAGCCTGCGACCCCACTCCATATTTTAAACCAAAGGAGACCTGGACTCACAGGGTTGTTTTTTTTTTTTTGTTTTGTTTTGTTTTGTTTTTTTTTTTGAGAGTTATTCTCACGGTATTGCATGCCAAAAGACACGGAATTTTTTTTCACATTTAATAATTGACATTTAAACATTGAGGGAACATTACATAGAAAGAGATATGCGCTACAATATAACACATGCATTACAATAGGAGATTTTTTCAAAGCTAATTTATACATGTGGTAATTTCATAATAGATGACTGTTTTCCAAGTTAAAATGAGTAATTAACTAATTATTGAAATTTCGGTTCCGGTTCCGGTTCTGGATTCCTTCCAGATTCCGGATTCCATATTTTCGACACGCCCAACATTTTTGCCATTTCAGTTATTCCAACCCAAATGCTACGAAAACTTGTAGTTGCGCCTCTTGTTCATCGTATCGTGGACGTCGTCGATTTCAACTTACTGTAAAGACCTTTTGCGTGCAATGTCCTTGATCTCTTGTATTTGAGACCCGGTTGGTCCAACTCATATGCTGTAAGTTCCTTAGCATCCCACACTGCATTCGATATCCACAACCTATGAACTTAGAGCCAAAATGTGCTCTATTCTATCAGTTTTAAAATAAAGATAATCAACCTCATCATTCCGCAAGTTACCAGCATGCAGCAGACTCAAAACTTCCCTTTTAGATCGAGCAATGTGTGCTTTTACGTAGCCTCTTTCATCATGAGTTCGAATTTGGGTTGCCATTTTGGTTTTGCATCCTCAGTAGTTTCTATTAGCGGTCTTCCCCCGCAAGTCAATCAATAATTTCTCTTATTATGACTAGCTCCGTGAGCGGTCAAGATGAAGCGCATCTCGTGCTCTGATTGGCTACCCGAGCGGTCTTGACCGCTCGGGATCGCCCGCTGTGTTCCTGCAAGCGAAAAAACTTTTACCGACGCTACTTGAAAAAGCTTTTCGTCGTAAATTTTCGCTATGAAACTATTTTCCGAAATAACACAAAGATTTCCTGTCTATTTCTAGCGAAAGGAAGTCCGACAACAAAGAAATAGGTCTTGAAGCGAATGAGCGCAAACAAATTAAACCACAAACTATTAACCAGTTTCGTGAATTTTATTTGCCGCAAAAACCGGCTGATACAAAAATTAAAACACAAAGCGACTTGAAGACATGATATCAGCTTTGTTTGGCGGAAAAGGGAGAGACTGAAGTCAGAGACATACCTGAAGAATAAAGTGCTCTGCAAACATCTTCAAATGGAAGAAAGCGGACGGCACGGCGAACCTAACATCTTTTCACCTCTAACGCTCTAACGCTCACGTCGAGTAAGGGTGAGTCGAGCATTTAAATCAATGATGTAGAAAAGTTCAAGCTTTTCCTGTGTAGTGGTATTAAAATCCCAAACGCTTTCAACAATCACAATTTCAATATTCAGCTCGTGTATGTCACCGCAGGTTTGCACCACTAAAGCGCCAGAAGCGAGCAAATACTCTGCAAAACGTCCAATAATCAAAAGCTGGCGGCCAGATGGAATGGACATTCTTCTTTTAAGGCTTCAAACTCCACGTTGTTTCGCAAATTTCCGCCATTTCAATATCCTTTTGAGGGTTTAAAATATGAGGTGAATTTCGCTGTTGTCGCATCGTTTTATTTCGTCTCGATTCATTCAAGAATTTGACAGTCACTCACTTTTAAACCAATGGAATGATTTAGCGTGCGCCACTGATTGTGCATGCAACTGGCTTCCTTTTCAGTGCCCGAAAAAAGTCATATAATAAATCCTTTATTGACCAAGCTTTTCGGTCAAGATGTCAAGATATTGGCCTCGTTCTTTTTTTGCCTGTTTATGGACCTCGACTTCGTCTCGATCCATAAACACGCAAAAAAAGAACTCGGCCAATATCCCGCCATCTTGACCTCACGCTTGGTCAATAACCCATATGTATCTTCGTGGACAAATGGGCGCTGTTCGTACAAGTGTGGACGTTCTTTGCGCAAAGTTAACGTTGTTCGTGCAAACTAGAAGACCGGTCATTATTTATCGCCTGGGGGAGCGGAGGGTTTTGTTTTGTTTTGTTTTTTTTTTTTTTTTTTTTTTTGGGGGGGGGGGGGGGGGGGATCGCAAAGTTTTCAGAAGAAATAAAGGGGGGATCAGCCGTAACTGACAGGCATTGAGGGGGGACCAGAAAAAAATATGAGAATTTTAGTGGCGATAGGATCGCCGTAAATAACATGAACCGTGTCGCCTTCTTTTATTCTATTTTTATGTTTTGGCTTCCTCTCTTATTCAGGCACGATCTCAGTCATATAAATAATCGTTGGTTGTGCAATGGCTTGTAATTATTTAAGGTCTATATTTCAAATGTTCCATGTTTCAAATTCATTAAAGAGTCATTTTCATAAGAGTCAATGGGAACGTTCGTGAACGCGGCCGAACGGTGCGATACCATTAAAAAGAACAGGAACAAGAAAATATCAAAAAGTGTTGGGCAGCCCTCTCGTCAGATTCGACAGAATCCACGCCCGAACTTGACCCTTCACCTTTTTTCGTTTAGACTGACCACTACCACCTCCATACTACACGCTAAGTTTGTGTTAAAAGCGCTTTTTTCCAAAAGCAGAAGGTCGACCCAGCATTGATGGTTGTGATGGTTGCGACGCTTGTAAATCTATTCTTTTTGAGGAATCAAAACCCTCTTTAGTTGCCTCTCTGGAGGTAAGTTTTTCTAGAAGCATATATGCCCTCTCTTTTCTCATTATTTTTACAATTTTTTTTTCTCTTTTTCTCTACGCGAAATGGAAACTTTCTAGTCAGGTTCATCTGAGTTGTCAGTTTATTTAAGCTTTCTAAGTTCTTCGAAGAGCACCTTTACCCGCTTTTGAGCTTCCTGAAAATATTTCAGCTCATCGCTTGCGAACAGCTTTGGGTATGGTCTTCTGTTTTTCATGATATAGAGCCTTTCGCTTGCTGTCGATGAATTATAACAAATCGGCTGCGGAATTCAAGGCGTCATTTACAGATTACAGTCATTTATACTGGCAAAGCAGGAATTACACTTTGCACTTCCAGCCATCCGCGCCTACAATGAACTTGATATTTTGCGGTGGCTTGGAAAGGAGGGGGGATCATGAAAGCTTCCACCAAAAAACAATGAGGGAGATCATTGAAATGCTATACACTTTATGGGGGGACCAGGTGAATAATACGGTGTTGGAACAAAATTCTCCGTACCCCCCCCCCCCCTCCCCCCCTCCACGGTGCACGGTGATAAATAATGACCGGTCCCTAGAATTACACTTTGCACTTCCAGCTAGATGTTGTTCGTAAAAAGTTGAGGTTCGTTCAAAGTATAAACGTTGTTTGCACAAAGTTAACGTTGTTTGTACAAAAGATTCGACGTTCTTTGCACAGTTTTGAATAAAGAAACACGAAAATTAGCAAGTTAATTTTGATATAAAAACCGCTTCATAGATATCCTGCGTTTCGTCTGAAATCTTGCAAAGCGCTGCACAACCATAGTTTTTGTATGTTGTGGTTTTGGATAAAACACTTTACTCCACCCAGGAGTATAAATGAGTGAATCTGTTAGCGAAACCTAATAAAAATGATGGGGACTATAAACCTGCAATGGACTAGCATTCCATCCATGGGGACTGCAGGGCCGTAGGGGGTTAAAATGACTATCTGCATGAATGCAGGAGATGTGGACTTCTCAAACTCATTAATAATTCATTAAGTTAACTTCCAATCACGAGATGTATACCACATCACGTGCATCCATTTGGATACCCAATGAAAAACAGTATACCAATCTCCAGTGAGAGTGGTATATACCACTAAAAGTATGCACATCGACAACTTGCACAAAATCAATTAATATTTATTAGTCCGTAGTATCGTTGAAATTTTTTAACAAGACACAACTGGCTCCTTCTTGGTGTAGAAGACACAGGACACGTCACAATAGAACACTGCCTCACAAACCTATTGTTTTTATTGTGTTCCTCGTTCTTTTGTCCTTTTGTTCTCTATTGTCATAGGTGAACTGTGTCTTCTACACTAAGTAAGAGCCAGACAACTCATGAAATCGGAAATAGTGCTAACAACAATTCCTTAAATACAGATAGCGTCGGATACTAAATACTATTACATAAATTGTTTTTGGTAGATATAACTCTTCGTTCTTTTTGCTCTACTTCAATGACAAATTTGCTTTGCCAACAATTCAGAGAGTCGAACGCTTCGAAACCTAATGCAAATTGTAACCTCTAAACGGGTCTCCTGGAAGAATGGAAATTTTTCTCCACCCGGGTTCTTCGCCATTGTTTAAAAACGTTAATGCATGTTTGTTTTTATTCCTTGTTGACGGGGAATACGGCTTTCTTGACTTAATTCTCTTCTTCGTAAACCATTTTCGGTTCCTAAACCACGCCGCTCCTTCCTGGCTCATGGCTTGGACGCTAATGAATCATGCATGCAATCGCGTTCTTACAGAAAATGGCAAAAATTTGACACTGCATAATTTCTTATTGTTTCATTTGACAAAACATGTCACTGCATAATTTCCTATTGTTGCATTTGAGAAGCGTCTACGGCCTCGTGCTTTCATTTGTTTCTCGGTGTTTGGATACCCCGATGAAACACTCGCTCTCGTTTTGGAAATAGTACGTTAACAACTTGATTTTTCAAAATTTCCAGGGGGAAAATACCACCCCCCCCCCCCCCTCCCCCCACCTCCCATCTCTAGACACCAACGCCTAGAGCGCTCGCATCCACCCATGCGAAGTCCTGTCTACCGCCCTGGGGAGAGCCAAACATGCTACGTCGCTTCAGGCTACGGAAACCGCGGAATAAGCTAGCTCCGGAATTATGTGCCTCTGATCCGAGTAGCGTGGACTGTCCGGGTGTATCACGAGTGTTTGTATTATGTACTGAGAATGGATAGCTCCTTGTAGACCTTGTAGTACTTCAAAGAATTTTCAGAGTCTATCAAACACAGGCTTTACGTAATTTTGAAATGGTTTTATTTGCAGGGAAAATCGATTGGACAGATTTCAAAGAATGAATACAAAACGCAAGAATTAAAAGCGCCAAGAGTACCGGAAAACACCGAAAACAACTTGGTAACTTCTAAACCCCCATCATGCGACAACCTCGAAAATGCGACCGATCGCAGTTTTTAACTTTTCCGGGTTTTTTTCTAGCTTTTACACATAAATATTTATGTCATTTTTATCGAACCACTCCAAATGCCAAGCACGACATATCATCAAAGTAAATACAAATCGAATTAAAATGCGTCAGTACGCTGCATTTTATTGTGTTATTGTGTTGCATGAGATTGACTGTACTTATAGTTTCTACATTGTCCGTAAAGAAATTGCGGAGTTCCTACACGGCTCGACAAATTCGTATTTGATTCCTTCTTGTTTCCTTTATCATTCCTACCAAAATCATAAATAAATCCTAGCTAATAGTTCCTACAGGGTTCCTAGTTGATTCCTTCTAGATTTCTTCATGATTTCTAAATTGCTCCTGAAGGTATCATACAGGAATCCTACCTAGTCCCTTTAGGTTTTTTCTTTAGTCCTTCTTGATTTCTTCATGATTTCTACCTTGTTCTTAAAAAAGGAATCCTTCCTATTTCCCACAGGGTTCCTACATCGATTTTTAAATGTTCGAAAAGATTTGTGCAGAGTTTCTACATGGTTCATACTTGGTTTCTTGGTGAATCCTGCATTGTTCCAACAAGAATCCTACAGGCAAGGTTTCTACAAAGTTTGCTCTGGGTTCCTTTACCATTCCTACATGGTTTCTAGATTTTTCCTATCACACCACTACACTGTTCCTACAGAGTTCATATTAGTTTCCCTCTTGCAACTTGTGCGCATAGTTTTCACTTTGGAGCGTGAGACACATTTGGACAAGATCCTGTATTGTTTCTTCCAGTTCCGTACAAATAGTTCTTTGATGACGCAGTTCCTCTTCCACTTTGATTCTCTTTTGTTGCTCTTCCTCTAACCTTTTCTTTTCCTTTAATTCCTCTTTTCCTATGTTGCCCATATTTTATTTGTGATCGTTAGAGGCGCCTGTGCAAGTTCACTTCCCAGTCCTTCTTTCAGCCCGTAGGGAGAACTTTGGCTTAATTCCTCTTTTACTTTGGTAAGTGCTTCATATACAGTTGTTTTCTCTTCCTCTGTTTCCCTGTCTTTGATCATGAATTTGTGCATAACATTTTCATGCTCGAGACCTGATGTCAATGCCTCTTGCGATGCAGAAATTGTCGATTGTGCTTTTCGTTTGGCAATCGTGCTCATTTTTCTTTCCTCTTCCAGTTTAATTCTCGAGCCGGTCCTCCCATCAAGCTTTTCTTTTTGAATACTATAATGCTGTTCAGTGATGGTCGTCTCTTGGATTCGAAGATCATGTTGATGGATCTGGGTTGATAAACTCTCGTTTTCAAACTTTTCATCAGCCTCGTCACGATTAGTCCTTGCTTGGTTTAATTCATTTTCTACCAAAGCACCCCCCTGGTGCTCTTCGTTGAACGGCTTTTGTAGTTCGCTGACACTTGTTTCCTTTTCCCACAACTGAAGCTCTCCCATGCACAGGGCTAAACGTGTGGTCGTCAAGTGTTTTCTGCATAGGCTGGACACTTTTTGCCAGTTTTCCTTCCATCGTCTTGCAGGTGATTTTTGTTTGGATCAGTTTTTCTTTCACTCTAGTCTTTGCTTGCCTTTGTTCGCCTAGGAAATAAAATAAAATTAAGACTCTCTTTGGTCTTTGTCTGTTACTTTGTGTTATAAGACAGTCAGTACACTTTCCTTTGTCTGATATGAGGTCGCTATATTTTGATCTGATATTCAATTGTAAAGAACGCTTGTGAGGTTATTGCTAATAATTGAAATGGAGCAATAATAGTGTCCAGCTATAGGGCTTTCCAATGCGCGTTCTCCATTCTTTTCATTCTCTAAGTTTTAAATTACAAATTAACAGATAACAACAGGCATTTTGACATAAAGTAGCCCCGTGAAAAATGGGACGGAAATCGGTTGAATGGATCAATTTCATTTTAGGCCTGGTTTAAACGTCGCATTTTACATGCGCCGAATCAAATTGTCGAATTAAGTGCATGTAAAATGCGACGTTTCAAACAATTAAATTTAAATGCGAGTTCAGTCGAATGTTCGACTGTTCCAGTTTCATTGCCATTGTTCATAGCCGTTCTTCGCGGAGGAACAACGTGAAATGACCAGATTTTGCGTATTGTGGACAACCTGACCCACGACGGATAATTTTGGGTTTTTATATTTGGAATTAAATGCTTAGCAGCAGTCAGCAATTAAATGCGGTACAATTAAATGCAACGTTTAAAACCAAATGCCGAATTTTTTAATTCGAGTCGACTCGAATTAGTATTGTATTCGGCGCATGTAAAATGCGACGTTTAAACAAGGCCTTAAACTTGATATGATATTAAACTGACTAAATTTGTATGCTTTTTCAGTTTATAATATCACAGTTCTCCAGATCTATTTCTAAATATAATAACGTCATAAAATCCTGCCTAGTTGCTTGAGCACCGAGTAGAGCTCCATGGCCAATAACAATGTCAATTTCGAGGTGATTTGGTGGAAAACACAGCCATATGTGTTCGTCCAATCCAGGCTGCCTCGCCGCTTGAATGACATTGATGTTGTGGCTAAGAGCTTCTCTTTTTTCCTCTTCGCTACATTGAAGAACAAATAAGGTAACCTCCACCAAAGGATGTTTTGATAACTGAATAGCAAGCACTCAATTCAAGGTCGATATCCCACCTTTCCTGGACCACCATTCAGACGATAAAAGCGTAACTTTCAATTTGAATGAAGATGAACTCGGTTCTCGCTTCAGTACATTTTGTGATGCGGACAGCATGCCGGAGTTAAGGGGGACTTGGGAATTTGCAGTGTTGCTTTTCTATGTAGTATTACGGTGAATAAAATCCCACCTTGCCGTGTTGCGGTGATCTCAAACCTTACGGAAACCTACTGTGCTCGGTGAAAAACTCGGAAACCTACTGTGCTCGGTGAAACGAAATTATTTGCGGTGTTGCGGTTTCTTGTCGGACTCTTGTCAGAACTAAAATTTAGCTTCTATAAGTTCGTTAGTCGGTGCTTATTCAATAAAAGCACGCACCATTGTGTTTCATTTGTTACAAAATACATTCAAATAGTGTCTAGTTAATCTTAAGAGGCTGACTGTAAAAAACACCCACTCAAAATCGCATCAAAAATAATTTTGCTTCAATCTCTGGCAACTGATAGACTTCACTGAGGCTAGATTTGGATCTTAGCCGCATCATCAATGTCGTTCAAGTAGCGAGTGAGACATTTAGCAAACTCCCATGTTCGTCAGCTGAGAAAAGAGGTCCACTAAACGACCAATTTTCAGGTTGTCCACCGAGCCTATTAACGTAGGAGTGAATGGCATTATAGAACACCAATAGATTAGCTTCAAATTGTTTGAAACCCCTAAATAATAATAAGCCCATAAAATAGAAGTAGAAAGTAAAAATTATGGCAGTACAGGCTGTCGTTGTTTTGCGCCGATTGCTTAAAAATGGAAAATACCCGGTAAATATTTGTGTGGAGTTTCGGTCGCGTGCGAGCGACAATCGGTCAAAACTATTGTTCAGCCCTAACGAAAATTATTTAAAATCCAGAACTAAAATTATTGCAGTTTTGGTACTTTAGCATAAAGGCATTACACCACACAGAAACTCAGGCGATTTCATTGCTCGATCTGGGACCGACCGGACCGGTTTTAGAGATAGCAATACGATAACCTGTAATATTGTAAATTGTTTGAAGGTTGAAATCAGAGTTGAGTAAAATTTTGTACTACATTTTCTTTTTCTCAGTTATCACCTGGTTGTGGTACCATTTGCATTTAGTATTCCTTTCGAGCTGGAATTCAAGGTCCAAAGCACCCGCACCCCGGCCAGCCGTACAGTGGCACAGTCTGTGCTGCTTATCCGCTTGAAAACTATTAATGCAGGGAAGTCCTTCAGCTTTAACACAATGGTACATGCCGGTTAATGGTTGCAAAATATATTTTCCTTTAATGGTTTCGTTGATTAGAGGGGTTTCTGCTTTTAACATTATATAGGAGTAAAAAGGATGGGATGAAGTCTTCCTGCCCATGCCAAAACTAAAATGGAACAGAAACAAGACAGAAACGGGTCGGGCGTGAGGAAAGTAATGTAAAATGATGTCTTCTTCCTGTTCGCTCTCCTCATTTCCCGTCAAATTAAGAAAATAAATAGGGAAATAATAACTTTTTTTCTACAAGGGAGTTTGCTGCTACGTCAGCCGAAAGGATTTTGTTTTCAGTCACAGATTTGGTTATCCCGATGCGAGCTATTTGCAAATTAAGGGAGATCTTGCCGTAAGAGAGATCCGCTGAGCTCATTCAGAGACTAGGGAGCTTAAGCAAACTACGACGGCAACTGCAACGAGAACTTCATCAAACAAAAGGTTTAATGAGCAGAACAATAGCTCTGCACGTGCGTTTAAAGTCTCGGTACATTTCCTAGCCGTTCTCTGCAAAACAACAACGTGAAATGACCCAATTCTGCGTATTCTGGACAACGTGAACCACGACGGCTAATTTTGGATTTTTCTATTTGGACTTGAATGCTCTCTTTACATATTCAGCTTGAGCCAGTTCTTAAGCCAATAGGTACTCTGAACACATCTGAATAATTACGAGATTCTCGAGTAAAATATAAATTCATTTTTCACCAGGCGTTGTCCTCGGCGTCGCCGTCGTCATTGCTTAAGCTCCCTACTAACAGGCCGCAAACACTAGGGGAAGAAACAAATGTATCATCAAAAAATTGAAGTTTAAGCCTTCCTGCGCATTACAGATTCCTTTTCTCTGCAATCTCTGGAGGGAAAAGAATTGCGGACTATATTGTTAAAATGATCTAGATTGTATCAAACTGTGAACTTAACTGTAAAGAACCATGCACCATACAGTCAGTTTTCATTGTTTTGCAAGTACTTTACCACAACATCTCAACAGCAAATGGTGAAAAAAAAACAATGTCTCTGAATTCGGTGATGGCTTCACGGAAACCGTGTCTTGGCGGCCATTAGATGTTTACGGTATCACGGCTTTCTTCGACGTTTAGTTTCTTTGCTAATTCTTTCTTTCTGATCGACTTACAAAGTTCATTCAATCGATTTATCTTCATTTAACGATAACAATCAGCCATGCTTCAAACCAACTCTCGTTCCAGCATTCGAAAAAGGATATCTTCCTGGTCGAAATTTGTTCAAAGTATGTGTTTACCAATAAAAGGCTAGGAAAGATCTAAGTTGAATAACACCACTAAATGCTCGTTATCGCGTCTAATGACCGAGTGAGGAAATTTCCGCATCCTGTCTTTCGAAGCACTATGAATCATGATCGAGAAGCATGCTTTTCTAAAGGCATGATATGGACATAAAACATTTAAGTATTTCACTTTTCCGCCAACGCAGTAAAACAGTTCAGAGTCTTTACAAACAAATATTAAAGAAAACAATCAGGGCCAATCTTGGCTAATCCAAGAAAGCCAACTTCGAACTCTATTTTTTAAGTTATCAGGGGAACTTTCTCTTGCTGTTCAGCATGTCAATTGATGTTTAACTGTAACTTTAAATTAGGTGAGAAAAACGGTTCAAAACAACAGATACGTTTGTTAAGCGGCTTTAAATCCTGGATAAGCGACCTTGTCGGATATGACGCAGGTAATTCTAATAATCAGTGTGATATGGGCCTTATGCGCCGCTTTGCCGCAGTAGAGTTAGGAGGAGGAGGAGGAGGAGGATAAATTAATGTTTGGTCTTTCTAAACTAATACCCCATCCACACCAAAGCTTAAACATGTTTAAATGTTGTTTAGTTAAACACGGTTTAAAATTGTTTTCTTCATGGAAGTTGCAGACTGATGTTTATCGACTTCAAATTTAGCACAATGAAAGCACAAGTTGGAGCATACTTGAACCCTATGTAAAATTTAGTCTGTCTGTTGTCTGTTGCTGATTTTAATTTTCTTAACCTGGTTTAACTAAACATGTTTTGTTGGTGTGAATCAGGTATAAGATAAAGTACTTCATATCACACCATTGTGTAAGGAACGAATTTATTCGAGTGGAACGGCGAGGCTTCTACCTTCCTACAGGATCAAGAGTAAACCTCCTTCCCGTTATTGTTTTAATTATTAACACTATCATTGTAAATTTCTTCACTATACGGAGCCTTCAGGGCTCCTACAAGTTTCCTACACGGTTCTAAAAGGGGCTCCTACCATGCTCCTACAGGGCTTAACATAAATCCTTTACGGCTCTCACAAGGGTCCTAAAAGCTTTCTTTAAGATTCCTATTGGCTACCTGATCTTAGAGGTCCCTAAGGTTCCTAATTCGTTTCTAAATAATTCCCACAGGTGTCCTACAGCATTGCTACCGTGTTTCTGCATGTTTCGCGCAGGGTTCCTACAAGACCTCTCACTTACTTCTACATATTTCCTACAGGGTTCCTGAACGATTCCTACAGGGTTTCTACAAGGTTCCTTCAAGGTTTCTACTGATGGAAACGCTAAAAGTTTGGGTCCATTTTTGGAATATTCTGTTTGTTGTATTTCGGCCGTCACTCGTTATATTCTCGCAAGTAATCAAACACGTTTGGTTTTCGCGAGTTGTTCCAGCTCAGATATTACATCACTCATGGTAGGACGTTCCTCGGGGTCCATTTTCACGCACCGTTCAATAATCCCTCGTAGGACACCATTGGCTACCTGTGCAATCTGATTACCGACCTCTTGGGGAACTGGTAGTTCTCTGACGCACATTTCACACAAGAGTAAACCAAAACTGTACACGTCCACCTGGTTGGACAGGAAGACAAGCGTTATTTGTACATTACAATGTACTTATAGGATAAATTAAAGAAAAACACCTCAACCATTGTGCAGCAATTGTTCTGGAAAAAGAAAAAGTCCCATTCCCTGATGGTAGTCCGTCGAGCCCATGACATTCCAAATATCGAGTAACAAGTGAGCTACTGACAGAATACTCTTGTTAAACTAGGATTTTTTCTGGTTCACATGTGTGGCTCGTTCCAGGGAGTGAATTTGATCCTAATTAAATTTACGCTTTATTGAGTCTTGGACGTTTGAAAGAGTCATCTTGTTCATTTCTTTTATCTCGGCCAAATACACGTTATCAACAAGAAGTATCAGTTTACCAAACAAAACAAAACCCGAAGCTGGGTACACGGGAGTCCCTAAAATCGACCCTATTTGTACGGTCGCCGTGGGAACCACAAAAGTGACCAAATTAACGTTTCCGTATTATTAATACAAGCGGGTTTACTAAAGAAAAAATGTGCCACCTAGGAACCAAAACCACCATCTGCACCAGCACATTTTCAACACTTTTTTTTCGCCCTAAAAGTTTATCAGCAGTAAGTTTGGGTGATGCATTACGCATATCTGCTTGTCTTTTTTGAATTTACCTTCGCATCAAAGAACAAAACTACTCAAAAGCTGCCTGATTTTGCGGAAGTCGTAAGAGAAATTCCGTTTCCGTTTCTAAGGAAAGTGAATGCGGGAGGCTGCAGCGGAGTAAAGGAAGAAAACATTTTACCTTAGGTGACTGGTGCGAAGTGAGAGCCTCGGGTGCCGAATAAATTATTGCGCCTGGGTTGACGGTCATGCACTGACGCATGAAATTTGCGGCTCCATAGTCAGACAGCTTGGCTCTCCACAACTCATCTCGTCTCCATAGCAACACGTTGGCGCTGCTGATGTCCCGATGTATGATGGGAAGCGGCTGGTTAAGGTGAAGATAATTTAATCCTTTAGCGACGTCCAGGCCAATGCTGACAATCTCCTCTTCATTTAACGCTCGCTGGGATAACAGGTGCCGTAAGCTAGTGTCGAGTAATTCAGTGACAAACAAAGGACTGCCATCGTCGTTTTTAGTGCCAATAAACTGTAAAAGATTCGGATGACGACAGCAGGATGCAATGCTCATTTCTCGTTCAAACAGTCTACGATTATGAGGTGATAGAATGAGCTCGTGAATTTCTTTAACAGCAACTTGGCAACTACGAAAAGTGCCCTCGCGCACATTGCCCCAGGCCCCTTTGCCCAAAACATTTTCACTCAAAAGAACTTCCTCACGTTGGATGATCCAGTCACGTGGTTGACGACGCTGGTACTCATTCAGTTCCACTTGAGCCGCAGAGACAGCAGATTGCAACTCTCTTTCGGTGGACAAGTGACTGTCCCTTTCTTCTTGCATTTGAAGTTCCAAGTTCCTTAGCCTTGCTTCTAAACTTATCTTTTGTTGGCGTTCTTCTTCCAAAAGACGCTGCTGTTCTTCAATAGCGTTCTCTTTCGTTTGAAGCTCTTGTTGGCGAGACTGACTTGACAGCATTTCATTTTGTAATCTTTCTTCTAATCTTGTTTTCTCCTGTTGCTCTTTGCCTAAAGTCTCCTGCAGCTGGTCAACAAGCATTTTCTTTTCTCGTAGTTCCCGCTCTCTCGTGTCGCGCAACCGTACTTCGTCATCGAACGTTTGAAGAATCTGCGCAAGCTCATTTTGCAACCTTTCTTCAAGCTCGTTAGAAGCAATCGTCGCCTGGCTTAATTCTTCCTCCGCTCTTGTTCTCGCTTGTTGCTCTTCAAGTAAAGCATTTTCTAATGTATTTATCAGAACTGTTTCTTTTTCCCAGAGCGCTTGGCGCATCTGAATCACATCACACTGAACTTCACGCCAGTTGCCATTTGCGTTGCTGCCTTGTTCAAGTTTCTTGGAATCTTGTTTTACGTTGGGTAGTTTTGTTGGTTTCAAAGGTCCAGCGTCGCTCGAAGAATATTTGCTCTCTGTTGCTGATACCTGAACAACTTTTTCATGGGTGCTTTTCTCTGAATCTTTCTGTTGTCTCGTGACTCCTCTACCAATGGAAGATACAGGTACTTTTGTTTCTGTGTTCTTCTCCTAAACAAAAACGGGAGTTAATTTAGAAAGTGGATCACTTTTCATTTCCTCACAGTTATCCTTGCAATACTTTAACATGACAATGAGAAGCTCAATAGTCCTTACGTTAATACGAATCGATAGGATTTATATTTACATTTTCCTGTCAACAAATTGAAACATATCACGTTAAGGCTACCTAAAACAATTATCACAGTAAACTCCCTCATAAGAAATTAGATCATAACATCAACTTTTATCCTTGACCTGTACAATAAGTATCACTTTCTGTGTACAATTAACAATTATTCACTGATGTGGAGGTGAATTGGGGGGATATTTACAGAGTCGCGAAGCGGCGGGGTAAATACTCACCACTTTTTCACCGGCACTGAGGTGAATAATTGTTTTAATATATATCAAACCAGTGAAATAGCCGGTCCTAAAATTAAAGTTTCAGCTTTAGGACGAAAGATTTTTCAAAAGGGAATACATCGTGTACGCCACCGAGAAAAGCGCGGGAAAACTCACATGACAATATCCTGCAATCGCCAAAAGAAATATTACGTGTGTCGTTTGTTGAATGGATTTCTGTGGATTTCAAAGTGAAAGTTGTGTTGTCTTTTTTGACGTACCAAACTTGGAGAGTTTCATATTCGTTATGATTTTCAAATTCTACCGTTCCACTGTCTCGGAGACTTGCCTTAAAACTGAAATTGCTTTTGTAAAACGTGCCGCTAGAACTGAACCGAGCATGGCAAAAAATTTTGCGGACAGTCGTGAATTCCAAGTATGACATTTTCAAATTCTCAGATGTGGCTTTACTAAATGCTACTCCTGTTGGTTTAACCGGATACAGCAGCGGTAGTAGAGGTTTGAGACCAACAGTAGTCAAGCCGATGATACAAAACTCAATCCTTTGCAACATTAAAATATAACAAGCAAAGACTTTTGGCTTGTGTAAGAGGCTGTTGCATTCAGGATAGAGGTAGGACATATACTTTGAGGTTATTGGGAATGGGTGGCGTTTAGAATTAACTGTTGGACGTTTTTTACAACTAATATAGTATTGCTGTGTACTTACTCTAATTATCCATTTCGCAACAGTAAACAAAACAACTTGTACTGCAGCCTTAGCGATTTTATAAGTGCCACGATAAGAAGAGCTTCTTATGAACACTGCTTTACCCATGTCTTACAACGCATAGAGGTCCAACAATCTTTTATGGGAAAACATATGCTTTTGACGCCTAGGCGAAACGGGAAGCGATTTTGTTTTGCTCGTAGGTGAATAGGATATCCGAAGTTTGAGTAGCCAGTCAGAGCGCGCGAAAAGCACTATTCCCTGATTTGGTATATACTTATACAATATATTTTTAAAGTCCTCAACGCTTTGGATACCTATCGTAATGTCACCGTCGTCACGTTGTTTCTCTACCCGCCACCCCGCCTCCTGTTTCTGAGGTTGCAATGACACAACATTCATTGCCACCAGACGTATCTTGCAGCAACATGCAGTGTCAAGTAATACACCTCTGTCAGAGTTAAAACCCGTCTCTCCGCAGTAACTCAGTTCTTAGAGTTATACTTAAAGATTTCGTACGAGATATACTGATAACCACGAGAAAATGAATCCTTACGCTAAGAGACAGCTTTGATTTTAATCCCCAGATCTTTCCTAAACCCTTTTGGCCTGCAACATAATGATATCAATTAGTAACTAATTATTTATCGCACTTGGCAATTGTGGATTCAAAAATTAGCAAAGATTGGTTTAATCAGATCCTAGAGTGCTTCATTATACTTACAAACATTTGTATTAGGCAAAATAATGACAGAACCTAATGGGCAAATGCACATCTCAGCATGCAATAATTTATGACATACGAAATGAAATACTGAGAAGATCAGATATAAAATGTTAAAAAACTATGATTAAAACCGATTCTGAGCAACTACGGTTTCTGCCGAGAGAACTTATCTTACCTTCGGTGGTCTCCTTTTTGGGTTTGGGTTTGGGTTTGACTTTTTTCTGTAATGCAGCTGCTGACTTTTCATCATTACTCTGCACAAGCTGATCCAAAATATATATAAAGAGAACTCAGCTGATAATCTAAGAACTTATACGAAGCAAAGCATAAGAAAACGCCCTTAAATTGACCGCATAGTCGACGGCTCCTGCGGCTGACTAAGACTAGAAAACTAGTTGAGCTGAAATGAAAGTGGGTTCAAAGCAAATCAAGTTCACCGAAGTGATTGACGAAAGAAACTATTTGATAGTATTATTTCCATTATAAGCTTAAATGATAACGCAATTAATATAGTAACAGTGGCACAGTGGCTATTGTTTCTTCATCTGACGTCACAATGCAGACTACATTGATGCATTATATATGGGTTATTGACCAAGTGTGAGGTCAAGATTGTCCAGGTTCTTTTTTGCGTGTTTATGGACCTCGACTTTGTTTCGGTCCATAAACACGCAGAAAAAGAACGAGGCCAATATCCCGGCATCTTGGCTGGACAAGCTTGGCTATTAGAAGATTTATTATATGGCAACAACGGCGGCAACAATGCCTTTCTTTCCCTCTCGGGTAGTCAATCACAACGTAGGGTTTACCTCGCTGGGCCAGCCATATGATAATATGTTACCACTCTCTGATGCGGACCCGCACGACCTGCACACCCGCCCGCGTAACTAAGAGAGACGTTATTTTACAATGCAGGTCGTGCATCAGGAAATGTCGTTAAAACAGTGATGCTTAAGTAATGACATCCACTACAAAAACAAAAAAACAATTACAAAACAGAACAGAAACAAAGAAAACCGACTTAGGTTGACTTAGACCACTGAGTTATAGATAGTAGATTTTTCGTCATCATATAGATGAAAAAAAAAGAAGAAACAAATGTTATAAACATGAATTAACTTACTGCTGATGGCGATTGTGGGCTGAGAAGCAAAAACAAGAAAGACGAAGTTAGTTCTATTGAAGAAATGTCCTTACAAAAGTATAATACATATGCAAATGGAATATCTTTAGAATTGGTTAACTGTGTGCAATGTTAAACTAACTAAGATAACTTCATCACTGTTTTACGGGATCCTTACTATAATAAAGTTGTTATTAGTCACTTAAAAAGATTCAGTGTGATAAACGTTTCAAACAAAATAAACTTCTTCTTGAAAACCGTTAACATTGCCACCTAGACATTTTTGTCAAGGCTACAAACATTACTCTGCCTGAATTTTAATCCCAAACATATTTTGGGGCAATCTTTAGGATGGCAGTCTTAACGAAAAGATGAAGTTTGACCCAACATTGTTTAAAATGAACAAAAACACAGTATAAGAAATAAAACATGTTCTTAAAAAAATTATTTAGCGATTTTATCCCACATTATTGTTTAGAATTGTTAGTTCAAAAACTGTTAGGCCGTCTAGGCCAAACTAGGAAAATGTATTTCCGGAGTGTTAGTTTCCTGCTTTAGCCAGTGCCTGACGTTCAAAAGGACTACAATAGTCATTGTAGAGCGGTGTTAACGAAGCCAGGGAGAGCGAATAGAAAAACCAGCTACATGACTGGAGGCCTGCATGTATTAACAATAAATACTTGCTGTATATGTGCACATATACCTTAGCGTTGTTTGAGGTTTGCCCCAAGTGCCATCCTTAAGTTTTTGTTCTATAACTATAACCTAAAGAAAAAGGACACAGAGTAACAGATAAGTACGACAAAATATTTACAGTAATAGCCTTTTCAATAAGTAGAAAATGACGGAGGCAAGCCTCTCTGATTTCAGTTTATTATTTATTTTTTTTACAAGAATAACGTGTTATCATCATCGTCATCTTTGTAATTATTTTACCTGAATGTATGGTGTCCAGGATAATTGATCAATTACCTGAACATTTTAAAAAATTGAAGGTAGAAATTTTTAGCTCAATATCCTAATAACATTTCAATTCTTGACGTGTAGTATATGAAATGATTCATATATGAACTGCGGATATATATGAAGGTGATATGTGATCTTCGCAGTGAATTTCCAATTTAAGCAATTGGAATGAAGAAGCCTGAAAAAAATCAGGGCTTCAACGGGATTCGAACCCGTGACCTCCGCGATACCGGTGCGATGCTCTACCAACTGAGCTATGAAGCCACACATTGGGAGGGAGGTCAATTGTCAATTGACCTCCCTCCCAATGTGTGGCTTCATAGCTCAGTTGCGGAGGTCACGGGTTCGAATCCCGTTGAAGCCCTGATTTTTTCAGGCTTCTTCATTCCAATTGCTTAAATTGGAAATTCACTGCGAAGATCACATATCACCTTCATTTCAATTCTTACTCGCCATGTTTCCTCTAACTGTTTTCTTGAAAGAGGTGGTTATCTTCTATTGAGACTTGTGTCATTTCTTATTATGGAGGGGGCAGCGTGGCCTAGTGGTTAGGGCGCTGGAATCCGGAGGTCCCAGGTTCTCCTCCCTGCCACTGGATAGATTTGTGTTTGGTGGCTCCGAATTCAACTCATCCACGCTTGGTATATAGCCAACTGGTCAACCTCCTACCATTTGGCATTCTTAACAAGTTTCTGTTCTATTTGTTTACTTATTTACTTGTCCACTATTAGCAAAACAGCGTTAAATACTACGACAATTAAATAAATCATATTAATTTTTATTTGTTTTTTATTTATTAATAAAAAAGGGCCATATAAGCTGTAGGAAAGACTACGTATCATATCCAAGATCGAACCACGATGTTGAATGCACCATATTTATTTTTCTATGTAAGAATACGAAAACAATTGTGTAAACACACAAGATCCAAACAACTGATGATTCAACTGAAAAAAAAAAAAAATAATACCTAAGTCCTAGGCAAGAATATAACGGTAAAAATACAGTGATCAATCAATCCGTGAACAAGTAGAAATAAATACTTACTATCTGTGTGGCAATAAGGAATATCGATTCCAAACGAAACAAATAATCCAACTAATCTTGACTTCCACGCGGATAGAACTAATTACAAATTCACTACAAAAATATTTAAATTCACCGCAAGGTTACCTAATCCTCAATGGGATTACGTAATATTAAATTCTAGGCGCTACATAAGCTTTGCACTCACAGGCCAGGTGAAGTACAATAATAAAAGAGGCTGCCTTTCTAGAAGACTTACCTGATATAGCTCTTTTTGATGTATTTGTTTTCTTTAATTTACACACTGACTGACTGACTGACTGACTGACTGACTGACTGACTGACTGACTGACTGACTGACTGACTGACTGACTGACTGACTGACTGACTGACTGACTGACTGACCACGTTTGATTGATTGTGAAAGCCCATACAAAAAACTTCGGACTTGTTCTTCGTACAATTTTCTATGCTGATGCTAATTAATGGCGGCCGTTAATTCTCGGAAATAATTAAATTCATTGAAATTCTGTAAAGTTTGACATATTTTTGTAAGGTCCCATTTTGGTGGTATAAATTATGGCGATAAAAACGTATACAGATAAAAAAGTAACATATGGATCTATAAAGACTAATTACACGGTAGAAGTTAACAGATGTGATTTAAATAATTCGAAGACTATTTAACAAAAGCATATTACAATTGTACATAATAGTTTAGTGAGTTCACTAAGAAAATAATTCTCGGCATAGATTGATAAAGGAAAAAATGTCTGTGCTCAGAAAGCCTGCCATTCTCGTCAGGGGCGCAGTGACAGACCTGGTAGAGAGTCCATAGTTTAGCGACCAGCGCGCGCTAAAATAGGGTATAAACGCGCGCGGGATGACGTACCTTTGATCTTTGTATTCGCTGTGAACGTACTGTTGATCAAAAAGCAATTTCAGGGGAATCTCTCCAACCACACGTTTCAAACTACGGTACCAGAGCTGGCTCTACGTGTCTGAGCCGACAGTTATGTTTCTAGTGTAAAGATTGGACCTTAGCAAGTGCAACTTACAACGCAACGATGACAAATGTAAAACATTGCAAGTTGCAGAGGGGGTGTCACACGTTTGCAATTTTTGTTCGCAACTTGCAACGCGCCCGTCAGCGGTAATAGTCACTCAATGTGATGGTTTCCTCGTCGGTCCAAGGAGTTTTCTCCGACCCTAAACTCTTAACTATTTTCTCTTCGAGAAACTGCATGTGCTCGAAACATTTTCAGTAGGAGACATATCCCTCTTGTTCCTGCACAGGCAGCCAAAGCTTAAGATACGACTGAAAATAGATAAAATGATCTGAAATTATCAAATGCTTATCGTTTTATCAATCTTATGTTACATATTCATGTAAGCTTTGAAAATTAGCATAATATGCTAATTCAAATATTGCTCTCAACCATCAAAGCGAAGCGAAAGGTCGCACACTCGAGCCGCCAGAATGCAGACCCGTGTTCCAAATTGCAGATGATTAATTGCAGAGGCGCTCGGGCCGCGGATGGTTCGTAGAGGTTTGCCACTGGAATATTGTCGTATTACCGGGAAAAAGATGTAACATTGGGTACCGCATTTTCTCAATTAAACGTCCCCGGCGTTTATTTCAAAATCGACCTTGTGGACCCGGCGTTTATTTGAAACCGGCGTTAAATCGGGGCCCGGCGTTTATTAATGAAGTGAAATTTTCTGATTTTTTTTTAGATTGATCTTTTATCACCCATCCTCCAGAAATAGGGCAGTTTATCAACGCCGAACGGGTTTTACCTTGGTGCCGTCCTGGCAAACTGTCCCTGAGTCTTTGAAGATGATTATTTCCAAAAATTACAGCATTATATACAGCAAATGAATGTTGCAATCAGGATATGCGGCAAACAAAACGCAGAGAATATCTTAAAAAATAGGAGCAAGTATGGGTTCAAAGTTTTATGTTCGGCATAAAAGTTTTTAAGATGATCAAAATACCATAGTATGTTGAAGTAATACTATTAAAAATGAGAAAAATCAACTTGTTGGTTTGAATGCAAATAAACGCTGGGGCCTCGATTAAACGCCCCCAGCGTTTATTTAAAAAACAGCCGTTTTTACGCGGCGTTTATACGAGGCCGGCGTTAAATCGGGGTCTGGCGTTTAATTGAGAAAATACGGTACTTTTTCGGTGTATATTTATAGAGTGACTATCGAAGCCTTGGAATTTGAGGCGTTTTGAGGGGAAGATGGCAAACTTTGAGAATTACAGCTCATTTCATGAACACGGGTCGGCATTCTGGCGGCTCGAGTGTGCGACCTTTCGCTTCGCTTTGATCGTTGAGAGCAATATTTGAATTAGCATATTAAGCATGAATATGTATCATAAGATTGATAAAACAATAAGCATTTGATAATTTCAGATCATTTTATTTATTTTCAGTCGTATCTTGAGCTTTGGCTACCTGTGGTTCCTGCTTCTTCTTGATTTCCCTTACCATTGACGTCCTCAAGCACTGCAGCTGTCGCTTGAGACCTTCGAAGGTCAGACCATGCTTCCGTTGCTTGGGTTTTTATCTGCAGGCCCCTTTTTGTGATTTGTCATTAGGATTCCACAGGAAGAGCAGTTCCTTGTAATCCTTGAGGAATTCAAATTTTTCTTTGTCTTTTAATTTCTTTTCTTTTAGCTGTATTTCAATATTTGTTGTTGCACTTATGTTTACAACACTCTCTTCTGCCGCCATCTTGAAATCTCCCGACATCGAAAGACGCGCTCTGATTGGCTCATTTCGACAAAATTGCGTTGCAAGTTGCGCTTGCATGTTGCTCGCAGCAACTTGTCTTGCAGCGTTGCGAAAAGTAGAGGATAGTTCTACTTTTCCTGCAACTTGGTGGCAAAACAAAAGAAAGCAAAAACCTTTATTACTTCAGAGTGATTTATACTCCTGGCACTAAAACTGGATGAAATTAAAAGAAAAAACAAAAAAACAAGTTTGTGTCGGAAAATACACTGACATGTATACCTGTCCTTGATAGAGACCAGCGTCTTGTACCGTGTATTCCAGGTTGGTGAGAAGTTCATATGTATTGCTCATATACTTGGTCCACACTCGTTTCAACCTCGGTTGGAATGGCAAATAATTTTCTCATTTCTGACGTTACCTGACCTGGATTGCAAACAAATATAACAATACAAAGCTGTATTATATCCTTATCACACAACAAAATATGCCCATATACTAAAACCAACATCATAAGCACTTAAACAAGACACCCCACATTAAATCAAAGATCTCTCCTATTTTGCATAGAGTATGCCTTGGGGAAATGTTACTATTGAAAGCGATTTGCGATGCATTAACCCATTGACTCCCAGCCTAGAAGGCTTTTATTAGCGCGCACCCACCCCCTCAAACATTCCTGGCTCTTTAACGGCATTTAACATAAACGTGCGAGTGGAAAAAAATATACCATATGCATACTAAATTCAGACAAATAATTCCTTTCTGAAGTAAACTTTTATTACAACTAGACACGCTGAAAGACCAATTCATGATTTGAAATGTTAATTATCAACCTTGATAAATTGATCTAAGACCAAACTTGAAGACGGTGAAAAAAATTTCATCACCTCCGCGCGTCATTTTAACAACTCGCAAAAACACGAACTCTTTCTACAAAATATAACGCTAGTTCGAAACACTCTGGTGAAAGGTAGGCTTTCATTCTGTACAACTGTCACTGACATTTATTTAACCACCAGTGGTATTATCTTGGTACAGAAAAGCGGTAACTGGGGATAATAATTTGCGAATCATGGTGCCGTGAGATAGCGGACAACTACTGAATTCCTTCAACAAAATAAACACTCACATTGCTTTTTATGCTATCCATCACTATAACTAATAACAAAAAAATACTTGTTTGCATTTTCCGAAGTACTGTAGTAAATCTATTCAATACGCTTCAGAAGCCTAAAATTCCAAACGTAAACTGGGCAAAAGAAAGAAACTTGAAGGAAGTTTTGTTTTAGATTAATTCTCATTTCAAGATGTAGCTACTAATGTATCAAAGCTTCAAAATTCTGCATATTTCTGAAGCCGTGAGATCCTTCATTATTCACGCTAAAGCGTAAGTTTAATTTTAGCCCGACGGCTTTTTGCAGTCAATTTTTCACTAAGTGGCTTTACCGATCCTTCTAAAAATTCCATTTAAGTTCGAAGCAATATTGTACATTACCATTTTCCTGTCTGAAGTCTTGAGAAGCTGCATTAAGTCGTGATCAAGTCCGTGAATTGTGGTCAAAACAAAAGGTTGCGTGACGAGCTAAAAATACTTCTTTCAATGAAGACTACAAACAATAGACTTGTAACAATAGAAAGTAGCATTGGCCAATATCCTCTGACAATGAAGATTCGCAGCAGCTTTTAAGCATGTAAAACTAAGCAATTCAATCGATGAATAGCACAGATCTTTAAAAATTACCTACCTGTAGTTTGCAAAAGGCTAGACAGGCTAAATGACGAGCGACGCGTGAAAATAACATTTCGGGATCGAAAACTGCGGACGCATTCCTATCCAGTGACGTTTTTATCGCCCACAGCGAAAAGTATTCCCTTGACAAATTAAAACAGTCCCTTGAGAGTATACAAAAATACAAAAATGTGTGTCAGAGAGTGCCACCAATGATCCCAATTCTTACCATTTTCCTTGGTAACCAAGCAAAATAGTCGAAAAAAGGGATGACACCTCCTTTATTTCAGACTTTTCGGGCGAGAAAAAAAAAATTGTACTATTGCAGTCATTGCACGTTGTAGAGTCAAGCGTCTTCTCACTTGTAGACTAAAATCTCTTGAAACCAAAATATGATCATGACTTTTTGTAACAATAAGATTTAAATTGCAAACGCTTTAAATAAGCAAAACATTCTTAAAGAAAAATAAAACGAATTTTATCAGCAACGGTCGCTGGGAATGGGCAGGCTGTCTGTCAGCTGCTTACGCTTTGGTGATGAAATAGAATTGACGACTAGGCGTGAGAATTGCATGCAGGCCCGTTTTATACCCGCGGAACTTCGCATTAACTTATTTCAGTACATGGATAAAATACACAATGGTAATACTGGCTGAGTGTATGGCAATTTATGCAGTAGCCAGACAGACAACTGTAAAAATCTACCGATATAAAGTATCAAAGGAAGCAATATTCTCGGTAATCAGACCCAGGGGAAGATCACCTGGGAGACAGTTATTAAAGCCCAGTGAAATTTGCTCAAAAATACTTTCGCTGCGCTTTTTTACAAGTTTAACCTCCTCCCGCTCCAAACATCCACCCCGAAGTCTCCAAAGACAAGCAAGCAAGTGTGCTGATTACAGTGGTGCCAAGCGAAGCGTACCCCCTTAGAGTACATTAATGAATTGATTATTCGAAATTTGAATCCGCTAGCAATTTCAAAAATGCATCAATCTTATTATTAATGGAAGCGCCTTCTCTTTAATTCAAATCGGGCAGTTGTGATAAGACACCAAATTCTGATTCCAATATTGATCTAATTAATTAATTATCTATTAATAATAATTATTAATGAACATTAATAATAAGATGAATGCATTCTTGAAATTGCTAGCGGATTAATATTTCGAATAATCAATTCATTAATGTACTCTAGGGGGGGGGGGGGGGGGGGGTACGCTTCGCTAAGCACGACTGTAATAGTGTATAAATTAAGAGAACAGTGTTACTCCATAACTTGCCCCCAAAAAGGTGACCTCAGCTGACAGCGCACGTGAATCATGACTCGAATCATGGAAAAGTAAAGAAGAAACCCATCTAAATGGCTGTTCAAATTATAACACCTGTCAGATTGCAAGGCGCGATTGATCTTTGATATTTCTTGCTTCATGTTTTAGTATCAGTCTTTTAGGTGAATATATGAGATGTGATATATTTGTACTGCGGGAGAAAGATTTGGCACATGAAAGATCATCGCAGTTATGTACGCAACTTATTTATTTAATAAGCAGCTGCGAAAAGAAAGTTTGAAAGAAAAAGAAAACAGGGTTTAACGGGATTCGAACCCATGATCTCTGCGATGGTGCAGTGCTCTTACCAGAGCAGTTGCTAGCTCAGTTGATAAGAGGAGTACTGCACCGGTATCGCAGAGATCATGGGCAGAGTTTTCAATAAGGGCCGGCAGCCGGCGAAACTCGCCGGGTACTCTACACGTTTTCGCCGCCTATTTTGATTAACAACTTTGATTAACCCGAATTTTCACGAAAGAACATGATAAATAATTTGCCACAATGAACCGCGGATCGGCCAACATTTAATTCGTTTAAGGTTACCGTATACCTTCAGATCGACAATTTTTCCCGAAATCGGATTTTTACATCCAAGGAATAGTCCAAGTGTGATCTTTCATTTAAAAAAAAAAGTTTTGAAAAAGAGTGAATATCGGCGGAGAAATGAGCATATTTCGTTTTTGACCGGGAGTAAAAATTCTTCTTTAGAGTGACACCCATATGACGTGTATGCACTCAACAGAGACGGTTTTCGCGGGAAGTATCACGAGAGCCGCCATTCTCGAGCACTGATTGGCCTTGTTATTCGAGAAGGTGTTGCAAGCTTCATGTGGGCGGCGTTTGTTTGCATTGCAAGATATTTTCTTGAGCGCTTTTTTCTGAAATCAATTTTTCGCTTTGAACGCGACACTTTAAAGAGCTACAACTCCAAAGGAATTTACCCCTTCTATGTCAAATTTGGCGAGCAGCTACAATGCGGGACATAAATCTTGGGACATGTGCCACAATTGTGGGCACAACGACTGCTTGCACCCCCCTCCCCCCAAGCAATGTTGAGATTTGCCTATGCCACACAGCAAGTTCAGGGCATTTATGTTTTTCAACATTGCTTGGGGGAAGGGGGGCGCTTGGGAGTGGGGAACGGGAGACTTGGGAGCGTATAGGCTCTTTTTTAAATCCTCTAAGGATCTCTTGCACTATTCAATGCTTTTTTTAGAAATGTCCCAAGTATTTTTGACCTCCATTGTCTGAATTTGACTTTTATAGAGAAAACAAGAATTACATTACATTTCAGCACGAATTATTGAAAACTATTTGGCGGTGCAACGAAAAAAATGTTTTTCAGAGGAAACTTTATTTGCAGAGGTACAAAGTAACTTTTTTTACTGAACAACGGGCAACGCATAAGTACGCATACATTAGTTGACGTCCTGCATCTTAGTAATTGGCCGCGTGAACATTTTAATTGAGGGATTTTTCCAACGCCTGTCCAAAAGGCGGGATCTGTGGACAGTGTAAACACAGCCATGGTGAACTGCAGATGTTTTTTTTTAACTTCTGGAAGCAAATTCCACAAGATGACCAGCTATATTTACAGCCATGTGGCCTTTGTTTCTCCAAATTTATTTTGGAAAACGCCGATAAAGATCAAACCAATTAACATGGCCATGACTAGTCATTCTGGCGCGCGATGTGAAACGTTGTTTATATCACCACAGCTCTCATGCACAGTTCTCACCAAGGAAAAGTGAGTTTTCCTTGCTTTGTTTGAAGTAATTCGCTAAAGAAAAGCTTTAGAGTATTCTGTATCATTTCCTTCGTGCAAAGCATATCTAATTTTTGGAAGGTTTGTGCAAAAAGTGCTCTTTTCAACAGTACTCGGCTATTGTTAAATAATGAACTAACAATCCTATATTCCTTTTGAGCTGTTTAGGCCGAGTACTGTTGAAAATCATACTGTAATTGTGTTTCATACACATATAGCACTTACACAGATTGCAGAAAAAGGTTTATTTAAGTTTTCACACATTGTAACTATAAAAAAGGGTTTCAAGGTTAAGCTATAACAACTTAAATGGCCGAGAACTGAACGCGAGTAGTGTAAACATACACAGTAACTCAGTGTAACGCACTACTATCTGTTTCTATACTTACACAGCGTAACGAAAAAATGAACTTCTTTATACAAGAGAATTTAGCAATCCATCTGTTTTTCTAATACATAGAGTAGTTTCTTTAAGATATATGAAACTTTCACGCTATGAAATCAAAGAGCAAAATAATGAAAACATAAAATTAATACCATACGTAGTGCAAGTCCATATCCATTTTTCATTGCGTGACGCGTGATTAATATTTCGTTCTAGCACCTTTAGAAGAAAGGATAGCTTGTATCCTGTTGCTCATACTTGCAATTGTTTTATCTATAGTCTCAATGGAAGCACTTTCCAGAGCTCTGAAAACGCGATTTTGAAATTGCTCAAACGACTCCCATGTGATATTTCTAGATATCGCTTCGTTTTCTAAGAAAAGCTTCACCAGGTGAAAAATGTTCTCTGTTGGGTTTAGGTCAGGTGAACGCGGCGGGATTTCATGAAACTCTGCTTCAATCTCTTCAAAGGCTAATTTAGCTGCTACGCTGGTCTGGGATGGGTCATTGTCCATAACAAATAATCGTCGTCCATTTGTTTTCGGACCAGCTTCGGCGAAAGTCCTATTGAAATGCTCCCTGACAAACTGTGAAAAAAAGCGACCTGTCATTTTTTCGTAGGGAACTTTCAAAATCACTCCCTTGCCATACGCAATCGCCACTACAACGTGTAACCTTCTTCCACCAGCCAAATCTTTGGCACCTTTCGCAGTGACTTCAAGTCCTTCTTCCCGTTTTCTCCACACTCTTGCTTTGTTGGCCGCTAGACCACTGCGAGGGTTATACTTGTGTACGAACGATACGCCATCCAAATTAAAAGCAATTTCATTCTTCCAGAAATCGTGATTCCTGGAAACTTCTTGTTTCATCGTACGAGCAAATCGTAAGCGTAACTTTTTGTCCTTTTCTGTAAGTACCCCCTTCCTCCTAGTTGAGAAGTAAGCGTACCCCAACCGATTTAGATAACGGGAATATGTTCTTCTACTTGCTTGTGAAAAGCTTAGTCCACTTTCTTCGACTAAACTCTTAACTGTTACGTGCACATTATTCTTTCTGAAAGTTTTTAATGTGCGAATAAGTTTTCTCATATCGCGTGTGCTTAATTTATTCGGTCGACCAGGTTTCTGCTTACCGCCTCTGTTGTTTGAAGAACTCTCGACTTCAGTGGCGCATATCCTTTCAACAGATGATTTGGAGATTCCACATTCTCTTGCTGTTGTTCTCAGGGAAAATTTCCCGTATTTATGTAAATACAAGGCTAATGCTCTTGTCCTTGGTGGTATCTGTTTCTTGAATACCATTGCTACTGATATTTCTTCTTCCGAAGACGCAGAAAGTAAAGTTTCACGAGTCTTCAGATAAATTGTTGAATACTTTCGCGTGACTAATAAACTTCGTAACAGTAACAAAAATAGCTGTATCGAACGCGCGCGTGCGAAAGAAGTGTAACGGCATTTTTTGTCACGCCAAAAATGTCACATAATGCTGGAGAGTTTTATCTTAACGCAATATCTGACATTTATTTGCTGTTTACGACGCTAGGAGCATTTTAGTGGAAATAGTAGTTTTTGAATTTGACTTTTATAGAGAAAACAAGAATTACATTACATTTCAGCACGAATTATTGAAAACTATTTGGCGGTGCAACGAAAAAAATGTTTTTCAGAGGAAACTTTATTTGCAGAGGTACAAAGTAACTTTTTTTACTGAACAACGGGCAACGCATAAGTACGCATACATTAGTTGACGTCCTGCATCTTAGTAATTGGCCGCGTGAACATTTTAATTGAGGGATTTTTCCAACGCCTGTCCAAAAGGCGGGATCTGTGGACAGTGTAAACACAGCCATGATGAACTGCAGATGTTTTTTTTTAACTTCTGGAAGCAAATTCCACAAGATGACCAGCTATATTTACAGCCATGTGGCCTTTGTTTCTCCAAATTTATTTTGGAAAACGCCGATAAAGATCAAACCAATTAACATGGCCATGACTAGTCATTCTGGCGCGCGATGTGAAACGTTGTTTATATCACCACAGCTCTCATGCACAGTTCTCACCAAGGAAAAGTGAG
This sequence comes from Meandrina meandrites, assembly GCA_963693305.1. Lineage (NCBI taxonomy): Eukaryota > Metazoa > Cnidaria > Anthozoa > Scleractinia > Meandrinidae > Meandrina > Meandrina meandrites. The sequence goes on along the minus strand of OY855903.1, from coordinate 2,306,478 downwards.
TTTTCCTTGCTTTGTTTGAAGTAATTCGCTAAAGAAAAGCTTTAGAGTATTCTGTATCATTTCCTTCGTGCAAAGCATACCTAATTTTTGGAAGGTTTGTGCAAAAAGTGCTCTTTTCAACAGTACTCGGCTATTGTTAAATAATGAACTAACAATCCTATATTCCTTTTGAGCTGTTTAGGCCGAGTACTGTTGAAAATCATACTGTAATTGTGTTTCATACACATATAGCACTTACACAGATTGCAGAAAAAGGTTTATTTAAGTTTTCACACATTGTAACTATAAAAAAGGGTTTCAAGGTTAAGCTATAACAACTTAAATGGCCGAGAACTGAACGCGAGTAGTGTAAACATACACAGTAACTCAGTGTAACGCACTACTATCTGTTTCTATACTTACACAGCGTAACGAAAAAATGAACTTCTTTATACAAGAGAATTTAGCAATCCATCTGTTTTTCTAATACATAGAGTAGTTTCTTTAAGATATATGAAACTTTCACGCTATGAAATCAAAGAGCAAAATAATGAAAACATAAAATTAATACCATACGTAGTGCAAGTCCATATCCATTTTTCATTGCGTGACGCGTGATTAATATTTCGTTCTAGCACCTTTAGAAGAAAGGATAGCTTGTATCCTGTTGCTCATACTTGCAATTGTTTTATCTATAGTCTCAATGGAAGCACTTTCCAGAGCTCTGAAAACGCGATTTTGAAATTGCTCAAACGACTCCCATGTGATATTTCTAGATATCGCTTCGTTTTCTAAGAAAAGCTTCACCAGGTGAAAAATGTTCTCTGTTGGGTTTAGGTCAGGTGAACGCGGCGGGATTTCATGAAACTCTGCTTCAATCTCTTCAAAGGCTAATTTAGCTGCTACGCTGGTCTGGAATGGGTCATTGTCCATAACAAATAATCGTCGTCCATTTGTTTTCGGACCAGCTTCGGCGAAAGTCCTATTGAAATGCTCCCTGACAAACTGTGAAAAAAAGCGACCTGTCATTTTTTCGTAGGGAACTTTCAAAATCACTCCCTTGCCATACGCAATCGCCACTACAACGTGTAACCTTCTTCCACCAGCCAAATCTTTGGCACCTTTCGCAGTGACTTCAAGTCCTTCTTCCCGTTTTCTCCACACTCTTGCTTTGTTGGCCGCTAGACCACTGCGAGGGTTATACTTGTGTACGAACGATACGCCATCCAAATTAAAAGCAATTTCATTCTTCCAGAAATCGTGATTCCTGGAAACTTCTTGTTTCATCGTACGAGCAAATCGTAAGCGTAACTTTTTGTCCTTTTCTGTAAGTACCCCCTTCCTCCTAGTTGAGAAGTAAGCGTACCCCAACCGATTTAGATAACGGGAATATGTTCTTCTACTTGCTTGTGAAAAGCTTAGTCCACTTTCTTCGACTAAACTCTTAACTGTTACGTGCACATTATTCTTTCTGAAAGTTTTTAATGTGCGAATAAGTTTTCTCATATCGCGTGTGCTTAATTTATTCGGTCGACCAGGTTTCTGCTTACCGCCTCTGTTGTTTGAAGAACTCTCGACTTCAGTGGCGCATATCCTTTCAACAGATGATTTGGAGATTCCACATTCTCTTGCTGTTGTTCTCAGGGAAAATTTCCCGTATTTATGTAAATACAAGGCTAATGCTCTTGTCCTTGGTGGTATCTGTTTCTTGAATACCATTGCTACTGATATTTCTTCTTCCGAAGACGCAGAAAGTAAAGTTTCACGAGTCTTCAGATAAATTGTTGAATACTTTCGCGTGACTAATAAACTTCGTAACAGTAACAAAAATAGCTGTATCGAACGCGCGCGTGCGAAAGAAGTGTAACGGCATTTTTTGTCACGCCAAAAATGTCACATAATGCTGGAGAGTTTTATCTTAACGCAATATCTGACATTTATTTGCTGTTTACGACGCTAGGAGCATTTTAGTGGAAATAGTAGTTTTCAGACAATGCGGGACATAAATCTTGGGACATGTGCCACAATTGTGGGCACAACGACTGCTTGCACCCCCCTCCCCCCAAGCAATGTTGAGATTTGCCTATGCCGGCCACACAGCAAGTTCAGGGCATTTATGTTTTTCAACATTGCTTGGGGGAAGGGGGGCGCTTGGGAGTGGGGAACGGGAGACTTGGGAGCGTATAGGCTCTTTTTTAAATCCTCTAAGGATCTCTTGCACTATTCAATGCTTTTTTTAGAAATGTCCCAAGTATTTTTGACCTCCATTGTCTGAATTTGACTTTTATAGAGAAAACAAGAATTACATTACATTTCAGCACGAATTATTGAAAACTATTTGGCGGTGCAACGAAAAAAATGTTTTTCAGAGGAAACTTTATTTGCAGAGGTACAAAGTAACTTTTTTTACTGAACAACGGGCAACGCATAAGTACGCATACATTAGTTGACGTCCTGCATCTTAGTAATTGGCCGCGTGAACATTTTAATTGAGGGATTTTTCCAACGCCTGTCCAAAAGGCGGGATCTGTGGACAGTGTAAACATAGTCATGATGAACTGCAGATGTTTTTTTTTAACTTCTGGAAGCAAATTCCACAAGATGACCAGCTATATTTACAGCCATGTGGCCTTTGTTTCTCCAAATTTATTTTGGAAAACGCCGATAAAGATCAAACCAATTAACATGGCCATGACTAGTCATTCTGGCGCGCGATGTGAAACGTTGTTTATATCACCACAGCTCTCATGCACAGTTCTCACCAAGGAAAAGTGAGTTTTCCTTGCTTTGTTTGAAGTAATTCGCTAAAGAAAAGCTTTAGAGTATTCTGTATCATTTCCTTCGTGCAAAGCATATCTAATTTTTGGAAGGTTTGTGCAAAAAGTGCTCTTTTCAACAGTACTCGGCTATTGTTAAATAATGAACTAACAATCCTATATTCCTTTTGAGCTGTTTAGGCCGAGTACTGTTGAAAATCATACTGTAATTGTGTTTCATACACATATAGCACTTACACAGATTGCAGAAAAAGGTTTATTTAAGTTTTCACACATTGTAACTATAAAAAAGGGTTTCAAGGTTAAGCTATAACAACTTAAATGGCCGAGAACTGAACGCGAGTAGTGTAAACATACACAGTAACTCAGTGTAACGCACTACTATCTGTTTCTATACTTACACAGCGTAACGAAAAAATGAACTTCTTTATACAAGAGAATTTAGCAATCCATCTGTTTTTCTAATACATAGAGTAGTTTCTTTAAGATATATGAAACTTTCACGCTATGAAATCAAAGAGCAAAATAATGAAAACATAAAATTAATACCATACGTAGTGCAAGTCCATATCCATTTTTCATTGCGTGACGCGTGATTAATATTTCGTTCTAGCACCTTTAGAAGAAAGGTAGCTTGTATCCTGTTGCTCATACTTGCAATTGTTTTATCTATAGTCTCAATGGAAGCACTTTCCAGAGCTCTGAAAACGCGATTTTGAAATTGCTCAAACGACTCCCATGTGATATTTCTAGATATCGCTTCGTTTTCTAAGAAAAGCTTCACCAGGTGAAAAATGTTCTCTGTTGGGTTTAGGTCAGGTGAACGCGGCGGGATTTCATGAAACTCTGCTTCAATCTCTTCAAAGGCTAATTTAGCTGCTACGCTGGTCTGGGATGGGTCATTGTCCATAACAAATAATCGTCGTCCATTTGTTTTCGGACCAGCTTCGGCGAAAGTCCTATTGAAATGCTCCCTGACAAACTGTGAAAAAAAGCGACCTGTCATTTTTTCGTAGGGAACTTTCAAAATCACTCCCTTGCCATACGCAATCGCCACTACAACGTGTAACCTTCTTCCACCAGCCAAATCTTTGGCACCTTTAGCAGTGACTTCAAGTCCTTCTTCCCGTTTTCTCCACACTCTTGCTTTGTTGGCCGCTAGACCACTGCGAGGGTTATACTTGTGTACGAACGATACGCCATCCAAATTAAAAGCAATTTCATTCTTCCAGAAATCGTGATTCCTGGAAACTTCTTGTTTCATCGTACGAGCAAATCGTAAGCGTAACTTTTTGTCCTTTTCTGTAAGTACCCCCTTCCTCCTAGTTGAGAAGTAAGCGTACCCCAACCGATTTAGATAACGGGAATATGTTCTTCTACTTGCTTGTGAAAAGCTTAGTCCACTTTCTTCGACTAAACTCTTAACTGTTACGTGCACATTATTCTTTCTGAAAGTTTTTAATGTGCGAATAAGTTTTCTCATATCGCGTGTGCTTAATTTATTCGGTCGACCAGGTTTCTGCTTACCGCCTCTGTTGTTTGAAGAACTCTCGACTTCAGTGGCGCATATCCTTTCAACAGACGATTTGGAGATTCCACATTCTCTTGCTGTTGTTCTCAGGGAAAATTTCCCGTATTTATGTAAATACAAGGCTAATGCTCTTGTCCTTGGTGGTATCTGTTTCTTGAATACCATTGCTACTGATATTTCTTCTTCCGAAGACGCAGAAAGTAAAGTTTCACGAGTCTTCAGATAAATTGTTGAATACTTTCGCGTGACTAATAAACTTCGTAACAGTAACAAAAATAGCTGTATCGAACGCGCGCGTGCGAAAGAAGTGTAACGGCATTTTTTGTCACGCCAAAAATGTCACATAATGCTGGAGAGTTTTATCTTAACGCAATATCTGACATTTATTTGCTGTTTACGACGCTAGGAGCATTTTAGTGGAAATAGTAGTTTTCAGACAATGCGGGACATAAATCTTGGGACATGTGCCACAATTGTGGGCACAACGACTGCTTGCACCCCCCTCCCCCCAAGCAATGTTGAGATTTGCCTATGCCACACAGCAAGTTCAGGGCATTTATGTTTTTCAACATTGCTTGGGGGAAGGGGGGCGCTTGGGAGTGGGGAACGGGAGACTTGGGAGCGTATAGGCTCTTTTTTAAATCCTCTAAGGATCTCTTGCACTATTCAATGCTTTTTTTAGAAATGTCCCAAGTATTTTTGACCTCCATTGTAGTTTAACATGTTAATGACAAAAACGTGTCGGCGATTTTTTTATTTGTGTATACTTTCTATACTGGAGCGATTTTTGTACGATCACTCCCCTGTGTTTTGGCCCTATTTGCGAAATGTCTTGTATCTTTTTATTGCAATTGAATATGACAAAACGCCGACACGTTTTCTTAGCGCTTGGGGTCCGGAAACCAAAGAACAAATCAAATTAGCGAAATACTAAATTCGCTTTGACTTGTAGCCTTCAAAAGGCGACTCAGGCGCTCGTGTTTCGAGGTTCCTAAAAGATTGACATTTCATTCTACTACAAAATAGTTTTTATAGATTGAAAGCCAGCTCAATAAGCTTTAATTTGATATAGGGTTTTAGCTGTCTACAATTTATTCCGACTGTGCTATATCGTTTAGACGCGAGACACCCCCAAAGGTATACGGTAACCTTAACACAAAAGATACTTGCCATAATTCTTGGTTAAAATATTTCGACTGCAGGGCTCGTAATTGCTAACGATAGGGTCGCCAATGCGACTAACATTCCATAAAAATTCTGCTTTAGTCGCCAAAATGGCGACTACGTTTCTGTGTGTTGACGATGAATAACGGACATTTGCTCAGACATTGTGCCCTTCCAGAAAGTTATATCAGAAGATCTTTGCTTCTAAAAAAATCCAAAATAAGAAAGAAGTCAATCCATCCTCTTCCTTTGCTGTAAAAAGATTCTGTCATCGGAAAACTCGCAAAAAGCTGACCGTGTCTAAAATTGCCCTATAATGCTTTGCAAGCCCTGGAGCACGTCATGTATGCCTATGGTTTGTGTCTCTTGTTGATTCCTTCGATAGTGGCCACAAAATCTTATATATTGTGTTTGTGTTAAGCTAGCGATAAGATTGTTTTGTTTTTCCTTTTGAATATTTATGTATTCAGTCCTTTTTTGGATTAAATTCTTTGAAATGATTTTAAACACTTTTGAATTAACGCCCTGTTTGATTTTGCAATCAATCGTTTGACGACTATTTTGTCTCCAAGATAATTAAAACTGTTGAATAAAAAGCTGGAAAATAGAGCATGTATGGTTCTGTCAAAAATGATCTGATTCTTGCCCCAGAATGCAGGAAATGCACTCTTAGAGGCTCTGATTTTAAACGTTTCCTGGGGGAGCATGCCCCCAGACCCCCCAAGAAGGTCGCACCTGTGGCGCGAGTAACCCCTTCACCGCCTACTTCTATATTTCTGCCGCCTACTTTGATTCTTATTGAAAACCCTGACTTGGGTACGAATACTGTTCAACTAAGTCTGATTCCTTTTTTTTTTCTTTCAGGTTTTCTTTTCGCAAGTACGGTGATAAGTATTTTTATGTGCTAAAACTTTCAAGTTTTTCGAATTCAAGTGGTTCTTGTAGTAGACATTCATACTTATTAGTACTGTCCTATTAGTAGATTTAGATTTTTTTTAGATTTTAGATTTTTATTATTTCACACTATTTACAGACATATTTTACTATCACACACTATTTACAGAAAATTCATTAATTAAAATAAGGAAAATATAAATAATAGTAAAGCCAAAACAAAATGTGCTCAGTGACCAAAGAAGCATATGCTATCGTGTTGGTCACTGACACGTTAAAAAAAGAAAAAAAAGACAAGACACATTAATTAATAAAAACAATAGAATAAAGGAAGTAAAATGTGATTAACAAAAGTATGCAAATTAAACAAGTTAAGTGAATAAATCATAATTAAGTTATATACAGAATTCAAAGAAATTATGCTGAAGAGTAATATTGAGTATTTAAAAGGTATAATTTATATAATTTGCTTATAAAAGGAAGTGTAAGGCAGTTTTTTAAAATCTGTTGGAATAATTTCCCAAAATTTTGATGCAACAAAAGAAAAAGTAGAGGACCCATAGTTATTATTTACTTTTGGCCTGTGAAAATTCAAATTCGCAGCAAATCGTGTATTGTAGGTATGGACTTCAGATGCCTGAGTAAGGGTTGTATGAAATACTGTTGGAATGTTTGTTGAATCATTTAAAATTTTATGAGTAAATAGAGCCACTTTAAATTTGTACATATTTTCAAATTTGAGAATTCCTAGAAGATTGTAATATGGTGAAGCATTTTCCCTGCTATAAGCAAAGAAAATGCTTCGGACACATTTATTCTGCTTAGTTATGATTTTACGTAAATTAGTTTTACATGCACTGCCCCAGCTTATGATGGCATAGGATAAGTATGGATATATGAAAGAATAATACAATTGTTTCAATGTATGAAGATCAACAAAATATCTTAATTTATAAATAATTGCTATATTTTTTGCTAATTTATTATTAATGTGCTGGATCTGCGGTCCCCATTGTAAATTTTGATCTATATAAATACCTAAATACTTAATTTGACTTTTATGTGCAATGTTAGGAATATGTATATATGGTCTTAGTCTTGTAGATGAAATTATCATGTAATTAGTCTTAGTAAGGTTTATAGATAGTTTGTTGATGATACAATATTTAAAAACTAATTTCAATTCCTCATTCATGACATGCTCAAGCTGATGCAGATTATCACTTGTATAAAACATATTTGTATCATCAGCAAATATACGGAAGGATAGCTTTTTTGAGCAGTTAGGTAAGTCATTAATATAAAGCAGGAATAGAAGAGGACCCAAAGTTGATCCCTGTGGTATTCCACAAGTAATGGTTTCAGGACTAGATTGGGTTAGTACATTAGATTAGTACATTATCTTGGACAATAAATCTATCACTAGATGTTTTGCAAAGTGTGTAGTCTCGCTGGGTAGCTTTACTCGCTGTGATTTCACTCGCCCTGCAGGCTTTATTTGCTGTTTACAATTTGCGAAGCATTCCTTGCCACAGTAACGGCGTAGTCTTGTTTTAATTATAATCCGTGTTGCTGAATAATTTAACTTCGGTCAAACTATTCTGTTTTATTGCTGTTCGGTATTTTGTTGCTCAGTACTACTTTTATCGTTGCCCAGTACTTCTATCGGTTTTGCAAGCAATGTACACTCTTTTTTTTATATAAGAGCGTCTAATTTTGGGGCTGAGGCTGAGCGTTCTTATTTTTTTCACGATTTGAGGCTGAAAATGTTCTTAGGACGTTCTTAAGTTCCATACCATAGTATTTCATTAAATCAATACGGGCGAAACCAGAAAATGTATCAAACAGCATTGTTCACCGAATGTGGTGTATGAAGTTGCTATTGACATGCTTGCGCGGCCTGCTCCCTGTGATTTGGTGCCGCAGACAAATTTCTTTTAAAAGCACTCCTTTTGGACCACAGTTTTGCATTTATTTATACTGCTCATTTTACAAAAAATTAAAACAAATGGGCAAAATAAAGTCGTCCGACTCTCAGCCTGGGGTATGTTCTTAGCATGTTCTTAAAATTTGGGCAAATCTCAGCCTCGACGTTCTTATAAAAAAGGTTCTTATAAAAAAAAAAAGAGTGTACGGCAAAAACAGTCTGAACTCAAGTAACTCACGACGAAACCGCACGTTTTCGCGTAAATATTCGTGTAAGATACAGCCACGTAAAAGCGGCATAGCTTCACAGTTATTCATTGTGCCTTCTATTCCATTCTAAGTTTGTGTGATGATTCCATTATCAGGACTACGAATTTGTTGTGTTTGTTTGATGGTGCAGAAACAACAGCAAACATACGTACAGACAGACAAACATGTGTCAACCAAACTTTTTCAGCTCGATGGGTTTACCAAATTTTCTTAGGTATGGTGTTCCGTTCGTGCGAGTCAATAATTAGAACCCACCTTTTGTTGGCAACTTCTAAATGCTTGCTGTGTTTAACTACAGTGGAATCCCGTGTCCTTGAGCTTTCAAGGGAAACGAAGATTGGCTCGAGAAATCGGGGGTAAAATTGCAGTGTTTGACCAAGGGAAAGGAGATTCGAGAAATCGGAATTCTACTGTCAGTATCAGCACTCACCGATAGTGTCTCCTTTACTAAAATGCCTCGTTATTGTTTTGGGGTCAGACTTCCAACAAAGTTTGAACTCCATCAGGTACACTTCAACTTTAGGGATTTTAGCGTACATGCCATGTTCTACCACCTTTCGTGGGAGGGCCTGATGCTCTGAAACTACTCCATACCATGGCACAAGCCTTAACCATGCTTCCTCAGGTAAAATGTTATAATCAAGCCCATTTATAAGATGATCCTTCAGAGTACAGCCGTCAGCTGATGAGTAAAAAGGACATTGATTGGCTCTCACTTTGCACTAGAGCAAACTGTTTCACATTCATAGTTATCTACGATTCGTTTACATGCGTTTACCGTCAATATTAGGATTCTAGCATGCGTAGCAGTCGATTCCTTTCCAAACACGTGGAGCGAACAAACGAACGTGCAAGCGAGCGAAAAAATGGGGAGTAGCGGGGAGGGGGTGGGTCAAGAAAAGGAATCGCCCGCAACTGATTACAGATGTTTTACCGAACGCCCCAACAGTCCTGGGCAAGGATCGGCTCTAGTTTGTTTTTTTTTTTTTTTTGGTCATTGTTGTCATGGTAATATCGATTTTCCTAAAAGATACACCATACCAATCTTCAATCTATTAGCAGCAACTGGTGAAATTTTTACATTGATCCGATGAAGGGGGATTGCTTAAAGGCTGATAAAAAATGTCAGGTATGGTTCCGGAAACTGTAATGACTCTGAGACACCTTAAACAGAACTTCAGGATATCCATTCGCTCTTAGATCATCCATGGCCCGACCTTGCTCATTGGTTGTTACTTCAAGGCTTCTTAGCGAACACAGCTTCTTTCTACGGACACCCAGTAGACACCCAGACCACTGTTGCATAATAAATTATTACTTCACTTTATTAGCCTATTCATGCACTTGGCATATTGAGATATTTTATGTCATGAAGCTAAATACAGGGCTTTCAAATAAATCCGCATAAACAAGAGCCCTGGTGGGTATTCGCTCAAAGATCACTGGCTAAAATTCATACACGAGCTCTCTACAAAGGGAAGTTATTTTTGTGTGACAACCATTGTTGTTATAGGATTAAGGAACTACCTTGTGGGCAAGGCATTTTGAAAAATTAACAATTTTTTTCAAGTTTGTGGTTTATAATCTGTCTTAAGTGCAATATTTGTCAGTCAAATTATTTTAGGGTTTAACTCCATTTTTAGCTCATGGTGATGATGTAGTCATTTCATGAGGCTTAACTGCGGGCAACCTCAAATTCACTCCACCCATCAGTTAATTATTAATTTATGCATTAAATCTGGATTAATCCAATTCCACCATGAGGTGGCTCGCAGGGGCGTTTGTGTTAGAAAACTGTTATTCTGAGGTTTCCTTCAATTTGATAGTAATCAGAGAAATGTCTTATTGGTAAAAATACTGTGACATAGCTCATTAAGGGCCAACCTAGCTAGTGCTCCTCACTGATATGTATTACACTGTCATGTTAACTCTCATGCCTTACCTTTAAAAAGACTTGAATTATCTATGGGGCCAGGATTATCTAACTCTGCTCCTGCACCACACAGATTACATTTATCAAATCCAACAAACTTTTTCCATTGCTCCAACCAACGACAATCAACAAGATACCTTTGGATGAACAAATGAAAAATGAAGTCTAGAACACATTTTATTTTGGGGTTCAGCGCTTAAAGGAGAAGTTCACTCCAGAATGGCCATTTATTTTCTTTGCGCCAATAAAAAGTTTATACAAAAATATGTTATTCACCAAAATTTCAGCTTCCAACGAGCGCTAAATCCCTACGAAATCTTTCTCTAAAGTAGCCCAAAATTCGACAACTGAACGCCGCCATCTTGGAGCTAGTAATGTATGCGTGACGTCAAAGAGTTCAGCCTGAAGTTTAGCGGGAAAATTTAAATACTCGAAACTCCTTGTTTCTTTATAGTGGCTTTTGCTTGTCAAAATGCCTGTTTGTGCAGCTCCATGTTTCTCAAACAGAGCTTCAAGAGATACCAAAAAACCTTTCACCTTTTCTTTCCTTTCAGACAGGCATTTTGACAAACAAAAGCCACTTCAAAGAAACAAGGAGTTTCGAGTATTTAAATTTTCCCGCTAAACTTCAGGCTGAACTCTTTGACGTCACGCATACATTACTAGCTCCAAGATGGCGGCGTTCAGTTGTCGAATTTTGGGCTACTTTAGAGAAAGATTTCGTAGGGATTTAGCGCTCGTTGGAAGCTGAAATTTTGGTGAATAACATATTTTTGTATAAACTTTTTATTGGCGCAAAGAAAATAAATGGCCATTCTGGAGTGAACTTCTCCTTTAATGATATAGACAATATATAGGCCATTTCCGAGTTACCTTTTGCCTGTGTCAAAACGAGTCTACATGCAAAACAATTCATATGAAAATGAGTTTCACCTTTACGTCCATTTTCATGCAAATCAAAATCATTTTCATTTGAATGGTTTCGACAAGGACTCATTTTCAAAATGAGGCAAAGGGCAACTCACAAATTATGGCCTATTATAATGGCAATTTTAAGTCCTTATGTCTGCTGAAACCTCTTAAAAATTAAATGCAGCCAAACTGCTTTATGCACCATTAGTGCAACAAATAAACAATGACGTGGTTAAATATTCTAAAAATTAATGTGTCAAGTTAGTGTCCTGACACTCTCAGAACCAAGCTTACAGCTGTATAATGTGTCCACCTACAGGAGGGTGTAAAAAAATGGGCAAGGGGGGAAAATGAGTCAGTAATTATTGCCCTGCAGAGCTTTTTAAGCGAATAATAGAGAGGTCATAGAGTTATGTTGTTGGCTGACTATATACACTGCCTTTGAAATCACACTTAAATTGTATAATTGTGATACATCTATTGGACTAATTTATAATTTAAAAGCACTATAATTTTTAAAAGGAGGCACTGTTTTATGAGTTAGTCCAGTGTTATGATTCCTGGTGATTAATTAATTGTTGAGGATTGGATAAATTAAGAAAATGTACAGTAATTCAAATGCACTACCTGAAAATAAGTGTACATGAGTCAAGATATAGTGGTACATTTAATGTCTAACCACATGGTTCATCCTACACACGTACCCGTACTGATGTTTAAAGCATGTTGGTTTGGAGGTCAGTTGTCAGTCATTTATTTATAATAAGCCCATGCATGGCCCAGTTGTTAAATAAATGAAGTTCTTAAAACTTCTTGATCATTAATTTATCTACATAAAATTACATCTGTTATTAGAGAAGAATGAATAAATAGTGAAGGATGATATGGATTGTAACTGCCTTCCAAGTTGACATTTCATACATAAATTTCAAGGAGACAAGTTTGTGTGTGGAATACACAGGCTCTGAAGGAATGGTTAAAGAAGAAAAATTTAATGTACACTTGTCTGATGTCTAAAAGTGATGGTTTACTGGAATCGAAACGAATTGTTTGTACCTATCTTTGCTTTAATTTCAAATTCACATTTTGCTTTTTGTTTGGTAGTTAATAATGAAGCATAATTTAATTTGTAATATTTCTGACTTAATCTCACTAGCAGCCTTTACAAAAAAATAAAAAAACTCAATGGCACTAGAAATCTTGAAACATTTTAATGGAAAAAAAAACTCTTTATATTAAAAATGGTCTTCTCGTCAGGGCACTGGAGTGCATTGGTGTATTATTACAGTCAAAATGGCTAAAGCATTCCACTTAAATAATGGCAACAGTTCTGATTAAGCCAAAGCAGTATTGATCCATACTTCAAATATCAAACATAATCAATTAAAAGTAAATAAAGCCAATCACTAGCATAAAGTGGCTATAGGAGAATTATTACTCTGCATAGATGGTATGCAAGTCCAATATTGTAGGTGACCCCCCAACATTTGGACAGGTTGCCTATAAGTAACAGTTGTAATGTGTGGTTCCAGAAATTATCCATACCTCCCCACAGAAGAGATATTTCCTAAGACCCCCTCCCCCACCCCTCTGAAAATTCATACACTTTATTAACATTTTTTGCCTTTGAGATCTCCCCCACCCCCAGGAATTCCAAATCCCTTCTGTGTGTATGTGTGTGGTGGTGGGGGGAGGGGCATTTTCTGAAACCACACTTCACAATCACTTATCTGTCTCTAAAAGTGCAATTTGTTGACAATTTGTTGACAATTGCTCTGAATATGCCTGATGAGCTTATTGGTCAAGTGAGCTAAAATCAAATGATATTCTACAAGATTTTGGGATTCACAGTTGTTTTTATTATTCAACAAATTAGATACAATTTGGTTGCACAGCACTTTCAAATGTAAGATGTCAGATGAGTCTACTTGAGCTCACTTCAAAATACAGGGACTGGCTTCCTGGCCACATACGCATGTGGGGGCCAAACTTCATGTAACCCCGAAACCCCGAATCTGTGCTGTTAAAACTATTGACCACTCATTTTGACATGAAAAATGCCATGACTGACTCACTTTACCCCAAAATGCCATAATTGTCACAACCATGACATCATATCATATTTACTATTTAATTAAAATATGCATATCTTTTCTAGTGTCAAAAGCTAGAGCATATCAAGGAGTGTTAAAAGCTGAAACAACATTTTCTATATCACAAAATTTGATGACATAATTACTATGACATTTTGAATTTGAAAAATGCCTATGCAAAAAGTGGTGTCCCCCCCCCCCCCCCCCCCCTTGTGCAAGATTTCTAAATTTGAGCCATTTAAAGTCTAGCCATGCAGTTGTTCCAGCAACTCTATGTTTAACTTACAGATTTGATATACCAGACTAGAGCAAGATAGAAGATAAAACCGGAAAAAAAGGATTGATTTTTTTGTAAATTAACAGTATGGTTAGGCCAATTGGGTTTCGGTATTCTACTCCTCCAGCAAAGGCCTTAATTTCCAACATCATAACTTTCACTACATGATTTAAAACAATTCACGTGACTTGTATATAACATGTTTTTGTGACGTCACCAATTACGACATCACAATCTGACATGTTCTGACAATGTAGTTCCAGAAAATGAAAAATTGGAAATTCAAGGGGGGAGGGGGATCTCAAAGGCACAAAAATCTAAAGCAAAAAATCATGATAAATTGGAATTTCCAGAGGTTGTGGGGAATCATAGGGCAAATCCTTATCCTGTGGGGAGGTTGGGTATGGCTTTTTTCTGGAACTTACACATCAATTTCTCAATGGTCCCTTTGCAACTAACACTCTACAAAATCTGCCATGCAAAACAAAGGCAAGTCAAGTGCATGACTGGTTGAAGTCCCTTTGGGGCCTGTTTACAAGCAGGTTGGGTAACCCTAGTGCTAGGGTTACCCTGGCACTCCCACATTTCTTTACCACAGAGGCAGCATGGCCTAGTGGTTTAAGGGTGCTGGACTTGTAATCTGGAGCTCCGGGGTTCAAATCCTCCTCCCTGCCACTAGATGGATTTGTCTTTGGTGGTCCTGAATTCAACTCCTCCACGCTTTGTATATAGCCAACTGGTCAGCCTCCTGCCAGTTGGGATTTTTAACAAGCTTCTGTTTGATTTATAATATTTGTTTCATTATTTACAGTGTCCTAAATTAGTACAGCTGTGCTAAATACATTGACACTTAAATAAAGTGATTTTTTTTTTCTTCTTTTTTCATTGATGTGTTTACAAGGCAGCTAGGGTTGAGTAGCACTAGGGTAACCCTAGCTGGCTGAGCGCTAGGGTTACCCGAGCGCCAGGGTAACCCTAGTGCCTTGTAAATGCTCTGCTAGGGATAACTCGCCTACCCGGTACAACATTATTTTGGCTCCAAGAAGCTAAATATGTTTAAAAATAGCGACAAAAACAGCAAATTGTGACAAGAAACATTGTGTTCATTCACAATTTGTCGTATTTATGAACTGGAATGGGATTATTTGTGAATAACAGCTTCTTACAACAAATTTACAAGGTTAACTAAAGTGTAACTGGTGTAAGTTGACCCGGGTAGTAGGGTTACCCTACCTGCGAAGTTTTGCTTGTAAACCCCGGCTAACTTCTAAGGGCCTGTTTACAAGCAGGTAGGGTAACCCTAGTGCTAGGGTTACCCTAGCACTCCCACATTTCTTTACCACAGAGGCAGCATGGCCTAGTGGTTTAAGGGTGCTGGACTTGTAATCTGGAGCTCCGGGGTTCAAATCCTCCTCCCTGCCACTAGATGGATTTGTCTTTGGTGGTCCTGAATTCAACTCCTCCACGCTTTGTATATAGCCAACTGGTCAGCCTCCTGCCAGTTGGGATTTTTAACAAGCTTCTGTTTGATTTATAATATTTGTTTCATTATTTACAGTGTCCTAAATTAGTACAGCTGTGCTAAATACATTGACACTTAAATAAAGTGATTTTTTTTTTCTTCTTTTTTCATTGATGTGTTTACAAGGCAGCTAGGGTTGAGTAGCACTAGGGTAACCCTAGCTGGCTGAGCGCTAGGGTTACCCGAGCGCCAGGGTAACCCTAGTGCCTTGTAAATGCTCTGCTAGGGATAACTCGCCTACCCGGTACAACATTATTTTGGATCCAAGAAGCTAAATATGTTTAAAAATAGCGACAAAAACAGCAAATTGTGACAAGAAACATTGTGTTCATTCACAATTTGTCGTATTTATGAACTGGAATGGGATTATTTGTGAATAACAGCTTCTTACAACAAAATTTACAAGGTTAACTAAAGTGTAACTGGTGTAAGTTGACCCGGGTAGTAGGGTTACCCTACCTGCTTGTAAACAGGCCCTAACCCTCTTGCTAGGTAACCCTAGTGTACCCTACCTGCTTGTAAACAGGGCCTTAATTTGTTTGGGATGTCCCAGCCTGTTGCTTGCCCTCCAGCAAGGTGTTATAGTTTTTTTACCATGTCATTGTCACCTGTAAAGGGCCCATTGAAATGGTCTGGACAACAATCTTAGCTCGTCTGCAAGGTTTGGTGTAGAAATATTCAAAAGAAGCAAAGTTTATGGTACGTGATATGATCGACGCACATTATTGATTGTTTTTGTATAATAGTGATATTTTGACATTTTCACAGGATAACTGCTGCAGTTTTGGCCTTAGAATCGCAGTCAAACAATAAGTTTAAAATACCGTGACAGTACACTGTTGTGTACAAGAGAAACTATGAAAGAATGATGCATATATAATCTACGGACTCGACTCTTTATGCTGCGCGGTGTTATCTTGCAGTTAATTATTTTTATTGTCAATGCAGGCTAGCTTGATGTAGTAGAATATGACCGACTGGTTTCACAGGTATACCAGTCACCAAACAAAAATAGACGAGCATGTATGTTCGTAAATCAAGTGAAAGTTGAACTGTCCACATCAAATTCACCAGTGAATACGAATTCACTTCCGCTTCCAGAATATTAGCGGCGTGAATTAGTTTATTATAATTAACGTTTAATACCAGACAACTCTGGTAAATTGAGTTATAGAACATGCGAATTGATAAATTGTTTCTGGCCATACTCACCAGATATCACCCTTAACTAGCGTCTTTTTCATTAGTTCTGTTATTTCCCTTTTCTGAGTTTCGACGTCTGCTGGACCACTGGCAGCCATGTTGACTCCTCCCCTGACAACCTGACTCGTCCCCAGTCGGTATGCGACAAATACTACGCGACAAGATTGAATGGTGGTCACGGTGACTGTCGGTCACGGTATTCACTGGCATTTTGCATATTAATTGGCCGGAATTTTTCAAGTTTGTATTTTAATCTGACAACGTTAATTGCAATAGTACATTATCCTCCCTGCTCACTCATTAGAATTAAGTTTTGAGCAGTGACCCCTGACTGCGCCTTTCCCTTGGCTGTGCGCCTTTCCCTCATCCTCATATACCTCCCATACCTAATTCCTTGCACTTACCCATACCTTATCCCATACCAGACCCCCAACCTCATTGGTGAAGCATCTTTATTCTCGCCATGCCTAAACACTTCCACTAGGTTTCACACTGAAAATAATTAAGTACATTATTACCACAGAGGTAATAATAGACTAGAACATCAACTGTGTTAAAGAGCTTTGTTCATTGTAAACTTCGCTTAGACCCAAAGCGGGGCAAACCAAGATACCGCTTATCCTGCTTATTCCCCCCGGCACCAACATTCGATTCGACTCAACATAATGTTTAGTGATTGCTGCGGTCCTCCAGTTAACATGGGCCATGATAAATTCTAACGGTACCGTGTGGCGAGTCAGGGAAAAGCCATTCTCGTCCCCAGAGCCCTCCGTTTCTTTTGGTCACGTGGTCGGCGAAACGGTCGTAACGGCACAAATAAAACGAGTAGCTCTGGGGACGAGAATGGGGAAAAGCGGTGTAACCAGTGCGCATGCTATATGTAAAGTGACTTGCAGTCTGAGAGTTCCAAGGAGTTGTTGGACATAAGAAGGCGAACGGGCCGTTGCTGCCACGCAGTCGACAATTTTGTATGTAAACGTCGCACGGACGTCATTCTTTTAAGGGCTAAAGAGCAAACATATTTCCTCTGCCATCATGACTGAGACTTTGTAAGCGCGTGGTTAAACTGGATACTTTCTTTTCAGGCAGACTATAGAGAGGTTCTTTTGTTTCCCGCCAGAAACCGAGTATTAAAAATAGGTCCGCAATGCGTACATGTGTCTAGTGCAGGGTAATAGAGCAATATGTATATGATTATATAGGATTGCGTTAGACTTCGTGAATGCAATTAGGATTTATCTGCCATAGAGTACAGGAGTGGAGGCTGGGGTATAATGTGAAGCTCCAACAGTGTAGCAAAGAAAAATGGCCTGAACTAACAAACGTGTTGAAGGTGATATTGAAAAGTAAGGAGGAGTAGAGGTTGGTCTGCTTTGGGGTGTGGTTGAAATTATTGCAGACATTTTTCTGGAAGTAGTGACAACTATTATGAATTTGTTATTTTTAACATCACAGTGTCAACGATGAAATGAATTGAACACAACTTTATTTCAAGGCAACTCGGTGACTCTTAAAGTAAGATTCATTGTGACGTCATTCTTGCTTTGCCAGTCTACTTGTAAATAACAGTTTTTGTAACTCTAACTAATAGCTTTCATCCAACTTGTGAATTAACAACAACAACAAAAAGAGGAATTAATTACTATAATAATGTGGCTGTTTACTGACTGACATTCTGTTGTCATTCTTGTCTTGTCATTCTACAATGTACATGTAATATATAAGATATACGGACAGTTTGTGTAAATTTTAGTAGCTTTCATCCAACTTGTGAAGCAACAACAACAAAACGAGGAACTAATATCAATAATAACATGGCAGTCTACTGACTTACATTTTCAACTACTTTGCTTCGTCGATTATAAGTTATACAGATAGGTGGCGAAGAAAACAGTGTAGATTCTATGTCTGCTTGAGTAAGACCTTTTACTTCGACAGTATCACTAGTACTAAGCTTAGCAATTTGGTGAATAGCATCTTCAAAAAAAGTAAGATCTATTTTGTCATCATTTGTGTCTTGAAATAGCGGTCGCAAAATTGCAGCATGGAGATTCTCTCGGCGCCAAGTACCTTGATCTTCAACTTTGAAGCACCTTTCGAAACCTTTCATTCGGCCGGATTGACACATACTTCGAAAGCTGTGGCATACTGAGAAAATACATCTTAACAAATTCATCACAAAGTAAGAAACTAAAAGGTAACTTGCCGATAGGACAACTCGTATCACACACGTATCACTACTCTCTCTTTATGCTGTTGGACCAGCTCCACTTTTTGCAACGAAAGCAAATCGTTGTAATCAGTTTTCTTGCAGTTGTCGTGGAAAGCACATGGTGATGGTGCAATTGTCGTCTCTACTAATACACATTCGATTGGTTCCGATTGTCATTGGTTGTTTATTTCGGGTCACGAAGAGATTACGAGTGATTATCGATGATATTACCCTCCTGGTACCCAGTAAAGAATGCTTCATGTAATGTGTCACGTAGGAGAAACCTCAGTGAAACTTTATGCGTATGACGTAATAATTTGCCATATATGAAGCACTTACCAGAGGATTTTAGCGTTTTCTCATAGTGTCTGTGCTTCGCACTAGACACAAAAATGCCAGGTCTTTGGCAAAAACGTAAAGTCGAATGTAGGACGTATCGGTATTTTCACACCCTCATAAGATCTCTAAGCTACATTTATTACAAATTAAGGCTCTGCTTGTGGGGTAACTACTCCGGCCAGTAGTTACAGTTTTCTCGCACAGCTGCAGAGTAGGACTTAACTTGATGATGCGATTCTACCCCCTCCGCAAATATAGATCTGAGCATCCCGGTGAGTGGGTCCACTATTCCGTAATTAAGCTAGAATTAGGGCACAGGCAATCATCTTTGGGTTTGTAACTTTCAACGTTTACCGCAGTTTTTCAGTCCTGACCTGCCTTTCTTAATGATGCAGTTAGCAATATCATAGAAGGAGCTGTTGTCGGCTTGTGCAAGTTAAAAAACGCGACCTTTAATTCGAATCAGGGCTCTCCTCCTCGCTGATAAAACTTATCGTCCGACCTCTCTTGATGGTTCCCACACCTAAAAGGAAGCCCGGAGACTCCTGGCTTCATAGTGGACGTTTGTTGCCAACGTTTGTAGTCTTTGTAGTCAAACTGATAGCCAAAACAGTATGGGCTACAAGGAAACTATTAAAAGAAAAAAGTTATAATCTAGCAGTCATTCTTCGCCGATTTGGAAAGCCTAGAAAAACCCCGAGCTGCTTTGTGTCTAGAACCAAACTTGCACGGGAAAAGAATCACATCCACAGATCTATTTAGATCAAGGAGTATTCGTCTCTGGCAATGGCATTTATTTTTAGTTAGCAAGGAGGGAGAGGAAAAGTTTCTAGTACTTCCAGAGTGACCCTTATATGCTAAGAACATGTGAAGTGCAAACGTTTTCATCTGCCGTCTCAAACTTAGGTTTCCTAAGATGTAGATTTTTATACCACAGGCCATTTAAGGTAATCAAAGTTGGCCTTTATTTGTACCTGGTTAAGAGACACAAATGGCGACTGTATAGATGCGTCGAGCTCAAAAGCCTGAAACAAAATTTCGAGAAACTTTTTACACGGTTTTAAAGTATCAAGATAACATAACATTTGTGCCAAGTTTCGTTTTTGTAGGATCGTTTTTACGCCCCCGCTGTTTTGGTAAAGACAGTTTTGGTTAGAAAGGTGAGTTTTGGTTAGAAAGGTGAGATGCTTTGTGAAGCGTGCGAGTTTGCTCGAGCAACGCTCATGTCGACGAATCAACCTTAGGGCTGTGCGCCCATATTTCACAGTAAGACACTACCTCTCTGGAACCTCTATTTTCATTCGCCCGATATAAATATGAATAAAAATCTTTTATTCTAGTAATTATTTTAATACATCTAGAGACTCTTCGTACTTTGACACTCGCTCATTAGATCATATCATTCATTTTTATTCATATTTATATCTTGTTATTATTTAGCTCATGTATTTACTCCCACATTCTCGCGCTTTTCACACGTTTTTACTTTACATCTATATATAAGCCTCATGCGGAATATTTTTTCTTATCCCTGATGATGCCGTAGATCGGCGAAAGCTTGGATTTTAAAGGCCTTTAATACCATTTTACAGTAGTGTAAGGCCTCAATTGAACTTTAACTATTTTTACACTTCAAAAGATTTCTGGAATGTTTATTTTCGCATCGATTCCTTTCGTGGCTGAATAACGTGACTTTTCTTTTAATTTTCACTTCAGCTTGCCCCTTTTTCTTCCAGAGAAAACAAACCGTCATCCTCCATTTCCAACGACAGTTTCAAAACTATTGATAAGGTTGTCATAGTCTATATTATTTAACGACTTAAACGTATGTTAACAGCACTTTTTTCCTCACACCCCGCTATTACGGACACTAAACGACGTCCCGAGCGTGTCCGCTATAACAAGAGTTGACTTAACTTGCTTTTTACATTGTGCCTACAGGAATCATACAGAGCTCCTACGAGGCTCGCACTGGCTTCCTTCATAATACCTACCGGCATGGTTCCTACAGGAATCATACAGGGTTCCTACAGAATTCGTTCTGTGTTCCCTTAACCCCTACAATAGGGAACTTCAGATCGGAGTACGAGTACCTAGTGCTTATGCATTGGATTGTCACATTTTACTCCAATCTCGAATCGATAGTCACCTTTGCAACTGGTGTCACTGGCCAGCAACAGGGAACAAAACTTGGATTGAAATTCGAAAGTCGTACTCGTACTCGATCTCGTACTTTCTCGTACTCAGTCTTCGCGTGTTAAGTTTTCAACAAGATAATACTCGCTTGGATCTCGAGAGTTCTTCCAGTGTACTTATTACGTCACTCATGGTTGGGCGTTCCTCTGGGTCCCTATTAACACATCGCTGAATAAGAACTCGCAGTGCACGATTAGTTACCTGACGTATCTGATTACGGACCTCTTGAGGATCTGGTAGTTCTCTGATGCACATTTCACACAACAATAAGCCGAAACTGTACACATCCACCTGTTTGAAAGAATCAAGCGTATATATATATCATTTATCTGTAACTGGTATAAAAACGGTGTTCATTACAATGTTCATGCAGCAGCAATAGTAACAGCAATTCGCTAAAAAAAATAATTAGTTTAAGGGTGGTTATCCAGCAGATAACACAAACAATATCCAACGAAAAACACGCGAATTCAAACTAAGTTCTGATAAAAGTTAAAGCATCGGTCAGATACTCTAATTATTAAACAATTAGAGCTACAAGCCGTTTAACAACAATGATCCACAATTGGTAAACTCATTCACGGCTCCAAGTTTACGTCAGTGAGGGTTAGTTTGAATAAGCATGTGCTAAATACAGAAAAAGGTCCACAACACATTTTGTGGAGGCAGCGTGGCAGAGAGGCTGAGATCTTTACGTCCCTGGCTCAAATCCTTTATCCTGCCATTAGCTGGATTTATTCTCGTTAGTCTCGAGTTAAACTCTTATGCCTCGTGTTACAAATACTTAGCCAACTCAGTCAGTACCTCTCTCAGTGTTTGTGATACTGATTTAAAAGTCATTTTTATTACATTATTCTAAGACCGTTCATCGCAAGAAGAGGTCAGGCCCAAGCTACGATCCCCCACACGTACACCCTAGCTACAAAATCCAGGGCACCGATGGGAATAAGGACCTATAAATATAATATAAGATGTTCTGGATGGGGTTTAACTGATAGCTGAGAATTGCTCAAAATTTTAACTGTTCGCCACTGAGAATTATGTGTTTTTCAATGATAGCTGAAATCTGCAAAATTTACTTATACCTGAGAAAGCGCCGAAAATGAACCCATAACTGAGTTTCCAGAACCCTATCCAGACCCTCAAATGAGGGACGGGGCGGGGTAGGCGCAAACACAAAAAAGAACGCCTAAGTCCTCTCACAACACACCGCTCAAAGACAAGACAAACTACAAGTACATGATGTAATGTGAGAATGACCCCAGCACCCGAAGCCGCTGACCGCGAAAGAAGGTGACATGGACAATGA
The DNA here is from genome assembly GCA_963693305.1 of Meandrina meandrites. Taxonomy (NCBI): domain Eukaryota; kingdom Metazoa; phylum Cnidaria; class Anthozoa; order Scleractinia; family Meandrinidae; genus Meandrina; species Meandrina meandrites. Next base: position 2,283,941 of record OY855903.1, on the reverse strand, counting down.
AGACAGTAAACGATTTAAAACGCTAACTGGTTGGAGAAAATCACCAAAAACACCCAAACACCATCAACGCTTGCTAATCGTGATTAACTATGTTTCGCTGCATTTGCATGTAACTGCATTTATTTGGGGCTTAAAAACCCTTTAAATGTGATTAATTGAGATTTTGCCTTGAATGCCTAGGATGTGGAGTGGGGGGGGGGGGGGGGATAACTCCCATATGAAAGATACGGGGATGACTGCTTGAAGTGTAAATTAAGGAGTTTTGTCTCTTTAAGAACGCTAATATCCAATTATCCGTCAAAGTCTCGTTGAGGGTTTTTACGTCATACTGTGGTGCACTCTGATCAGGCATGGAAAAGGGGGGGGGGGGGGGGGGGTAAAAAAAAAAAAACTCGAGCCACGCCTTCACGCAAGCATAGCATCCCCGTTCCTTTCATATGAGTCCCTCCGCGCTTGGATATGGAATTGATCATGACAAATGAATTCTCTCTTTCACTAAAGGTAACATTCATCAGCCGTATTTTCTTCTAGGTTTAATAGATTTCCAAGAAACAGCTGTTTTTACCTTCGGTGACTGTTGAGAAGTGAAGACCTCAGGTGCAGAATAGATGATTGCCCCTGGATTTATTGTCATGACCTGAAGCATGAAATTAGCAGATCCATAATCAGATAGCTTCGCTCTCCAACACTCATCCCGTCTCCATAGCAACACGTTGGCGCTGCTGATGTCCCGATGTATGATGGGAAGCGGCTTGCTAAGGTGAAGGTAATTTAATCCTTTAGCAACGTCCAAGGCAAGGCTAACAATTTCATCCTGATTTAACGCTCGCTGGGATAACACGTGCCGTAAACTAGTGTCGAGTAATTCAGTGACAAACAAAGGATTGTCATCATCGTTTGTAGCGCCAATCAACTGTAAAAGATTTGGATGGCGACAGCACGACGCGATTCTCATTTCTCGCTCAAACATCCTGCGATTATGATCAGAGAGAATCAGTTCATGAATTTCTTTAACAGCAACTTGGCAACTACGAAAAGTGCCCTCGCACACATTGCCCCAGGCCCCTTTGCCCAAAACATTTTCACTCACAACAACCTCCTCACGTTGGATGATCCAGTCACGTGGTTGACGACGCTGGTATTCAACCAATGCGTCCTGAGCTGCAGACAAGGCAGATTCCAATTCTCTTTCGGTGGTCTCGTGACTGTTCCTTTGTTCGTCCATTTCAAGTTGCAGGTTCCGTAGTCTTTCTTCTAATGCTGTCCTTTGCGAGCGCTCTTCTTCTAAATCACGTTGTTGTTCTCTAATGGAGTTCTCTTTGGCACTAAGCTCTTGTTGGAGAGATTCCGTTGACAGCATTTCGTTTTGCAATCTTTCTTCCAGTTCACTGCAAATACTTCTTGCTTGACTCAATTCTTCTGTTACTCTTGTTTTCGCCTGTTGCTCTGTACCAAGCACTTTCTGTAATGCATTTAAAATCGTTTCCTTTCTTCTTAATTCCTTCTTTTTACTATCACACAAACGTATTTCCTTATCAAGTGCCTGACGCATCTGAGCAATTTCATTTTGTAATCTTCGTTCCAGCTCATTATAATCTGTTCTAGCTTGCCTCAATTCTTCCTCTACTCTAGTTCGTGCTTGCTGCTCTTTGCCTAACGTTTCCTGTATCTCTTCAATATCTGTTTCTCGTTTCCTTAGTTCCTCCTCTCTTGTGTTGCGCAAACGTGTTTCGTTATCGAGCGTTTGATGCACCTGCGCAAGCTCATTTCGCAATCTTCTTTCCAGTTCGTTACAGGCAATTCTCGCCTGGCTTAATTCTTCCTCTACTCTAGTTCGTGCTTGCTGCTCTTTGCCTAACGTTTCCTGGATCTCTTCAATATCTGTTTCTCGTTTTCTTAGTTCCTGCTCTCTTGCGTTGCGCAAACGTGTTTCGTTATCGAGCGCTTGATGCACCTGCGCAAGCTCATTTCGCAATCTTCTTTCCAGTTCGTTACAGGCAATTCTCGCCTGGCTTAATTCTTCCTCCACTCTTGTTCTCTCTTGTTGTTCTTCGCAAAGAGCATTCTGTAATGTATTAATCAGAACTGTTTCCTTTTGCTTTAATTCCTGTTTTCTAATATTGCGAGCAAGTTTTTCTTCATCAAGGGTTTGACGCATCTGCGCCACATCACTCTGAACTTGACGCCAATTGTTCCTAAGGTCGCTCGTTTTTTTAATTTGTTTAGAATCTTGTTTCTCAGAAGCTATTTCACCTGGTAGGACTGGCTCAGTAGCTACTTTTACGTTTTCCTCGTCAGCTGCTGAATATTTTTTCTTTGCTTCTAGTGTATACGTCGTTACCTCTGCTTGTTCCTTATATTGATGTATTTCTCTCTCTAGGCCGGCCTGTTTGCTCGTGGGTACATTACTAATAATGGAAGATGCAAGTAAGTCTGTCTTCCCGTCCTAAAAATACAAACAATATAGAGTGTCATGGTCAGGGACTCTCAACCAATCCACATAACACTGGAATCCAGTCTCGATACTTACGATGACAGACTTTGTTTTCGATGAGATGGACTCCCTTGGAGCTGCAATAAACAAAGGTAAGTTAAACAATACGATATGTAAGTAAGTATAAGTCAGCCAACCAGGCAACGAAGTCAGTCATTCGGTCGGTCGCGATTGTTTCGTCAGTAATTTCGCCAGTCAGTGAGTCAGAGTCAAGCCAATCAAAATTCAGGAACTGCAATATACAATGGCTAGTTTTTAAGACTATAATAAAGCAGAGACCGATACAACGTAGAAAGGTTTTGAATTTGTGTACTATATTTCGGCTGGCCAAACCAGCCTTCTTCAGGTACAATGGGAAATTACATTGAGAAGGGTTTTATATGTAGTGATTGCGGTATTTTGCGTAATACCGGAAATACGTAAAGTTAATGAAATTGACAGTGTAAAATGAAATAAAAATAAAGTAAAATAAACTAAAAATAGTAAAATAGCTGATAAAACAGTACAGATAAATAAATCAGTATGTTTCTTCGCGGATGTTAAGACCTTCGGGATAGTTTTTAATAATTTTCCGCATCCCTTACCAAAATTAACGCAATTGGAAGTCGCTGCCTTTTGTTTGCGTGAAAGGCCCCGGTGTTTTACGTTTGTTGCCGGCGAGGTCTCTTGAGAGGTGTAGCGCTTAACAAACTCTTCACGGAAGACGCTGATTGTTTCGTCGTCAATAATGACTATACGCACGTCACGGAGAGTGCCGAGTTCGGCGTCAGTACTTGAGCTAAACTCCTTCACAGCATCAAACATCACTTGAGCGCAAATGTCCTTTGGCAAGCCAAAGTTTCCTGAGCCGATCGCTGGGAAAGCCATGGAACAAAGCTCCAATTGTGTTGCAAGACGGAGACTTTCCATGCATACTCGGTGAAGAAGCGAAATGCTCTTTTTATTCTGACGGTTATTCCATTTCGGACCTACTGTGTGTATCACAAATCGACAAGAGAGATTGCCACCACTGGTATATACAACATCGCCTACGTTAAGCGGGCGCCCCTTTCGATCTGACATTATTCGTCTGAACTCTTCTTCAATCTGATGGCCTCCTTTTCGCATTATTGCAGCCGCCACACCATCGCCGTGTCGAAGCCACTTGTTGGCTGCATGGACAATGGCATCCACTCTCTCGTCATCAGTTATATCGCTCTGATGTAACGAGCAGTGCACTCCATTACTCAGAACGCACTGAAATGAAGAAAAATTAAAATGCGTTATCGCAATTTATACCGTTATTTTCACAATATTGCACTGGCCCTGAAAAAGACTAGCTCTGCTGGTTGAAATATTAGCCAATAAATTTTGACTTGCAATCAATTTGGATGATCTCCACTTAACGTGACGTCTGGTAAGAGCATTTCTTTCACAAGAGATTCGGCAACAGAAAAGCCAAATAGTTTCATATTCTTCGTTGCACGGTCCTCTACGGTTTTTTTTTTACAGTACACTTGTATACATGTTAGTTATGGGGTAAAACGTTGCCAAATTGTGTTTTAAAACACTAACCGAGTACCGTTAGTGAAACGACAAGAAGTATTACTATGATTGAATTGATATCTAAAGCAATAAATATCAAAAAGTGTCAGAATTGTCTCAGAACAGACGTTTCGTTTCGGGTGTATAACCCTTCTTCAGAACAAAACCGTTAAAATGCGCAGCGTATTTATAAATACGCTTGCGTAAATACGCTGCGTAGTTTAACTCTTTTTGTTCTGAAGAAGGGTTATAGACCCGAACGTCTGTGTTCTGAGACAATTCTAACACTTTTTGATATTTATTGCTTGCATTATCAATTCAATCATTTTCAACCAAGTGCCCCGCATCTCCAACGACTTTTTAGTCTACTAATATATTTTAGTAGTATTGCTACTCCCCCTGGACGGTAGTCCATCACAGCGACGTCACCCCCGTCATTATGTTAGGTTGCTTTAGCAATTTTCTGGTACCCAATTATAGGTGGAAAGAAGCACTGTGAGAGTTAATAAGTACCTTGCCTAAGAATGCAACATACGAATGACTCTGGCCATGCAGGGTTCAAACCTGGGCCATTCAATTTGGAGCCTAGCGCAAGTTACTTTTAGAATTGTACTGCTACTCCCATACTCATGCACTTCTGCCTGCAGCTCAGTTTTTTTAAAACTGAGAGACAGCCGGCAGTATTCAAATAAAATCACTAACAATAACGCTCAACCAAAATGACTATGAACAGTGTTTAATTAAAATTACCTCAAATATACTAAAATCCTTGGTCACGTTTTCCTCATACGGTTTCACTTTCAAAATCACTCCTCCAAACTCCTGTTCCAGCTGTAGGACTGATTTTGCAACTAACACCACACAAAAAATATGTGAGGTGTATGTAATATAAAACAACGGCAAATATTTACACTGCTATTTAACCATAGCTGTATAACCACAGTCCAAATACAATTTCCCAGTGACAAAATGTACCTATATTCTAGGGCGTAATGCTAATCACCAGAACGAAATGGAATGAAACAGAACAAGAGGAATGAGCCCAAATGGACCTCATTGAGTGGGAATTAGCTCGAATGATACTGGAATGGCCTGAATTGACCTCAGATGATCCATAATGGACCAGAATATAACAGAATGCCCAGAACTTAAAGCAGTGAATAGGTAACATTCTTCATTCATGAGAAATTCGAAGGATGGGAAATTATATAGGCCCATATATTGCATTTCGTTGCATTTACTAAGCAATTACCAGTCATTATTAGTGTCCTAAATAAGTAGGAGAATTAGCTACAACTGAGATTTCGGGTTTTTGTGAAATCAAGAATAAAAAGCCAGTTTGCACGTAGAGGATTCGTACCCAATCTCGGTTGGTTCGTACCCAAACAAAAAGCATTTTTGAGAATGATTAAAGATCAAGATCAACCGAAGTTACCTTGAATGATGTTGACTGTTTATCCTCCTTGATTGATAAGTACATTTTGGCAAAGAAAATCGGCTTTAAGCGCGCGCAACACAAGCTTCACAAATTCTGCTTGTGATCGGCTAGTAATTAAACGCCTAATTTTTTTATTAAAGCGGACTAAAGCAATTTTACCCTTGATCCACTGTTGATCGATGTACTGTGTTGTTTGTCCGCCACGATTGATTAGATTTTTATACTTCGTGCAAGTGCTACACGAAATACGTTGCACTGAATCGGCTTTTAGCGCAGCAGCAGCGTGCGCAACAACCGGAAAAAAATTCCTGACTCTCTGACGAGTTCATCGTGATTGATGCAAGGGGTGGGGGGGGGGGGGCAGGCCTAACTTGAAAATAATGCTAATTAACATGTTCCGCTTTAAATCGAGGGCGCAAAAACAACAAAAAATCGTTATACGTAACTCCCGTCAAGAAGCCCTTCTGTGTGATGGGTGCAACAAATGGCAGCATAGAAAATGCAACAGCAGAATATCCCGAGACGTCTATCGGAAGGCTGTCTAAAATGGAAACGACATCCCTTGGCGATGCAGTCATTGTGCTACTTCGCTTGACACCGCACTGCCCAACTTTCAGAGTACGAGGAATGAAGGTAACTATGCATATCATTGTTTTTAGGTTATATTTATGAAAAGGAGGTGGCATGAGTTAGTTATTTTAAGGCTGTTCTAACGAGATATATGTTCTCAATAGATACCACTACCTCACTTGGAACAGTAATGGAGTAGGATATTTACGATACGATAGTAAAGGGATATTTAGGATGCTTAATGTTATTTTGCATAAAATAAATTCATTTGTAACTGATGAAAATATGTTGTTCGTCTGTATCATGCATGCCTCGTCACTCATATTCCGTTTTGGCTAAGAAATTCAATTGAGTAATTTACCCGTTTTCCGCAAAGAGGCGGAGATGATTGACATCTGCCTGAAAACTCAACTTTTTTCTGTGAAGGTCACGTGCGATATATAACTGCTGTAAAGATTCTCTGTCACTGCATGATTTAGTCATTTCTGGGCTATTTCAGGCCATCTCAGTTACGTGGATTCCGGTCTATTCCGGTCCAGTCCGGTGACATTCCAGTCTCGTTTTCCGGCTCATTCCACTCAGTTTTACTCGTTCCGCTCCGTTCCTTTCCGTTCTCCTGTTTGGTAACGCCCCCTGCCGCGAGTACAGCAGTAATCATATGTTAATTTATGCTGTCACTGCTGCTATTCCGACTCGGTCACAAAATAAAACATTTAAAGTGTTTAATAGTTTCGCTTTTAAAATCTTAATCTTGTTGGGTCTAAATAACTGCCAGCTATCCACTACGTGTAAAACCAAAACATTATTTAGAATCGTTTGGCCTTCTAAACAAAGATCGAATACCCTCAGAAGGTTTTAATTATAATCTTTATGGATATTATTATTTGAGTTGACTAAAGAAGGACAAGAAGGGCACGAATAAATTTCGAAGTGTCGAAATTCGAGATTTTACCGCAGTCGAAAAGTTCCTCAACTACAAAGCCAAAAAATATTACTTGAAGTCGCTTGACATTTCTAAACAAAGATCTGCTATGGTAAGAAGAATTAAATGACATATTTCGTGTAAATTCTATATGAATCTCAGACTGCCGGGTGGGTATCTAGTTTTTTTAACTAATACTTCCCGGCTGCCGACCGGGTATCTAGACACAAAGTCAAACACGACAATTGAGGTACATGCACTAAATGAACATATAAACGTATATGTGGATTCCTTCTCTACATCTAGGAAGCCAGATACAGACATAGATCTTACCTTCAGGGCTGTCAAATGTTACTGCTGCAGCTCGTTGCCAACTACAAAAAACGATACCAACGATATCTCCGCCGCCATTTTTTCTATGCTGGAAATGAATAATTAGCTCTTCCGGTTTTGTTCCCGCTTGAAAACCTGTTACATATATGGTACGAGAAACACTCGCCGGGTCTATGTGAATGTTATCTTCCTCCTGAATAACTGTCGGTATGTATGTGACTTTCTCAGCCATATTGGTTGCAGTTGTTCGAGAAAGCGAAAGGCGGAAGTGTGTCACGCGATGATTTGCTCGAGTCTTTCTGCTGGTACCAGATGCAAATGAAGTCCCATTGTTTTACCTTTGTTTTAGCGTGACGAGCTAAAAGAACGTCTGAGTACGTAGGAGGCTACCTTTGTTTGTGGTTCTTTGTATTTTAGAGCAGTACTGTGTTTCTTATCTTACATTTCTTTTTATGCTTTACGTCATATGTGAGGGAGCTAGTCAGTGTATTGTATTGGAAGGGGGTCCCGAAGGGGTAAAATAGACTATTTTCACACTATACATTTCTTTTCAGCACCAGCTCTTTCGAAGCCTCCTACTAGTAAGGGAGGGGCCCCGCCATGGCAGAGGGCAGTCGAGGAGTAGGTTCCTCCTAATGATTTCTGAGCTTGATTCAGGATTGGAGGTGCTGGCTGGGAAGCACAGGAGTTTTTCATTACGTGCCCACCAGACCTCATTTTGGAGTTCAGTCTTTTGTATTTTGTGCATGCTGACGAGGCTTCGCGAGCAGATTAGCATGAACACAAAAGAATAACAAAAGGAAGGAAAAGGTCTATCGTTTTTTTTTTTGTTGTTGTTGTTGTTGTTTTTTTCCACTGAGAAAATGGAACTTGGGTCACTGGGCTGTAAAAAAAATGGGAATGAGACTTGGACTGGGATTCTAGAAAATGGAATTGGGGCAAAAGTTTGAGTTCGGTTATGGGATTTAAACACCCTTCCTTACGATCCTCTCCCTCTCGTTGCTTAATTCAACATAAATGATGAGTAGTTTACACTTTCATGATATTAGTACAGCCAAACTGTACAAGAAACTAAACTTTGTTATCTGTTACTGAACAGTAAGTTGTATTTTACTCTGCAATTTAACAGTAAGGGACCGGTCATAAATTAGAGGAGGGGGGGGGGGGGGGGGGGGGGAGGGCTGGTGCAAACATGGGTAGGGCCACTGATTTTCATGCAAGCTCAAAAGGGAGGGCCAAACAATTTGGTGCATGTCATTTAGGCGGGGGGGGGGGGGTCATTATTTTTTATGCAAAGTTGCTGGGGTCAAGGAGTCAATCTAGAATTCTTCTGAAATCACAGTCATTCTTCTGTAAATATTATATAGAACACATTGTTTATTTGATGACTGTAAAATATTAACATGGGTTTTTAATAACACTTCTTGGTCCTATGTCTAGATTCTCTCCTGACTTGAACAAACAGTAAATTGTCAAAATTGAATGTAAATATATCTTTTTAACGATTTATAACTGGTTTCTTGAAGTGATGTAAACTTAAGTTACTTAACAGCTTGATAATGATCATTGCTCTAGATCTGATTCACTTTCACTTCCAGTACTTTCACTTTCATGGTCTTCTGCGATAGAAAGTTGCCCATTTTCTTCCATTTTCTTCTATGGTAGAAAGGGCTTGCTCAGAAATTTTTCCATTTTTTGCCATTTCTTTGAGGTATCTCATTTGATCATGCTTGAGAGATACAACACCTTCAACATTTAGATCAGTGATGACTGGCTGTGAGGTATCAGCAGATATGAGCTCAGTAATATCTTTAAATTTTTTCCCTGCTCTTTGCTCCTTTCTTTTCTTGTTTTTTTCTTCTGTTTTGTTTCTGGGACCTTTTGACAGATTTGTTTTTAAGCAACATTCCTTTAAACATATCTGCACACATGCAACTCGTTTTCTTCTCTGTTAATTTAAGGTCAGTGTCATACAATTCGGTACAGGTAGCCTTAGTGTGGGAGGAGGGGTGGGGGTGGGGTCATGATATTTTGTAGGGCCAACAGTTTTTCTGCACCTGGAATGGGGAGGGTCTCCCCAAAACTGGTAGGCCAAAATAAAAATGCACCAGCCCTCCCCCTCCCCCCCCCTCTCTAATTTATGACCGGTCCCTTAGATGTGTTCAACTGCAGTGTTTAGCTATTTGATTGTAATTTACGCTCAAAACCCCACTATCTTGACCAATAATTATTTTTTATCTCCCCTGGTAATCCGAGACAAAGGACTCTTAATTGACTTATACTGACCCAAAAATTACCTCAAGATCAGTAACTAAACTATGATGCATACTAGCCAACAATTTGGCTTCAAAATCCTGGTATCCAACAAATTTACGATAAACAGTTATCTTATCTTCATTCATTTTCAGATACAAGGGAAATCCTTCATGCATTTATTCCAAAGAAAGGTGTCCTGAGCTTTAATTGTTCTGCTCAAACAGTTGGCCCTCTATTCCACACAAGAGTGTGTTAGGTCTTAATTTCATTTCAAAAGGCAAAATAACACACGCATTCATAGGAAACACTCTTCCAATCAAATACAAGCAAGCAAAGGTATAACATTTAATCATTACTTATAAATTCCTTATCATTACTTAAATACATACCCTGATGCAAATCAGGTCTTATAGAGCCAAATGCAAATGAAATTCAAAGAATTTTTCTTTGTATTTCAAAAACTGTGAAGCCCTTCCAATCTCATTATAGCCGAATAAAAATCTCAGTGTTCTATCAAAAAATGCCTTTGAAAGCTGTATGAACAGCTATCTTTTATATAAACATCACTGTAATAAAATAGTTGAAATTAGTAAAACCTTACTGATCTGATGCTTAAATTGGACTGCCATTTTTGTTGCAGTTCAAAGTTATTTTTTAATTTATTTATAGCATTGAAAGTGACTAACAACTTGGTATTGTTACATGATTGTAACTACATTTAGCTGGTTTCCAATATAGTCTTATAGTAAATACACTACTTTTTTAGAAGTATAGAAAGGTCTAGAAAGCCAGGACTACATTTTTTAAAAAACTGAAAATAAATAAACAAATAAATAAAAGGTCTTGAACAATCATACCCCGTTTTATGCAGACACCAAAGGGATCACAAAATGGCCATACTAACATGGTGCCAGTTTTAAGCAGGTTAATTATTTTTGAGGTAGTGTTTCAATAGATAAGACCTTTTGTTACTGTAAACCAACCAACCAACCAACCAAATTAAAGATAAAGTGACCTCAATTTGTCCATTGAAAAAACTGAACAAATTTGTGCTAAGCATTATTCCTCAACATTATTGGCGCAGCTGCAACGGAATGCCAAAGATGGTAATGTTTTTAAAAATCATAACAAGCCACCTTTAGAAAGATACATGAATTTGGGACCAAAACCACTATCCACAGTAATGAGATGCCCATAACCCTCTCTTACAAATGTTTAAAATTTCTGTTTACATAAAAAATACATTTTCAAGCAAGCAGGTGATTAGAACAATTAAAAAAAGAAACTTGAATGCATGTGCGCGTACAGGGTACTGTCTTGTTGTACTAGCAAATTATCACGTTTGAGTAATAAATACAAAGTGATGGAAATCTATAAGGGGGATCACAAATTAAGGTTGGACCTGGAAGTTTGTTTAACCTTGTGCTTGTCTGACAAGGAGGCATATTATCCATTATAAGTACAGTTTTTGTGATTATAAACTAAAGAACAAACTCCATAAAACCCATAAATTATTTTATCTTTAGTCCATTGAACTTATTAAGTTTTTCACATATTCAATCAACCTGGCATCTCCAATGATACCCATGTGCTCAGCGTTTGAAAATGACTTAATAACCACTTGTTGTTTTTGTTTGCCCACAAAGCTGTGACAAGCCTTCAGGCTGCGAATATTGACTGTGCCATCGCCATCTCCAAACAATGTCTCGGGAAATGTGTCAGGGAACTCATCTTTGCCGTAAACAAACTGTTCAGGTGTGGGCACCCCAGTGCCATACAGACAGTACAGGGGTACATTGGGCGGCTCGTCAGTCCAGACAGGCGGCACTTGTCTGCTTATATTAATGGCATCTGGGTATTGAATGTCCAGAAAGAACTTCTCTAGGTTACTAAGTGAGTAGTTCTGATTGGCTGTTTGGATAATTACCTGGGAGGTGAAACAAAAGTAAACAGTGGTATGCTGTGAAATACATACACCGTACATGTAAAATAATTAATTTTGTCCTATGCCTTAAATATTCATGCTCATATAACTTGAACACACAACTTGAACACTATAATTTATGAATATTAACTTCTGAAATGTTTGCAGTTAAAGTTCATTCGAATAGTTTTGCTTAATTTATGGATTTTTCTGCATTTTTCTCCAACAACAGCTGGTTAAATCTTGATTGCAAATCAATATACATACTAGTTTTATTGATTGAATATTTGTGGGGATACTGCTAAGCATGTGTCTGAATAGGCACAGTTAAAACATTTCTTTGCCAGAAATTCAGGAATAAGCCATTGGTCACAGGAATTTTGCTGGATAATATGCTTACAATCATGAGTACAGTGGCATTCCAATTTCTCCACCTCCAAGGGAAACAAAATATTGAATAAAAAAATCTGGAGTTTTGAAAAGTAGAGGGTAAATTGCAATGTTTGACTAAGTTAAGCATTTCAAGGGAAACAACTGATTCAGTTTATTGGGAGGTTGTTTTAGAAATTGGAGGAATAGTTGGGTTATGAAAAATGTTTTGATATTAATGACATTGTGGTCACTGACAGAGTTAAAACACCAATTATGAAAGTTACACCCACCTCTTCCGCAGCCCAGAAATCTTTACTGGGCATCAGAAAAGCAGTGCTTTCATATGTTCTCAGAACTGGCCTGAGGTTTAGTGGTTCAAGAATTACATCTGGCAGGCCAAGATTAGTCCCTGATGCATAAATACGCATCAGTTTAGCTGTTCCAGCCCATGCGCCAGCCACAGTGACCCAAACTTTAATGTGAGTGTCTTTCCAGTGCTGGGACATCTTGCTAAGAAAGTAATGAGTGTATGGGCACCCCAGGCTGTGCGACAGTAAAACCACTTTTGTCTTGTTGTTTTTGTTGTAGGTATCTTCTATTAGAGCTTGTAAGTTGGTAAAGTACTCTTGAGCAGAATCTGCAACAAAATGTACATGCCGGTATATGTTGAAATCAAATTAATTTCAGGGGCCAATTAAATCAAGAACACATACTACTAGGCAGAGCTGTGTTTTTCTCATCTCAATTGGAACACTGCATCATGGTACCTTGTTTTGAATTTACTGCAATCATTGCTTCCACCCAGCCAGAATTAAAACCTAGCATTTTTTAATATAAAAATCGCCTTTTATTAATACAATGACCCTGTTTTTGACCAGATCTTTAGTGGTCCATTGATGGTCAGATTGACAGGGTCGCCTACGTAGATGTATTTTGGAAATAGCCACAAATTTGAACCAACTTACATTATACATGTGCTATACAAAACAAATTATGTATTCTCAAAGAAAACACACATTTGATAGCATTTGTCATTTCTAGTGGGAGAAGTGGTACTGTAGCCTAATGGCGAGCATGTTGGAAGCAAGCTCAAGGGGTCCAGGTTCAAAATAAAATAATAATAATAATTAACATTTATATCGTGCAAATTTCATGTGAATATGATCAAATGCGCGTTACAAAATGTAAATTAAAAGATATGCTATAAATAGTAAGATTAATTTAAAACTAATTATTTACAATAACTATAAACATTGGGCTAAGGTAAAAAGCTTAAAAATTAAAATATTAAAAACAATGGGTCTAGTAAAAATGTATATAAAACATCAAGAGCTATTCAAACGCTTTTCTAAATAAAAATGTCTTCAGTTTGGACTTAAAATTGTTAAAATTGACCTCCTCTCTTAATGTACACGGTAATTTGTTCCAGTGTAATGGTGCAGCTGCAGTAAATGCCCTGTCACCAAGTGTCTTCTTCGTTTTCGTGGATGGTGGAACTAATAAAACTTGAGAATTAGATCGAAGGCCATACAGGGAGGGATTTTTAACACGAATAAGATTACAAATATAGTCCGGTGCTTGGCCATGTATGGCCTTAAAAGTAATTGTTAAAATCTTAAAAACAATTATAAATCTGACAGGTAACCAATGTAAAGAATATAATACAGGAGTAATGTGACTAAAACGCGGCGTCGAGCAAATTAGCAGGTTCAGTTAATGACGGACTTATAAATACATGCACATTTACATGCATGCACTGGGATCATGGTTAGAGTGAGGGAGTTTGAAAAAAACTAGATAAGAACTTTAACACAGTGTTAAAAGTTACACTTTGTTCAATGCTTACTTGGTGCATATCTAAAGTCAAATGGTGCAGCTCGTAATGATACACCATCCTCAAGTCCAATACTTTCCAGGGCAGATATCATATCAGCAAAATATTCCCCCGGGTGAGACAGAGAAGGATCCAGGTATGATACACCTTTGGTTGTGCCAAAATATGGAGCTTGCACTTCTACCCCAGGTGAATTTCTCATCTTCTGTGATGACTCATTGTAAACAAGTCTGTTGGTTTGGAAATGTTAAAAATAATCATGTGATTAAGTTTACAAAGATTAATAAATAACAATTGAAATGCAACTTACAATAAAAGACAAAGATTGCCTTTCACAGACTGAAGAGGAATGCAAATTCAAAGTACAGGTCATGCATGTTATAATCAGCTACATCAACCCTCCAAGTTTATTTTTTTCGTTAGTGGCCATTTGGCCACCGACTGCTCAAGTTTGGTCGCCAGTGAAAAATTTTAGTCGCTAAATTAAGCTCACGGTTTCAATCCTTCTTCTCAATTTTAGTCGCCAGGCTGGCGACTTGGGTTCCAATTTAGTCGCCAGCTCCAAAATTTTAGTCGCCATGGCGACTAAAATGGTCTTAACTTGGAGGGTTGTACACTGTACATGTACAGTATGTCTGACTAGCAAAAAGAAATAATTTACAGAATCCCTATACATATTTCCCATTATAGAAACAGGAAGAACTCTAGGCCGAGTCTCATCTCACAGTCGCTTGTGGTACTGTTACTGGAGACAATGTGGCATCATGTCTTTTGTTTTTTTCCCCTAGTTACTGTTCCACAAGCAATCACTGTGAGACTAGACACGCCACAGAATGTCTTCTCATTTTTAAAGTGCTGAATATAAGCAAAACAGGGCCAAAAACTCACTTAATATTGTCAGCCCAACATTCTATAGCCTTTGGCAACAAAGACTCGACACTCAGCCACAAGTCAAACCATGAGCTTGAAGTTTTTTCACACCAGAAGTGCGGAACAGATGGTTTGTTGATGCGAGCTTGAAGTCGACTTCCTCCATCTCCAGGAACTACAATGATAAGAATAAACAAATAATTTAAGGTGGCCTGCAGATATCCCATTCAGTTATAAATAGTTTGAATTACATGTAACAGAGTTTATAAAATACCAGTGGGTAACTTTCTCAAAGAAAAAATATTTTCTTTTAATGTAGTATGGAGAATATAATAGATATGAAAGTGATAAATGATCATTGTAGCCTCGCTCCCAATGTGTGGCTTCATAGCTCAGTTGGTAGAGCATCGTACCGGTATCACATAGGTCACGGGTTTCAAATCCTGTTGAAGCCCTGAATTTTTTCAGGCTTCTTTATTCTAATTGCTTAAATTTTAAATTCACTGGAATGATCATTTATCACTTTCATACACATCTGCAGTTCATATATAAATCATTTTCATAACATTACATCATTTGAGAATAGATGTTGTTACATTAGTTAGTTACAGTGATTTTTCTCGCACCTTATAATTCAGTAGAGCTCAAGTAAATCAGCCAATATCAAAGTAAACCTCAAAAGAAAAGCCAACTTACATAATAATAAATTATTTACAAGACTAATGTGTATCTTTAGAAAAACAAAAACAAAATCAGCTAGAAACATTATTACATAAGAAATGGTTTAATGGTATTGACATTAAAAGATTAAATTACGTAACATTCTAAACGCCGTTTTAAACACGTGTACAATTCACTGCGTCACATGATGGGAAAGTGCAAGAGAGCTTTTTGTTTACTTTCTTGCTATCTGATGACGCTGTTCCTGGGCGATTAACATGCATTATACACAATAATTGATTTGCATCGTACAGAACTGCTCAGAATTGAGCAATTTTCATGTCAAACTAGTGAAATACTTAAGTTCTTCCCATAAATTTTCAAGTCAGACAGATCGATTTTAGTATAACTTTGCCGATCGGCTTCGAAAAAAGAACATCATTCTTATCGGAAACAAAGAAACTATAAAAAAAAAAACTTGATCATTATGCAGCTTACCGATAACAAGTGGTGTCTTTGCTTCTAATACGGCAAAGTTGCTGAGAATTAGAACGAAACCCACAAGGTAAAACATCACTGCTTTGCCAACGGCCCGCCGCCAGCTTTTGTACCTTTTGGAGCCTTTCGGGTTGTGTTCCAATTTTGCGAGTCCGCGGTATAGAAAGTCAGCGGTTATGGACACTCCTCCGCACATTCCTTCGTCAGGAGACCTCTCCTTTCCCAGGCCGTCCCAGAATGTGCCCGTTCATCAGCAAAAAAGAAGGGGACACAAAAAATCAAAATACTCTAGCCGTTCCAGAAGTTCGGTTAGAGGGGAATAGCGTGAAGAACGTCGAGTGAGAAGGGGCGGGAGTTGTTTTTGCTTCTTTTATTTTATTATTACGAACAAAAGTTCATAGTACTGCGTGGCACTTGGATGAATCAAAGTAAAAAAAAATAAAAAGGTATAAAAGTGCCAAAAAGTTGTTAAAATACCAAACGTTTCGGGTTTCGCCCTTCATCAGTGGTAATAATAACACTGATAACCTGCGAAGTAGCTTCATGAATAAAAATTATTCTAGCCTGGCTAGGCTATCTGCTTCCAAACCGATCCTGCAAGTAGTCTTTTGTTCTGGGTTCGATCCTATGCTGTGGCATGTATTTTTTTTTAGTATAAAACCATTTTAATATGATAGAACCCGGGGTATCCAATCGATGAAATCGATAATCGATGGCAATCGATATCAATTAATCGATTGGTATTGATAATCGATGACCAATCGATGTCGAAGATTCGTGTGGTTATCGATTGGTATCGATTTTCAATAACAAGCGATAGATTAATTGATATAAAGGACGAAGGATAGTCCGAATATGTTCATTGTGCCCAATAATTTAGACGATCTTTTTTTTTTTTTTTGCAAGATCGTCATTTTTTGTCTAAATTATTGGGCACAATGAACATATTCGGGTTATCCTTCGTCCTTTATGTACTGAAACTGTCATCAGGTACTGGTTATTAATTGATATCGATTGGTATCGACTGGTTGCAGATTTCGTCACGTTTCAAATTCTGAAAGCTGACGGAATCGGCACATAAATATCACATCTTTGTACGCAGTTATTGCAAACACATTTCATTTTAATGTTTTAACCGTTGTTTGTTACAGTTTTAATAAAAAAACGTTTCACGTACAAGCTCGGATTGTAGGTGGCCGAGATGTCCACGATGGTTAACTACTTCCTCCCCTTTCCTTGTTAGCAGCAAAACACT
Organism: Meandrina meandrites; assembly: GCA_963693305.1. Taxonomy (NCBI): domain Eukaryota; kingdom Metazoa; phylum Cnidaria; class Anthozoa; order Scleractinia; family Meandrinidae; genus Meandrina; species Meandrina meandrites. Next base: position 2,266,991 of record OY855903.1, on the reverse strand, counting down.
TAACCGACATTCTGATTCACCTCAAAACTCAGTAGACTGGCCTCTTCCCGGACTTCTTGCGTTGACGTCATAATGTAACGTGCGTGACGTCTGTTCGAGTTTAATGTGCCAATCGATACCAATCGATGAACGGTTATTGTGTGGTTATCGATTGATCATCGATTGACCGATACCAATTAAAGTAATTTTATCGATTGGTTTCCCGATCTTCGATTTTCAGGATTTTCATCGATTGGATACCCCGGGGATACATGAAATGGCGACTTGGATAAAGTGAAATAAACGCAGAAGCGTTCTTAGGTCGAATACTTAGGAAAATGATTTTCTGAGTTCCCCAATGGGAGTCGAACCCATGACCTCCCGTTGATGAACTTTTTTTTTTTGGTATTCGATTTGAGAACGCTTGTTCGTTTGGGAAACGTGCAGCGGTGAAGCTGCAAGAGACAACACCGGCGAAGCACAAACACGCGAGCCTGCCCTTAGACTATAACACCCAGAGAGGGCATGATCGCAGGTTAGCCATGCAGTGCCTCGTTTGCCTGTTAGCAATCACCGTTAGGAAAGTTTGCTTGTAAGACCTTATTTAATTAGAAGTATATTTTTGTGGAATTTTTGTCTCGGTCTTGGACTCGATTTTGAGAAGTATTTATTTTTCTGCAAAATCTGAGGTGAGGGGTAGTGAACAGGCTAGCAGCCACTAGCAAGTCTGCGCTAGCTGCAGCCGTTTGTTTATGCATGATCTGTGGTACACAGTGATCACTGGGGTGTCCTGTGGAAGTAATTCACACAATGATCACGTGGTCTCGACGCCTGCGTACTAGGCGTCAGTGGAGACTTAGCGTTTTCTTTGTCCTTTGCTTTTCGTTGGAGAACGACACTTAGAAAAATTTTGTCCATTTTTTTGCCGGAATGAACGGAGAAACCAGTCAACATCTCGCTCAAGTGAGACACGTAAGAATCATTTTCAAAAGATTTTGATGGAGAATTATTAGATGAAAGTTGCTGTGTTGTCTGTCGATTTTTACCGTGCTTCATAAGTAGCTTTGTGTCTAAAGCAATATTTCTTGCAGTCGGCGGCGACTGAAGAGGTATCTGAAGATGATGACGTTCCTCTGGTAAGTACAGATTCGCTAATCTTTCGGAAATAATTTAGCTGTGGAAAAATTGACTCCCTTTAGAAATCTCAACAAGCTTTTGTGTAACATTGTTTCAGAAATAGTATATATTCTTGATTTTTTTCGATTTTAGGCACAGAGGAAACAAAAGCCGGTCGGGAACGAAGGTAAGACTCGACCGCTCATTCAATTCATGTAATTTCAGGCTTAGTATTCAAGTTTAACTCCCATACATTACAGTGATTTATTGTCTATCCCGTTTCCCCTTAAAAGGCTGGTGTAATTTTTGACACTTGTATTGTAATCAATCCTAATGTAGAGATATTTTTTCTTTTCATTGTATCACGAGGCAACTCGATTTTCCTTTGAGCCCCGAAGCACATGTAAGCCCTTCATTTACGCAGCTTTAGCCATATTGCTTGGCATGCGAACTATCTGTCCCTTCCTGTATTACAAGGAAGTTAATCTTCTTTATTTGCCAGTCGAGCTTAGCGATCGTCTTTCGTTTGCATTCAGTTTTAAACTGGTAATTTAACGTGTAAAGATTTAAAGAATGTGATTTGATCTACGGCTTTTGCGATCTACTTACTGTAAACTGTTTCAATCGCCATGTTGTCGTTTTCGTGTCCGTTTTGAATCGAAGCCGCTTTGCCAGTTGATCAAAATTGTTTCCGCTGTCTTTGAGGAGTTTGTTATTGAACGTTTTCCTCAAGAGTAAAACTGAGTGCATTCTTTCATAGTCAACTTGATAAACGTTAAAACAAAAGCCATCTATAAACCAGGTAGCGTAAGAAACAATAAAAAAGTAAATTGCACGTACATTTTGAACTTCCGAAGCGAAATGAATCCGTTATCATTGACGACGCGAAGTAGTAAGCGGGATTAAGTGGTTATGTCTTTAACCTATACAGGCCCCGACAGGAAAAAGATGAAGCTTGCATCCTCTAACGTAAGTCATCTTTTAATAATTACAAACTCACCGAAAATTTAGATCGGCATCACCCACGATGCTGGTTGTGAAGCCGCCGTATTTGTTTTCGATTCATTTCATTTCGATTTGTATCTTCAACTTAGCATGTATATTCATCTTCTGGTGTTTTTCCCTTCATGTTTGCACGATTTTTATCTTGGCTGTGCTGATTTTGTGGCGATTAGGATGCAGGAAGGTAAGCTTGATAAAATCTGTTCACTCTCACCGACATTTTGTCTCTTTTGATTTGAACAAGTTTTCGGTAGGACAATATCGGTACTGGTAGGGGAGGGGTAAGGGTGTCTGTGTCCGAAAATTGTTTTTGCAGTGGTAAGCTCTTGGCAGGTCTTGTTGTAAAATAAAGATCTCCACTGTAACTTTTTTAAATCATTGTTTTAGATGATTACTATTGCAAGGGTAGGGAAGGAATTTTTAGTGCCTTGACAGAGTTTAATACCACAATTTTTCAACTACAAGACCTAAAGATTTAGTTAAACAAACCAGTAAATCCCTGTTGAAACCTTGCCATTCATTAAAAACTGGGTGAAAAGACAAACAAATCTAAATAATTGGCAACAAAATTGTGATTATTTGTAGTGAGAATGCCATGCCCTGCAGGGGGTATTCTGTGGGTGTTACGAAAACTAAGACCCTCGAAAACTAAGACCTAAGACCCATCTTAGGCCCGTTCCAAACGCCGCTCCACTCGTGTGCCGAACCTAACTCAGGGCATCTGATAGGGTGCGGAAAAAAACAACAAATTATGCGGAAGAAAGTGTTGATTATGCGGAAAACACGTTGGATTATGCGGAAAATTTTCAGCTCGCTTCGCTCACCAAAAATCACATCTTTTCATGCAGCCGAAATCGAGCTGCCCCCAAAGGCGAGAGTCTGCTCGCAGGCTCATTTTAAACAAAAAATTAAGCTTATAATGGTATTTGGCCTTTTACAGTTGTTTTCATCTGTATTTGGTACATGTTATGAAATTATCTTATCAATTATGTGATGTTCAATGAAAATAACACAACCGTTAACAACTGTTTTGTTGGCTGAAGTTGATTTTCTTCTTATGCATAAACAATACAATTCAAGGTGCTACGTGATCTACTACAACATTGCACGTTCAACAAAATAACAATCCATTATCTACATAGAAAACTCCAGGATACTGGTTCACTCAATCCTTTGCTGCTATTAGACTTTCAACAAAATCCTTCGTCTTCATTATGGCACGTCGCTCACACAGCTCACAGGCCAGTTTGCGGCCTCAAGCTCGCTTCACTTAATTCGTCGCTCATCTAGCCCGTGAGGTCAACTTTTGGCAAGTGTACAGCGAAGAGGGGATCCTCCTTCTTGGTCTCTTTGATCACAAATTTATCCATATACTATAGGTAACCACAGAAGAATTTTCGATAGACCGAACGAGCGAAAGAAGCGAAAGAACTGGTGTCCAGGCCCATCGTCGGCCCATCCCGAAAAGACGCGTGGAACGCCTGGAGGTTAAAAATTGCTTACGATCGAAGTGCCGTGTTTTCGTCGCTATTTTAGGAGAAAAACTGTGTCAAAATAATCAATTTCTTCGAAATTTATGTTTGTGAGGATGGTAAACAGCTGCTTAATCATTAATATGAAACAAATTTCTCTGTTTTATGCGGAAAATGTTCTCAAGATGCGGAAGATGCGGAAGTCAGCGAATTATGCGGATCCGCACCACCGCATCCTGTCAGATGCCCTGCTAACTGGTGAATAAAGTACGGCAGAAGAGCGGCATTTGAATCAGTTTGGTCCGGCAGTTTTAATTAGGTTCGGCAAAAAACGTTAGGTTCGGCAGGGTCTGCCGCACTATGCGGCATTGGAGCGGCGGCTGATTCATACGGCGTTCTTCTCATGTGCCGAACCTAATGCATGAATTACTGTAATGTATTTTCGATATAACAGCGCTCATGATTGGTCTAAAGTGGAGTGGCGTGACTAGGTCTGATCAGTCATGCATGAAGCACGACGGCATAAAATTCCGGGTAAATTACTTCGCTCACAGGGCTCGCATTTTGTTTATCTTTCAATATGTTTCAGCTCAAGAGAAGCGGAACTTCATGGGAAAATTGTTTTGGTGGTAATTCCTTTTTGCAATTTGTGAGATCAGATTTGTAGATTAGCATTTACAAACTAATTCTCAAGAGAAAACCAGTTTAAATAATATAAATCTCGCGGAATGAATTTGCTTTTCCGGAAATATTATTATTATAGCAAAACTTGCGTACCGTAAAGTTCCATGTATAAGCCGCACCCATAGATAAGCCGCACCCCCGATTTGGAGGCTCAAATTTCGAAAAAAAAAAATAAACACAATAAAGTTTGAAGTTCCTTTGAAGTTCTATTTGTATACAAACAAGGGCAAACAAGCACGATTTCAAAACACCATACACGGTGGTTGTGGCAAACTTTTATGCAAACAAAGTCTTTAAATGGCGAAATTTCACTTATCATACCTTAATTTCTGTTTTTATTCACCATATCTTATCTGTTGATGCCACTTTGTCAAGATTATCACTTCAAAACACTCCATGAAGTTGAAATTCCGACAAATTCGTACGCGTTTGGAACGAAACGAACGAATGCTTAGCGGCCAAGCTTTCAAACGTGGAGAGGAGTCTGGGTCTCGGCAAAACAGCAAAATGGATTGCAAAATGGATGAATTTACTTTCGATTCGGCTGTTCGGGGATACCATGTTTGTCAAGATGTTTGGAAACCCACAGCAGGGGAAAAACTTCACGCTGAACAGGAGTTTGACAATCGGATGGATAAATTTGCAGCGAAAGTCATGAAAAACGGCGAAACGGTCGGCCATACGCCTCGCGAGTACTCGCGAATATCCTGGTATTTTCGTGGTGGAAAGAAACGTGTTGAAGTGACAGGCGGCAGGCTCCATTCCAAACAACTTTATGAATATTAATTAGGCCTTTAAGAACTCCAACCACAGATGTTTCCGTAGATAAGCCGCACCCCTGATTTTTGACTTAAATTTTGAGGAAAAAGGTGCGGCTTATACATGGAACTTTACGGTAATAGTTTGCTGATTTCGACTGCAAAAACCTTTTTAATTATCATCCTCAACGCAGACATTCAGTCAACATTATTATTGTTAACGTCTTGTTTCCGCGAATTAAGTTCGACACAAATACGCCGTTTGAATCAGCTGTCGTTCCAAGGTCGAACCTTGCTGAGTTAGGTTCGGCACATGAGTGGAGCGGCGTTTGGAACAGGCCTTAGTTTTTGTAATTACGAAAACTAAGACCCCCCAAATGTTTAAAAATAAAAAATATAAGGAGAGAAATGCTCATTTATCAACATTAACGTGTTTTTAAAGACGAGAAGACTTTTTAAGAAACAACCACAACAGTGAATCGACTCGGTCAACTCACTGTGCGCCGATCGTGGGCGATGATTTTAATGCTACTTTGGGCTACTGAAAATCTTTTCGCTCATAAATTGCCTACATTTTGTAGTTTGCTTTTGGAATGGTATTATCCAGTCTTAAAAGAGTAAAGAAAATCAATTTTCGCTGCGCTTAATTAGAAAGTTTGTTTATGCTCATCCTCAGGTCTTACTTTTCGTAATTACGAAAACTAAGACCCCGAGGGAGAGCAACTGGAAGCTTTCTAGTCACAGCGGAAATAGTTGCATTTGACTTCTTAAGATTCGATTTAAGCATTCTAAACCAAAAAACCAAAATGTGGTCGAATTATGAGCAGAACGACATTGCTTATAGTGATTAATGTTAAAGTATGTCACACAACTTCGATTCAATATTACTTTGGCGTGACTTTCTGTCAGCACTTAACAAAGTTTTGCAAATCGCTAAACAGAGGTTATCACCCCGAATTTTGAGTAGCGAGGTGTAGTTAGGCGTCGTAAAGGTTTTGGGGTTCACTTGAAATTGCTAGCGCTATTCTATTTTATTTTTCACTGAGGCGATAGACTTTTTAAAAGTCGTTCGCCTCTCCTTGTAAAAGCAAGGCAAATTCATTAGCGATTTTAGCGGCAGTGTTGACAGATGTATCACATTCTAGACACATGGGAGACTGATGAGATGGGGTCTTAGTTTTCGTAATCACGAAAACTAAGACCTGAGGGCGAGCATAAACAAACTTTTTAAGTACAGCGAAAATTGATTTACTTTGCTCTTTTAAGACTGGATACTACCAATTTCCAAAAGCAAACTACAAAATGTGTGCGATTTATAAGCGAAAAGACATTCGTTTATAAAGGAATGAGAGTTGAACTGTATAGTCACGCAACCCTCGGGTTCTAAATCTGCCTAAAAACAATCATATCAGTCTTGCCTGCAATGGGTCTATGTTCGGCATTTCTTTAGGCCTTCGGAGTGCATAAAAGTTGCCCAAAGTAGCGTTAAAATGATCGCCCACGATCGGCCCATATTGTTCAGTAAGACACTACCCCTCTGGAACCTCTATTTTCATTCGCTGACTGTAAACACTACCTCTATTGTTATTCAGGACTAGGGGCATTGTTATGAGCTGTTATCTATTGTTTTAAGAACCAATGAAGTAGCTCGTTCCGAGAGGTAGTGGGCGACCCATATTGTTGACCGAGTCGATCTATTCGTGTTTTTGTTGTCGTTGTTTCTTTTTTATGCGGCGCAAGTCTTCGCGTCTTTAAAAATACATTAATATTGATAAAAGAGCATTTCTCCCCTTCTATGTTTCATTTTTTGGGGGGTCTTTGTTTTCGTAATTACGAAAACTAAGATTTGGGGGGTCTTAGTTTTCGTAATTACGAAAACTAAGATGGGTCTTCGGTCTTAGGTCTTAGTTTTCGAGGGTCTTAGTTTTCGTGACACCCGGTATTCTGTTGCTGATTTTATTTTCTGTGAAACGTGAACATATTACTTTTTGTGATCCATTATTTTTTCGAGTCCCGAGATCTCCAGAAGATTTATGAAGACTATTAAAATAACATATGCGACCTCCGTGCAATAGACCGTATTCGTATTCTCGGTATTGGACTGGTACTAGAGTGCAATGTAGATTAATAAATGCCGGGGAATATCATTAAAACAGCTTCATGTGATTTGCATTTGAAAAGTGTCTCTGCATTAGCCTCAACTACAAGCTGGTTCCATCCAGTACCAAGAATATAAAGGTAACAATTATCAACAGTCCTGAGCAATCCTTGATGATCTGTGCCTAATCTTCATAGACATCACAAAGTAATCAAGTATAAATTACATGCTTTGCATGTGTATCATTCTACTCGGCAATATTGCCAAACTTATTATTTCATGCGCCTATTTTTTTGTGTGTCATCATCTTTAGGTCTTTACACAGTCCAACTAAACAAGTGAAACTGAATGCAAATGCAAACCTGTCACCACACAAGCCACATGTCAATTCCGTTGTGAAACAGGAACCAAACCGATCACCCATAACAAAATCACCTTCAAGTAAAATTCATCATACAGGAGGAGCTGTTGTCAAAAAAGAAAAACCATCACCGGTAAGTCTGTAGCTAGGAAACTTGTCACTTTCTGAGATGCTTGTCTTACAATGTTGTTGAATAGGAGTACATATATCTTGACATATACAATATTAGTGATAGTTACCTGGAGTTGGTATACATGTAAATATATTAATTAAACAAATTAACTCTTTTGCTGGTGAATTTCTTCAAGAAAGCGTGTTTTTTAACTGTTAAACCAATTTGTCAACTGGTGCTATGATACTAATTTTACCTACAATTTGCTATTAAAGTACTTTTTCACATTGCAGTGCTCAACATTTCGATAGAGATTCGATGTAGCAATGTACATTTATTTCACTTTCGGTGCATGCGCATAAGCCAAAATTTGGCCTTGTTTTGTTTTCTCCTTTTCTTTTTTTTGTCTTTACAAAATTTGTCTTGCTCGTTTTCCTTCCTTTTTTCCTGCTTTCTTATTGTTGTTCCTTTCTACTCTTCAAATCCTTCTTTCTGGCAGAAAAAGTTTGGACAAAATCATTGGTAAAGAAAACCCTGAAAAGGGGACGTTGATCAATTACAGGTGTGTTAGCCTGTGTATGCCCCAATTTCACACCAAAAAGGGATCATGTTTGTTTCGATTAGCTCTGTCAGAATGCAGTCGATATACAAATTGCACAGTCCTATGGAAAGATCAATTCATGCTGTATCAGTTGCTTATCTGAAAAGTTGACTGATGTGCAAATTGATGATGTCACAAGTGGTTTAATGACCACTTCTCCAAATGTTGATAAAAGTCACCTTTGGCACCAAAAGGGTTATGTATGTAGTTTAGATTGCATTTTATATTTCTTGATCATAATTTTAAATTAATCAAGTTCAATAATTTTTTATAAAATGATTTTTTTTCTTGTTAAGATCAAACAAGCACATTCTGTATCAAGACATACTGCGAGTGATGATGACGATGATGTACCTTTGGTTAGTTACATGTACTAAACATTTGTCTAAAAGCTAAAATACTGTAATAGTGCACTTGGATCTCTGCTATGTAACAGAAGATACTACCAAAATATTAGAAGGAACGACAAACCTTCCCACTACAAACTGTATCTCTTTCTTTCAATACATTATTACAAAAGTATGGGCTGAAATGACTTCATGTTGAAGTGAATAATGGGCATTTACAGTAATCAAAATCAATGTCAGAATGTGTCCGTGAGAATACAAGTACATGTATGTATATGTTGTGGTCCAACTTTACCCTTGGAACAGTCTGGAATGTTCCTTTGATTTGTGTTCAGCATCATAAATAATAATAATTATAATTATAAAAACAACAACAACAAAACAGTATTTGGTAAGTCTCAATGTGTTTACAATTTAAAAATTATAAAATATTTCCATACACCAGATTGCGAACAAAGGAAGATACCAAATTGTACCAAGGGTTAAATTGAATCACAGCATGTACACAAACATTGCAGCATAAAATTGGAAAGTGTGTACAAGGTTAGCCTGCGAATACAGCCGCCTCTCATTCGCTCCCGCTACTATGTGCGAAACGCGAAGAGAGACGTCTGCGATTCACGGCCAAAAATTCCATACAGATGACGTTGACCTCTAATTAGATTTCCGGAATATAACAACAACACACGCAGTTGATCTCGCATAATTAATGTCTTCATTTTCAGTTGCCCATTGCTAGCTCACTGCTCGAAGAATAGATTCATTGAACAATTATTGATTGAACACAAACACTTTCAAGGCAGTCAAGGACGCATAATTATAAACAGCGGACAACTTGGTCACGAAAATCCCTATACGAGCTGTTGCACATTAGCTATGATTTGAAAAACGAAGCTGTGAAATCACTAAATGTGTCACCAATAAAACCCACGGGTGTCAAAATTTATCTAAATGTTTTGAAACTGGCTGCAGTGGCGCATCCTTCCTGAACGTCTTTGAGATCGTTCATGAAGCACTCTTGCCTTAGTCTTCCAATAAGGTATGAAGTGAGAAATCATAGAAATGTAAGTTGTAAGTTATTGCTCCGGTGTATCTTCATAATCCTGCCGCATCTGGTGTACTTTCGGTCCACAATAACACCCGGCGTTGACCCGGCGTTATATTTCACATACATTATGCAAATTACCTAGTTGACCAATCAGCGCTCCTGTCCGGATTCCGGACAGATTTACGTCATCAGTATGGAATTTTTGGCCATGAATCGCAGACGTCTCTCTTCGCGTTTCGCACGTAGTAGCGGGAGCGAATGAGAGGCGGCTGTATTCGCAGGCTAGTACAAGGTCTGACAAGTGGTGCCTTGAAAGAAAGTACTCGCTAACTTTTGAGTGGAATGCATGTAGCAATTTAAAATTTAAATTTTAATTGTAATTTATGAACATCACTTGTACAGTGTACATAAAGATGACTGTCTGTCAGCATTTACTTTCTTAGAATTTGCAGAAATGTGATGATTATTAGTACAATATATAGAGGTCCACATTTGCTGTTCATATATTTTTTTGTCGTTATTTTAGGCTGCCAGAGCACAGCAAAAGTAAGTTGATTTACAATTATTTTTTTTGCTTTTATTTATGGAAGTGTAGGGAATGGGGAGGGGGAGGGGGCTTCATGCTTGACAAACATAACTAGTCGTTTTCATGTGGTATATTTTGTATTTCATATCGTCGGCTGTACTGTACAATTGTGTAAATCAGAGATTTGCTGACGTTACATGTAGCTAATGCTATCTTTGATTTTGGACTCACAAGAAGTTTTATTGTGTTATTTAGTGAATCAAAATACTGTAAGTCATTGAAATCAATATACCTGTACACACCCGTATGGTTTTATCTTAGTTTATGCTTTAAAAATTATCATTTGTGTTATTCAACTCTTGTTTTACATGTAGGGATAAGACAGAGCACAAAAGTGTGTCCTCCAAACCAGCAAAATCAGCATTGAACAGTGTTGTTGAAGAGAAGAACAGAACTACCAAGCCTGAGAAACATGACAAGGTAAAGAATGGAAAGCCCAGCAAATCTGAGAAGAAAGTTGACAAGAAATTAGATGGCACGAAAAAGCATGATTTGGTGAAAAAGGAAAAGAAACCAGAAAGTGGAAAGGCTGCGAAGAAACCAGTTGAAAGTGATGATGACGAGCCCTTGGTAAGATTCAAATAGTCATATACATGTATATATGAATGTATGTTACACATGTAGTGTGTACACATGTACACTATTAGGGGTGTCAAGTGGTAAATTTGAAACTTTGCAAGGTGGTGAGACTAATTTATCTTTTCGGCAGGCCCATTAGACTTTCTTAGACTGGAACAATAAATAAAGACTCCAAGAAGGCATCCCAGAATATTTAAGACCATGGGACCCCTGAAATTTGGCTTAAATTATGCAAGACATGCATTTTTTTGAATGACCATTTACCACCCCTGCTATTGTAATACTAAGATCATTGTATTCTTAGTACATGTATGTAAGTACTGTTTCTCTTCATTTTGTCTTGGTGTTGTGTTGTGCTTCATTTGTTCCTCTCGCAGTCGATGCACAGGCAAATCTTGTACACTATCCCTGCATCCATGGACCTGTTGAAACCCGTGGCCGATGTGCAAATGATTTCAGGTGGTACTGCAGTAGAGTATTATGTACAACATGCATGTCATGTTACTTGACTTGTATTCTTCTAGGTAACAGTTTCAGATAATCTGTTTTGCATGATGTTAACACTCTTTAATGCGCAGCGCTGCTGTAAACATTGCATATTCTGCTATTCTAACCTAGTTTTTATATCTTTATTTGTTTCATGTTTTCATTTTCTGGTGACAGTCTGCAAGGTGGGTATCATTACAATCTCTATGTGAGAACAAGTAGTAGAATAAAATATAAATTAATTAATTAATTACGTTAATCGTGTTTCATGTACATGTAAAAAATCAAAGTTTGGAATTATTATTTTTAAGCAACATAAAATCCATTTATCTATTGTCCCCAATATATTTTAAAATAAAGTTACAATGTTGCAAGTATATACATGTACGTACATGTATTTGCTGGCTCTAGCAAAAGTGCTTTTCTTGCAGAACAAGAACAAAAACAACTAAGTCGCTTATAAAATGTCTGTAGTCTAATTTTCAATGTCCTCAATTTTGAAGCTCATTTCTTCTTCTTGCATAAAGAAAAGCTTTAACTTGTTAACTTTCAAGTAATGTAATTCCATGGATGCATAAGAAAAACTTATAAGTTTTACAATCATGTACATGTATTACCAGATTGAACAAGACTCCTAAAAACAAAAAGCCTGCAAAGCCGACTGGTTCATCTTCTGCAAAGGCAGATCCTAAAGCCTCTGTAAGTACTTTTAATTTGCATGAATTGTATACTTTGTTGTTATTTATGTACGTTTTCTTCTTTGTGATATTAAATTTAAGTAGAAAACTTATTCTCAAAAATTAATTCAATTTTTTTTAGGAAAAAAGTCAGAGTTTAGTCACTCTGGACATTTAAATTTATATGCCAGCATGTAAATTTAAATATAGACAATTAAATTGGGAACAGAAATTACACAACAAAGATTATGACTGAAAATGTGCCCCAGATGGGACCCCCACGTAAATTATATGGTGAAGGTCAAATTGTTTCCTAACTTCGGTAGATTTTAAGATTCAAGTAATTTGTTCTTAAAACAACACTCTTATAATCACATTAAATTCCTTCATTGTGGCTAATTTGGGGAAAGTGGGTTTCCCAACGTTGGTTTAAATTATTCATCTGGGAAAGATATCATCAACCAAGTAATTGACTGCATAGTTGTTCATTTACTCAACAGCGTAAAAGAAAGAAGAGTGCTAGTTATGACAGTGATAGCGATGATGACAGTAAACCACTGGTTAGTGTTTTGTTTAGTTTATACATGTAAGCTCTACTGCCTAGATTTTATCTGGCTTTTACTTGTAAAAGAAGATAGTGAAATCTGTATTAATGTAAGGATGTACATGTATATATGTTGCAGTTATTTTTTTCTTCAGTTAGATTTTATTTTTCCTTTGTTTTATACTTATTATCATACATTACCATACCCAAAAAAATACATGTATTTGTATGTACTGTAGTTCGAACTTTCTACAATAGATGGCGACTTCGTGAAAAAGAAATTAATTTTAAATAAATTATGTGGTTTTAAATTGTTTAATTATCGGCCCTTGTCAAGGGACTGTCAAATAGGGGCAACCTTTTATTACTTGTTTGCTTACCGTAATATTATTGTCTGACAGTGTAAAGTATCTAAGTGCATTTGTTTGCAGGCCAAGAGTGCAAAGAAAAGTGCAACCTCCAAGTCAGCTAAGAAAGAGGACAAGGGTGGCTCTGCTAAGAAGAAAGACAAGAAAGAAGGAAAGAATGTAAAATCAGAGAAAGAGGTGAGAAGCCATTATTTTAATCACCAAGACTGAGTGAAGTGAAGTGAACTGAATTGAATACTTTATTTACCCTTGGTTTGTAGAGTAGCTCTAACAGAGCTAACATGTTGGCATGCCCAACTAACAGCTTCTCCCCTGGAGCCACTTACAGATGGTTGATGCGTTCTTCTGGTAAAAGCCACACCCCTCCCACAGAAGGTTATTTTGGTTTGAACCTCTGTCACCCCCCTTCCCACACCTGCAAATTCCAGTTTTTTCAAGAAGCTTTACAAATTTACATGTTCTGTCATTTCCTTTATGTAACCACCTACATGTACATCTGTACCTTCCTCAGAATTTTCAGTAACTTTCCTTTAAATGTATTGTTAATGATTGGCTTATTTGTTTCTTTGTCATTGTGATAACATGTTGTTGTTTCATTTATTTTTTTCTGCAGGAGAAGGGGAAGAAAAAGAAAGAGGAAGAAGAGAAAGAAGTTTGGAAATGGTTAGTTTGCAAGCTGGTTATTCCTTTGGCACTTTATGCTACATGATTGCATACAGCAAATGCAAGTTCTGTCAACATGAACTTTGCTATGTGTCTACATGTAGGTGTTACTCCTCAGAGATAGCACATACATGTAATGTTGATTTTCTCCTTCTTCTTTAATTTATATAAGAAGGGTGCTTAATTGAATCATTGATATAAATGGGAACTCAATTATTATTCATTAGGTGGGAAGAAGAGCAACTCCCTGAAGGTGTAAAGTGGTTGCATATGGAACACAAGGTATTTATTACTACACTGTAACAACTACCACTCACAATTTAAATGCAAATCGTTCATTTAAAATATTTGTTTCCTCTGTTTTGCATGTAAACTAGCTATCCGAAGCTAAGTGCATGCATTCATATTCCTTGCAAACACCAGTGACTGCATTAATTTAGTTACTTCCAAAACATCAACATGCCCCTGTGTCCCAATGGTTCATGTTTCTGCTAAATGCAGGTTCTATCTACTGCATTTTTATTTTTGCATAATTGTTTTGACAGGACAAAATCCTGCTCATTATTAAAAAATGCTATATTCTTTATACAGTATGTACATGTACATAAGCATGCACATGTTGTGGTTTAAATAATATCTGTGGTTTAAAATTTTCAAACCAGTTTCAGTTTTTATTTTCATTGTCTCAAATTCATTATCATAATCTGAAACAGAGGGAAACAAAATGAAACTGGTTTGATCCAAAGATAAAATTAAACCACAACACATGCACACTTTAATTGTGATTGCTGTGATGATCTCTTCCTAGGGACCATATTTTCCTCCTCTTTATGAGGCTCTGCCTTCTAATGTGAAGTTTTATTATGATGGTGAGTGGTAGCTCTGGTTTCTTGAAACTATAGTGTAACTTTTGTAGTGTAACTACAGTGGAACCCCGCTTTATGGACACCAGCTTTATACGGACACCCCGGTATTACGGACAGTTTCGTTGGTCCCTGCTTAATATTATACAGACAATTTGGCCTGTCCCCTTGGTGTCCATATTAACGGGGTTCCACTGTACTTGTTTTTCAATTATTGTTGTTGTTGTTGTAATCACATGACACTAGACCACGCTGTTCATAAATACTAAGGCTTAATTCGTGCAAATTATAAAATGTATTATTAATCCACAAGATAATTTACATGTAGGCCACCCATCGGGTTAGATTTTACATAATGTACAGTCATGTCTTAGGGCATGTTTGTGCTATGTATAAAGCCCTGTACTTCAAAGGTTTGCCTCAGAGCAAAAGTGTGGTACCACTTAATTAGTTTTCCTGTTAGGCAGTTAACTTTCACGATTTTTAAACAACAAATTAAACTAAGGTGAGCAAGTAACTGCCCTGGCAGTCAAGGAAGATTAGAAAGTTACTGTCCAAAGATCAAGCTAGAATTTAAGATATTTTCAAGCCCAAATTTTACAATTAATTTCCAAATGTATTTTTTCTTTTGCATTGAATTGAATAAATAAATAAATCACTTTATTTAAGTGTCAGAGTATTTAGCTCTGTTGTACTAATTGTGGACACTGTAAATACATGTAAGCAAACAAATATTACAAATGGAACAGAAATTTGTTAAAAAACCCAACTGGTAGGAGGCTGACCAGCTGGCTATTTTACAAAACATGGAGGAGTTGAATTTGGGACCACCGAACACAAATCCATCTTGTGGCAGGGAGGAGGATTTGAACCCAGGACTTCCAGATTACAAGTCCAGCGCCCTAACCACTAGGCCATGCTGCCTCCTTTAACACTTTTGACAATATTATCTTTGTATTCTGTGCTCCTGTATAAAGTTGATATGCAAAGGAAATAGACAGTATGATGTACATTTTGCAGTTTAAAATAAATTTCAGGTCAAAATAAGTTGTGTATTTCTCTTGGTGTAAGGATTATAGTGTAATCAATCAGTAAGAAAGGAAAATCAAATTAGTTTGAAACTATTTTGGCCTGTAATTCATTTTACTGCATTTACTATTATATTAATTTGATCTAATTTTTATTGGAATATTGTTGTCTCTCAGGGGAACACATGCAGCTTAGTTTACAGGCAGAAGAGGTATGGATAGCCTTGTTTAATTATGCATGTATATGAATTAAACTTTCCACAATACGTTATTGTTATACTGTATTTCATTGACTTAAGAGTTTACTTCTGGATAAAGAAAAATAATTATGATTCCCACAATATTTGGAACTTCAAATTTTATACAAGTCCAGTCCAGTTGTCAACTGAACAGTATAAAACTATCAATTTCAGTGACTTAACACAGTCATGTTTGTATGGTCTCAGGTGGCATCATACTATGCAAGGATGCTTGATCATGATTACACTAGCAAAGAAATTTTCAACAAGAACTTCTTCGAAGACTGGCGGAAAGAGATGACAAGTGAAGAACGGAAAGTTATCAAGGATCTCAAGAAGTGTGACTTCAAAGAAATGCATGCACATTTTGTAAAGGTACACACATACTGTGGTCTAGATAGTGCAGTGAAATAATAATGCATTACTGTCCATTGGGGCTTGATGAGCATGCATGAGCACAAGCAAGTGATCTGACAAATCAAAATAAGAAACTTCAACAAAGACAAGCATGTAACTGCCTGGAAAAGCTAGATTCAAGAGCTGCTTGTCCAAAGGGCAAACTGGAATTAGAGTTTTTTCAAGCCCTTGTCCGTGCCAATCCCAGGGAAAAGGGATCGGTAGCTGGCTGGTGCCGGTACTTTAACCGCATGTCTGTAGCAAACTAGATAGTACTGGTACCCCCCCTGGATGAGGTATAGCCCCATATTTGTATGGGGAGAGAGTAAAACGTCTTGCCCAAGAGCGCAAAACACAGTCATGCTTGTGTAACGTCTAAGCCAGAGCTCGTTTTCTGATCAATATATTGAGGATCACTACCCATCAGGCCACTGTACCTCCTTCAATGTAAATAATTAACAACAATTATTATTCACCGAAGTGGAGGTGAATAGTGATGGATATTAATTTTACCAAGCCGTTAAGTGGTGAGGTAAATATCCACCACTTTCACCGACAGCAAGGTGGATGATTGTATATACCGCACAAGTTGAATAACTAGCGGACCAAAACATTACTTTTGGTACCCAAAGTGACACGCGAAGCCATTTTGGTTCCCTCCAGCTGCTCGGAGGTGAATAGTACAGTACTTTGCTAATCACCTCCGAATTAGCCAATCAGCGCGCGCCGAAAGCACTATTCACTTGTGTGGTATATACAGTACCGCCTGAAATCATATGCACATCGGCCGCGGTTTTCACGAGGTGGACGCACGGGCAGTGCACGAGGTTTGCCCGTGCGTCCACCTCGGGAGGAACGAACGAAACACGAGACGAAACCGAGACGAAACACGCGTTCTTGAAAGACCGCGTCTTCGTGCGTTTAATTGCCTTTGTTAGTTCTATTGTTCTTGTTTTTTGTTGGACATAAAGCAAATTACCCAAGAGATTTGATCGAAACCTTGGCAAAACACAACAAAACACGTTGAGCGGAATTGAAATGTTCAAAAAAAGTATTTCACGCAATGCCTGCTGAAAACGTGCAGAGTTGAGCAAAAAGGTTTCATTTCGTTCTTTTGTCTGCATAACTGATGAATAAGTACAAGACAAAGTAATGCAAAATAACTTGAAAAATTTTTCTGATCGAAGTTTGAGAGTGGTCAGATTTCACGAGTGTTCATAGCGTCACGCTTCGATAAATTTTGTTCCAAATTTGCATATGGGTTATCCACAAATATTTCGTCTTTTTACGGACAAATAATAATTCTTTCGCTTGCACTTCTTCGGTATTCAACTCGACTTTGTTTGTGTTCAATCATTTACCGAAAACATCAAACCATCCTGGGATGTATGTATGCCACTTCGCGCTTCGCGCAGAAAGCGAATACTGATTTGCATACTTGGTATTTTATTTGATTCACGTGCCGGCGGCGTGATGTCGCGTCATTTTTGTAATCAAACTTTAGATCCTAAAGCGAAAAGTAAACAGCTGCATTTCTGGCTGCTAGAAAAAAATATCACTGTTCAAAAACTGCTGGAATAAATACAGAACATGGAGGTAGCACACATATAAGTTTACCTACAATATAATGCCAGTGACTCGTTCCGTGTGTAAACATTATTTGTGATGACATCTGACGTACGCGCGTTGCTCATTTGCGGAGTATTTTATTTTTCAGAAAACTTTGTTCGTACGAGAGACTTAATTGGGTTTTGTCTGTTAAAGCAAGGGGGAAAATTTTCGGAAAGAGGTTCAAGATTTTCACGGAGAAGATGGAATCAAGTCTAAAAGTTAATATGATTGAAAAGCTTCGCTGCAGAAACTATCGCGCATATACGAGCTAATTCGCCAGAGAAACTATCGCGAATATACGAGCTAATTCGTCGTTTGCTGTTACAAGTGAAACAAGTCCTGGTCGATTTTTGGAATTGTCTCAACCGTTTTTGGATTTCATTCATTGAACACTTAAAAAGGCGAAGAAACTGCCGCTCGCGGTAAATTAAATTTCTTTGAAGACGATGCTGTTTGCGAGGTACGATGCGACACTTGTTGAAAACGCGTGCCGCTCAAATCGGCAAGTGCAGTTTCGGAGAGGTTCGGAAATTAAATCTCAGAATAAACTTATCTTTTACCGCTTTTTTACCTCGATTACAACAACTGTTTACTGTGTTAATTAATAA
This sequence comes from Meandrina meandrites, assembly GCA_963693305.1. NCBI lineage: Eukaryota > Metazoa > Cnidaria > Anthozoa > Scleractinia > Meandrinidae > Meandrina > Meandrina meandrites. The sequence goes on along the minus strand of OY855903.1, from coordinate 2,248,765 downwards.
CTTAAAACCAAAGAGCAGTTTAATATTAGTCAACATTACGAACCGATGTCGGTCACGCAAAAGCAAATGAAACGAAAGTAATGCCGTGGTCGTGTGTTAGCTCATTAAATGTGAGAAAAAAATCTATTCAACAGCAAAACAATAACTTAACAAAAGGCTATTGTGTCGGTGCTTCGTCCATTTGACCGAGAAGAATTTTCAACCTAGGTTTTCTTTCGTGAACCGCGCGGGTTTCGTTCGTGAACCGCGCGGTTTCGTCTCGTTCCTCCCGCGTGCAATACACGCGTTCTGCCCTTGCGGTTCACGCGTCCCAATGTGCATATGATTTCAGGCGGTACTGTACTAACTATAATTATTGTCCACATTGATTCCCTGCAGAAAGCAGAAGAGAGAAAGAATTGGACAAAGGAACAAAAACTAGAACTGAAAAAGGAAAACGAGGAAATTCTAAATGAGTATGGTTATTGTCTAATGGATGGACACAAGCAGAGGGTAGGAAACTTTAAGATTGAACCTCCTGGCTTGTTCCGAGGACGTGGAGACCATCCAAAGCAGGGCAAATTTAAAAAGAGGACAATGCCTGAAGATGTTATTATCAACATTGGCGAGTATGTGCGAATTAAATGTGCTCTTTTGTGTTTTGTGGCACCTGCAGTCTGTACATAGAAGTAGCTACAGTAAGTTAAACTGTAGAAACTATGAATTGAATCAGGTGTTTTGGCAAACATGCATTGTGCATGTACTAGTATGATCAAAAAAATAAATCTTTTAAATCTGGTGCTTTCTTCCTTGCAGAGGTGCAAAAGTTCCTGAACCCCCTGAAGGACATAAATGGCAAAAAGTAACTCATGACAATAAGGTATGAAGAACATGTTCTCTCTCGTTCTACAAGTACATGTACAGTTCCACGCAGCAATGAGTCCCCTAGTTTTTGTGGTTTTTAGAGCAACATAAGAGTTGGTTTTTAGTTTTACATGTATTTTGAATATGAAGAAAGTGCAATATACATTGTATGCAGCAATTTCTTATTTCTGACTGGATCTGCTCATACACTGTATCAGGAATCCAATTTATTGTTGCCCAGTTTAATTACACTGTAGAACACTTTGGAGTCAGTTGAAGTATTATATGACTTGTGTCTATGCCCGGACTTGCGCACCAATGATGGGTTCTACTGTAGTAGCCAAGGATGAATTCAACTTGAGCAATTTTTAACAACTTTTGTGTCAGGGGCTTATCCCTCGTTATCATTCTTAAAATTCTTAAAAATAGAGCAGACAGTAAACACAAAAGGCTCTGATTTCTTGGTGTACCAATTTTCACAAAATGTAAATTACCGTACATGTTAACTGTGTGTCTAGGCAGTGAATTCAGTCGACGTTTTAGATTGGTGTGCAGTTATTAGCAATGACAGAATGTTGTTATGTACATGTATATTTATTTTTCTGCTAAAAGTTGACGTATTATTAATTTTGTGTTTGCCTTCTTTGATGTTGTCGTTGTCATTTTTTTTTTCAAGGTTTCTTGGCTAGCTTGTTGGGTAGAGAATATTCAAGGAAGTTACAAGTATGTGATGTTGAATCCCACATCAAGGTTAAAGGTAAGATTGAAATATTGTTTTAGTGTATTATTTTGGAAGGAAAGTGTACAGTACACGGTCTGCTGTACCAACTGAAGAAAAAAGGCAGAAATCTTGTGTCACGTGTGTTCAATGCTAGTGAGGTAGACCTAAAACAATCCATTCTGACTGATGACACATCTATTTTAGTGTCTCTGATTAGCTGCATTTACGATGTCAGTGAAAACCAATCTGAATCAGAGACTACAAAGATCTCCATTGTTTAATAATATTATATAATCGTGAGCTGACAGTGCAACACCTGACCAGCTATCACCAGCTACAACAACAACAACAATTATTATTTATACATGATGTGGGTTAAATGCAAAAGGCTTGCTTGTGGGGTCATGTTTCTAGCTAGAAGTTAAAACATGCTAATGTACATAAAATTTACTAATAATTCTTTACATAATCGTTCACATTAATGAAACTTAAAATCCCTACGTTCCTACTTTGCGTTTGGAATGAGGTTGCATTAAAGTGTTAATAGCTGAATGCTGTATTCGTCATGCTCAATATTTATAATCTCTTTGCAGGGTGAAAAGGACTGGCAGAAGTATGAGACAGCAAGGAAGTTAAAGGTACATGATGCTACTGTATAATGATAGCTATATGTATAATGGCCCATTTGGCAGGAAAAGGAATGGTTGAAATTCAGTCAAATAAAATGATAGTAATTATGCTTTTTGTTAAACTACGTCAACCTTAGAAATGCATTCTTTGTGCAGGAATGTGCCAAAACGATTAGAGAAAATTATGAAAAGGACTGGAAATCTAAAGAAATGAGACTGCGGCAGAGGTCAGTTAATGATACCGCTACTTGATTATTACACAAAGAAATACTTGAGTGTTGTACAGTGTTGAATTTGAAAACAATTTTGCTGTATCAAGTTGCAGTCAATAGTTCCTACACTGTAAATGTCATTTAAATTTCTTTTTCTCGTTTTTTGCAGAGGTGTTGCTCTTTACTTTATTGACAAGGTAAAAATCAAGCTTCGTATTTCAAGTGAATATTATGATGTCCGTTGATTAACCATTTATTTTTATGAACACCTGTACATGCTATGTCAAATTTGTGACAAGTGGAACTTTTCACAAAAGTAGTATTATGTAAATGTCGATGTCGCTTATGTTTTGGGCTAAAAGGTGTTGAAGAGCTGGGAGTTCACTTTGACCACAGATCATTTTGGCACGCATCCCGTATTGTTTTGAGGAACTCCTTTTGATTGCAAGTTTATTTAATTGGTGATTAAACTCATTGAGATTTATATTTTTAGCTCGCTCTTCGTGCTGGACACGAAAAGGATGAAGAAACGGCTGATACTGTGGGCTGTTGCTCATTAAGAGTTGAGCATATCAGTAAGTGAATTGATGGTCATGAATTTTGTAGCTATTCTGTGAGAGGCCAAGAGAGTTCTCGATGTCACAAATGTCTTTTGATCGTTGACAATGTCAACATTATAAGATGGTGGCACCAATTCATACCAACTGTCTGCTTGCAGAAAACAAAGAAGAATTTATTTACAGAAGCTGTTTTTCTTTTTTTTTTTTTTAGAATTGCACGAAGAGTGGGAAGACAAAGAGAATGTGGTAGAATTTGATTTCCTTGGTAAAGATTCTGTTCGTTACTGGAACTTTGTGCCGGTGGAAAAGAAGGTACCTTTTCTCGCACCTCTACATGGTTTTCTTTTTCTCCCTTTGTAACTCTTTGTAAATCTTTGTAACGAAATAATTTCTAGAGAATACAAGATACAACACCCATACATCGCATCTTTTCTCATTTTTACTGGAACTCATTAGCTTTAACTGAACTTGAAAGAATCATCTTAAGATCAGATGGAGTAGAGTGCATTTATATTTTGTTTGTGTATTTTGATAGCTCAAAGTTTAGTTTGCTCAAAGATAGTTTGTGTATTTTGATAGCTCAAAGAATAAAAATGATTTAATATTTATTCTCCTTTTATGACAGGTATTCAAGAACCTTAACCTATTTATGAAAGGAAAGCAGGGTGGCGATGATCTTTTTGACAGATTATCTGTGAGTATAATTATTATTTATATGTTTGTTAATTAATTATGAATGATACCAGAAAACAAGACATGGTATACGGCTTATTCCAAAATGGCGGAAAATACATTATTCTTTTGCCTATGTGTTAATTTGCCCTTGTTGTCTCGTTTTAAACCAAAGATTCTTTTGAATTCTGCAGACGCGATCGAGGCCATGAGGGCCAATTGACATGAAGCCAAAAGAATGTATTTTCCGCCATTTTCGAAAAGGATGTCATGAGTGAAACAATGAACCCACTAAGACGACATGCAGATCTTGATGAAAATGGCTTCATGTAAATCTAAAAACTTTGAGTTGTACAGTACAAATGCGTATCAATTACTGCTGGAGTGCAGTGTCTAAAAAAATCATTTGAGTAATCTTTTTTTTTCAGACAACGTCCTTGAACAAGTACTTGACAGAGCTGATGGACGGACTGACAGCCAAAGTGTTCCGAACATACAACGCCTCCATGACTCTACAAGATCAACTGGATAAGCTAACAGAATCTGAGGATAATGTCAACGCTAAAGTGCTGTCTTACAATCGAGCGAATCGTGCTGTGGCTATTTTATGTAACCATCAGGTGAAGACATAATCTCTCTCATTGGATGTTATTCTTGTGACCTGTCAGATGGACACTGTAGTTGGTGCATACATTATTGAACATAATGTAATGATTTAATAAGACTATCCTGGTACCAAAACAAAAGAATCTCAAATGGCCAATCAAAACTAACGTAAACAACACTAAGAACCAATGAGTGCTCGAAGGAAACGGGCACCAAGTCACGTGATCAAGTTGCGAGCGGTTTACGTCTTGAACTGGATTGGTTGAAATGGTGGCGCCGGTTTTTTTAACCGGTTGGTAGATACAACGCATTGGATTTTGGATCACTTTCAACGATTTAGTTAAAAGGTGCTCTGTGTGTTTCTGCATTTGAAAACGTTTTGGTAATTTGCTGTTCCCTCTTCGTTTTTAGCGTTCAGTTCCCAAGACGTTTGAGAAATCTATGTCAAATCTTCAAAACAAGGTAAGTTTTGCATTGGATAGTCTGACTCTGTCTCGCAGTTTCATGCATCTTTTTTCTCCTAATAACGACTGGAATAAAGACCAGCTTACACTGTATAAAAGTTAGGCCCAGCTCAGACGTCGTGCTTCTGCCGTGCCGAACTAAATTCAGGAGTTAAGTTCGACAAAAGCACGGCAGAAGTACGACGTCTGAATCAAACTAAAAATTAAGTTCGACAGAGCAATCAAGTTCGACAAGCTCTGCCTTGCTATACACGACTCTGGCACGGCTGCGATTCAAACGTCGCGCTTCTGCCGTGCCAAAGAAAATTCATAATTATATTAAATGTATTTTAACGGGGGTAGTTACGGCTCCATTTTTGTTTGATCACCGCTGACTAATTGTTACGTGACTTCAGTAAATCCTGAATTTGGCACGACGTCTGAATCAGAGTCGTGTTTGTGCCGTGCTAAAGTCGAACGTAATTGCAATTAAGTTCGGCACGGCAGAAGCAAGACGTCTGAACTGCGCCATATATAAATGGCAAAGACTTATCGTGAACTTCTCCAACTTGTTCTTGTTTTACAGATTGCAGAGAAAAAGAAAGCTATCAAGGACGCAAAGAAAGAAGTCAAGGCATTGAGAATTCAACTCAAAGATTTGAAAGATGACAAAACGATAAAGTACGCTTACTGAAGGAACGATATCATTGTATTTTTATAAGTTCTACATCAAAAACATCTTTTGTTTTGTAACATAGAACTCTTCTTTCCATTTACGCAAACACCTTTTTTCGATGGTTCCATCCATGACCAAGTTATGTTTTTGCTTTGCTTGTGAGCGAGTAAAGGAACAGCAGCTATTTCGGTCATTCGAGAGGAACCTTTACTTTCCAACCTTTCAGCATTTTAATTGACTGCACTGTGAGGTATCAGAATAGGGCGAATTGAGCTATTGGTAAATATTGCAATTTCGGATTAATTTTGGTACTTTTGTTTTGACTTTGGTTAAATTTGGTCAGAGTTTTGAATAAGTCATTTTTGAATCAGAATAATAATTTAATACGGAAAAATATCAAATTATAGAACAACTAGGAGCAAGGATGTTTGAGATTAGGGGAGGTTGGTTCAGATTACGTAAGACAACCTGGACTTAGCCAATTTGATATTTATTATCTTTTTTTTCTCCAGGCAACTAGAGAAGAAAAAAGCTCAGGCCCAAAGACTGGAGGATCAACTCTTTAAACTGGAAGTAACAGCTACTGACAAGGAGGAAAACAAAGAGATCGCACTTGGCACCTCAAAGTTAAATTATTTAGATCCAAGAATCACAGTAGCGTGGTAAGGCCCGGTTCATACGTCGCATTTCTGCCGTGTCGAATTCAATTAAGGTGGCTGGTAATGGTTTCCAGCACTTTCCAGCTCTTACACTTTGACTGGATAGTACAATAAATTTTTATCAGTTGATGCTACAATAATGGTATCAAATAAATGCCCAATGATTGCCGAGTACGTTTTGGTTACTTTCTTGACCTCACTGGTTTCCATAGCAACACTATAACCTGTTAAAAACACCCTTAATTTTAGCTTTAAGTGCTTATAACTCAAAAACGAGCTCCATGACCCCCAATTTTTATTATTGAACATTGATTAGCATGTTAAGATACAACTTTCTGCAAAGTTAAAAAAATTTCTACGAAGCAGTTTCAGAGCCACCTTAAATTTTTAAAAATTTAAGGTGGCTCTGAAACCGCTTCGTAGAAATTTTTTTAACTTTACAAAAAGTTGTATCTTTACATGCTAATTATAACTCAACAATAAAAAATGGGGGTCACCGAGCTCGTTTTTGAGTTATAAGCACTTAAAGCTAAAATTAAGGGTTTTTTTAACAGGTTATCCTGTTACTATGGTAACCAGTGACGTCAAGAAAATGACCAGAACATATTCACCAATCATTGGGCATTTATTTGATACCATTATTGTAGCATCAACTGATAAAGATTTCTAGTACAGACCCGTCAAAAGTGTAAGAGCTGAAAAATGCTTGAAAATGCTGGAAACCGATACCAGCCACCTTAAACGAATTAAATTCGGCAGAAGTTCAACGTCTGAATCGGCTGTCGAATTTCTGCCGCACGTTCGACTAGTCCTGTCGCATTATCCGACAGAAATGCGACACCGATTCAAACGTCGCATTTCTGCCGTGTCGAATCTAATAAAAGCTACACATATCTTGCGTTTGGATATATAATTCGGCTAGCCAGTAAACCTAACTTAAAGTATAACCTCCAAATTAGGTGCGACACAAGTGCTACGTATGAATCAACAGTCGCATTTCTGCCGCACTAAATTGAATTGAATTCGACACGGCAGAAATGCGACGTATGAACCGGGCCTAAGTGATACCTACAGTACTTTCAATTGTCATTTTTTGAGCCCGAGAGGTAACCGCATGTCAGAACATAGGGAATAAAAACTGGCTCTCATAAGACCTTTTTTTTGTGGCTTTCACAAGACGATTTTTGTCGCTTGCGAGAGAAAATCGGAAACTAAATCGTAAGCGAAAAATATCAAATTTGTATCCAATCGGTATTCGTTTACAAGTCACATGATTTCAGGTGGCATCCTTCCCCGCAGTGGAAAGTGATCACGTGATCATGGTGTGTATGGATAAACCCCGTGACTTGTCGTCGTAGTCGTAGCGGAATGTGGGGGGTTGATGCGGTTTGCGCCGTGTTTACACGAGCTTTGTAAACAAAGGGTGGCCTTCACTATCAGCACATCTAGCTAAGAACAACCAAAGAGAAGTTGTTGCAAATAAATAATAAACCATTTTCATGTTTGTTTTTTCTTTAAGGTGCAAAAAGCACGAGGTGCCAGTAGAAAAGGTTTACAACAAGACACAACGAGAAAAGTTTGCCTGGGCCCTCGACATGGCTGAGAAAGACTTTGTTTTTTGATCTTGGCGTTTACTCGGACACAACTAGCGTCATAATCATCTAATTTTAGTTCACACTATGCTTGCATTTGTCGTGGTATTCAATTTAATTTAATTTTATGATATTATTATTATTCCTGCATTGAAGCGCGCAATGATTGAAATTTTAGCCGCCTTGTAGATGGGAAGAACAAAAAGGGGAAGCAAAATTGGGAACGAAACAGTCAAGTCTGGAACTTTTGGAGTAGTTCCATTTGTACATTACACGATATAACGTAATTGGTCAGTTATTTATTTTAAAATGGAATGTTGCATTTACTGTAGACATCCGTCGATCACAGTGCTTTGCGTGTCCAAACAATGCCACATCGATACTTTTTAGTTTATCTGAAATTCGATCGAGTTTGCAGTCCAACAATCTTTATATTACAGAGCTGTCTTAAGCCTGTCTTAAGGAGCAACTGTCCTACAATAGGTTCATTGGCTTGTAAAGTTACTCTTGTCTGAGTAATAGTGAACTGATAAGACTTCAGCAAAGCGCTATGGTCAACGGATGTTCATTTAGAATCGATAATACGATACTTGGTAATGCCCTGGCATCAAAGTGAAACCTAACTTTAATATATGAATTCTCTGGCAGTGTTTACATCACTTTTCTTCAAACTTCATCACTGTTGTCCAAAAGTTGAGTAGTGTTTGACAATAGCTTCTATATTCCTGTTGTGTCCTTCGCAAGCTTCGCTGAGTTGTCACGCAACGTTTCGCCCCTTTCAAGGAAAAGTGTTGCGTGACCATCCAAATGAAGACTGCAAAAGAACTGTAATTTCCTTGATAATCTGAAAAAAAATACTAAATTATTGAATTGCAAAGATTTTAAAATTTCGCCATAACGAACTCTTAGAGAAATTAAATTGAGGTATAACAGAGACATCACTGTTTTTTTTTTACGCGCTTCTTGTCTCGTATTTTTTTTGCAAGCAGAGTTACATCAGAAAGTCGTTAATCCATTGTGTAACCTTCCTCGAATGCAATATGTCTACAAAGATTTAGTGGGAGATAGCGCTTTACGAACAGAATTTAGTTCATTACAACACTGCACAACATCCCAGGTGTTTTTCAACTTTACTCGCAGATTTGTTGCGATTGAAATTGCGCAAATCTTCCAGCGTAACATCGCCTTAGGCCTAATTTATATGTTGCATTTCAGTCGCGACGAATGTAACTCAAGTCTCGGAAAACTCGCTAAGATCACTTCAAATCAGCTTTCCAATAAAGGAATACCAGCGAGTTTATTTGCGACCTGAACTACATGCACTCCGACTTAAAATTCTATGGATCCGTTTATCGTTATGCCACGTTTCGGGTATCGCCTTTCTCGCATATTGTTTGTTGATAAGACTAAACATTGAACAAGCTTATATTTAAAGTGCTCTTTAGTTTTAGATTGTCAAAGATTTTTAGGTACGCAGGGAAAGGTTTCGCCGAGTTTAGCTAGTAGTAGTGTTTTAGAATTTTAGATATTTCTTAGCCATTGAAAAAGTCACCACTGGAGCAATGCTATGCATTGTGGGATCTGTGAAGGCTACGTAATAAATTTCAATCTCAATACTTGACGTCGTTTCTTTCGTCGTCGCCCAATTACGCACGTTAACTTCATTATAGTCTACAACTTACCCTTGAAGGACCTCTTAATTTCAGTGTCAACTTTTAGATTACCAACCAACTGATGCTTCTTGGGAAAGAGATTGGGGGAAAGACAGGCGAAAAAGTTTACCAAAAAATCTTAGATGGGAACAAAAGACATTAAAGGTAAAAAAGTTCTCACTAAATGAGTTAAGTGCCTTGGAAAACGTTTAAAGTTCCATACGTTTCGGGCTTAGCCCTTCATCAGTGGAAGTGAAGATTTCAGTTATAGATTGACATACACTTTTAACTTTTGTGTAAAGTAAAAACTAACATTTTTTGCTACTCGCAGTAACCTCACCCTAAGAGGTGTTCAAGTAAACTAAGGGCTAGCGGAATGACTTTCATTCCAGAACGAGTTAATTCTATGCCCATATATTTCTCTGGATCTGTTTACATGACACCGAGAGGAAATTTCGTTCCCGCACAAGTCATTCCGGAATGAGTTCATTGTGGTTCTCATTCTGGTATCATGTAGAATTGAAAACGAACGAACTCCGTCCCGAGATGAAACCGCACAATGGTGCTGTCGTAAATGAAAGTAAAAGTTACTTCCCTTTGCACAGTCAGAAGTGTAGCTCAAGGATCTGGACTTGCTACGGTTATTTCGGTCCATTTGTAAAGAGAGTTGACCTAAATTAGCGAAGTTTATAGAAGTTCAACCAAAACAAAGACGTTCAACCATCTAGCGAGGCGAGAAATGTTTGGTGTTGACAATAAAACTCGACATTCAGCAAGAATTAAACTTGAATCGTAAAATAAACCTTAAACAAGTTGCACTGTAAGGGACGAGCTATTATTTTTCTGGAGGGGGGGGGGGGGGGGGGGGGTATGAAAAATGATGAAAAAAAAATCGTTTGCAGGGCTTACAAAGACAAAATAAATTGCTTGCAACAGGATATGTGTAAAAAAAAATTAGTTTGCACTTCGAAAAAATGTATGCAGGGGTGCATAATTAAAAAAAAAAACAAGTTTGCAAAGGAAATTTTTCATACCCCCCCCCCCCCCCCCCCCCCACCTCCAGGAAATAATGGTCCGTCCCCAAGGCTCAGGTGCCCTTTCTGTTAGTTTTATTGGTTTTACTTGAGCAGCAGCTGCCATGTGCTTCTTGCTGGATTTCACACATTGATCGCCAGTTTTGACACGCTTTCATGTATTCGCAAATTTGTCCTTGCGTTTTGTTTCATAAGCTCAAAGCGAGGCTCCACCAGAGCGCAGTGCATTGTGGTCGACTGAAAGCGAGGCTCTGCCAAAGACGACAATTTTGCATAGATTTATTTAATTAATATTCTAATTAAAACTGCTGCTCGCTCCGCGGCAATTTAAACTATTGTGCTAGATATAAAGCTAAGCTCAAAATCGAAAATATTTCCTGCATGAAGCAATTTCATGTTGTTCCTTTGATTTCCTTGCAGCTACTTCTAAGTTTTTTGCCTTCATTCGGAATCCAACCGCTTTTCTTGTATAAATTATGTGTCCTATATACATTATCTTGCAGGCCTTTTTTCTGAAGTCTCTAGGAGTTTATTTTATTTTGCCAAGAGTTCTTTTCTCTTGCTGTAAGATTATTTTCTTTTGTTGTGATTTTCTCTTGCAGTGGGTTGTTTTTTCATTGGAATTGTGCCGTGAGCATATTTTGTTGTGCCGTAAGATATTCAGTTTAAACGTGAGTAATGGGCCACCGTGCAATAAATATGTTAGCCTCTTATTTACCAGAATGGAAAAATAATTGTAAAAGACCAAATAAAAACTGGGAAGCTTGAATAAATCTATATATTATCTTTGTTTGTTTGTTTGTTGTATATGTATACATGTATTTCTCTTTCTCTTGCAAATTTAAATTCGTGACGGGAAATGAAACTGTGTTCTTTTTTTCTTCTCCTTTTTGTTTCGTTTCCTCAGAAACGAAAGGCATTGTTTTGGATTCGATGTGAACTATTTACACAGCGAGAGCTACTACCCAATCAGAAGAACGCTCGTAACCACAATGTCAACACGGTGTACCAAAGGCAAACAATCTCGTAAAAACATGTTCTTCAAATATCGGAAAGATAATCGTCAGCAAGACCAAAAATTATTGAGATTCATTACAGATAGAAATATCTGACAACTGCAATGCTTGTAAGTTCGATTAAAGCGATGTCTTGGCGAAAAATGTAAAGTAAGCTCTTTCCGTGTTAAATTGTTAAGTAAACATTCTAGCTTTATTCTGAGAAAGAAGAAAATTCCCACCAATGAGAGCGCTTGCTAGCGCAAACAAAGACACGACGCCTGTTTGCTGGCAGGAAGCCATGAAAAAGGGCAACAGAAGGGCAAATTAGGAAGTTTCCTTTCATTCTTATCCTTCCGTGATCTGCAAACGAAACACTTTTTCTTTTCGAAATGCTACTTTTTGCTAATGATAGGAACACTGCATATTTTACTTGCTATCGAAAGTGATCACTTATGCCCTAACAGAGTGGTAGCTTGTTCTCCATCATAAAACAAATTGCAATTTGTTAGTTAAAACTTCTATTTTTCACTTGCTTGCGAAAACAGGTCAGGATTTTTAACAAGTTTCTGTTTGATTTATTATATTTGTTTCACTATTTACAGTGTCCTCAATTAGTACAGCCGTGCTAAACACATTGACACTTAAATAAAGTGATTTATTTATTTATTTATTTATTTATTTATTTATTTATTTATTTAGGATTCCACTTTGTACCAATGTTTCCCATCCTGAGTTTGGTTAAGTGCCCAGTGTTTTTTAACCACTTATACTTCCAATATAGAGTTCTCTTGCAATTTTCATAAGTTGTAAGATTTTGTTTGTTATTATAAGATGCCTATCTTTATAATCAATTTATATAACAACAAAACATGAACGCTTAGAAATCCACTGGTCTTAATTTCATCTCGGCCCTCTTCAGGGAGTAGTAGTGTTCCTTCCAGTGTTTCCAGATCACACCATCAGCATAGGGGGAGGGATTTACGTGACGATAGATGCCATTCAGGTTAGAATGGTGACAAGCGCTGTACCACCAGGCTCCGTGATAAAGACGGGCACAGTTGCTCCCAACCTTATCATTATCCTGATCTCGAGTTGTAAATGGTTGATTGCGGTGCCAATTGAGAGAGTTACCAGCAGTTCCTTAGATATAAAATAAAAAAGAGTAAGTATAAGCAGACGAAAAAAGTTATAATAAAAACAAAAGCCTTTCTATTATAATTCATTACCGTACACTCTTTTTTAATGAGAACCTTGCTGATAAGGACGTTGAGCCTGAGAGTCCAAAATCTAAGCTAAGACATTTTGTTACTAATGACATCCTTACTCAGTTATATTATTCACTAGTGTATCCCTTTCTTACCTATGGCTTAATTGTTTGGGGTAACACCTACACTACAACTCTTATAAACCTATTGTAATTTTGCAAAAAAAGGCAGTACGAATAATTACATTTTCCAAACGAGATGCACACTCCAGCCCTCTATTTTCACAATTAGGGCTTATTAAATTCATGGATCTGGTTAGTATTCATACTGCCCTTTTTATGTTTCAGTATCATCATACCTTACTACCTAAAGCCTTCGACAATTTCTTCTTAAGTATATCATCTAAACACAAATATAATACTAGGCTGGCATCAAAATCGACCTACTATATCAATCGTGTTAGAACTAATTATGGCAAATTTAATTTACACTTTTCTGGTCCCTCCATCTGGAATAACTTGGATGAAGAACTAAAAAGTCTATCTCTCCATTCATTTAAGCAGACTATGAAAAAGCGTTATGTAAGTACTTATGGTTAATGCTGGCTTAGTATTTTAACTTCCTTTTCGCTTGTATTAAACTTATATGTTTTAATTCAAACATTAACTGCTACTGTCTTTTCCATCTTTTCTTTTCTTTTTTTCTTTGCGTAGTACTTAATTACTCATTACTTGGCTTAGTTTATTTTTGTCTTCTTTTATGTACAACCTCGTCAAGCAATTAAATTCCTTTTTTGAACTACTCAGCTCGTTTAGTTTATTTCTATTCTGGGTAGTTTTTTTGCCTATTTTAGTTAATTTATATTCTGCTGTAATTTTTTCTCAATTTAATTTGGCAAAATAAAATGGTTGTTGTTGTTGTTGTTGATCCGCAGAACGCACCAAAGACTTAAATTTGGGTGAGAACGTTCGTTCGTTATTGGCAAATATATTACTGAACCTGGAACCAACGTTGTCATCATCAATCACCATTAGTGAACTGAACATGAAGATATAAGTTAGGAGTAAATTTATCGCAATACTACTTCTTTTGACAATTTTACAAATAGCTACATTTTATGCACACTTGAACACACTATAGGCTCAAATCAAATTAGACGTTGTTATAAAAAAGAGTGTAAATTATTCCATAACACTAAATGGCCCTATTTTGTCTTCCTAGCAATCAATCAATTAATCAATCAAAACCTTTATTTAGACACGATGGGGTAAAAAGCTACATAGCTTTTGGAGTGGCGTTGATTAACGTATTTTTCTGACTTAAGTTAAAAGTTCTACGTGAGCATGGCATTTTAAGAGAAATGTTGTGTCTGCAACTGTACCAAATTGGGTGAAGTCTTCTAAAAATATATATGTCTATTAATATGGGAAATATGATTTCAAACAACTAAGCAGCTCACGGAAGCAAAGGATCAATGCTTTCGTCAATCTAAATCACCTGAGTAGGAACCGAGTATCAGCTTGTATTTGTCACTCTCGCTCATAACACCAAACATGTCATACTCGGCATAAGCAGTATTCCCTTCGAAGTCTTCCAGGTCCACACGGAGCATGTTGTTGTCATCTGAGGTCAGGCGGTGAATCTTGTCATTTCCCAACCAAAACTCGCCACTCAGATTTCCGAAGCCACGTTTGTAGTCGCTCCAGAAAAGATAGAAATCCACCGAGCCGTCCAGCCTCTTCTGGAACACTGTCCATCCCCCACCGGCAGTTGTTTGATCACAAAACACATCAAAGGCAGGCAAATTGTCAGGTTGGATTTTGTATACACCGTCTCTTCTTACTCCAGATTTGTAGATTTCGGCGCAGTTTCTGTAAGCTGCAGGAGAAAAAATGAAATACTTGGCTGAATTTAGGTGTGGCGAAGGACAAGTTTTGTTATCCTACAAAACTTAATAAATCATCAGTATACAATACCTTGACTGCAGTCCGTTCCAGAGAATCCAGCGGGACAGATACAACGAAAGCCTTTACTGGTGAATCCAGCTTGACAGGTGCCATTTTTCGAACATGGACTGCTACTACAAGGATTCTGTTGAAAGAAAAATAATAAAGGAATCAAGAAAAGTTAACCGTCTGTCAAACTATTGGCTTTTCATTATTTATAGCACATTCCGTACCCCAGAAATTTCCTTTTAAAGGGAACCTCCACTCTTGGGACAAGTTGACGTTAAATTGTTTGAAATAATTCCTAATTTCTAAATTTTACAATACAAGAGAGAAATAACATTTAATAATAGCGATAAATGGAAAAGTTTATGGCTTTTAAATTTCCAGCGCGCCGCCATTTGGGATTTTATGACGTGTTATGGCTCCCGTTTTTGTTTGGAAGCTTCCAAACAATAGTTGGAGCCGTAATGCGTCATAGAAATCCAAAATGGCGGCGTGATGGAAATTTAAAAGCCATGAACTTTTCTATTTATTGTTATTATTAAATGTTATTTCTCCCTTAACCTGTAAAATTTAGAATTTTGACATCATTTCAAACAATTCAGCGTCAACTTGTTGTAAGAGTGGAGGTTTCCTTTAATAACATATAAGGTTGGGATCTCTTTTTAGATTTTGTACTTAACGGAGAAATGCCATTTGTATTTGTTGAAATACCTCGATGGCCAGATAGGTGAAGTGTGGCTTATCCACAGGGAACATGGTTAATTTGTTTTTTATCTGTGGTGTTGTTAAACTCGCATTTGTATTTTCCTCCTCCAGGATTCATATAAACCCAGCAAAATTTTGCTTTTCATTATTTATTACACATTTGTAGTGAAATGTTTTTAGAGTAGCAAGAAATTTTAAGCATTAATTTTAGTTTCAATATTAAATTTGAAGATTTTTTGCATTGTATTTTTAGAACAACAATATGTCATCTCTAGCATTTGGTCGTTCAACACACTTCTGTATAATTAAAATATAAAACGTTACCTCGATTGCCCGATAGGTGTAAGCTGGTTCATTCTCAAGGAAGCTGGTAAATTGGTTCTCATCCGTGGCGTTGTTCAACTCACATTTGTGTTTTCCTCCCTCTAAAGGACCAAAATTGATGGACACACAATTGGGCTCCAAATAGCACAACATTCGACAGGTCCCTTCATTAGACACCTCCTCACTCTTGATCACGTGATTCTTCATTGCCATGTTTGCAGCTGGTTCCTTGAATATGATGTTACGACAGTCGTCGCCTATGAGATTTCCATGATAGAACTCTTAAATTTATGAAGAGTATCTTCTAGCACTTTTAAATAAAGATGGCGAGTAACAAATAGTGGAAAGGTATCTTAAAAAGGTTTACCAGGTTTGTTAAACTGGAATAATCAAATATACTTTGTTTAAAAAAATCAGGTTTAAATGTTGGTGTGAAAAGCTTTTGCTTTTCACGATTACAAAATGGAGAACGAGTGACTGAAAATTTCACATACGATGCAAAGTACAAAACAAATTCGGCTGAAATAAAAAGAAAACACCTACACACACGAAGGACTCTACTAAAAAAATAGCCAGGAGAAAAATGCTTACCAGAAAAACCACAACATAATGGGAAAACGATTCCATGTGAAATACAAAGAATGTAAACGATAGTTGCAATTTTATGCTTGAAGTTTATCTGCAGATATGCCATTCTACTGAATGTAGCGACAGCCAGTTGATAATTTTTACAGTCTTGTTAGCAATATGTCATGGAAACTGCATCAGGTGTTTCTGTGTGAAATAATTTAATGAAATTTTATTGTTTCAACATCTAGCATGTTAATAATTACATTTCATGATTTAATTAAATACGTCTATGCTAAGAATTTACTTCTCTCCAAGCTGTTTATACGAAGAGTTGGCCAAATTAACAACACAAAGTAGGTGGCCCTTCTTGATTAGTCACCTGATTATTCTACATTTTGCGACGTTTTGTCAAACTTGAAAGTTTCCAATTTTCCTTGCTGAGTTTGTCTAATAGCTAAAATACTCCCACATCAATAACATTCTTTTGAAAGTTTGTTTACACTTTCTGAGTAAAATATTATCCCCCGAATTTCTGATTCCGTTTTAAAAATTATATGGAACCAGAATTTCATAAGCTTATGAACTTTTGATGTGGCCCGATATCTTTTTTTTTAACAGAATATAATATAACTGTGTTGCCAGAATTTAAACAAATATTGATGCGTTATTTACACTAACAACGGCCAGTAATCATTAATGACATGTTTTTTCTCTGAATAATATGATTTAGTATATACACACTCAGTGATCTTGGCTATTCCAGCAATCTGATTGGTTCGCTATCTCGGGCTAATGCCGCATTATTCACTCGCTACCGAGTGGATAATGCATTATCCCATAAAACAAAACAAAATGGCCGGCGTAAACTCGCGTTTCGCTAGCGTTTCAGAATCAAAAATAGTGCAGATAGAAGACGACAGCGAGCCAGAAAACACCAAGAAGGCAACGAACTCTGGCCTAAAAGTTTTTAAAGATAAGTGAAGAAGTCATGTTTTGCAAACAAGTGTTTTTCAGTTTGTTTATCGAGATAATTACTGTGATCAATTCGACCTATCGCTAAATAGGCAACAATTAATCTTCACGACTACAATTTGTCTCATAACGAGTATTTTTGTAGACTGGTTTGCCTGACAGAACGAATTTCTCACCGAAATCGGGGAAATAGAAAAAGAAGAATTGAAGTTTTATATCTCAACAAGAAAACAAGACAGGTCATATGATATTACAACAAGGTAAACACTCACCTCAATTCGAGCCGCCATTGACAGGCACCTTCGCAACGAGCCAAACAACAAGCCTTTCTCGATAACTTCGAAAACTTTGTTTGATCAGTTATCGATTTCCAAGCAGACTTTCGATTAAAGTTGCCGACTTGAACTGTGTAAAAGGACCATTTTGACGAGGATTTCATCGAAGATTGTGTATTTGCCATGTTAAAAGAATCTGTAAATAGTTTTGTACGTGTTTCACGCATGAATTGAGACGTCAAATTAGACGTCAATAAAATTGCCTTTCATAGGTTTCCTTTTGAAAACGTCTAGATTGTCTGTTTTGAGATCACTTCGTGTGTATATACTAAAACAATTATTCTTTTCAATCTCGGTGAATAGCGGCAGAATATTTACCTCGCCGCTACGCGGCTCGGTAAATATTCTGCCACTATTCACCTCGATTTCAAAGAATAATTGTTAAATGTTTTTACAAATCACTCAAGCTCACAGAACACATTTAGAAGAAACAGCAAATAATGCAAACTAATCTTATACAAGTCTTGATCTTTATTTTTTGTTCAAACGTATACCGTTATAACTTTTGTTTCGTGTATCGCTTTTCTTGCATATTGTTTGATAATACAACACTTGAAATTTAACAAACTTTTATTTAAAGTGCTCTTTAGTTTTAGATTGTAAAGGATTTTAGGTACGCAGGGAAAGGTTTCGCGGAGTTAAGTTAAGTATAAGTGTTTACGAATTTTAGATATTTCTTAGCTATTGTAAAAGTCGCCACTGGAGCAATGCTATTCATTGTGGGATCTATGAAGGCTATGCAACAAATTTCAGACCCTTAGTACTTGTAATATCCCTTATTACAATCGATCAGGCCTTCTTGTCTCCAATGAGCACTTTAAGACCCCTACCAACCAATGTCGAGCCTCAGCAGGAGGATCAGCCCTCACTTACTCCACCCTTTGACGTCTCCGCCCGTTCAATCTACTTGAAGCTCTCATCACTTAACTCCTGGAAAGCCTATGGCCCGGATGACATCCCAGCATGGCTAATGAAAGAGAATGCCGATCTTCTGGCAGGTAAGGGACATCCTGAACTGCCCTTTCAGCGAGAGGCGCCTTCCCCCATTTTGGAAAAGAGTTGATACAGTGCCTATCTCAAAACAAAAGCCGGTACAAGGACGTCAACAAAGATCTACGCCCTATATCACTAACACCAGTTTTATCAAAGATTGCTGAGGAGTTTCCAGTCGAAGAACATGTACGACCAGCTATGTTGAAGAAGATCGGTTATAACCAATTTGGTTTCATCCCTAAGTCTTCCCTAAGTCATCCCTAAGTCTTCTACCACGCATGCATTACTCAGCTTGGTTCATTCCTGGATCAAACACACTGATGGAATTGAACTGGCTCTACCGTTAGAATTGTTTTGTTCGACTTCAGAAAAGCTTTCGATTTAATAGATGACACAATTTTTGCTACTTGGCCTGCACATTTCCAAAAATCTGAAATGGAACTGTCACGGGTCTCTCCAAGGTCTCTGCAAGGCTCTATTTCCTCAAGCAACTGAGGAGGGCAAGCGTCGCAGCCAAGGATCTCATAACTTTTTATACAACATGCGTCCGTCCCGCTAGTGTTTAACTAAATGAACGTAGCAGGAAAAAACATTTTCGTTTCAATATATTCTACATCATTCAAGTGGTAAAAAATGAAGCAAAATTACAATCACCTATTTGGTTAAATAGGAAAAAATATATAAATGGATGAAATAACGTGTCCATATCTTAAGAAAATCTAACGGTCTAATTAATCCGTCCGACTTTTAAGAAACACAGTTCCGAAGAGCATAAAATCTATTTTATGTTTTGAAAATTAAAATTTTAATTAAAGAATATATTATTCCGGCCAGGCATTTATTCGTTTGTTCGTTTATTAATCAATATACATCTTTGTTTCAACTGGTGAGGTTCAACAAATGATATCTAACCAGTTACAAAACGACCTAACTCAGATATATCCCCAAGGGTTAGTAGGAGAGTTCGGTTCAATAATCTACGCAAGGAGATTATCCAACAACTTACTAAACTAAGTGAAAGCAGGTCTAGTACTTGTGACGTCATCCGTGAATTAACACTTTTATATTAATTACATGCATTAATTTACACTAGCCAATAAAACTTATTAAAACAGCTCGCCTTAAATACTTCTCCTTTAATAAAACAACAGGTGAATTAATTACACTCAAAGGGTTGTCAGCTATTTACAATATTCCTTCCTAACCAACGAATAACAACGATGAAATTGACCAGACTTGAACCGTTGAACCTCAAGTTTGATGAAAAACGATGATGAGTATTACGCTCTGTAAAAAGCAACCCAATTTACTTGAATATGGCAAATCAGTGGTATGTTCGCCGTATCCTAATGAATCCATATTCGTGTTTAATTTTTTAGTTTAAAAGGTTTTTTGGTCTTCTTTGCGTTAGGGACAACACATTTTCCGGTTTGTACCTACGTCAACGTTGAAAGCGCTCGTTACAATCTTCAGCCCCAAAGAAAAGATTCTATTTTTTTTCTGTCTTCTGGGAAATTCGTTCGCAAATTGCATGACTTACAAACGTTTTAAATTGTTGATAAGGTAAAACTACTACCATTCTTCGAAACAACAAAATATGGCAGATCAGAAATCCACTGGCCGTATCTTCATCTCGGTCCTTTTCAGGGAGTATTTAATTCCCCTCCAGTAGTACCAGTTCACACCATCAGCATACGAGGAGTGATGTCCGCCATGATACAAGCCATTCAGGTTGGAGTAGTGACACGCTTTGTACCACCAGGCTCCTTGATACCTTCCGGCACAGTTATTACCCCATTTGTCATTATCCTGATCTCGAGTTGTGAATAGTTGATGGCGATGATAAGAGAGGGAGTCGCCAGCAGTTCCTGTGACATATAGATCAAGGCATGAGTCAATGCTATGTACAAGCAAAGAAACCAATGGGAGTCTTATTCCTCTTTGTTTTCATGTGCGTTCGTCCCCCCAAGACGAAGATGTTGGTGACCCAATCTCCGACTGTTTCTACACTATAAAAGCCATGATCACCATATCATACCATCAAACAAAATTGCCGGACGTTACTTATTTATGATAATCAAGCCGGTAAATTTTTGTACGACTGCACAACGCACATGAAACGCCAGAAAATAAAAATCAACCCTACTGTACAGCATGAATCAACTCGCTTGTTGATCAACAGGGCATCGGGAAATCTATGGCCAAAGTATTAGGAAACCTGGTTTAAAAGACCTAAGTGACGGGAAAAAGGATCGATAATTTCCTTGATTTAAATCACCTGAGTAAGAGCCGAGGATCAGCTTGTACTTGTCACTCTCGCTCATAACACCAAACATGTCATACTCGGCATAACGAGTATTCCCTTCGAAGTCTTCTAAGTCCACACGCAGCATGTTGTTATTATCTGAGGTCAGGCGGTGAATATTGTCATTTCCCAGCCAAAACTCGCCACTCAGATTTCCGAAGCCATGTTTGTAGTCGCTCCAGAAAAGATAGAAATCCACAGAACCGTCCAGTCTTTTCTGGAACACTGTCCACCCCCCACCGGCTGTTGTTTGGTCGCAAAACACATCAAAAGCAGACAAATTGTCAGGTTGGATTTTGTACACACCGTCTCTTTTTACTCCAGATTTGTAAATTTCGGCGCAGTTTCCGTAAGCTGTAGGAGAAAAAAATATGATGGAATAATAAAATTAAGGTGTGGCGATGGAGTTTGTGTCCGGACAATTTTGTAACCTCCAAAAATGAGATATTTCATAAATTATTAGTACATTATTAGTATACCTTGACTGCAGACCATTCCAGTGAATCCAGCACGGCAGATACAACGAAAACCTTTACTGGTGAATCCAGCTTGACAGGTGCCATTATTTAAACATGGGCTGCTGCTACAAGGATTCTGTTGAAAGAAAATTAATAAAGGAATCAGGAAAAAGTGAGCCGTCTGTCAAACTATTGGCTTTTCATTATTTATAGCACATTCCGCACTCCAGAAATTTCCTTTTAGGAATATTTAAGCTTTTTGCCCTTTTTAGATTTTTTATTTAACGATGAAATGCCATTTGTATTTCTTGAAGTACCTCAATGGCCAGATAGGTGTAGTATGGCTTATCCACAAGGAAAATGGTGAATTGATTTTCATCCGTAGCGTTGTTCAACTCGCATTTGTATTTTCCTCCCTCTAAAGGACCCAAATTGATGGACACACAATTGGGTTCCATATAACACAACACTCTACAGGTCCCTTCATTAGGCACCTCATCACTCTTGATCACGTGATTTTTCATTGCCCTGTTTGCAACTGGTTCCTTGAACATGATGTCGCGAGATTCATCGCCTGTAAAAGAAACAAATCAAATAATTATTACAAATTATTTCCAAAATAAAACCCTTGTGCTCCATAGAGTAGAGTATCTTCTAGCGCTGCTAAAAAAGAAGTTATTAAAAGTATAAGCGACACTGATTTTTTATAGTACATTTCTTTTATAGAGAGTGAATATTTTCGATAGCCAAATAATCGAACATTATCCATGGCGAATAACAAATACTGAAAAGGTATCTTTGAAAAGTTTATTAGGTTGGTTAAACTTAAATAAACAAGCTGTTTTAAAACGTCAGGTAAAATGCTTGTCAGTGAGTGTTTTGCTATTTCACGTTTCTCAAAACGGATCGATAACGAGTGATTGCAAATTTTAGATTCGGCTGAAACAACAACACACACAAATCAAGATCTCAACTAAAACAATTAAGAGGAAGAAAAATACTTACCAGAGCAACAAGAACATAAGGGATAAAAGATCCCAAGTGAAATACAAAGGATGCTAACTGTGGGAGAAACTTTAGGCTTGAACGGAATCTCCAATGAAGCCATTACTCTGGATATGGCATCAGCAAATAATTAACAGTAACAATAAAAACAGTTAATAATTTTCACTTTTGTCAGATAGATGCCATGCAAGCTACATCAGGTGTTTCTGTGTTAAAGAATTTATGAAAACATCTTGTTTGTTTATAATAACATTTTATGATTTAATTCAATACGTCTTTATGTTAAGCATTTGTTTTTCCTCCAACCTGTTTATAATAAGAGTTAATCGAATTAAAACCACGAAGTAGGTGTCGTTTGTTGATGATTCATCCGATTTTTCCACATTTTCGACGTTTGCTCAAACGGAAAAGTTTTCAGTTTTCCCCGCTGAGGTTGTATAATAGCTAAAATACTCCCGAATCAATAACAATCTTTTGTAAGTTTCTTCACACTTTCTGAGTAGAATATTATCCCCGATCTTCTGTTTCCGTTTTGAAAACTATATCAGAGACTTTTAACAGAATATAATATAACTGTGGCTAGAATTCAAAGCAAATATTGATGCGTTGAAAACGGCCAGTAATCCATCCGTGACTTAATTATTCATTTGTACGACATGTTGTCTTTTCTATTTCTATGAATATCATTCAAGCCGGGTGAGAAAACATAAAAACACAACAAACCATGCGATGTAATTTTGTAAAAATCTTTCTCGACTATCGTTACGCATGTGACTTCTTAATGGTGCTTTGCAAGCCATCAAACCACCACAAAATTTATGTCAAGACATCAGAAATTTCTAAAAGTCCCAGTCTTAATATAATTAGTATACTGTTTTTTATTTTATTTTCGAAATCAATTCCTATAACCAGTTTTGCAAAGAGCATATCGCAAATATGTTTTCATGTGACTTACCTTATACAGATCCTTTACTAAAATAATCGTATTTTAACCTCTTTTTATCATGAAGCACGTTTGGTTCTCTCATACGATTATTAGCGCTAATCCTATGCCCCCCAAAATATAACAACACGCAATAACATATGTATTAAGGCGTTTTTTGTAACGTTCGTTTACAGCATATTTTAGTTATTATTCACTTCCATGGGAAGTTGTAGCTAGGCACGCGAATGTGCTATATATGCTGTTCTTTGCTACAGTAATAGCCCGCGTATAAGAACCTGAATTTTTCAATTTAGCCTAAATGGGTTCTTATATAAATGGTACTTAAAGCAAATTTAGGCTACCAAAGTTCTTAAAATAGGTTCTTATATTGTCCTGTGAATTTCATCTGAATATACTAGAGTAATAGAGTACAGTACTTGCAAATACTTGGGGAATTATTTGAATGGCAAACACAATAGACATACAACATGGTACTTAAGCTTGAAAGAAAAAAAAGTTATGTCAAGTTAGTTTTAAAAGGATGATGATCTTAATTCAGCAATTTCTACCTATACAATTTTACAGCAACCCCTCTGATAAGAACCTAACTTAAAATTTTAGCCTAAATAGGTTCTTATGTGGAGGGGGCTTAAAATGGAAATTTTAGCCTAACAGGTTCTTAAAACCCAGGTTCTTATATGCGGACTATTACTGTAGTTGTATTCATTCCCTGAAGAAGTCTCAGTTAGAGACGAAACGCGTCGAAATAAACGACAAGCTTACAACCACAAGAAGTCTTTCCTTGTGCTGCTCACTAGTCTTCGTTAAAAAATTTAAAAACAAAAAAAAAATTACTGCCGCCAATCTTCGTAGTGTACGTCTCAGAAAACGAAAAAGATGAGTTCAGAGGTGTTTGATTGATGGCAGCAAAAGCGAACCTCCTTTTTGTGTCAGATCGTGGTTTAAAAAGATCGAAAAAAAATTGTTTGCAGGAAGGTGTTGTTAGAAAAAAATTGTTTGCAGAGGTGCATAGATAAAAAAAAGTTTGCAGAGAGAGATTTTTCATCCCCCCTCCAGAAAAATAATGGTCCTTCCCTAAAATGGCCTTGCTCACCATGAGTTCTCGTAGCTCGGTGGCTAGAGCGCCTGCCTGGTGTTTGGGAAGTCATGGGTTCGATTCCCGTCGTAGACTTAGTTTTCTTCTTTGTCCCACGCTCGTGTAGTCTCCTTCGCAGCCATTGTTTGGGCTCGTCACGCAACGCTCTCTCCCCCACCAGAGAAGCGTTGTGTGACGATCTCAAACAACGGCTGAGAAGGAGTCTAACGCTCGTGACAAAATGAAAACTTTCATCTTTAATATATCAGTTTGACGCAGAACATATTGCGCGAGAGGTTTGCTATCGTAAATGAAAGCAATCTACCCGCCCAAACAGACCACTTCCGCAGAACACTCTCGTATTAAGAGTACAGCAACTTAAATTGTTTATAACATCATTTATTTAACTTATACATTACTCCAAAAAATCTTGACTGTTAGTAATTTTTAAGTAATAATTAAGTTCGATCATTTTCTACAAGATTTTGCCTTAGTTAGCATTTTAAAGTTAAATTATTGTGACACAACCACTAAAATGTTTTAATTGACATTAAGGTTATTGTCTTTCCGGCGATATACAAGGTGCAGGTACACGAATTTGTTATAATTGTTCCACTTAGCGTTTTTGAAACGTTTTTAAATGTACAAAGTTTAAATCAGTTATTTGACATTAACCTCAATGCCTTTTCTGCTAGTTAATTACTTGGACATACTGTAGATATTAATCTATTTAACGGTAGCTCTACAGTAAAGTTAAGGAAAACAAGTAATAAGTTTAATGACCTCTTGCTTACAGTAGCTTCATTCTACAAGTCTCCAGTGGCTAAGATGTCTATCCGAAACTATAATAACGTTCAATTTTAAATGCTCGATTTTTTTCCCAATTATACCGAGCGCTTGATTTATTTTTAGGAAAAAGCGTTTTGTCTGATTGAACATTATATGATTATGTTATATTAGAATTCCGATTTCTCGAACCCTCGAAATTTTCGAATCTTCTGGTGACTCGAAACAAAAGTTGTTGCAATATGCAATTTTACCCCCGAAATCGGAATTCCATTGTTTGTTCTAAAATATGTACAACATGAGCAAGCTCACAATCATTCTGTCTGACATTTCGTTTCCAGTAGAACCTCATTCGCGTACCTCCAGTCTTTTATTGCGCAAACTTGACGAAACGAGCGACTCTTGAGAGTTGCGTTCTGGGATCAATTTTGATTGGTTACAGAAGCAATAGAAATAGCCGGAATTAAAACACCAAGAAGATCGTTAAGCCATTTTTGAAAGCTAGGCATGCGCAGTCCGATAGTTTCGGACTTAAAATCGGAACTTTCCAGGGCCGCTCCTTTCCCGATCTAGAGACCTGGGTACGAGGAAGGTTAAGATTAATTTCTTATTTAAACCTATACATCTCACTCACTAATATAGATCAATATAATTTACAAACAAAATTAGACTGAACTGAAAACTGTAAGCATAAGCAACAGCACTCACTATTACAGAACCTCTTTGACATTTTTGTTAAGAAGCGAAATACTTTCATTTTTACTTTTCTGATCAAAGGTCGTTTTGGCAAGCCAAGATTAACTGACACACCCTTCCTGTTTCCCCAGAGATCCCACGCCCAGAAATACACCCCACCTGTGATTATGTTTTTGTCTTTCTTGCAACCTTGGCTACTACTTTCCCTAAGTAGAACTAAGATTAGCTTTCCCTTAAAACAATTGTGTTTTCCAGTTTCGATTGGTTAATCTTTGCTTGCCTTAGTAGGTCATCTGCGTACGCTTGGGATGCGCATCCAAGTACTTTGTTTTTAGCCACCTGGCCAGTATTTGGCTGTTGTTCCAAGCGTACCCTAAAATGGCATAAAAGCTCGTACATTGTAACAAGTAGTTAGTTAGTTAGTTAGTTAGCTGTTGGCTTGCTATTAAAAGACCTTCTAGAAGATTCTCCGTACCTCCTTGCTGTGTAAGCGAGTGCTGTACAACATTTTTAAACGTGCGCTCTTTTAAGGCTTTATTAAAAGTTAACAAAGCTTGCTTCAAATACACCAGCGATTTTCAAAAAATCTTAAAAGTGCCTATGTAAATACAACTTGAAGTTTCGAGTTCCCCTAAAATTTGCATGAATTTACTAGATACCGTAAATTACGATCAACAAACAAATATTCTTATCCTTACTGCACAAGTCTATGGGAAACTCTAAGCAAGAAGTTATTTCACCAACTCCAGAAAATACAAAATATTGCAGGTCGTGTATTAACAAGACTGTCATACGGTACCAGAATAGACAAGCTCGTAGCTAAGACACCCTAAACTGAGAACCAAAGGTTATAAACCGCATTTAAGCGCCTGGCAAAGGACGAATTCACGATGATGCTGATCGACCAGGGTCAAACTCGATGCACAAATTAGTAGCAGTAGACCCTAAATTCCGTATTTAAAGATCAGCTGAAAAGTTTTGTTTCCTTTTTTTGTACATATTCTCTAATTTGCTACTATAAACATCCTTTGATGATCATGTTCTTTATCTTAGATAAGCATTTATTTACATGTTTATCGCATCCAGTTTACGTTCATTTCGCCTTTCTTTCATTATAGCGGAAAACAAATATTTCAGTTTGTACTTAGCATTTTGGTCGAGCGCGCACGTTTTTTAATCAATCTCGAGAAAAACTAAAAATTCTATATATTTTCCCTTTGGAAAATTTGTTTTGCTACTGTCATGACTTGCAAACTTTAATTAGTTGTCATAAGATGCCAGTCTTTAGAACAATAAACACGATTTTTTTAAAAATTCACCGGTCTTAATTTCATCTCAGCCCTCTTCAGGGAGTAGTGATATCCCTTCCAGTAATACCAGTTCACACCATCAGCGTACGAGGAGTGATTTCCGCGATGATAAAAGCCATTCAGGTTGGAGCGGTGACACTTGTTGTACCACCAGGTTCCGTGATACTTTCTGGCACAGTTTACGGACTGAGCGCGGTCATTATCCTGATCTCGAGTGGTAAATGGTTGACCTTCGTGCGTGCTTGAGAGGGAGTCACCAGCGGTTCCTAGGATATCGCATAAAGACATGACTAAATATGCTGTGGTTCAATTTTACCCTTGGTAAACCTGTAAAGTTAGAGGTAGGGCTATTTTCCTTTGTTTTATATTCGTTATCACGATCGATATTACCATACACAATCACAAAGGATATTTGTGCCAAATTGTACTAAAGTAACATTTGACTACAACAAATATCTTATTATGCAGAAAAGTGGTAATGAAAAAGAAAAGATGCTATAATTGGCTCTGTATGTTTCCATGGCACTGATTGTCCTGACACAAAAACTACCACAGTTTTACTTCGTAACGTTTAAAAACTTTTTTCTGACTTTAGACTTCCTAAGCAATGATGATACTTTCAAGAGCAATTTGAGTTTGCAACTGTACATGTTGCAAAATTGGACACAGTTTTACCAAATGTTAGGTATACTTGGTATGGGAAATATAATTTCAAACGACTGAGCGACGGGAAGCAAAAGATCGATGTTTCCATTAATAAAATCACCTGAGTAAGAGCCGAGTTTCAGCTTGTACTTGTCACTCTTACTCATAACACCAAACATGTCGTACTCGGCATAAGCGGTATTCCCTTCGAAGTCTTCCAGGTCCACTCGCAGCCTTTTGTTATCATTTGAGTTCAGGCGGTGAATCTTGTCATTTCCAAGCCAAAACTCGTTAGTCAGGTCTCCGAAGCCATGTTTGTAGTCGCTCCAAGAAAGGAAGAAATCCACAGAACCGTCCAGTCTCTTCTGGAACACTGTCCACCCCCCACCGGCTGTTGTTTGGTCACAAAACACATCAAAGGCAGGTAAATTGTCAGGTTTGATTGTGTGCACACGGTCTCTTCTTTCACCAGATTTGTAGATTTCAGCACAGTTCTTGTAAACTGCAGAAATAAAGATATGTTAACCAACAGTGTTGGTGCAGTTTGCATTCACGTCACATTTATGGCTGCCATTGCTACATTCATCGATATCTACGATAGCAAGAAATACACAAGACACAAAGGTTTAAAACCTAGACATTCGCGGAACTCCAATTATCACGATTAAGGACCTCTCAAAAAAATTTTCCTTGTGTTTCCGTGTTCCCTAAAAGTATTTCTTGATTCTGGTGTTCCCTGTTCCCTTAAATATGCTTCTGTTCTCGTGTCCCCAGTGTTATTTTCCTTTTGTTCCCGTGTTCCCAAAAAGTTAATGGCCATGTTTCCATGACGCCCCTGGGGAGCCTCACGATTGCTTCAATACAGTGAAGTAAAGTCGACTTACCTGAACACGAGCGGCCATCTCCAGCATATCCTTCCTTACATGTACAGTTATGTCCACCAGCAGTGTTGGCATGGCAGTTTGCATTCACGTCACATTTGTGGCTGCCATTGCTGCATTCATCGATATCTACGTCAACAACAAGAGATTCACAAGACAAGCTGTTCAGGAAGCTCCAATTATCAGTTACTTTGATACGCTAAAGTACATTTCACTTACCTGAACACGAGCGTCTATCTCCAGTATATCCTTCCTTGCACGTACAGTTATGTCCGCCAACAGTGTTAGTGCAGTTTGCATTCGCGTCACATTTATGGCTGCCATTGCTACATTCAACGATATCTAGATAACAAAATGACAAATAATATTTAAAATTACAACTAGCTGCGTTCTTTAACATGATGGCAACTATCGGGGTGGGAGATGTAATGAAAGACTTGCAAGATCATTTTGCGTGAACTAGCACTGCCAGATATTGCCCGACAAGGCCCAATCTTGTCGTAGGCTTGACTGAGTACATCGCACACTAGCCGACAAATGAAGATTTTTTCACGGCCGACGAAAAATCGGCTAGCGTGCGGCGGGCTTTAGAATTAATCTTCAGTGAACTTTTAGATAATTTATGTATAAATTATCAATTTACAACACCTTGACTGCAGTACGTTCCAATTAACCCAGCGCGACAGATACAACGAAAACCTTTACTGGTGAATCCAGCTTGACAGGTGCCATTATTCAAACATGGACTGCTGCTACAAGGATTCTGTTGAAAGAAAAAATAATAATTAAAAGGAATCAAGAAGTGATATTTTCGTATAATTCTTCATAGCATATTTCTTACCCCAGAAATTCCTTTTAAGAATATAAGCTTTCACCCCTTTTGGATTTTGGATTTAACGATAAATTGTCATTTGTATTGCTTGAAATACCTCAATGGCCAGGTAGGTGAAGTATGGCTTGTCCTCAAGGAACACGGTGAATTGGTTTTCATCCGTGGCGTTGTTTAACTCGCACTTGTGTTTTCCTCCCTCTAAAGGACCCAAATTGATGGACACACAATTGGGCTCCATATAACACAACACTCGACAGGTCCCTTCGTTAGGCACCTCCTCACTCCTGATCACGTGATTCTTCATTGCTCTGTTTGCAACTGGTTCCTTGAACATGATGTCGCGACATTCGTCGTCTGTGGAAAACACAAATAAAATAGCACGTTGGATTTCCTAGATAAAACATACAATTTGCACTTTACGTATATACACTGACTGATCTTTCTAATCGCCGTGTACACTATTCAACTAGTTAAAGCCTATCTTTAAGCTGATGCTGTTGATAGAGGAAGGAAAAACACAGGCGAGACTTACTGCGGAAATTTGAGAAAGCGATTGGAGAAAAAGTTTGCTTTACCTTCACTTCTTTTTTAGGATGTATGTTTTTTTATGATCACAAACAGCGAATCATTTCGTGTGCCACATAATCGAACCCAGTGGTAGTTTCTCGGTGTTACGGATGGTGGCCTTCACCAATAAACGCGAATCGAAGGTTTGAAATTACAATAAACAATAGCCAGACTACAGCACAATACCTAACTAACAATAGTTTTTTCGCGACACTTTGATATTCTTAATCTAATTTAAGGCACGTTATAAAAATAGTGAAAAGCAACTTGAAAGGGCTTTATTGAGTTGGCTAAAGCTTAACTTGATCGGCAAAATCACAAAAGATATTTAAAACACGGTCAAAAATATTTGTCAGATAAATTTGTACTTTCCTAAACATTTTACACGGTTCCTGGTAGAAAAAATGAGTGAATACGCTTGGTTTGTTGGTTTGTGGCCTACACTTAAGATAAAGGTAGAGCAAGTTTAATGGGTTCGGATAAAAAAAAAATGAATCCGGCAGACGTGTGAAAAAATACGGAAAACTCAACTTAGAAATAATAAACAAGAAGTAAAAAAAAAACTTACCAAAGCAACCACAACATAACGGGTAAATGATCCCAAATGAAATACAAAGGATGTAAACTATAGTTGCAATTTTATGCTTGGACTGAGTCATTAAAGGAGCCATTTCTCCGGGTGTGGAGACGTCAGTGCACAATGTGAGCGCTCTGAAGTTTCAAACAGTACACATATGATCTCTGTCGACAGGAGAAGCCATGCAAACTAACGAAGGTGTTCCGGTCTTAAATAATTAATGTGGCACGATTAAAATGGTCTAATGTTTAGCTTTGTCGAGTCGCGCTAGACGAGTGCAATACTTTAGGGTTAGTGTCAGTTTCTAGCCAATATTTAAAAACTTTTTCAAGATTAAAAGCTTCTTTTCGGAAAATATTCAGCCTCTCAATCTTCAGGTTTTTTAAACTATTTTACGTAATGGGGAAACCCAACATCATTTTCAACAGAAAACTACGACGACTATATTCATCATCTGTGTAGCCAGACTAAACATTCGTTGTGTTAATTACCCAACGGATCCGTTCTTGACTCAGTAATTGAATTTTATGACATATTGTCCAATGTTTAGTTCATTTGCTTTTTAAACGTAAAATTTATTAGCATTTGTTTCGTAATTAATTATATTTTGTTAATATGTAAAAACATATTAAGAGCGAATGTCCACTGAGACCGAGCGAAATCGAAAATAAGTGGCACATGATGAAAAATCAAAATTCTTTACATTTCGCTCAGAGATAGCCTATGGTAGGCCTAGAAACGTGGTGGGATTTTTTTCTTGAAAAATCTTTTAAACCGGCCAAAAACTTACAAAACCGTTAAGGTCCCACGTGTCTTCAAACACACACAAAATAAACGTGACCCATACCTAGTCGGAAACTTCGCACTGATTCATTCGCATTAAATAAAACCCCGATTTTGGCCCTGGAAATGTGCTTTTGAAGTGTTTACAAGTTTTTTGGGACAAAATAATCTTCTCTTAGTTAATTTTCAAGGTTACGGCAAGCCCCTGAAAATGACTAATATTTGATTGCTCAAAATTCTTAATTTGGCGGTCTTTTTCGCGAGACAATTTCCCTACCCGGTAAAACTCCAAACCATTTGAAATTCAGATATTTTGAAAGAGCAAACGCCGTTCTAAAACTTGGTGTAAAAAGAAGTTTCGGGCTTTTTATAAGCGCTGAGTACGAACGCTCTCAAAATCCTCATAATCACAATTTTACCTGTCACTGAACTGTAAACAACAGTCACATGCTTCTGACCAGATAATCGAAAACATCTTGTTTCCAGTGTTTCCTCTTGTTTTTCTCGGTATTTGAATGTAAACTACAGCAGAAAGTTCCTTTTCAGCTCATCCTGAATACGATATTATCCAAATATCCAGTATTAGGTGTATTTAGAATCCTAAACGATAGCCATCGATCTTGAAGCGTGCGTAGTACATCAACTGACGTGTTGACATTCAACTTTATACGACTCTTGGAACTGCCATCACATTCACATCTCTTGTTAAACAGCAGTCGAATAAATAAACCCTTCTTGCATCAGCTGTTTGCTCTCTCAAACGAAATTCCTATCCGCTGTTCTCCACGGTCCATACTGAAACGAACTGTTGTTCTTCGCTGTTGACTAGATTTGCCTGTCACGCAATAGTCACTCGATAGGTTATTGTTACACGATTGCCATAAATGGAAAAAAAAATTGACAAAGCGAAAGATTAGGCCACATCCATCACAACCCTCTGCTGAGAGACACTGTGAGTGTAAGGTTTCTTGCCCAAAAACACAACAAAAGGACCGCGGCCAGGGCTCAAACCCGGATTGGACCGCTCGATTCGGAATCCAGTGCAGTACAACGCCTCCCGATACTATGAAAACGTGACATATAAGAAATTTGAAATAACACTAGAACAATATGTAGCGCGATTATAAAATTAGAAACAAACGGAGAGAATTGCATTTACATTTCATGTTTATTATTCATGCCTAGAGGTTCAAGATTGCGACCTCATATCAACAAGGAATGCTTCTCTAGCTGTAGCTTTTCGTACACAGTCTGTCATGATTAGAGTGAATGTTCGAGTGAAATGCGTGTAACGTCTTTAGTGGAATGATCATTAGCAAAAAATGTCCTGAGACTGCAGTGGGCTTGGGCATACTCAAACGGTCTTTCATTTGCCGTTTGGTTTCCCAATGTATTCTGTTTGGGAAAAGATTACATTGATCCATGTAGAAAACGGTCTCAGAGTTGCAGCCGATGTGATGAGTTTCAGTTGTAGAGTGCATGGAATGTACAGGTCGTTTGTCTGTCAGATATGTAGGTACATGACGTAAAGTATATGAAGCAATTCATATGTGCACTGCGGATAGATGTTAAGTAAAGAAATGATCTTCCCAGTGAAATTGCAATTAACTGCAATTTCGCTGCGAGAATCATTTTTTTTTTTACATTATGTAGGTACATGTGAGAGAGTTGTTGCACGTTTGATATTATGATTCCGGGGTTGGTGTTTTTCACTGTGTACAAACCCTGTCTCATTAGCACTCTACTATACTATAGCGAATTCTGGACTACATAATCCACACAACAACGGAAGCTCCAGGTGTTCCATCTGGATCCTCGGAAATAGATGGCAGGACAAGGCGCGTAACAACGATGTCCTCTCGGGAGCTGGTATCCCATCCATGTTCATACTTCTACGTCAACGCCCGCTACGCTCATTTCCGTTTTGTAAACGGTCGGTGCCATTTTAAACGATCGATGCCATCATTGGTAGCCAAGCTTTTCGGAATGGAGAGTGACATATCTGCTCTAGTTTAAGCCTGGTTAAGGTCGAAACTGTGATTTTATTATTAGATGAAATTAGGCTTAGAGAAGACGATTATTAAATCTAAGTTAGATTCACGCGTTGGTTAGGGATAGGGATAGGGTCATCTATTATAGATGTAACAGTAAGAAAGTGATTTGGCGGATCAATGTGGTGGTATAGTGGTGAGAGAGGGATGCTAGCATACCAGAGGTTCCAGGTTCGATTCTGGGTGCTGACGTACAATTTTCATTTTTCTTTTTAGTAGAAAAAAGATTTGATGACTGTGAAAAAAAATCTAAGTGTCGCTAAATTGGCACCGACCGTTCACGAAACGGAAACGCGCGCCGGGGGCTACGCTGACTGGGCCATGTTCACAGGATGGACGATGGACGCATCCCCAAGGATCTACTCTACAGCGAGCTTGCCACTGGGGGCAAGGCGCAGAGGCTGCCCCCTGCTACGCTTTAATGATATATGCAAGCGTGACATAAAAGCATGTAACATTGACACCAAGTCATGGGAAGCCCTTGTAGACAACAGAAACCTGTGGAAGCAGTAAGTATCAAAAGGACTGAAAAGAAGAGAGGTTGCCATCGGAGACAAAAACGATAAAAGAAGAGGCAAAAGAATAACCTGTCAACACCAAGACCATCCAGATGCATAACCTGCATCAGTTTCCATATGCCAGGGCCGAAGCAGAGACTGCAAATCTAAGATTGGCCTCTACAGCAATGCAAGACGATATTCCTCAACAAACCCTCGGCCTCACGGCGCTATTCCATAGTCAAATTCGACTGACAGATGCCAACGACACCATAGTTTGGCTCTTAAAAAAGGGACTGAGGTTGCTACTACGTTTGTGTGGCTGGTAAGAGCCTGAAGAAGGCCAGCGCCTCTCTCAACATTTGTGACTAGCAGTGACTTGGCCAAAATGAGGAGGTGCTAAAAAGTTTCATACAAGATGCTCCGCCCGAGGTACAGATCGTTGCTCTTTTCCTATGTTTTTTGAATAATAATAATAAAAAAAAAATAACAGGTTACCCCGTCAAAAACGAATGGATGTCGTTCTTTTTTTTACTGTCCCGGATGGGAGTTGGCGGGAATCATCCCTCAACGTCATTTCCAGGCTCAAGAGTTGAAGTATGCAAAAGGGGAAGGTAAAACTGCCATTTAAACTGTCACTTACGTATCCCTTTATTTAAAATATCTCGAACATAGCCACCACGCAGTGATATAGAAGTTCGAACAATCCATCTAAGTATCCTAAGGGGTTATTTGTAAAGTTGAGAATTTAAAGGAATGAGACATAATGTTCCTTCTCAGTAGATACGTGAAAGAGGTAACATTTTCTATTGACGGTATACACAGGGTCGCGAAAGACGCGAAAGGGTTACCTATTATTCCAAAAAGGTTATATGAAATTGTAGTAAGGAGATAGACCTCGGGTGAAGTACCTTTCGGCGGGGTGCGAGGGGGTATGGGTGGTTGATCAATGCAGCTCATGTGATGAAAATATCATTTCGGCCAAGATGCTGCTACTCGCAAATGATTTTCCATTGTTTTAACCTTTGGTTGTTTGCATAATTTCCTTCGCTAAACCAGCATTTGTACTGAAAACGACAACATCATGTAGATACTTCACGGTCTTTAAGCTTGCCTAAGTTCCTTTTTTTCGTTTTTTTCTCCCTTTTACTTAATACAAAATTTGTTTTAGAGGTCCTGATCTTTCGCTTTATCATATATTTCCATTTATGGAAATCGTGTAACAAAAGCCTATCGAGCGACGGTTGCGTGACAGGCAAATTAGTCAACATCGAAGAACAACAGTTCGTTTCAGGATGAACTGCGAACAGCGGATAAAATTCAGTTTGAGGGAGCAAACAGTTTATGAAAGAAGGGTTTATTTATTCGACTGCTGTTTAGCAAGACATTTGAATCTGATGAAAAGATCCAAGAGTCGTATAAAGTTGAATGTCAACACGTCAGTTGATGTACTACGCACGCT
This sequence comes from Meandrina meandrites, assembly GCA_963693305.1. Lineage (NCBI taxonomy): Eukaryota > Metazoa > Cnidaria > Anthozoa > Scleractinia > Meandrinidae > Meandrina > Meandrina meandrites. Next base: position 2,213,536 of record OY855903.1, on the reverse strand, counting down.
TCAAGATCGATGGCTATCGTTTAGGATTCTAAATACACCTAATACTGGATATTTGGATAATATCGTATTCAGGATGAGCTGAAAAGGAACTTTCTGCTGTAGTTTACATTCAAATACCGAGAAAAACAAGAGGAAACACTGGAAACAAGATGACTTCTCGATTATCTGGTCAGAAGCATGTGGCTGTTGTTTACAGTTCAGTGACAGGTAAAATTGTGATTATGAGGATTTTGAGAACGTTTGCATTCAGCGCTTATAAAAAGCCCGAAACTTCTTTTTACACCAAGTTTTAGAACGGCGTTTGCTCTTTCAAAATATCTGAATTTCAAATGGTTTGGAGTTTTACCGGGTAGGGAAATTGTCTCTCGAAAAAGACTGCCAAAATAAGAATTTCGAACAACCGAAATTTTAGTGATTTTCAGCGGCTCGCTGTGATCTTAAAAATTAACGTAGAGAAGGACAATTTGACTCAAATGACTTGTAAACACGTCAACAGCACATTTCCAGGCCCAAAATCGGGGTTTTATTTAATGCGAATGAATCAGTGCGAAGTTTCTGACAAGCTATGAGTCAAGTTTATTTTGTGTGTTTTTGTAGACACGTAGGGCCATAACGGTTTTATAGGTTTTTGCCCGGTTTAAAAGATTTTTCAAGAAAAAAATCCCACCACGTTTCTAGGCCTACCATAGGCTATCTCTGGGCGAAATATAAAGAATTTTGATTTTTCATCATGTGCCACTACTCGCGCGGTCTTAGTGGGCATTCGCTCTTAATTTGTACCCATCATCGCTAATTTCCTTGCTTGAAAGTGTTTTATGAGACTCGTTTTTCATGTTTATATATTTGAACAGAACAGAACAGAACAGAACAGACTTTACGACCTCTTGCGGAAGGCATATGGTGTTATATAAGCGGGGAGAACGAAATTGCAAAACAAGCGCATGTGTGTTAAAACACAGACAGACATGTCTGATGTTATTATAAATATTTTCTCATCAAGATCACGATTATACTAAGAAGAGTTGTCTCCGTTGAGGCTTACGTCAATACGGGTACAGGCAAAGCAAGTTTTAGCGCTATTCATAGAGCAAATCTTCATAACATAATAAATGTTTTTTGCGTGAGTTCATCCAACATTTTCTTTCAGAAACTTGCCGGTTTATAACAATGTTTTAAATGCTTTTATTAAATGGCTTTCGAAAAGTTAAGATTTTAGATGATAGCAAAAAAACAGGTGATTCAGGGAGAGAAGACGGGATATTTGCCATGTTGACTTGTGTGCGATACAAAGCCATAAGACAGAGAGGCTAAACATAATGATTAGTGTCTTTCCAATAACTAAAATACTTTTGAATAGAAAACCGAGCAATTTTTTTAAAAATGTAAGTTTGTTCAACTATTCTTGAGAAAATAATATCGGTCAATATTTCGTTTCTTAAAGAATTTTACACCAGAGGGGTTTTATCAATAAATATTCATCAATGCTTGTAGAGTAAACAGTCGGATAAAAGGAAAAGAAATTACACACACACAAAAAAACAGGATATGTTTTAAAGATAGCCTAGAAAGTTCTAAATGTCACAAGCCCTACTCAACATATTGTTTTACCTATGAAGTGTTGGTTTCATATATCTATCGATATCTATTTCAAAGCTGGGGCAACGAAAAACGTTTGTGAATACTTTGCAAGCCTGAAATTTGATAAATGCATTTTTCTTCTGTCATTTAGTCCAAAGTCCTATTTAACTTTATTTGAAACGTAGCTTGAAGTTGAGTCGAGTTGGCTAAGGTTACTTGATCGGCAGAATCATAAAAAAAATTAAAACGACGCAGCCAAAAATATTTGTCAGAGACACGGTTTTTGATAGGGAAAGTGAGTGAATGCGCTCGGTTTAGTGGTCTGTGGCCTACATTTGAGATGCTGGAGAAGTTAGAGCAAGTTTAAATGACTGATAACACAAAATGCATTCGGGAGACCACGGAATCGAAAACTCAAATTACAAAAATGTTGTAGGTCGTAGTAGTAATAATACAATAAGAGAAAAAAAAATTACCAAAGCAACCATAACATAACGGGAAAATGATTCCAAGTGAAATACAGAAAATGCAAACGATATTTGCAATTTTATGCTTGAACTGAATGTGTAAAGAAGCCATTTCTCCTGGTTTGGAGACGTCAGTACTCAAGGTGGATGCTCGTGAGTTGCAGTCAGTACACATATATGATCACTGTTGACAGGGGAAGCCATGCAAACTAAAGAAGGTGTTCCTGTGTTAAATTATTTATATGACATAATTATTATGCTCCACTATATATTTACCATTGCTGAGTTCAAAAGGCAATGTTTTAATTTTTAAAATGTGTTAATGCTACAATCATTGTCAAAAGTAGTTGACACATTGAGTTTGCATTGCAGTTTGTATGGCAAGTTCACTTCTGGTTATTAAATTTCATTACACTTTGCCAAAATACCCGCCTCTCCCTCATCCATTGTTGTAAGATTGCAGTAAAGGGTTTGTAAAAACAAACTTCAGCATTGACGGGAGAGTTGGGAAAGAGGGGGAAGGGTGAAATTAGACCCTATCACAATAAAATTGGGCCCAATGTGTCAATGTGTCAACACTTTTGTCACTTATTGTAGGTACTTACGTTTTCTCTCCAAGTCGAAGCAATAAAAATGGCCAAAATATATAGTTTGTTTTGGATAAAGTAGGCGACCGTTGTTTTCGAATCCTGTTTAAATCCTAATTATTTCACATTTCTGCGGCGTTTTTTAAAACTTTTAATTTTCCCAAGAGTTAATGCTAATGTTAATGTTAATGCCCTCTAATCAATAATTTAAAGAAAACATTTTCAAGAGTGATAATTTTGGAGAATATTATTCCCCGTTTTTCTGTTTCCTTCTTTAAACTGTTTAAGTAGTAATATCGGAGTCGAACGAATACCACCTCGGGCGCACCCACCTAATTTTCCCTATTTCCTAAGGTTTACACTAAGGATTTTCAACTTACCTCGCTCACGAAGCTCGCTCGGTAAGTTGAAAACTTAGTGTAAACCTTAGGAAAGAGGGAAAGGTGGGTGCTACTCGGTAGTATTCGTTCGACTCCGATATTACTACTCGCAAGAGAAGGATAAAAGGATGCCCATTTAGAGGGATGCAACATAAATGTACAAAGTTCTAAATAATAAAAATTAAAAAATATTTTTCCATATTATATACGATGGACAGCATAGACCTCAGATCATTGGAAGAAGAGCTTGCAAATCTTGATCCCGAGGATTTGCGGTTTTTATCAAAATTTATTGCAGAATATTCGCCCACAATTCAAAGAAAAATAAATACTCTGCTGGAAGAACCAATCCCAGAAGGGGTAAATAAAAAATTAAAAGCCCCATTAAAACCATCAAAACCAATACCAATACCACCGCCAAGAAACAGAAACAGAAACAGAAACAGAAAACAAGAAACCCTTTTGAACATATTTGACCCTATCCGGCCGAACAAGGTGAAAACGGTAACAGATTATCAGAATGAGATTCTGGATCTGTACGAAGACACGGAATATGCGGGGGTAGAAGAGACAAGCGGGAGACGTTACAAGAGGTGGCGTATCGTAGAGGGGCTGAATAAAGACCTCACACCAAGGTTTATGGAAAAGATAAGGGAGAACGTGGGAACATCGTTTTACATGAGGCACGTCTATTCGTATCTTCTTGAAAACATCGAAGACGGAACCAGGCTAACTTACTACCAAAATAAAGGCTCCCCCTGGATGAAAACTTACGCAGACGCGGAGAATTGGATAAGGGAAATGGAGGCGGTGCGTCTAGATCCAGATAACATTGAAAGACCAGATACAAAGTGGGTTTTTGACTCCCATTTCACCGTCGATATAAAGGTTGTGCAAGACCGCCAGCCCTTGATGGGAACAGGCCCATTACCATACTGGCTACATAACCTTGCAAGAGGAAATCACGCAATGGTGACGCTGGACACGTATAGAGATAACCTGTGTCTATGGCGCTGTATAGCCGTACACAGAGGAGCAAGACCGGATCGCAGCACAGAAGCAGCACGAGATCTTGCCAAGAGTTTCTACAAACTCCGAAATATGCCATCAACTTGGGAGAAAACGTCATTAGATGAACTGGAAAAGGTGGAAATGCACCTGAACAAGGGCAAGGTTTTAGCAGATTGGCTGGGAATAAGGGTTTACACGCCAGAGTTGGCTAACGCGGATGAAATCGAATTCGGAATAGAAACTAGCCCCAGAATAGTATGGCACCTAATGAGAAACCCACCAATGCGCATCAAAAACGTAATGACAATAGGGATTTATGGAGAGCACGCGTTCCTGATAAAAGACATCACGAAGTTGGCCAAATCGTATGAATGCAACCACTGTCACGCAAGATTCACAAAGGCAAGCAATCTCCAACGTCACGCGGAAAGATGCAGCCAAGGCAAAACGGTGATCCACTGTCCGGGTGAAAAAGTAGAAGCACCGCAGACAGCGTACCAGAAAGCGTTCTATCCAAAACACCAAGCCTCAAAAGAATCAATCCAGTGGCTGAGGTACGTGGAGAAAAACTGGCAATTCAAAATAGTGCATGCAATGTCGGGGCACGGGGGAGAACGCTGGATAGAGAAAAGGCCGGTAGACGGATACAACGACGAGAAAAAAGTGGTATTTCAGTATCATGGCTGTCGTTGGCACGGATGTCCAAAATGTTATCCAAATCGAGAACAAATAATCGAACACGGTGGCAAGACAGTAGAAGAGCTCTACCAAGCCACAAAAAGGCGCACAGCCCATCTGCGAAAGGTGGGATACAAAGTGATTGAATGTTGGTCATGTCAATGGCTAGTTCCAGGAGGAGCGGACAAACACGGAGAAGAGCTGCCAAAACCCCGGACAAAAGCGTACCCACACGCGATTCTGTACGATTTTGAGGCGTACGGAGATGGAAATCAACGAAAAGAGCCAACAAAACATCTGACGATTGAAAGCAAGCATATACCGGTTTCAGTTAGCATCGGCGACACTCTTGAAAGAGAGCCAACCCACATCTGCGCAAGAAATCCCAGAGTGTTAGTTCAAAAGTTCATGCAAGAGCTGGGGAGAAGGGAGAAAAACATAAGGAAGCAAGTGAGAGAAGAATTCATGCCGGCAGATGTGAAACTGATCCCCAAAGACCAAAGAAAAAAGATAGAAGAATGGTGCGACCAGGTGCCCACACTGGGATTCAACTCCGGGTCATACGATCTCAATTTAATCAAAAACCACTTCGCGAAAGAGCTGGCGGACACGGCAAACAAAGTGAGAGTGGCGAAAAGTGGCAGCAAAATAATGTTCTTACTCACAGACAGATTGCGATTTCTGGACATAATAAACTACTTAGGCCCAGGAACGAGCTACGAAAGATGGGTAAAGGCGTACGACTGCAAGGCAACAAAATCGTGGCTGCCATACGAATGGTTCGACCGCGAAGAAAAGCTGGATTACGAGGGCTTGCCGGAATACGAGCATTGGTACTCAAAGTTGAAAAAAGAGTATGTGCTGACGCGAAAACAATGGGAAGCCTGCAAACAGACGTTCAAAGAAAAAGGGATGAAAACGTTCAAAGACTGGCTGGAATACTATAACAATCTGGATGTGGCACCCGGGCTTGAAGCGCTGGAAAAAATGAAAGCGTTCTACATAGAAAAGGGGATAGACATACTGAAAGACGCGGTAAGCATACCAGGGGTGAGTTTGCACTATCTTTTAAAAGGCGCAATAGAGCGCAAAGCGGAACTCTACGCCCCACGTAAAGAAGCGTATGAGATGTTAAAAGGGGCGGTGGTAGGCGGACCAAGTCTGGTTTTCACAAGATACCATGAGGCGGGCAAAACGCGGATAAGGTCGCATCAATACCCAGACAGCAAACTGTGTGAAAACATCCAGGGGTACGATGCAAACGCGCTGTATCTATCAACCATGCTGAACTATATGCCCTGCGGGAAAGAAAAAGTGGTGCACTACACAGCCTATTCAAGAGAGCATCAAACAAACAATCCAGACCAGGCAAATTATTTAGATGGCGTAGATGGCTGGCAATTAGCGCAAGAAGCGGCAGACTTCACGCAAAGATTGAAAGAAAAAAGCTGGTTCGGATACGCGGAAGTGGACATAGAAATCCCGGAGCATCTGCATCAAAAGTTTGAAGAGATGTGTCCATTCTTTCACAAAAAAGAGGTACCGGCCAATGTGGTGCCAGAGCACATGAAAGAATATCTGAAAGCAACAGGGAGAAAAGTGGTGGAAAGCAACAAAAAGCTGCTGGGAACATTGTCAGCGGAAAAGATATTGCTGTACGAGCCGCTACTGCAGTGGTACATAAACCACGGGGCAGAAATCAAAAGGGTGTATCGGACAATCGATTACAAACCGAAAAAGATCTTCGAATGGTTCGTGAAAGAAGTCACAGAAGCGCGGCGAACGGGGGATGTGGACAAAAGCAAAGCGCTGCTGGCGGACATATTCAAACTGCTGGGAAACAGCGGGTATGGAAAGCTGATAGAAGCGCTGGAACGGCAAACAAATGTGATCTACACAAAGGATGAGAAAGTGGTAGACCGAGCATTAAGAAGCGCGTATTTCGAAGATCTAGATGAGATAGGGCAGGCGTATGAATTAGAAAGCCGGAAGCCGCGGATAACAATCAGAAGACCGTTTCAGATCGGAATCGCGGTATATCAGCTGGCCAAGCTGCGGATGTTGCAATTTTATTACGACTTCTTGGACAGGTACTTGGACAGGAAAGATTTCGAGCTGATCCAGATGGACACTGACAGCAACTACCTGGCGATCTCGGGAAAAAAGTTAGAAGACATCGTAAAGCCAGAGATGAAAGCGGAATTTGAAGAGCAAAAAAAGAATTGGCTGGCATGGGATAAGTGGAGCGGGAGAACACCGGGGCTGTTTAAAAAAGAATTTGAAGGGGAGCGGATGATCGCGCTGTGCTCCAAATGTTACTATACAGAACATCAAATAGAAGATGGAGTGAAGCAGAAGCTAAGTACAAAAGGAATGTCGAAGAAGCAAAACGAAATAAACTGGCAACGTTTCAAAGCAGCATTGGGAGGAAGCAAAGACATGGCAACAAACAGGGGTTTCAGAATGCGAGACGGGAATATGGTAACATACGAGCAAGAAAAGCTGGGGTTGAGCGCGTATTACGACAAACGCTGGGTACTGCCAGACGGAATACATACAGAACCAATTGAATACCATGTTTAAGCGGGTACATCAACTTTGACGATAATCCACACCCTAGGTGACGTTAGCTGGGGGTAATTGTGTGTTTGGAGGTACAACAAGCAGTTCTTCACGTACAAAACCACGTTTGGGTCCGTCGCGCAAATAGTAGAGAACAGGTTGATTCGGTTTGGTAAAAGAACGTTCAATATTGAAGATATCCAAGGACCAGATAGGATCAGTGGCTCTTTTTGTCCCACCTTCAAGCTCACCAGGTTCGTACAAATACCGAACCATAACGATGGAGGGGAGCTTTTTTTCGTTCAAACCAACGGGTCTCAAATATTTGGTTGATGGCTCCGCATAAACATGTTTTTTCTTGATTGCGGCAGCAGGTTTCATACCAATCAATCGAGTGACTTGGTTGTTCAGAGCAGAAACAACTTTGGGAAGCCTTTTTACCCACTCTGTAGATCGCTGACCCTCAGGCGAACGCATTTCAACTGCGTACTGGTGGCCAAACAAACGCTCAGCCAAGGTGCGATTGAAACGTTCGACGATAGCTTGATCTCTATGTATTTCAGGGTGCCCACGTCTGATCGAAGTTTTGTGATTTTCCATTTCTTTTGTAACAGCGCCCATAAATTCACGCCCAGGATCAACCTGCAAAAGTTGAGGCCATTTCAAAGGTCCCCGTGTATAAATTGTCTTAAAAGCTTTGGCAACCTCATCAGAGTTTTTAGAGGTTAAAGGTTGAGCTTCTTTGAATCTGCTGGCAACATCAACAACGGTAAGCGCGTATTTGTAAGTTTTAGCAACTGAGTTGCTATCCACTGTGTCATGTGGCAGAAAAAGAAGATCTGCCTGATGCACTTTGTTGGGTGTAGGCACGTCGAATTTTAGACGAGGAATGTAGCGCGGTGCGGGGAGGTAAATCTGCCAGAGCGCTTGTTTGAACAACCATTCTTTGGCAACAACTTCAGGAACCTTTGCAGCAGCCGCTAATTTTTTAATGGCGGAGATACCTTTCCAGTAACCTTGTGGACTGTAGTAACGCCGCTCTAATTTTCTGTCCATTTAAATAATTATGCGCGGACATATATACATGGCTGGAAAAATGAGTTTGGGTAACCCTTACGAACCCTACCTTGAACAGCTTATCGAAATGTTGGTGGAAAAGCAGCCAGCGAACCGTGAACAGCTAAAAGAAATGTTGATAAAACAGCAGGAAGCGAAAATAAAAGAAATCAAACCCGAAAAAGATCTTGACTTTTACTCATGGGAACCCCCACTGCCGGATGAGCCCCGTGAAGAGATGAGACACCACCTCAAATTATGGTATTTAATTGCGGTACTAAAAAAGACCGGTATTTCTTTAGATCAGGTCGGTGACAATAATGGGTTGACTTTTTTGGGCAATGTCATTCACCAGTTCAAGCGGAATCAGCAACTGAGTTGCTACCCCGGGTCGTGTAACTACGTTTGTTTTTTATACAACTATTTTCAAAAGGTCACAACAAGGGATTGGCCGGCGAAAAATGCAATACTGGGAAAGCTCACGAAATGTTTGCCGAAGATGGAACAAACCAGAAATAAAGCTAAAAAAAGTTTTAACAAATGGTGGAGAGAAGAAATGTTAAAACAAATTATTTATTACAGGTATCAGGGTTCCCACCATTAAACAGAAGTTGTCTTTGATGTTCTGTTAACCTTTACCCCGCCGTCAGTGTGGTTTGAAAAACGCAGTTTTGTCTTTGCAGTAGTAAAGCTGTTGTACTTTTTGATAATATCTTGGTACTCACTGTCTGAGATTTTACCATCTTCAAGAGCGGACGATATGAGAGAGTTGATCGTGCTCAGCGTAGCTTCAGCCAAAGTTTGTATTTTTTCGTGTTTTTTCGCTTTACGTAGGAAAAATTTGACGGTGACGATGGAGGAGGTTGACACCAATGAAAACAGGGTGGCAGTTGCGATTAAAGGGGCTCCAACAACAACGCCAACCACAGAAAGAGAAGCGGCCAACCCAGAGCCTGTAAGAATGGTAGCAACTCCACCTGTTAACGCACATACTGTTTGACACCGCGTGTGCCACCGTTTGAATTTGGCTGAGGTTTGGTAGTAATGCGCCAACTGGTTTTCAAGATTTTTCTTTATCATTTCTATTTCATCCCGCCGGAATTTTGTTGCAGAATCCATTTCTTATATATGTGTTTAAAAAATGTGTAATCTAATCGCAATATTGGTTATGCCATTTTCCATTTTTATATACAATCTGATTACATGGCCCAGTTGTATTTTTAGGGTGTGTCCAAAACTTTTTGCTAAACAGACCGGTTTTCTTGTTAAAGGCACCTTTTGCGATGGCACCACTCCAATACTTTTTAAACAAATCCTTATCACCACCTGTGACAGCCATGATTGCAGCAGCCACATCTTGAGCCGGTTGAAAGCCTGGAATTTTTTCACCAATATTTTTATTGATCGTTTCACCGACACCCAAACCCACTTTTTGCTTCGAGCTGATTGCGTTGCGCGCCGCGGCGTGACCCCATTGCCGTTTGTTTTTGGGAATAGCGTCAAGCGCCTTCACCATTTTTTTGTCAGCAGCGTGTTTGCAGCCTTTCTCATTTTTCTTGCCTGCACAGACGGCATAATCAACATCATGCTGCATTGCAACTGCGTCCGTGGCGCCTGTGGGTTGCTGATAAATCTTCAAGATCTTTCCCGTCTTGGGGTCATAAGAAAGCTGTTTTTCAAGGGGATTGTACGGTCCTGTGTAGTTATGACCAGGAAGCGTCCACCCCTTTTTCGGCTTAGGCAGCTTGCCGATGGCTTTATGCAAATCAAAAGCCCCACCACGTTGGTAAAGAGGGTTTGTTGGGTCATCTACCCGATTACCCGCATAAATTCTCATATCATAATTACCACCGCTTTGGGGTTTATTTTTAGGTTTAACCCGACTGTCACTTATGAATCGTGTCTTGGTGATGCCACAACTTGCACATTTTACTTTAAGCAGCCTTCTACCATTTTTGGTGGTAGTGTTTTTTTCGCTTCCCGGTACGTTGGGTGTGAAACGCTTTTCCTTCACACAGTATACCTCCATCCTTCCTATATAATAAGCAAAAATCATTTCAACTTTGGGCCGCTGTGTGACACCCACCTTTCATCTTATTTCCCGGTATCATATCTTTTGGTCTTAATCTGTTCGAGGCTTTAGTCAACAAATCCCCAGACAAAGCATCAATTGTGTAATTAACAGCTTTTCTCGCGATTGGTTTGGCTTTATTGGCTAACTTCTTCTGATACTCTGGTTGTCTCAGAAACTCGCTTGCAAAGTATCTTCCTTGTTTCACACCTTGCTTTGCTAAATAAGGAACTCCGTACTCAAAGAAAGCTTCAGCAGCTGTATTTCCAACTGTATCAAATACTCCACCTCCGAACATTCTTTTTTCAGCGCGTGCAAGTTCTTCTCTCTTCTTTTTGGGTAAACCCCTTCTGGTCCACTTAAATATTGGATCCAAAATATTACCTCCTTCTTGAACATTTTCAGGTTTAATCCAACTGTCACTTATAAACCTTGTCTTGGTAATGCCGCAGCTGGCGCATTTTACTTTAAGCAGTTTTCTGCCGTTTTTTGCGGTTGTAATTTTTTCACTTCCCACCACATTAGGTGTGAAGCGCTTTTCTTTCACACAGTAAACATCCATCCTATATAAATAAGCTAAATTCACTTTAACTAACGGTTCTTCCTAAAATACTTTACGTTGTCTGTAACCCCTTTCAAAGCTTGGCTTCCGAGTATTTTGGCCGCTGCAGCGAAACTGGGGGCAGGGGTCACAAAGTTCGAGGCAACATACGCAATTTTATCAACAGTCGAAGGTCCCCTTCTCGACGACAACGCGCCGCCTTTTTTGTCTCCGTTCACTGGTATGAATCTTGTCTTGGTAATGCCGCAGCTGGCGCATTTTACTTTAAGCAGTCTTCTGCCGTTTTTTGTGGTAGTGATTTTTTCACTTGCCGTCACATTGGGTGTGAAGCGCTTTTCTTTCACACAGTAAACATCCATCCTATATAACTAGCAAAATTTCACTGGGGTGTGGGGTTTACCCCACTTACATTATGTGTAAAATAATCCTTCACCACAGCCTCGTTGGCGTGCGTATTTTCTGAAAACATGCTCAAAATATCTCGAAACGACCGGCCTTTATTTCTTTCATTCAGGAAAAGCAAACAGTAATAACCGCAGCGCACACTGAATTCCTCCTGAAGCTGGTTGTCATTCCGAAGAAAGGTCTGTTTACCTTCAAGAATCAACTCTATTTCCCATTCTGCGGGTGGAGGTAAACCAAAAGAGTCAAAATATTCAGTTCCATCCCAGCAGCATACCCAATGGGTGCCTGGCCCTCCAAGATCATCCATGTTGATTATACAAGGGGAGTGGTTTTTCACGTGGATCTCGTCTCTCGCAAATATACCTTTGATGGGGATTTTCAAGTATTGGCACCATCGCTGCAAGTCATAATCAGTTAAGGGGACATCAACGAAGGCGGGCTTTTTTTTGGTCACCCCAAGAACCTATAAATGGTGGAGGGCGCATATATGGTGGAGGGTTGATGCGCATTCCCTTTCCACCTGTTGGAGGTTTTACCTGCATGCCTGATCCTGTTTTCTTTTTGATAGCGTTGCGCACACGTCTGATTTGTGTCTTGCTCATGTCTATGTCCACGCCCGTTTTGTTTTTGATAGCGCGCTCTATTTTTTTGATCTGCCTGGCGGTCAAGTGCAAAGTGTCGCTACCGCCGGTTATAGCCTCGTTTTTAAATCTGAGTGTAACTGCTTCTCCTCGCCCAAAAGCTCGCGCGAGGTTTACCTTCTGCCCATCTGAAAGTGAAATCTTGTGCGGATAGTAAGTCGTCATCTCTTATATTTCATACAAAAATTATTTCACTTTCATTTGCTACAAAGTCACTCGTCATCTCTTATATTTCATACAAAATTAACTTTTGTTATGCTAAATAAATTCTGAGTCATTAACCCATAACCAACTCATTACCCACCTGCCTGAGAGCAAATTCGGACTCGTACAAAATTCCTGCATAAATGGTGTAGTCATGCGCGTTGGCCGCCTCGTTGAGCCTGTAGTGAAAAACCATCTGCTTCGGGTCGTTGGTCATGTTATCCTTGTTTTCGCGTAGGTCGAAATAAAGTATTGGGTATAAATCTTTGAAGTTGTTGGGCTGAAGCTGCACACCGGTGTTGTAGTCGTTTTTGCGGTAGCGGTAGTTCATCAAGTCATTAAGAATGCGCAGTTTGAAGTTTTCGTCGTAGTCCAGCTCCGGATAGTACTGTGAAGAGCCGTACTGTAGCCGGCAAGTTGCAAGTTTTGCTGAATTGTCTCCATCAATGTCAAAGGTGTCAAAGAAGTAGGGGTTTTCGGTCAAGGCGTCTTTTTTCCTTGACCGTTGAATGAAAATGAAAACATGTTTGGCATCCTTTATACCAGGATTTATCTGCCACGAACCAAAAGCGTCACGCCGGCTGCTGCTGGGTTGGATCATTTCATTCAGGTACGTCCATTTCTGAGGTTTCAAAAAGTTTTCGTTTGCGAGCTTCTGTCCTTCGCTGGTAAAACGTAGCAATGGAACCCACAGCTCGAAGTTTCTCACCACTATCCTGCGATTGGCGCCATCATTTTGCCAAATCAGCTCTGCATCCGATTGTAACTCAATTTCAAACTCCATCTGCATTGGGGGGAGAAGCTTGTCACCCAACTCTTCGAAAAATGAGTACCTGTTAAGCGGTATAAGGGTTTCAACCGTGAGACCAGCATGGGCGAGTAAACCCCTTTCTCTGATTCCTTTGTTAGTGGCAGCGACGGCCGTTACATCGCTCTTCGTTGTATCCAAATACCAAAACTGGTTTTTTGCTGCGCTCCTCGCATAGTCATCCGAAAAATCCAGCAGGTTTTTGATAAATATGAGCTTGTGAATGTTGTCTACGTTGTACATGTTTTTGCCCGATGATTTTACCACAAGTTTGTTTATCAGTGAAAATGAGCCGTTAATGGGTGCTGACCTAGCATCTGCTGCAACTTGTGCGCCATCCGCGGTTGCCTCGAAAGTGAAATCAGCCCGGAAGTAGGCGTTATACCAGTCATACCAGTTGTCTCGGTCGGTGAGTGTGAATTTATAGTTTGTCTTTACCTGGTGCTGATTGTTTCCCGGGATAGTGATCGGTTTGTCTAACATGATACGAACATACTCTGTTTTTTCCAAATGCCTGTGGCTTCTGAACATCTTGCGGCCTATATATCTTTTTAAAAAATTATTTTAATTTTCTGCTATCAATTGGTTTACTTTCATCCTTGCAGCCCGACCCGCGTTTAAAATCTGGTTTAACTTTTTCCGTGAATCCCCGCTCAACTGAGTTGCTACCCCAGGGTTTAGCATCTTCTTCAGTTTTTGTTTCGACTCTGTACTAAGTTTCTGTGATGGGGTCTTTTTACTCTTTGGTTTTACAGTTGGAGTCTTTTTACTCTTTGGTTTTACACTTGGGGTAGCAACTGAGTTGCTATTTCGCAAAACCGCTTGTATCTTGTCAGCCGCTTTTTCTTCTGCTTTTTCTGCAGCTTTTTTAAGCATTTGCTTTGAGGCTTTATTTACAGCCTTCTCCAACGTCTGACGGGTGACTTGCTTTTTGAACCGCTTTCCTATATTCATCAGGGTGTCTCTAACAACCCCCGTACCTTTGTGTCTGTATCTATATGTTCCGTTTGGCGCGTCATAATATCTCGCCCACTCGCTCGGATGATTCATTATTATACTTATGTGTAAATTATTTATGTGTAAATTATTTTCAGATGCGCTTAGGTGTTTCTTCTTCAATGATGATGCTTAAAGCCACGTCTTGGTCATTCAGATCTATAATGTTGTTGCGCCCGTCCGTGATTTTGATATTTATCGCATTGATTCTATTTTTGTTCACCGGGTGCCACAGGAGGCGGCGGGGTTCTTTTGAAAAGGGGTAGCTGACGGCGAGTTCAGCGGTTGAAAAAGAGAACATAACGTCACCCCCGATGTTGTCCACTGCTCTTGTAATGAGGTCACAATGGATGTAGATCCAGTCGACGCCTCTTGTTATATTTGGCACGCGGTCGCTCCTATTGTTCGCTCCATCTATTGTTTTCTTGTCAAAACCCAGCAGCGCGGCGAATTCACCTCCACTTAGATCAAGCTCGTAGCCGTCCTGCAACAGAATGACCGCCCGATACGTTGTGCTGTGAAAATACAGCTGGATAATAAACTCAGATTTTTCATCCTTGGGATCCACTCTTCCGATAAGCGACTGGACGGTGGTGTTGAGACCTTTGTAATCATACATTCCATCCGGAATTGTCACGGTTTTCCAGTTCTCTGTTTTTTTCCGCCATTTGAATTCGTTGTTGTTGTACCGTTTCGCGATGTTGTACCACGAATAAGACATGGATACCAGCTCATTTAACGCCGCCTTGTATGATTTGGAGGGTTCTAAAGCAATTGGCGGGTCAAACTTAATTGTGAAGTCATGCGACTTGCTGTTGGCGTTGTTTTGTTTAGCCAGCTGCGAGTCGAGCAACAGGTTGAAATGAAAATGGGTTGACATGTTGCTTATATAATATCACTCAAATTTATGTGTTGTCATGTTGCTTATATAATTGTGCCCAAAATTTTGTGGGCTTCTTTTTGTGTTATTTCCTTTAGCTTTACCAGCAACCCCAACATCTGCTGGACCTGTTTTTTCAGCTTCAGTGAAGTGTTGCCCGCCTGTATAGACGCCAAGCTTAAGTGTAGCCTGTCAACCAAAGCGTTTGGATCAACACTTCCGCTTCCTTCCATTTCTCTGTCGGGTTCATCATCATCAACATCGGGCATCAGCTGCTGTATGGGTATTTTAATCCCTCTTTTTCTCCTTTCAAGAATTTCATCTCTTGCCTTTTTTATGTCTGCTAATGTGTAGTTGTAAAATTTTGATGCTTTGCTTTTTACCCTATAGTCAGGATTGTTTTTATTTTTTGTTAACATGCTGTTTAGTGTCTGCAGGTCAGTTGACTCTGATCCCTTGATAACCAGTTCTTGTGGTGGCCCCCATTTACTTGGTTGGGGTTTTACCCCACTTGTACTTGGTTGCTCTTCTTCCATTAATTCCGTTTCTTCCTCTTCAGCCAAAGGTGGTAACGGTGTTGATGTTGGTGATAGTGGTGGTGATGATGTTGGTGATGGTGTAGGTGATGGTGTTGGAGGTGGAGTTTCCGCATCCGGTCTAAAATCTCCGTCGAAGGGGTTGTTTAAATCAAACTCATCCATACCATAGTCTGGAACCTCTTCTTTTGGCTCAGCAGCTGAGTTTCTATCCCCTACTTGGAGTTTGTCAAGCCGCGATGTGATAGGTTTGAACAAATCCTCACCTGATAGCTGGCCAAACCCTTTATTGATTTTGGTATTTTTTATCACCGCGAGGATTTTGTCGTTCTGCTGCTCAACTTCAGCCTTTTCGCTGACAAGTTTTTGCCACTTCTTCATGGACATATTTTTGCCGTATATATAACAGAAAAAAATGAAAATTCCCAATTACGACCCCAGTTTACGGGCGAAAAGTAATTACAAGCAAGGCCACCCTTGTATGCCAGCAGATACCTTTCGGATGCTTATTTGCGGGCCAAGCAACTCTGGTAAGACAAATATTCTCATGCATATGCTTTACAGGCTGTTGGTCTACGACAAAATTTACCTTTGCGCTAAGAACCTGCATCAAGACAAGTACCAATATATGATTGATGATTTCGACACAAGAGTCAATCCTGTGGCTGACTATAATGTTATTGAAGCCGCCAACGATGTTATTCCTTTGGAAACGCTGTCCACTGACAATCAAAAGATTGTAATTTTCGATGACATGGTTTGTGAAAGCAACCAAAACGACATTATCGATTATTTTATCAATGGTCGCCACCGCAATTGCAGCGTCATTTACCTTTCTCAAAGCTATTTTAAGGTCCCCAAAAACATCCGAGATAATTGTAGCCACTTTTGCATTTTCAACTTTCTTCCTAGAGAAAATAACCGTATTGCCGATGAATTGGGAATTGACAGAGCGCTGCTTGAAAGGGCTACCGATGCTAAATATTCTTTTTTATACCACGACAAACCAAAAAAACAAACTCTAAAAAATTTTGACGAAAATATATAGAGATGGGGTTTCTTAACGGTGCGACGGGTGCAACTCAAACACATGAAGAGTCTCCTTCAATCCGAGGGCAAGCTGGTCCTGCTGGTCCTGCTGGTCCAACTGGCGCAACTGGAGCGCGTGGCCCTAAAGGTGAAAAAGGGGATAAGGGCGATACTGGCCCACAAGGTCCTAAAGGAGATAAAGGTGATGCTGGAGAAAAAGGAATAAAAGGCGAAAGAGGTCCACAAGGGCGAACCGGACCTGCTGGACCTGCTGGAGCAACGGGACCTACAGGACCAACTGGAGCTACAGGACCTGCGGGACCAACTGGAGCAACTGGACCTGCGGGTTCGAGAGGCGCTATTGGACCAAAAGGTGCAAAAGGTGATAAGGGTGATAGTGGGGATGTATCAACCGCTAATATTTCTGGAGATATTCTCATGAACGACCATGCAATCAAACAGCTCGCAAATCCTGTCGGCGATCAAGATGCTGTCAATCTCACTTCAATGAAAAAATATGTGGGCTCCTCTGCAATTACAACTGGGCATGCCCATAAAAAGAATGACTTAGGTTTTTTAACCCAAAGGGTTGGTGTTTCAGCTGTAAACAATATTTCTTCTGTTACCGTTGAAGACTTTACATCCAACCTTCACAGTGTCAATAAAAAGGCTTACACTTTTAACATTATAAAAACAAGTGACAATTCTTTCAACTCGCGTTTGGCGTTGAATAAAACGCCTCTAAAAGAAGGAGAGTACACTATATGTGTTGAGTTCTTTTACCCTAAAAACAAAAACGACCAAAACTGGTTTCTTAACCCTTTAAATAAGTTGGCCTCCAGTACTATTACCTACCACACCAAACGCTTTGCCACCCATAACCCACCGTATATAAGGATCATTTTTAATACTTACAAATCAAAAGATAAGAATGACGACACTATCTATTTTGACATTTTAAATCCGGGTTATGATGGTTCAGCACCTAGTGAAAAGGCCGCTTTAATCATTTACGGTGTAAAGGGGTATCAATCAGATATAGACGGAATTATTTACGATGATGTTTTCTTTCTCGATCCCGACGGTGATTTTACTCTACAAACAAATTTAGATATGAACGGCTTTTCGTTGAAAAATTATGATCGAGGGTACAAAATAGAAAACGATACTATCAAATTACAAAAAGATTTAGATCTAAGTGGTTATGTTATAAGAAATTTGCAACCTAGAATAGTAATAACTGGAGAATGGGTCTACAATGAAAATAAAGGAGGTGATAGAGTTTTTGTTAAATTCGGTAATAACATTCGTGTAATGGCGCCATTTCCTTGCTTAATTGAGGGTGTCTCAGCTTTAATTATCGAACTAAAGGGTGCCTCTCGAACTTATGAAAGAATAGGTTTTGGTTTTAGAATACCCGGCAGTTTGTTAACTGACGTTCCATTTACAAGCGTACGTAATGCTGATGGTTTACAATACCAATATGCTGCACCCCAAGCTTCTAACGGTGCAAGAATAAGATTAGATTCGGGACAATATTTTGCACTTAGTTTATCTCAACCTAGTCGCGCAGAAACACAACTAGTTAATACAAAACGCGTATTAGTAAGTTTAATTTTAATAGACGATTTTTCTTTTAGGTAGTAAGTTTGCCGACATGTAACCATGCGTGTAGTTTTCCTGTCTCTGATCTTTCTGAAAAAGGTCACGCAAAGCCTCCTCTCCATTTTGAGGAGAAAGATCTCTTGAAGCACTCATCATAATCATTTTCATCAAAAATAGGATAGCCGAGATAGTGTCTGAATCCATTCCTAATACACAGATTACAGAGACCATTTCGCGAACATCTGCTTCTGTCACATTTATAACAGAACAAGACCCTTACAATTTGTTTATTGCGATCGCAAAATGGTGCTTCATAAATTGCAGCATGAACTTCATCCCAGCCAAGAGTTTTACGCTGTTTGAGCTTCATTGAAGTATACCCTTTATTGATCTCTTTTCTGACATCGTCCCAGCCAAGCATTTTACGCTGCCAGAGTTTTATTACAATATACTCGTTGCAGATTTGTTCTCGAAGTTCAGCCGGAAGTGCTTGTATTAGTTCCAATGTGTCTGCCATGTTTATACCCTTATGTCGCGGTTCTCTAATTCAGCGCACCGTCTTCGAAGAAAACTTTATCAATGAAGTTGGTTAGGTTTTTACGGTCCAGCGCGCCGTCTTCGAAGAAAACTTTATCTATGAAGCTGATTTGTTTTTTACTGCCTTTTGAGGCTTTGTCCCGCAGGTATTCTTCCCACTCTTCCTTCGTGGCAGGGATACACTGATTCAGGGTTTTCCGGATTCTCCTCCCTTTGTAGACCACGTGTGTGTCTTCTTGATACTTTTCTATCTCTTCTTCCAACTTTTTCGCTATTTCCGCTATCGCCTCTTTCGGCTTTTGATTGAATAGCTTTTTTTGCTCGGGGTTCAGATTTTGCACTGCTGCGGCTATCTCCGCCATTTGCTTTCAACTTTTTATTAATTAGCTTTTCCTCTAAAAGCCCAAACTTTTCTTTAATATGTACTCCACCTGGGCCTCGCTAAACTCGTTCGACATTATTCTGTCACATAGCTGAGAAGTCATGATTGGTGTTACATACACAGGCTCTCCCGGCCCGTTCAAATCGTACTCTTCCGTATCTGTTAATAAGTTTATTTCTTCGACTTCTTCATGTTGTTCTTCCGGTATGAGCGTGTTTTTTAAATCTTGTGGGCTCATTTTTTTCATTGCCGTCAGCTGCTCTTCTGAAATGTGTACTGGTGGCTCTGAATATTGTTCTCTATCTGCGGCTTCGATAAATAATGTATGTGGGGTTGTAAATCTGTTTTTAGACGTTTTGGTTTTTTTTCGACTTTGGCTAAGGATTCCATTTCTCCCTCGTCCCATTGTTTGTACACCACTGTTGCATCCCTCTAAATGGGCATCCTTTTATCCTTCTCTTGCGAGTAGTAATATCGGAGTCGAACGAATACTACCGAGTAGCACCCACCTTTCCCTCTTTCCTAAGGTTTACACTAAGTTTTCAACTTACCGAGCGAGCTTCGTGAGCGAGGTAAGTTGAAAATCCTTAGTGTAAACCTTAGGAAATAGGGAAAATTAGGTGGGTGCGCCCGAGGTGGTATTCGTTCGACTCCGATATTACTACTGTTTAACTTAATCCCTAGACCTAACAACTTTTTAACAGAAAACTACAACGGAGTTTTTATTAAAAATATTCATCAATTGTGTGGGTACAATAAACAGGCGGACGTGATGAAAAAAAATTTTAAACAAACACCAATACGTTAATTAACCTGGAAAACTTCCAAGGACCCATTTGTGACTAATTTACTGCAATTACATGACGTGCTGTTTCATCTGTGAATTTTCAGTTTATTTTTCTTCTAAATCTTTCAAGCTGGAAGCTGGAACTTCTTATAGCAAATCATACAAAGATATTTTGTATTAAACCGACTTGAACTGTTTGCGAGACTTGAAATTTTTGAAGCATTTTGTTCGGTGACAGAACTGACGCGAGTTTTCGAAACACTCTCCACAGTGGAAGATTTTGGCGCCGTTGTCGTGTTTTAGTGTGGACGGTGAAGATGGAACTTTTTGAAA
Organism: Meandrina meandrites; assembly: GCA_963693305.1. Classification (NCBI taxonomy): domain Eukaryota; kingdom Metazoa; phylum Cnidaria; class Anthozoa; order Scleractinia; family Meandrinidae; genus Meandrina; species Meandrina meandrites. The sequence goes on along the minus strand of OY855903.1, from coordinate 2,193,441 downwards.
ACGATGACATCACAGTATCTTTTTTTTTCTCTTGCGCCGCATACGAATGTTTTACTGCCGCCTTGCCTTTTTATTAGACTTATAGCAAAGTATTACGTTGTGTTAATATTTTTTCAGTTAAAATGTTTAAGCTTGTTATTTCAGGATTAGACTTCATCAGTGAGCTTCTATACGTGTGAGCAGGCGAAACGATTCGAAAAAGTGAAGCATAATTCATTTTGCTCGTTAATAAATGAGGCGACATTAATTTGCACTTGTCATCTAATAGCTTCAAAGATGATCAGCAGTCCGTATTATGCAAGTATTGTAAAATACTGCTAATTAAAACCCATCAGGACACATATTCCAACGGGTAATTATCTTTATAAAGTTACCGAATACTAATGCAAATACCGGTATGTCAGACTGTGTTATCTATGATTTTGTGTATCCATGGTAACAAAGATAACAGTAAACTTTGTTACTATCAACTGGTGCTTGCCTGCGACGGAGCACAACAATTTCTTTGGAAATCTCATTATCTCAAACCAATTTTCGTTTCCCTTGGATACTACTTCTCTGTAATTTTTCCCCCGATTCACCGAACCTCCCGATTTCTCGAAGCAACTTTCTTTTCACTTTAATAACTTTATTCCTTTGTGAACTCCTTTGCCCTGTGACTCACTCACTCCCGTTTTCTTGCTCCTCGTGCCGGCTTACATGTCTTGTGTAATTTTGGGCGCGCATATGGTAAACGCGAGAGGCGTGAGAAGCCCCCGCGCGCCCTTCTCGCGTCTTTCGCGTTTCCCAAAGGTAAAGTCTGTATACGAGCCTAGGGGCCCATCAGGCCGGAGCTTATCCCGGTTTCCGTAGCATGAAGCGACTAGGAGTATTGCTACTCCCCCCTGGACGGGATGCTAGTCCATCGCAGGGTTACCCCCAGCAGTAAATTCGCCGGTACCCATTTATACACCTGGGTGGAGAGAGGCACAATGAGAGTAAAGTATCTTGCCCAAGAACACAACGCAGTGCCCCGGCCAGGGCTCGAACCCGGGCCGCCCGATCCGGAGTCCAGCGCACTAACCATTAGGCCACCGCGCCTCCCACGCGTTTCCCAAATGCGCGCCTAAAAACTACACAGCGCCTGCTACGCAGGCAGGCATGCATTTGCTTCGAGTTCACTCGATTGTCTGTGTGATTGGCCAGAGTGATTCCCTTGCTCTAAGTTACATAAGATGATATATTATCAAATAAACTTTTTGAAAAACCCTCTGATTTAACATTCAGCGTTAAAATGACATTTTCCAAATTTCAAAATATATTGAAACTGATGTTTAGCGTCATCAGGAATTCCTCTAATACCTGATTCACACCAACAAAACATGTTTAGTTAAACCAGGTTTAAGAAAATGAAAATCAGCAACAGACAACTGACAGACTAAATTTTACATAGGGTTCAAGTATGCTCCAACTTGTGCTTTCATTGTGCCAAATTTGAAGTCGATAAACGTCAATCAGCAGCTTCCATGAAGTAAACAATTTTAAACCGTGTTTAACTAAACAGCATTTAAACATGTTTAAGCTTTGGCGTGAATGGGGTATAAAATAATTTATTTCTGTGTTAAGTATTCTCATTAGGTTTGATGTTTCATAGAATCTGAAAACTAATTTCAGTCGAAGCGGGATCACATCGCGATCGAGGAAGATGGATTCGCCTTCACAGCATACAATGGTGAATAATTCTGTGAAATGAAACTTTCTGTAGCAGTTGGTCTTGATAAATCGCGCAAATTTCCTTCATTTTAAATTTTTTGCGTTAATTTCCTTTGTTGGAAGGTAATTTTTCCTTCAGTTCGCGTTAATTTCCAGTACCTTAATTAACACGAGCTGAGCGTTAATTTCCTATATAATAAGGTAGTTAGCTAAAATTGAGGATGTTGGTAAAACCCGTGAAGGTCCAACGCACCTTAGACAGACCGGTAGGAGTCTGGGAAAGAATGTCTTCCTTATCAACCAAGATGGCGGCGAAGTAACATAAATACAACTGCTGGCGAAAATGCTATAAACATTGGAAGGAAAGACTCCGAAAATCATGATAATTTATTTGCTAGCTTAAACCAGCTCATTTTAAGTTTAGAGCCTGCCATTGAGGAAGCTGGGTCGGTTTCGGCGGCAGAAGATATTTTGACACACCTGGAGGCAACAGACGAGAATTTCCACAGGTTTGTAATCAGGCTATTGTTTCGTTGCATTGATATCCCATAAACTTGTTCACGACGTAAACTGTAGAAGAGTCGCTTTGTTCCGAGACGTTTTTGCAATTGGTTGCTAGTCACGAACGGGACTAAAAAAGTCGAACAGTATCAAAACTTACACTTAGTACCAGGCATGGTATAATTTTATCTTTTAATCGATTAGCTTAGCTTATTATAAGTTTATTTAAGCTTAGTAGCTTTATGGTTGAAGGTTAGCTTATTTATAATATTCCCACCTTGCTTGCTGCCATTTTCAACAATTTTTCTTTATCAAAAGGTAACACTTTAAAAGCAAAGAAATTTAAAGGTCAAATGAACGGTAATTTCAAAATGCCATTTGAACCAACCAAACCCTAAAACTAGCCATTATTTAGTAAAATTAAAGAAAAATTTTGCTTTCCGAGCCTTAAAACACGAATTACATCAAAAAATACAAAGATTTCCGGAGCCTTCACGAAAACGTTTCTTGAATGCCCGCGCACTGAATTGGCAGGAATGGAATGAGTTTATGACGTCATAATTGGTGTTTTTGAAGACGACCGCAGACCGATTCTGCAGACCGCACTTTTTGTCAAAGTTCGAGATAACAGAGCGATTTCACAAACCTCGATTCTTACATGCTAATGAGAAAGAACAATAGAGATTTCTAATTTGTTTTCATACCAGCGTCCATAGTACCTATGCCTCACATGATATGCAAATCGACAGCAAACAAAACTTGAACTTGCCTGAGCTATTTTTGAGCTTTGAGCTTTGAGCTTTGAGCTCTCTGAACAACAACCAACAAACAATCAACTGAAAAACGGAAAGAACGAAATAACTGCTTGAAACGTCACTTAACACATTTATTTAAATTCTAAGGTACGGTCTACGGAATCTGTATGCGGTCGTCTTCAAAAACATCATTGATGACGTCGCAGGTTTTTATTTTCGACAATTTTTGCGAGCACTCTACGATTCTGAAGGCCTAAAAAAGAGCATTTTTCAACTTGCAATATCTGTGCGGTGCAATGTCCAAAATAATGTCACAGATTGTAGCTCCTTCCCCTATTTCTGACGTTACAATCTTTTATAGAAAAATTACTTTGTTTTTACTCTGTCAAACCCATACTGGAAAACATTTATATTACAACAAAGATATTTGGCAAAAGATTATGATCAATTTGGTTAATTCAATGTACCTAGAGGATTGCTAAAACAAAGAGGAGACAAAGTGGAGATGGATCAACTTTCCCTATTATTTGCCTTGCTCACTTAGAGGGGCGAGAAACATGTTCAACTATTTGGACCTTAATATTCAACACAAACTATGTGGATCTGCCCCTGGTGAGGTAGGGTCTTTTCCTGTAAGACAGAACAACCTCTCTTGATAAAAAGTAAACTGTTTTTCTAACTATGTCGCGACTCATAGGTTGATTCACAGGCTAGTGACATGCATGTAACAACAGAAAAAATGTCATAGACTTAACAACATAAATTTTAAATATCTTTTTGTCTTGTGTTGTCTTCTGTCGTGGTTTCTGCTACAATACTATGCTGTGCTAAGTATAAGTTTATAAGAATTTTAGATATTTCTTAGCCGTTGTAAGTCTCTTCTGGAGACTATGAAGGCTTTGCAACAAGTTTCAGTACCTTAGTACTTGTAATATCTGTTATTACAATCAATAAGGCCTTTTTGAATGCAATGAGAATTTTCAGACCCCCACCAATCCACGTCGAGTCTCAGCAGGAGGATCAGCCCTCTCCTGGGGCCCGTTTCTCGAAGGTCCCAAAAAGCTTCCGTACACGGAAAGCCATAACAAAATCTCAAACCTTATAATTGCATAGCTGTTTAATTCCATGAGGCCCCCTTCATACTAAGTTTCAGGCCTATACACCTCTCTGTTTTTAAGATACAAATAATTAAAATTGGCTTTGCGGGCCCGTAGAGTTTCCGGGGCTTTCGAGAAACGGGCCCCTGCTCCTCCCTTTGAGGTCTCCGTCCATTCAGTCTACTTGAAGCTCTCACCCAGCAAAGGCTATGCAACAAATCTCAGTTCCTTAGCACTTACAATGTCTTTCTTCATTTCGCGCTAACGAAACGGCCAGCTACGCAGGCTAACTTTATTATAGTCCGTAACTTTCCACATAATTTGTGGCCCCCAAAAGTCCAACACACCCCATGAGGTGTCACCACCACACACGTTCCCTCCTCTATACAAAAAACGTTCGAGTCTGCCGCCAAAAGTTCTCCTTTGGATGTGTGATGGTATGCTTCCCATCATTTCATTGTATTGAGCCCGAAAAACTCTTCTTGCCAACAAACAGACTGTCTTTACAGGCCTCCAGATATTTCTTAAAGCACTAGTTTGGAAGGCAGCAGTTTGGAGTGTATTTATTATTTTGATACTTTGCTGTGGTCATTTCACCATCATTTACAAACTAACTGTATTCCCATCGATTATTACCTAATTTGAACTTTTTAACTTACTACAGCTGGAGTGACATCCAAAATATTAAGGGAAAAAAGATCACAAATGAGACCTAAAACGAGGTGAAGAATGAGATCAAAGTTAAATGGCTGCCAAGCATGTCCTTACACAGCCTTCCAACAAGCCCATTATTCTTCAACTTTTTGTCTTTTTGTCACAATTCGTCCATTTTCCTCAGGTGATTATTACAGTAAACCCATTCGCATGTAGCTTGGTGACTAATGGAAACCTCCATGTTGGTTCGAGACAGCTCGTGTTTCAGTCATCCTCGCATATCCCCGATTTCAGATGGTGACAAATAAGGAAAAATGGTAAATTGCAAACTCGGTAGTAAATATGAATGACGAAATATTCATCATGTTACGAGCGTGGGACAAAGAAAAAAAATCTGAGTCCTCGACGGGAAACGAACCCATGATCTCCCAAACACCGGCCATTTATTAGGTTTATATGTGACACGCGTCCTTCATACTGCTATGATCGGCAGTGTCGATAGCGTACTGTATGGTGATAGCAGTAGATAGGACGCATGTCACATACGAACCTTGTATAAAATGGCCTTGCTCGCAATGAGTTCTCGTAGCTCAGAGGCTAGAGAACCCGCCTGGGGTTTGGGAGATCATGCCGTGGGTTCGATTCCCGTAGTAGACTTAGTTTTCTTCTTTGTCCCACGCTCGTGTAGTCTCCTTCGCAGCCATTGTTTGGGCTCGTCACGCAACGCTCTCTCCCCCACCAGAGAAGCGTTGCGTGACGATCTCAAACAACGGCTGAGAAGGAAGCTAACGCTCGTGACAAAATGAAAACTTTCATCTTTAATATATCAGTTTGGCTCAGAACATATTGCACAAGAGGATTTCTATCGTAAATGAAAGCAATCTACCCGCCCAAACAGAACACTTCCACAGAACAACTTCAATTGTTTACAACATCATTTAATATTTAACTTATACATTACTCCAAAAAATCTTGACTGTTAGTAATTTTTAAGTAATAATTAAGTTCGATCATTCTCTACAAGATTTTGCCTTAGTCAGCATTTCAAAATTAAATTATTGTGACACAGCCACTAAAATGTTTTAATTGACATTAAGGTTATTGTCTTTCCGGCGATATACAAGGTGCAGGTACACGAATCTGTTAGAATTGTTCTACTTAGCGTTTTTGAAATTTTTTTAAATGTACAAAGTTTAAATCAGTTATTTGACGTTAAGCTCAATGCCTTTACTGCTAGTTAATTACTTGGACATACTGTAGATATTAATCTATTTAACGGTAGCTCAACAGTAAAGTTAAGCAAAACAAGTAATAAGTTTAATGACTTCTTGCTTACACTAGCCTCATTCTACAAGCCTCCAGTGCCTCAGATATCTATCCGAAACTGTAATATGCGGTACAAAAGATCACACATTCAATTTAAAATGCTCGATTGTTTTTTCCAATTATACCGAGCGCTTGTTTTATTTTACGAAATTAAGCGTTTTGTCTGATTGAACATATGTTACATTAGAATTCCGATTTCTCGAACCCTCGAAATTATCGAACCTTCTGGTGACTCGAAACAAAAGTTGTTTCAGTATGCAATTTTATTCCCGAAATCGGAATTCCAATGTATGTACCAAAATATGTACAACATGAGCAAGCTCATGATCATTCTGTCTGACATAGAACGTTTCCAGTAGAACCTCATTCTCGTACCTCCAGTCTTCGTTCCTTACTGCACAAACTTGACGAAACGAGCGACTCTCGAAAGTTCCGTTGCAGGATCGATTTTGATTGGTTATAGAAACAATAGAAATGGCCGAAAGTAAAACACCAAGAAGTTTGTTGAGTCATTTTTGAAAGCTAGACATGTGCAATTCAACCGGAGGTCCGATAGTTTCGTACTTTAAATCGAACTTTTCAAGGCCGCTTCTTTCCCGATCGAGAGACCTGGGTACGAGGAAGGTTAAGATTAATTTCTTAGGTAACCCCACACATCTTACTCCCTTATATAGATAAGTATAATTTACAAACAAAATTCGATTAAATATAATAATTTAGCACTGAAAACTGTAAGCATAAGCAACAGCACTAACTATTAAAGAACCTCTTTGACATTTTTACGACGTGCACTCTTGTTAGGCTATTGTAAAAATCGTTGTGACATCGCGTTTTATAACTTTTCGCTTTCTTAAAAGTTAACAAAGCTTGCTTCAAATACACCACCGTCTTGAAAAAATCTTAAAGTGCCTGTGTAAATACGACTTGAAGTTTCGAGTTCGCCTAAAATTTGCATAAATTTAGACACTGTATATTACAACCTCTCATATGGTACCAGAATAGACGAGTTCCATTTGAAATATTTTCCTCAACAGTTCAGTCGGAGCTAGCGGTAAAACCCGTCCAGGGAGGGGTGTGGGAAGGGTGATGTTGACGGTCAGAAAAGGGTTTCTCTTAAAATTCGAGACAGATTAATCAACCAAATAAAAACTATGACATTTTATAGCCTTTGGTTTGATGTGACATGGATATCGTTTCATTTTAAGATTTTTAAAGGCAGTAAAAGTTGATCTATTTTTGTATTACCGAATATGCAAATTTTTCAAATTTCCAGTTTTTAGCGCTCTCGTTTGACACATAAAAGTATTTTGCCCACAGATATTTTTCAGTATATTCAAAATACAGCCCTTTTGCTGTAATGCGAAGTAACAAACAACGAGCTATTGAAAATCCTTCCTAGAGATTTTTGGCGTCGAAAATGACTAAAATTGCAAACTGCAAACTGCCATCTTTGTTTCAAACTGTTTCTCTGCAGAAAAGCGGTCCCTGGAAAAATGAATACAACTTTTACAAAGTAGAAAGACCGGCTAGAAAAGTCGCATGATTTGGTTGGAAGCTATGCCTTCTTTGTTGTGATGAGAGTCATGCAAAGTTAGCCAGTTTTTGGAATTTTTCAGCACAAAAATTGGTCCCAGGGGGGTCAAACTTCAATTGGTTGTCACGTGATCAGATTGTATTTATCAAACTTTTCAATGCCCATTTGATTACTTACTCATGGATACCTTTCACCAGAAAAAGTTTGATGTTGTTGGGTTGTTTTTGGCCATTTCCAAAATTACTCGAAGCTTACGTTGAACCGCTCTTAAATTTTTAAAAATCCACTGGTCGTATTTTCATCTCGGTTCTCTTCAGGGAGTATTCATGTCCCTTCCAGGTATGCCAGTTCAAACCATCGCCGTGAGGGGAGGGATTTACGTTTCGATAGATGCCATTCAGGTTGGAAGAGTGACACTTGTTGTACCACCAGGCTCCTTGATACTTCCTGGCACAGTTTTCGTCATGATTATCATTATCCTGATCTCGAGTGGTAAATGGTTGGCCGCGGTGTCAGCTTGAGAGGGAGTCACGAGCGGTTCCTAGGATATCGTATAAAGACATGACTAAATATGCTGTGGTTCAATTTTACCCTTGGTACAACCTGTAGGGATAGGGTTAGGGTTATTTTCCTTTGTTTCATATTCGTTATCACGATATTACCATACACAATCATAGGATATTTGTACCAAATTGTACTAAAAGTAAAATTTAACTAAAACAAATATCTTATTATGCAGAAAGATGGTAATGAAAAAAAGGTGCTATAATTTGTTCTGTACGTTTCCATGTCACAGAATTTCCTGACACAAAAACTAACCTAGTTTTACTTCGTAACGTTTAAAAACAGTAGTATAGCTGGGACTAAACAAATACCACTTTGGGTGCACCTAAATTTTTTCACCTCTTCAGGAGACTAGTAGTCAGGGACCAAATCAAACCACGCTCACAAAAGCTCGCGTGCCTTGATTTAGTCCCTGACTATAGTCTCCTAAAGAGGCAAAAATTTAGGCTTACCAAAGATAGTATTTGTTTAGTCCCAGCTATACTACTTAGCAAAAAGGACGCAGGAAACATAAACAGAGGGCGGCGGGACAACCATTTAGAGGAATGCAACATTAAGTTAACAACAATTAATAAATTAAAAAAATATTTTTCTACATAATATACAATGGACGAAATAGACCTCAGTTCTTTTGAAAATGTAGACCTCGAATCTCTCGAACAAGAACTTGCAAAAATAGACCCCGCAGAACTGCTTCGTTTATCGCAACTTCTTTCAGAAAACGTACCCACTGTGAAAAAGATAATAAAGAATGTGCTAGTCGAGCCGCTAACAGAAACCAGAAAGCAGCGGTATAAACCGTCATTACGGGTATTACAGCCATTACAACCAAAACCTTACAAACCAATTGCGCCACCAAGAAATAGAAACAGAAGACAACAACTTCTGAGACAATTCGATCCCATTCAACCGAATAACATAAGAAATGTGACAGACTACCAGAATGAGATTCAGAATCTGTACGAAGACACAGAATTCGAGGGTATAGAAGAGAGCAGCGGGAGGCGGTACAAGAGATGGCGCATCATAAAAGAACTGAATAAAGACCTCACACCAAAATTTATGGAAAAAATAAGAGAGAACGTGAGGACATCATTTTACATGAGGCACACTTATTCATATAAGTTACGTAACATTGAAGATGGTACCATAATTTTCTACTACCAAAATAAAGGCTCCCCTTGGATGAATACATATGCAGAAGCGGAGAATTGGTTAATTAATAGGGAGGCTGTACGTCTGGATGCGGATAGTATCGAAAGACCAAACACAAAGTGGATTTTTGAGGGGCATTTTAATGTTGATGTAAAGGTTGTGCTTGACCGTCAACCGCTGATGGGAACAGGACCCTTACCAAACTGGTTGCGTAACCTTGCGCATAGTCGTTCAATGGTAGCACTGGATACCTATAGAGATAACATGTGTCTATGGCGCTGTATTGCTGTACACAAAGGAGCTAGACCAGATCGAAGTACAAAAGCGGCGCAAGGTCTAGCCAAGAGTTTTTTCAAACTCCGCGATACGCCGACGAACTGCGTAAAAACATCACTGGATGAATTGGAAAAGGTTGAAATGCATCTGAATAAGGGGACTGCTTTCTCAGGTTGGCTAGGAATCAGGGTATATATGCCAGAGCGTGTAAACGATAAAGAAGTGGTATGGCATCTGACAAGAAATCCCGCACCACAGTTTAAAAACGTTATGACAATCGGTATTTTTGGAAAGCACGCATTCTTAATAAAAGACATTAAAAAGTTGGGAAAAACTTATGCATGCATCCACTGCAAAGCAAGATTTACACAAGCAACCCATTTACAACGTCATGCAGAAAGGTGTGCCCAAGGGAAAACCGTAATAGATTGCCCCGGAGAAAAGGTTGAGGCACCACAGACAGCTTATGAAAAAGCATTTTATCCAAAACATAAAGCCTCAAAAGAATCAATTCAGTGGCTTGAGTACGTAGCAAAGCATTGGAAAATCCCCATTCACCACGCAATGTCAGGCCATGGAGGAGAGCGTTGGATAGAGAAAAGACCAGTTGATGGCTACAACCATGAGAAAAAGCTTGTGCTGCAGTATCACGGATGCTACTGGCACGGTTGTCCAAAATGTTACCCTGATCGTAACAAAATAATAGACCGCGGGGACAGAACAAGAGAAGATCTCTTCCAAGCAACAAAGAGAAGAACAGCTTATCTCAGAAAGGAAGGCTACAGAGTGATTGAGTGTTGGGCCTGCGAAGTCGGAGACAAATATATTGAACAACTACCTGAAGCAAAAACAAAAAGTTACCCACACGCTATTTTGTATGATTTTGAGGCGTACGGAGACAAAAACAAACGAAAGGAACCGACAGATAGCTTAACGATCGAGAATGAGCACGTACCAATCTCTGTAAGCATCGGCGACACTCTTGAAACCACCATCACACAAGACGGAAAACCCGCGCCGAAAATAACCCATATCTGTGAAAAAGATCCGGCAGAGCTGATTCACAAGTTTATGGAAGAGTTGAAAAGACGCGGTAAAAACATAAGAAAAAAAGTAAGAGATGAGTTTAAGCCAGCAGATGTAAACCTGTTACCAAAAGATCAGAGGAAAAAAATAGAAGAATGGTGTGACCAGGTTCCAGTACTGGGCTTCAACTCAGGGACATACGACCTAAATCTGATAAAAAAGTACTTTGCTGAAAAGCTTGCGGACACAACCAACAAAGTGAGAGTGGCAAAGAATGGAAACAAAATCATGTTCTTACTCACTTCAGGCTTCCGGTTTCTGGATATAATAAATTACCTCGGCCCGGGGGTGAGTTACGATAAATGGATAAAGGCATACGGCTGCAAGGCACCAAAATCATGGTTTCCATACGAGTGGTTTGACAGACCTGAAAAGCTAGATTACCCGGGATTGCCGGATTACCCGCATTGGTACTCAAAGTTGAAAAATGAATTCACACTAAAACTGACAGAATGGAAAGCCTGCAAACAAACGTTCCGAGAAAAGGGAATGAAAACCTTTAAAGACTGGGTACGTTACTACAATAATCTAGATGTCGCCCCCGGACTTGAGGCTTTAGAAAAGATGAGAAACTTCTACACCGGGAAGGGAATCGATATAATGAAAGACGCAGTCAGCATACCAGGTGTGAGTTTGCATTACCTTTTAAGAGGAGCTATTGAACGCAACGCAGAGCTTTACAGCCCAAGCAAAGAAGCATATGAGATGTTAAAAGAAGCAGTTGTTGGAGGACCGAGCCTCGTTTTCACAAGATACCATGAAGTGGGGAAAACAAGAATAAGATCTCATCAATACCCACTTGAGACAAATGAACACGGAAACTCAGGTGAAGAACCGAAACTTTGCCAAAACATCCTCGGATATGATGCCAACGCCTTGTATCTCTCAACAATGTTAAGAGATATGCCTTGTGGAAAGGAAAGGGTTGTACACTATACAGATGAGTACCAAATAGACGGTGCACCAGTACTAACGCACAGACTCAAAGAAAGAAGCTGGTTTGGGTATGCAGAAATAGATATTGAGATTCCAAATCACTTACACCAAAAGTTCGAGGAAATGTGTCCGTTCTTTCATAACAAACCGGTACCCACCAAAGCTGTCCCAGAGCATATGCTTAAATACTTGCGTGATACAGGAAGAAAACGAGGAGAAGACAAGAAACTAATGGGAACGTTGTCAGCACAGAAAATACTTGTGTACGCCCCTCTACTACTCTGGTACGTGAATCACGGGGCAGTTATCAAAAGAGTTTATCGTACAATTGACTACACACCGGCCAAAATCTTTCCCTGGTTTGTGGAACAAGTCACGGAAGCTCGCCGAACAGGAGATGTAGAAAAAAGCAAAGCACTGCTGGCTGATATATTCAAATTGTTGGGAAACAGTGGGTATGGTAAGCTAATCGAAGCCTTGGAACGGCAAACAAACGTAATCTACACCAAAGATGAGAAGGTAGTTGACAGAGCTCTGAGAAGCGCATATTTCTCAGATCTAGATGAGATTGGAGAAGCATATGAGTTAGAAAGTAGAAAAGCACGGATAACAATCAGACGCCCATTTCAGATCGGAATAGCGGTATATCAGCTGGCGAAGCTGAGGATGTTGGAATTCTATTACGACTTCCTTGACAGATATTTTGACAGAAAAGATTTCGAGCTGATACAAATGGACACAGACAGCAACTACTTGGCAATCTCCGGCAAGAAACTAGAAGACATTGTACGACCAGAGATGAAAGCAGAATTCGAAAAACAAAAAAAGAATTGGTTGGCATGGGACAAGTGGAGTGGGAGAACACCTGGTCTGTTTAAGTTGGAGTGTGAGGGGGAGCGGATGATTGCGCTTTGCTCAAAATGTTACTATATAGACCATCACCAAATCACAAATAATAAAGATGTGGAAGTGAAAAAGAAGTTCAGTACAAAGGGAATGTCAAAGAAGCAAAACGAAATAAACTGGCATCGTTTCAAAGCGGCGTTGGACGGAAGCAAAGACATGGCAACAAATAGAGGTTTCAGAATGCGGGACGGGAATATAGTAACTTACGAACAGGAGAAGCTGGGGTTGAGTGCATACTATGACAAACGATGGGTACTGTCTGACGGCATACACACCGAACCAATCGAATATCATATTTAGTTCACAGCCGGAGGTAATTGTGTGTTTGGAGGTACAACCAACAGTTCTTCACGTACAAAACCGCGTTTGGGACCGTCAGACAAATAGTAGAGAACAGGCTGATTCGGTTTAGAAAAAGAGCGTTCAATATTATAAACATCCAAAGACCAGATTGGATCAGTGGCTCTTTTAACACCACCTTCAAGCTCACCAGGTTGGTACAAATATCGAACCAAAACTATGGAGGGGAGCTTTTTTTCATTTTCTCCAACAGGTCTCAAATATTTAGTTGAAGGTTCTGCATAAACATTTTTTTTCTTGATTGCAACAGCAGGTTTCATACCAATCAATCGAGTGACTTGGTTGTTCAGAGCAGAAACAACTTTGGGTAATCTTTTGACCCACTCTCGAGACCGCAAACCCTCAGGTGAACGCATTTCAACTGCGTACTGGTAGCCAAACAAACGCTCAGCCAAGGTGCGATTGAAACGTTCAACAATAGCTTGGTCTCTATGAATTTCAGGGTGACCACGTCTGATAGAAGTTTTGTGATTTTCCATTTCTTTTGTAACAGCGCCCATAAATTCACGCCCAGGATCAACTTGCAACATCTGCGGCCATTTCAAAGGTCCACGTGTATAAATTGTCTTAAAAGCTTTGGCAACCTCATCAGAGTTTTTAGAGGTTAAAGGTTGAGCTTCAATGGAATCTGCTGGCAACATCAACAACGGTAAGCGCGTATTTGTAAGTTTTAGCAACTGAGTTGCTATCCACTTTGTCGTGTGGTAGAAAAAGAAGATCCGCCTGATGCACTTTGTTGGGTGTAGGGACATCGAATTTTAGACGAGGAATGTAGCGCGGTGCGAGAAGGTAAATCTGCCAGAGCGCTTGCCTGAACAACCATTCTTTGGCAACAACTTCAGGTACCTTTGCAGCGACCGCTAATTTTTTAATGGCAGAAATGCCTTTCCAGTAACCTTGTGGACTGTAGTAACGCCGCTCCAATTTTTTATCCATTTAAATAATTATGCGCGGCCATATATACATGGCTACAAAACTTCGTGACCCCCACAGGGAACAACTAGAAAAAATGTTGTTGGAAGACCAGGAAGCGAAAATAAAAGAAATCAAACCCGAAATTGAACTTGACCTTTACGCGTGGGAACCTCCACTGCAGGATGAGCCCTATGAAGAGGTGAGAGACCGCCCCAAATTATGGTATTTAATTGCGGTACTAAAAAAAGTCGGCATTTCTTTAGATCAGGTCGGTGACAATATGGGGTTGACCTTTTTAGGTAATATCATTTACCAGTTCAAGCGGCATCAGCAACTGAGTTGCTACCCCGGGTCGTGTAACTACGTTTGTTTTTTATACAACTATTTTCAAAAGGTCTCACCTATCGATTGGCCGGCGAAAAATGCAATACTGGGAAAGCTCACGAAAAGATTGCCGAAGATGGTACAAACCAGAAATAAAGCCGAAAAAAGTTTCAACGAATGGTGGTTGGAGGCAAACACCCCACCATTAAACAGAAGTTGTCTTTGATGTTCTGTTAACCTTTACCCCGCCGTCAGTGTGGTTTGAAAAACGGAGTTTTGTCTTTGCAGTAGTAAAGCTGTTGTACTTTTTGATAATATCTTGGTACTCACTGTCTGAGATTTTACCATCTTCAAGAGCGGTCGATATGAGAGAGTTGATCGTGCTCAGCGTAGCTTCAGCCAAAGTTTGTATTTTTTCGTGTTTTTTCGCTTTACGCAGGAAAAATTTGATGGTGACCATGCCGGAGGTTGACACCAATGAAAACAAGGCGGCAGTTGCGATTAAAGGTCCACCAACAACAACGCCAACCACAGAAAGAGAAGCGGCCAGCCCAGAGCCTGTAAGAATGGTAGCAACTCCGCCTGTTAACGCGCATACTGTTTGACACCGCGTGTGCCACCGTTTAAACTTGGCTGAGGTTTGGTAGTAATGCACCAACTGGTTTTCAAGATTTTTCTTCATCATTTCTATTTCAGCCCGCCGGAATTCTGTTGCAGAATCCATTTTCTATATATGTGTTTAAAAAATGTGTAATCTAATCGCAATATTGGTTATGCCATTTCCCATTTTTATATACAATCTGATTACATGGCCCAGTTGTATTTTTAGGGTGTGTCCAAAACTTTTTGCTAAACAGACCGGTTTTCTTGTTGAAGGCACCTTTTGCGATGTCACCACTCCAATACTTTTTAAACAAATCCTTATCACCACCTGTGACAGCCATGATTGCAGCAGCCACATCTTGAGCCGGTTGAAAGCCTGGAATCTTTTCACCGATATTTTTATTGATCGTTTCACCGACACCCAATCCTACTTTTTGCTTCGAGCTGATTGCATTTCGGGCCGCAGCATGACCCCATTGCCGTTTGTTTTTGGGAATAGCGTCAAGCGCCTTCACCATTTTTTTGTCTGCAGCGTGTTTGCAACCTTTCTCATTTTTCTTTCCTGCGCAGACGGCATAATCAACATCATGCTGCATTGAAACTGCATCTGTGGCACCTGTGGGTTGTTGATAAATCTTCAAAATCTTTCCCGTCTTGGGGTCGTAAGAAAGCTGTTTTTCAAGAGGATTGTACGGTCCTGTGTAGTTATGACCAGGAAGTGTCCACCCCTTTTTTGGTTTAGGCAGCTTACCAATAGCTTTATGCAAATCAAAAGCCCCACCACGTTGGTAAAGAGGGTTTGTTGGGTCATCTACTCGATTACCCGCATAAATTCTCATATCATAATTACCACCACTTTGCGTTTTATTAGAAACGAATCGTGTTTTGGTGATGCCACAACTTGCGCATTTTACTTTAAGCAGCCTTCTACCATTTTTTGTGGTAGTGTTTTTTTCACTTCCCGGTACGTTGGGTGTGAAACGCTTTTCCTTCACGCAGTATACCTCCATCTTATATAATTAAAGAAAATTCACCGCAACTTATTCCCCGGTATCATATCTTTTGGTCTTAATCTGTTTGAGGCTTTAGTCAACAAATCCCCAGACAAAGCATCAATTGTGTAATTAACAGCTTTTCTCGCGATTGGTTTGGCTTTATTGGCTAACTTCTTCTGATACTCTGGTTGTCTCAGAAACTCGCTTGCAAAGTATCTTCCTTGTTTCACACCTTGCTTTGCTAAATAAGGAACTCCGTACTCAAAGAAAGCTTCAGCTGCTGTATTTCCAACTGTATCAAAAACGCCACCTCCAAACATTCTTTTTTCAGCGCGTGCAAGTTCTTCTCTCTTCTTTTTGGGTAAACCCCTTCTGGTCCACTTAAATATTGGTTCCAAAATATTACCCCCTTCTTGAGCAGATATGAATCTTGTCTTGGTAATGCCGCAGCTGGCGCATTTTACTTTAAGCAGTCTTCTGCCGTTTTTTGCGGTTGCAAATGTTTCACTTTCCACCACATTGGGTGTGAAGCGCTTTTCTTTCACACAGTAAACATCCATCCTATATAACTAGCAAAAATTCACTGGGGTCAGTTGCTGATACCCCACTTTTTCACTGGGGTGTGGGGTTTACCCCACTGTGTAAAATAATCCTTCACCACAGCCTCGTTGGCGTGCGTATTTTCGGAAAACATGCTCAAAATATCTCGAAACGACCGGCCTTTGTTACGTTCGTTCAGAAAAAGCAGACAGTAGTAGCCGCAGCGCACACTGGATTCCCACTGAAGCTGGTTGTCATTTCGTAAAAAGGTCTGTTTGCCCTCGAGAATCAACTCAATTTCCCATTCCGCGGGCGGAGGTAAACCAAAAGAGTCAAAGTATTCCCGTGGGGTAAACCCCACACCCCCAGGTGATTGCCAGCAGCAAACCCAGTGCGTGCCTGGCCCTCCAAGATCATCCATGTTGATTATACAAGGGGAGTGTCCAAAGGGGTGTGGGGTTTTACCCCACTCGTCTCTCGCAAATATACCTTTAATGGGGATTTTCAAGTATTGGCACCATCGCTGCAAGTCATAATCAGTTAAGGGGACATCAACGAAGGCGGGCTTTTTTTTGGTCACCCCAAGAACCAATAAATGGTGGCGGGCGCATATATGGTGGAGGGTTGATGCGCATTCCCTTTCCTCCTGTTGGGGGTTTTACCCGCATGCCTGCACCACTCGCCAGTTTGCGCACATGTCTGATTTGTGTCTTGCTCATGTCTATGTCCACGCCCGTTTTGTTTTTGATAGCGCGCTCTATTTTTTTGATCTGCCTGGCGGTCAAGTGCAAAGTGTCGCTGCCGCCGGTTATAGCCTCGTTTTTAAATCTGAGCGTAACTGCTTCTCCTGGCCCAAAGGCCCGCGCGAGGCTTACCTTCTGCCCGTCTGAAAGTGAAATCTTGTGCGGATAGTAAGTCGTCATCTCTTATATTTCATACAAAAATTATTTCACTTTGGGGTATCAGCAACTCATTACCCACCTGCCTGAGAACAAGTTCGGACTCATACAAAATTAATTCCACTAAACCATCACCAGCTCATTACCCACCTGCCTGAGAACAAGTTCGGACTCGTACAAAATTCCTGCATAAATGGTGTAGTCTTGCGCGTTGGCCGCCTCGTTGAGCTTGTAGTGGAAAACCATCTGCTTTGGGTCGTTGGTTTTGTTATCCTTGTTTTCACGTAAGTCAAAATAGAGTACTGGGTACAGCGTCGCGAAGTTGTTGGGCTGAAGCTGAACACCGGTGTTGTAGTCGTTTTTGCGGTACCGGTAGTTCTTTAAGTCATTAAGAATGCGCAGTTTGAAGTTTTCGTCGTAGTCCAGCTCCGGATAGTACTGTGAAATGCCGTACTGTAGCCGGCAGGTCGCTAGCTTGGCTGAATTGTCTCCGTCAATGTCAAAGGTGTCAAAGAAGTAGGGGTTTTGAGTCAAGGCGTCCTTCTTCCTTGACTGTTGTATGAAAATGAAAACATGTTTTGCGTCTTTTACGCCGGGATTTATCTGCCACTGTCCGGAAGCGTCACGCCGGCTGCTGCTGGGCTGGATCATTTCATTCAGGTACGTCCATTTCTGAGGTTTCAAAAAGTTTTCGTTTGCGAGCTTCTGTCCTTCGCTGGTGAAACGCAGCATTGGAACCCACAGCTCGAAGTTTCTCACCACTACCCTACGATTGGTGCCATCGTTTTGCCAAATCAGCTCTGCATCCGATTGTAGCTCAATTTCGAACTCCATCTGCATGGGGGGAAGAAGCTTGTCACTCAGCTCTTCGAAGAATGAGTACCTGTTAAGCGGTATGAGGGTTTCAACCGTGAGGCCGGCGTGGGCGAGCAAGCCCCTTTCTCTGATTCCTTTGTTGGTGGCAGCGGCGGCTGTCACATTGCTATTATCTGTATCCAAATACCAAAACTGATCTTTCGCTGCGCTCCTCGCAAAGTCATCAGAAAAATCCAACAAGTTTTTGATGAATATTAACTTGTGAATGTTGTCTACGTTGTAAATGTTTTTGCCCGATGATTTTACCACAAGTTTGTTTATCAGTGAAAATGAGCTGTTAATGGGTGCTGACCGAGCATCTGCTGCAACTGCCGCGCCATCCGCGGTTGCCTCGAAAGTGAAATCAGCCCGGAAGTAGGCGTTATACCAGTCAAACCAGTTGTCTCGGTCGGTGAGTGTGAATTTATAGTTTGTTTTTACCTGGTGCTGATTGTTTCCCGGGATAGTAATCGGTTTGTCTAACATGATACGAACATACTCTGTTTTTTCCAAATGCCTGTGGCTTCTGAACATCTTGCGTCCTATATATCTTTTTAAAAAATTATTTTAATTTTCTGCTATCAATTGGTTTACTTTCAACCTTGCAGCCCGACCGAGATTTAAGATCTGTTGCAACTTTTTCCGTGAATCCCCGCTTAACTGAGTTGCTACGCCAGGGTTTAGCATCTTCTTCAGTTTTTGTTTCGACTCTGTACTAAGTTTCTGTGATGGGGTCTTTTTACTCTTTGGTTTTACACTTGGGGTCTTTTTACTCTTTGGTTTTACACTTGGGGTAGCAACTGAGTTGCTATTTCGCAAAACCGCTTGTATCTTGTCAGCCGCTTTTTCTTCTGCTTTTTCTGCAGCTTTTTTCAGCATTTGCTTCGAGGCTTCATTTACAGCCTTCTCCAACGTCTGACGGGTGACCTTCTTTTTGAACCGCTTTCCTATATTCATCAGGGTGTCTCTTACAACCCCCGTACCTTTGTGTTTGTATCTATATGTTCCGTTTGGCGCGTCGTAATATCTCGTCCACTCGCTCGGATGGTTCATTATTATACTTATGTGTAAAATTATTTTTCTTTTTCTTCTTCAATGATAATACTTAAAGCCACGTCTTGGTCATTCAGATCTATAATATTGTTGCGCCCGTCCGTGATTTTGATATTTATCGCATTGATTCTGTTTTTGTTCACCGGGTGCCACAGGAGGCGGCGGGGCTCTTTTGAAAAGGGGTAGCTGACTGTGAGTTCAGCGGTTGAAAAAGAGAACATAACGTCACCCCCGATGTTGTCCACGGCCCTTGTAATGAGGTCACAATGGATGTAGATCCAGTCGACACCTCTTGTTATATTCGGCACGCGGTCGCTCCTGTTGTTCGCTCCATCTATTGTTTTCTTGTCAAAACCCAGCAACGCAGCAAATTCACCTCCACTTAGGTCAAGCTCGTAGCCGTCCTCCAACAAAATAACCGCCCGATACGTTGTGGTGTGAAAATACAGCTGAAAAATAAACTTGGATTTTTCATCCTTGGGATCCACTCTTCCGATTAGTGCCTGAATGGTGGTGTTGAGACCTTTGTAATCATACATTCCATCCGGAATTGTCACGGTTTTCCAGTTCTCTGTTTTTTTCCGCCATTTGAATTCGTTGTTGTTGTACCGTTTCGCGATGTTGTACCACGAATAAGACATAGATACCAGCTCATTTAAAGCCGCCCTGTATGTTTTGTAGGGATCTAAAGCGATTGGCGGGTCAAAGTTAATTGTAAAGTCATGTGACTTGCTGTTGGCGTTGTTTTGTTTGGCCAGCCGCGAGTCGAGCAACAGGTTGAAATGAAAATGGGTTGACATGTTGCTTATATAATACTTCCCAAAATTTTGTGGGCTTCTTTTTGGGTTATTTCCTTTAGCTTTACCAGCAACCCCAACATCTGCTGGACCTGTTTTTTCAGCTTCAGTGAAGTGTTGCCCGCCTGTATAGACGCCAAGCTTAAGTGTAGCCTTTCAACCAAAGCGTTTGGATCAACACTTCCGCTTCCTTCCATTTCATCGTCTGAGGGTTCCATCGATTCGAAATACCCTTGGGGGACTTTAATCCCTTTTTTTCTCCTGTCAAGAATTTCATCTCTTGCCTTTTTTATGTCTGCCAATGTGTAGTTGTAAAATTTTGATTTTTTACTTTTTACAACATAGTTCGGATTGTCTTTATTTTTTGTTAACATGCTGTTTAGTGTCTGCAGGTCAACTGACTCTGATCCCTTGATAACCAGCTCTTGTGGTGGCCCCCATTTACTTGGTTGCTCTTCTTCCATTTCTTCCATTAATTCCATTTCTTCCTCTTCAGCTAAAGGTGGTAACGGTGTTGATGTAGGTGATGATGGTGGTGATGTTGTTGGTGATGGTGTTGGTGATGGTGTTGGTGTTGGTAGTGGTGTTTCCGCATCCGGATTAAAATCTCCGTCGAAGGGGTTGTTTAAATCAAACTCATCCATACCATAGTCTGGAACCTCTTCCTCTTCTTTTGAGTTGCTATCCCCTACTTGGAGTTTGTCAAGCCGCGATGTGATAGGTTTGAACAAATCCTCACCTGATAGCTGGCCAAACTCTTTACTGATTTTGTTATTTTTTATTACCGCGAGGATTTTGTCGTTCTGCTGCTCAACTTCAGCCTTTTCGCTGGCAAGTTTTCGCCACTTCTTCATGGACATATTTTTGCCGTATATATAACAGAAAAAAAATGAAAATTCCCAATTACGACCCCAGTTTGACTACAAAAAGTAATTACAAGCGGGGCCACCCTTGTATGCCAGCAGATACCTTTCGGATGCTTATTTGCGGGCCAAGCAACTCTGGTAAGACAAATATTCTCATGCATATGCTTTACAGGCTGTTGGTCTACGACAAAATTTACCTTTGCGCTAAGAACCTGCATCAAGACAAGTACCGATATATGATTGATGATTTCGACACAAGAGTCAATCCTGTGGCTGGCTATAATGTTATTGAAGGCGCCAACGATGTTATTCCTTTGGAAACGCTGTCCACTGACAATCAAAAGATTGTAATTTTCGATGACATGGTTTGTGAAAGCAACCAAAACGACATTATCGATTATTTTATCAACGGTCGCCACCGCAATTGCAGCGTCATTTATCTTTCTCAAAGCTATTTTAAGGTCCCCAAAAACATCCGAGATAATTGTAGCCACTTTTGCATTTTCAACTTTCTTCCCAGAGAAAATAACCGTATTGCTGATGAATTGGGAATTGACAGAGAGCTGCTTGAAAGGGCTACCGATGCTAAATATTCTTTTTTATACTACGACAAACCAAAAAAAACCACACTTAAAAATTCTGATGAAAATATATAGAGATGGGGTTTATTAACGGTGCGACGGGTGCAACTCAAACACATGAAGAGTCTACTTCAATCAGAGGGGAAGCCGGCCCTGCTGGTCCTGCTGGTCCAACTGGCGCAACTGGAGCGCGTGGCCCTAAAGGTGAAAAAGGTGATAAGGGCAATACTGGCCCGCAAGGTCCTAAAGGAGATAAAGGCAATGCTGGGGAAAAAGGATTAAAGGGTGAAACGGGCTCACAAGGACCGACCGGACCTGCTGGCCCTGCGGGAGCAACGGGACCTACAGGACCAACCGGAGCTACAGGACCCGCGGGGCCTACTGGAGCAACTGGACCTGCGGGTTCAAAGGGCGCTATGGGGGATAAAGGTGAAAAAGGGGAAAAGGGTGATAGTGGGGATATGTCATCAGCTAGCGTTACTGGTGACATTGTCATGAACGACCATGCAATCAAACAGCTCGCAAATCCTGTCGGTGGTCAAGATGCTGTCAATCTCACTTCAATGAAAAAATATGTGGGCTCCTCTGCAATTACAACTGGGCACGCCCATAAAAAGAATGACTTAGGTTTTTTAACCCAAAGGGTTGGTGTTTCAGCTGTAAACAATATTTCTTCTGTTACCGTTGAAGACTTTACATCCAACCTTCACAGTGTCAATAAAAAGGCTTACACTTTTAACATTATAAAAACAAGTAACAATTCTTTCAACTCGCGTTTGGCGTTGAATAAAACACCTCTAAAAGAAGGAGAGTACACTATATGTGTTGAGTTCTTTTACCCTAAAAACAAAAACGACCAAAACTGGTTTCTTAACCCTTTAAACAAGTTGGCCTCCAGTACTATTACCTACCACACCAAACGCTTTGCCACCCATAACCCTCCGTATATAAGGATCATTTTTAATACTTACAAATCAAAAGATAAGAATGACGACACTATCTATTTTGATATTTTAAATCCGGGTTATGATGGTTCAGCACCTAGTGAAAAGGCCGCTTTAATCATTTACGGTGTAAAGGGGTATCAATCAGATATAGACGGAATTATTTATGATGATGTTTTCTTTCTCGATTCCTCCGGTGATTTTACTCTACAAACAAATTTAGATATGAACTTTTTTCAAATAAAAAATTATGATCGAGGCTACACAATAGACAACGATACAATCAGGTTACAAAAAGATTTAGATCTAAACGGTTATGCGTTTAAAGATTTCCGACCTAAAATAATAATACCTGGAACTTGGGATATAAAGGAACAGTTGAATCCTCCAAGTGATAGAAAATATGTTAAATTCGGGAATGACTTTCGTGTATTAGTACAATTTCCTTGCTTCCTTGATGGTTTAGCAATTTCTAATGACTATCATGATAGGCCTTTTCAAAAAATAGGTGTGAAGTTTAGCATCGATTCAATATCTCATAAAGTATTTGAAAGTACAAGGAATATTGATGGTGTCAATTACCAATATGTGGCACCCCGTTTAAGTGGTGATCGAAGAATTAAATTAAACGAGGGAGATTATTTGGGAATGTATTTCGTTGCACTTGGTCATAATCCTTTTAGCTCACCCCCAGGTATTGCAAAAAAAGCAGTTGTAAGTTTAGTTTTAATAGATGATTCTTATTATAGGTAATCAAAAAAGCGGAAAATAAACAGTCACCCTTGTGTTATTTGTTCAACAAACTTTACTTAAATAATGATTTCCGTTCTTCTTCTCAAAAATATCACGCAAAGACTCCTCTCCATTTCGAAGAGAAAGATTTCTTGAAGCACTCATCGTAGTCAGCTTCATCATAAATTGGGTAGCCGAGATAGTGTCTGAATCCATTTCTAATGCACAGATTACAGAGACCATTTCGCGAACATCTGCTTCTGCCACATTTATAACAGAACAAGACCCTTACAATTTGTTCATTGCGATCACAAAATGGAGCTTCATAGATTGCAGCATGAACTTTATCCCAGCCAAGAGTTTTTCGCTGTCTGAGCTTCATTTTAATATAGCCTTTGCTGATTTCTTTTCTGACGTCGTCCCAGCCAAGCATTTTACGCTGCCAGAGTTTTATTTGAACATACTCCTTTAAGATTTTTTCTTGAAGTTCTGCCGGAAGTGCTTGTATCAGTTCAATTGTATCCATCGCGTTTAAATGTTTTAATTATTAATTGTTGTTAACTTGTTGGTGTGTTTCTCTAATTGCAGCGCGCCGTCTTCGAAAAAAACTTTATCTATAAAGTTGATTAGGTGTTTACGGTCTTTACTGGCTTTGTCCCGCTGGTATTTTTCCCATTCTTCCTCCGTGTATGGGATACATTGGTTTAGGCGTTTCTTGATTTTCTTTCCATTGAAATGCACATAGGGGTCTTCTTGATATTTTTTTATTTCTTCTTCGAACTTTTCCGCTGCTACCGCCATTACCTCTGCCAGTTTTTTATTAAAAAGCTTTTTTTGCTCGGGTGTCAGTGCCATTTACAACCTGCTGCTTTTCTCTAAATGGTGGCAAAAATGTTTCGGTTTATATATAGTATGATTGTGCTGTTCCACGCGATTGTGTGCGCTTTCAAAGACCTTTCTTCCCCCTTTTGGGTAAATGATGTCAAACTTATTACATCTCAAGCTGTAGAAGCTATTCTTGACGCTGCTGCCGATTAACTTCTTAAAGGTGCAAACTTTTCTTTATAATGTACTCTACCTGGTCCTGGTTAAACTCATTCGCCATTATTCTGCGGCACAGCTGCGGCGTCATGATTGGTGTTTCATAAACCGGCTCTCCTGATCCCGTCAAATCGTACTCTTCCATATCTGTTAATTCGACTTCTTCTTGTTGTTCTTCCGGTTGGATAAGTGTGTTCTTTAAATCTTGTGGGCTCATTGTTTTCATTGCTGTGAGCAGCTCGTCTGAAATGTGTATTGGTGGATCTATAAATATATCCTTGGTTGCCAGTTCGATTTTGGGTTTTCTGATTTTTTTTTGACTTTGGGAAATAATTCCTTTTCTTCCACGTCCCATTGTTGTTTACATGACTGCTGCATCCCTCTAAATGCTTGTCCCGCCGCCCTTTGTTTATGTTTCCTGCGTCCTTTTTGCTAAGTAGTATAGCTGGGACTAAACAAATACTATCTTTGGTAAGCCTAAATTTTTGCCTCTTTAGGAGACTATAGTCAGGGACTAAATCAAGGCACGCGAGCTTTTGTGAGCGTGGTTTGATTTGGTCCCTGACTACTAGTCTCCTGAAGAGGTGAAAAAATTTAGGTGCACCCAAAGTGGTATTTGTTTAGTCCCAGCTATACTACTAAAACTTTTTTCAGACTTTAGACATCCTAAGCAATGATGATATTTCAAGAGCAATTTGCCTTTGCAACTGTTGCAAAATTGGATACAGTTTTAAAGTGTTAGGTATACTTGGTATGGGAAATATAATTTTAAACGACTGAGTGACGGGAAACAAAAGATCGATGTCTCCCTTAATTAAATCACCTGAGTATGAGCCGAGTTTCAGCTTGTACTTGTCACTTTCACTCATGACACCAAACATGTCATACTCGGCATAAGCGGTAAACCCTTCGAAATCTTCCATGTCCACACGCAGCCTTTTGTTATAATCTGAGGTCAGGCGGTGAATCTTGTCATTTCCAAGCCAAAACTCGTTAGTCAGGTCTCCGAAGCCATGTTTGTAGTCGCTCCAATTGAGATAAAAATTAACCAAGCCGTCTATTCTCTTCTGGAACACCGTCCACCCTCCGCCGGCTGTTGTTTGATCACAAAACACATCAAAGGCAGACAAATTGTCAGGTTTGATTGTGTACACACCGTCTCTTTTTTCACCAGATTTGTAGATTTCAGCGCAGTTTCTGTGAGCTGCAGAGAAAAATGCTGGAATAGTTAAGGTGTGGCGATGGAGTTTGTGTCTGGAAGACCTTTTCCTTTTTAACCTCCCGGAAATTAGATATTTCATAAATTATCAGTATACAATACCTTGACTGCAGTTCGTTCCAGTAAATCCAGTGCGACAGATACAACGAAAACCTTTACTGGTGAATCCAGCTTGACAGGTGCCATTATTTAAACATGGACTGCTACTAAAAGGATTCTGTTGGGACAAAAAAATAATAAAGGAATTAAGAAAAAGTTAACCGTGTGTCCAACTATTGGTTTTTCATTATTTATAGCACATTCCGCACTCCAGAAATTTTCCTTTTAGGAATATAAGCTTCCGCCCTTTTTAGATTTTCTATTCAACGTCCTCAAACTCATTAATAATTCATGAGCTGATGACCCAATCAGCTTGCATCAATTCGGTCAGGTGCATGTCTGTTGATACCCATTGAACATACCGATCAAGACACATTCGATTAGTTCAAAGCTGATCAAGACACAGATCAAGGACTTGAATTTTAATCAGTCTTCACTGAATTTTAATCGATGAATATTTATTAGTCCGTAGCAAACTTGAAATTTTTTTTTTCAATACAACTCATGAAATCGGAAATAGAACTGACAACAATTCCTTAAATACAGATAGCGTCGGATACTAAATACTATTACATAAATTAATGTTGGTGGATATCACTCTACGTTCTTTTTGCTCTACTTCAATGACAAATTTGCTTTGCCAACAATTTAGAGACTCGAACGCTTCGAAACTTAATGCAAATTGTAATCTCTAAACGGGCCTCCTAAAAGAATGGAAATTTCTCTCCATCCGAGTTCTTCGCCATTGACTAAAAACGTTAACGTGTATTTGTTTTTATGCTTTGTTGACGGGGAATACGGCTTTCTTGACTTAATTCTCTTCCTCGTAAACCATTTTCGGCTCCTAAACCACGCCGCTTCTTCCTCGCTCATGGCTGGGACGTCTGGGACGCTAATAAATCATGCATGCAATCGCGTTCTTACAGAAAGGGGCAAAAATTTGACACTGCATAATTTCTCATTGTTTCATTTGACAAAACATGTCACTGCAGAATTTTTTATTGTTGCATTTGAGAATACAGTTCAAAAACTCGTGCTTCGTTTTTCATCAGGGGTTTCAAACACCTCGAAACAATAAAAGCACTCCGCCTTCGGCGTCGTGCTTTCATCTTTTTCTCGGTGTTTGGAACCCTGATGAAAAACGAAGCACGAGTTTTTGATCTATTAAATGAAATGCCATTTGTATTACATGAAATACCTCAATGGCCAGATATGTGAAGTATGGCTTATCCACTAGGAACATGGTGAATTGGTTTTCATCCGTGGCGTTGTTTAACTCGCATTTGTGTTTTCCTCCCTCTAAAGGACCCAAATTGATGGACACACAATTAGGCTCCATATAACACAACAGTCGACAGGTCACTTCATTAGGCACCTCCTCACTCCTGATCACGTGGTTATTCATTGCCCTGTTTGCAACTGGTTCCTTGAACATGATGTCGCGACATTCTTCGTCTGTGAAAAACACAAATAAAATATCACAATAGATTTCCGCGATTAAACGTAAAATCCGCACCTCACAATATATACACTGGGTGATCTCTCTTATCGATCGCCATGTACGCTTTTCAATTATTAACAGAGTATCTTCAAGTACTCTTGACAGAGGAGACAATAACAGAAATAACATAGGCAAGACTGACTGCAGAAATAGTTGGAAAGCGATAAGTGAAAAAAAATTATTTATCTTATTATTTTCATAGTACATCTGTTTTATGATCTCAAAGAGTGAATCATTTCGTTTGCCCGGCTGTAATCGAACCTAATGGCAGTTACTACATGTCAGTCAACAAAAAACGTGAAAAAAGTATTCAAAAGGCAATAAACATGCAGTATCTTGGCCACAGCACAACAGCTAACCAATCTGAATAGCTTACTCGCGACACCAACATATTTCCAAAAGTGAAACGAATCTTGGAAAGTTGAGTAGAGTTGGCTAAGCTGTACTTGTTCGGCAGAATCATAAAACATATTAAAACAACGCAGGCCAGCCAAAAAATATTTTTCGGAGACATTTTAAGCACGGTTCCTGATAGGGAAAGTGGCTGAATACGCTCGGTTAAGTGGCCTGTGGCCTACATTTGAAAT
Source organism: Meandrina meandrites (assembly GCA_963693305.1). Classification (NCBI taxonomy): domain Eukaryota; kingdom Metazoa; phylum Cnidaria; class Anthozoa; order Scleractinia; family Meandrinidae; genus Meandrina; species Meandrina meandrites. The sequence continues at coordinate 2,166,048 of OY855903.1, read as the reverse complement.
GCTGGAGAAATTAGGACAAGTTTTATGACTGATGTTAGTAAAATTTTCTAGGGTCCAGTAGTAATCTTTTGTAGTGTTCACAAGGCCTTGCGGGACGTTGTTGTTGAGGCGCGAATCGGACCGCCATGTTGAAGTGTTTGAAAGGCTTTCCGTCATTTGTGCTGCCGAATTTCTAGAGAATCACACTGAGGATCCACACTTGTGTAAGTACTCGGTTCTGCTGAGATACTGTTTCCTTTTTAGCGATTATTTACACCAGGAACTGTTGTAACTTTTCAGCGAATTGTGCCGAAGTCGAAGTGAATACAGAGTGTAATCTCGACGTGTGGATTATTAAACAACTTGTGAAAGTCTGACGTCCCTTGAGCTGATAATAATGTCCCAAGACCCGAGCGAACACGACAACAACTGATAACACAAAATGAATTCGGAAGAGAAGTAAAAAAACACGGATTGAATCGAAAACTCGAATCAAAGAAAATTATAATAGCAACAAAAAATAAGAGAAAAAGAAACTTACCAAAGCAACCATAACATAACGGGGAAATGATTCCAAGTAAAATACAGAAGATGCAAACGATAGTTGCAATTTTATGCTTGAACTGAGTGTGTAAAGAAGCCATTTCTCTGGATGTGGAGAAGTCAGTGCTCAAGGTGGATGCTCTGAAGTTTCAGCCAGTATGATCACTATTGACAGGGGAAGTCATCAGTGCAAACTAAAGGTGTTCCTGTGTTAAATAATTTATATGACATGTTTACAATGGTCCAATATATTTTACATTTTCAAGTTAAATAAGGCAATGTTTCAGTTCAATATGTTAGTGTTAGGTACTTACGTTTTCTTTCCAAAACAATTGGCCAAATTACATGGTTTGTTTTGTCGAGATAAAGCAGGCGACCGTTATTCTCGAGTCGTGTTAAATCATAATTACTTCACGTTTCCTCGACGTTTTATAAGACTTAACAGGTTTTTTCAATATTTTCTATCAGCTTCAATTCAATTTAAAGAAAACCTTTTCAAGAGTGATAACATCATTTGGGAGAATATTATCCCCCATTTTTCTGTTTACCTTTTCAGGAAGTTCTACTTAATCCCTAGACATAACATTGTTTTTCAACAGAAAACTACAATGGAGTTTTTATTAAAACTATTCATCAGTTGTGTGGGAAGAAAAAACAGGCGGACATGAGGAAAAGAAATTAAACACGCGTTAATTAGCCTGGAAACTCCCAAGGACCCATTTGTGACTTATTTACTGCACAATAGGCCATATTCGTATTCTCGGTATTGGACTGGATCTAGCTCGCAATGGAGGCTAATGCGGGGGAATATCATTAAAAAGAGCCTCGTGTGATTTGCATGTGAAGAGATTAACCCGCATAAGCCTCAATTGCAAGCTAGTTCCAGTCCAATACCGAGAATACGAATATGGCCTATTACATGACGTGCTGTTTCATCTGTGAATTTGCAGTTTATTTTTCTTCTAAATCTTTCAAGCTGGAGCTAGACCGTTATATCGCAAATCATGCAAAGGGATTTTGTAAAACCGACTTGAACTGTTTGCGAGACTTGAAATTTTAGTTAATGGTAAAACACAGGAGATCCAGGGAGAGAAGACGGAATATTTTCCAACTTCGCCTCTTAATTAACGTGTTTACTGTCCCGAGGGTAAATATAGTCATTAGGGTTTGATCTGAAGAACTAATATGCTCTTGTATACAATAAAGGCAGCTTGGAGATATGAATATTATTTTCTTCTGCAAAGACAGATATTTTACTCATTCGCTGCGATCGATCACAAAATATAGTTTTCTGTTTGAAAACGCACCATTTTTGCGGAATGACCTTCTGTCCACACATATCCGGTGAAAATGTTCACAGAACAAACGCAAGTTTTCGAAACACTCTCCACAATGGAAATTTTTGGCGCCGTTGTCGTGTTTTCGTGTGGACGGTGAAAACGGAACTTTTTGAAAAACGATGACGTCACAGCATCTTTTTTTTCTCGCGCCAGATGACACTCATAGCATACGCTGTGTTAATATTTTCTTTAAGTTAAAATGTTCAAGCTTGTTATTTCAGGATACGACTTCATCAGTACAGCTTCTTTTTCCACGGCTGGGTCTCAAAAATCGAAGCACTAAACGAATCAACAGGACTTTGCACGATGGTTCTAAGTTAGACCAGTATGTGGAAGTACTCGGTGATGTAATTTTCTCCAACAAAAAATTGATTTCTAAAGGAAAAGAGCGAAATTCTAAATGATTTAAGGCCAATCGGAACAAAAATGTTCCCTTTTTCAAACAGAAACAGATACGTGTGAGCAGGTGAAACGATTCGAAACAGTGAAGCATAATTATTTTGTTCCCTTATAAATGAGTTGACATTAATTTGCACCAGTTAGCTAATAGCTTCAATGATGACCAGCAGTCCGCATTACGCAAGTATTACAAAAATACTGCTAATTAAAACCCATCAGGACACATATTCCGACGGATAATTTATCTTTGTAATGTTACCGAATACTAATTCAAATGACTGTTATCGATGCAAATATCGGTATGTCAGACGATATTTTTTTCTTGTGTATCCATGGTAGCAGAGATAACAACATACTTTGTTACCTATCAACTGGTGCTTGCCTGCCGATGCAGTACAACATTTTCTTTAGAAATCCCAATTTCTAAAACCAATTTTCGTTTCCCTTGGATAGTACTTCTCTGTAATTTTTCCCCCGATTCATCGAACCTCCCGATTTCTTGAAGCAATTTTCGTTTCATTTTAATACTTTATTCATTTGTGACTTACTTTGCACTTTGACTCACTTACTTCCGTTTTCTTGCTCCCCGTGCACTTGTCGCGTCTTTCGCGTTTCCCAAATGCGCGCCCAAAAACTGCACAGCGCCTGCTACGCAGGCTGACATGTATTTTCTTCCAGATGTTGTTGGTTCACTGGATTGTCTGTGTTCTTTGTGATTGGCCAGGGTGATTCCCTTGGATTTGTCTAATGGCCCTATTTAAATCGAAAATTACTCAAGTTACACAAGATAATATATTATCAAACAAACTTAAAAAATACTCTGCGTCAAAAATATTGCGTTTGACATCTTCCAAAATACAAAATATATTGAAACTGATGTTTAGCGTCTTTAGGAATTCATCTAAAATAATTTATTTCTGTGTTAAGTATTCTCATTAGGTTTGATGTTTCATAGAATCTGAAAACTATTTTCAGTCGAAGCGGGATCACATCGCGATCAAGGAAGATGGATTCTCCTTCCCCCCACATTATGGTGAATAATTCTGTGAAAGTGTTCCAGATGCTTGAAATGAAACTTACTGCATGAGTTGGTCTTGATGTGATATCCCTATTTTTTGTTTTATTTTTCTGTCCCTTATGGCCGGTGTAACGCCAGGCAATTTTTCTTGCAACTTGCAACCATGTAGCAACGAAATAAATTGATGCATCTCCGCATTTCTGCAACCTGTAATGACCTGTAATGCAACGAAATGTTGCATTGCAAGTTGGAAGAATTTCAAAGGCAAAAGTATCCTTTACTTTTCGCAACGTTGCGAGACAAATTGCTGTGTCCATTGCAACTTGCAACGCAATGCGCTAATCACAGCGCGTCCTTCGCTTGCGGGAGACTCCAAGATAATAATTTCAAGCGGATGCCAGATGCAAGTTGCCAACAAACTTGCGAACGTGCGACTTCCCCTCTGCAACTTGCAATGTTTCTCTGCTTTCATTGTTACATTGCAAGTTATAAGGAAAAACTTCCTCGTGTAACAAGGCCTTAGCCTTAGTTGAACAGTTTCGATGCGGACCCACGATAATTGAAAATCCGGTTTTTCGAAAGGTAGGTTTGGACCAGTATGAAGAAAAAATTACAAAACCTGTTGACCAATTAATTCTGCTGATATAGCAGTAGAATTGTAACACAACACCGCGCACTTCAAGTTGTCACGTCCCACTCGATACGCTTACGACTTCCCTTACATAAATCATTTTCTCGAGTCGTGAGTTTGGGAGGCCTGTGATCTTTGTGGATTCGATACTTGGGCAGGCCGATAGGGGTCTGGGAAAGAATGTCATCCTTATGAACCTTTAAAAACCAAGATGGTGGCGAGGTAACATAAATTCAACTGCTGGCGAAAAAGCTGTCAACATGGGAAAAAAACGCCGAAAATCATGATAATTTCTTTGCTAGTTTAAACCAGCTCATTTTAAGTTTAGAGCCTGCCATTAAGGAAGCTGGATCGGTTTCGGCGGCAGAAGATATTTTGACACACCTGGAGGCAACGTACGAGAATTTCCACAGGTCTGTAAATTATCTGGCTGTTGTTTCGTTGCAGTGATATCCATAAACTTGCACATGAAGTAATTAACCTGTAGGAGAGTCACTTTGTTCCGAGACATGTTTGCGTTTGGTTAGAAGCCAAGAAAGGGACTAAAAAGATCTGCCAGTATCAAACCTTATACTTACACTGCAGTACTAGGCATGGTATAATTTTATTTTAATCGATTAGCTTAGCTTATGGTAAGACTTTAAAAGATAATTATACGTTTATTTAAGCTTATTAGTTGCAATAATATTCCCACCTAGCTTAACTTGCTGCCATTTTCAACCGTTTTTTCTTTATCAAAGGTAGCACTAAAAACAAAGAAATTTAAAGAAAATAATGTCACAGATTTTAGCTCTTTTCCCTATTTCTGAAATTACAATCATTTGTATAAAAATTGTTTTGTTTTTACTCTGTCATACTGGAAATCATCTATGTTACACCAAAGATATTTGGCATAAGATTATGATCAAGGTGGTTAATTCAGTGGACCTAGAGCCTGTAGTTAAGAACCAAGCAAGTATGAAGTATTATTTTTTTTTATTGACAAATTTTAAAATTGCTTACATTGATAAGGATACAATTATAATTACAGACTCTCGAACGAGAGTGATATAATCGGCGAACTGAAATCTTTGGTCTGTTAGGGCATTAGTATACAAAAAGTATTTTCCAATTATAATCAAGTGGTTAAGGGTTGAACAGGACGACCAGTCATCTATTACGCCGTATATTATTTCTGTTTTAGAAAGGGAAGTCTTCTTTTTTTTTAGATAGCGAATTATACCAAGTAGTGAACTCGGACCAGAAAGATTTGGCTGCTGAACATGTGAAGAATAAATGAGCAATCGTTTGTTCGACATTGGTACAGTAGGGACAATAAGGGTTTGGTTTTTTCTTCATTTTATACAGAATGTTATTTGTATATAGTATCTTGTGAATTACCTTGTACTGGAAGACAGATAGTTTTACTTCTTTCGTTACGCAAAATGGAAGCGAATAAACACCTTGTCGCGTTTGCGCATCAAAACCGCATTCTATTAATCTTTTATCTGCGGTAGGAGGACATTGCTGTCGGTTGACCAGAGTGTTATAAACTGTTTTACACGTGAGCTTGTCGATTGCGGGATGCGGGTCTGTCGGGACACGATGATGCTCGTCTCTTTTCAGACTCTTCTTCCAATGAATTGGTATAGCCGACAACAAACTTAAGTATTGTAAAAAATTGCATTTGATTTTGAATTTTTCCAAGAAAGTATTAAATGACATGAAGCCAGTTCCTTCATCGTTAACAATATCAGCAAGGTTTTGTATGCCGACTTGATACCATTTACGATAATAAACTGATAATTTGCCTATTCTTATGAATCGGTTGTTCCAAATTGTTTGGTTTAAGAAATCTTTTTTCTTTTCAGGAGTAGTTCTGTTTAAGTCTTGCCAGTGCAATATTATATCACGGTAGAATTTGGGTAGGTGCTCATTAATACACAAAGATTTAATGTCATAGTTGCATTCGAAGAGAAGCTTGCCTCCAACGTTTGAAAGTAATGATAATGGAATAGATTTCCATGGTTCAGTTTCCTTGGAGCACAAACGTTTTACCCATGATATTTTCAGCGCTTTATCGAATAGTGAAAAGTCGATCATGCCAAGTCCTCCGTCATTCTTGCTTCTTGTGATAGTTGTTTTTTTAAGTTTTGGATTTTTGTTTTTCCATATATATCTGAATATTATGTTATTGACTTCATCAGTAAATCCGTTTGGAGTGTCTCGCACACTGCAAATGAAAGTTAGTTTAGAAATCGCAAGGGTTTTAACGATGTTAATTGTTCCATATATCGATATGTCCCTGGAAGACCAAATGTTTAATAGTTTTTTTAAGGGGATTAAGCTTATCAAAGAAATTCTTCTCAGTTGCAAGCTCTTCGTTATATGAAAAATATATGATTCAAGTATGATTCAGGACTCAGTCAACGACCTGGTCGCCAAGTCCGACGAGAACAAGTTTAAACTGACCGGAAGCAAATGTAAAGAGATGGGTATTTATATCTCCTTTGTTCAGAACGAGGCTGGGTTCGCTCTTATTGTCATCAACAGGAAGGCTATTGTGTCCAGTGCCAAGCTACTTGGCCTGAACATTTCCAAAGATCTGAAATGGAACTGTCACGGGTCTGAAATTTCCCGCAAGGTCTCTGCAAGGCTTTACCTCTTCAGGCAACTGAAAAGGGCAAGTGTCGCAACTAAGGAACTCATAACTTTTTATAGAACATGCATCCGTCCTGTCGTAGAGTACGACAACAACAACAACAACAAGGTTTATTTGAACTGCAAATTACTAGTTACAACTTAAACAATAAATAAATTAAAAATACATACAGTTGCTGGTCATCCAAAATAACTAAAGAGCTTCTCCAGTTGATTCATAATTCACTCCCGAGCTGGAGGAATGGAGGGCTTACAGAGGCGCGCTATAAGAATTATCTGTCCGCATGTCACCCTTGATGATGATGCACTAGGATTCGCTGGTTGAGAGACACTTTTTGATCGGAGACAGGCCCATACGGTCAAAATGTTTCAAGACATTAGCAATAATCCTGATCACAAATTCTTCAGATTTTTTACCAGAGCCAAACAGATGTAGTTTTAATCTGAGAACAGATATGCTGTGATAAACGCTGGTTGCCGAGATTTGTCCGAACTCTTGCCACGCGCTGCACAACCGCAGTTTTTCTTTTTTTTTTGGTGAATAATAAAACAATTATCCTGCTCAATATTTCGGAATATCGTCTGATTTTAGCCAACTCGGTCTACGGTCTCGTCGGCTTAGTATCAGGCAAATTTCCGCGCGATTTCGCAGGATAATTGTTAAATATCTTTCGCCATTTCACGCCAACAAAACGGCCAGCTGCGCAGGATAACTTTATTATAGTTGGTAACTTTCCCTTAAAGGACTTCTTAATTTGTTTGAGGTAAGAATTGACCCCCAAAAATCCTACAAGCAAACACCAACACACCCTATGAGGTGCCTCCACCACGCTGCTTCCCTCCTGTCTTTCGAGTCTGCTGCCAACAGTTCTCCTTTGGATGTGCGGTGGTATGTTTCCCATCTTTTGTTTGTGTTGAGCCCGAATAACTCTTTGTGTCAACAAACAGATTCTCTTTACAGGTCTCCAGATATTTCTTCAAGCACAAGTTTGGAGGGCACCAGTTTGGAGAATTGTGTTGATTATTATGGCACTTCGTCCAGTGCCTGCTGTGGTTATTACACCATCATTTGCCGATTTCCTAAATTCTCACCTAACCTAATTTGTAACTTTCCAGTTAACTACAAGAAAGGAAATAAGATCACAAGATCAACCGACTAAAACGAGGTAAAGAATGAGATTAGAAGTTATGACTAACCGACATGTTCTTAATAAGTCCAGTATTATTAATGTTTTATCTTTTTGTCACAAAACGTCCATTTTCTTCTACTAATTATTACAGTACACCCATTCTCAGGTCGCTGGGTGACTGGTGGACACCTTCAGGTAGGTTCGAGACAGCTCGTGTTTCAGTCCTCCTCACATATCCTCAATCCCAGAATTTGAAAATAAACAATTCTCAAAACGCAGTAGACGATACCAGCTAGCTCAGAACAGATTGCATCAGTGGATTGCTATCGGAAATAGAAATTACATGCCCAAACATGCTCCCCTCCCCCTGCAGAAAAGTTTCGTACTCAGAGATACATACACGAACTCCAGCACCTACAGATTGTTTAACGTCTTTTATTTAGCTTGCGAACAACATTCATTTATTATTTAATTAATACTTTTCGTTTAGCACTGACATTTCTCTTAAAAATCTTGACTGTTAGTACTTTCCACGTCGTAATTTTTAAGTTCATTTTCTAAATGCACAACTTTTGCCTTAGTCGGCACTTTGAAACAATATCTAACAGTTAGTGCGTAAAAGTCGAAACTAATCAAAAGAAAACAATGGAATTAGTGTCTAACAGAAAGTGTAATAACTATTTCACGAGTTAAGTAAAATCAATCTAAAAGCAAGTGATTTTCTCCTTTAAATTACACAAACAATATAATTTTTAACTGACGGAAAGTTTTATGCCTTTTCGGCGACATGCATACTACAGGTACACAACTCTGTTACATGGCGTTTTGATTTCAATTTCGACACTACTTTACTGTAGATATTAATCTATTTCATGGTAGCTTTACAATAAATTTAAGCAAAACAAACCATAAGTTAATGGTCTAAACAGCTTCATTTTACAATTCTCCAGTAGCTAGGAAGTCTATCGGAAACTGTAATATGGCGTACAAAAGATCACACATTCGACCCTTTTATATATGAACTCGAAATTACCTTTTCATTTTCAATTATGCCGACCGCTTGTGGTATTTTCTCAAAATAAATTTTTGTCTGATTGAGCATATGTTACATTAAAATGTCGATTTCCTGAACCCTCAAGTTTTTGAACCTCCCAATACTTGGAATCGAAATAGTTTCAGATTACGTTTACACTAAAAGAAAGGATGTTTTTTCGGATTCATAAATGTTATCGGATTCTTCGTATTTAGAGTATTTGTATTCGAAGGCGTTTACACTAGAGGAGTATTCGGATACCCAACCGTTTACACATATCCGTAATGTAGAGCCATGGATAAAGTACACTGAATAAGCCGTCGATTCTGGTAGGCAAAGTAAGATCAAACCCGTAAGATCGCAGGCGGATTCACAGAAATACCTGCTTACACGACAAAACATCGCTGGTTCAACAGTATTCGGATACGAAGTATTCACTTTGGAAAACGTACAAATTCACGTTTCTCGTGTCGTGATATCTCATTAGTATTCGGCACGTGCAGTAGTCGCAGTAGCCCTATACTTCTACCCAAACAATCGTTCGGTCTTGTCGCGTGCACTTTTTTTCCGACAACCTTTCTCAAAAAAGCTGTATACTTAAATAATGGATAGCGTTGTTGGCGCGTGCTGATTGGCTTACTCAAACTCCGAATATCCGTTGTTTAGTATATACCACACAAGTGAATAGTGCTTTCTGCGCGCGCTGATTGGTTAACTCGGAGGTGATTAGCAGCCGAAAAGAAACAAAATGGCTTCGCGCGTCGCTTTGGGAGCCGAAAGTAATGTTTTGGTCCGTTAGTTATTCAACTTGTCGCGGCTCGGTAAATATCCACCACTATTCACCTCCACTTCGGTGAATAATTGTTAATTATTATACATTGTAGTCACGAACTGTCTTCTCATTGGCCATAAGCCTACAGTTAATTCTGGGAATCAGCGCAACCTAAAGATTAGCGAATAATCTGCTCGCAGATTATTCACTAATCCGTAGGTTGCACGCGCAATGCATGATTTCCAACAGCAAAGTCAAGTTCAATGAGATAAAAACATGGCGAGTGGTCGTCGATTTGCTTCTTCGACCGAGCAAGAAATTGAAAAATTGCTGGAAGATAAAGACTCGGAAAACACAAAAAGATCGACTAAAGTTGCGAAGGAACTGTTCCACGAATACCTTTAAGAGAAAAATATTCAGGAGCCGGACGACAAAATGAAATTAGCACAAGTATTGAAAACTGTGTTCTTTGTGACTGTGCGTTTGTGGTTATTTTCTTTAAAACAATGTATAATAAAACAATTATTAGATTCGGTTTTTGTGATATCCGAAATAATCAAGGTCTCAGTATCAATTACTGATAACACCGAATTGGACTCCACTCAGTCTTATTACCATTACTTATTATTCAACAAATTTGCACGATGCCCATATATGGTCAGAAAGTAATTGTTATCTGTCTTATCTGCCAGCCATTTTTTCTCTCTTTGTATTACATCGAGGATTTTAGCCGCTTCTACATTGATGTTCTGGTACATGGCTGCAGTATTCGATCCATTGCAGAGGGAAAACAATAGGATTTTAGTAGGGTCAGCAATTATTTCGGTTTAGTGTACAGCTCAGCTGTCCTGTTGAGATCACTGAATCTAGGACTAGAACGTATTGGTTGAACTAAAACAATTTGGACGATATTTTAGATGAATTCTCCGGCGACCGGAATGAAATTGGCCTTTTCTTGTTTGCAAATAAGAGGAACTCTGAAAAGGATAATTTCAAAACGGTTAGTTTTACTTGCTATCGAAAGTGATTACTTTTGCATGGACGTCAGAGCTGTTTGCTTGCTCTATCTCCTGTCGCAACCAATTCTAATTTTTGCTAATTTAAACTTTCTTTTTTCCCAGCTGCCATCAGCTAATTTGTACCTACGTTCAATACTTGGTTTAGCGCGCACATATTATTCTACATATTTTTATTGTGGAGAATTTGTTTTGCAATTGCCATAAGCTGCAACGTTAAGGGGTTTTTAGTCATAAGATGCTAGTCTTTAGAGAAACAAAACCTTTAAAAATCCGCTGGTCTTATTTTCATCTCGCTCCTCTTCAGGGAGTAGTAAATTCCCTTCCAAACACCCCAGCTCACACCATTACCGTAGGGGGAGTGATTCACATGATGATAGATGCCATTCAGGTTGGATTGGTAACACTCGTTGTACCACCAGGCTCCGTGATACTCACTGGCACAGTTACCGTGCACATTGTTATCATTATCCTGATCTCGAGTGGTAAATGGTTGACCGCGGTGCCAGCCTGAGAGGGAGTCACCGGCAGTTCCTAAGATATTAAATCAAAACTGAGTAAATATTTAATTAAGCAGAAGAAAAAGGTAATAATGAAAAAATGCTCTAAGTGATCCTGTGATTACCGTATTATCTTATCGGTAAAAGGCGCCAATTCTGTCTCTTTTGGAACAATGTCTACGAAATTACATTGCGGGCAAAAATTTCCTCATTCTTTTTTTGCAAATTGTTGTAAGGGCATTGAGCAATTTTTATTACTATTATTATTATTATTATTATTATTATTATTATTATTATTAGTTAATAAGCTTTCTTCTGACTTTTAGAAGTCAGAATGCTTGGTTTATTTTAAGAAATACAATATCAAACAACTGAGCGACGGGAAACGAACGATAGTTGTTTTCCCTAATCAAATCACCTGAGTATGAGCCGAGATTCAGCTTGTACTTGTCACTCTCACTCATAACGGCAAACATGTCATACTCGGCATAAGCAGTATTCCCTTCGAAGTCGTCCAATTCTACACGGAGCATGTTGGTTTCATCTGAGGTCAGGCGGTGAATCTTGTCATTTCCGAGCCAAAACTCGCCATTCAGATCTCCGAAGCCATGTTTGTAGTCGCTCCAAGAAAGGAAGAAATCCACAGAACCGTCCAATCTCTTCTGGAACACTGTCCACCCCCCACCGGCTGTTGTTTGGTCACAAAACACATCAAAGGCAGGTAAATTGTCAGGTTTGATTGTGTGCACACCGTCTCTTCTTTCACCAGATTTGTAGATTTCAGCGCAGTTCTTGTAAACTGCAGAAATAAAGACATGTTAGAGATTAACATAACCTGAAGGTTTTGTGCCTGCAAGCTATCAGTTGGCATGAATTCTGTCCATTGTTTGATTCTTCTGGTTTTATGTTACGAACATCCCCAGTTATGGATCCCGAACATCGGACGTGTTTATTATGGATGGCCAAGCGGTTGGTGGAGGACAAAAGGTCAACAAGTTCAGTTCCCATAAGCAGAAACTACAGAGCCAGCAGTGTGAAATTAACTCGTGTACCTAAACACGTTTAAAGACTTCACTTGGCAACTTCGGAGATGAACAAGCATCCAACAATCACCCACGCAGCAAAAGTTAACATCTATTACAACTTTGTACCTGAACACGAGCGTCCATCTCCAGTATATCCTTCCTTGCACGTACATTTATGTCCGCCAACAGTGTTAGTGCAGTTTGCATACACGTCGCATTTATGGCTGCCACTAGTACATTCATCAATATCTACGACAGCAAGAAATACATAAGACACAAAGGTTTAAAACCTTGACATTCACGGAATTCCAATTATCACGATCGAGGGCCTCTCAGTGGCGGGGACGGGAGAGGAGGAGGGGTGGTTGATATTACGTTGTTCCCAACAAAATTTTCCTTGTGCTTCCGTGTTCCCTAAAAGTATTGCTTTTGTTCTCGTGTTCCCGGCGTTATTTTCCTTTTGTTCCCATGTTCCCAAAATGATAATGGCCATGTTCCCTGAAACCCCTGGGGAGCCTCACGATTGCTTCAATACAGTGAAGTAAAGTCAATTTACCTGAACACGAGCGTCCATCTCCAGTATATCCTTCCTTGCACGTACAGTTATGTCCACCAAAAGTGTTAGTGCAGTTTGCATTCGCGTCGCATTTATGGCTGCCATTGCTACATTCATCAATATCTAGATAACAAATGGCAAATTATATTTAAAATTACAACTAGCTGCGTTCTTTAACACGATGGCAATTATGGGTGAAAGACGTAATGAAACACATGCACAGATCATTGGTACTTTAGAAAGACTTTTTCCTTTGTTCTTTCTAGTTAAAATTGACCACATTACATACGATGAAAGCTGTATCATTAAATTATATTTTTAAGGCCATGTCACCAACTAATAGTCATCGTACTTAATTATATATATGGTGGAGGGCGAACCACGCATAAGCTTTTTTGTTTCTTTTCGCCCTCCCCGTCACTTTCTCTTCGTAACTAATTTAAATTATGCTATTGTATCCTGTTTTGTAATTGTTTTATGTGACAAATAAATAAAAGACATTTTAATGAATCTTTAAAAAGATCTCGCAACCTCTAGTAACATTTTGGAGGTTTTACATGCATAGCTCGATAAGTTCAGCTAGATGAAGAAATAACGAATTTTTTATTCGTTAAACCCGCACACTGGCCGACTTTTCGTCGTGGAACAGGATATTTTTTATCAGGATCAAATCGGGTCAAAATTTGTCGGACCATCAGCTTGCTGCATACTAGCCGATTTTTTGTCCTGCTCCAGTTCGACAGCCGCCTTGCTCATGTGACTACAATAAAGCTTTCTGATTGGTTACGACGCGACAGAGCCCCGACAAAATGTTTTGGTCCACCGTACACTAGCCGGAAAGTCCCGACAAGATCATTTTGAGATCTAGCACTGCCAGATATTACCCGAGAAGGCGCCATCTTGCCGTAGACTTGTCTGAGTTCACCGCACACTAGCCGACAAATGAAGATTATCTGTATGTATAAATTGTCAATTTACAACACCTTGACTGCAGTACGTTCCAATGAATCCAGCGCGACAGATACAACGAAAACCTTTCCTGGTGAATCCAGCTTGACAGGTGCCATTATTCAAACATGGGCTGCTGCTACAAGGATTCTGTTGAAAGAAATTAATAATGGAATCAAGAAAAAGTGAGCCGTCTGTCAAACTATTGGCTTTTCATTATTTATAGCACATTCCGCGCTCCAGAAATTTCCTTTTAGGAATATTGAAGCTTTTTGCCCTTTTTTATATTTTTTATTTAACGATGAAATGCCATTTGTATTGCTTGAAATACCTCAATGGCGAGATAGGTGTAGTATGGCTTATCCACAAGGAACATGGTGAATTGATTTTCATCCGTAGCGTTGTTCAACTCGCATTTGTATTTTCCTCCTTCTAAAGGACCCAAATTGATGGACACACAATTGGGTTCCATATAACACAACACTCTACAGGTCCCTTCATTAGGCACCTCCTCACTCTTGATCACGTGATTTTTCATTGCCCTGTTTGCAACTGGTTCCTTGAACATGATATCGCGAGATTCATCGCCTGTAAAAGAAACAAATAAAACAATTATTACAATTTATTTCCAAAATAAAACCCTTGTGCTCCATAGAGTAGAGTGTCTTCTAGCGCTGCTGAAATAGAAGTTATTAAAAGTATAAGCGACACTGATTTTTTATAGTACATTTCTTTCATAGAGAGTGAATATTTTCGATAGCCAAATAATCGAACATTATCCATGGCGAATAACAAATACTGAAAAGGCATCTTTGAAAAGTTTATTAGGTTAGTTAAACTTAAATAAACAAGCTGTTTTAAAACGTCAGGTAAAATGCTTGTCAGTGAGTGTTTTGCTATTTCACGTTTCTCAAAACGGATCGATAACGAGTGATTGCAAATTTTAGATTCGGCTGAAACAACAACACACACAAATGAAGATCTCAACTAAAACAATTAAGAGGAAGAAAAATACTTACCAGAGCAACAAGAACATAAGGGATAAAAGATCCCAAGTGAAATACAAAGGATGCTAACTGTGGGAGAAACTTTAGGCTTGAACGGAATCTCCAATGAAGCCATTACTCTGGATATGGCATCAGCCGTGAAATAATTAACAGTAACAATAAAAACAGTTAATAATTTTCACTTTTGTCAGATAGATGCCATGCAAGCTACATCAGGTGTTTCTGTGTTAAAGAATTTATGAAAACATCTTGTTTGTTTATAATAACATTTTATGATTTAATTCAATACGTCTTTATGTTAAGCATTTGTTTTTCCTCCAACCTGTTTATAATAAGAGTTAATCGAATTAAAAACACGAAGTAGGTGTCGTTTGTTGATGATTCATCCGATTTTTCCACATTTTCGACGTTTGCTCAAACGGGAAAGTTTTCAGTTTTCCCCGCTGAGGTTGTATAATAGCTAAAATACTCCCGAATCAATAACAATCTTTTGTAAGTTTCTTCACACTTTCTGAGTAGAATATTATCCCCGATCTTCTGTTTCCGTTTTGAAAACTATATCAGAGACTTTTAACAGAATATAATATAACTGTGGCTAGAATTCAAAGCAAATATTGATGCATTGAAAACGGCCAGTAATCCATCCGTGACTTAATTATTCATTTGTACGACATGTTGTCTTTTCTATTTCTATGAATATCATTCAAGCCGGGTGAGAAAACATAAAAACACAACAAACCATGCGATGTAATTTTGTAAAAATCTTTCTCGACTATCGTTACGCATGTGACTTCTTAATGGTGCTTTGCAAGCCATCAAACCACCACAAAATTTACGTCAAGACATCAGAAATTTCTAAAAGTCCCAGTCTTAATATAATTAGTATACTGTTTTTTATTTTATTTTCGAAATCAATTCCTATAACCAGTTTTGCAAAGAGCATATCGCAAATATGTTTTCATGTGACTTACCTTATACAGATCCTTTACTAAAATAATCGTATTTTAACCTCTTTTTATCATGAAGCACGTTTGGTTCTCTCATACGATTATTAGCGCTAATCCTATGCCCCCCAAAATATAACAACACGCAATAACATATGTATTAAGGCGTTTTTTGTAACGTTCGTTTACAGCATATTTTAGTTATTATTCACTTCCATGGGAAGTTGTAGCTAGGCACGCGAATGTGCTATATATGCTGTTCTTTGCTACAGTAATAGCCCGCGTATAAGAACCTGAATTTTTCAATTTAGCCTAAATGGGTTCTTATATAAATGGTACTTAAAGCAAATTTAGGCTACCAAAGTTCTTAAAATAGGTTCTTATATTGTCCTGTGAATTTCATCTGAATATACTAGAGTAGTAGAGTACAGTACTTGCAAATACTTGGGGAATTATTTGAATGGCAAACACAATAGACATACAACATGGTACTTAAGCTTGAAAGAAAAAAAAAGTTATGTCAAGTTAGTTTTAAAAGGATGATGATCTTAATTCAGCAATTTCTACCTATACACTTTTACAGCAACCCCTCTGATAAGAACCTAACTTAAAATTTTAGCCTAAATAGGTTCTTATGTGGAGGGGGCTTAAAATGGAAATTTTAGCCTAACAGGTTCTTAAAACCCAGGTTCTTATATGCGGACTATTACTGTAGTTGTATTCATTCCCTGAAGAAGTCTCAGTTAGAGACGAAACGCGTCGAAATAAACGACAAGCTTACAACCACAAGAAGTCTTTCCTTGTGCTGCTCACTAGTCTTCGTTAAAAAATTAAAAAAAAAAAAAAAAAAATTACTGCCGCCAATCTTCGTAGTGTACGTCTCAGAAAACGAAAAAGATGAGTTCACAGGTGTTTGATTGATGGCAGCAAAAGCGAACCTCCTTTTTGTGTCAGATCGTGGTTAAAAAAGATCGAAAAAAAAATTGTTTGCAGGAAGGTGTTGTTAGAAAAAAATTGTTTGCAGAGGTGCATAGATAAAAAAAAGTTTGCAGAGAGAGATTTTTCATCCCCCCTCCAGAAAAATAATGGTCCTTCCCTAAAATGGCCTTGCTCTAGCTCGGTGGCTAGAGCGCCTGCCTGGTGTTTGGGAAGTCATGGGTTCGATTCCCGTCGTAGACTTAGTTTTCTTCTTTGTCCCACGCTCGTGTAGTCTCCTTCGCAGCCATTGTTTGGGCTCGTCACGCAACCAACGCTCTCTCCCCCACCAGAGAAGCGTTGTGTGACGATCTTAAACAACGGCTGAGAAGGAGTCTAACGCTCGTGACAAAATGAAAACTTTCATCTTTAATATATCAGTTTGACGCAGAACATATTGCGCGAGAGGTTTGCTATCGTAAATGAAAGCAATCTACCCGCCCAAACAGACCACTTCCGCAGAACACTCTCGTATTAAGAGTACAGCAACTTAAATTGTTTATAACATCATTTATTTAACTTATACATTACTCCAAAAAATCTTGACTGTTAGTAATTTTTAAGTAATAATTAAGTTCGATCATTTTCTACAAGATTTTGCCTTAGTCAGCATTTTAAAATTAAATTATTGTGACACAACCACTAAAATGTTTTAATTGACATTAAGGTTATTGTCTTTCCGGCGATATACAAGGTGCAGGTACACGAATTTGTTATAATTGTTCCACTTAGCGTTTTTGAAACGTTTTTAAATGTACAAAGTTTAAATCAGTTATTTGACGTTAACCTCAATGCCTTTTCTGCTAGTTAATTACTTGGACATACTGTAGATATTAATCTATTTAACGGTAGCTCTACAGTAAAGTTAAGGAAAAATGTAATTTGTGTTGATCTGAATTAACATTAATTAATATTTTGCCGACACGTAACAGAAAACTGGGGCGAGCGTAGTGCGTGTAGGCTCATGGTTTGACGGTTTGAAAAGAGCCCGTTGAGAAACTTGTGACATTCTACGGTCAGCCTCCCTCGGCGACACATTTCGTTGTTTAGTTCGTTTTATTATTTCTTACTTCGTTTTCCTAGAATTATTGTTCTTTGATTAATTTGTTTCAGTATTGTCATTTTAAGGAGCTTATAATGTAAACCTTAAAACCCCAAAGGTTGCGCCATAGCATTGGTTGGGAGTACACGGTCCCTATTTTTCCCATAGCGGTTTTGGGTTTACGTGTCCGGCTGTAGCGCCCGTAGGTTATCGATGTGTCTTTATCCATTGCTGTATCTTATTGTGTCAATAAACGCTTATCTTGGGCCTGGCTGACCGACGCGCCCATGCCTCATAGCCGTGTCGTGCTTTTTGATTGTGGAGTGAAGGCAAAATCAAGTAATAAGTTTAATGACCTCTTGCTTACAGTAGCTTCATTCTACAAGTCTCCAGTGGCTAAGATGTCTATCCGAAACTATAATAACATTCAATTTTAAATGCTCGATTTTTTTTCCCAATTATACCGAGCGCTTGTTTTATTTTTAGGAAAAAGCGTTTTGTCTGATTGAACATTATATGATTATGTTATATTAGAATTCCGATTTCTCGAACCCTCGAAATTTTCGAATCTTCTGGTGACTCGAAACAAAAGTTGTTGCAATATGCAATTTTACCCCCGAAATCGGAATTCCATTGTTTGTTCTAAAATATGTACAACATGAGCAAGCTCACAATCATTCTGTCTGACATTTCGTTTCCAGTAGAACCTCATTCGCGTACCTCCAGTCTTTTATTGCGCAAACTTGACGAAACGAGCGACTCTTGAGAGTTGCGTTCTGGGATCAATTTTGATTGGTTACAGAAGCAATAGAAATAGCCGGAATTAAAACACCAAGAAGATCGTTAAGCCATTTTTGAAAGCTAGGCATGCGCAGTCCGATAGTTTCGGACTTAAAATCGGAACTTTCCAGGGCCGCTCCTTTCCCGATCTAGAGACCTGGGTACGAGGAAGGTTAAGATTAATTTCTTATTTAAACCTATACATCTCACTCACTAATATAGATCAATATAATTTACAAACAAAATTAGATTAAATATACTAAGTTAACACTGAAAACTGTAAGCATAAGCAACAGCACTCACTATTACAGAACCTCTTTGACATTTTTGTTAAGAAGCGAAATACTTTCATTTTTACTTTTCTGATCAAAGGTCGTTTTGGCAAGCCAAGATTAACTGACACACCCTTCCTGTTTCCCCAGAGATCCCACGCCCAGAAATACACCCCACCTGTGATTATGTTTTTGTCTTTCTTGCAACCTTGGCTACTACTTTCCCTAAGTAGAACTAAGATTAGCTTTCCCTTAAAACAATTGTGTTTTCCAGTTTCGATTGGTTAATCTTTGCTTGCCTTAGTAGGTCATCTGCGTACGCTTGGGATGCGCATCCAAGTACTTTGTTTTTAGCCACCTGGCCAGTATTTGGCTGTTGTTCCAAGCGTACCCTAAAATGGCATAAAAGCTCGTACATTGTAACAAGTAGTTAGTTAGTTAGTTAGTTAGCTGTTGGCTTGCTATTAAAAGACCTTCTAGAAGATTCTCCGTACCTCCTTGCTGTGTAAGCGAGTGCTGTCCAACATTTTTAAACGTGCGCTCTTTTAAGGCTTTATTAAAAGTTAACAAAGCTTGCTTCAAATACACCAGCGATTTTCAAAAAATCTTAAAAGTGCCTATGTAAATACAACTTGAAGTTTCGAGTTCCCCTAAAATTTGCATGAATTTACTAGATACCGTAAATTACGATCAACAAACAAATATTCTTATCCTTACTGCACAAGTCTATGGGAAACTCTAAGCAAGAAGTTATTTCACCAACTCCAGAAAATACAAAATATTGCAGGTCGTGTATTAACAAGACTGTCATACGGTACCAGAATAGACAAGCTCGTAGCTAAGACACCCTAAACTGAGAACCAAAGGTTATAAACCGCATTTAAGCGCCTGGCAAAGGACGAATTCACGATGATGCTGATCGACCAGGGTCAAACTCGATGCACAAATTAGTAGCGGTAGTCCCTAAATTCCGTATTTAAAGATCAGCTGAAAAGTTTTGTTTCCTTTTTTTGTACATATTCTCTAATTTGCTACTATAAACATCCTTTGATGATCATGTTCTTTATCTTAGATAAGCATTTATTTACATGTTTATCGCATCCAGTTTACGTTCATTTCGCCTTTCTTTCATTATAGCGGAAAACAAATATTTCAGTTTGTACTTAGCATTTTGGTCGAGCGCGCACGTTTTTTAATCAATCTCGAGAAAAACTAAAAATTCTGTATATTTTCCCTTTGGAAAATTTGTTTTGCTACTGTCATGACTTGCAAACTTTAATTAGTTGTCATAAGATGCCAGTCTTTAGAACAATAAACACGATTTTTTTAAAAATTCACCGGTCTTAATTTCATCTCAGCCCTCTTCAGGGAGTAGTGATATCCCTTCCAGTAATACCAGTTCACACCATCAGCGTACGAGGAGTGATTTCCGCGATGATAAAAGCCATTCAGGTTGGAGCGGTGACACTTGTTGTACCACCAGGCTCCGTGATACTTTCTGGCACAGTTTACGGACTGAGCGCGGTCATTATCCTGATCTCGAGTGGTAAATGGTTGACCTTCGTGCGTGCTTGAGAGGGAGTCACCAGCGGTTCCTAGGATATCGCATAAAGACATGACTAAATATGCTGTGGTTCAATTTTACCCTTGGTAAACCTGTAAAGTTAGAGTTAGGGCTATTTTCCTTTGTTTTATATTCGTTATCACGATCGATATTACCATACACAATCACAAAGGATATTTGTGCCAAATTGTACTAAAGTAACATTTGACTACAACAAATATCTTATTATGCAGAAAAGTGGTAATGAAAAAAAAAAGATGCTATAATTGGCTCTGTATGTTTCCATGGCACTGATTGTCCTGACACAAAAACTACCACAGTTTTACTTCGTAACGTTTAAAAACTTTTTTCTGACTTTAGACTTCCTAAGCAATGATGATACTTTCAAGAGCAATTTGAGTTTGCAACTGTACATGTTGCAAAATTGGACACAGTTTTACCAAATGTTAGGTATACTTGGTATGGGAAATATAATTTCAAACGACTGAGCGACGGGAAGCAAAAGATCGATGTTTCCATTAATAAAATCACCTGAGTAAGAGCCGAGTTTCAGCTTGTACTTGTCACTCTTACTCATAACACCAAACATGTCGTACTCGGCATAAGCGGTATTCCCTTCGAAGTCTTCCAGGTCCACTCGCAGCCTTTTGTTATCATTTGAGTTCAGGCGGTGAATCTTGTCATTTCCGAGCCAAAACTCGTTAGTCAGGTCTCCAAAGCCATGTTTGTAGTCGCTCCAAGAAAGGAAGAAATCCACAGAACCGTCCAATCTCTTCTGGAACACTGTCCACCCCCCACCGGCTGTTGTTTGGTCACAAAACACATCAAAGGCAGGTAAATTGTCAGGTTTGATTGTGTGCACACGGTCTCTTCTTTCACCAGATTTGTAGATTTCAGCACAGTTCTTGTAAACTGCAGAAATAAAGATATGTTAGACATTAACATAACCTGAAGGTTTTGTGCCTGCAAAGTATCAGTTGGCATGAATTCTGTTCATTGTTTGATTCTTCTGGTTTTATGTTAAGAACATCCCTAGTTATGGATCCCGAACATCGGACGTGTTTATTATGGATGGCCAAGCGGTTGGTGGAGGACGAAAGGTCAACAAGTTCAGTTCCCATAAGAAGGAACTACAGAGCCAGCAGTATGAAATTATCTCGTGTAACTAAAGACGTCTAAAGACTTCACTTGGCTAATTAGGAGATGAACAAGCATCCAACAATCACCCACGCAGTAAAAGTTAACATTTATTACAACTTTGTACCTGAACGGCACGAGCGTCCATCTCCAGTATATCCTTCCTTGCACGTACAGTTATGCCCGCCAACAGTGTTGGTGCAGTTTGCATTCACGTCACATTTATGGCTGCCATTGCTACATTCATCGATATCTACGATAGCAAGAAATACACAAGACACAAAGGTTTAAAACCTAGACATTCGCGGAACTCCAATTATCACGATTAAGGACCTCTCAAAAAAATTTTCCTTGTGTTTCCGTGTTCCCTAAAAGTATTTCTTGATTCTGGTGTTCCCTGTTCCCTTAAATATGCTTCTGTTCTCGTGTCCCCAGTGTTATTTTCCTTTTGTTCCCGTGTTCCCAAAAAGTTAATGGCCATGTTTCCATGACGCCCCTGGGGAGCCTCACGATTGCTTCAATACAGTGAAGTAAAGTCGACTTACCTGAACACGAGCGGCCATCTCCAGCATATCCTTCCTTACATGTACAGTTATGTCCACCAGCAGTGTTGGCATGGCAGTTTGCATTCACGTCACATTTGTGGCTGCCATTGCTGCATTCATCGATATCTACGTCAACAACAAGAGATTCACAAGACAAGCTGTTCAGGAAGCTCCAATTATCAGTTACTTTGATACGCTAAAGTACATTTCACTTACCTGAACATCGGGGTGGGAGATGTAATGAAAGACTTGCAAGATCATTTTGCGTGAACTAGCACTGCCAGATATTGCCCGACAAGGCCCAATCTTGTCGTAGGCTTGACTGAGTACATCGCACACTAGCCGACAAATGAAGATTTTTTCACGGCCGACGAAAAATCGGCTAGCGTGCGGCGGGCTTTAGAATTAATCTTCAGTGAACTTTTAGATAATTTATGTATAAATTATCAATTTACAACACCTTGACTGCAGTACGTTCCAATTAACCCAGCGCGACAGATACAACGAAAACCTTTACTGGTGAATCCAGCTTGACAGGTGCCATTATTCAAACATGGACTGCTGCTACAAGGATTCTGTTGAAAGAAAAAATAATAATTAAAAGGAATCAAGAAGTGATATTTTCGTATAATTCTTCATAGCATATTTCTTACCCCAGAAATTCCTTTTAAGAATATAAGCTTTCACCCCTTTTGGATTTTGGATTTAACGATAAATTGTCATTTGTATTGCTTGAAATACCTCAATGGCCAGGTAGGTGAAGTATGGCTTGTCCTCAAGGAACACGGTGAATTGGTTTTCATCCGTGGCGTTGTTTAACTCGCACTTGTGTTTTCCTCCCTCTAAAGGACCCAAATTGATGGACACACAATTGGGCTCCATATAACACAACACTCGACAGGTCCCTTCGTTAGGCACCTCCTCACTCCTGATCACGTGATTCTTCATTGCTCTGTTTGCAACTGGTTCCTTGAACATGATGTCGCGACATTCGTCGTCTGTGGAAAACACAAATAAAATAGCACGTTGGATTTCCTAGATAAAACATACAATTTGCACTTTACGTATATACACTGACTGATCTTTCTAATCGCCGTGTACACTATTCAACTAGTTAAAGCCTATCTTTAAGCTGATGCTGTTGATAGAGGAAGGAAAAACACAGGCGAGACTTACTGCGGAAATTTGAGAAAGCGATTGGAGAAAAAGTTTGCTTTACCTTCACTTCTTTTTTAGGATGTATGTTTTTTTATGATCACAAACAGCGAATCATTTCGTGTGCCACATAATCGAACCCAGTGGTAGTTTCTCGGTGTTACGGATGGTGGCCTTCACCAATAAACGCGAATCGAAGGTTTGAAATTACAATAAACGATAGCCAGACTACAGCACAATACCTAACTAACAATAGTTTTTTCGCGACACTTTGATATTCTTAACGTAATTTAAGGCACGTTATAAAAATAGTGAAAAGGAACTTGAAAGGGCTTTATTGAGTTGGCTAAAGCTTAACTTGATCGGCAAAATCACAAAAGATATTTAAAACACGGTCAAAAATATTTGTCAGATAAATTTGTACTTTCCTAAACATTTTACACGGTTCCTGGTAGAAAAAATGAGTGAATACGCTTGGACCGTTTGCTGGTTTGTGGCCTACACTTGAGATGCTAGACAAGATAGAGCAAGTTTAATGACTTCGGATAAAAAAAAATAAATCCGGCAGAGATGTGAAAAAATACGGAAAACTCAAATTAAAAATAATAAACAAGTAGTAAAAAAAACTTACCAAAACAACCACAAACTAACGGGTAAATGATCCCAAATGAAATACAAAGGATGTAAACGATAGTTGCAATTTTATGCTTGAACTGAGTCTCTAAAGAAGCCATTTCTCCGGGTGTGGAGACGTCAGTGCACTATGTGAGCGCTCTGAAGTTTCAAATAGTACACATATGATCTCTGTGGACAGGAGACATGCAAACTAATGAAGGTGTTCCTGTCTTAAATAATTAATGTGGCACAATTAAAATGGTCTAATGTTTAGCTTTGTCGAGTCGCGCTAGACGAGTGCAATACTTTAGGGTTAGGGTTAGGGTCAGTTTCTAACCAATATTTAAAAACTTTTTCAAGATTAAAAGCATCTTTTCGGAAAATATTCAGCCTCTCAATCTTCTGTTTTTTTAAACTATTTTACGTAATGGGAAAACCCAACATCATTTTCAACAGAAAACTACGACGACTATATTCATCATCTGTGTAGCCAGACTAAACATTCGTTGTGTTAATTACCCAACGGATCCGTTCTTGACTCAGTAATTGAATTTTATGACATATTGTCCAATGTTAGTTCATTTGCTTTTTAAACGTAAAATTTATTAGCATTTGTTTCGTAATCAATGGTATTTTGTTAATATGTTAAAACATATTAACATGTACCCATCATCGCTAATTTCCTTGCTTAAAAATGTTTATGAGACTCGTTTTTCATGTTTATATATTCGAACAGAACAGAACAGAACAGAACAGACCTTACGACCCCTTGCGGAAGGAATATGGTGTTATGTAAGCGGGGAAAACGAAATTGACAGACAGACATGTCTAATGTAATGTATATGAAATGATCCATGTATGAACTGCGGATATATATGAAGGTGATATATGATCTTCGCAGTGAATTTCCAATTTAAGCAATTGGAATAAAGAAGCCTGAAAAAAATCAGGGCTTCAACTGGATCCCGTTGAAGCCCTGAAGCCCTGATTTTTTTCAGGCTTCTTTATTCCAATTGCTTAAATTGGAAATTCACTGCGAAGATCATATATCACCTTCAGACATGTCTAATGTTATTATAAATATTTTCTCACCAAGATCACGATTATACTAAGAAGAGTTGTCTCCGTTGAGGCTTACGTAAATACGGGTACAGGCAAAGCAAGTTTTAGCGCTATTCATAGAGCAAATCTTCATAACATAATAAATGTTTTCTGTGTGAGTTCAGCTCAACATTTTTTTTTCAGAAACTTGCTGGTTTTAAATGGCTATCGAAAAGTTGAAATTTTAGATGATAGTAAAAAACAGGTTATTCAGGGAGAGAAGACGGGATAATTGCCAGGTTGACCTGTTGTGCGATAAAAGGCCATAAGACAGGGAGGCTAAACATAATGATTAGTGCCTTTCCAAGAACTAAAACACTTTTGAATAGAAAAGCATTTTTTTAAAAAAAAATGTAAGTTTGTTCAACTTTTCTTGAGAAAATAATATCGCTCAATATTTCGTTTCTTAAAGAATCCTACACCAGAGGGTTTTATTCATCAATGCTTGTAGAATAAACAGTCGGATAAAATGAAAAGAAATTAAACAAAAAAAAACATGATGCGTTTTAAAATTAGCTTAGAAAGTTCTAAATGACGCAAGCCCTACTCAGCATATTGCTTTACCTATGAAGTGTTGGTTTCATATATTTATTTCAATGCTGGGACAACGAAAAACATTTGTAAATATTTTGCAAGCCTGAAGTTTAACAATGCATTTTTCTTCTGTCATTTAGTCCAAAGTCCTATTTAAGTTTATTTGAAACGCATCTTGAAGTTTAGTCGAGTTGGCTAAGGTTTACTTGATCGGCAGAATCATGAAACATATAAAAAACGACGCAGCCAGAGACATTTTTAGCACTTTACACGGTTTCTGATAGGAAAAGTGAGTGAATGCGCTCGGTTTAGTGGTCGGTGGCCTACATTTGAGATGCTGGAGAAATTAGAATAAGTTTAAATGATTGATATAACACAAAATGCTTTAAAAGACCATGGAATCGAAAAATTCAATTAAAAAAAATATATAATAGTTATAATACAATAAGAGAAAAGATGCTTACCAAAGCAACCATAACATAACTGGAAAATGATCCCAAGTAAAAAACAGAAGATGCAAACGATATTTGCAATTTTATGCTTGAACTGAGTGTGTGAAGAAGCCATTTCTCCTGGTTTGGAGACGTCAGTACTCAAGGTGGGATGCTCGTGAGTTTCAGTCAGTACACATATATATGATCACTGTTGACAGGGGAAGTCATGCAAACTAAAGAAGGTGTTCCTGTGTTAAATTATTTATATGACATAATTATTATGGTCCACTAAATATTTACCATTGTTGTGTTCAAAAGGCAATGTTTTAATTTTAATATGTTAATGCTACAATCATTGTCAAAAGTAGTTGACACATTGAGTTTGCATTGCAGTTTGTATGGCAAGTTAACTTCTGGTTATTTAATTTCATTACTTTGCCAAAATACCCCCCCCCCCCCCCCCTCTGCCCCATCCAATGTTGTAAAAACAAACTTCAACATTGAGGGGAGGGTTGGGAAAGAGGGGGGAAGGGTGAAATTGGACCCTATCACAATAAAATTGGGCCCAATGTGTCAATGTGTAAACACTTTTGTCACTTATTGTAGGTACTTACGTTTTCTCTCCAAGTCGAAGAACTACAAAAAATGGCCAAAATATATAGTTTGTTTTGGATAAAGTAGGCGACCGTTGTTTTTGAATCCTGTTTAAATCCTGATTATTTCACATTTCCGCGGCGTTTTTTAAAACTTTTAATTTCCCAAAGAGTTGATGCCAATGTCAATGTTAATGCCCTCTAATCAATAATTTAAAGAAAACATTTTCAAGAGTGATAATTTTGGAGAATATTATTGCCCGTTTTTCTGTTTCCTTCTTTGAACTGTTTAACTTAATCCCTAGACCTAACATCTTTTTAACAGAAAACTACAACGGAGTTTTTATTAAAAATATTCATCAATTGTGTGGGTAGAATAAACAGGCGGACGTGATGAAAAAAAAATTGAACAAACACCAATGCGTTAATAAGCCTGGAAAACTTCCAAGGACCCATTTGTGACTAATTTACTGCAATTACATGACGTGCTGTTTCATCTGTGAATTTTCAGTTTATTTTTCTTCTAAATCTTTCAAGCTGGAAGCTGAACTGTTTTATAGCAATTCATACAAAGATATTTTGTATTAAACCGACTTGAACTGTTTGCGAGACTTGAAATTTTTGAAGCATTTTTGTTCGGTGACAGAACTGACGCAAGTTTTCGAAACACTCTCCACAGTGGAAGATTTTGGCGCCGTTGTTGTGTTTTCGTGTGGACGGTGAAGATGGAACTATTTGTAAACGATGACATCAAAGTACCTTTTTTTTCCTTTGCGCCGCATACGAATGTTTTACTGCCGCCTTGCCTTTTTATTAGACTTATAGCAAAGTATTACGTTGTGTTAATATTTGTTCAGTTAAAATGTTCAAGCTTGTTATTTCAGACTCATTTCAGGATTCGACTTCATCAGTAGAGCTTCTATACCTGTGAGCAGGCGAAAAGATTCGAAAAAGTGAAGCATAATTCATTTTGCTCGTTAATAAACGAGGCGACATTAATTTGCACTTGTCATCTAATAGCTTCAAAGATGACCAGCAGTCCGCATTATGCAAGTATTGTAAAATACTGCTAATTAAAAACCCATCAGGACACATATTCCAACGGGTAATTATCGTTATAAAGTTAGCGAATACTAATGCAAATACCGGTATGTCAGACTGCGTTATCTACGATCTTGTGTATTCATGGTAACAAAGATAACAGCAAACTTTGTTACTATCAACTGGTGCTTGCCTGCCGACGGAGCACAACAATTTCTTTGGAAATCCAATTATCTCAAACCAATTTTCGTTTCCCTTGGATAGTACTTCTCTGTAATTTTACTCCCGATTCATCGAGCCTCCCGATTTCTCGAAGCAACTTTCTTTTCACTTTAATAACTTTATTCCTTTGTGAACTCCTTTGCACTGTGACTCACTTACTCCCGTTTTCTTGCTCCTCGTGCCGGCTTACATGTCTTGTGTAATTTTGGGCGCGCATATGGTAAACGCGAAAACCGTGAGAAGCCCCCGCGTGCCCTTCTCGCGTCTTTCGCGTTTCCCAAATGCGCGCCTAAAAACTACACAGCGCCTGCTACGCAGGCAGGCATGCATTTGCTTCGAGTTCACTCGATTGTCTGTGTGATTGGCCAGAGTGATTCCCTTGGTTTTATCTTATGGCCCTATTTAAATTGGAAATTACTCTAAGTTACATAAGATGATATATTATCAAATAAACTTTTTGAAAACCCTCTGATTTAACATTCCGCGTTAAAATGACGTTTTCCAAATTACAAGATATATTGAAACTGATGTTTAGCGTCATCAGGAATTCCTCTAATACCTGATTCACACCAACAAAACATGTTTAGTTAAACCAGGTTTAAGAAAATGAAAATCAGCAACAGACAACTGACAGACTAAATTTTACATAGGCCTCAAGTATGCTCTAACTTGTGCTTTCATTGTGCCAAATTTGAAGTCGATAAACGCCAGTCAACAGCTTCCATGAAGTAAACAATTTTAAACCGTGTTTAACTAAACAACATTTAAACAATCATGTTTAAGCTTTGGTGTGAATGGGGTATAAAATAATTTATTTCTGTGTTAAGTATTCTCATTAGGTTTGATATTTCATAGAATCTGAAAACTAATTTCAGTCGAAGCGGGATCACATCGCGATCGAGGAAGATGGATTCGCCTTCACAGCATACAATGGTGAATAATTCTGTGAAATGAAACTTGCTGTAGCAGTTGGTCTTGATGTGATATTCCTAAAGCTATCTTTTGTGTTTTCTTTTCCTTATGGTAGATGTAACTGATACAATTCCGCATTTCTGCAACATGTAATGCAACAAAATGCTGTATTGCAAGTTGCAAGAAAGGCAGAAGTATCCTTTACTTTTCGCAACGTTGCGAGACAAATTGCTGTGTCCATCACAACTTGCAACGCAATTCGTTAATCACAGCGCGTCCTTCGCTTGCGGGAGACTCCAAGATGATAATTTCAAGCGGATGCCGGATGCAAGTTGCCAACAAACTTGCGAACGTGCGACATCCTCTCTGCAACTTTTAATGTTTCTCTGCTTTCATCGTTACAGTGCAAGTTATACGGAAAACGCCCTCGTGCACCAAGGCATTTCTCCTTAGTTGAACAGTTTCGACGAAGGCCTGACGAAAATTGAAAATCAGGTTTTTTGGGAAGTAGGTTTGGACCAGTATTAGTGCCACTAGTATAAAGACAAAATCAAAAAAACCTGTTGACCAATAAATTGGAAGAGAGCAAATGTTCCTCCAATTTTCAAAAAAGGCAAGAAAGATTTAGTTGACAATTATCGCCCTGTGTCTCTGCTACCTGTTATTTCCAAAGTCCAAGAACGTTGCGTGGCTTCGCGTCTCGTCCCACACGTGAAGGAGTTGCTGTATCCATTCCAACACGGTTTTCAAAAAGGAAAGTCTTGTGTCACGCAGCTCTTAGAAGCTTTTTATGATATTGGTGGCGCGCTGGATCGTGGGATTGAAACTGATATTATCTATCTCGACTTTGCAAAGGCTTTTGACTCTGTATGTCCCGCTAAGCTGGTTTCCAAGCTATCAACCTTTGGAATTAGAGACCCTTTACTATCTTGGTTTCACTCGTATCTAACTGGGAGGAGTCAGAGAGTGGTGGTAAATGGAACGTTCTCTAGATGGACCGATGTAGGGTCAGGAGTCCCGCAAGGGTCCCAATTGGGTCCGATACTGTTCTTATTATTTGTTAATGATATGCCTGATGTAGTTACCAGTGCGATACTGGCTATGTTTGCAGATGACTCAAAATGTTACAAGGTTACCAATCATCATTCTGATTATTTCAAACTGCAGCAAGATTTAGATGCGCTTTCAAATTGGTCGTTGCGAAATGAGTTGTTCTTTCAGCCTACTAAGTGCAGTAACCTGCGAATTTCTAGGAAGCGCCTTAGTCCACCTCGTTGCTATAGTTTAAATGGTATTAACGTGGAGGTTGTCATATCTGAAAGAGATTTAGGTATTGTGATTGCAAATGACACATCTTGGAAAGATCACATAGTTATGATTGTAGCTAAAGCTAATAGAATGCTCGGTTTTCTCAAAAGAAACTGCGCAGGTATTGTTGGTAGTACAGCGCTTTTGCGTCTTTACTGCTCATTAGTGCGCTCTCATTTTTGTTTTTGCTCTCAGTTATGGGCCCCTCAGTCAATTATCAGCAATTTATTACTTGTAGAAAACATACAAAGGAGAGCTACTCGTTTTATATTAAGGAATAGTAACCTATGTTATAAGGTTCGTCTAATCAAGCTAAAGTTATTACCGCTTAATTACTGGTTAGAATATCTTGACTTAGTCTTCTTTTTTAAGTGCCTTCATGGGCATATAGACTTCACTCGTGAATTTAGTTATTATTTTTCTTTTCTAAAGGGCAACACGCGCCGTGCTTCTTCAGGGCTGCATTTAAAGACAAACGCTTGTCGTACGTCTTCCTTCCGAGACTTTTACTTTAACAGAATAACTTTGATATGGAACAGTTTACCTAAAAATATTAAAGATTCCGACACTATTAGCTCTTTTAAAAGTAAACTTAAGTCATTTTATTTTACTAGACTTTTAAATGTTTTTGATGGTGACAATTTTCGTTCTTTTAAATTAATTTGTCCTAAGTGTCGCCGTGTTAATATTTTCTCTGTCTGTACTTGTTAAGTTGATTAGTATATTTCAGATTGTATTTGTGTTATTTAGATTTATTTGATTAGTAGTTTAGTCGGGTCAGGGAAGGGTTTTTTTCGGGATATTTTTTAGGGGGCTGGGTGTGGGTGTTTTAACCAAGTAGGGGACCTACGTCCTATTGTTAAGCACCTGTACTTTGTACGAATCCTTAAATAAATAAATAAATAAATAAATAAATAAATTCCGCTGATACAGCAGTAGCAGTGTTGGTTCTGGCACTAGCCTTGGCTAAATTTGAAGAGAATACCATTACCAAAATTGCCTAATTTCAGATGTTAATAGTTTTTTACTGTATACCTTATTATAGGAAATTAACGCTTCATGAAATTAGCACGAATTTGGAAAATACGAGTTAATTTAAAAGTCGCGTTAATTGTAGCGAGCGTTATTTCCGCGCCCTTAATTAAGTGGAGCGTTAATTTTCGCGCCATTAATTAAGTAAAGCGTTAATTTGGATTTGGTTTAGCTTTGTTTTACCAGGGTGGAGATCCACAGGTGTCGTTGGCGTTGAAAAGAACGCTCGAAGTAGCGAGATTCCCTTGGGTTTTGGATTTTCTTAACTTATTAACAATGTGCTACAATAAATTTGTTCCTGTTGCTTCTACAAGTTCCGTTTCTTTGCGTTAATTTCCTTTGTTGGAAGGTAATTTTTCCTTCACTTCGCGTTAATTTCCAGTACCTTAATTAACACGAGCTGAGCGTTAATTTCCTGTAATAAGGTAGTTAGCTAAAATTGAGGATGTTGGTAAAACCCGTGAAGGTCAAACAAACTTTGAACAAACCGGTAGGAATCTGGGAAAGAATGTGTTCCTTATCAACCAGGATGGCGGCGAAGTAACATAAATACAACTGCTGGCGGAAATGCTGTAAACATTGGAAGGAAAGACTCCGAAAATCATGATAATTTCTTTGCTAGTTTAAACCAGCTCATTTTATGTTTAGAGCCTGCCATTAAGGAAGCTGGGTCGGTTTCGGCGGCAGAAGATATTTTGATACACCTGGAGGCAACAGACGAGAATTTCCACAGGTTTGTAATCAGGCTGTTGTTTCGTTTCATTGATATCCCATAAACTTGCACATGAAGTAAACTGTAGAAGAGTCGCTTTGTTCCGAGACGTATATCAAAACTTACACTTAGTACTACATTTGTACTAAGCATGGTATAATTTTATCTTTTAATCGATTAGCTTAGCTTATGGTAAGACTTTTGAAGATAATTATAAGTTTATTTAAGCTTAGTAGCTTTATGGTTGAAGGTTAACTGCATTATAATATTCCCACCTTGCTTGCTGCCATTTTCAACCAATTTTTTCTTTATCAAAAGGTAACACTTTAAAAACAAAGAAATTTAAAGGTCCGAAACCACTAAAACTAACCATCATTTAGTAAATTAAAGAAAAATTTTGTTTTCCGAGCATTAAAACGCGAATTGCAGCAAAAAATACGAAGATTTCCGGAGCTTTCACGAAAAAGGTTCTTGAATGCCCGCGCACTGAAATGGCAGGAATGGAATGAGTTTGTGACGTCATAATTGGTGTTTTTGAAGATGACAGCAGACCGATTCTGCAGACCGCACTTTTTGTCAAGGTTCGAGACAACAGAGCGATTTCACAAACCTCGATTCTTACATGCTAATGAGAAAGAACAATAGAGATTTCTGATTTGTTTTCATACCAGCGTCCATACTACCTATGTCTCACATGATATGCAAATCGACAGCAAACAACACTTGAATTTGCTTGAGCTATTTTTGAGCTTTGAGCTTTGAGCTCTCTGAACAACAACCAACAAACAATCAACTGAAAAACGGAAAGAACGAAATAAGTGCTTGAAACGTCACTAAACACATTTATTTAAATTCTATGGTACGGTCTACGGAATCTGTCTGCGGTCGTCTTCAAAAACATCATTAATGACGTCACAGGTTTTTTATTTTCGACAATTTTAGCGAGCACTACGCGCTCTACGGAGCAATCTTTCGTACACGGAAAGCCATAACAAAATCTCAAACCTTATAATCACATAGCTGTTTATTCCATGATATTTTTAATATGAACAGAGGCTCCCTGTTCATTCTAAGTTTCAGGCCTATACACTTCTCTGTTTTTAAGTTACGACTAATTAAAATTGGCTTTGCGGGCCCAAAAAGTTTCCGGGGCTTTCGAGAAACAGGCTCCTGCTCCACCCTTTGAAGTCTCCGTCCATTCAGTGTACATGAACCTCTCATCACTTAACTCCAGCAAAGGCTATGCAACAAATCTCAGTTCCTTAGTACTTGCAATATCTTTTTCCATTTCGCGCTAAAGAAACGGCCAGCTACACAGGTTAACTTTATTATAGTTGTTAACTTTCCACATAAGTTGTTTGAGGTAAGAACTAGGGACGGACCATTATTTTTCTCGGGGGGGGGGGGGGGGTATGAAAATATAGAAAAAAATTGTTTGCAGGGCCTAAAAAGACAAAATAAATTGCTTGCAAACGCGATGTGTAAAAAAATTAGTTTGCATATTGAAAACAAAATGTTTGCAGTGGTGTACAAAGTTTGCAGAGGAAAATTTTTCATACCCCCCCCCCCCCCCCCCCCCGCCCACCCCCACCAGGAAAATATTCTCTTTACAGGTCTCCAGATATTTCTTCAAGCCCAAGTTTGGAGGGCACCAGTTTGGAGAATTGTCTTCATTATTTTGGCACTTCGTCCGGTGCGTGGTGAAGTCATCTCACCATCATTTGCGGACTTTTTGTATTCTCATCGATCATTACCTAATTTTCAACTTTTTAACTAACTACGGAGTGAAATCCAAAATAAGGGGAAAGATCACAGTTGAGACCTAAAACGAGGTGAAGAATGAGCTTAAAAGTTATGGTTGTCCGATGTGCTTACAAAGCTTTATAACAAGCCCATTATTTGTTAAAGCTTTGCCTTTTTGTCAAAATTTGTCCATTTTCCTTCCTTCATTTTCCATTTTCAGGTCGCTGGGTGACTGATGGATACCTTCAGGTAGGTTCCACACAGCTCGTGTTTCAGTCCTCCTCGCACATCTCCGATCCCAGAAAATAAGTCTGTATACCAGCCTAGGGGCCCATCAGGCCGGAGCTTATCCCGGTTTCCGTAGCATGAAGCGACTAGGAGTATTGCTACTCCCCCCTGAACGGGATGCTAGTCCATCGCAGAGTTACCCCCAGCAGTAAATTCGCCGGTACCCATTTATACAACTTTAAAGCAAGGGACCGCAAACGAAAATGCTGCTAATGTAGGATCCAGCAAGGGATCTGATCAGCGTGAAAATGATAAATGACAAACAATACTGCAAGGCTGATCGTACTACATAAAAAGTAAACTTTGTGAGACACCAACACGACTAGAACCGATATAGTGGGATTGCAACCGTGGACAGCTGTTTCGTTCTTTTTGGAACTCGTTCGAGTTCCAAAAAGAACGAAACAGCTGTCCACGGTTGCAATCCCACTATATCGGTTCTAGTCGTGTTGGTGTCTCACAAAGTTTACTTTTTGTGTAGTACGATCAGCCTTGCAGTATTGTTTGTCACCCATTTATACACCTGGGTGGAGAGAGGCACTATGAGAGTAAAGTAATAATCTTACCCAAGAACACAACGCAGTGCCCCGGCCAAGGCTCGAACCCGGACCGCCCGATCCGGAGTCCAGCGCACTAACCATTAGGCCACCGCGCCGCCCAAAAAATCAATTAGCTCAGAAGAGATTGCACAAGATGATTGTTATCGGAAATGGAATAGAAGTAAGTTACCTTCCCCAGCAGAACACTTCCGCAGAAACCTCTCGTACTAAGAGTATAGAAAACAATATTGTTCATTTAACATCATTTATTTAACTTATACATTACTCCAAAAAATCTTGACTGTTAGTAATTTCTAAGTAATAATTAATTTCATCCTTTACAAGATTTTGTCTTAGTCAACAGTTTAATATATAGATTTAGGCAGGCCTAAAAGCGGAGCTCCCTTTTTATTAATTTTATTACTAATTAAGTAGCCACACTATATTTCTAAGCTTATACAGTGGCCCATACAGGTTCAAAATGAATTTTAATCGCTCATTGTTAAAAACATCTCATGGTTTTGTTGACGAAAGCGACGTCAATATATTTCGTGGTCCTGTCTGAATTTTCTTTCCTGTGACAGCCTGTTACTGACAGGTTCTAAAATTGAAATAGACGAGTGCATTTTATTGGGTTCCTCACGTCCGCACGTCGGCACAAAACAAATCTTAGTTAAACTTTTTATAACGTTTTCTGTGCACTACTATAATACGCCTCCAAGACCTCTATGAGTTTTTCAATGTCAAAAGAATCTTGACCTTGTTTTGATTTACTACAGGCAAGAAAATCAAATCAAGGCAAAAACAAAATGCAGAAAAACAAAGTGAACAAAGTAAACAAAGTAAACAAAATGAACTCACGCCACGGCAAAAAAAAAATCACGGTGGCAAAACAAACTGATGGTGCCGGTTATGTAAGTCATTTTAAAGCGGTTTTTGTGTAAGGATTGTGGCAGTTTGTGATTTGGGAAGTAGTGCACGCTAATTCACAATGAGCTTACAATGTTGTTTTGACTGTTTGAACCATCTTCTTTTCGTTGCGGTTTAGTGGAATTCTGTTTTATCGTACTCGTATTAAGTACGCTATTAAGTACCTAAGAGAACTTTATGTAGAGAACTGAATGAATTTTCTTCATTTCTGGTAAGTATAAATATGCGGTAGGTAAAGTCTGAACTCACTCTGCCAAGCACAGATAACTCGCAACGAAACCGGCAAAATATTCGTTTCCGCATGTAAGACATTTCAACACACTCACTGATGAGCAGGACAAGAGAAACAAAACAAATGCAAGCGAGCCGAAATTGTGATTTTCATCCATGAAACTAAATAATTTGTTTTTAAAATCCATTAGTGAACATCACTGGTAACTCCGATCCACTATTAAACTAAAACAGAAAATAGTTAGTCTAATGTACAAACACTGAAGTTTGATAAATATTTACGGGAAGATCTGAAAAGCGACACAACTTCAAATTTGTTCATAAATGAAGTAAATTCTCTCAATATAAAATTAGGCTTATGCTTAGTGCATACATTTACGTTTGTTACCTCATTATTGAAGAAGGCTTGTATATTCTGCAGGGCAAAGCTTTCAAACCAGCAAAATATTATCGGAGACGAACACGGCAATTTCTTTGTAAGCTTTCTCCAATACCACCGACATATACATTATATGAATTATCAACGAAGATCAATTTCTCTCTTTCCATCGGTGTAGTCTTTAACAGTCTTTTATCCTTCACTTCAGTAAACTTGATTGGCTTTGAGTTTACTTTTATTTGAGCTCAATTCAGTGATTTTCACCCTTGCTCAGCCGCATGTCGAACCCTGGTCATCGCTCTTTTGACTTGTAGTCCGATATATCATGTTCAAGTCCGCAATTACTTCGGATGTTCCCGTTACAAGGTTGTCCTAAATGATTTGGAATAAGTTTCCATTATGTAGATGGGTAAATAGAGCAAGAAATATCCACAAAGACTGATCTATGTTCTTCAGCAGCTTTCTTCGCGTGTTTCATTCAGCTTTAAAGGTGAACAGCGTGCCAAAGATTTTGGCGCCTTTTCATGCAATGGCTTCGTTTAAGTTGATGTGAAATGTCCAGATCGTTTTTTGGATGTGAGAAAAAATCTCTGAAGTGATGGGGTGAAAAATAATAACGAAGAAATATTTTCTGCTGTTCACTTTCTTCACAAGTTTTCATTCCCGCTGTTGAGCAACCGCCAAAGATTTTGTCGCCTTTTCACGTAATCGATTCGTGTATGCGAAATGAAATACCCATAGTCGATTTTCAACATGATTTAAAAAAAATATACAGTGTCCTACAAACTTCAACGATAGGTAACTTTTAACAAAAGGTGGATGGTCAATATCAAACACGTAAGATGCCCAGGTCAAGCTTTTTCTGGAGTATGGCCGCCATGTTGGGGCAACGTCGTCGTTAGGCGCACGCACCCGCGAGCCATGCCGCTAGCCACGATGACCATGAAACCTCAAACGCATGGTTTTCTCAATTTCTATCCTCGCACGATAGTTATGGGGCTCCTGCTCCTGTCTAACGTATAATAGGAGATCGACTTTTTAGCGTATGCAGTATTTAACGGCCAAAGGTTGGCGATTTTTGAGAAACAAAATGTAAATTTCAGTTTACTTTGACCTTGTCTAACTCTTCTGGAGACCCTTTGTAGTCTTTGTAGACTCCATTTTCTGTCTGTTGCGTGGCATGTTGGAGATTGCATGACTTTCTTTAAATTTCGTGACATCCTCCATGCCTGCACTCTGCCTGCGGTTTTAGTTACCAGTTCTGACCTGTCATTATCTGGTAACGAGGCTGAAGAGGATGAGGATGTTGGAATGTATGTTGTGCCCAATACACTGACCACTCGACATGGGAGGCAAATTAGAGCGGTGGTTAGACTGGATTTGTAAGACAAGAATGGGTAATTGTGACAAACATTACAGAAATTACTGTTCACTGTGCTTTTATGGCTATAAATGGTGATAACATTCTTGAAAATCGCTCATAGGAGCCCACAGGAGATCATAGGAGTACTAATTGTGCCAATACATTGAACAGAAGCTGATTTTATTTCAATAATGGCTTACTTTGCAAAAAAAAATACCATCTACAGCTTCTAAAAGTCATATAATCATACAAATTTACTGTTTAATCTCCTTTTTTGCTGTTTACTGACTAAAGCCACTTTTTTTTAACACTTTACTGACTAATTGGCTTTTTTTAGCTGTTTACTGATTGGAGGTATACCCCATTGACACCCTCTATTCTCCAACACGCTTTCTTCGCGTCTTTCATTCAGCTTTTAAAAAGTGAACAACGTACCAACGATTTTCCCGCCTTTTCATACAATCGCTTCGTTTAGACGAAATGAAATGTCCATAGTCAATTTTCAACATGAAAAAACCGTCCTTGTCCTACAAATTTCAACCACAAGTAAATCGCAACGAAACATGGACGTGCGATATCAAACATGTTGATTAAGATGCCTAGCTCGACCTATTTCTGGAGTTTGTCCGCCATGTTGCGCGACTTCGTACGCACGTACGTACGCGCCCACGAGCCATGCTGCTAGCCACCATGACCATGAAAAATCATATGCATGGTTTTCCTAATTCTATGGTTATGGGGCTCAACTCTGCGGCCCTTCGGGCCGCTAAGGAGCTCCGCTATTAGAACATTTACAGTGCCCTAATATTATTTACAATAATAATAAAAGTAATATATAGATTTAGGTAGGCCTAAAAGCGCAGCTCCCATTTATTATTTTTTGCTCAATTTAATTACAGTGTTACCAAATAAGTAGCCACACTATTTCTTAGCTTATACAGTGGTCCATGCAGGTACAAAATATATTAATTTTTAATCTCATGGTTAAACTTGATATCTTACATGTAAAAACAACTCAAGGCAAAAACAAAGTACATAAAAACTAAGTAAACTCGCTGCTAAACACAGTAAACAAGATGAACTAACCCTACGGCAAACAAAACTCACGGCGGAAAACAAACTCTGTAAATTGATGGTGCCGGTTTTGTAAGTCATTTAAAGCAGATTTTGTGTAAGAATTGTGGCAGTTTGTGATTTGGAAAGTGGTGCACGCTAACCGTCAAGAAGGAGCCCACAGTACGCTCTCGAAAGCACCAGAGCTGACGATTGCTCTCGCCATCTTCTGCCGTTTGTGTGCACGTGCAGTTGTGGAACATTTAAGATACCCCTTTTTTCGCAAACCAAGAAGAAATTTCACGGTTAACATCGTACAGCTCTACCATAAAGTCACTTACAAGACCTCAAACGGTGCTTGACATGTTTTACCAATGGAATTCAGACGCTCTTTGAAGAAAAGAAGTTTGCGTGCAAATAAAACCCTTTGATTACAATCGCATTGAAACTCACAACATGTTGCGGCGAAAAAGCGAAATGGGTTTGTTTTGATGTGACGTCACGAATTTCCACTCTGTTGCGGCCATCGCGTCAGTAAGTTTCCTATCCAGTCCTTTCACTATCCATGGTAAACCAAAACGCTGTTTACGCTGCCGTGTACGATCCGTTACGCCATTGCGCGCGTGCATGCTAAGATAAAGTGATCCTCGCGCAAGCTTAACGCGCAAGCCACGCGTAAGCCTCGCGCATGCTCAACAAAGATTTGACGCGATTCTTGCAGAGCCCTGTCAAGTACATCAGTGGAAAAGATAGGGCTCTGCTCGCAGGGTGATCTGAAAACCGACAATACTTCAAATTCGTTCATAAATGAAGTATAGTATAAACAGATTCTCACAATAAAATCAAACTTATGCTTACTGCATATATACATTTACGTTTGTTACCTCAAGGCTTGTAAATTCTGCAGGGCAAACAAACCAGCACAATATATATCAGAAACGAAAACGCCACTCGTTGTACGGCTTACTCCAACACCAGCGGCATATACATGTTTTGAATTATCAGCGAAGATTGATCTCTCCTTTCCTTTCGGTGTAGCTGTTAACAGTCTTTTATCCATCACTTAGTGAACTTCACCGACTCTGAGCTCACTTTCATTTTAGTTTAATGTCAGCTCAATTAATTTTTCAGCCTTGGTTAGCCGCACAGTGCTTCAACTCTCGGTGTTGTCCGATGTATATCATGTTCAAGTCGGCAATTATTTCGGACCTTCCCGTTAAGAGGTTGTCCTAAATCATTTGGCATGAGTTTTCATATGATGTAGATGAGTAAATAGAGCGAGAAATATTCACGAAGAACTATGTTTTCCAGCATGCTTTGATCTTTCTTCGCGTCTTTCATTCATGTTAAAAAGTGAACCACGTACCAACTATTTTCCGCCTTTTCATACCACCGCTTCGTTTAAGTTGAAATGAAATGTCCAGATCATAAGAAATCATGAGAAAAAAAAAACGCTGAAGTAATACAGTGTTCTTACAAGTTACTATGACATTTAAGTTAACTCTCAACAAACCAAAAAATGTTTTTGTGTTACTTTTTGCGTAAGAAGGACTCCAAATCAAGGACAAAGATAACTCGTCCCAGGCCTAATCCGTGCGTACGTACGTGCGGACACGGGTGACCACCAAATTTTCTTGGCTTTATGGATTTCCCATTTTCTATGGGTATGGAGCTCCGCTATTACGTTCTTGTACTTGTGGTTTTATTTTTATGTTGGCTCACCATGTTTCACAAATGAGAAGCGGATTCGAGATATTGCACGCGCGTTAAAAAAAAATGATTTTTGTGTGATCTACAAGCCCAAGTGACAGATTTCCTTCCAGGCTGCAAGGTGCACAATTCATTGATTCATCCAAGGGCTTACCATTGTGATGTTATTTTTAATGGTATTATCGGATTGAGTGAAGTCCGGCCCAGAAACCGCGAAGCTGTAGTCAGATTTGTTTAATTACAATGTATGTATTATTCAATATTAAATTCTTTAATGTCTTCTGTTTGAATCGAACTGAACACATGTGAACATATTTCTCGTAGCTACGACGAATAATATAAAGAAGCTTTGAAACATTCCCCATCAATGATTGGAGCGTGCTTTTCTCGCAGCATTGCCGAGGTGATTCAAAGCATAAAAATCTTACTGAAAAATTCTTTTATGCATTCTGTTTGGATCGAACATTTTTCTCCTAGTTGCGAGGAATTGAATTTTAATGAGGTATAAAAAGAAGTGTCAAATGACACATCCATAATTTTGCTGTTGGTCCGTCGAAGCATTGTGTGAGCCAAACGGCGGACATCTTCCTCCATGTGCTTCCTTCAGATAAGTCCACGTTTTCTATCTTCTTTACATCAGTGTTATTCATTTAGTTACTATATATAACTTTAGTTATACCACTTTTGGCCTTTAAACGGTCTAATATTAAAAGAGGCCACGCCGTGAAGTTAAGCCGAGTTATTTGTAGGCCACGCCGCGGAAAACGTTTTAGTTTACAAATTGTTGGAAATACTGGGCTACAAAACACATTTACTCTTGTGAAGTACAGTTGTTTAATTGGCCAAGCGCGCTTTTGAGCTTTCGTACTTTTTCGTTTCCGCGCAATTCAAATATCGTTCCCTTCCGAGCGCTGCCATGTACGTTCAGCGAACATTTTCACTCTTCTAGCAGTTGTTCCAAAACAATATTCCACAGGCTGAGAAAGTTATTAGGAGCGAGTACAGAATTTGCTAATTGCAACTAGCTGAAGTTGGTTTATTGTTTGTTGTTCGTTTTTGTACAGGGTATGAGTTGTGAAAAAATGTTGTACAGCCATTCTAATTCGTGGCTTCATGGTCGACTGATGACTGTTCCTTTGTGAATTTTACGCTGTCGAGCCACAGCGCCCCAGTCCTCGCCGTTTCAGAAAGTTGAGGTTTGTTTGACAACTGTTTAATCTGCTCTAGAAGTTAAAATCTAAGGGTGCTGATACCATTTCTCAGAAATGGCCCCGCCGGTCCGGAGGTTTTGAATCTGAAATTGGCTTTTTCACGAGATTTTTCCATACACAACTGTAAATACACCACAACAGTGAAAAAAAATTAT
This sequence comes from Meandrina meandrites, assembly GCA_963693305.1. NCBI lineage: Eukaryota > Metazoa > Cnidaria > Anthozoa > Scleractinia > Meandrinidae > Meandrina > Meandrina meandrites. The sequence continues at coordinate 2,124,991 of OY855903.1, read as the reverse complement.
ACATTGACTGATTTGACAGGACAGATCTGACTTACAACGGAATTCAATTCTCGAATACACCGGTCTGGCCGTCCAGTCCTAACTAATGGTAAGCGCCCTAAGTGAGGTCAGCAAACCTTGCAACAGCGCTTTCAGAAGTTACTGCAAAATTTCCATTCGTTTGTTGGTCGAATGTTTGCAATTACAAAGACTGAAAAAAATCATGGTAACTAATGGTCTCTGTTTTCTCCAGGCTGAACAGAGTTCAATAGTGAAAAAGTGCGGATGTTTCAGTGGATTCTTGAGTAGAACAATTGTTTGGATCGACGGAGTCTGACCAAAGCTCTTCGTCTCTGATTCCAATTGACTACTGGAAGCATCATCCTTCAGATAAGTCCATCATAATTTTCTTGTTTGTTGTTTTTTCTGTTGTTTTGTCTTAACAGTGTAACGGGCTCAGTTCAAAAGTGTACAAGGTTGATTCATTGTCGAATGTCTTTCAGTACAGTAAATCATTATTGTCCTGATGTACCACCAAATTCTCACAACGAGCATTAAAAAAAATGTATGATAATCAATGATCGACATCCACGACAAATATAGTAAGTAAATGTGCAGAAAAAGGGGAAACGCAAGTTTGATATTTCATCCATTTACTCCAGATTAAACAGAAACAAGTCATCGTGAAGCCATACCCGAGTTAAGACAGCTAGATTTTAAGGTTAATTTGTAACTAGCTTTTGATATTGATAAAACTGCAGTGCAGGAGGTAAAATCAGAGTAAAAAAAACTGTAAGTTATGTTGATGTTTTCTCTGTTTACTCCAGGATGGACAGAGATGTATATATCAAGGGAAGTGAATGTCCTCCTAATGCAGCCGCGTGGAAGTCACTATGTGTGTTGCTCTTGGACTCTGGCACAAGTTGGCAATTGGAAACAATTCTTATTTCAGGCAAGTACAACATAGTTTTCTTATTTACTTCGTTGTTTACCATTTCAGACTCGAGAGGATTAACATCGAGTTATTTTCGGAGATGAAAAAGCTATCGAATATTTACTTGCATTAAATTTGTATTAAATTTTCAGTGTGTTTCTCGCAAACGAAAAGCTTGACGTTTTTCGACTATGGTACGAACAAATATGTTTATCAACCAAACGAGAAGTTTATAAAATAGCAGTGATGGTCGTTCGGTGTCCAGGATAATTGAAGGAATTCAAATCAAAAGTATCAGATAACAACTGTGTCAACTTTATTTTCAACTTTATTGTCAACTTTATTTTCTCCCAAGTTTTCCAGTGATGTGGCAATGATGAACTAACCAACAAGAGGATATTGTCTTGATGAACTAGCAAATTCCGACTCAGAGCTAACATTAAAATAAATGTAAAACAATTAGTAAAAAGATCTCATAGCTTGAGCTTGAAATCCAAAACGTAAAATTCCTGATATTCTTGTTCGTTATTTTTTAGTATGTTTTTTTACTGAATTTAAGAAACTTTTGGTGTTCTATTTTGAAGATCAATGCAGTGCAGTAAAAGTCAACAGCTAAGTTTATCATCAGTAATTCATCATCTGTTGACTGAGAAAATGTCGAAAGTTATTGCTGCTAATTAGAATTCCAAAAGTAGGCTGTCAAAAGAGCCCTTTTAGCGGAACTGGATTTTAAAGGTTTAACAAGAAAACATGTTAATTTGAAAAAAAATTAAAGACCAGAAACTTTAAGTACCTATGACTGAAATGTCCCAAACAAGTGACATAGCATTTTGCGTGTCTTGAAGTTCAAAAAAGCGTGAATATATATGTAAATTAAGGTTTGTGAAGTCCGTAAGGTTTGCAGCGCATAATTATATATAGGCCAGATACTCGTCAAGGCTTTTTTCACTTCTGAGATTCCGTCTTGAGACAAAGGCCGTCCACCAGCTGATTTACTCAACTAAACTAAGGACACGTAACACTTTGCGTAGATTGAAAGACGAACTCAGAAAAGAACGCAACTTTTTGCACACAGTCAAATTAAGATATTAATATGATTAGCGGAGAATTAAAAAAACTTCTTGACAAGAACGGAATTAGGTATTTTTTATTCAAAACGCTTCTTGGTAGGTTTCTTTTTGGACGGGTGCAACAAAGATTATTTGTTTTTTTTTTTATATATAAAAACATAGAAAACTACAGATTATAGTGTAGGCCAAAATAAACATTTTGTACAAATTATAGCTTTGTAGCGTTTGTTTTACAAGTGAGTTATTACGAAAATATTTTGAGAAAATTGCAGTAATTGGCATGCAGTCACCATGTTGGTGGCGGCCATATAATTGTACCATCAGTAAGGTAAATTCTACCATTAAAATTATTTGCTTTGACTCATTTTTGAATCCTCAAAAATTTTTTTGCAAAAGCAAAAAAGCCCAACTAAATTTTTTGCAGGCATGAAAAACAATTGTCTGCAGGAAGATGACACCGGAAAAAAAATGTTTTCACAGACAACGATACAGAAAAAAAATTGTTTGTCTTGGAAAAAATTTTCATCCCCCAGCTTCCAAAAAAATAATGGTCCGCCCCATAGATAGACAAGATACAGCCGCTTATTCAGTATTCTAAATATCCTAAATCCCATCAAAATAAGCCAAAATATATATTGTTTTCAATTCCTTTGCAGTTTATCCAATACTGCTCAACAAAGATTTCAATTTCCTTAAACGTTCGACACAGGAGAGCAAAGAAAACATTGCGTGCAGAATGTAATTTAATTAAGCGAAATATTTTCATGTCTATTAAACACTGCAAGCAGTTGAATGGAAGAGTTTTGTTTTCATGACTGAGAACAGCTTTCAAATAGTCAAACATGGAAATAACAATCAGATCAGAATTCAATAGCTATTAAAGCGAGTTTTCATTCTGTCTTAACTACTTTTTGGCAAGTTTCAATATTTATGCAAATTTCGCGCCAAATGTAATTTGATTACACTGTCTTGTTTTCAAGCTCTATATTGAATCTTGAATGGTTAAAACAAAACTCTTTTTAATTAAAGTTGCATTCTGTGAATGAAATCCTGCTTCAGTTGAATTGAACAATCAATTACTGACTACAATCTTATTTCATTTTTTATTTTAGTTTTTGTTTATGAACACAAATATCACTTCCGGATTTTTTCATCAAAAGATGTCGATTTCACGTTGCGTTTCCCACGGATTATAAAAAAAAAACATCAGCTGGAGGGAGAACATTTTCAGTGGCTTCACACTTCAAAACGAGGATTCATAATATTTTGCACTGTAAAACATTTATTCCAATTACATACATGAGCTCCGTCGACTGTTGCTTCGTTAACAACATCCTTGCTTCCTGATTGGATTACGATCACCGCACCAAGCCCGCAATGAGGCGGGCTATTGTTTAAGCACAATTTACACCGACCGATTATCGATCCCGAACCATTCCCTTGGGATTGCTAACAGCTTTTTTCTACTACATAGAGTCTAAAGCGCATGCGCATTAGACTTCGAAATGAGATAAATATACCTTTTTGTCACAGTGAAGAAAGATGTTTATCCGCGGGACACCATAAACTTTCTTCATCTCCAAACGAAGTGCCGAATGGAAACAAAAATTTGCCAGGAGAATACGTAGAATATATGTAAATAATAGCATTTTAAAATTACCAGTTTATATTTTAGACCAATTATCCGCGGCACACATGTTTTTGCCGGAAGGATTTGGCTTATATATGGAGCACATCTTATTAAATAAAAAATAACTCTCCTTCATAATGATCATCACCAAACAAACAAAAAATCGTCGAATGAACGAAAGATTCTGAACATATCCAATGACTCGGACATTTATGCAAACTTTAACGCGATACATAGCTTTATACTAGGAAGCAGTTAAGTGGTAATTAGGTTACATTAAGACGTGGCGCAAGTTTTCACCGGGTGTGCGTGACATGTTGAAAAACATTTTCAGTATCAGATATTATCTTTGACAATTTGATTGATAGCTCATAAGATCCACTCAATTTACTGGAGTTTAAATTGATACATGTTGACAGTTCAAATATGTTTATACCTGTGTAAATAATTTTGTTTTACCTTCAGTTTTTAAAGTTAGTTTGAAGCTAAAAAGTATGTTTCTCGTGAAATAAAAATAAAATATTTGTTGAAAATGATAAGTGACCAGGGAAAGTTTATTAACAAAATTTAATTTTTATAGTCTTCGTTTGCAGTGTTGTTTGAAAACGTTGTGACGTCACATATAGGCCAATTTTCGACACGAGTTCCCGGAAAGGAAATAGTGCTTTTTCCAACTTTTGAAGGGGGTGAGAAATATCTTACAGTTTTCTTGAATAAAGTTTAGTTTAAGATTTATTTATCAAGCAACCTTATTATTTAGTTAAGTTAAACGCTCTCGTCTTTGAATATTGAACTTACAGAAACGAGATTAGGAACGAAAATGAATAAATACGACAGAGGCCAGTTAGCATTGATCTTGATCTGCTTTTTAAAAAAAAAATTAAGATTGGAGACCAACTTCCAACTTTTCCTTACAATATCAATCCATTGTTAAACAGGCAGGTGGGGAGAATAGAGACAATCATCAGCTAGGATGCATTGTCTTGATGTATCATTGAGTTCTCTGATTTAACAGTTAGAAATATTGCAGTCAGTAAAAGCAATGAATATCAAAGGATTTATACTGCAAAGTTACTAAATGACGCCATAAACACTAGTAAGGTCTAGTGAATGTTTCTTTGCAGTCGAGGGACAGAAAGGTGCTTTGTTAAACTGCCTGGCAGAAAATCTATTCAGCTTGTCCAAATTGTAAATCTACAATGTTCGTCATCTCGAAGTTTTTTTTTTATTTATCTGATTCAGATATTTGAAAAATTGAATGCATAGTGTAAGTTCAGTTTTGTTCGCCAACAAGCAAAGTCGATACTTATAAAATAAGTATCATTTTGAATTTTATAAATAATCTACAGGCTGAAAAAACCTTCTATAAATTTAATGTGAATAGAGTAGAGGTTAAATTTGTGAAAGCCTGGCTTATTTCTCAAAAGCCAAAAAAACGAAGTTGTAAGTGTCCGCACTGTAGGACCAGATTGTTCAGCTGATTAACGCTGGGATAACAAGTTACCTTCGTTTTCGACTATTTTGCTTGGTACAAGAAAAATAGTAAGAATTGGGGGCATCGTTTGGCACTCTCTGACCCACATTTCTGTATACTCTCAAGGGACTGTTTTAATTTGTCATGGGAATACTTTTCGCTGTGGGCGATAAAAACGTCATTGGATAGGAATGCGTCAGCACTTCTCGATCCCGAAGTGTTATTTTCACGCGTCGTTCGTCATTTAGCCTGTCTAGCCTTCTGCAAACTACAGGTAGGTGTTTTTCAGAGATCTGTGCTATTCATCCATTGCATCGCTTAGTTTTACATGCTTGAAAGCTGCTGCGAATCTTCATTGTCAGAGGATATTGGCCAATGCTATTTTCTATTGTTACAAGTCTATTGTTTGTCCTCTTCATTGAAAGAAGTATTTTTAGCTCGTCACGCAATCTTTTGTTTTGACCATAATTCACGGACTTGATCACGACTTAATCCAGCTTCTCAAGACTTCAGACAGGAAAATGGTAATGTACAATATTACTTCGAACTTGAATGGAATTTTTAGAAGGATCGGTAAAGCCACTTAGTGAAAAATTGACTGCAAAAAGCCGTCGGGCTAAAATTAAACTTACTCTTTAGCGTGAATGATGAAGGATCTCACGGCTTCCAAAATATGCAGAATTTTGAAGCTTTGATACATTAGTAGCTACATCTTGAAATGAGAATTAATCTAAAACAAAACTTCCTTCAAGTTTCTTTAATTTGCCCAGTTTACGTTTGGAATTTTAGGCCTCTGAAGCGTATTGATTTGAAAAGCACATGGTGACATCTGATATGCAGCGTTCGGCCGACTTACCATCGCGTTGTTCTTTATTTAATAATTGTGTTCAGTTTACGACCTTTTACATGCAAAGATTTACTACAGTACTTCGGAAAATGCGAACAAGTATTGTTTTTGTTATTAGTTATAGTGATGGAAAGCATATAAAGCAATGTGAGTGTTAATTTTGTGGAAGGAATTCAGTAGTTTTCCGCTATCTGACAGCACCATGATTCCCAAATTATTATCCCCAATTACCGCTTTTCTGTACCAAGATAATACCACTGGTGGTTAAATAAATGTCAGTGACAGTTGTACAGAATGAAAACCTACCTTCACCAGAGTGTTTTGAACTAGTGTTATATTTTGTAGAAAGAGTTCGTGTTTTTGCGAGTTGTTAAAATGACGCGTGGAGTAGCCTGCGAATACAGCCGCCTCTCATTCGCTCCCGCTACTACGTGCGAAACGCGAAGAGAGACGTCTGCGATTCACGGCCAAAAATTCCATACTGATGACGTAAATCTGTCCGGAATCCGGACAGGAGCGCTGATTGGTCAACTAGGTAATTTGCATAATGTATGTGGAATATAACGCCGGGTCAACGCCGGTTGTTATTGTGGACCAAAAGTACACCGGATGCGGCAGGATAATGAAGATACACCGGAGCAATAACTTACAACTTACATTTCTCTGATTTCTCACTTCATACCTTATTGGAAGACTAAGGCAAGAGTGCTTTATGAACGATCTCAAAGACGTTCAGGAAGGATGCCCCACTGCAGCCAGTTTCAAAACATTTCGATAAATTTTGGCACCGTGGGTTTTATTGGTGACACATTTGGTGATTTCACAGCTTCGTTTTCCAAATCATAGCTAATGTGCAACTCGTATAGGGATTTTCGTGACCAAGTTGTCCGCTGTTTATGCGTCCTTGACTGCCTTGAAAGTGTTTGTGTTCAATCAATAATTGTTCAATGAATCTATTCTTCGAGCAGTGAGCTAGCAATGGGCAACTGAAAATGAAGACATTAATTATGCGAGACCAACTGCGTGTGTTTTTGTTATATTCCGGAAATCTAATTAGAGGTCAACGTCATCATTATGGAATTTTTGGCCGTGAATCGCAGACGTCTCTCTTCGCGTTTCGCACGTAGTAGCGGGAGCGAATGAGAGGCGGCTGTATTCGCAGGCTACGCGTGGAGGTGAAGAAATTTTTTTCACCGTCTTCAAGTTTGGTTTGGGATCAATTTATCAAGGTTGATATTTAACATTTCAAATCATGAATTGGTCTTTCAGCGTGTCTAGTTATAATAAAAGTTTACTTCAAAAAGGAATTATTTGTCTGAATTTAGTACGCATATGGTATATTTTTTCCACTCGCACGTTTGTGAGTCAATGGGTTAATGCATCGCAAATCGCTTTCAATATTAACATTTCCCCAACGCATACTCCATGCAAAATAGTCGAATCTCAAAGAGATCTTTGATTATTTTTCTTGTTTCTGTAAATTTACGTTCCAGTTTTCCACCGTTTTGAGGGAAAAATTAAAACAACAATTATTGAGAGAAGTGATTAATTGATCAAAAGTACACTTCATTTAAAGTTATTAATTATTTACACTAAATTCAAAGTCGCTAAATCAGGTTGGATTAACTTAGCTCCACTTCGAAAAACTAGACCAAGTGATAATATCATTTCAAGAGTACAATTAGTATTGCGATTTGCTGTGGTATTATAATCATGCCATGAGGCTGAGATCACGATACACAGAACACAGGATTGTTGTCTTGCATGCATACCTTGTTTATCGATTAGAAACTGACAGAAGCGCTTGTAGGTGACAGCTGATGAATATTGGTAATATTAGTTTACTACTTCTGGGAAGCGATAATTAAAAAAATCACGAGACTAAGCACACGGAAGTAGATAAAGCCGTTTGCACACATGCTGTATTTTCTCATACTTGAAAATAAAAGAAAAAAAATCGGTAGATTTTTTTTAAATTCTAAAAAAATGAATATTTTAAAATTCTCAATTTACGCACCGTAAACCTTTTCTGCTTCATTTGTCTACAACTTTTGCTGGGAGTTTCCGATCTTTCCATACTTTTCAGGAACGTTATAGCTGGTATTAAGGTTTCAAATAATCCATGGGATCTTAGCAGTACTTAAGCGTTGTTGTAACAGCTCCCAGTTATACACAAGCATAATATTTTGAAGCAAAAATTCAACAGTCAACTGTGCAGCAATTTCTACCCATCCGATTTCGTTGAAACTTGCTCACATTAAAACTTAGATAATTTGAACTTGTTAACATTGATTAGAAAAAAATCTATCGTCGCGTTTGGAAAATATTCGCGTTTTTTTTTATCATAAATTGATTTTTTTAAAAACGCTAATATCTCGTGTTCGTTTATTTTGTTCGCCCTAAAGTTCAAAGCTTTATAACATTTTAACATCTGTTATTTCGATTGCCAAAATTCAGAGAAATCGTTAACGTTTACATGCCCAAAACTCGATTTAGAAAAGAGCACCTCCGTTCCCAGAAATAGCCGCGGGCCACCTTAAACTGCAGCAAATTTTTCATCCTCTAAAAAGTCTCTTACCTTTGAAATCTGAACAAGAAAATCTATGTAACTTTTAATTCCACCAAATTGCAAGAATGATTAATCAAGAAATCTGTTTCTTAAATGAGTGCATAGCGTCTTGCCGACAAGAAACATCAATCGATCGTATTGTAAGAACACATAATTGATAAGCAGTAGATTGTTGCTAACTTTTCAGAAATGTGTGATACCACATGAATATGCCTTCTAACGTATCTATTGTTTAATCTTGTCAACAGGCACAAAGCTAGAGATGCGATGGATCACGCAAGAAAATGTTCAGTGAAGCGCCACAACGGTAAATTTGTCTTGCAAATCATATCCGAACAACATCGCGAAGCTCCTTTTCAGAATAAACTTTCAAGATTTTTGACCACAAACAACACTATCATTTTCTATTTATACATAATTTATGAAATATATCAAGCAACCAGACAATAGGATTACAATTTGAATAGTTTTAAGATATGCCATGATATCTGCGTTACATTTTGAAAATTAAACTGCTGTAAAGAAGGTCCCAAGAGCAAAATAAAGGGAGGACAGTTAAAGGCTCTTTAAAACCTTCTACTAAAAAGTAAGACACTCTATATATAGAAGAAAAAGTAGCCGCATGGCAAAACAAGGTGTCCTTGTTAGTTTCTTTATTACTAGCTACCCTCTATGCAGCATACGGTAGCGTGATACAAAATATCACATTGCTAGTGAGGAAGCCACGCACTGGTACATTGAAAACAAAAACACATTTTTGTTTTTTTGTTCCAGTGCATACCTTCCTCACCAACAAGGTGTTATTTTGTAATCTTCTAGCCGGCAGTGTTAGAAGGAGTTACTTCTCCCACTGCCGGTTAGAAGGAGAGGGAGGGTGGGAGGTACTCCCACCCCTCCTTCTCCCACTGCCGGCTAGAAGGAGAGGGAGGGTGGGAGGTACTCCCACCCCTCCTTCTCCCACTGCCGGCTAGAAGGAGAGGGAGGGTGGGAGGTACTCCCACCCCTCCTTCTCCCACTGCCGGCTAGAAGGAGAGGGAGGGTGGGAGGTACTCCCACCCCTCCTTCTCCCACTGCTGGCTAGAAGGAGAGGGAGGGTGGGAGGTACTCCCACCCCTCCTTCTCCCACTGCCGGCTAGAAGGAGAGGGAGGGTGGGAGGTACTCCCACCCCTCCTTCTCCCACTGCCGGCTAGAAGGAGAGGGAGGGTGGGAGGTACTCCCACCCCTCCTTCTCCCACTGCCGGCTAGAAGGAGAGGGAGGGTGGGAGGTACTCCCACCCCTCCTTCTCCCACTGCCGGCTAGAAGGAGAGGGAGGGTGGGAGGTACTCCCACCCCTCCTTCTCCCACTGCCGGCTAGAAGGAGAGGGAGGGTGGGAGGTACTCCCACCCCTCCTTCTCCCACTGCCGGCTAGAAGGAGAGGGAGGGTGGGAGGTACTCCCACCCCTCCTTCTCCCACTGCCGGCTAGAAGGAGAGGGAGGGTGGGAGGTACTCCCACCCCTCCTTCTCCCACTGCCGGCTAGAAGGAGAGGGAGGGTGGGAGGTACTCCCACCCCTCCTTCTCCCACTGCCGGCTAGAAGGAGAGGGAGGGTGGGAGGTACTCCCACCCCTCCTTCTCCCACTGCCGGCTAGAAGGAGAGGGAGGGTGGGAGGTACTCCCACCCCTCCTTCTCCCACTGCCGGCTAGAAGGAGAGGGAGGGTGGGAGGTACTCCCACCCCTCCTTCTCCCACTGCCGGCTAGAAGGAGAGGGAGGGTGGGAGGTACTCCCACCCCTCCTTCTCCCACTGCCGGCTAGAAGGAGAGGGAGGGTGGGAGGTACTCCCACCCCTCCTTCTCCCACTGCCGGCTAGAAGGAGAGGGAGGGTGGGAGGTACTCCCACCCCTCCTTCTCCCACTGCCGGCTAGAAGGAGAGGGAGGGTGGGAGGTACTCCCACCCCTCCTTCTCCCACTGCCGGCTAGAAGGAGAGGGAGGGTGGGAGGTACTCCCACCCCTCCTTCTCCCACTGCCGGCTAGAAGGAGAGGGAGGGTGGGAGGTACTCCCACCCCTCCTTCTCCCACTGCCGGCTAGAAGGAGAGGGAGGGTGGGAGGTACTCCCACCCCTCCTTCTCCCACTGCCGGCTAGAAGGAGAGGGAGGGTGGGAGGTACTCCCACCCCTCCTTCTCCCACTGCCGGCTAGAAGGAGAGGGAGGGTGGGAGGTACTCCCACCCCTCCTTCTCCCACTGCCGGCTAGAAGGAGAGGGAGGGTGGGAGGTACTCCCACCCCTCCTTCTCCCACTGCCGGCTAGAAGGAGAGGGAGGGTGGGAGGTACTCCCACCCCTCCTTCTCCCACTGCCGGCTAGAAGGAGAGGGAGGGTGGGAGGTACTCCCACCCCTCCTTCTCCCACTGCCGGCTAGAAGGAGAGGGAGGGTGGGAGGTACTCCCACCCCTCCTTCTCCCACTGCCGGCTAGAAGGAGAGGGAGGGTGGGAGGTACTCCCACCCCTCCTTCTCCCACTGCCGGCTAGAAGGAGAGGGAGGGTGGGAGGTACTCCCACCCCTCCTTCTCCCACTGCCGGCTAGAAGGAGAGGGAGGGTGGGAGGTACTCCCACCCCTCCTTCTCCCACTGCCGGCTAGAAGGAGAGGGAGGGTGGGAGGTACTCCCACCCCTCCTTCTCCCACTGCCGGCTAGAAGGAGAGGGAGGGTGGGAGGTACTCCCACCCCTCCTTCTCCCACTGCCGGCTAGAAGGAGAGGGAGGGTGGGAGGTACTCCCACCCCTCCTTCTCCCACTGCCGGCTAGAAGGAGAGGGAGGGTGGGAGGTACTCCCACCCCTCCTTCTCCCACTGCCGGCTAGAAGGAGAGGGAGGGTGGGAGGTACTCCCACCCCTCCTTCTCCCACTGCCGGCTAGAAGGAGAGGGAGGGTGGGAGGTACTCCCACCCCTCCTTCTCCCACTGCCGGCTAGAAGGAGAGGGAGGGTGGGAGGTACTCCCACCCCTCCTTCTCCCACTGCCGGCTAGAAGGAGAGGGAGGGTGGGAGGTACTCCCACCCCTCCTTCTCCCACTGCCGGCTAGAAGGAGAGGGAGGGTGGGAGGTACTCCCACCCCTCCTTCTCCCACTGCCGGCTAGAAGGAGAGGGAGGGTGGGAGGTACTCCCACCCCTCCTTCTCCCACTGCCGGCTAGAAGGAGAGGGAGGGTGGGAGGTACTCCCACCCCTCCTTCCAGGGGTAATTTAGTCATATATTCCATCACCTCATAACAACAACCTTAATTAGACAAGCCGATGATGCCAGCGTCCCTTTTTTTTTTCAAATTTAATTAACCCTTTTTCAGAGTTCTCCCAAAGAGGACTATTTGGCAGGGAAATTTTTGACACGTGTGGATTTATCTTAGCTCCCTCTCAAATTCTTTATATTCTTTGAGCCAAGTTATGGAAGTCAGTTAAACTTTGTTGCACAATCCCCCTGAGCCGACTGTTTATGTTTAGCTTTCATACAGAATCATCGATCCACCTGAAAATGAAGATTACTGGAGAGAGTTTTATTCTAGTCAACAATTCTAGCAGACTATTGGAGAGCGGAGGATTGTGCAAGAAAGTAGAGCTCATTTTATAATCCTCAGTTCTGGGAGGGTGGAGGGTGGAAAGTTGCGAGTTTAACTTTAACTCATAATGCCCTCATCATTGAGGGATTTTGAGTTACAGTTCAATTCCTTACCATAATCTTCCGCAAGGAAAGTCAAGAATTTTAGATGGGGAAAACTTCTCCCAGTTTCCAAAATACCCTTTATATTTAAATATAAAAATAAACAACAATCACACAGGTTTTTCCGCATTCAGTTTTCAAATGGTGCGGCATATTTTATATCCTTTGGTAGTCACTAAGAAAATCTCAAAGAGCATTTGGGTCCAGCCTTTAATCTGCTCTTTCCGTCTTCTTTACATCAGTGAAGTAAACTAAATCTATGTTAACTGTTTTATTGTGTGTTAATAACTGTGAGGTTTCAGAGAGTGAATCTGTGTATAATAAACATTCTTTAACTTTATTAAGCCATACATCAGTTTCCTACAAAATAGAAAGCAAAATTGGCTAACCTTTTTAAACAACGTATAAATGGCACTTGCTTTCAAGCTTCTACTGAATTATTTTTCACGTGTATATTATCCTGCTTCTTCTGCTATTTATGCATTGATTATAATCATTTGTTCTTCTTATAAAGTAAGAGTAATCCGTGTGCTTAACAATTTTCTGCATCAATATTTGTAACGTTCCTTTATTTTTTTACTCAGTATTTATCCGATTACTATGGTTGTAGTTACAAAGTGCTGTAAAAGTCTCTTTGTAGATAAAAACGTTTGCAAATGTTCCTGTCTTCGTCTTTAATTCACCCAGGTTCTGTGCTGTTCTTCATTTTCTTCATTTTTCAATCTTTAAGTACAGGGCTGAGAAGATCAGAAATGGACAATATATTAAAATACATAACATGAAATAAACGTTAGTGATGTAAGGTCCTACCTTTAGAGCTAAAACTCTTATTTCAACAATAATGACATCAATGCTGCGGATAATGCAGTGTTCAGCTATTCTGTCGTATTTTCTACAAGGTGTTTGTTTTGAATAAAAATTGAAGCTGGATTACATTGTTTATTTAAAGTGTACCATGGTTAATTCTCGTTGTCTAAGTCAGGATCCCATTACAGCAGTAGTACAAAGCTATAAATGTTTCTTAGGACGATAATCGGATTTCAAGTCGCTATACTTTCAGAATGAGATAACTTAAAAGAAACCAAGCCATCATGTATCACCTCCCTTTTATTCTTCTCTTTCTTCAATTTTTTTTTTTTGCACATGAAACATATGAAGATTTCACGATCCTTAAATTACATCAGGCGTTCACTTTTCGTCAAAACTTTCATGTCGGTTGAATGGTCAACCTGCAGGCTGATCTGAATATCTTTACCATAAATCTTTACATTTTAATGTCGATAAATGCTCCGTTTTGGAAATTTTGGAATTAAAAGCGACGGAGAAGACTCTACATTTTCAACATATTGAGGAATTCTACCTTCTTAAATGCCTTGCAATTCTAATTAAGCAAACTAATTTTAAATTAATTCTCCATACTTTTAATTTCGCCATGTTTCCTGAAATGTTACTATATTAATGCTACATCAAGACAATATCCTCTTGTTGACAATTTGTTTTTTCATACTATTTTTTTAGATAATGTATATTGACACTGTAAAGGAGCGAGAAACAGACTTTTTGCATCTAATATCAATTCTGCGTTTTCGGAAAGCGAACCTGGTACAGGCGCCGTTAATATTCACATGACACCGGCTGAAATTACTGAAAATCACTAGCATAGTGTAATCAGACAAGTAGCCACTTGTATTCTTTTTATATTTTCACATTGCATTCATTTGTCGTACTTTTAACTTAACATTGTTTTGTAATTGTAAACTGTACCACAGTAGTCTCATGCAGAAACCACTATGAAAAATTTTTTTGTTCCACTTTCTTCAATGCAAACAATTGGCTTCATGCAGACATAAATGGTTAGAATTTTCTGTTGACCACGATTTGTATACTTTTAAAAATGAATGGCTAGTATTTTGTGAAACTTCTGTTCAGGGAAAGTTCATTTACAATGAAAAGAGGACGGAGGGGGTGGGTGGGGTACACGTCGAGGGGGCCCTAGAATTTAATTGTGTGTAGGAAAATAATGGGGTCATAAGAGTGTGGGGGAGGGGAGGGGGGGGGGGGGGTAGAGATTTTTATTCTTTATTCAACATTAGTGATTTTAATTTTTTTTTTCTATTAAGAATAATTTTTACAGATTCCCCCAGTCCCGATCTTAAACAGTTAAAGCTTGATATTTTATAAAATCATTTCTGAAACTTCAGTGGCATCCTCCTCGTGTTTGTCATTTACATCACCGGTATTGCAGAGGAGCGCGGGTCAGTTGGACTCTTTACCAGTGTGACATTCTCTGATTTTCCCTTTACCAGTTTCCTTGCCCTCAGCAGATGTAAATATACTGTGGCTTCACGTCAACCATCACATTTGCCAGGATGAAATGTTTCAGAACTTTGATGTGAAGCCTTGTTAGGAGCTTGATACGTCCCAGCTTTCGTTGTACAATTTTTGGTTGAGGTCTCCTGACAAGACTGCATTTTTGAGATCTTTACCATGGGCTTGTAATCTGGATGCTTGCTTTCTGCCATATCTTTCTGCAGTTAACACTTCTTCTTCTTCTTTGCTCTTTCTTTCTTTTCTTCCCTCTTTTCCTTTTCTCCAGCATATTGTTGTATATATAGCTGATACAGCAGTGCAAAGAGCTGATTGACCTATTCAGTAATTCAAATCTTTCTTGATGTTTTGTCATGTACACACATTCATTGCTTGCCCAGTTGTTAGATGCATGGATTGAATCATACAAGGAATTCAGTTTCAGCACGTCCTTGATCCAGTTAGAAACTAACATGTTTTAACGTGCTTGATCGTTTAAATCCTTTTTAATTATAAAACATTTTTATTCACTTCTAAATATTATGTCCCACCCTTGTTAGCTGAAGTAATTTTTTTAATGAGTTAGTATTCAAAATGGCCGCCGTGTGATAATGGGGGAAACCGAGCTGTTAATTTCAGTAATGTTCTTTGTGGGAGCGCTTAGCAAATTTAGTGGCAGCGTGAAGGGTGGTCTTGATGAATCTTTTCAGGTTAACAATCTTGAGCACCATCACCCATTCCCACTCCCCACTCCCCCCCCCCCCCCCCCCCAACCCCCATTTCATACGAAATGAACTTTCCCTGATTCGAACAAAATTTAACCTAACCCTAAAACAAGCAATATCTGACAGTATCAAATAGATTCTTGAATAAAACAACGAACTGTATGTTGACCGCTCGAAATATTAATTCTCGATCCTATTTCTTTATCTCTTTTAATGTTGCTGGCGCATCAAGTCAGTATTTCCTAGTTAATGATTTTCATGAGATAATTGACAATGTATCGATACGGTAAGAAGATATTAAATTTTCATCACTCGTGGACTTAAGATCATTTTTAGTGGAAATGTTTCCTCCTTGCTCCATATTGTATGGCGTATCACAGTAAACTTGTACTAAATTATGCAAGTTTTCAACATGACTTTTTCTTTAAAGAAATTGTAAGCGACGAAGAATACTATAGAGTTTCAATCTGATCAAATTGTTCTTCACCCCAAGTCGACCTTCTACGTGCCATGCAATCAAACAAATTTTAGCATATCAGGTCACGTGACTGACTACAAGTAATGCGATTGGTTTCATTTTAGTACAATTCTTAAATATATAAATTCTCTTATACTTCCGTATTTTCTTCGATGTTGCATCATTCTAAACAATTATTCCAGCTAACAATTTCGTTGTTTTTGAATAATGTAGAAGTACTGAAAGCTGAAAATAGACTTTTTGCCTCTTACAAGGATTGTAATTGTCTTTGTATTAGTTATAATATTAAATTTTTCTAAAACATTTTATGCAAATTGTTTTCATGGTAATACCACGGCTTATTTGTTAGTTTCTATTTATCTCCATTGCAAACAATCACGAGTTTGTTCAAGAAATGAAGCCGCGGGTATATGTTTTTTTTTTGTGATCGATCTATACGATTTTAAAATGCTTCTAAAAGGTGAGCGACAATTTGATTTTTTTTTTAATTTTTTGTTCAGTGGAACTCTTTCGAACTAGTTTGGTAAACGTTTACTAATCGATATGCCATGAAATTTAGAAACAGCAATATTTTACAGTTTCGAATTGAGCATCTCGAAATATCTCGATCCTTACCGATATCTTTATAACTCTTTTTGGCCAGTATATCAAGACAATTTTACTATTTTACGGCAAGGAGGTATTAGATTTTGATCACTCTTAGAGTGAAATTTTTTTATGATAACCGAAAAAATAACTAAGCCAACATAACTATGATGAACTTATCTTAAATAAGATGTTTGAGCCAGAGCCCAAGAGCTAATCACGGACCAAAATGGCTGTACTTTCTTTCCACTTGTCTGCGTTCGCCCTGGAGAAAAAAAGGAACATTGACTTAAACTATTCATTTTTAGTAATGTTTAAACTTGACAACATATCGATATATTAGAGAGATATGAGCTTTTTTTGTACAATCTTGAACTGAAACTTTCTTGGTAAATGACAGAACAAAAAGACAAAATAACTATGATGAACTTACTTTGAATAAGATGTTTCCAATGTCAGCTTACGCCCAAGTCCAAGAACTAATCACTACAATCCAACATGGCTGTACTTTCTTTCGATGTATCTGCGTTCAACCTGGAGAGAAAAGGAAATATCAATTTAGGCTATTCTTTTTTAAGCAGGACGTTTAGGAATGATCGATTTCAATTCTCGATACCTTAATATTTTACTGATAATGTGAACAATGTTTGTCTGTTTCAAATAAATAAACTCCAACAACAATTCTCGAGTCTACAATTGGCCTGCTCCCAAACTATCAACCGCATCATAGCTCATTTGGTAGAGCAACGCAACCGCCGGGTATCTCCAAGGACATGGGCTCTAGTTCTGTTGTAGTCTGGAATTTTTTTTTCAGGGTACAGAAAAAACAAATGTTTCAATTGCTTGTGCCCCGAGAGGATCATTTCATTTGATGATACTAATTGGTTACTTTTTAACTTAAATCTTTGGTTACAATTGATCAAGACACTGATTTTCTTTACAAGATACCTACTAGACCGTGTTGTATCGATATGGTAACGAGACGTCAGATTTTAAACACTCTTGGACTGAAACTTTTTATGGTAAACGACAGAACAAAAAGCAAAGATTATTGTGTCGAAATTACCTTAAATAAGATGTTTCCAATGTCAACTTGCGCCTGAGTCCAAGAGCTAATCACTGCAATCCAAAATGGCTGGACTTTCTTTCATTACCTCTGTGTTTAGCCTGGGAAAAAAGTAAACATTAGCATACGAATCTACTTTTATGCGTTTTTAGTGGAACGTTTAGGGACGATTTTAGGTTCTCGTTTACTGATCAACACGACCATACGCCAAAGGACTGATCATGCGAATAATATTTGTCAGTTTCATGTTGACCCCTGAAAATAACGAACTCTATGTTAAGGTTACTCCATACCATCGCGCTTCAGAGAAAAAGTCATACGCGCGCAGTTTTAAGGAAAAGTACCGCAAGCTAAAAATCAGTAGAATGTATATTGCACGTAGCTAGAATTTGAGAAATATAGGAGATATGCTGTCCATTTCTTTTCTTAGCAGACAAAAGCGGATAAACACTAAAGTGAGTGTTATTCAAATGAATTCTAGATCCGTCATGGAATGCGATTGCTCATGCAAAGTCACTGCACAGCCGTGAATCACGTATAAAGCATCAAAATCTCATAGCATGTTCCCGGTTATAAGCTCTTGCCCCACCTCCCCTTCCCGTGCCCCTTGTTGAAGAATTTGCAATAGAAACAAATGAAAATAATAATACTACAGATGTAGTTATGCTGGAAGCCCACGTGCACAATTTCTCTCCAACTTCATGCACGAAAGGTGTTGTCAGCTCGAGGTCGTTTCATTTTTTTTTTACCGAAATTACCCATTTATTGTTATTTTTTAGATTGGAGGGCGCCAAATGAATATCTTGATGATTGTGCATGTCAGGACATCTTCAGCAGTAGATTTTTTTAAGCATCAGCTCATATTTCATAACGGTTTTAAACCGGTTGTAAGCCTCGCAGATTTAAGCCTCCCTCCGTTTCCAGCTAAAACACCTTACGCAGTCACGCATATTAAAACCCAGGGCTTATAACCAGGACTTTAGGTACCCAATAAAAGAAATTCAAAAACTACTCGTTCAAATGCTTTGTTTTTGATACAGTTTTCTCTTATCCAAAAAGGAATCATTTTTTTTTTTTTTTAAATCTGTAGTTACGGTTCAGAGCCTCGTTACGTTCTCAGAACTTTTTCTTTATTTCCTTAAAAAGAACATTTCGCCTACATAATTCTATTAAAGTTAACAGAAATGTTCGTTTTTTTCGATTGCAAAGAAAGGTATGAAAAACAAAACCTTTCACAGTAGTTTAAGATATTAACGTCAAAAGGCCAAAAGAAAGTACCTTTGGCCTTTTTGACATTGCCATGGCAACACATTTTGACGTCATTTTTGTTTGACTGCATTTACTGACAAATGGTTTACTAGTCTTCAGTAAACGATTTTCAGCCGCGTCATCAGGCTAGCCATAGATTACCGAAGTCGGAATGATTTAAAGTATTCCTAAAGTATTGTAAGCCGATCGAGAAACAACTCGGAATATCGTGAAAAAGTTTATTGTTGTTCATAGAAGATACAATAATAATATGGTAAATAAAACCAAATTGAAGGTTGGTAGAAATGAACTGGCGGATATTTCGACTAGTAGAGCTAGTATTCTTCAGGGCCAGTTCGTTGTCTCATCACGAGGTAATCACTTCCAGTTTGGGATGTAGGTCGCGACGTTTCCATTGATTGCTGGTTGTCTTCACCAGGCGATGAGGTCGACTGGTATGCGTCACCATATGTAGCACGATGGCCGCCTGTGATTGGTGGATTTTCGATCGTCTCTATTCCGGCGAGTTGTTTCCTCAGATGTCTGTTGTCGTATCGGTCTCCTATTGTTGAGTTTCTTACCTGTGGACATCCTGCTTCTGGAATGTCTATCCCCGTTGATTTTGTTAGGGTGAAGTCTTATGCGAATAGCTTCTTTGTTCCCTCTTGTACCATTGCGAGCCTTGATAAATAAACTTTTCCTCATTCCCAAGCGGATAGTGGCCGGTCTCGTGAGCGTGCTCTGTTAATGGAGGAAATCTTAGCTTCGCAGGAACCCAATTCTGTTTAGCTAATGTGCGCGTTTTTATTTCAACTGAGGATGAAATGATACTGAGAAAAATGACCAAAAAGAAAAGGCAGGAAAGGAACAATCATGCCAAAAAGCAAACACATACAACGGGTTGTATCAAAGTGGCATTCGCTTCCCTGGAATGAGATCTCTTAGGTTAGTTGCTGTCTAATGCTAGTTCATTGGAGCATGCACACATATTTGCGTACTGACTTCAGTTATCAAAATATATTGCTTTTAATAGCTCGCGTGCGTTTCAAGAAATTTAGTTTATTCATTTTTGAAAATGTTGCACATATCGAGGTTAAAATTGATTGAAGATATCTTTTCGCAGATGTAGGTCTATGAAGGTATGGAGTAACCTTAATCCTTAACCTTAGTCCCAGAGTAGAATTGAAAATAATCCTTACAAGTTATCAGCATGTGGCGAGACGTGCAGAAAATACCCTCTATTTGATGATTTTTTTGTAAGATACTTGTTAATATGGTAAGGAGGTATGATATTTTGATCACTCTTGGATTGAAGCTAGCGATAAACAACAGAATATTGATCCTAAAAAAACTGATAATGAACTTATCTCAATAAAGATGCTTCCAAAAGTCAACTTGGGTTTAAGTCCAAGCGCTACACACTGCAATTCAAAATGGCTGCATCCCCTTAAACAAATCTGTTTTCAACCTCGAGAAAAAAGAGGAGATAACATTAAATCAAGCTATTTTCATTTGTTAAGTCAACCTATAATGCAATACAACAGTTGGGAGCTTTAGGTTGATAAACTTGATGTAAACCCATTTAGTCCCAGACTTGGAAGTATAAATTCTCCTAACTTATCGTCTTAGTTTTCCATGAAAAATGTGAGTTGCGAGGAATTAATACTACATCATGATGATTTTCATTAATTGACACACTTGACAGCGTAGCAATATTGCAAGAAATTAGACATAAGATTTTCATCACTCGGACTGAAATCAATAAAACGTGAATGAAAGAAAAAATAAGAAAACTAAATGGGATTACCTGCAATAAGATGTTTCCAGTACTTAACTTGCACTAGAACCCAAGACATACACAGTTTGATTTAAATGGCTGAATGCTCTTGCTTTCAACCTAGAGAAAAAAGGAAACATCAATTAAATTAAATTATTAATTAAATAATTAAGTTTGTTTCTGGTTTACTGCAGTTACAAAAATTACTTAGAAGTTCTTGAACTTGCCCAATGTAAATACATGCAGGAAATTTCGGAACCAAAACATTCACCTCTTTTGAAGACAAGGCACCCTGGCATCAAGAACTAGCTTGCTTCAGTAGTCGCCAAGTTCCAGAATGGATGTGCGGTATCATGCAGTTTCTCCAACTTTCCTAGAACATTGGAACAAAAATACGCCAGTGAGAATTCTGCGTGGTGTTATACTTCTTTTTCGGTCAACATAAGATAATTAATGAAAATAGACTAAGACCATTTAATTGTCATAAAAATAAAGCCTTATTTAATAGTACTGTATCATTGCAATTAACGAAACTCATCCCAAAACGATGGCCGAGGCAAAAGCACAAATTCAACAAGTGCTAGACATTTGGGTCCGGTTTTTACAAAGCAAGGGTTAAAAGTAAATGAATTTCATAATTTCTCGTCTACAAATGTTCTCTCAGTCGTTGCCAATGTTTTGCAGTATTTAACATAAGTCAAAGTCAATAGTGAAGGGCAAAAACTGAAAAAAACCCACTAGCAATAGACTTAACTTAATCGTACTTTTCAAACACAGTACAACGAAGTTACAAGCATCCAAAACATCTAACTAAATGTGCATGCAAGGTAATAACTTTGTTTGACTTATCTGTAAATGAAGTTGTTTCCAACGTGATGAGGTCGACCAGGATGGAATAACAACGTCGCACGAGCTTGAATTGGTAATAATCGGCACCAAAGCTGAAAATGACTGCTCCAAAATGGCTGCACTGAATTTCTTTCTTCCTGTTGTGGAAAAGAGCAAGAAGGCAAGCCTTCACAAATTAGAAGCATTTTAGTAGCTATGTCTTTGGGTCAGTAAGTTTTGTTGTCCGCATATCATACATAAGCCATGGCAATTTGCGAACGACGGGGAAGGTACTAGATGACCTCTCCAAATTTCAATGTTTATTCATAACAGGCTTAGCATTCTCGGCTACATTCTAAATGAACTGAACGTAGCGGTAAACTATTACGCTGACTGAATGAACAGCACGAAGTGGTTTGAATTAACAGTTGCCACAAATCATGGAAGTTCTTTAACTGTCTCTTTTATATTTTCTGTAGATCAAACAAACTTTACCTTTCAGTTATTCTTACTGACCCAAACGAGACCAGAGATGTTGCAGCGTCTTCCAGTCGTATTTGTTTTGCTCTCCAGCGTCATCAAAAGGAATCTATCATAAAACCAATTAGCCAACTGCAACGCTCGATTTTAACAAGCGTTAAGTCTCTCGGCCTGTAAAATGAACTTGGTATAAGTTATGGAAATCATTGGCGTTAGCGTCCTTTGAGGCGAGAAAAAATGTACACGGCAGTACTCCGATCGTTACAGTTGCAAGTTACAACTGAACTAAAAGTGTAGTTGTAGTTTGGTTAAACATCATGTTCTCACCTGCTGTTCCGTGTTCGGTCAAACAGAAGACTTGCTTGGTTGAATCAGAACTTCAGAGTTGATCAACGATACCAAACTTTCACATTCACAGAATGGCTCACAGTAAACCGCCAAACGGGCAAAAATTGAAACAATAGCTAACCAAGCGAAAAGTTGTAATAAGCTATAACAAGGCGAATAAACAATAAAAGTTACGACAAGATAAAAAACGTGGATTTACCGAGCCGAGGACGAAGCACATCGAGGAAGACGAAGGTTCGCTCAAAACTGTGACCAACACCAAAATGATTGGCGGGTCCTTTGAGACTTCTTTATGTACGTGATTATAATTCATTTCACCATGCGATAAATGCGCTTTGCTCAATATGAATATTTCGGGAGTATTTTTTTGTGCATTGTGCGAGAAAAGCATGAATTTTTAAAATAATTAATACGTTATGTCAATTTTCTTAGAAATTTGGGGTACGTAACAACAATTAATAATGAGAAGAATGGAAAAATGCGTCCTGACTTTTATAAAGGACTGTCGAGTAATTTTGAGGGCCAATAAAATTGTGAAAACGTATTGACGTCTGCGAAAGACTAGCCGTCCATGCATTTTATCTATTTTAATTACCTCGTAGATTTACACATTGGAACTGTTGGCAATCCACCTTTTCGGCGGGTTGAGCGCGGGAAAGCATTGAAAGGCAGAATTTTTTTCTGGCGTACAGGTAACTCGGGTAGTTACGCCCCTGTAACTTTATTGTAGTTGCACAAACAAGACAGGCCGCTGAACTATAGTTAAAGTTTTTGCGCTACTTCTGCATCAAGTATGTCAAATTTTGCAGTCTTTGTCATACTGCTCAGAAAAACTGTTTGAATGCATGTACTTTTGTCGCGCTTGGAACTCAGTCGCAGCTAAGAATGATGCAGGTTTCGCTCCCAACCGAGTTCGCACCCACCAAGTTCGCTCCCTACCTTTTTCGGGTTCGTCCCCACCGATCACTAACGTAGTCACACTTTTCTCACGCTTAAAGAACGAGAAATATTCTAGATAGTAGGCGTACTTGGGAGCGAACGCGGTAAGTGTGCTCTGAAAGTTGGGAGCGAAACCTCCTGCTACCGCAGCTAATACTCCTCAGTTCCCCATGTTTCATGACTACCAGAGATGTTCTTCCTATTTCGGCCGATCTCTCCGGCCGTGATTCGCAAGGTGATATTTAGTCATTGCAAGAGATTCTATAAATTGGAAAGGGAGAGGCGTTGGCATATCCATCCGTACAAGAGCAACTGAATACCAACGGAATATACCAGATATAGTCTAATACGCTTGTTGCTGGGCCAAAAACACAGTAAATTACGCGGGGGTGGGGGAGAGGTTGTTGATGCGGGTGTTTTTTTCCCGCGTCAAATTTCCATATCAATCAACATGATGATGGAAAACCGCGCACAGATCTATCCCAGTTACAAAACAGAGCTCAGTTAATAAGTACATTTCTGTGTTTTATTCAATTTTCATGTAACATCACAACCAGCATGAAATGAAATTAATGTTAGTCTAATTTTATACAAAGAAGAAAAAAACACCCAAACACCAAACGTCGATAAAAATTCGAGTGTTGTTTAAGTCCTAGTTTTCTTTTAAACATGTCAAGTCCTGTATATCCACTTTTTGAGTAAAAAAATAGATCAGTACTTCATCAAAGAGGACAAGGTTAGTGAAATGGCCAAAACCTTCACATCAAACAGGTAATATCTTATAGATGTTCTGTTCCAAGAAAATAAGTGATCTCTAATTTGAATTTCTGGAAACTGTGTTATACCCTTATCAAAATCAACTATACTTTTAGTATACAGCATTTGTATAGGAAGTATACTACACTGTGTATACAAAAAGTATACAACGGATGTATACTTTTTGTAGTAGTAATTTGGAACGCTGAAAGTATACAAAAAGTATACCTCATGAGAAAAGGCATATACTAATAGTATACACATTTGGAACCTACTTGGTATGGCAAGAAGTATACTTTCTGTATACAAATACAAAAATACATTTCTCACATTTGCTACTTTGTATACAACAACGCTTCTTCAATGCATATAATCAAAAGTTCAATGAAAATGACTGGGAGGCACACAACATACAACAATCCATTCATGCTCTCAGGATTTGTGAACTACACTTTATTCATTGATTTATTAGTGAAAAATACTTTCCTTTGGAAATCACAATGCTCAGTTTCAACCTAAGTAGGATTACATGTTTTTCACAGAAAGGTGATGCACAACCAAATACAAGCAGCTTAATTCTCTCTTATAAGGTTCTCTTGTAGAGTCATCATTACTGTTAGAACTGATCCTAGAAATGTGTAATGGTATATAAGATCAAAGCCTTGGCTCAAAAGGAACCAAAATGTATATAAACACTGGGATGGCACAGTTTTAAGTTGAGCTTACTAACTTGCTGTTGTTCAAATCGAATGTAAAGCAGTTGTGGCTGATTATAAACTTCTGCTGCTTCTGTTACTACTTCAAGCACAATTAAATGAAACTCTGCTGTATTACTTACTTTCTAAGAAGTAGCAGGTCCATATAACTAACATTTAGACATCCTTTGAGAGCAAATTTCATGCTGGTCAACACATTTGCACATGCAGCATCAACTGACTTTCAAAAATGGCGGACAGAATGACAATCTTTTGAATGATAACTGCTGACCAAAAATACTCTGCTTCTAATGCATTATTGGTGAAAGCAACATGATGTATACAAAATGTATATGAAAACCAGCTGGCATGGCTTGCTTAGGTGTTGATGTATACTCAAAGTATACACCACAGTCAGTGTAAATATAAGTGTGCCAGTAGTTGTATACAAAAAGTATACATCATAACCTCAACAGAGTACTGATGTATACAACAAGTATACATCATAGCCTTGATGTATACATATTGTATACATCAAATGTGAAATAGCAAAGTGAATTTTGGCTTGATGTATATTTGATGTATACTAAATATATACACACAACCGATGTAGTACAAAATATGTATACTCTTTGTATACAAAAAGTATACAATCTGCACTTCAATTTTGGTAAGGGATATTCATGAGAGCAAAAGATTGATACAAAACTGCATGTTCCACTTATCAGATTACATTACTGGTAAAAATTTTCTATAACATAAAAACTTTCTTTCTTATTTCCCCATCAACTGAATGTAACTTTTCATAATTCCAATATAATGATTATTACATATATTATTCTTACACCTCGAAAAATGCCAAAGTCAATCTTGATGACTACCAATTATTACTTATTTGTTGTAGTTAATTCCTGCAAATTGCATAAACTTGGGAAAAAGTTTCATTGCCAACATTATTTTCCACTTTAAATTAATCCTATTTAAAAATTTGAAAGGTAAATTTCTCCATAGTATGTAGTCTGAAATGTCATCCGTCCTGTCTTCCTTACCCCCCAGAGGAGGGGCGCAGGCGAGAAGGATGCCCGCGCCCCTGCTCTGGGGGGTAAGGAAGAGAGGACGGATGACATTTCAGACTACATAGTATGCAAATTTCCTAGAAGAAATGCAAAATAAATCTTGATTTTCTGCAGGAAATCTAGCAAGTCATTTGATCACAGATTGGCACACTATAAAATTTTGATTAGTTAAAAGGCTTTTTTTTGGTTAACGGTCTCATTCTTTCCTTGGCGATGGGAGTGGAAACTTATTTAGTAGTCATGGGGGTGGGGGAGGGGGCTCTTTAAATTTCAAAATGTTCTAGATTAGGAAGGGATGTTGCATCTCAACAAAAAATTATTATGAGCGTGTACAACAAAACATGTGGTAAAGCTCTCAAAACAATTTTCATATAAAACACAAAGTTCTCAGTTGCTCAATAAAACAATAATTGTTTAAACAGTTAAATCTTAATGAAAGCACGTGAAGGAGTAGGGCTTACTTCATGGGAAGCTTATTTCAGTGGGGGGTGGGGGCCGGGGGCCGGGGTGGGTTGCTGATCAGTATGTGTACATGTATATGAATAGTTTTATATTATGCACGTGGTTGTCTTGCTAGTTGCTCCGCTGTTATAATTTCTCTGCTGCAGCTTTTACGTAATTCTTTTATCCATCGCCTTGAAAAAGAACCTGGTATCTCAAAAGCATGCTGTGAAAAGAAGATCAACAAAGTAATTACTTCTTGTCACTGCTTGAAGTTTGCTGTACATCAAAGACAATATATATATATATATCCTGTACTTGATAAGCATGCAGTTGTTTCAATGTTTCTTACCGATACTGCAAAAAGAAAATTGTAATATATAAAAACAAAAATAAATAAATAAAGGGCCTGCCAAGAACACTTGATTTGCAGATCAAAACAGTTTCTCTTTTTACAAAAAGATATTACAATATTCATTATTAAAATAGAGTTTGCAACTTTATAATATCACAGACAACTCACAAATTATTTTCCCATAAGGTAAAGAGAAACTGTGACTTTATTTATATAATTACCTCCATGAAACTATAACAGTCCATTGTTGAAGGTCCCAGTGTTATTTCCTGAGAGATAAAACAAGAAATGGTTAGTGCTTACATGTGGCTAGGCCTACAATCTCAGACTCACCTCAATGGAGGCATGCCTTTTATGCCTGCTGTACAAAATTTGTTTTTTTCATGGTTGGGTGTCAAAGTTCAGGTTGTGATGCTATTCCAGAAATGTTATACACTAAATCTTGATCAGAACAGTTTATGCTGACCTTCATAGCTGTACACAGTTGAGCAAAGTCACGACAAGCCAATAGTTTTTCTTTGTTAAGACTCATCAATGTCAGTGCCACTCTGAGAATCAGTTTTGACTCTTCATAGAACAAGCAGTCCCAGATGCGAAGTACTGTCTGCAAACAATCATTTAATAAATGTTCATTCAGTAAAGTTCAATTAAAGCCTGTACATGTGCCAAAGTTCAATTAAAGCCTGTGCCAAACAAGGATACGTGGGTTGACGAGAGTTGACTCTCATGTGAGTTTTCGTCAACTCTAATTGACTATCATCAACACAAGCCAAGCAAGAATGAGAGTTGTCGCAAGTCTGTAAAGAGTGGCTACAAATGACAGAAAAACCTCATCGACTTTGATGAAAAATTTGAGCACGTTCATAGTCAACAAGAGGGCATGGGAGTTTAGAGTTTGAACTCTCATAAACTCTCATTGTAGTTTAATTAATTTCAGGCCAATATGATTTAAACTAGACAGTTAAATTTCCATTTTCCTTTGTTGCAAATTCTATTACCATAATCCTTAAACAAAGGAAAAATTCATTTTAAACTACAATAATTATTTGATGATAATTTATTTGCTATACTTAATTACCTCAACTGGAAGTACATCAATGTAAAGGCAAATGAACCATTTTGTAGAGAAGATGGTGTACGATACACCATTAGTCTATCTATGTGCTCAAACAAATCAGGTGTCTTGGCTCTGTGTTAAGAAGTAAAAAGATAATAAACAACTATTAAATAAGAAATATTGATTTAATTAAAATTAAATAATTAATACCTAATAACTAAATCATTCTATAACAGCACTTGACAAAAATACAACTATAATATATAATAAAAGATCTTTCATTAATAAAATGTGTTTTCTAAAAATTGATTTCACTGGCACTGGCATTTGACTGGCTGTTTTGTTCACACATCTCAGTTTTCTCGGGAGTGTGCGACTAGAGGAAGATGTCTGAAATTCTGGCTAAGCAACCAGTTCAAGGGTCAAGTTAATGGCAGAACAGTTCTGTTTTAAAAGTAACTGAAACCATTATATACCACACCTGACTACTTCACATAAAGCCTCTTTTTCAACTTGAAGACCAAACATATCCTTGGCATAATAATCTGCAAAAGGCAGCCGCTCACTTTAAATACAACAAGCAGAATTGCAGTTTGAACCATTCCACCTTCAGTTCAATTGATGTTACTAAAGATGGAAACCTGGTTTGCTTTTTCAATATCACTTTTGCAAAACAAAGCTCAGAGGTTAAAATTTTCCAAGTTGTTGTAAACAGGCTCAGAATTGATTGGCTTGATAAGAATTGATACTGGTGAATACCTGGTAAAAGATTTCCAACAATTACATCCAAGAGCCAGAATGCCACTTCCTCTTTTCTAACAATGTTACCTGTTACCTGTTACCTAGCTTCTTTGTGCCTCGTGGCACATAAGGCCTGACCACAGAATGCCTCCAATTTTCTCTGTTTCTAACAATAAGAAGCATTAATCCAGCTATATAGTTCAGACCCTGAAAGAGAAAAAAATAATAATAAAACAATTAGGAGTCCAATACCATTAATAGTTTAGAAAACTTTAATTAATTACCACTGAGTACCTTAACATCTACATACAAGTGCTGTGCAAGTGAGGTTTTGTTAGGCAAAATATATTCAATCTGTAAAAACAGTCTAATCATTTAAAAGTCATCAGCAAATAGTTTGTGAAACGTATCTTAAAAGATTTGCTAATCCATTGATCGACCAATCAATCAATTAATCAATCAATCAATCAATCAATCAATCAATCAATCAATCAATCAATCAATCTTAAATTGACTAAGAGAATTGTCATACATCACCACTGTAAAATATGTAATATGTTTTAGGTGAAGCCTGAACTCAATCAGCCAAGCACAGGTAACTCGCAACGAAACTGGCGAAATATTCATTTACGCATCTAAGATATTTCAACACACTCACTGATTAGAAGGTGAGCATTTCAAATAAGCTAGCTTTGTATCATAACATGAACAAACGCATGGAGACTCGATCTCCCAAAACTCAGTTTGACTGCTTTTTGTCAGTAAAAAAATAATAGACAATAAGGTACGTTAAAATACCCTACCTTTTCCACAGTTTGAGCAAAAGTGCACGCCATCTGCAACTTGTTGACCGCAGTTCCAGCAAAACATCTCCTCCTCTTTCAAGTGTTTCAAGATGGCGGGAAGTGATGATCAACCGCTGACCCCTTTACTGCAATTTCTTATCCCACGGTACAAAGGAGACTAATGTCGCGCATGCGCTTCATGGCTCAAAATGTACTGGAATCCAGTGCCCTGTTTTCGAACGGCGGGAAAACGAGAGAAGGCGTTTCTGAGTTTTCCAGGTGTTTTCTTCACTGACTTTTCGCTGCTTGTTTTCACGGACACGACGCAAAATCAATCGAAAGCCAGCAATTCTCCTTAATTACTGGCCATTATTCTTCAACTTTGCTGTTGATTTTAATTCATTTTAAATGGAAACACCGCGAGTCTTTTAATCTGAAGAAGGCGACGAGTCAAAAGTTCCGTGATCAATGGCGGAGTTTACGACGAGCTGAGTAAATGTTTTCCATCCCGACAGTGTCTTTTCTTTTGTAAAAGAAATTTGCAACGCAAGAACAAGTGCTGTTGATAAATAAAGTAAGTGAAACTCAAAATGAAATTGTTAGGTTTAGTCGTATTGTAAGAAAAATTTGCGTTTGGAACAGGGAAGCGACAACTTGAATGATAAAGAGGAGTTACCAGGTTACAGCTAGCTCGTGAATTGCATCTTTGATTAGCCCTAAAATTTCTGTTCTCTGAGAACCAAACCATTTGGTAGTGGTAAGATTGGAAGAACGGTTTGGAGAGGAAATCTAGCTTAGTTTGGCCGTTTTAGCGAGAAATTCACCACGGACGCAAGCCCTTCGGTGAAACTGACGCAGATTAAGTTTAATTTTGCTCTGAAAGAAATATTTTCCTTTCATTATCCGAGACTTTTGTCTCAGGCTTTGATCCATGAAATCCCTTTTAGTGATAGACGTTTGAGCATCAAGGAAAAAATCTGTGTAAAGAACTTCTTGAATAAAGTGGCATGGCTCAGCCCTGATACGCCAAAGCTCAACGCTGTCGCTTGCTAACACGGCAAAATTCACTTCCCAAGGGCATCCCAGTTTTCTTTATTTTGCCAGTTAGTTAACGACAATTTTGATATGGAAATTATTGCAATGTAAAACTAAGAAATTCAGCTCTCTTTTTGAATGGTCTTTAGGTTTTACTGGCATATTAATGTGTAAAATGAAAAATGGTGTGGCGCGCGTGCAAATATTTTTGGCAAAAATCTTCGAAAACGTAGGTGCCAGTTGGTTTTCAAGTTATCATTTCTAGGTAAAGAATTCTTGATCCAGAAATCGCCTTTAACAGGGTATTGAGGAATAAATGAGGAATTAGACGAGCATAAGATCGTTAAGTATAAAGTGGCAAGGCGTGCGAAAATGTCTAGGGAAGTTGGACCTTTTTTGACATCAAGATTAAGCATTTGTTGGTCATTATGGAAAGAAGCACATGTGCCACTGCCAAAGCTGTACTTCCTACACTGTTAAAAGACACTACCCATAAAACGCTGAAAGAAAACAACAAAGAACCATACAATTATATTTCTATTGTCCATTTTTAATAGATTTAAGTGTATTAAAGCAGTATTTTAAATAAAAAATTCAAGGATTGAATACTTTTGACAATGCATAAATTTACCTGTAATTAAATATTAAGTTAATTACATCAGTACTGTATTTACAAAGTATTATGCATGACTACATTTATTTACATTTAATGTTACATAAATAATGTATACATTTTTAAAAATATTATTTACAATTAGCTATAGGTTCATAGCTATATACAGTTCATATACAAAACATATTATATACATGAAATGTTTCCCATAAATATTCACTTTCATTCATAGATTTACATG
Source organism: Meandrina meandrites (assembly GCA_963693305.1). NCBI lineage: Eukaryota > Metazoa > Cnidaria > Anthozoa > Scleractinia > Meandrinidae > Meandrina > Meandrina meandrites. Next base: position 2,094,220 of record OY855903.1, on the reverse strand, counting down.
TGTAGTTTGTTAAATGCAAAAGGCAATGACCATTAAATTTCCTGTATTTACAAACAACCAATATTATGAATACTAAAACAACTACTATATGCTTATGCTACTAAAAACTATGTACAAAAATCATTTAAAATTTCAGTCAAAAATTACAGAGCAGTACATTCTAAAAACAGTGGATTTTAGAATCTCCCTTGTGATTTGCTTGTTTGCTTTTCAATTTTTCTTTGTTCCCTATTTACAGCAAATATTTATGCTTTATATCATCAAATTATAAGTCTATGCAGTGGCTTTTGTTTTGCCATTAAAGCAATGTCATAATTAAGCACAGATATCGGAATGAAGAAACACCAACTAGACTCAGACATGGTTACACTGCTTTTCCAAACAAATTGTCACACCTCTTGAGAGGCAACATGTGTTCACTTCTGTTTTGCATGTTGCTATTATTTTACTCTCAGCAAAACCAACTTATTTTCAGGGAAATGGTTCTTCTCAAACAATGTACGCCGAAAAAGTGAAAGGATTTTCAATTAAAATAAAACATTTGGAAATCATTTATTTCTGTAGCAATTATTGCAAAATAATGCAATTTATAAGTTTACAAACTGCAACCAAGAGATTACAACTATTAAGATTGGTGGAAACATGATTTCAGCATTTTAATAATTTAGTGCACTCTATTTTTGTAGTAAATGTAACCATCACAGTAGGTTTGTACTACTAAAAGAAGCAATGAATGTACCAGAAAGCAACAACTGTAAGTTACAGTATCTGCAAGCAATATAAAACAGTATCTGCAAGCAATGCTTTTGTTGTTTGGAAGACCCACACACAAAGGAGTTTCAATAAATTTAAGCAGCAGGTACACTGAGCTAATGGTCAGAGTGCTGGGCCCAACATTGAGCAGTCTGGGTTGGTGCCCAGGCCAATTACAAGCACTGTGTTGTGTTCTCGGGCAAGACACTTTACTCTCATAGTGCCTCTCTCCACCCAGGTGTATAAATGGGTACCAGCGAATTTACTGCTGGGGGTAACCCTGTGATAGACTAGTATTCCATCCAGGGGGGAGTAGAAATAACCCTAGTCACTTCATGCTAAGGAAACCATGATAAGCTCAGCCTTGTTGACCACTTTGCTCAAATTCAGCTTTTATATATACCTCATAAGTTTATAGGTGGTTGTCTTTCAAAATTGTTGAAATGGGTTATAATGCATTCCCTCAAAGCCACCCTCCTTGGCCCTTAAACAATGTAAACCTCAACTCTCAACTGAATACTTACCTAGTCTGTTTGAAGTAGTGAAATGGCTGGAAACAGCAATAGCATCAACATTTAATTTACTTACTTTTATTATACAACTGTAAACTGACTGGATAACAAACAATTCAAAGGAGGAAGAAGACAGAGGAGAAATAGAGAAACACTTGAGGAAAGAGGCAGAGCTTAACAGTTTATTGGTTCCATGGAGTTCCAATCCTAAAATTATAAGGGACAAGAGAAATATATAAATGTTGTAACTTATCTCATAACATTCACTTTTTGTGGACTTTGGACTGAATATTTCAGCACAAGTTGTATGCCGGCAGGTAAAGTTCAAACAATAAAGAAAAAAGTGCAGTTTACTTTCAAGAAATGAGGTGACTATGAAAAAAAAATGTTTGAATCCGTGATTAAAAAGAAAAACATTTACTAAATAATAATACCCATGCTGGCATCCTGCAAAATGCTATATACATTGTACTGTCCATAGAATAATGCAACAACCCATCAATTTCCTTGAAGTTAGTAGCTGTGAGCCAAATGTAGAAACAAGCTAAGAGAAAGAGTTCAGAGTTAGGAGGATGAGGGACAAGGTGTTGACCTGCAAGAAATAGTAAAGTCTTTAAGACTTGCTTAAAATGAATGGAATTGCCCTTTTTAGAGGTAATCTGAGGAAATCTTCATTAATTTTGGAGAGGGAGTCAGGCTATGATGATTTCGCAGTTTGAAAATATAATATTTTACGATCCCCCTCCTCCACACCTCAAAAAGGAACCGTTTACACGTTTAGACTCTGTAACATCTCTTTTCCCTTGAATCTACTGGGCTGTACGTTATAGAAAGAGTTTTGACTAATAGTTACACAGCAAACTTTCCCAAGGGAAGGTTACAAGGTGCTACGTGTAAGAAATGACATGGATATACCTGAAGATTTTAGCAGTTATGGGTGGTTAATAATAATTTCAGGTGCACTATATGTTGGCTGCTGTTAATTCCCAAGCCAGTTGTAGCTTTGGTTTATAATCATGAACTGTTTGAAAGCACAAATAAACTTCTCTGATAATCTATCTGGTGAAGGCAAATTCCATTTAATTTTCAAGAACAGAAATTCACAGCATTATAAACAGCAAAAATTGTGCAGTCATTACTGCCCAATTGACCAGGTTTAACTGTTGACCTTGAAATAGAAATCACCCATTCAGTTACATCAGGACTGACTTGTGTTTCCTGTACAACAACTTGGCCCTATGAAGGAGAAGTAAAAGATATGTATAAAAAAATAAGCCTACGTCTGTCACTTGAATTTGGTGGAGGCGTGGGCAACATTACTTCTGAAACTTTATTGCATTTAAGAAGAAGAGTGATTAAACCTAATCGTTAAACAGAAAGCACTTAAAATTAATTTATCTTAACAACGTGTGAGTAAGCTTTGAACCTACCTGCCGCACTGACGTAACCAATTTTCGCCGGGTGAACTCTGACAATTTCCCTCCTTAGTTTGCAGCAGCATTTTCTACAGGGCTCTTGGAATGAGTTTTTCTGCATCTGGCACACTTGTTGCGGAACATTTTAAGCACACTTATTTTAGCTTGCTCGCTCGAATTAAGAGCGAAAACCTGTGAAAAATATGACTTTCCCGCCCCTAAAATACCTTCTGCTAAATATTTTTATGCCGATTCGAGGAAAGGAATGACGCCTGAAACTGCCACATTTACCTGAAACTCAAGAACAAGTGATCGAGCAAAGACAACTGAAAATCGCCCCTTCGACCGCCATCTTTGTTTATACCATTTCAGTGGCGCGCGCATTAACAAGAATCTGGGTACGAGGGAAAAAATTGACCAATCAGACAAAAGTCTCCTTTGTTATCCCACGGTGCACTTCGAAAACTCGACCCAACCCCCAAGCTCTCTTTTTCTTTTCGCCGCGAGGTTTTTCTTTTTGCCGTGAGGCTTTTCTTTTCGCCGCGAGGTTTTCCTTTTTGCCGTGAGAAGTTTTCTTTTTGCCGTGAGGTTAATATTCTTTTTGCCGCGAAGTTTTTCTTTTTGCCGTGAGGTTTTTCTTTTTGCCGCGAAGTTTTTCTTTTTGCCGCGAAGTTTTTCTTTTTGCCGCGAGTTTTTTCTTTTTGCCGTGAGGCTTTTCTTTTTGCCGCGAGGTTTTTTCTTTTGTTCTGAAGTTATTTCTTTTGCCGCGAGTCTTTTTCTTTTGCCGTGACAGTTGTGGGCCACCGTAGCCTACTATACACGTCGGTTAGCCTACTATGCACTCCGATTAGCCTACCAGCACTCCGTTTAGCCTAAAAAGCACTCCGGTTAGCATACGTTAGCTTAGTTTGCTTGCGGTTAGCTTTATATTGAGGTTAGGATATATAGCCAAAATTTTACGGTTTCTTACAGCTGGTCGTAGGTAGCCTAGTGGATAGGGTTCCCGCGCGGTAATCCGACGGCCCGGGTTCAAATCCTGTTGTCGACACTTTTTTAAACCTTGAAAAAAAAAATGTAAAGTGTGATTTATACGTCATGTATGAAAAAATGAGAAGTCTCACAACATCAACTGAGTGCTGAATAGTCACTCCTGTATGTATGTATGTATGTAAAGCGCACGCGCCCGCGAGCCATGCCGCTTGCCACGATGACCATGAAAACTCAAACGCATGGTTTTACAAATTTTCCATGTTCGCATGAAACCTATGGGGCTCCGCTCTGCGGCCCTTCGGGCCGCTTAGGAGCTCCGCTATTAAATTGTTGTGACCTGACGACCACTACATGATTTTAAATTGACAGTAAGCTTATAATAGTTTTAAAAAGCGGTTTGAGTTTTTTAAATGCACTAAGTTTAAATCAGTTATTTGACATAAAGCTTAATGCCTTTTCTGCTAGCAGTTGCCTTGACTATACTGTAGATATTAATCTATTTCATGCGAGCTCTACAATAAAATTGAGCAAAACAAGTCATAAGTTTAAGTACTTTCAACAGCTTCATTCTGCAAGCCTCCAGTGGCTCAGAAGTCTCTCCGAAACTGTAATATGCGGTACAAAAGACTACATTCATTTTTTAAGTGTTCGATTTTTTTTTTCAATGCCTAGCCCTTGTTTTATTTTCTAAAAATGTTTTGTTTGATTAAACATGTTACATTAGAGTTCCGATTTCCCGATCCCTTGAGGTTTTTAACCACCCGATAACTCGAATTAAAAGTCGTTTCAATCTGCACTTTTATCCCCATTTCTCGAATATGTTTATGTATAACTATTATTCGTTTCTCTTCGAGGCTCGATCTCTAGCAAAATATGCACAACATGAGCAAGTTTACAATAATAATTCTGATGTGCGCTGACATGCAGTGAGTACGTCTCAAGTAGAAACTCTAAGTCTTTTCACTTAATCTTCTGGAAATTGTATCAACGGTTGGTGAATGAATTATTCAGCTAAGAAAAAAAACGAAAATACTTCTAAATTTTTACCTGCATTTAGCAGATTATGCTTAATTTGCAGTGTTCCATGTGCCTAATGTAATTTACGAATGAAATTGTAATAGACACGAATTCAAGCTAATTCAACTTTGAAAACTAAGAAACACCTCTATGCATTTTTTGGTGTTTTTTTTAGGTTGTTATAACGTCGCGTTATATAACGATATCTGTATCTACACTACATTTATTGCAATAGTGTATGGGAAAATCTAGCTATACAAAGAGTTACTGGACAGACTCCACCAACTACAGAATATTGCAGCTTGTGTACTGTTATATGGTGCTTATTGTAAAAAAAATGTAAATGTTGTTTATAGTGGTCATGTACTTAGCTTCGAGATAGCTAGTTTAGGCATGCCACTGAAACATAGGAAACAAATAACTTTAAATGAACATAACATGGTTAAAAATCCCAACTGGCAGGAGGCAGACCAGTTGGCTATATACAAAGCGTGACCGAAGATTTGAACTCGGGACGACCGTGAAACCGTGGAGGGCTTGAACCCGGGACCTCCGGATTACAAGACCAGCGCCCTAAACCACTCGGCCACGCTGTCTCCTATTAAAACACCTTCAAATGGTTAAGGCGCATTTCTGCTCAAAATTCTCTAGTGGTTCAATGGGCCCACCTTTAAATAGTTATTCTATATTCCCTGTGGTCGTGTGTAGTTTCTCTCTGCTAATTCTACTAAATCTGAGAAATTAGTGCTGTTACAACTTCGCAGTTACTGTTTTGCTTGTTATAGGCAATGATTACTTAGAGTGGTATGCGTGCTGTCCATCCTGTCGCAACCAGTTACAATTTTTAGTTTCAACATTCATTGTTTTTCTTCCATGAGCGAAAAACAATCATTCTAGTTTGTACTTACTTTTACCATTTTAGTTGAGTAAGAGTGCCTTTATTTAAAGGGGCAGTCTCACCAAGATATTTTTATAGTGCTACTTGAAAGTCCAATGAAGGTGTTGGTATTAATTGAAAATCCACCAATAGTTGCCTAACCTTGCTAAAATGCACTGCACTGGTCACGAAAGTTGTTCAAAACTGGTTTGGCTACGGACCGGTAGGAAAGTGGTCTAAAACATGAAAACGTCGGGCCGACGTTTTCAAGGTTTACAGTGTTGCTTGGAGGAAAATCACTAAAAAACCACTGACTATGGTTCGTGTACATCTTAGAGAGTGAATTTATGCCTTTTTGGCGTTTAAACGTTATTTTGTTGATCAGTGAGTGTACCTTTATAAATCTAGCATAGTTTACACAGAACTGAACTTAGAAGACCTTTCGTGAGACTGCCCCTTTAATTGGAAATCCACTAATTGTTGCCTAACTTTGCTAAAACGTACTGTACTGGTCATGAAAGTTGATTAAAACTGGTATGACTACGGACGGGTAGGAAAGAAGTGGTCTAAAATTTGAAAACGTCGGGACGACGTTTTCAAATTTGACAGTGTTATTGAAGGAAAATCACTAAAGAACATTGATTATGGTTTGTTCACATCTTACAGAGTGAATTTGTGCCAATTTTGTTGTTCAAAGGTTATTTTGTTGATCAGTAAGTACAACTTTATAATTATTTTATAGTTAACACAAAAACTTATAAGACCTCTCGTGATACTGCCCCTTTAAATTGGTCATAAAATAAATAATTAAAAATAATAATTATAATAGTAACAATAATAATAATAATAATAATGATGATGATGATGATGATGATGATGATGATGATGATGATGATAGTATGTTTGCAAGCTTCAGTTTGTTTTCATAATATGTTTGTCTTTATAACAACAAAACATGAAAGTTTAGAAGTTCACTGGTCTTATTTTCATCTCTGTCCTCTTCAGGGAGTAGTAGTGTCCTTTCCAGTAATACCAGTTCAAACCATCACCGTTGGGGGAGGGGTTTCCGTGACGATAGATGCCATTCAGGTTGGAATGTTGACACGCGTTGTACCACCAACAGGAGGGAAATTTGCATGCGCATGCGTGTATCCGCTGAATGATGATAATGCGATCGCGGGAGTAAAGATGGCGCACGAAATTCGAATGTCTCTTGTGGTCTGCGTTTGCTTTTTAATTCAAGCAAATTTTGCTGCATATAAATACGTTGTTTGCGGAAAAAATGTTAAAGGGAAATCAGATGCACGTTGCGATGCTTTATATCGCTCTGAATTTCAATCATGTTTTGGAATCAGTGATTCACCCGGTGCAAAAATATGTGGGAGGTGCAGGAATGTCGTAACTGAGTTCCCAAAAAAAAAACCTTTATAAATGTAAGTATGATTATTTTGTTATCAGAACAATAAGTTTTAAAAGTAATCGATGAGGTGCACACAAAAAACACGCAAATATATTGCATTACAGCTCGCTGGAAAGTATGTTCATTCAAAGGGTAGACCACCAAAGAACGGCTTCCCTCTCACAAAGGGCTTCCCTGGGTCTTTTAAAATGGACTCTATAAAGAAATCTGCGGCAACGTAAACTGACGCACCAGTTGTTAATGACGGCAGGAGAATTCTGATCTCGACTGATAACTCGCGTGGTCTGTTAAACTTAACAGAGTGGACTGTTAAAGAGACCTGCTTCGGAGATGTCCTCCATGGCCGTAGCGGTGAGACTCTACTACCCACAGGACTTTTTGAAGAAGTTGCGGATATTATGAAAGAGCTCTCAAAACGTGAGCATTTGTTTTTTTGTAAATGTTTATTTTTGTGGAAGCGCAAATGTTTCCAAGGCCACCTCAAACTTGATGTCAAAGAGGCTCTGGCCACAAGGCCTGATCGTTTTTCCTTGACAATTAGTGAAGATTTTGGATTGTCTACCACTGCCTGTTTAGAAAACAAATTGACAGAAATTTGTCAGATGCAAGAACAATTGTGTGCAGTTATAATAGTTCCCCCTGACAAATCAATGCTCCTTTGTTTTGACCCTACACAAAGATAGATTGCATTATTTGAAAGCCAAAAACATGGCGCAAATGGAGGGTTGACTGCAGTTGGCCATTATCACGATCTAAGTGGATTTATTCTGTATCTAGAAAATGTGTTTTCTCATGAATGGCACACAAGCATCCCTGGAACAAACATTGCTGTTCTTAAGAAACATATTCAGTTGCTATAATGGCAAACAAGTCATAACACTGAAAACTCTATGTGAACAGAAAGAACATTTTATTTAATATTTACATAAAAGCTGACATGTAAATGAGTAAAAAAAAAGCTCAATCTAGTTATACAGCTATTTTTGTAGTAGTTATGAAGAGGAATGCGGATTATATGTTTGCTTTTTGTTCATTTCATTGCATTTTCATGCTGGGGATCTAGGTTAGATTTTATTTTATTTGGCTTAGTAATGAACACAATAACGCAATAAAACGTAAACAAACGAAGTATCACCTCAAACCCTCTAAATTTGGTGCGATTACTGTTATATTCGTTTCTTTATCGAGAAATGGTGCTATGATCCCAATTTCAAGACATGAAGAATAATACTAAAAGAAATCTTGAAACTTTCAAAGGCTACAATTCCATAATAAAAGTTACAAGCCTGAATGCATGGTAAAGAAATCTTCCGATTTATAAAGCAGGCGATTTTTAACAGTTAATTTCACAACATCTTATTATTGTACAGGTTTTTCTGGCTGCATTTATCGGTAGTTTATGCTGGGGAACAAGGCCAGATTTTGAATGATGCCTATCGGCGAGAAAGTAAAATGTAAATTTTCAAAACATAACCGAGGAAAAGTTAACATTATTTCTCATTTAAAACGATTCTTGATTATATCACCAAGTTATGAAAAAACACTTCACTACATTTAATGACAAACCAGATGCAGAAATTTGTCCGCTGAGCTCCTCGTGTTGTTTAAACTTGGGCATGATGTTTAGGCGCGTAACAACATCCAGCCGCCATCTTGTCTTTCTTGTGTTGTTTAACACAATAAAAGGGTGGTCCAACAGCGGCTCGACTAGGCCAACATACCCTCATTTTCACCCCCAAAATAAAATGCGCCCCTGAGGATCACATCCACCGAATAAAACATCTGATACTTTTCGTTTTAAGCGAGAAATTCGGCTACGAACTGTTGTACAGTGTGTAAACAAGTTATGTAAACAGACAGGCCTCACTGGCCCATAACGACGCATGCGCATGCAAATTTCCCTCCTGTTTGTACCACCAGGCTCCGTGATACAGACGGGCACAGTTTCTGGAATCATCCATATCATTATCCTGATCTCGAATGGAAAATGGTTGACCGCGATGATAGGAGAGAGAGTCAAAAGCATTTCCTAACATATCAAATAAAACGGAATGCGTTAATATGTAATTATGCACAAGAGAAAGTTTGTAATGAAACTAAATGCTCTACTTAATCCTATTCTCTAGCGATTACCTTATTATCCCTTAGCACAGAATGGCCGGACACAAGAAAGGCCCTAGTTTGTCTACATAGCGTTGATACACTTTTTTTTTGGCTTTTTTAGAAGTTCTAAGTGAGGATGGAATTTTTAAGAGCAATATTGCAATTGCAAGTATAGCCAGATTTGGTGAAGTTTTGCAAAATGCTACATTAATTTAACATGGGACATACAATTTTAAACACCATAACTGAACAAGGGGAAATGAGGAATCGATGTTTTCCTTAATTAACGCACCTGATGAGAAGGAGCCAAGGATCAGCTTGTATTTGTCATTCTCACTCATGACACCAAACATGTTATACTCGGCAAAAGTAGTATTCCCTTCCAAGTCTGCCAGGTCCACACGCGCGGTGTTATTATGATCTGAGGTCAGGCGGTGAATCTTGTCATTCCCCAGCCAAAACTCGTTAGTCAGGTCTCCGAAGCCATGTTTGTAGTCACTCCAGTTGAGATAAAAATTAACCGAGCCGTCTATTCTCTTTTGGAACACCGTCCACCCCCCACCGGCTGTTGTTTGGTCACAAAACACATCAAAGGCAGACAAATTGTCAGGTTTGATTGTGTACACACCGTCTCTTCTTTCACCAGATTTGTAGATCTGAGCGCAATTCTTGTAAGCTGCAAAAATTAAGAAATGCTGGACATTAAGATGTGTTCTTTTGTTACTGTTAGCATAATTTCTGTCCATTGTTTCATCATCATCATCATCATCATCATCATCATCATCATCATCATCATCATCATCATCGTCATCGTCATCACCATCACCACCGTCACCATCATCATTATGCATCATCTTTATTTATCAAATCACGGAATCACATTTATTAAGTAATGGATTTCAAGTGAGCCGTGAGCTCCAAAGCCCAATTGAAACCAAATTATTCCTACTAAAACTAAATTTTTCCCATCTCCTAGAATTAGACCTAATAAAAGATTAATAATTTAATTTTACACCATTAATGCTAATTACAGTAGTTTACCAAAAATTCTATTATTGATTCTAGTGCTTTTATTTTCAGAACATCTATTATCATGCATAATGATGATGTTAAAGCTTAGTTCCCACTAGCAACATAAGGATCATAAGCATAATCATAATCATAATCATAAACATAAACATAAACATAATCTTCTCATGTTCTAATGGGAACTTCCGCACTTAAAACTCAAAGGATGGTATTCCAATGCGTGTCTCTGTTAAAATGAACCGACCCGAAAGAACTGGACCTAGAATTTTATTGGCCAAAACACAATGACCCAGTTGCCTCATTATGTTTTTGATTATGTCGTTATGATTTTCGCGTTCCCACTATAAAGAAAAGCAACATAGTCATAGTCATAGACATAATCATAATCATAAGAAAATGGTCGATCATTTTCTTATGATTATGATTATGTTGATCATAAGGGCGCTTATGATTATGTTTCTGGACGTTTCCATTAAGACATAAGCGACATAACAGCGTTATGTTTGTGCTTATGATTATGATTATGATCGTTATGTCGCTAGTGGGAACTAGGCTTAATGAAAAGCTGTTACACCTGCAAAGCTCGGGGCATAAAATATATTTTCTTTTTTGGATCATAGTGACTGGAAGAGGTGTTGGTGAAGAGTCGAGTTCTAAAGGAACCTTTCCTTATTACGAAGCAACTAGAAGAAAGATGGAATAGTAGGCATGCGTACTTTTGAATTATAAAAATTGGATGGTATCCAGGAGCTCAAATGGGATCGTGATGGAATCATAGAATGTCAGAAACAAGTTTTCCCTTTGTTTTATATGGATAAAAATGCTCACATCACATACGATAAAGTCTGTTTTATGGGGGTTATATTTTTAAGGAGATTTAAGGAAGGTTTTATATGTATAATCATGCACAGGAAAAAATTATTTTCATTAATTATAGTTTTGAATGTTCAGAGAGATTCTAGATATGTATATTCATAAATTATCAGTATACATGTACCTTGACTGCAGTCCGTTCCAAAAAATCCAGTGCGACAGATACAACGAAAACCTTTACTGGTGAATCCAGCCTGACAGGTGCCATTATTCAAACATGGACTGCTACTACAAGGATTCTGTTGAAAGAAAAATAGTAAAAAAGGAATTAAAATTCTGGAAAACTTATGTCTTTTCATTATTCTTTGTACCTTTCGTCCTGAAACCAACAAGAAAAATATTTCGGCATTCTAAACGATTAGAATTTCTTTAAATTTTGAGCGTATGCATTCCAGATATTTAGGATAAAATGTTATATGTATCTTTTGCAATAATTACACCATTTCTGTGTGATTAGAATGTAAAGCGTTACCTCGATGGCCAGATATGTGAAGTATGGCTTATCCATTAGGAACACGGTGAATTGGTTTTCATCTGTGGCGTTGTTCAACTCGCATTTGTGTTTTCCGCCCTCTAAAGGACCCAAATTGATAGACACACAATTAGGCTCCATATAACACAACAGTCGACAGGTTCCTTCATTAGGCACCTCCTCACTCTTGATCACGTGATTCTTCATTGCCCTGTTTGCAACTGGCTCCTTGAACATGATGTCGCGACATTCGTCGTCTGTGGAAAACACAAATGTAATATCTTATATTCCTTGAGTTATGAAAACCAGATCAATGAAAAGTGACCTCAGCCTCTTTGACCATGTAGATTGGAGTGTGATTTGGCTTAAAACTGGGCCGAGAAACGGAAAAACGATTAAACAGCGCGAGAGGGTAGTGAAAGGAGAAGACAAAAAAGACTGACATTTCTTTTAGTTTTTATATCATCTACGAGAAAAAAAAAAGCGTTCGCAGCGATTTTGGCTCAAAACCGTGAAAATATGGTTGACCACGTTTTGAAAACTCCAGACATATAGATATGCACTGGGTGATCTTTCTCATCGATCGCCATGTACGCGTTTCAATTATTGACAGAGTATCTTCAAGCACGCGTGACAGAGGAGACAATAACATAGACGAGACTGACCGTGCAGAAATAGTTAGAAAGCGATAGGTGAAAAAAAAATTATCTTATATATTTTTTTACAGTCCAATAATAGAAACTAATGGCAGTTACGGCATGTAATCACCAAAAAACGTGAAACAAAGTATTCGAAAGGCAATAAACGATATTTGGGCCACAGTACAACAGCTAACCAACAATAGTTTCCTTGGGACACCAAGGATAAATCCAAACGTGAAACGCGTTTTGAAAGTTGAGTCGAGTTAAGCTTTACCTGTTCGGCAGAATCATAAAACATAGTAAAACGACGCAGCGAAAAATTAAATATTTGCCTGCAAATAGAATATTTGACAGAAACAATTTTAGCATTTTACACGGTTCCTGATATGGAAAATGGGTGACTACACTCGGTTAAGTGCATGGCCTGTGGACATTTACATGTAAGATGCTGGAGAAATTAGAGCAAGTTTAAATGATTGATATAATACAACATACATTCGAAGACCGCGGAATCGAAAACTCAAATTAAAAAAATATACATATAATAGTAATAAAACAATAAGTAAAAACTACTTACCAAAGCAACCATAACATAACGAGAAAATGTTTCCAAGTGTAATACAGAAGATGCAAACGATATTTGCAATTTTATGCTTGAACTGAGTGTGTAAAGAAGCCATTTCTCCGGGTGTGGAGACGTCAGTGCTCAAGGTGGATGCTCTGCAGTTTCAGTCAGTACACATATATGATCACTATTAACAGGGGAAGTCATGCAAACTAAAAAAGGTGTTCCTGTGTTAAATTATTTATATGACATAGTTACAATGGTCCATTCATTTAGCATTGACGAGTTATATAAGGCAATGTTTTGGTTCAAAAGGTTAATATTAGGAACTTACATTTTCTCTCCACAGAATTGGCCAAAATATATATTAATCGGTTTGTTTTGGATAAAACAGGCGACCGTTGTTCTCAAATTGTGTTTAAATTCTAATTATTTCGTGTTTCCTCGACGTTTTATAAAACTTAATAGGTTTTAATTTTGCAATGATGAGCTCCAGTTCAATACATTAACACACTCTAATCAATAATTGAAAGGAAATTTTTTCAAGAGTGATATATCATCTTTTGGGAGAATATTATTCCACGTTTCCCCTTTAACTTGTTTTAACTGTTTAACTTCACCTCTAGACCTAACACCGTTTTCAACTGAAAACTACAACGGAGTCTTTATTTATAAATATTCATCAACTGTGTTGGTGGAATAAACAGGCGGACATGATGAAAAGAAAATTAAACAAACACCAAAGCGTTCATTAGCCTGGAAAACTTCCAAAGACCTTTTTGTGACTCATTTGCTGCAATTACATGACGTGTTGTTTCATCTGTGAATTTACATTTTTTTTCTAAATCATTCAAGCTGGGAGGAGAGATTTGCAAAGAGATTTTGTATAACCGACATGAACTGTTTGTGAAATTTTAGTTGATGGTAAAACACAGGAGATGCGAGGAGAGAAGACAGAAATTTCTTCCAACTTTGCCTCTTGGCGATATAAAGCTTTTAGAAAAACACATTAACTAGCTATTTCTCAACTATTATTAATTAAGGTGTTTACTATCCTGAGGGTAAAATATAGTGATTAAGGTTTGAAATGATAGAAGAACGAATATCTCTTTATATACAATAAAGCCGGCTTGGAGATATGAATTTTGTTTTCTTCTGCAAAGACAAATACTCTACTCATTCGCTGTGATCAATCACATAATTTAGTTTTCGTTTGAAAGCGCACCATTTTTGCGAATGACCTTCCGTCCACAAGTATCCGGTGAAAACAGTGACAGAACTGACGCAAGTTTTCGTATTACTCTCCATATATTAAATATGCAGTGGAATTTTTTGGCGCCGTTGTCGTGTTTTCGTGTGGACGGTGAAAACGGAACTGTTTGAAGACGTTGACATCACAGTATCTTTTTTTTCTCTTGCCGAATAAGAATGTTTTACTGCCGCCTTGCCTTTTTATAAGACACAGCATACGTTGTGTTAATATTTTCTTTCAGTTAAAATGTTCAAGCTTGTTATTTCAGGATAGGACTTCATCAGTAGAGCTTCTTTTATCGCGGCCGGGTCTCAAAAATCGAAGTGTTAAACGAATCAACAGGGACCTTCAAGCAAGACTTTGCACGATGGTTCTAAGTTAAACCAGTAAATGAAAGTACTTCGAGATATAACTTTCCCCGACAAAAGATTGATTTCAAAAGAAAGAGGGCGAGAATTCATTAAATGATTCAAGGACAATCCATACAAAAAGGCTCTCTTTTTCAAACAGAAACGGATACGTGTGAGCAGGCGAAACGATTCGAAACAGTGAAGCATAATTATTTTGCTCGTTAATAAATGAGGCGACGTTAATTTGCACCTGTACATGTCAGCTAATAGCTTCAAATATGGCCAGCAGTCCGTATTACGCAAGTATCGTAAAATATAGCTAATTAAAACCCATCTAAACACATATTCCGACAGGTAATCATCTTAATAAAGTTACCGAATATTAATCCAAATGACTGTTATCAATGCAAATACCGGTATGTCAGACTGGCGTGAGGCCATCTTTTATCTTGTGTATCCATGATAACAGAGATAAGAGCATACTTTGTTACTATCAACTGTTAATTGTCTGTCGACGCAGCACAACATTTTCTTCAGAAATCTCAATTTCTCAAATCAATTTTCGTTTCCCTTGGATAGTACTTCTCTGTAATTTTACCCCCGATTCATCGAACCTCCCGATTTCTCGAAGCAATTTTCTTTTCAATTTAATAACTTTATTCCTTTGTGAATTACTTTGCACTGTGACTTACTTACTCGCGTTTTCTTGCTCTTCGTGCCGGCTTACATGTCCTGTGCAGTTATTTGGCGAGCATATGGGAAACGCGAAAGGCTCGAGAAGCCCTCGCGTGCCCTTCTCGCGCCTTTCGCGTTTCCCAAAATGCGCGCCAAAAAAATACACAGCGCCTGTTACGCAGGACATGTATTTGCTTCGAGTTTTGATTGGTTCACTGTACTATGTCCTTTGTGATTGGCCAGAGTGATTCCCTTGGTTTTGTCTTATGGCCCTATTTAAATCGAAAATTACTCCAAGTTACATAAGATAATATATTATCAAAAAAACCTCTGCTTTTATAATTAACATTTCGCGCAATAATGACATCTTCCAAATTACAAAATATATTGAAATTGATATTAAGCATCATCTGGAATTCATCTAAAATAATATATTTCTGTGTTAAGTATTCTCATTAGGTTTGATGTTTCATAGAATCTGAAAACTACTTTCAGTCGAAGCGGGATCACTCACAGATACAATGGTGAATAATTCTGTGAACGTGTTCCAGATGTTTGAAATGAAACTTACTGCAGGAGTTGGTCTTGATGTGATATTCCTATCTTTTGTTTTTTTTTCTCTGTCCCTTATGGCCGATGCAACGCCAGGCAATTTTTCTTGCAACCTGCAACGTAACAAATTGATGCAACTCCGCATTTCTGCAACCTGTAGTGACCTGTAATGCAACGAAATGTTGCATTGCAAGTTGCAAGAAAGCTAGGCAGAAGTATCCTCTACTTTACACGTATACAAGCGAGTACTTGTGTTTGTTGTTTCCGTGTTTGTTCTTTATTTTGTAGTTCTGGATATTGACCTCTGAAAATTAGAGTAAAACAATTATTCGCCGAAGGCGAAGTGAATCTCGGTGAGACGAAGTCGAGGGGAATATTCGCCGAGATTCACTGAGCCTTAGGCGAATAATTGTTAAATAATGAGGATGTTGGTAAAACCCTCGACGGTCAAACAAACTTTGGGCAGACCGATAGGGGTCTGGGAAAGAATGTCTTCCTTATCAACCAAGATGGCGGCGAAAATGCTGTAAACATGGAAAGGAAAGACTCCGAAAATCATGATAATTTCTTTGCGATCTTAAACCAGCTCATTTTATAACCCCATAAACTTGCACATGGATTAAAATGTAGAAGAGTGACGGTCGCTTTGGTTCGAGACGTGTTTGCGTTTGGTTAGTAGCCAAGAAAGGGACTAAAAAAGTCCACCAGTATCAAAACTTATACTTAGTACGTACTAGGCATGGTATATATATCTTATTAGACGTTTTGTTGTGTAGTATCGCCGAGTATTTTTACGAGTTGTGCCGTATTTTGACGAGCCCGTAGGGCGAGTCAAAATACAAACAACGAGTAAAAATTCTCGGCGATACTACACAACAAAACGTCTAATAAGAGATTTATTATCCAACAAGCCAAAATATTATCTCAAAGCGGGCGAATTTCGCGGATATTTATTTGCCGCGAATGCGTGACAGAAAGTAGTATAGTCGGAGTCAAACAAATACCACTTTGGGTGCACCTAAATTTTTCACCTCTTCAGGAGACTAGTAGTCAGGGGAACCATAACCAAACCACGCTCACCAGCTCGCGCGGTCCGGTTATGGCCCCCCCTGACTACTAGTCTCCTAAAGAGGCAAAAAATTTAGGCTTACCAAAGATAGTATTTGTTTGACTCCGACTATACTACTTAGGAAAAAAGGACGCAGGAAACATAAACAAAGGGCGGCAGGGACAAGCAATTAAAGCGATGCAGCAGTCATGTAAACAAATGGGACGAGGAAGAAAAGGGGTTCTGAGCCAAGGTCGAAAAAAAGCCAAAACCCCCAAAAACCGTCTGTCAACCGAACATACATTATTCATCGCAGAACCCGAGCAGGGCCAAATTATAGATCCACCAATACGGATTTCAGAAGAGCAGCTCTCATCAATGAAAAAAATGAGCCCGCAAGATTTAAAAAACAGGCTTATCAAACCAGCAACAATTTTAAACCACATAAGTAGAGAACAAGAAGAAGCTGAAGAAGTCGAATTAACAGAGATGGAAGAGTACGATTTGACGGGATCAGGAGAGCCTGTTTATGAAACACCAATCATGACGCCGCAGCTGTACCGCAGAATAATTATGAATGAGTTTAGCCAGGACCAGGTAGAGTACATAATAAAGAAAAGTTTGCACCTTTAAGAAGTTAATCGCTTGCAGCATCAAGTATAGCTTCCACAGCTTGAGATGTAATAAGTTTGACATCATTCACCCAAAAGGGGGAAGAAAGGTCTTTGAAAGCGCACACGATCATGTGGAACAACACAATCATTCTTTATAAACTGTAAATATTTTTTTTGGCCCACCTCAAGTAATTAGAGGAATGCAGCAGGCTAAATATCAGTCAAAGAAATGCAAAACCAGGACAAAAAGTTAAACATCAAAAATCTGAAAGAGGTAATAGAGGAATTAGTGAAAAAATATGAAGAAGCTCCATACGTTTTTTTCAAAGGGAAGAAACTACAGAAGAACCTAAAGCAATGTATCCCGTACACGGCGGAAGAATGGGAAAAAGAAATGGAAAATCAACAGCGGTACAAAAACAGGCAGCTGATAAACTTCATAGATAAAGTTTTCTTCGAAGACGGCGCGCTGCAATTAGAGAAACACACCAACAAGTATAAACATGGATACATTAGAACTAATACAAGCACTTCCACCAGAACTTCGAGAAAAAATTTGTAAAGAGTATATTAAAATAAAACTCTGGCAGCGTAAAATGCTTGGCTGGGACGAGGTTCATGCTGCAATCAAGGAAGCCCCATTTTGCGATCACAATGAACAAATTGTAAGGGTCTTGTTCTGTTATAAATGTGGCGGAAGCAGATGCCCGCGGAATGATCTCTGTAATCTATGTCTCAGAAATGGAGTCAATCACTATGTCGGCTATCCTATTTATGATGCAGATGATTACGATGAAGCCTTCAAGAAATCTTTCGACTTAGGTTGGTGCGGAGCCGTTGCGTGACCTTTTTCTCAGAAAGACCGGAAACTAATATTTTTCTAGTCGAAGCGGCAAACTTACTACCTAAAAGAAAAATCGTCTATTAAAATTAAACTTACTAATACACGTTTTGTATTAACTAGGGCTGATTCTGGGTGGCCAGGCCGAGATAAACTAAGTGCAAAATATTGTCCCGAATCTAATCTTATTCTTGCACCGTTAGAACTTTGGGGTGCAGCATATTGGTATTTTAAACCATTAGCATTACGTACGCTTGTAAATGGAACGTCAGTTAACAAACTGCCGGGTATTCTAAAACCAAAACCTATTCTTTCATAAGTTCGAGAGGCACCCTTTAGTTCGATAATTAAAGCTGAGACACCCTCAATTAAACATGGAAATGGCGCCATTACACGAAGGTTATTACCGAATTTAACATAATTTCTACCACCTCCTTTATTTCCATCGGATTCCCATTCTCCAGTTATTACTATTCTTGGTTGCAAATTTTTTATCGCATAACCACTTAGATCTAAATCTTTTTGTAATTTGATAGTATCGTTTTCTATTGTGTACCCTCTATCATAATTTTTCAACGAAAAGCCGTTTAGATCTAAATCTGTTTGTAGAGTAAAATCGCCGTCATCGATAACAAAAGCCTGATCGTAAACAGTTCCATCTACATCTGTTTGATAACCCTTTACCCCATAAATAATCAAAGCAGCCTTTTCAAGTGGCGAAGAGCCATCATAACCCGAATTTGAAATATCAAGATAGATTGTGTTATCATTGTCTTTGTATTTGCGCGTGTGAATAATGGTGCGTGAATATTTCGGGCTGTGACTGTTGAAGTGCTTGGTATGGTAATTAAGAGTATCAACCGGGTTAGGGGTTGAAGCACTTATAAACCAATTAGTATCAACTTTCGGGATAAAGAACTCGACACATATAGTGTACTCTCCTTCAGGCAGAGGTTTTTTATTTAGCTTTAAGCGTGAGTTGAAAGAATTGACACCAGTTCTTACGAGATTGAAAGTATAAGCTTTTTTATTCACACTGTGAAGGTTGGATGTAAAGTCTTCTAACGTAACAGAAGTAACATTGTTTACAGCTGTCACGCCCGACCCTCGCTCCAAATAGGCTAAGGCATTCTTTTTATGTGAGTGTCCTGCTGAAATAGAATTTGAGCCCACATATTTTTTCATTGAACCAAGATTTACAGCATCCTGATCACCCGTAGGATTTGCAAGCTGTTTGATCGCATGGTCTTTCATGAGAATATCTCCAGTAATATTAACGGTTGATACATCCCCACTATCACCCTTTTCACCTTTTTCTCCTTTATCCCCCATAGCTCCTTTTGAACCTGCAGGTCCAGTTGCTCCAGTAGGTCCCGCAGGTCCTGTAGCTCCGGTTGGTCCTGTAGGTCCCGTTGCTCCCGCAGGGCCAGCAGGTCCGGTCGGCCCTTGGGGTCCAGTATCACCTTTTATTCCTTTTTCTCCAGCATCACCTTTATCTCCTTTAGGACCTTGTGGGCCAGTATTGCCCTTATCACCTTTTTCACCTTTAGGGCCACGCGCTCCAGTTGCGCCAGTCGGACCAGCAGGGCCGGCAGGGCCGGTTTCCCCTCGGATTGAAGTAGACTCTTCATGTGTTTGAGTTGCACCCGTCGCACCGTTAATAAACCCCATCTCTATATATTTTCGTCAAAATTTTTAAGTGTGGTTTTTTTTGGTTTGTCGTGGTATAAAAAAGAATATTTAGCATCGGTAGCCCTTTCAAGCAGCTCTCTGTCAATTCCCAATTCATCAGCAATACGGTTATTTTCTCTGGGAAGAAAGTTGAAAATGCAAAAGTGGCTACAATTATCTCGGATGTTTTTGGGGACCTTAAAATAGCTTTGAGAAAGATAAATGACGCTGCAATTGCGGTGGCGACCGTTGATAAAATAATCGATAATGTCGTTTTGGTTGCTTTCACAAACCATGTCATCGAAAATTACAATCTTTTGATTGTCAGTGGACAGTGTTTCCAAAGGAATAACATCGTTGGCACCTTCAATAACATTATACCCAGCCACAGGATTGACTCTTTTTTCGAAATCATCAATCATATATTGGTACTTGTCTTGATGCAGGTTCTTAGCGCAAAGGTAAATTTTGTCGTAGACCAACAGCCTGTAAAGCATATGCATGAGAATATTTGTCTTACCAGAGTTGCTTGGCCCGCAAATAAGCATCCGAAAGGTATCTGCTGGCATACAAGGGTGGCCTTGCTTGTAATTACTTTTTGTAGTCAAACTGGGGTCGTAATTGGGAATTTTCATTTTTTTCTGTTATATATACGGCAAAAATATGTCCATGAAGAAGTGGCGAAAACTTGTCGGTGAAAAGGCTGAAGTTGAGCAGCAGAACGACAAAATCCTCACCGCAATAAAAAATAACAAAATCAATAAAGAGTTTGGTCAGCTATCAGGTGAGGATTTGTTCAAACCTATCACATCGCGGCTTGACAATCTCCAAGTAGGGGATAGCAACTCAGTTGCTGAGCCAAAAGAAGAGGAAGAGGTTCCAGACTATGGTATGGATGAGTTTGATTTAAATAACCCCTTTGATGAAGATTTTAAACCGGATGAGGAAACTCCACTACCAACACCAACACCATCACCAACACCATCACCAACACCATCACCATCACCTACACCACCACCATCACCAACATCATCACCACCACCATCTCCTACATCAACACCGTTGCCACCTTTGGCTGAAGAGGAAGAAACGGAATTAATGGAAAGCCCAGCGAAAAAACCAAGTAAATGGGGACCACCAAAAGAACCAGTTATCAGGGGATCAGAGTCGGTTGACCTGCAGACACTGAGCAGCATGTTAACAAAAAATAAAGACAATCCGAACTATGTTGTAAAAAGCAAAAAATCAAAATTCTATGGCTACACATTGGAAGACATAAAAAGTGCAAGAAATGAAATTCTTGCCCGGAGACAAGGGAAGTTTATGCCCCCCGCCGATTGGATGCCCCCTCCACCTGATGAGGATGAACTTGAAAGAGAAATGGAAGGAAGCGGAAGTGTTGATCCAAACGCTTTGGTTGAAAGGCTACACTTAAGCTTGGCGTCTATACAGGCGGGCAACACTTCACTGAAGCTGAAAAAACAGGTCCAGCAGATGTTGGGGCTGCTGGTAAAGCTAAAGGAAATAACACAAAAAGAAGCCCACAAAATTTTGAGTAATATTATATAAGCAACATGTCAACCCATTTTCATTTCAACCTATTGCTCGACTCGCAGCTGGCCAAACAAAACAACGCCAACAACAAGTCACATGACTTTACAATTAACTTTGACCCGCCAATCGCCTTAGATCCCTTCAAAAAGTACAGGGCGGCGTTAAATGAGCTGGTATCCATGTCTTATTCGTGGTACAACATCGCGAAACGGTACAACAACAACGAATTCAAATGGCGGAAAAAAACAGAGAACTGGAAAACCGTGACAATTCCGGATGGAATGTATGATTACAACGGTCTCAACACCACCATTCAGGCGCTAATCGGAAGAGTGGATCCCAAGGATGAAAAATCCAAGTTTATTTTTCAGCTGTATTTTCACACCACAACGTATCGGGCGGTTATTTTGTTGGAGGACGGCTACGAGCTTGACCTAAGTGGAGGTGAATTCGCTGCGCTGCTGGGTTTTGACAAGAAAACAATAGACGGAGCGAACAATAGGAGCGACCGCGTGCCAAATATAACAAGAGGCGTCGACTGGATCTACATCCATTGTGACCTCATTACAAGGGCTGTGGACAACATCGGGGGTGACGTTATGTTCTCTTTTTCAACCGCTGAACTCTCCGTCAGCTACCCCTTTTCAAAAGAGCCCCGCCGCCTCCTGTGGCACCCGGTGAACAAAAACAGAATTAATGCGATAAATATCAAAATCACAGACGGACGCAGCAACATTATAGATCTGAATGACCAAGACGTGGCTTTAAGTATCATCATAGAAGAAGAAAAAGAAAAATAATTTACACATAAGTATAATAATGAATCATCCGAGCGAGTGGGCGAGATATTACGACGCGCCAAACGGAACATATAGATACAGACACAAAGGTACGGGGGTTGTAAGAGACACCCTGATGAATATAGGAAAGCGGTTCAAAAAGAAGGTCACCCGTAAGACGTTGGAAAGGGCTGTAAATGAAGCCTCGAAGCAAATGCTAAAAAAAGCCGCAGAAAAAGCGGAAGAAAAAGCGGCTGACAAGATACAAGCGGTTTTGCGAAGTGGGGTTAGCAACTCAGTTGCTGATCCACACCCCCAGGGTAAAAAGACTCCAAGTGTAAAACCTAAGGGAAAAAAGCCCCCACCACAGAAACTTAGTACAGAGTCGAAACAAAAACTGAAGAAGATGCTAAACCCTGGGGTGGCAACTCAGTTAAGCGGAGATTCGCGGAAAAAGTTGAACCAGATTTTAAACGCGGGTCGGGCTGCAAAGTTGAAAGTAAACCAATTGATAGCAGAAAATTAAAATAATTTTTTAAAAAGATATATAGGCCGCAAGATGTTCAGAAGCCACAGGCATTTGGAAAAAACAGAGTATGTTCGTGTCATGTTAGACAAACCGATCACTATCCCGGGAAACAATCAGCACCAGGTAAAAACAAACTATAAATTCACACTCACCGACCGAGACAACTGGTTTGACTGGTATAACGCCTACTTTCGGGCTGATTTCACTTTTGAGGCAACCGCAGATGGTGCCCAAGTTGCAGCAGACGCTAGGTCAGCCCCCATTAACGGTTCATTTTCACTGATAAACAAACTTGTGGTAAAATCATCGGGCAAAAACATTTACAACGTGGACAACATTCACAAGCTCATATTTATCAAAAACTTGTTGGATTTTTCAGATGACTTTGCAAGGAGCGCAGCGAAAGATCAGTTTTGGTATTTGGATACAACGGATAGCAATGTAACGGCCATCGCTGCCACTAACCAAGGAATCAGACAAAGAGGTTTGCTTGCCCATGCGGGTCTCACAGTTGAAACCCTTATACCACTTAACAGGTACTCATTCTTTGAAGAGCTGAGTGACAAGCTTCTCCCCCCAATGCAGATGGAGTTCGAAATTGAGCTACAATCGGATGCAGAGCTGATTTGGCAAAACGATGGCACCAATCGTAGGGTAGTGGTGAGAAACTTCGAGCTGTGGGTTCCAATGCTGCGTTTCACCAGCGAAGGACAGAAGCTCGCCAATGAAAACTTTTTGAAACCTCAGAAATGGACGTACCTAAATGAAATGATCCAGCCCAGCAGCAGCCGGCGTGATGCTTTTGGTTCGTGGCAGATAAATCCCGGTGTAAAGGATGCCAAACATGTTTTCATTTTCATACAACAGACAAGGAAGCAGGACGCCTTGACTCAAAACCCCTACTTCTTTGACACCTTTAACATTGATGGGGATAATTCAGCCAAGCTATCGACATGTCGGTTGCAGTACGGCTCTTCACAATACTATCCGGAGCTGGACTACGACGAAAACTTTAAACTGCGCATTCTTAATGACTTAAAGAACTACCGGTTCCGCAAAAACGACTACAACACCGGTGTGCAGCTTCAGCCCAACAACTTCGGAACGCTATACCCAGTACTCTATTTTGACTTACGCGAAAACAAGGATAACAAGACCAACGACCCGAAACAGATGGTTTTCCACTACAAGCTCAATGAGGCTGCCAATGCACAAGACTACACCATTTATGCAGGAATTTTGTACGAGTCTGAACTTGTTCTCAGGCAGGTGGGTAATGAGCTGGTGATGGTGTAGCAACTGAGTTGCTGATACCCCAAAGTGAAATAATTTTTGTATGAAATATAAGAGATGACGACTTACTATCCGCACAAGATTTCACTTTCAGATGGACAGAAGGTAAGCCTCGCGCGGGCCTTTGGGCGAGGAGAAGCAGTTACGCTCAGATTTAAAAACGAGGCTATAACCGGCGGTAGCGACACTTTGCACTTGACCGCCAGGCAGATCAAAAAAATAGAGCGCGCTATCAAAAACAAAACGGGCGTGGACATAGACATGAGCAAGACACAAATCAGACATGTGCGCAAACACGGGATCAGCAACTCAGGATCAGGCATGCGGGTAAAACCCCCAACAGGAGGAAAGGGAATGCGCATCAACCCTCCACCATATATGCGCCCTCCACCATTTATAGGTTCTTGGGGTGACCAAAAAAAAGCCCGCCTTCGTTGATGTCCCCTTAACTGATTATGACTTGCAGCGATGGTGCCAATACTTGAAAATCCCCATCAAAGGTATATTTGCGAGAGACGAGTGGGGTAAAACCCCACACCCCTTTGGCCACTCCCCTTGTATAATCAACATGGATGATCTTGGAGGGCCAGGCACCCATTGGGTATGCTGCTGGGGATCAGCAACTGAGTTGCTACCTGAATACTTTGACTCTTTCGGTTTACCTCCGCCCGCGGAATGGGAAATTGAGTTGATTCTCGAGGGCCAACAGACCTTTCTACGAAATGACAACCAGCTTCAGTGGGAATTCAGTGTGCGCTGCGGCTACTACTGTCTGCTTTTTCTGAATGAACGTAACAAAGGCCGGTCGTTTCGAGATATTTTGAGCATGTTTTCTGAAAATACACGCGCTAACGAGGCTGTGGTGAAGGATTATTTTACACATAATGTATAGGATGGATGTTTACTGTGTGAAAGAAAAGCGCTTCACACCCAATGTGGTGGGAAGTGAAACATTTGCAACCGCAAAAAACGGCAGAAGACTGCTTAAAGTAAAATGCGCCAGCTGCGGCATTACCAAGACAAGATTCATATCTGCTCAAGAAGGAGGTAATATTTTGGATCCAATATTTAAGTGGAGCAGAAGTGGTTTACCCAAAAAGAAGAGAGAAGAGCTTGCACGCGCTGAAAAAAGACTGTTTGGAGGTGGAGTAGTGGGGGTACCCCACACCCCTAGTGGAAGTGGAGTTTTTGATACAGTTGGAAATACAGCAGCTGAAGCTTTCTTTGAGTACGGAGTTCCTTATTTAGCAAAGCAAGGTGTGAAACAAGGAAGATACTTTGCAAGCGAGTTTCTGAGACAACCAGAGTATCAGAAGAAGTTAGCCAATAAAGCCAAACCAATCGCGAGAAAAGCTGTTAATTACACAATTGATGCTTTGTCTGGGGATTTGCTGACTAAAGCCTCAAACAGATTAAGACCGAAAGATATGATACCGGGAAATAAGATGAAAGGCGGGTGTCACACAGTGGGGTATTAGCAACTGAGTTGCTGATTCACACCCCAAAGTCAAATGAATTTTCTTTAATTATATAAGATGGAGGTATACTGCGTGAAGGAAAAGCGTTTCACACCCAACGTACCGGGAAGTGAAAAAAACACTACCACAAAAAATGGTAGAAGGCTGCTTAAAGTAAAATGCGCAAGTTGTGGCATTACCAAGACACGGTTTATTAGTGGGGGTACCCAACGTGGGGGTAATTATGATATGAGAATTTATGCGGGTAATCGGGTAGATGACCCAACAAACCCTCTTTACCAACGTGGTGGGGCTTTTGATTTGCATAAAGCTATTGGCAAGCTGCCTAAGCCAAAAAAGGGGTGGACGCTTCCTGGTCATAACTACACAGGACCGTACAATCCCCTTGAAAAACAGCTTTCTTACGACCCCAAGACGGGAAAGATCTTGAAGATTTATCAGCAACCCACAGGCGCCACGGACGCAGTTTCAATGCAGCATGACGTTGATTATGCCGTCTGTGCGGGCAGGAAAAATGAGAAAGGTTGCAAACATGATGCAGACAAAAAAATGGTGAAGGCACTTGACGCTATTCCCAAAAATAAACGGCAATGGGGTCACGCCGCGGCGCGCAACGCAATCAGCTCGAAGCAAAAAGTGGGATTGGGTGTCGGTGAAACGATCAATAAAAATATCGGCGAAAAGATTCCAGGCTTTCAACCGGCTCAAGATGTGGCTGCTGCAATCATGGCTGTCACAGGTGGTGATAAGGATTTGTTTAAAAAGTATTGGAGTGGTGACATCGCAAAAGGTGCCTTTAACACGAAAACCGGTCTGTTCAGCAAAAAGTTTTGGACACACCCTAAAAAAGATTGTAGGCCGGAGCTAAAGAAAATTAACGGCAAATGGCATAATACATATAATTGTTGATAACCTATTTTAAACACATATATATAGAAAATGGATTCTGCAACAAAATTCAGGCGGGCTGAAATAGAATTGATAAAGACGAATTTGGAAAAGCAGTTGGTGCACTACTACGAAACCTCAGCCAAGTTTAAACGGTGGCACACGCGGTGTCAAACAGTATGCGCGTTAACAGGCGGAGTTGCTACCATTCTTACAGGCTCTGGGTTGGCCGCTTCTCTTTCTGTGGTTGGCGTTGTTGTTGGCGCCCCTTTAATCGCAGCGGCCACCTTGTTTTCATTGGTGTCAACCTCCTCCATCGTCACCGTCAAATTTTTCCTGCGTAAAGCGAAAAAACACGAAAAAATACAAACTTTGGCTGAAGCTACGCTGAGCACGATCAACTCTCTCATATCGACCGCTCTTGAAGATGGTAAAATCTCAGACAGTGAGTACCAAGATATTATCAAAAAGTACAACAGCTTTACTACTGCAAAGACAAAACTGCGTTTTTCAAACCACACTGACGGCGGAGTAAAGGTTAACAGAACATCAAAGACAACTTCTGTTTAATGGTGGGGTGTTTGCCTCCAACCACCATTCGTTGAAACTTTTTTCGGCTTTATTTCTGGTTTGTTCCATCTTCGGCAATCTTTTCGTGAGCTTTCCCAGTATTGCCTTTTTCGCTGGCCAATCTCTTGTTGAGACCTTTTGAAAATAGTTGTATAAAAAACAAACGTAGTTACACGATCCGAGGTAGCAACTCAGTTGCTGATGCCGCTTGAACTGGTGAATGACATTACCCAAAAAGGTCAACCCCATATTGTCACCGACCTGATCTAAAGAAATGCCGGTTTTTTTTAGTACTGCGAATAAATACCATAATTTTGGTTTGGGAGGGTGACCCATCTCTTCGGGCTCAGGGTAGAATTCCTCCTCGTAACGGTAGTCAAGATCTTTTTTGGGCTTGATTTTTTTTATTTTCGCTTCCTGTTGTTTTATCAACATTTCTTTTAGCTCTTTTTTTCCACACCCCTTGGGGATGCGAAGTTTTGTATCCATGTATATATGGTCGCGCATAATTATTTAAATGGACAGAAAATTAGAGCGGCGTTATTACAGCCCACAAGGTTACTGGAAAGGTATCTCCGCCATTAAAAAATTAGCGGCCGCTGCAAAGGTACCTGAAGTTGTTGCCAAAGAATGGTTGTTCAAACAAGCGCTCTGGCAGATCTACCTCCCCGCACCGCGCTACATTCCTCGCCTAAAATTCGACGTCCCTACACCCAACAAAGTGCATCAGGCAGATCTTCTTTTTCTGCCACATGACAAAGTAGGCCGTAGCACTTACAAATACGCGCTTACCGTTGTTGATGTTGCCAGCAGATTCAAAGAAGCTCAACCTTTAACCTCCAAAGATTCTACTGAGGTTGCCAAAGCTTTTAAGACAATTTATACCCGTGGACCTTTGAAATGGCCTCAACTACTGCAGGTTGATCCTGGGCGTGAATTTATGGGCGCTGTTACAAAAGAAATGGAAAATCACAAAACTTCTATCAGACGTGGCCACCCTGAAATTCATAGAGACCAAGCTATTGTTGAACGTTTCAATCGTACCTTGGCTGAGCGTTTGTTTGGCCACCAGTACGCGGTTGAAATGCGTTCACCTGAGGGTCTGCGGTCTACTGTGTGGGTGAAACGGCTCCCCAAAGTTGTTTCTGCTCTGAACAACCAAGTCACTCGATTGATTGGTATGAAACCTGCTGCTGCTATCAAGAAAAAAAATGTTTATGCGGAGCCATCAACCAAATATTTGCGACCTGTTGGAGAAAATGAAAAAAAGCTCCCCTCCATAGTTTTGGTTCGATATTTGTACCAACCTGGTGAGCTTGAAGGTGGTGTTAAAAGAGCCACTGATCCAATCTGGTCTTTGGATGTTTACAATATTGAACGCTCTTTTTCTAAACCGAATCAGCCTGTTCTCTACTATTTGTCTGACGGTCCCAAACGTGGCTTTGTACGTGAAGAACTGCTTGTTGTACCTCCAAACACACAATTACCTCCGGCTGTGAACTAAATATGATATTCGATTGGTTCGGTGTGTATGCCGTCAGACAGTACCCATCGTTTGTCATAGTATGCACTCAACCCCAGCTTCTCCTGTTCGTAAGTTACTATATTCCCGTCCCGCATTCTGAAACCTCTATTTGTTGCCATATCCTGGTGACCTTCCAGCGCTGTCTTGAAACGATGCCAGTTTATATTGTTTTGCTTCTTTGACATTCCCTTTGTGCTAAACTTCTTTTTTTCTCCTCGATCGTCTATATAGTAGCATTTGGAGCAGAGCGCAATCATCCGGTCCCCCTCACATTCCAGCTTAAACAGACCAGGTGTTCTACCACTCCACTTGTCCCATGCCAACCAATTCTTTTTTTGTTTTTCGAATTCTGCTTTCATCTCTGGACGTACAATGTCTTCGAGTTTCTTGCCGGAGATTGCCAAGTAGTTGCTGTCTGTGTCCATTTGGATCAGCTCGAAATCTTTTCTGTCAAAATATCTGTCAAGGAAGTCGTAATAGAATTCCAACATCCTCAGCTTCGCCAGCTGATAGACTGCGATTCCAATCTGAAACGGTCTTCTGATTGTGATTCGTGACTTCCGACTTTCTAACTCATACGCCTCTCCAATTTCATCAAGATCTGAGAAATATGCGCTTCTCAGAGCTCTGTCAACTACCTTCTCATCTTTGGTGTAGATTACGTTTGTTTGCCGTTCCAAGGCTTCGATTAGCTTACCATACCCACTGTTTCCCAACAATTTGAATATATCAGCCAGCAGTGCTTTGCTTTTGTCTACATCTCCTGTCCGGCGAGCTTCCGTAACTTGTTCCACGAACCAGGGAAAGATTTTTGCTGGTGTGTAGTCAATTGTCCGATAAACCCTTTTGATAACTGCCCCGTAATTTACATACCAGAGTAGTAGAGGGGCGTATACAAGTATCCTCTGCGCTGACAACGTTCCCATGAGTTTCTTGTCTTCTCCGCGTTTTCTTCCTGTATCACGCAAGTATTTGAGCATATGCTCTGGGACAACTTTAGCTGGTACCGTTTTGTTGTGAAAGAATGGGCACATTTCCTCGAACTTTTGGTGTAAGTGATTTGGAATCTCAATATCTATTTCAGCATATCCAAACCAGCTTCTTTCTTTGAGCCTGTGCGTTAGTACTGGTGCACCGTCTGTTTGGTACTCACCTGTGTAGTGTACAACCCTTTCTTTTCCGCAAGGCATTTCTCTTAGCATGGTTGAGAGATACAAGGCGTTGGCATCATATCCGAGGATGTTTTGGCAAAGTTTTGAATCAGCAACTTGATGTGACCTTATTCTTGTTTTTCCTACTTCGTGGTACCTTGTGAAAACGAGGCTTGGACCTCCGACAACAGCTTCTTTTAGCATATCATAAGCTTCTTTGCTTGGGCTGTAAAGTTCCGCGTTGCGTTCAATAGCTCCTCTTAGCAGGTAATGTAAGCTCACACCTGGGATGCTGACTGCGTCTTTCATTATATCGATTCCCTTCTCTGTGTAGAAGTTTCTCATCTTTTCCAGAGCCTCAAGCCCGGGGGCGACATCGAGATTATTGTAGTAACGCACCCAGTCTTTGAAGGTTTTCATTCCCTTTTCTCGGAACGTTTGTTTACAGGCTTTCCATTCTGACAGTTTCAGTGTGAATTCATTTTTCAACTTTGAGTACCAATGCGGGTAATCCGGCAATCCTGGGTAATCCAGCTTTTCAGGTTTGTCAAACCACTCGTATGGAAACCATGATTTCGTTGTCTTGCAGTCGTAGGCCTTTACCCATTTCTCGTAGCTGGTTCCTGGGCCCAAGTAGTTGATTATGTCAAGAAAACGGAAGCCAGAAGTGAGTAAAAACATGATTTTGTTTCCGTGCTTTGCTACTCTGACTTTGTTGGTTGTGTCCGCAAGTTTTTCTGCGAAGTGTTTCTTTATTAGATTAAGATCGTATTGCCCGGAGTTGAAGCCCAGTACTGGGACCTGATCACACCATTCTTCAATCTTTTTTCTCTGATCTTTTGGTAGCAGGTTTACATCTGCTGGCATAAACTCATCTCTTACTTTTTTTCTTATGTTTTTACCGCGTCTTTCCAACTCTTTCGCGAACTTGCGGATCAACTCTGCGGGATCTTTTTCGCAGATATGGGTTGGCTCTCTTTCTAGGGTGTCGCCGATGCTAACCGAGATTGGAACGTGTACGTTCTCGATTGTGAGTGAGTCCGTCGGCTCCTTCCGCTGATTGCTGTCTCCATATGCCTCAAAATCATACAAAATAGCGTGCGGGTAACTTTTTGTTTTTGCTTCCGGTAGTTGTTCAATATATTTGTCCCCGACTTCGCAGGCCCAACACTCAATCACTCTGTAGCCTTCCTTTCGGAGATAAGCTGTTCTTCTCTTTGTTGCTTGGAAGAGATCTTCTCTTGTTTTGTCGCCACGGTCTATTATTTTGTTACGATCAGGGTAACATTTTGGACAACCGTGCCAGTAGCATCCGTGATACTGTAACACCAGCTTTTTCTCATGGTTGTAGCCATCAACTGGTCTTTTCTCTATCCAACGCTCTCCTCCGTGTCCTGACATTGCGTGGTGAATGGGGATTTTCCAATGCTTTGCTACGTACTCAAGCCACTGGATTGATTCTTTTGAGGCTTTATGCTTTGGATAAAATGCTTTTTCATAAGCTGTCTGCGGTGCTTCGACCTTTTCTCCTGGACAATCTATTACTGTTTTACCTTGGGCACATCTTTCCACGTGACGTTGAAGATTGGAAGCCTTTGTGAATCTTGCGTTGCAGTGGATGCATGCATAAGTTTTTGCCAATTTGGTTATGTCCTTTATTAAAAATGCGTGCTTTCCAAAAATACCGATTGTCATAACGTTTTTAAACTGTGGTACAGGATTTCTTGTGAGGTGCCATACAACTTCTTTATCATCTACACGCTCTGGCATATATACCCTGATTCCTAGCCAACCTGAGAAAGCTGTGCCCTTATTCAGGTGCATTTCGACCTTTTCCAATTCATCCAGTGATGTTTTTACGCAGTTCGTCGGTGTATCGCGGAGTTTGAAGAAACTCTTGGCTAGACCTTGCGCTGCTTTTGTACTTCGATCTGGTCTAGCTCCTTTGTGTACAGCAATACACCGCCATAGACACATGTTATCTCTATAGGTATCCAGTGCTACCATTGAACGACTATGTGCAAGGTTATGCAGCCAGTTTGGTAAGGGTCCTGTTCCCATCAGTGGTTGACGGTCAAGCACAACCTTTACATCAGCATTAAAATGATCCTCGAAGATCCACTTTGTGTTTGGTCTTTCGATACTGTCCGCATCCAGACGTTTTGCCTCCCTATTAATTAACCAATTCTCCGCTTCTGCATATGTATTCATCCAAGGGGAGCCTTTATTTTGGTAGTAGAAAATTATGGTACCGTCTTCAATGTTACGTAACATATATGAATAAGTGTGCCTCATGTAAAATGCTGTCCTCACGTTCTCTCTTATTTTTTCCATAAATTTTGGTGTGAGGTCTTTATTCAGTTCTTTTATAATGCGCCATCTCTTGAACCGCCTCCCGCTGCTCTCTTCACCCTCGAATTTTGCGACTTCGTACAGATTTTGAATCTCATTCTGGTAGTCTGTCACATTTCTTATGTTATTCGGTTGAATGGGGTCGAATTGTCTCAGAAGTTGTTGTCTTCTGTTCCTTTTTCTAGGTGGTGCTATTGGTTGGTAAGGTTTTGGTTGTAATGGCTGTAATACCCGTAATGACGGTTTATACCGCTGCTTTCTGGTTTCTGTTAGCGGCTCGACTAGCACATTCTTTATTATCTTTTTCACAGCGGGTACGTTTTCTGAAAGAAGTTGCGATAAATGACGCAGTTCTGCGGGGTCTATTTTTGCAAGTTCTTGTTCGAGAGATTCGAGGTCTACATTTTCAAAAGAACTGAGGTCTATTTCGTCCATCGTATATTATGTAGAATTTTTTTTTTAATTTATTAATTGTTGTTAACTTAATGTTGTATTTCTCTAATTGAAAAACTTTTATACAACGCGGTGTCATTCCTCTAAATGCTTGTCCCCGCCGCCCTTTGTTTATGTTTCCTGCGTCCTTTTTTCCTAAGTAGTATAGTCGGAGTCAAACAAATACTATCTTTGGTAAGCCTAAATTTTTTGCCTCTTTAGGAGACTAGTAGTCAGGGGGGCCATAACCGGACCGCGCGAGCTGGTGAGCGTGGTTTGGTTATGGTTCCCCTGACTACTAGTCTCCTGAAGAGGTGAAAAATTTAGGTGCACCCAAAGTGGTATTTGTTTGACTCCGACTATACTACTCAGAAGTATGCGAAGCTTATGCGAAGCGGAACGGAATTGGCGCGGGATATCCAGCTAACTGATTGGTCAAGAGCACGAGAACACGTCAAACTCGTTTTGTGGTCGAGCACGCCAGCACTGGTGCAATTTATTTCACTTTTTACAACGTGCAAAAATAGCTTTTTGATCGAATGGTCGTCTAGCTGTTTCTCGCTCCAAAACTTTTCGAGCTCGTCGTTTGTTAGACCCAGCGCCTTGTTTGGACGACCATCTTTACCTGACAGCCTTAGTTGCTTTCGTTTTGTGATTTTACAAAGATCTTATCTTGAATGATGCTGTAATTCTTGCCATGTTGTCGTAGAAAGCGGTCGAAACTTCGTTGCAACGAAGTTAAAGAACTCATCTCCGTTAAGTTTTCTGACTTTGATGAAAAACTGGGCAAGGAGACTGTTCAGTTCCTCGGGAGGAATATCCTCCATTGGCCTTCTCTCGTTGAGGGAGTTGCACCACCGAGTCCAAACATTGAGGTCAGTTTTCGTCTTCTTTGTTGTGTTGCTGTTTCTATTTTCTTCAATAAATGATGAAATTTCACTCTCGTTCAACTGCTTTTCTTTGTTCGATTTATTTAATAAACTTGGATCAATACTCGCCAGCCATTCCGACTCTTCATCGTCAGAAAAATAATTTAAATTGTCCGCCATTTTTTCGTAACTTCCATCCAATTCGTCGCTTGCGCGTTGCGCGAAACCTGTCTAACCAGTTCTCTGGAGTACAAATACCGTGTGATATTTGTACTCGTTTTGGGCGTTATTTGTACTCTACGAAGCAGTGTTGGATAATAAAATATAATATTTTATCTTTTAATTGATACGCTTGATAATTATAAGTTTATTTAAGCTTATTAATCTTAAACACTCTTGTTCTTTGGCCATTTCAATTTAACGAGAAATAAAATGCAAACAGCACAGTACCTCGCTTTGTCTTTTTTAAGTTTTAAATCTTTCTTTTTTTTGTAACCGTCACTTCTGAAGATGCGTGCTGTAGCATGCGAAACGTCAAGTAAATTTTAGATTATTTTTTCGAACCATGCGTAGTTCATGTGTTATGTTTGTTGCCGCTGTTTGCATTTTATTTCTTATTAATCTTATGGTTGAAGGTTAGCTGCAATAATATTCTCACCTATCTTGCTGCCATTTTCAACCAATTTTTCTTTATTAAAAGGTAACATTAAAAACAAAGAAATTTAAAGGAAATAATGCTATAGATTGTAGCTCTTTTCCCTATTTCTGAAATTACAATCTTTTAAATAAAAATTATTTTGTTTTTACTATGTCGAACCCATACTGGTAAACATCTATGTTACACCAAAGATATTTGGCATAAGATTATGGTAAAGGTGATCAATTCTTATCAGTGGACCAAGAGGATTACTAAAAAAAGAGGAAACAAAGTGGAGATGGATCAACTTTCCCAGATTAAGGCCCCGTTTATACGGGTCCGGACAAATTTTTGTACGAACGAATTTTGTTCCTAAACCACCTGTTTACATGGATCCGTGCAAATTCTGTTGCAGATTGCAGTGGTGTTTACACGGATCCGTGCAAATTTTAGACCAGTCGCGGCATTTAAATGGCTTTTTTACGTCTCTGTTGTGATTGTTTATCGCTCATGTTTTAAGCCAATCATGTTGCAGCTGATGGAGCACGCGGGAAATCAAAACTTTACGTGGTCTGATGAAGAAATTTTAAATTTGTTGCCTCGATCGATGAAGATCGGATACAATAGCCATTTACAGCAACGTGTACTGTAAAAGCCCAGCTAATCCGGCTAAAATGGCGATGCATGCTGCTGCCGCTCGTCGCCTCATATCTGTGATCTGCTTTTGTTTGTTTCTTTTGTCTTAAATTTAACAAAATGTTACAAAACACGGGCAAAATGTAACAAAATGTTTCATTTTTGCTAAGCAACAAGGCGAACAATAACTAGATTCCAGGCCTTAACCGCGCTATCTGAGCAAAAAGTTGCACGGTTCGGGTGTTTACACGAGTCCGTGCGAAATATGAAACCGTGCCGATCAAAAAGTTGACCTGCTTTTTTAGGTCCCTTAGCCGTTGAAAAATTCGTCCAGTTCCTCCGGTTCCGTGTAAACGCAAAGTGGAACCGTGCAAGTTTTTGTCCGGGCAAAAATTTGTCGGGACCCGTGTAAACGGGGCCTAAATCAAGGCCTATTCTAGTAATTTTCCTTGCTCACTGAAAGGGGGTGAGAAACATTTCAGCCATTTGGGCCTTAATTTTCAACACAAACTGTGGTCTTCCCTGCTGCGGTAGGGACTTTTTCCTCCAAGACAGAATGACCTCTCTTACGAAAAGTGCACGTACAGTTCTCCTGACTATGTGCTTGGTCCACAGTCTAGTGACATGCATGTAACAACGTGAATGGCATAGACTAAAAAACATAAATTAATATCATTTTTTCTTGCGTGGTTAAGATTCTGTCGTAATTCCTGCTACAATACTGTGCTGTGTTGTTAAATACACTCTGATGACAGAAAACAACAACATCAGGTTTTGCATTTGTATGACCTTGTTGTTATGCTACTTGTGTGAACCAGGCTTAAGATAAATTAATGGCGTTGGATATCCAACGTGGTATTTTGTGCTGGATTATTGACTTCCTTAAAGATCGCAAACAAAGAGTCAAGCTAGAGCGAGATTGCAAGTCAGAATGTGGAGATATCCCAGATGGGGTCCCGCAAGGGACCAAGCTTGGACCCTGGTTGTTCATTTTGATGATCGATGATATTAACACAGGCGATACGGAAATATGGAACTACTTGGACGATACAATTATCGCCAAGCCTGTGGTCAAGAACCAAGCATGTACGATTCAGGACTCAGCCAAGGACCTGGTCGCCAAGTCCAACGAGAACAAGTTTCAACTGAACGAACGCAAATGTAAAGTGATGCGCATATATCTCCTTTGTTCAGATCGAGGCTGAATTCGCTTCTGTTGTCATCAACGGGAAGGCTATTGAGGTGGTGTACAGTGTCAAGCTACTTAGCCTGAACATTTCCAAAGATCTGAAATGGAACTGTCACGTGTCTGAAATTTCCCGCAAGGTCTCCGCAAGGCTCTACTTCTCAAGCAACTGAAGAGGGCAAGCGACCCAACCAGGGAACTCATAACTTTTCATACAGCATGCATCCGGCTAGAGTTATCAGAACTTTTTTTTAGATATTTACAATATTCCTTCCTAGCCAAAAAATAAATAACGATGAAACTGACTAGAGTTGAGCCGTTGAACCTCAAGTTTGATGGAAAACGATGATAATGATGATGACGACGACGACGACGACGACGACGATGACGACGATGATGAGTTAGCCAATGAGCATAGTATAATTAGTTTCTACCTTGGTTCAGTGGGCTCAACCTATAATGGTTATTTTTGGCTATGGAAAAGTATTACGCTCGGTGTAAAGTAACCCCATTTACTTGGATATGGCACAATCAGTGGTATGTTCGCTGTAAAATAAAATCAAACATACAGTCAAAGCTCTCGTAAGTGGACACCCTCGGGACGCGAAAAAGGTGTCCGTAACTGGAGCTGGCCGCTTACGAGAATGGTTCTCGTAAGCGGCCACTAGAGGTGTAGGGGATATATGGCCGCTTACGGGAGCTTGCCCAGCTAACAATATTCCTCGTCCGTCTTGTATCTGGACGTGGGTGACCACAAAACTGAACACTGAAAATGGTACTGTAATTACTGCAAAATCATTGTGACGAACGGCGATGTGAAGTTGATTGACAAAGATAACATACCGAGGTTTTTAAAAGGATTCTTTGGGGTGTCCGCTTACGGGAGCTTAAAAACAAAGAAAAAGTCTAATTCGTAATCTCTACAAGTGACCGCGGCCGCTTACGGGAATGTCCACTTACGAGAATGTAAAAATACAGAGTTTGTATGGGAGTCAAAAGGGGGTTTCGAACAAGTCGGCCGTAAGTAGAGGTGTCCGCTTACGAGAGTGTCCGTTAAGAGAGCATCGACTGTATTTATATATATTTATTTATTTTTTATTATTTTTATTTATTACTTGGATATGGCACAATCAGTGGTTAGTTTAAAGTTTGCTTTGTTCTTTCTTGCGTTAGCGTCAACGAATTTTCGGGTTCGTACCTACGTTTACGTTGAATTGAAAGCGCTCGTTACTGTCTTCAGCCCCAAGGAAAAAATTCTATTATTTTTCTTTCGGGAAATTCGTTTACAATTTTCATGACTTACAAACGTTAAAAAATGTTGACAAAGTACAATTGCTGCCATTCTTCAAAAAAAAACATGGTAGTTCAGTAATCCACTGGCCGTATCTTCATCTCGGACCTTTTCAGGGAGTATTTATGTCCCTTCCAGTGGTACCAGTTCACACCATCAGCATACGAGGAGTGATGTCCGCGATGATACAAGCCATTCAGGTTGGAATGGTGGCACCTGTTGTGCCACCAGGCTCCTTGAAACCTTCTGGCACAGTTACTTCCCCATTTGTCGTTCTCCTGATCTCGAGTGGTAAATGGTTGATGTTGATGCCTGCGAGGGAGTCACCAGCAGTTCCTGTGACACAGATCAAGACATGAGTAAATGTTATGTACAAGCAAAGGGTAAAAAGGAAACCAATGGGAGCCTTATTCCTCTTTGCTTTTCGTGAGTGTTCGGCCCCCAAAGATGAAGATGTTGGTGACCCAATCTGACTGTTTCTATACTATAAAAGCTATGATCACCATATCATACCATCAAACAAAATGACCGGACGTTACTAATTTTTGATAATCAAACCGGCAAATGTTTGTACGACTGCTCATAGATCCAAAAAAGATCCAAAAAAGCCCGGTCTGGATAGGGTTAATCAACTCGCTTGTTAATCTAAGGGGTTTCGCCAAAGTATTTGGAAACCTAGTTTAAAAGACCTAAGCGACGGGAGAAATATTGATAATTTCCTTGATTTAAATAACCTGAGTAAGAGCCGAGGATCACCTTGTATTTTTCATTCTCGCTCATAACACCAAACATGCTATACTCGACATAAGCAGTATTCCCTTCGAAGTCTTCCAAGTCCACACGCAACCCCTTGTTATTATCTGAGGTCAGGCGGTGAATCGTGTCATTTCCGAGCCAGAACTCGCCACTCAGATTTGCGAAGCCATGTTTGTAGTCGCTCCAATACAGATAGAAATCCACAGAACCGTCCAGTCTTTTTCTGAAACACTGTCCACCCGCCACCGGCTGTTGTTTGGTCACAAAACACATCAAAGGCAGACAAATTGTCAGGTTTGATTGTTTACACACCGTCTCTTCTTTCACCAGATTTGTAGATTTCGGCGCAGTTTCCGTAAGCTGTAGGAGAAAAAATTATGCTGGAATAATAAAATTAAGGTGTGGCAATGTAGTTTGTGTCCGGACAATTTTGTAACGTCCAAAAACTAGATATTTCGTTAATTATCAGATTACAATACTGTAACGCCATCAAATCTCACATAAAATCGGCTTACAATCTTTTTAATCCTCCAACTTAACACTACACATGGTATTGCACCATCCGTGTCACGTGACTAGTTACATGTGTCTAAGGGGGGTACCCTAAGCAATGGCCTAACATTACACTACTCCCCCCTTTATAAGCACTGTCCCAGTGCGGGTTCACTACGCGAATCACTTCCGAGTGTTTTGAAACAAACTGAATTTGACACAACAGAATAAAAGTCTCTGATGACTGTTCATTAACATAACAGATGTCCAAAGTTCTCAGGCAAACATTAAAACATAATGTCTATCACTTCTTGATCATTCCATGTTAACATCACTGCAGAAATCAGTTAACCAGCCACCCAAGTTCCGTACCAATTTGGTGGCTTTCGCTGCCTCGAGGGTCTTCCACGAACACTGGAATCTGCCTCAGGTACAACTTGTCCAGTTGGCTCCACGGTTTGACGGCTGAAATCCTCTGGGTTAGGGTTACCTACACTAGCCATTGACAACTCCACTTGAGGTTCAGGTTCCCTTACGTTATCAGGCTGGTCACTGTTATCACCCCCATTGCAATCATTCTGAATTCTCGGGGTAGCATCAGCATTCTCAGATCTCAGAGTAGCATCAGTTTCCTCTCCTCCCAACGTCGACCCGGTTTCGACAAGCTCAACTCCCTCTCTCTCACTAACCGCAGCTGACTGTCTATCTTCGACAACAAGCGGAGTATCAACATCTGATGCCTCTCTCCTCTCCTCTCGCTGATTCGATAACTGTGTCTGCCTTTCTGTAATCCCTCTCTCCAGTGGAGGTCCCAGTTAAGGCTTTAATCTGTCAGAGTGAACAACCTTAGGCTTGGCCTTCTTGCTCTTCTGGATCCGGTAAACTACATCTGACAGCACTGATATCACCAGATAAGGTCCCTCCCAAGGACAGTCAAGTTTAGGATTTCTCCCTCTCTTTCTCCGAACATTGTGCAGCCAAACCGAATCACCAACAGTGAATGGTCTACCAGCGAGCCGTTTGTCGTAGTTCCTCTTCTGGCGCATGGCTGCCTTGTTTAAATGTCGCCTAGCCAGATCATGTGCACTGGCCAATCTCTTTTGAACAGCTTGGGCATAGTCCATCTTGAGTGGTGGTGCATCGGGAGGTGCCTCTGTTATGGCATCTAAGGGAACTTCCAACTCTCTACCCAGCATTAAGAGATTAGGCGAAACCCCCGTCGGCTCGTGGACAGCGCCTCGATACGCCATCATGCAAGCTGGAAGCTGAAGATCCCAGTCCTTTTGGTCCTCGTTTATCTTTCCACGCAACATTTCAACAAGAGTCCGATTGAAACGTTCTACCTGTCCATCAGATTGAGAATGTAGTGGAGTGGTGCGGGTCTTCTCAATGTCTAACAGCTTGCAAATTTCAGCAAACACCTTTGATTCAAAGTTAGTTCCTTGGTCGCTATGAAGTTGGCGGGGAACACCGAAGCGACAAATGAACTCGTCCACTAACTTCGCAGAAACAGTAGTGGCCTCCTGGTTTGGTATTGGGTAGCTCTCAGTCCATTTAGTGAAATAATCACTAACCACCAGTATGAACTTGTTCTTCCGTGGAGTTTCTGGCAGTGGGCCAAGAATGTCAATTGCGATTCGTTCCATGGGAGCTCCCACCACATACTGTTTTAAAGGAGCACGACGTTTCTTTCCCCAAGTTTTCTTCGATGCACAAACATGGCATCTGGCAACCAGTACCTGGACTGCTGATGTAAGTCCTGGCCAATAATAACGAGACTGAATAGCGCTGATGGTTTTCCGTACACCACGATGACTAGCTGTTGTGTGACTATGATGAGCTTCAAAAGCAGTCTGTGGAAGACTTTCCGGAAGAACAACCTAGTTGGCTGTCAGATCTCCTGTGTCACTTTCCCATTTACGACAAAGTACACCATTTCTGAAGAGCAGCCTGTCCCACTGTGCCCACAAGGCCTTTACCGCACGACTCTGAGGCGACACATCCTCCCACAACGGTTTCTTTTCACTGGCTTTCTTCCATCCAATAATGACCTTGAGATCAGAATCTGCTTCCTGCTGTTCCTTCAAGAAGGTGGAAGTCCATGTTGCTTCTAACTTTACTGTGGCACAACGATCACCAACAGGATCTTCACAGTTTTCAGCTTTCTCATTGTCCTGGTTTGGGGCATGCACCTCAGTCTGGACACCCACATGAACAAGAGTCACTTGCTTCGGAGACTTCCAACCTCCACACCACTTACAACGCTCATCACATGGTCAACGGGAAAGCGCATCAGCATTCTGGTGTTGTTGTCCTGATCGATACTGGATCTCAAAGTCAAAAGAACTTAAGAATTCAATCCAACGTGCCAGTTGTCCTTCAGGATCCTTGGCCTTAATGACGGAACGCAAAGGGGCATGGTCAGTTCTAATGCAGAATTTTGCACCCTGCAAGTAATGCCGATGTTGCTTCACAAACTCCACAATTGCCAATAGCTCACGACGAGTCACACAATAGTTCCTTTCAGACTTGGATAATGTTCGGCTTGCAAATGCAATAGGTTTCTCCACCCCGTCCTGAAGCTGCGATAACACTGCACCAATTCCATGGTCTGATGCGTCGGTGTCTAACACAAACTTCCCCTCTCTGGACGGATAGGCCAGGACTCTACCGGACGTAAGTAAACCTTTTAGGCTGTCAAAGGCCAGCTGACATTGCCCTGTCCAAACAAACTCTGTCTTAGGTTCTGTTAGCTTGTGCAGTGGTTGTGCTACGGCTGCGAAATTAGGAATGAACCGGCGGTAATAAGAGGCAAGTCCAAGGAAACTTTTGACCTCTGTGCTGTTTTCTGGAATGGGCCATGTGCGAACTTGTTCCACCTTTCCAGGGTCTGCAGTAATGCCTTCTTCCGTGACCACATGTCCAAGGTACGAAACACGTTTCTGAAAGAGGTAACACTTCTTTGGCTTAAGCTTAAGTCCTGCACACGCGAGTCGCTCAAACACCTGCTTCAACCGCTCTAACTCTTCTTCAAATGTTCGTCCCATGACAATCACATCATCGAGGTAAATCAAGCAGATCTTCCAATGAAGACCCTTCAAGACAAGTTCCATCAATCTGGCAAATGTACTCGGTGCATTGCAGAGTCCGAATGGCATGACATTCCATTCATACAACCCGCTTGGAATTACAAATGCTGCCTTTTCCTGGGTGTTCACATCCATGGCCACTTGCCAGTAGCCAGAAGCAAGATCCAGTGTGGAGAACCATCTTGAGCCGCTTAAAGCAGCAAGTGAATCATCAACTCGTGGCAATGGAAAGGCGTCCTTCACAGTTGCTGCATTTAATTGGCGATAGTCAACGCACAGCCTTTGGCTGCCGTCCTTTTTAGTGACCAGCACAACTGGAGAGGACCAAGGACTTGACGATTCTTTCACCTTCCCTGTCTGTAGGAGGTCAGTGACTTGTCGTTCGATTTCATCATGTTTCCAAGGAGAGGTGCGTCGGGGCTGTTGTCGGATTGGGGGCACATTGCCTGTTTCAATTCTGTGCTGGACTAGATGTGTGAAGCCCAAGTCCCCATCTGAGAGAGAGAACACGTGTTGGTAATTG
Source organism: Meandrina meandrites (assembly GCA_963693305.1). NCBI lineage: Eukaryota > Metazoa > Cnidaria > Anthozoa > Scleractinia > Meandrinidae > Meandrina > Meandrina meandrites. The sequence goes on along the minus strand of OY855903.1, from coordinate 2,052,520 downwards.
TACAAGAACTCCTGCAGGCTCTCAACTTCCCTGTTGGTCAAGTACTCAGTACTCCTTCCAAGAAGTTCCTGTAAAGCCTCTGGTAAAGTCCTTTCAAATGTTCCCCGTGGTTCATGCTGATTGATTACTCTAGCCTGGCTCACAACAGTCTCATGATTCTCTTCATTAAGCTCCAGCAAGGCGACATCCATAACCGGTGTAGCAAGGGCAACCACCGTCTCAGCAGCCAAATTGTAAACTTCTTCAGAAACATTGAAAACACGTAAAGGGACCACTCTGTCCTCTGTCACATCCACGAGAGTCCTTGCAACATAAAGGCCCTTTTGTTGCAAGTGTGAGCTTAGGCAAGGCTCTAACATTCGCATGCCTAATTGTGTTGCCTTTGGATCTAAGGCCGTAGAACGCTTGTGAACGGTGACTGGTACAACCACTTCAGTGTGAGGTGCAATAACTGTCGACCTTCGCACCATACATCTGGAACTGAGAGGCTGGTTCTTGAAATCAGAACAGTCAAACACTTCACCATTAATCGAGACTTGGTTTTTAACAATGTCAATTGTTGAATCAACTTGCGACAGGAAGTCCATACCCAGAATGCCCTCATCCTCAATCTCGGCCACAATCACATGCATTTGAAACTCTTTAGTACCCAGGTGAACTACAACATGTCCCACGCCATGAGTTTTGGCTTGCTGACCATCAGCCAGGGTAATGGCAGAATTAACTGAACTCAAACTGAACTTGACACTGTCAGGTAAAGAATCAAAAATCTTAAATGACAAAATGGAACAAACAGCACCAGTGTCTATCAACCACAGCACACGACTTCCTCCAATGAAGCCTGGCAGATAAAGGCCTCGCAATTTATTATCAACTTGTGACCTTTCCATGGGAACAGCATTGTTCACATCATGTCCAGGTGTAGGGCCAACATCATTCCTATTCAGGCATCCCCCGGGCCCTTGGGTGACACCCTGTTGGAGTTTCCCGAGTCCGCATTGACTCTATCAGGTGACTTGCGTCGTGGACAGTTACGACGGTAATGGCCAAATTCTTTGCAGTCCCAGCATGGACCATTTCGATTAGAATAACGTGAATCATTTGGAGGATGTTGGCTTCCAGAGGTGTTCAGAGACATTGTCTGGGAAAGTTGCTGTATCTGCTGGACTAATTCTTGGCGAGCAACTTGCTGTGTCTCCTGACGTTGTTGTTGCATTTGAATGTCAGATCGTAACATGTCCAATTGAGCTCTAAACAAATCAGGCTCCCGTCCAACTTCATCCACTGAGCGAACCTTTGAAGAGCTTCTTCGCCAATCACCATCCAAAAGACGAAACGCCTCCAGTTCACAAGCCAGTGACAGGGCTTCGTCCATGGTACTTGGCTTATCCCTACGTAGTCGAAGCCTGTCATCTTGATCTTTGATAGCATCTATGAAATGCTGAACGGCAAATCTTTCTTGGGTATCAGGAGACAAATCTTGGTAAGCTAGAGTGGACATACTCCTGATATCTGCAGCAAGAGCTTGAACACTTTCGTTTTCCTGCTGGCGACGGTTGTGCAGACGTGCCTGGTACAACTCGCGTTGTTTTTCAACACCGAACCTAAGTTCCAGCTTGTCAACAATCTTCGCGTAATTTCTACAATCGCTATCGGACATGCCATACAGCACCTTTTGAGCTTCGCCGCGAAGGCTTGCAGCAAGGAATACAGCAGCTTCATCCTTGTTCCAACCATTAACAACAGAACAGCGCTCAAAGTGCTTTAAATAATCTCGTAGCGACTGAGTACCATCGTAATCCGCAGGATTTTTAACAGGTTTGCTAAATTTTTGGCGAGGTGTAAACAAATCAGCTGAGTTATTATTCGGTTCGCTCTCCGACGACACGAACAGATTTGAGGAGTAAGTACCTGAATTATTCAATTGTTTCTCTGACGCGAACGGGTTTGAAGAGTGGAATCGGCGACTTGAACTTTCCAAATTTACTGATCGATCCAGAGATAAATCAGACGTAGGTGTAAACGGGTTTCCTGATTTAAAGGGGTTAACTGGCGTTGAACAACTCATACCTTTGATTCCTGAATCCACAATCGAGCTTTCCGCCATTGCAAATGGGCGAAACCACACGAGCAAACTCTCGAGGTAGAACCTCACAAATCGATGAAATTCGGTCACACAAACCATTCAAATAGTTCCATTGACTACAGGCTCCGTTAAGTTCGAGTTTCTTCACCGCTGCCACCAATGTAACGCCATCAAATCTCACATAAAATCGGCTTACAATCTTTTTAATCCTCCAACTTAACACTACACATGGTATTGCACCATCCGTGTCACGTGACTAGTTACATGTGTCTAAGGGGGGTACCCTAAGCAATGGCCTAACATTACAATACCTTGATTGCAGTCTGCTCCAGTGAATCCAGCGCGACAGATACAACGAAAACCTTTATTGGCAACCTCGTTCCCAGGGCTTTTCCCTTTTTCGTGGGGGCGGTCGTCCCGACCGCCCCCACGAAGAAGGGAAAAGCCCTGGGAACGAAGTTGCTTTATTGGTGAATAATAAATTGTAATATTTGTTTGCTTATTTATAGTGTCCACAACTGGTGCAACAGTGCTAAATACTCTGACACTTAAATAATGTGATTTTTTTTATACTATGCAACTCGCAAAATATCCGCGCGTATTATATGTTAAACCATCGATTTAGATGTATGTATTTAACGATGAAATGCCATTTGTATTGCCTGAAATACCTCAATGGCCAGATAGGTGAAGTATGGCTTATCCACAAGGAACGTGGTGAATTGGTTTTCATCCGTGGCGTTGTTTAACTCACATTTGTATTTTCCTCCTTTTAAAGGACCCAAATTGATGGACACACAATTAGGTTCGATATAACACAACAGTCGACAGGTCCCTTCATTAGGCACCTCCTCACTTTTGATCACGTGATTTTTCATTGCCATGTTTGCAACTGGTTCCTTGAACATGATGTCGCGACGTTCATCGCCTGTAAAAGAAACAAATAAAATAATTATTACAAATAATTTCCGAGATAAGACCCTTCTGCTCCATAAAGTAGAGTATCTAGCGCTGGTAAAAAAGAAATTATTAAAAGCATAAGCGAGACTGATTTTTTAAAGTACATTCCTTTTACAGAGTGTGAGTATTTTCGATAGCCAAATAATCGAACGTTATCCGTGGCGAATAACAAATAGTGGAAAGACATCTTTGAAAAGATTTATTAGGTTGGTTAAGCTTGAATATAAGCAAACTGTTTAAAAAAGTAAGTTAAAAATGCTTGCCAGAGAAGGTTTTGTAATTTCACGTTTCTCAAAACGGATAACGAGTGATTGCAAATTTCAGATCCGGCCGAAACAACAACACATACAAACGAAGATCTCAACTAAAACAATTGAAAGGAAGAAAAATACTTACCAGAGCAACAAGGACATAAGGGAAAAATTATCCCAAGTGAAATACAAAGGATGCTAACTTTAGGGAAAACTTTATGCTTGAACTGAATCTCCAGTGAAGCCATTATTCTTGATATGGCAACGGCAAATAATTAACAGTAATAATAAAAACAGTTAATAATTTTCACTTTTGTCAAAACATCTAGCATGTTAATAATAACATTTTATGATTTAAATCAAAACGTCTATGTTAAGCATTTGTTGTTTTTCCCAACCTGCTTATAATAAGAGTTTACCGAATTAAAACCACGAAGTAGGTGGCCTTTGTTGATTAATCATCCGATTTTTCCACATTTTCGACGTGTGCTCAAACTGGAAAGTTTTCAGTTTTCCCCGCTGAGGTTGTCTAATAGCTAAAATACTCTCAAATTAATAACAATCTTTTGTACGTTCCGCACACTTTCTGATTAGAATACTATCCCCCGATCTTCTGTTTCCGTTTTGAAAACTATATCAGAGACCTAATATTTGTTTTTAACGAAATATTATATAACTTTGTGGCTAGAATTCAAAGCAAATATCGATGCCTTGAAAACGGCCAGTAATCCATCCGTGACTTAATTATTCATTTGTACGACATGTTGTCTTTTCTATGAATAATCTGTTTCTTCAAATCACATTCATGCTGAGTGAGAGAACATAAAAACACAGCAAACCATGCGAAGTAATTTTGTAAAAATCTTTCTTGACTATCGTTACGCATCTAAATGATGCTTTGCAAGCCATCAAACCACCACAAAATTTACGTCAAGACATCAGAAATTTTTAAAAGTAATTAGTATACTCTTTTTTTATTTTATTTTCGAAATCAATTCCTATAACCAGTTTTACAAAGATCCTATCGAAAATATGTTTTAACGTTACTTACCTCATACAGATTCTTTATTAAAATATTCGTATTTTAAAGCCCCGGCCAAACGCTCGCAACATTTCAACACAACATATCGCAACATTGTTGGGCACAACATGTTGCATACGTTTGGCCACCCTGTTGCAACATGTTGCAACACGTTGCGTGTTGTTGGCCCAAGTTTGAAAATGGTCAAATTTTTCTCGCAACATTTTGGATATTGCGTGTTGTTCTACTCGTTTGACCACATTCCTGCAACATTGTTTTTTTTTTTTACACCCTTTATTTATCATACAAAAAAGAATTACAAAGCAGGTGTTTTTTTTTAATTACTCCATACATATAACAACACACATCTAAACTAAAGCACGAGCTAAACTACACCAAAATAACGAAAAAGAATATACAGCCACTAAAAGAAGATAACAAATAAATACACGCATACTTACATAGGTACAAAAAAGACAATACTAATAAAATAAAAAAAAAGAAAACAATAAAACGCGGAAACCGAGAAATGGTCTCATGTTTCTATTTTTTTGTTCCTATCTCAATTAGCCTGTTTGTAAGGGAAGGATTGGGTTCCATTTTGAGAAGTGTTTTTGTAGTTGGTTACGATCTTTTGCAATAAGGTGTTCCACAGGCAAAATAAATGCTCGAGGGATTCAACTTCTTCTTTGCAAAAGGCACAGAGCGGAGAATCTATCATTTTAAATCTAAAGAGTTTGTCATTTGTAAATACAATATTGTTCAGTATTTTATATTGGAATTCTCTTGATTTTGTGTCCTGAGCAACATTAAAGACTAGAGTATATATTTGTTTCCAGTCCGTTGACAGTTCAGGGTATTTACTGATCAACTTCTCCTGGGCTGAGGGAGGGGTTTGTTTTTAATTTTGAATCTTTTATATATCATTTTAGATGTTATTTTCAATAAATTAACGTTAGTGCCGTCTATATTAAGTTCAATAAAGTCGTTCAGGGGAGTAGGGCGTTGCCCATGTTTTTGCTTTAAGATTGCTCTCCAATCACTAGGAATAGCATTAAAAATACCCATCAATTTAAAGTAGTCCACTGGCGAAAGCCTTGTTCCCTGAAATCTGCTATTGTCCAGGAATGTACCTCTGTTGGATAATAAGTTGCCTATTTTAACAAACCCTTGATTTAACAGATGTTGTGAAAAAATAGAGGATTTTTCTACAAGGATGTTCTTATTGTTCCATATAATCTGGTTAGCTACTTCGTCATAGGATTTCACTGTACTATTTTTGTATTAAACTTTATTGACAGAACACAAACTTTACATAGAATTAAATACACAGAAAAAAAAGGAGAGGGGAAAAAAGATAGTTGCTAAAATTACAATATATTACTTACATACTTTTTTGTTTACATACAATTAAGATATTTTTTAATTAATCATTAAGCAAAGGAAGAAAAGACGTTACAAGAAGTACACTGATAACGTAAAATAGAAAAAAAATAATAGACATATGGACAAAGAAAGTTAAAGTAAAAAAAAAACAACTAAATGCTAGCTAAAGCGCAGGAAAAAGGCTATTGCAAATAAACGTAAGTTGAACGCAGATCTGAGAGAGCGAGTTGCTTCAGTTATGCTAAGTAAACTAGGATGCGTAAGGCTACAATATTTAGTATCAACGTTGATTCATTGGCTTAAAGGTGTTTATTTCGACCTAAAGAAGATGACCGTCAGTTACGTCTACGAGTAGGGTTGTATGAGTTGATTACATTGCGTAGATTTTACTGCTGGCTACTCAATGTATCCTGCAAGAGGTTCCATTTCTTTGTGTCACCGCATTTTGTTTCCAATTCATATCTTGATTTCAGGAATGTCAAGTAATGGACAAAATTAGGTGAAATTTCCTTTGATTTAGCAAGCCAGATGTGATATCGCGTTAATAGTAAACAATGGTTAATTTGGAGGGCAAATTTTGAGGTGTCAGGCTTCAAACCGAGAGCGGTGCTGCTCAGTAGAGTGTAATTGTCGTGTATTAGGTTTATACTTTGCAGCCATTCTGTTATGTTTTTCCAAAAGATAGAGGATTTTGGGCAAGCCCAGAAGACGGATGTATTAATGTCTCTGGAGCGTCATGACAAAAGGTGCAATTATAATTTTCTTTTAGCCCAATTTTGTAAAGAAAATTATTAGTTGCCAGGCGTCTGTGGATAAATTTAAATTGAAATTCGATTAGCTTTGTGCTTTTGGTACACCGCGATGCTGAGAGGTATGCCGAGCTCCAGTCGATATTTTCATTGCAAGGATAGCCGCAGTCCAGAAGTTATTTCTTTTGGCTATTATTTGGAATTTCACCCTTATTTCTGACTAAAGTTTTATATATCAGGGCACTCGCTTTTTTGGCCTTTAAAAGTTTCATACTTAGAGGTGTGTACTCTTGATTATTGCCATCCTCCTTTTTGATACTGCTGTCACCGAGGCCCTTGACAGCTGATATTATGCCGTAAAAGCTTAGCGGAGGAGCGTTCAGATCGTATTTTCGTTGGAATTCTGTCAAAGAAAGATAATTGTTGCTTTCCGGAAATTGTAAATGTTTTACTTTTGTAATTCCTTTTGAACAGCAATCTTTAAAGAAGATTGGTTTGTTTTCTATTCTTATTAGAGAATTGTGCAACAAACTTTGCTCTTGTAGCTGCTCCAGAGACGTTATTTTCTGTTCGAAGCTAACTTCCGCCCAGAGTTTAAGCAATTCTTCGAGAAATGCATCCGAGACTTTGATCGACGTTATTGTGTCTTTAATGTTAAGATTCCCCATTCCCGGTGAAAACGTTTCCATGGCCGTAGTTTTGTAGTGCCAGATCAAAAAAAGTTTTCCACTTTCCATTGTTGGTAGAATCCAAGTACTTTTGGATCCAAGATGTTTTTAACGATTTATTGAAAGAAATAAGGTCGATCATCATTAATCCTCCCTCGCAATAGTCGTTGATCATAATTTTTCGTTTGATTTTGTCCCCTTTCCCATTCCAAAGAAATTGATAAAATAGTGTATTGATCTCGTTTAAAGCGCTATAGTTTGATGGCAAAGATGATAGTAAATAACGTAATTGTGAGGCGACTAGAGACTTCAAAGCGGTAATTCTCCCTAATAGACTTAACTTGCGGTACTTCCAGCAGCTCAGGATTTTCCTGATCTTTTCTGTTTTTTTCACTATAATTTAGAAGTGCAGTTAATTTCTGGCTTACTAGGAAATTAAAAGTCAAGTCTACAGTGGATGTCAGGTTGCCGTTGGCGCCAGGTATATCTTATGGCATCCGGGTTGAGAATTCGCCATGCGTCAGACAGTTCTAAGCTTTCGGAGAAATCCTGGACGACCTTTAGAGCACGTTTATGTATTCTCGCGAGGCCTCCTTTTTTGTCTTTCTCAAGTTCAAGTACTAGATTGAAATCTCCTCCAATAATAATTTCTTCACAATGAAAGCTGGATAAGTGATCGAATAGAGTATGGAAGAAGTTTGGATCATCCTCATTGGGGGCGTATATGTTAGCCAATGTTAGAAGTTTGCTATTTGCTTCGATATCACAGATTATGAAGCGGCCGTTCGGGTCCGCAAAAAGCTTTAGAATCTGAAGATTAAAAGTGTTGTTGAAAAGATTTCACTGTACTTGGGTTTAATTCCATCCAAGCTTCAAGGCATTCTTTATAGAATTCGGGGAGATATATTGGAAGGTTCCGAGTGTCAAAATTACAATGCAAAAGAAACTTTCCACCTACTTGCCTTAAATAAACATCGAGGATGGACTTCCAAGTACTATTATAGTCTTCCATGTACTTTTTAAAACTTATTATCCGCTGAGCAGAGATCATAGATTGAATGTCTAACATTTTTAGACCCCCGTCATCTCTGTCATTTATAAGAGCTGACCTTTTCACTTTATCTTTACCTTTCCAAATAAATCTATACAAAAGTTTGTTGATTTCTAAAATAAAGTCTTGATTTACAGGAATTAAGGTAGCCTTATACATAACTTTTGGTATGGCGAATGTTCTAACAATTTGGATTCTACCCAGTAACGTAAGGCTCCTCCATTTCCACTTGTTCAGTGTTTTTTTGGATGGACTTCAGAATCATATCGAAATTTGCTTTCTTCCTGGCTGATTTGTTATAATTGAAATACACCCCCAAGATCTTAATCGATTTCTGTATTTTGTGAGAGAAATCCTTTTGAGACAGTTGCTGTAAGCCGATCGCAAAGACTTCAGTTTTTTCATTGTTTACATGGAGGCCAGAATGCTCTGAAAAAAGTTTAAGAGCGACAAAAAGCTGTGAATAAGTCTACAAACACAGTTACCTTTATCTCTTCACCACTGATACTTAAACCTTGAATGTTATTATTTTGACGAATATAACAAGAAAGAACTTTAAGGGCTAAAATGAAAAGTAGAGGTGAGAGAGGGTCACCCTGCCTTACCCCACGGCTTACTTGGAAAAGGTCAGTTGTAAAACCATTGTTTAAAACACAGCTTGATATATTTGTGTAGAGGGTTTTAATCCACTGGATCACATACGGTCCGAAATTGCATTTCTGTAGTACTTTAAACAGATAGGTATGGTTTAAAGAGTCAAAGGCTTTCTCGAAATCAATTGTTACTAAAATGCCAGATTTGTTAGTGATTTTTGCATATTCCAGGACATCATCAAATGTTCTAACAGCGTCAAAAATAGATCTACCCCGTATAAACGCATTTTGATTGTGGTGTATAAGGTCCGGTAAAAGTGGCTCCACTCTTTTTGCTATAACTTTAGATGCAATTTTCACGTCCACGTTTATCAACGATATTGGGCGCCAATTTTTAATGAGTCTTCTGGCTTCATCTTTCTTTTCTAGCAAAGTGATTAAAGCCTGTTTTTGGGAGTTAGAGAGCTCCCCATATAATAGTGAGCGAAGTTTAGGCAATTAACTAGTGGTTTTGCTAAGATGGGCCAAAATTCGAGGTAAAACTCCACCGTCAGATCATCGTTCCCTGGGGATTTATTTTTTTGGAAAGTTTTCAGAATCGAAAAACATTCACTTATAGTTAATTCTTTTTCTAATGCATCTCTTTGCTCGTTAGTTAGCTTTTTAGTGTTAATTTTTTAAAGGAAGAGGTCCGTTGAATGATCATCAGTTTTGCAAGCACCTCCATTATAAAGATCTTCATAAAAGGTTTTAAGTTCATTCATTATTTTCCTAGGGTCTGACGTACAATTATCGTCATCTGTGTATAATTTCCTTACACTTTTTCTTTCTGGAGTTTTCCAAATTTAAAAAATCCTTGTTACTTTTCTCACCGTATTCATACCAATTTGCCCTAGACCATATAATTGTTCCTTTTTTATGTATTCATAATGACGATCATACTCTGTATGCAAAATATCTAATTCACTGAGATTCTCATCGGATGGATTTGAGTCGCACAAGGACTGGCAGGATTTAAGCCTCTTTTCCAAATCATGCAGATTCGCTCTTCTTTCTCTGGCTTTTCTTTTGCCATACGAAATCGTTTCCTGCCGAATTTTGTATTTTATAAAATCCCATAAAACTCTCGGATCTTGTATTTCTTTACCTTCCTCCTCCCATTCAGAGTATTTACTGTTTATTAATTTGATATATTCTTCATGGTCAAGCAGCCTTGCATTAAACTTCCAAAAGGATGGGCCGTGCGTTTGACATTGAATCCCATTAATTGACAAAATGATTGCTGAATGATCCGACTTGATTGCTGGAACAATGTCAACACTGTTGTGCCGGAGCATGCGCACTAGTTCGATTTGCTACTCCAAAGCGCCATCCAACGTGTTGCAACAGGGTAGCCAAACGTATGCAACCTGTTCTGCCCAGCATGCGATATATTCAGTTGAAAGGTTGCGAGCGTTTGGCCCGGGCTTAACATTTAGAAAATCGTTTTATCATGAAGCACGTTTGGTTCTCTGTTAAAAGGTATGCCCTTATGCACCATTGTTTCTCGCATGTTGTTTGTTGACAAGACTCTTAAAATTTAACAAACTTGGATTTAGAGTGCTCTTTAGTTTTAGATTGTGAAAGATTTTTCGGTATGGAGGGACAGGTTTCGCCGAGTTTAGCTAAGTATTAGTGTATAAGGATTTTAGATGTTTCTTAGCCATTGTAAAAGTCGCCACTAGAGTAATGCTATGCATTGTGGGATCTATGAAGGCTATGCAACAAATTTCAGTTCCTTAGTACTTGTAATATCTTCCCTCATTTATGAAACGGCCAGCTACACAGGCTAACTTTATTATAGTCCGTAACTACATGTTTTTTTTTAGGTAAGATCTAGGGACGAACCATTATTTCATTTTTTTTTTTTTTGGGGGGGGGGGGGGGGGGGGTTATGGAAAATATTAAAAAAAAATTGTTTGCAGGACCTAAAAAGAGAAGTTTGGAGGGCACCAGTTTGTCTTCATTATTTTGGCATTCCGTCCGGTGCGTGGTGTAGTCATTTCACCATCATTTGCAGACTTACTGTATTCCCATCAATCATTGCCTAATTTTCAACTTTTTTAACCAACTACAGGGTGACATCGAAAATATTAAAGGAAACAAAGATCACAAATTAGACCTAAAACGAGGTGAAGAATGAGATTAAAAGTTATGGTTGACCAACATGTGTTTGCAAAGCCTTGCAAAAAGCCCATTATTCTTCAACTTTTTGTGTTTGTGTCACAGAACGTCCATTTTTCTCAGGTGATTATTGCAGTACACCCATTCTCAGATCTCTGGATGACTGATGGATACCTTCAGGTAGGTTCGAGACAGCTCGTGTTTCAGTCCTCCCCGCATGCATATCCCCGATCCCAGAAAATAAACAATATATCAGTTGGTGACAAATGAAGAAAAATGGCAATTTTCAAACTCGGCAGTGAAATATGAACAACGAAATATTCATAGTGTCACGAGCGTGGGACAAAAAAAAAAATCTGAGTCCCCGGCGGGAATTGAACCCATGACCTCCCAAACACCAGCAATTTATTAGGTTCATATGTGACACGCGTCCTTCATACTGCTACGATCGGCAGGGTCGATAGCGTACTTTATGGTGATAGCAGTAAAAAGTACGCATGTCACACACGAACCAATTTTAATTGGCTTTGCTCACCATGAGTTCTCGTAGCTCAGTGGATAGAGCGCCCGCCCAGTGTTTGGGAGGACATGGGTTCGATTCCCTCGGGGACTTTCTTCTTTGTCCCACGCTCATGTAGTCTCCTTCGCATGCGTTGTTTGGGCTCGTCACGCAACGCTCTCTCCCCCACAAGAGAAGCGTTGCGTGATGAGCCCAAACAACGGCTGCGAAGGAGACTAATGCACGTAAAAAGATGAAAACTTTCATCTTTAATATATCAGTTTGCATAAGAGGATTGCTATCGTAAATGAAAGCAATCTGCCCGCCCAAACAGAACACTTTCGCAGAACACTCACGTATTAAGAGTACAGCAACTTAAATTGTTTATAACATCATTTATTTAACTTATACATTACTCCAAAAAAACTTGACTGAATTGACATTAAGGTTATTATATTTCCAGCGATATACAAAGTGCAGGTACACGAATCTGTTAGAATTGTTCTACTTAGCGTTTTTGAGATTTTTAAATGTACAAATTAAGTTTTAATCAGTTATTTGACGTTAACCTCAATGCCTTCTCTTCTAGTTAATGACTTGGCTAACGATAAACCTACAGTAAAGTTAAGCAAAACAAGTAATAAGTTTTATGACCTCTTGCCTACACTAGCTTCATTCAATAAGCCTCCAGTGCCTCAGATATCTATCCGAAACTGTAATATGCGGTACAAAAGATCACACATTCAATTTTAAATGTTCGACTTTTTTTCCAATTATACCGAGCGCTTGTTTTATTTTACGAAAAAGCGTTTTGTTTGATTGAACATACACTACATTAGAATTCCGATTTCACGAACCCTCGAATTTTCGAACCTTCTGGTGACTCGAAACAAAAGTTGTTTCAGTATGCAATTTTACCCCCGAAATCGGAATTCCAATGTATGTACCAAAATATGTACAAAATGAGCAAGCTCACAATCATTCTGTCTGACATAGAACGTTTCCAGTAGAACCTTATTCTCGTACCTCCAGTCTTCGTTCCTTACAGCACAAACTTGACGAAACGAACGACTCTGGAAAGTTCCGTTGCAGGATCGATTTTGATTGGTTATAGAAATAATAGAAATGGCCGAAAGTAAAACAGCAAGAAGTTTGTTGAGCCATTTTTGAAAGCTAGACATGTGCAATTCAACCGGAGGTCCGATAGTTTCGTACTTTAAATCGAACTTTTCAGGGCCGCTTCTTTCCCGATCGAGAGACCTGGGTACGAGGAAGGTTAAGATTAATTTCTTATGTAACCCTTGACATCTTACTCCCTTATATAGATAAGTATAATTTACAAACAAAATTCGATTAAATATAATAATTTAGCTCTGAAAACTGTAAGCATAAGCAACAACACTAACTATTAAAGAACCTCTTTGACATTTTTACGACGTGCACTCTTGTTAGGCTATTGTAAACGTCGTTGTGACATCGCGTTTTATAACTTTTCGCTTTCTTAAAAGTTAACAAAGCTTGCTTCAAATACACCACCGTCTTCAAAAAATCTTAAAGTGCCTGTGTAAATACGACTTGAAGTTTCGAGTTCGCCTAAAATTTGCATAAATTTAGATACTGTATATTACAATCTCTCATATGGTACCAGAATAGACGAGTTCCATTTGAAATATTTTCCTCAACAGTTCGGAGCTAGCGGTAAGACCCGTCCAGGGAGGGGTGGGGGAAGGGTGATGTTGACGGTCAGAAAAGGGTTTCTCTTCAAAATTCGAGACAGATTAATCAACCAAATGAAAACCATGGCATTTTATAGCCTTTGGTTTGATGTGACATGGATATCGTTTCATTTTAAGATTTTTAAAGGCAGTAAAAGTTGATCTATTTTTGTATTACCGAATATGCACATTTTTCAAATTTCCAGTTTTCAGCGCTCTCGTTTGACACCTAAAAGTATTTTGCCCGCAGATATTTTTCAGTATATTCAAAATACAGCCCTTTTGCTGTATTGCGAAGTAACAAACAACGAGCTATTGAAAATCCTTCCTAGAGATTTTTGGCGTCGAAAATGACTAAAATTGCAAACTGCAAACTGCCATCTTTGTTTCAAACTGTTTCTCTGCAGAGAAGCGGTCCCTGGAAAAATGAATACAACTTTTACAAAGTAGAAAGACCGGCTAGAAAAGTTGCATGATTTGGTTGGAGGCTATGCCTTCTTTGTTGTGATGAGAGTCATGCAAAGTTAGCCAGTTTTTGGAATTTTTCAGCACAAAAATTGGTCCCAGGGGGGTCAAACTTCAATTGGTTGTCACGTGATCAGATTGTATTTATCAAACTTTTCAATGCTCATTTGATTACTTACTCATGGATACCTTTCACCAGAAAAAGTTTGAGGTAGGGTTGTTTTTGGCCATTTCCAAAATTACCCGAACCTTACGTTGAACCGCTCTTAAATTTTTAAAAATCCACTGGTCTTATTTTCATCTCGGTTCTCTTCAGGGAGTATTTATGTCTCTTCCAGGTATGCCAGTTCAAACCATCGCGGTGAGGGGAGGGATTTACGTTTCGATAGATGCCATTCAGGTTGGAATGGTGACACCTGTGGTACCACCAGGCTCCTTGATACTTCCTGGCACAGTTTTCGTCATGGTTATCATTATCCTGATCTCGAGTGGTAAATGGTTGACCGCGGTGCCAGCGTGAGAGGGAGTCACCAGCGGTTCCTAGGATATCATATAAAGACATGACTAAATATGCTGTGGTTCAATTTTACCCTTGGTACAACCTGTAGGGATAGGGTTAGGGTTATTTTCCTTTGTTTTATATTCGTTATCACGATATTACCATACACAACCATAAAGGATATTTGTACCAAATTGTACTAAAAGTAAAATTTAACTACAACAAATATCTCATTGTGCAGAAAGATGGTAATGAAAAAAAGATGCTATAATTTGTTCTGTACGTTTCCATGTCACAGAATTTCCTGACACAAAAACTTCCCTAGTTTTACTTCGTAACGTTTAAAAACTTTTTTCAGACTTTAGACATCCTAAGCAATGATGATATTTCAAGAGCAATTTGCCTTTGCAACTGTTGCAAAATTGGATACAGGTTTAAAGTGTTAGGTATACTTGGTATGGGAAATATAATTTTAAACGACTGAGCGACGGGAAACAAAAGATCGATGTTTCCCTTAATTAAATCACCTGAGTATGAGCCGAGTTTCAGCTTGTACATGTCACTTTCACTCATGACACCAAACATGTCATACTCGGCATAAGCGGTATTCCCTTCGAAATCTTCCATGTCCACACGCAGCCTTTTGTTATAATCTGAGGTCAGGCGGTGAATCTTGTCATTTCCAAGCCAAAACTCGTTAGTCAGGTCTCCGAAGCCATGTTTGTAGTCCCTCCAGTTGAGATAAAAATTAACCAAGCCGTCTATTCTCTTCTGGAACACCGTCCACCCTCCGCCGGCTGTTGTTTGATCACAAAACACATCAAAGGCAGACAAATTGTCAGGTTTGATTGTGTACACACCGTCTCTTTTTTCACCAGATTTGTAGATTTCAGCGCAGTTTCTGTGAGCTGCAGAGAAAAATGCTGGAATAGTTAAGGTGTGGGATGGAGTTTGTGTCTGGAGGACCTTTTTAACCTCCTGGAAATTAGATATTTCATAGATTATCAGTATGCAATACCTTGACTGCAGTCCATTCCAGTGAATCCAGCGGGACAGATACAACGAAAACCTTTACTGGTGAATCCAGCTTGACAGGTGCCATTATTTAAACATGGACTGCTACTACAAGGATTCTGTTGGGACAAAAAAATAATAAAGGAATTAAGAAAAAGTTAACCGTGTGTCCAACTATTGGTTTTTCATTATTTATAGCACATTCCGCACTCCAGAAATTTTCCTTTTAGGAATATAAGCTTCCGCCCTTTTTAGATTTTGTATTAAACGTCCTCAAACTCATTAATAATTCATGAGCTGATGACCCAATCAGCTTGCATCAATTCGGTCAGGTGCATGTCTGTTGATACCCATTGAACATACCGATCAAGACACTTTCGATTAGTTCAAACCTGATCAAGACACAGATCAAGGAACTTGAATTTTAATCAGTCCTCACTGAATTTTAATCGATGAATATTTATTAGTCCGTAGTAACCTTGAAATTTTTTTACAATACAACTCATGAAATCGGAAATAGAACTGACAACAATTCCTTAAATACAGATAGCGTTGGATACTAAATACTATTACATAAATTAATGTTGGTGGATATCACTCTACGTTCTTTTTTTTCAATGACAAATTTGCTTTGCCAACAATTTAGAGACTCGAACGCTTCGAAACTTAATGCAAATTGTAATCTCTAAACGGGCCTCCTAAAAGAATGGAAATTTTTCTCCACCCGAGTTCTTCGCCATTGTCTAAGAACGTTAACGCGTATTTGTTTTTATACTTTGTTGACGGGGAATACGGCTTTCTTGACTTAATTCTCTTCCTCGTAAACCATTTTCGGCTCCTAAACCACGCCGCTTCTTCCTCGCTCATGGCTGGGACGTCTGGGACGCTAATAAATCATGCATGCAATCGCGTTCTTACAGAAAAGGGCAAAAAATTGACACTGCATAATTTCTTATTGTTTCATTTGACAAAACATGTCAGTGCAGAATTTTTTATTGTTGCATTTGAGAAACCAGTTCAAAAACTCGTGCTTCGTTTTTCATCAGGGGTTTCAAACACCTCGAAACAATAAAAGCACTCCGCCTTCGGCGTCGTGCTTTCATCTTTTTCTCGGTGTTTGGAACCCTGATGAAAAACTCGCACTCGTTTTTGATCTATTAAATGAAATGCCATTTGTATTACATGAAATACCTCAATGGCCAGATAGGTGAAGTATGGCTTATCCACTAGGAACATGGTAAATTGGTTTTCATCCGTGGCGTTGTTTAACTCGCATTTGTGTTTTCCTCCGTCTAAAGGACCCAAATTGATGGACACACAATTAGGCTCCATATAACACAACAGTCGACAGGTCCCTTCATTAGGCACCTCCTCACTCCTGATCACGTGATTATTCATTGCCCTGTTTGCAACTGGTTCCTTGAACATGATGTCGCGACATTCTTCGTCTGTGAAAAACACAAATAAAATATCACAATAGATTTCCGCGATAAAACGTAAAATTCGCACCTCACAATATATACACTGGGTGATCTTTCTTATCGATCGCCATGTACGCTTTTCAATTATTAACAGAGTATCTTCAAGTACTCTTGACAGAGGAGACAATAACAGAAATAACATAGGCAAGACTGACTGCAGAAATAGTTGGAAAGCGATAAGTGAAAAAAAATTATTTATCTTATTATTTTCATAGTACATCTGTTTTATGATCTCAAAGAGTGAATCATTTCGTTTGCCCGGCTGTAATCGAACCTAATGGCAGTTACTACACGTCAGTCAACAAAAAACGTGAAAAAAGTATTCAAAAGGCAATAAACATGCAATATCTTGGCCACAGCACAACAGCTAACCAATCTGAATAGCTTGCTTGTGACACCAACATTTTTCCAAAAGTGAAACGCATCTTGAAAGTTGAGTAGAGTTGGCTAAGCTGTACTTGTTCGGCAGAATCATAAAACATATTAAAACAACGCTGGCCAGCCAAAAAATATTTTTCGGAGACATTTTAAGTACGGTTTCTGATAGGGAAAGTGACTGAATACGCTGGGTTTAGTGGTCTGTGGCCTACATTTGAAATGCTGGAGAAATTAGGGCAAGTTTTATGTCTGATACCACAAAATGAATTCGGAAGAGAAGTGAAAAACCAAGGATTGAATCGAAAATTCGCATCAAAGAAAATTATAATAGCAATAAAAAATACGAGAAAAAGAAACTTACCAAAGCAACCATAACATAACGGGAAAATGATTCCAAGTGAAATACAGAAGATGAAAACGATAGTTGCAATTTTATGCTTCAACTGAGTGTGTAAAGAAACCATTTCTCTGGATGTGGAGAAGTCAGTGCTCAAGGTGGATGCTCTGAAGTTTCAGCCAGTATGATCACTATTGACAGGGGAAGTCATCAGTGCAAACTAAAGGTGTTCCTGTGTTAAATAATTTATATGACATATTTACAATGGTCCAATATATTTTACATTTTCAAGTTAAATAAGGCAATGTTTCAGTTCAATATGTTAGTGTTAGGTACTTACGTTTTCTCTCCAAAACAATTGGCCAAATTACATGGTTTGTTTTGTCGAGATAAAGCAGGCGACCGTTATTCTCGAGTCGTGTTAAATCCTAGTTATTTCAGGTTTCCTCGATGTTTTATAAGACTTAATAGGTTTTTTCAATATTTTCTATCAGCTTCAATTCAATACTTTAACGCACTCTAATCAATAATTTAAAGAAAACCTTTTCAAGAGTGATAACATCATTTGGGAGAATATTATCCCCCGTTTTTCTGTTTACCTTTTTAAGAAGTTCTACGTAATCCGTAGACATAACATTGTTTTTCAACAGAAAACCTACAATGGAGTTTTTATTAAAAGTATTCATCAGTTGTGTGGGAAGAAAAAACCAGGCGGACACGAGGAAAAGAAATTAAACACGCGTTAATTAGCCTGGAAACTCCCAAGGACCCATTTGTGACTTATTTACTGCACAATTACATGACGTGCTGTTTCATCTGTGAATTTGCAGTTTATTTTTCTTCTAAATCTTTCAAGCTGGAGCTAGACCGTTATATCGCAAATCATGCAAAGGGATTTTGTAAAACCGACTTGAACTGTTTGCGAGACTTGAAATTTTAGTTAATGGTAAAACACAGGAGATCCAGGGAGAGAAGACGGAATATTTTCCAACTTCGCCTCTTAATTAACGTGTTTATTGTCCCGAGGGTAAAATATAGTCATTAGGGTTTGATCTGAAGAACTAATATGCTCTTGTATACAATAAAGGCAGCTTGGAGATATGAATATTATTTTCTTCTGCAAAGACAGATATTTTACTCATTCGCTGTGATCAATCACAAAATATAGTTTTCGGTTTGAAAACGCACCATTTTTGCGGAATGACCTTCTGTCCACACATATCAGGTGAAAATGTTCACAGAACAAACGTAACTTTTCGAAACACGCTCCACAGTGGAAATTTTTGGCGCCGTGTCGCGTTTTCGTGTGGACGGTGAAAACGGAACTTTTTGAAAAACGATGATGTCAAGCATCTTTTTTTTTCTCGCGCCGGATAAGAATGTTTTACTGCCGCCTTGCCTTTTTATAACACTCATAACATACGTTGTGTTAATATTTTCTTTCAGTTAAAATGGTCAAGCTTGTTATTTCAGGATACGACTTCATCAGTACAGCTTCTTTTACCACGGCCGGGTCTCAAAAATCGAAGCATTAAACGAATCAACAGGGGCCTACAAGCAAGACTTTGCACGATGGTTCTAAGTTAGACCAGTACGTGGAAGTATTCGGTGATATAATTTTCCCCGACAAAAAATTGTTTTCTAAAGGAAGAGAGCAAAATTCTAAATGATTTAAGGCCAATCGGAACAAAAATGTTCCCTTTTTCAAACAGAAACAGATACGTGTGAGCAGGTGAAACGACTCGAAACAGTGAAGCATAATTATTTTGTTCCTTATAAATGAGTTGACATTAATTTGCACCAGTTAGCTAATAGCTTCAAAGACGACCAGTAGTCCGTATTACGCAAGTATTACAAAAATAATGCTAATTAAAACCCATCAGGACACATATTCCGACGGGTAATTATCTTTATAAAGTTACCGAATACTAAATCAAATGACTGTTACCGATATGTCAGACGATGTTTTTTTCTTGTGTATCCATGGTAGCAGAGATAACAACATACTTTGTTACCTATCAACTGGTGCTTGCCTGCCGATGCAGTACAACATTTTCTTTAGAAATCCCAATTTCTCAAACCTATTTTCGTTTCCCTTGGATAGTACTTCTCTGTAATTTTTCCCCCGATTCATCGAACCTCCCGATTTCTTGAAGCAATTTTCGTTTCATTTTAATAACTTTATTCATTTGTGACTTACTTTGCACTTTGACTCACTTACTCGCGTTTTCTTGCTCCCCGTGCCCTTGTCGCGTCTTTCGCGTTCCCAAAAACTGCACAGCGCCTGCTACGCAGGCTGACATGTATTTTCCTCCAGTTTTTGTTGGTTCACTGGATTGTCTGTGTTCTTTGTGATTGGCCAGGGTGATTCCCTTGGATTTGTCTAATGACCCTATTTAAATCGAAAATTACTCTAAGTTACACAAGATAATATATTATCAAACAAACTTAAAAAATACTCTGCGTCAAAAATATTGCGTTATATATAATGACATCCTCCAAAATACAAAATATATTGAAACTGATGTTTAGCGTCATCAGGAATTAATCTAAAATAATATATTTCTGTGTTAAGTATTCTCATTAGGTTTGATGTTTCATAGAATCTGAAAACTAAGATCAGTCGAAGCAGGATCACATCGCGATCGAGGAAGATAGATTCTCCTTCACAGCACACAATGGTGAATAATTCTGTGAAAGTGTTCCAGATGCTTGAAATGAAACTTACTGCAGGAGTTGGTCTTGATGTGATATTCCTATCTTTTGTTTTATTTTTCTGTCCCTTATGGCCGATGTAACGCCAGGCAATTTTCCTTGCAACCATATTGCAACGAAACAAATTGATGCATCTCCGCATTTCTGCAACCTACAATGGCCTGTAATGCAACGAAATGTTGCATTGTAAGTTGGAAGAATTTCAAAGGCAGAAGTATCCTTTACTTTTCGCAACGTTGCGAGACAAATTGCTGTGTCCATCACAACTTGCAACGCAATGCGCTAATCACAGCGCGTCCTTCGCTTGCGGGAGACTCCAAGATGATAATTTCAAGCGGATGCCAGATGCAAGTTGCCAACAAACTTGCGAACGTGCGACATCCCCTCTGAAACTTGCAATGTTTCTCTGCTTTCATTGTTACATTGCAAGTTATAAGGAAAAACTTCCTCGTGTAACAAGGCCTTAGCCTTAGTTGAACAGTTTCGATGCGGACCCACGATAATTGAAAGTCCGGTTTTTGGAGAGGTTGGTTTGGACCAGTGTGAAGAAAAAAATCACAAAACCTGTTGACCAATTAATTCCACTGATACAGCAGTAGAATTGTAACACAACACCGCGCACTTCAAGTAGTCACGTCCCACTCGATACGCTTACGACTTCCCTTACATAAATCATTTTCTCGAATCGTGAGTTTGGGAGGCCTCACAGGATGAAATTCCAAGAATCCGTAAACCGAAACGTCACAGAAACATGTGAAACCGATCCGGAAACACGACGGATAACCTGTGTTTCCGTTAGCGGTTTCGTGACGTTTACTCACGTTTCCGTTGCTGCGTATACAGCGGAACCGGACCACTTTTTGTACATTTCCGTTCCGGAAACGTGACGGAATCACGTAGACTTGAATTTTCACGTTTCCGCAAGACGCAAACGTAACGGAAACATGGAGTTGCATGTTTCCGCCACGTTTCAGAAATACGGAAACATGTGCATTTCGTCCTGTGGCCTGTGATCTTTGTGGATTTGAAACTTGGGCAGGCCGATAGGGGTCTGGGAAAGAATGTCTTCCTTAATTATAAACCTTTAAAAACCAAGGTGGTGGCGAGGTAACATAAATTCAACTGCTGGCGAAAAAGCTGTCAACATGAAAAAAAAAAACGCCGAAAACCATGATAATTTCTTTGCTAGTTTAAACCAGCTCATTTTAAGTTTAGAGCCTGCCATTAGGGAAGCTGGATCGGTTTCGGCGGCAGAAGATATTTTGACACACCGGGAGGCAACAGACGAAAATTTCCACAGGTCTGTAAATTATCTGGCTGTTGTTTCGTTTCATTGATACCCCATAAACTTGCACATAAAGTACTTAACCTGTAGAAGAGTCACTTTGTTGCGAGATGTGTTTACGTTTGGTTAGAAGTCAAGAAAGGGACTAAAAAGATCTATCAGTATCAAAACTTATACTTACACTGTAGTACTAGGCATGGTATAATTTTATATTTTAATTTATTAGCTCAGCTTAGGCTTATGGTAAGACTTTAAACGATAATTATACGTTTATTTAAGCTTATTAATCTTATGGTTGAAGGTTAGCTGCAATAATATTCCCACCTAGCTTAACTTGCTGCCATTTTCAACCGTTTTTTCTTTATCAAAGGTAACACTAAAAACAAAGAAATTCAAAGGAAATAATGTCACAGATTTTAGCTCTTTTCCCTATTTCTGAAATTACAATCTTTTGTATAAAAATTATTTTGTTTTTACTCTGTCAAACCCATACTGCAAATCATCTATGTTACATCAAAGATATTTGGCATACGATTATGATCAAGGTGGTTAATTCAGTGGACCTAGAGCCTGTAGTTAAGAACCAAGCAAGTATATGATTCAGGACTCAGCCAACGACCTCGTCGCCAAGTCCGACGAGAACAAGTTTAAACTGAACGAAAGCAAAGAGATGCGTATATATATCTCCTTTGTTCAGAACGAGGCTGAGTTCGCTCATATTGTCATCAACGGGAAGGCTATCGTGTCCAGTGCCAAGCTACTTGGCCTGAACATTTCCAAAGATCTGAAATGGAACTGTCACGGGTCTGATATTTCCCGCAAGGTCTCTGCAAGGCTCTTTTTCCTTAACCAACTGAGGAGGGTAAGCGTCGCAACCGAGGAACTCATGACTTTTTATACAACATGCATCCGTTCCTGTCGTAGAGTACGCTTCTCCAGTTTTTTCATAATTCACTCCCGAGCTGGAGGAATGGAGCTAGGGCTTACAGAGGCGCGCTATGAGAATTATCTTTCCGCATGTCACCCTTGATGATGAGGCACTAGGATTCGCTGGTTGAGAGACACTTTTTGATCGGAGACAGGCCCAAACGGTCAAAATGTTTCAAGATATTAGCAATAATCCTGATCACAAATTCTTCAGATTTTTACCAGAGCCAAACAGGTGTAGTTTTAACCTGAAAACAGATATGCTGTGATATACGCTAGTTGCCGAGATTTGTCCGAACTCTTGCCACGCGTTGCACAACCACAGTTTTTCTCGCTGCAGAAAGCGTTTCATTGACAATTTGTTGAATAATAAAACAATTATCCTGCTTAATCTTGCGGAATATCGTCTGATTTTAGCCAACTCGGTCTACGGTCTCGTCGGCTTAGTATCAGGCAAAATTCCGCGCGATTTCGCAGGATAATTGTTAAATATCTTTCTCCATTTCACGCCAACAAAACGGCCAGCTGCGCAGGATAACTTTATTATAGTTGGTAACTTTCCCTTAAAGGACTTCTTAATTTGTTTGACTCCCAAAAACACCAACACACCCTATGCGGTGCCTCCACCACGCCGCTTCCCTCCTGTCTTCAAAAAACTCTTTCGAGTCTGCAGCCAACAAACCTCCTTTGGATGTGTGGTGGTATGCTTCCCATCTTTTGTTTGTATTGAGCCCGAATAGGTCTCCAGATATTTCTTCAAGCACAAGTTTGGAGGGCACCAGTTTGGAGAATTGTGTTGATTATTATGGCACTTCGTCCAGTGCGTGCTGTGGTCATTACACCATAATTTGCCGATTTCCTAAATTCTCACCTAACCTAATTTGTAACTTTCTAGTTAACTACAAGAAAGAAAATAAGATCACAAGGTCAACCGACTAAACCGAGCTAAAGAATGAGATTAGAAGTTATGACTAACCGATATGTTCTTAATAAGTCCATTGTTATATGATGTTTTATCTTTTGTCAAAAATCGTCCATTTTCTTCTACTAATTATTACATTACACCCATTCTTAGGTCGCAGGGTGACTGGTGGACACCTTCAGGTAGGTTCGAGACAGCTCGTGTTTCAGTCCTCCTCACATATCCTCGGTACCAGAATTCGAAAACCACCAATTCTCAAAATGCAGCAGACGGTAGACGATATCAGTTTGCTCAGAACAGATTGAATCAGCAAATTGCTATCTCAGAGATACATTCATGAACTCCGGCAACTGCAAATTGTTTAACGTCTTTTATTTAACTTATGAACAACGTTTACTTATTATTTAATTAATGCGTTTTAAGCACTTTTAATCCTACTGTTAATTCTTTAAAAGATTTTGTCTTAGTCAGCGAATAAATAATTGTGTTAGGTACAAACAAGTGATTTTCTTACCAAACATGAACCATTTAATTTGTAACTGAAGGTAAATTTTATGCCTTTTTTGCACTACAAGTACACGAATCTGTTATAATAATTCTCCATGGCGGTTTGATTTTTTATATGCACATTTGAATGAGTTTGATGTTAATATCAATGCCTTTTCGGCTAGCAATCGACACTTCATTGCTGTAGATATTAGCTCTACAATAAAATTGAGCAAAACAAACTAGTAAATGGTCTACAACAGCTTCCTTCCACAAGCCTCCAGTAGCTCGGAAGTTTATCCAGAACTGTATAATATGGCATACAAAAGAACCCCGTGACACAATCAACCATTTTTATAAGAACTTAAATTACCATTTTATTTTCAATTATGCCGAGTGCTTGTGTCATTTTCTCAAAGAATATTGTCTGATTGAACATGTCACATTAGAATTCCGATTTCTCGAACAATCGAGTTTTTGAACCTGATAACTCAAATCAGAAGTCGTTACAATGTGCAGTTTTTCTCCTGATTTTCGTCTCCCTCCGAGGCTCGAAAAATCGGAATCCCGCTGTATTTCCTAAAAATATGTTCAACATATTAAGCAAGTTGACAATCATTCTGTGCGCTGATATGCAGTGAGTAGGTCTCCAGTGGAACCTCTAACTCTCTTCACTCTATCTTCTGGGAATTATATCAACGGTTAATAAATAATTTATTCTTGAGCTAAACAAAATTACTCAAAATAATGCTCCTTTACATCCATTTGGAAGGTTATTGTTAATTTCAGCTATTATGTCACTGGATGTTTCACGTCCCTTATAAAATTTACAAACAAAATTAGAATAAACTAATACTTATTCAACATTAAAACCTGTAAGCATAAGTATTAACATTCACACTAAACACCTCTATGATTTTTTTGGCTTTTGCTAACCCTGGCTGTTTCTTAACGCTACATATCTTGCGGCTGAACGTTATCAAAGTTTGTTTCAAAACACACCAGTGATTTTCAAAAAACAAGTGCGGGTAAAAAAACAAACTTTCGGGTACGTCTAAATTAATTAACATGAAAGAACTAAAATACGGTATACGATCAATAATTAAGCAACATCAATATTGCAGCAATATCATGGGTGACTAATTACTCCTTGATTCCGGCGCGAAATTTTAGCGCTAATTTATAATTTCACATGTGAAATTATAAAATTGCCATGGCAACGTTTCCCGTGTCTCAGTGCCAAGATGACGTACAGGATTTTAAAAGATGATCTTATAGGTTAAACTTTGCACATTTTCGCTTGAATTTCACCTTGGCCAGTTTGTTTGGTCGTTTTATAAACTTTTAGCAATAACATGAATGGCATTGCGCGGAGTTTTGAGCGTTTTACACGGGCGTCGTTACCAGCCGGTTCGTTCATGACGATACAATAAACAAGTTACGAAACTCCGACTGTAAGCGTAATTTGTAACCCATGATATTAAAAGTTAACCAAATGGTATACTCGTGAAATTAGGAAATAATTTCACTTGCTTGCTGTCAAAATTCTATTGAATGTTGCATTCGATATTCAGACAACCTCCGTCAAAAATGTTGGGAAGGTTTCTTATTTCTCTCTATCCCTCCCCCTTATTCAATGTTGAGGTATACCAAGAGACTTCAATCACACCATATTGTCTATCACGAATGTTCACTAATACTTCAACATTGATATGGGGTAGAGGGGGGCTCATAAACACTTTGTGTGTACCTATAGATTAGATCTATTGAAATGTTGTTGAAATCAAGGCGTTCATTTTCGACCTTCCCAACTATTTTTGTCGGAGGTTGTAGTTTCTAAATTCCGGGTCCCAAGATTTTTTTTTGTAGATATCCTCTTATTTTCTCTGATATATACTTTGATGATCGTGTTCTTTATTCTGGGTCAATATTACAAGCTTATCTTATGGTTCACTGGGCACATCTTGAAATAGTTATTCTATAATATTCTCCGGTGCAGTTTCACTCCGCTATTTCAGCTAAACAATGTTGTAACAACTTTGAACAACAAAACAGTTCGTCCAAACGTTTGGAGGCTTTGTTCGGTAGTGAGCACCTCAGTTGTCCTGTTGAGATAACAAGTTGATAAATTGACAAGTTTTGCATGGATGTCGGGGTGATGCTTGCTCTTCATCCTGTCGCAACCAATTTTAATTTGTTAGTTTAAAAGTTCTTTTTTTGCCTTACCATCGGCAAAACTGAAACAATTATTTCAATAAGTGCCCTACGCGAAGCATATGGTTAAGCGCACACGTTTAAATTTTAAAATCCACTGGTCTTATTTTCATCTCAATCCTCTTCAGGGAGTATTTCGGTCCCTTCCAGTGTGCCCAGATCACACCATCACCGCGGTGAAAGGGATATTGATCTCCGTGACGATAGATGCCATTCAGGTTGGAATCGTGGCACTTGTTGTACCACCAGGCTCCGTGATAGAGACTGGCACAGTTGCTGTGATAGCTATTATCATTATCCTGATCTTGGGTTGTAAATGATTGACCGCGATGATAACTGAGAGAATCGCCAGCCGTTCCTATCATATTAAATAAAAAAAAGAGTATTTGTTTTATTATGCGCAAGAAAAAGGTGATAATGAAAATAAATGCTGTTATAGGGATGACCGTATTATTCGACATGTCTTCATAGCGTATAGATTAACTTTTTTCAGACTTTTAGAAGTCCTAACTGATGATAGTATTTTCATTAGCAATTTTGTGTCTGTAATAGTAGCCAAATTTCTGTGACGTTTTACAAAATGAGCGACGGGAAACAAAGGATCAATGTTTTTCTTTAATTACAATCACCTGAATAAAAGCCGCGGATCAGCTTGTACTTGTAAGTCTCACTCACAACACCAAACAAGCCATACTCGGCATAAGCAGTATTTCCTTCGAAGTCTTCCAAGTCCACACGCAGCGTCATATAATCATCCGAGGTCAGGCGGTGAATCTTGTCATTTCCCAGCCAAAATTCACTGCTCAGATTTCCGAAGCCATGTTTGTAGTCGCTCCAATAAAGGTAAAATTTAACGGACCCATCTAGTCTCTTCTGGAACACTGTCCACCCCCCACCGGCTGTTGGTTGGTCACAAAACACATCAAAGGCAGGCAAATTATCAGGTTTGATTGTGTACACACCGTCTTTTCTTTCACCAGATTTGTAGATGTCAGCGCAATTCGTGAAAGCTGTAGAAACTAGAAACAACCAACGGTTAGGAAGTGCGGGCTAAAATGCTTTTTGAATCGAGGGATTTTCAATAAATTTTTTGTTGAGTATTGAAATTGGTTGGCCATCGCATTGGGTAGTTATCATACAAAATCTGCATGTCTCTGTTGAAGATGATTTCCAGTCCGTATAGCGTACTGCGCAATCTCAGGGTTTGTTGTCATTATACCTTGCACTTCGGTAATAGCGTTGCAGACTTCACTTGGCAACTTAGGAGAAAGTCAATAATCACTCAGACACGCTATAATAACAGTTAACAATAATTACAACTATATGCACCTGAACACGAGCGTCCGTCTCCTGTATATCCTTCCTTGCACGCACAGTTATGTCCGCCAACAGTGTTAATGCAGTTTGCGTTCACGTCGCATTTATGGCTGCCATTGCTGCATTGATCGATATCTACAATAACAAGGGTTTACTCTGAGACAAACCGCTGATGAGTTTGACAGTCAGGGACCTCCAGTTATCACGATTGCTTTACGGTTAATTAAGTGGCCCAGTGGTTTAGGGCGCTGGTCTAGTAATCCGGAGGTCCAGGGTTCAACCCCTCCACCCTGCCACTAGCTGGATTTGTTCTCGGTCGTCCCGAGTTCAAATCCTCGATCACGCTTTGTATATAGCCAACTGGTGTGTCTCCCGCCAGTTGGGATTTTTAACCATGTTACGTTCATTTAAATATTTGTTTCCTCTGTTTCAGTGGCATGCTTGCAAATTAGCTATCTCGAAGCTAAGTGCATGACCACTATAAACAACATTTACATTTACATTTTTTACCAGTCAATTTACCTGAACACGAGCGTCCATCTCCCGTGTATCCTTCCTTGCACGTACAGTTATGTCCGCCAACAGTGTTAGTGCAGTTTGCATTCACGTCGCATTTATGGCTGCCATTGCTGCATTCATCGATATCTAGAAAGCAAACGGCAAAGAATATTTGAGATTACAACTTGCTGTGATCATCATCACGATCGCAACAGGAGACGACTGGGGACGAGTCAGGGGTGGAGATGCAGGGGCGTAGGCAGGATGTTGCTAGGGTGGGTGCGAGCACCAGAAGCATGAACGTCAAGGGAGGATCAGGGGGTATATTTCCTCGGGAGATTTTGAAAAATCAAGTTGTTGAAGTCCACTTTTCCTGCATTCTGAGAGTCATTTTAACCCTCCCTCTGAGATTAAGTGGACCTTTACGGCGCGCGCGCGCGCACGCGTGTGTGTTTGGGGGGGGGGGGACGCACGCACACCCCCCCCCCCCCCTTCCTACGGCCCTTTCCTTTGTTCTACCTGTTTAAAATTGATCACATCATATACGATGTAACCTGTATTTTGGAGTTAAATGAGAATGAGAAGAAACGACAGTTTGGAGGTTTTTAATGGACAGTTTATTCAATACCTTGACTACAGTCCGTTCCAGTGAATCCAGCGCGACAGATACAACGAAAACCTTTACTGGTGAATCCAGCTTGACAGGTGCCATTATTCAAACATGGACTGCTGCTACAAGGATTCTGTTGCACCAAAAAGTGTAAAAGGAATCAATTCAAGAAAAGAGTGAATCATCAGGCCAACTAATAGCTGCTAATGGCTTTTCATATCCATAGCACATTCCGTACCCCAGAAATTTTCTTTTGGGAATATAAGCTTTCTACCCTTTTTTAGATTTTGTATTTTATGATGAAATGCCAATTGTATTGCTTGAAATACCTCAATGGCCAGATAGGTGAAGTATGGCTTATCCACTAGGAACATGGTGAATTGGTTTTCATCCGTGGCGTTGTTTAACTTGCAGTTGTGTTTTCCTCCCTCTAAAGGACCCAAATTGATGGACACACAATTGGGCTCCATATAACACAACACTCGACAGGTCCCTTCATTAGGCACCTCCTCACTTCTGATCACGTGATTCTTCATTGCTCTGTTTGCAACTGGTTCCTTGAACATGATGTCGCGACATTCGTCGTCTGTTAAAGACACAAATAAAATAACACGTTGGATTTCCGAGATAAAACATACAATTTGCACTTTATGTATATACACTGGCTGATCTTTCTAACCGCCGAGTACGGTTTTCAATTATTTGTTAACAGAGGAAGGAAACTGACTGCGGAAGTTTTAGAAAGCGATTGGTGAGAAACTATGGTTTACCTTCATTTCTTTTTTACGATGTTTGTCTTTTATGATAACAAACGGCGAATCATTTCGTGTGCCCTATAATCGAACCCAGTGGTAGTTTCTTGGTGATTACCAATAAACGCGAATCAAGGGTTAGGAAATGCAATAAACAATAGCCAGACTACAGCACAATACCTAACAAACAATAGTTTTTCACGACATTTTGATATTCTTAACCTAATTTAAGGCGCATTATAAAAATAGTGAAAAGCAACTTGAAACGGCTTTATTGAGTTGGCTAAGCTTTATTCAATCGGCAAAATCACAAAAGATATTTAAAACGCGATCAAAAAGATTTGTCAGGGAAATTTGTCCTTTCCTAAACATTTTACACGGTTCGTGGTAGAAAAAATAAGTGAATACACTTGGTTTGTTGGTTTGTGACCTACATTTGAGATGCTAGAGAAGGCAGAGCAAGTTTAATGACTTCGGATAAAAAAAAATGAATCCGGCAGAGATGTGAAAAAATACGGAAAACTCAAATTAAAAATAATAAAAAAGAACTAAAAAACTTACCAAAGCAACCACAGCATAACGGGTAAACGATCTCAGATGAAATACAAAGGATGTAAACGATAGTTGCAATTTTATGCTTGAAATGAGTGTGTAAAGAAGTCATTTCTCCTCGTGTGGAGACGTCAGTGCACAATGTGAGTGCTTTGAAGTTTCAAACAGTACACATATGGTCTCTGTCGACAGGAGAAGCCGTGCAAACTAACGAAGGTGTTCCTGTCTTAAATAATTAATGTGGCACAATTAAAATGGTCATCCTGGGCGCAGAATGGCAGACCGTTTCAGGAAACACCGCAGGGATGTGATCAACGGCAGGAATGACCTTCCTGTACCTGCACATTTTAACCAGCCGGATCATTCCCTGCAGGATATGAAGGTCGCTGTCCTGAAGGCAGGCCTGGTAAACCAACAGTACCGCAAGAAACAGGAGATGCGATATATCTTCAAACACGCAACTCTGGCTCCTAGTGGACTAAACCACGATTTTAGCTTCACGTGAATTGACTTCTTTGTCTTATCGCGTGCTGTCGCGCGCGCAGCAACGTGCGCGAGCTTTTATATGAATACGCGAGTTATAAACGGACATTTTAACGGTGAAATAGTTTTGCCCCCCTGAAGAAGGCAGCATTGCCGAAACGTCGGGAAAAATATTTTGGCTACAGCGTAGTATTACCTAATTTTCATTCATAATGTTTAGCTTTGTCGAGGTGCGCCAGACGAGTGCAATACTTTAAACAGGTTCTAACCAATTATTTAAAAGCTTTTTTAAAATTAAAAGCAGCTTTTTGGAAAATATTATCTCTCGATCTTCAGGTTTTTTAAACTATTTTACGTAATGGCAAAACCCAACCGATCATTTTCAACAGAAAACTACGACGAGTATTCATCATATGTGTAGCCAGACTGAACATTCGTTGTGTTTTAAAATTACCCAACGGGTCCGTTCTTGACTCAAGTAATTGAATTTTATGACATATTGTCCAATGTTTAGTTAATTTCCTTTTTAAACGTAAAATTTATTACCATTAGTTTCGTAATTAATGATATTTTGTTAATATGTAAAAACATATTAACTTGTACCCATCATCGCTAATTTCCTTGCTTGAAAGTGTTTTATGAGACTCGTTTTTCATGTTTATATATTCGAACAGAACAGTACAGACCTTACGACCCCTTGCGGAAGGAATATGATGTTATGTAAGCGGGAGAAACGAAATTGCAAAACAAAACTCATGTATGTTGAAACACAGACAGACATATCTGATGTTATTATAAATATTTTCTCACCAACATCACGATTATACTAAGAAGAGTTGTCTCCGTTGAGGCTTACGTCAATACAGGTACAGGCAAAGCATGTTTTAGTGCTGTTCATAGAGCAAATCTTCATAACATAATAAATGTTTTTTGTGTGAGTTCAGCTCAAAATTTTCTTTCAGAAACTTGCCGGTTTTAAATGGCTATCGAAAAGTTGAAATTTTAGATGATAGTAAAAAACAGGTGATTCAGGGAGAGAAGACGGGATATTTGCCAGGTTGACCTGTTGTGCGATAAAAAGCCATAAGAGAGGGAGGCTAAACATAATGATTAGTGCCTTTCCAAGAACTAAAACACTTTTGAATAGAAAAGCATTTTTTTTAAAAAAATGTAAGTTTGTTCAACTTTTCTTGAGAAAATAATATCGCTCAATATTTCGTTTCTTAAAGAATTCTATACCAGAGGGTTTTATTCACCAATGCTTGTAGAATAAACAGTCGGATAAAATGAAAAGAAATTAGACAAAAAAATTAAACATGATGTGTTTTAAAATTAGCTTAGAAAGTTCAAAATGACGCAAGCGCTACTCGGCATATTGCTTTACCTATGAAGTGTTGGTTTCATATATTTATTTCAATGCTGGGACAACGAAAAACGTTTGTGATTATTTTGCAAGCCTGAAATTTGATAAATGCTTTTTCTTCTGTCATTTAGTCCAAAGTCCTATTTAACTTTATTTGAAACGCAGCTTGAGGTTGAGTCGAGTTGGCTAAGGTTTACTTGATCGGCAGAATTATGAAACATATAAAAACGACGCAGCCAGAGACATTTGTAGCATTTTACACGGTTTCTGATAGGAAAAGTGAGTGAATGCGCTCAGTTAAGTGGTCTGTGGCCTACATTTGAGATGCTGGAGAAATTAGAACAAGTTTAAATGACTGATATAATACAAAATGCATTCGCCGGGAAGACCATGGAATCGAAAAATTCAATTTAAAAAAATATATAATAGTTATACATACATACATTTTATTTCACGTCCCCACGGGGCTTTTCAGTGAAATAGTTAAATAATAAATATTCAAAATTAATTACAAAAGTTATATTCCTAAAGTTTAACTAAATTAAGCTAATAACAATTCACTAAAAGTGTCTTCCTCAACTTGTTCCTGAATTGCGCTAACGACTGGCTTAACTTTAACTTTTGCGGCAGGGCGTTCCAGATCGATACTATTCTATAATAAAAGGTTCTTTGTCCAGCTGCAGTTCTAAAAAGAGGAATTTTTAACAACTGCGAGTTTCTGGTTTTGTAGGTTGATATGGATGAGCGCTTAGTGAACTGATCAGACAGGTACTCCGGGGCAAGGCAATTCATACATTTAAATGCCATAATTGAATCACGATAATATAAGTGTTGTTTTACTGGGAGCCAGTTGAGTTGCCTGAGAAGGGGAGTCACATGGTCGTCTTTCTGGGCCCCACAGACAATCCTACAGGCAAAGTTCTGGACAGCTTGGAGTTTGGCAATATTAGATTGTGATGTATTACTCCAAACCGAGGAGCAATAATAAAGTTTAGTAAAAACTAAAGCATTGATAATGAGAATTAAGGTGCTCTTATCAAAGCAGTGTTTGACACGGTTTATCTGGCCTAATCGTGACATACAAGAAGCGACAGTAGTCGTGACATAATACAATACAATACAATACAATAAGAGAAAAGATGCTTACCAAAGCAACCATAACATAACTGGAAAATGATCCCAAGTAAAAACCAGACGATGCAAACG
Source organism: Meandrina meandrites (assembly GCA_963693305.1). Taxonomy (NCBI): domain Eukaryota; kingdom Metazoa; phylum Cnidaria; class Anthozoa; order Scleractinia; family Meandrinidae; genus Meandrina; species Meandrina meandrites. The sequence continues at coordinate 2,019,874 of OY855903.1, read as the reverse complement.
ATAGCTGCAATTTTATGCTTGAACTGAGTGTGTAAAGAAGCCATTTCTCCGGGTGTGGAGACGTCAGTGCTCAAGGTGGATGCTCTGCGGTTTCAGCCAGTACACATACGTGATCACTGTTGACAGGAGAAGTCATGCAAACTAAAGAAGGCGTTCCTGTGTTAAATTATTTATATGACATAATCATTATGGTCCATTATATATTTACCATTGTTGAGTTCAAAAGGCAATGTTTTAATTTTTAAAATATGTTAATGCTACAATCATTGTCAAAAGTAGTTGACACATTGAGTTTGCATTGCAGTTTGTATGGCAAGTTAACTTCTGGTTATTTAATTTCATTACACTTTGCCAAAATACCCCATCTCCCCCATCCAATGTTGTATGATTGCAGCAAAGGGTTTGTAAAAACAAACTTCAATATTGAGGGGAGAGTTGGGAAAGAGGGGGAAGGGTGAAATTGGACCCTATCACAATAAAATTAGGCCAATATGACAATGTGTCAACACTTTTGTCACTTATTGTAGGTACTTACGTTTTCTCTCCAAGTCGAAGTACTAAAAATGGCAAAAATATATGGTTTGTTTTGGATAAAGTCGGCAACCGTTGTTTTCGAATCCTGTTTAAATCCTAATTATTTCACATTTCTGGGGCGTTTTTTAAAACTTTTAATTTTCCCAAGAGCTGGTGCTAATGTTAATGTTAATGCCCTCTAATCAATAATTTAAAGAAAACATTTTCAAGAGTGATAATTTTGGAGAATATTATTCCCCGTTTTTCTGTTTCGTTCTTTAAACTGTTTAACTTAATCCCTAGACCTAAAATCTTTTTTAACAGAAAACTACAACGGAGTCTTAATTAAAATATTTATCAATTGTGTGGGTAGAATAAACAGGCGGACGTGATGAAAAAAAATTAAATAAACACCAATGCGTTAATTAGCCTGGAAAACTTCCAAGGACCTATTTGTGACTAATTAACTGCAATTACATGACGTGCTGTTTCATCTGTGATTTTTCAGTTTATTTTTCTTCTAAATCTTTCAAGCTGGAAGCTGAACTGTTTTATAGCAATTCATACAAAGATATTTTGTATTAAACCGACTTGAACTGTTTGCGAGACTTGAAATTTTTGAAGCATTTTTGTTCCGTGACAGAACTGACGCAAGTTTTCGAAACACTCTCCACGGTGGAAGACATGGAGTTTGGCGCCGTTGTCGTGTTTTCGTGTGGACGGTGAAGATGGAACTATTTGTAAACGATGACATCACAGTACCTTTTTTTTTTCCCTTGCGCCGCATACGAATGTTTTACTGCCGCCTTGCTTTTTTATTAGACTTAAAGTATTGCGTTGTGTTAATATTTTTTCAGTTAAAATGTTCAAGCTTGTTATTTCAGGATTCGACTTCATCAGTAGAGCTTCTATACCTGTGAGCAGGCGAAAAGATTCGAAAAAGTGACGCATAATTCATTTTGTTCGTTAATAAATGAGGCGACATTAATTTGCACCTGTCATCTAATAGCTTCAAAGATGACCAGCAGTCCGTATTATGCAGGTATTGTAAAATACTGCTAATTAAAACCCATCAGGACACATATTCCAACGGGCAATTATCTTTATAAAGTTACCGAATACTAATGCAAATACCGGTATGTCAGACTGTGTTATCTATGATCTTGTGTATCCATGGTAACAAAGATAACAGCAAACTTTGTTACTATCAACTGGTGCTTGCCTGCCGACGGAGCACAACAATTTCTTTGGAAATCCAATTATTTCAAACCAATTTTCGTTTCCCTTGGATAGTACTTCTCTGTAATTTTAATAACTTTATTCCTTTGTGAACTTCTTTGCACTGTGACTCACTTACTCCCGTTTTCTTGCTCCTCGTACCGGCTTACATGTCCTGTGTAATTTTGGGCGCGCATATGGTAAACGCGAAAGGCGCGAGAAGCCCTCGCGTGCCCTTCTCGCGTCTTTCGCGTTTCCCAAATGCGCGCCTAAAAACCTCACAGCGCCTGCTATGCAGGCAGGCATGCATTTGCTTCGAGTTCACTCGATTGTCTGTGTGATTGGCCAGAGTGATTCCCTTGGTTTTATCTTATGGCCCTATTTAAATCGGAAATTACTCTAAGTTACATAAGATGATATATTATCAAATAAACTTTTTAAAAATCCTCAGTCTGATTTAACATTCTGCGTTATAATGACATTTTCCAAATTACAAAATATACTGAAACTGATGATTAGCGTCATCAGGAATTCATCTAAAATAATATATTTCTGTGTTTTAAAAGTATTCTCATTAGGTTTGATGCTTCATAGAATCTGAAAACTTTTCGCCACGTTGCGAGACAAATTGCTGTGTCAATCACAACTTGCAACGCAATGCGCTAATCACAGCGCGTCCTTCGCTTGCGGGAAAATCCAGGACGGATAACTTCAAGCGGATGCCAGATGCAAGTTGCCAACAAACTTGCGAACGTGCGACATGTCTGCAACTTGTAATGTTTCTCTGCTTTCATCGTTACATTGCAAGTTATACGGAAAACGTCCTCGTGCACCAAGGCATTTTTCCTTAGTTGAACAGTTTCGACGCAGATCTGACGATAATTGAAAATCCGTTTTTTTGGGAAGTAGGTTTGGACCAGTATTAGTGCCACTAGTATAAAGACAAAATCACAAAACCTGTTGACCAATAAATTCCGCTAATACGGCAGTAGCAGTGTTGGTTCTGGCACTAGCCTTGGCTAAATTTGAAGAGAATACCATTACCAAAATTGCCTAATTTCAGATGTTAATAGTTTTTTACTGTTAGTGTATACCTTATTATAGGAAATTAACGCTTCATGAAATTAACACGAATTTGGAAAATACGAGTTAATTTAAAAGTCGCGTTAATTTTTGCGAGCGTTATTTCCGCGCCCTTAGCGTTAATTTGGATTTGTTTTAGCCTTGTTTTACCAGGGTGGAGATCCACAGGTGTCGTTGGCGCTGAAAAGAACGCTCGAAGTCGCGAGATTCCTTGGGTTTTGGATTTTGTTAACTTGTTAACAGTGTGTTACAATAAATTTGTTCCTGTTGCCTCTACAAGTTCCCGTTTCTTTGTGTGGTCGCGTGAATTTCCTTCATTTTAAATTTTTTGCGTCAATTTCCTTTGTTGGAAGGTAATTTTTCCTTCACTTCGCGTTAATTTCCAGTACCTTAATTAACACGAGCTGAGCGTTAATTTCCTATAATAAGGTACAGTAGTTAGCTAAAATTGAGGATGTTGGTAAAACCCGTGAAGGTCAAACAAACTTTGGACAAACCGGTAGAAGTCTGGGAAAGAATGTCTTCCTTATCAACCAAGATGGCGGCGAAGTAACATAAATACAACTGCTGGAGGAAAAGCTGTAAACATGGAAAGGAAAGACTCCAAAAATCATGATAATTTCTTTGCTAGTTTAAACCAGCTCATTTTAATTTTAGAGCCTGCCATTAAGGAAGCTGGGTCGGTTTCGGCGGCAGAAGATATTTTGACACACCTGGAGGCAACAGACGAGAATTTCCACAGGTCTGTAAATTATCTGGCTGTTGTTTCGTTGCATTGATATCCCATAAACTTGTACACGAAGTAAACTGTACAAGAGTCGCTTTGTTCCGAGACGTTTTTGCAATTGGTTACCAGACATGAAAGGGATTGAAAAAGTCTACCAGTATCAAAACTTATACTTAGTACAAGGCATGGTATAATTTTATCTTTTAATCGATTAGCTTAGCTTATGGCAAGACTTTTGAAGATAATTATAAGTTTATTTAAGCTTAGTAGCTTTATGGTTGAAGGTTAGCTGCATTATAATATTCCCACCTTGCTTGTTGCCATTTTAAACCAATTTTTCTTTATCAAAAGGTAACATTTTAATTACAAAGAAATTTAAAGGTCAAATGAACCGAAAAACACCGAAAACACTAAAACTAACCATTATTTAGTAAAATTAAAGAGACATTTTGCTTTCCGAGCCCTAAAACGCAAAAAATAAGAAGATTTCCGGAGCTTTCACGAAAACGTTTCTTGAATGCCCGCGCACTGAAATGGCACGAATGGAATGAGTTTAGGACGTCATAATTGGTGTTTTTGAAGACGATCGCAGACCGATTCTGCAGACCGCACTTTTTGTCAAAGTTTGAGACAACAGAGCGATTTCACAAACCTCTATTCTTACATGCTAATGAGAAAGAACAATAGAGATTTCTGATTTGTTTTCATACCAGCGTCCATACTACCTATGTCTCACATGATATGCAAATCGACAGCAAACAACACTTGAACTTACTTGAGCTATTTTTGAGCTTTGAGCTTTGAGCTTGGAGCTCTCTGAACTACAACCAACAAACAATCAACTGAAAAACGGCCGAAAAGAACGAAATAACTGCTTGAAACGTCACGTAACACATTTATTTAAATTCTAAGGTACGGTCTACGGAATCTGTATGCGGTCGTCTTCAAAAACACCAATGATGATGTCACAGGTTTTTTTATTTTCGACAATTTTTGCGAGCACTCTACGATTCTGAAGGCCTAAAAAAAGCATTTTTCAACTTGCAATATCTCTGCGATGTAATGTCCAAAATAATGTCAGAGATTGTAGAGATTGTAGCTCCTTACCCTATTTCTGAAGTTACAATCTTTTGTAAAAAAATTATTTTGTTTTTACTCTGTCGAACCCATACTGGAAAACATTTATATTACAACAAAGATATTTGGCTTAAAATTATGATCAAGTTGGTTAATTCAGTGGACCTAGAGGATTGCTAAAACAAAGAGGAGACAAAGTGGAGATGGATCAACTTTCCCTGATTAAATGAAGGCCCAATTATTTGCCTTGCTCACTGAGAGGGGCGAGAAACATGTTCAGCTATTTGGACCTTAATTTTCAACGCAAACTATGGCGATCTGCCACTGGTGAGGTAGGGTCTTTTCCTGTAAGACAGAACAACCTCTCTTGATGAAAAGTAAACTGTTCTTCTAACTATGTCGCGACTAATAGGTTGATTCACAGGCTAGTGACATGCATGTAACAACAGAAAAAATGACAGACTTAAATACATAAATTAATATCTTTTTGTCTTGTGTGGTTAAACTTCTGTCGTAGTTTCTGCTATAATACTATGCTGTGCTAAGTATTAGTTTATAAGAATTTTAGATATTTCTTAGCCGTTGTAAGTCTCTACGGGAGACTATGAAGGCTTTGCAACAAGTTTCAGACCCTTAGTACTTGTAATATCTGTTATTACAATCAATAAGGCCTTTTTGAATGCAATGAGCATTTTCAGGCCCCTACCAACCAACGTCGAACCTCAGCAGGAGGATCAGCCCTCACCTGGGGCCCGTTTCTCGAAGGTCCCAAAAAGCTTTCGTACACGGAAAGCCATAACAAAATCTCAAACCTTATAATGACATAGCTGTTTAATTCCATGAGGCTCCCTTCATACTAAGTTTCAGGCCTATACACTTCTCTGTTTTTAAGATACGAATAATTAAAATTGGCTTCGCGGGCCCGAAAGGTTTCCGGGGCTTTCGAGAAACAGGCCCCCTGCTCCACCCTTTGAGGTCTCCGTCCATTCAGTCCGCTTGAAGCTCTCATCACTTAACCCCAGGAAAGGCTATGCAACAAATTTCAGTCCCTTAGTACTTGCAATATCTTTTTCCATTTCGCGCTAAAGAAACGGCCAGCTACGCAGGTTAACTTTATTATATCCAAAAGGTCTTGATGACAGCAGACACGTTAAGATTTTAAGAAAAACGACAAATTTTTTAAGATTGCAAGACATGTTTCGACAGAGCTTCTGTCATCTTCAGTTGAATGGTTTACAAAGCATGGAAAGTTGAATAATAAGTAGACGAAAATGCTAATTAAGACAAATAGTAACAACAGAACGTGAAAATGCGTGAATTAAAAGAATAATTTTAGATTAACATGGTGTAATTGTTGATTGAGGCAAGGTTGTTCTTTTTGAATATGGATAGCCTCCTTTATCTTGAGTTGAAAGCTGGTGGTGGCGTGATCTAAGATATGAAAACAGTCTATTGTACATAAGGCGCGACAACGTTCCGAATTCTGAAGATGTTTGAAGATATGAGAGGCCTTATCTACGGCTAAGTGCTCACGAACGCGTGTGAAAAAATGTCGGGTGGTTTCGCCGACATAACAGGCATTACAGCCCGCACAAGTAAACTTATAAACCACACGCGAATGAAGCCCGCCGGGGATAGGGTCTTTCACACCAAAAAAGTTGCCGATCTTAAAGGAAGAAAAAACTAATTTGATGTCTAAGTCATTACAATAGCGCTTGATTAAGTGTCGAATCTTTTTTTGAGTGACAACAGAAAAATGGCCTATGTACGGCAGCTTAAAGTAAAATGTGGGCGAAGTGGTAGGGAGGGAGACTCGGGGACAATGATTGCTACGGGTCCCAGTTATGTAACGGTTAACCACTTTTTCAATTAAATGGGCAGGGAAAAGGTTCTTTTTGAGAATTTCAGTAAGTTTGGTTATGTCCTCGTGTAATCCCAACCAGGTGTTATTGATTTTGTAGGCCCTGTCAACAAGAGTCCTAATGAGACCTACTTTGTATGAGAACGAGGTAAAGCTAAAATAATTAGTTAATAATAGTGATACTAATTCTCTTCTAACTAGAGTTTACCGTAAGAAAACCTTTACTGGGTTATTAACTAATTATTTTAGCTTTACCTCGTTCTCATACAAAGTAGGTCTCATTAGGACTCTTGTTGACAGGGCCTACAAAATCAATAACACCTGGTTGGGATTACACGAGGACATAACCAAACTTACTGAAATTCTCAAAAAGAACCTTTTCCCTGCCCATTTAATTGAAAAATGGTTAACCGTTACATAACTGGGACCCGTAGCAATCATTGTCCCCGAGTCTCCCTCCCTACCACTTCGCCCCACATTTTACTTTAAGCTGCCGTACATAGGCCATTTTTCTGTTGTCACTCAAAAAAAGATTCGACACTTAATCAAGCGCTATTGTAATGACTTAGACATCAAATTAGTTTTTTCTTCCTTTAAGATCGGCAACTTTTTTGGTGTGAAAGACCCTATCCCCGGCGGGCTTCGTTCGCGTGTGGTTTATAAGTTTACTTGTGCGGGCTGTAATGCCTGTTATGTCGGCGAAACCACCCGACATTTTTTCACACGCGTTCGTGAGCACTTAGCCGTAGATAAGGCCTCTCATATCTTCAAACATCTTCAGAATTCGGAACGTTGTCGCGCCTTATGTACAATAGACTGTTTTCATATCTTAGATCACGCCACCACCAGCTTTCAACTCAAGATAAAGGAGGCTATCCATATTCAAAAAGAACAACCTTGCCTCAATCAACAATTACACCATGTTAATCTAAAATTATTCTTTTAATTCACGCATTTTCACGTTCTGTTGTTACTATTTGTCTTAATTAGCATTTTCGTCTACTTATTATTCAACTTTCCATGCTTTGTAAACCATTCAACTGAAGATGACAGAAGCTCTGTCGAAACATGTCTTGCAATCTTAAAAAATTTGTCGTTTTTCTTAAAAACTTTATTATAGTTATTAACTTTCCACATAATTTGTTTGAGGTAAGAACTAGGGACGGACCATTATTTTTCTCGGGGGGAAGGGGGGGGGGGGGGTATGAAAATATTGAAAAAAAATTGTTTGCAGGGCCTAAAAAGACAAAATAAATTGCTTGCAAACGCGATGTGTAAAAAAGTTAGTTTGCATATCGAAAACAAAATGTTTGCAGTGGTGCACAAAGTTTGCAGAGGAAACTTTTTCATACCCCCCGCCCATCCCCCACCAGGAAAATAATCGTCCGTCCCTTAGACCTCAAATATTCCAACACCCCATGTAGACTAATTAGGTGCCACCACATCACACCCATTCCCTCCACTCTTCAAAAACCTCTTTTTCACTGCTTCGAGTCTGCTGCCAAAATTTTTCCTTTGGATGTGAGGTGGTATGCTTTCCATCGTTTGTTTGTATTGAGCCAAAATAACTCTTCGTGTCAACAAACAGATTCTCTTTACAGGTCTCCAGATATTTCTTCAAGCCCAGGTTTGGAGGGCACCAGTTTGGAGAATTGTCTTCATTATCTTGGCACTTCGTCCGGTGCGTGGTGAAGTCATCTGACCATCATTTGCAGACTTACTGTATTCTCATCGATCATTACCTAATTTTCAACTTTTTAACTAACTAAGGAGTGACATCCAAAATAAGGGGAAAAGAGCACAGTTGAGACCTAAAACGAGGTGAAGAATGAGCTTAAAGGTTATGGTTGACCGATGTGCTTACAAAGCTTTGTAACAAGCCCATTATTTGTTAAAGCTTTGCCTTTTTGTCACAATTTGTCCATTTTCCTTCGTTCATTTTCCATTTTCAGGTCGCTGGGTGACTGATGGATGCCTTCAGGTAGGTTCCACACAGCTCGTGTTTCAGTCCTCCTCGCACATCTCCGATCCCAGAAAATAAGTCTGTATACCAGCCTAGGGGCCCATCAGGCCGGAGCTTATCCCGGTTTCCGTAGCATGAAGCGACTAGGAGTATTGCTACTCCCCCCTGAACGGGATGCTAGTCGATCGCAGGGTTACCCCCAGCAGTAAATTCGCCGGTACCCATTTATACACCTGGGTGGAGAGAGGCACTATGAGAGTAAAGTATCTTACCCAAGAACACAACGCAGTGCCCCGGCCAGGGCTCGAACCCGGACCGCCCGATCCGGAGTCCAGCGCACTAACCATTAGGCCAACGCGCCGCCCAAAAAATCAATTAGCTCAGAAGAGATTGCACAAGATGATTGTTATCGGAAATGGAATAGAAGTAAGTTACCTTCCCCGACAGAACACTTCCGCAGAACCCTCTCGTACTAAGAGTAAAGGAAACTTATACATTACTCCAAAAAATCTTGACTGTTAGTAATTTCTAAGTAATAATTAATTTTTATCCTTTACAAGATTTTGTCTTAGTCAACAGTTTAATATATAGATTTAGGCAGGCCTAAAAGCGGAGCTCCCTTTTTATTAATTTTATTACTAATTAAGTAGCCACATTATATTTCTAAGCTTATACAGTGGCCCACACAGGTTCAAAATGAATTTTAATCGCTCATTGTTAAAAACGTCTCATGGTTTTGTTGACGAAAGCGACGTCAATATATTTCGTGGTCCTGTCTGAATTTTCTTTCCTGTGACAGCCTGTTACTGACAGGTTCTAAAATTGAAATTGACGAGTGCATTTTATTGGGTTCCTCACGTCCGCACGTCGGCACAAAACAAATCTTAGTTAAACTTTTTATAACGTTTTCTGTGCACTACTATAATATGCCTCCAAGACCTCTATGAGTTTTTCAATGTAAAAGAATCTTGACCTTGTTTTGATTTACTACAGGCAAGAAAATCAACTCAAGGCAAAAACAAAATACAGAAAAACAAAGTGAACAAAGTAAAAAAAGTAAACAAAATGAACTCACGCCACGGCAAAAAAAATCACGGCGGCAAAACAAACTGATGGTGCCGGTTATGAAAGTCATTTTAAAGCGGTTTTTGTGTAAGGATTGTGGCAGTTTGTGATTTGGGAAGTAGTGCACGCTAACTCACAATGAGCTTACAATGTTGTTTTGACTGTTTGAACCATCTTCTTTTCGTTGCGGTTTAGTGGAATTCTGTTTTATCGTACGCGTATTAAGTACGCTATTAAGTACCTAAGAGAACTTTATGTAGAGAACTGAATGAATTTTCTTCATTTCTGGTAAGTATAAATATGCGGTAGGTAAAGTCTGAACTCACTCTGCCAAGCACAGATAACTCGCAACGCCGAAACCGGCAAAATATTGGTTTCCGCATGTAAGACATTTCAACACACTAACTGATGAGCAGGACAAGAGAAACAAAACAAATGCAAGCGAGCCGAAATTGTGATTTTCATCCGTGAAACTAAATAATTTGTTTTTGAAATCCATTAGTGAACATCACAGGTAACTCCGATCCACTAACTAAAACAGAAAATAGTTAGTCTAATGTACAAACACTGAGGTTTGATAAATATTTACGGGAAGATCTGAAAAGCGACCCGACTTCAAATTTGTTTATAAATGAAGTAAATTCTCTCAATATAAAATTAGGCTTATGCTTAGTGCATACATTTACGTTTGTTACCTCATTATTGAAGAAGGCTTGTATATTCTGCAGGGCAAAGCTTTCAAACCAGCAAAATATTATCGGAGACGAACACGGCAATTTCGTTGTAAGCTTTCTCCAATACCACCGACATATACATTATATGAATTATCAACGAAGATCAATTTCTCTCTTTCCATCGGTGTAGTCTTTAACAGTCCTTTATCCTTCACTTCAGTAAACTTGATTGGCTTTGAGTTTACTTTTATTTGAGCTCAATTCAGTGATTTTCACCCTTGCTCAGCCGCATGTCGAATCCTGGTCATCGCTCTTTTGACTTGTAGTCCGATATATCATGTTCAAGTCCGCAATTGCTTCGGATCTTCCCGTTACAAGGTTGTCCTAAATGATTTGGAATAAGTTTCCATGATGTAGATGGGTAAATAGAGCGAGAAATATCCACAAAGACTGATCTATGTTCTTCAGCAGCTTTCTTCGCGTGTTTCATTCAGCTTTAAAGGCTGGTTTTCACTAGCGCATAAGCACAAGCATAAGCATAAGCAAGTGAGAACACCCACGACATAAGCATAACATAAGCACAAGAAGAACGAACATAACATAAGCATAACATAAGCACAAGAAGAACGAACATTGTTCGTTCTTCTTGTGCTTTTGTTATGCTTATGTCGTAGTGCGAACGCGAGTGAAATAAGCATAAGCATTAAGGGTTATAATCCGCCATCTTGATTGTAGTTGAGGAAAGCTGGTATCGAGGAATTTTGTTATTACTGCGCCTGCGTATGCTCTTATGCTTATGTCCTGGTGTTCTCACTTGCTTCTTAATTTCTTATGCTTATGCTTATGCTTATGCTTATGCTTATGCTTATGCTTATGCTTATGCTTATGCTTATGCGCTAGTGAAAACCAGCCTTAAAGGTGAACAGCGTGCCAAAGAGTTTAGCGCCTTTTCATGCAATGGCTTCGTTTAAGTTGATGTGAAATGTCCAGATCATTTTTTTTTGATGTGAGAAAAAATCTCTGAAGTGATGGGGTGAAAAATAATAACGAAGAAATATTTTCTGCTGTTCACTTTCTTCACAAGTTTTCATTCCCGCTGTTGAGCAACCGCCAAAGATTTTGTCGCCTTTTCACGTAATCGATTCGTGTAGCTATAGGCGAAATGAAATATCCATATCGATTTTCAACATGATTTTAAAAAAATATACAGTGTCCTACAAACTTCAACGATAGTTAACTTTTAACAAAAGGTGGATGGTCAATATCAAACACGTAAGATGCCCAGGTCAAGCTTTTTCTGGAGTATGGCCGCCATGTTGGGGCAACGTCGTCGTTAGGCGCACGCGCCCGCGAGCCATGCCGCTAGCCACGATGACCATGAAACCTCAAACGCATGGTTTTCTCAATTTCTATCCTCGCACGGTAGTTATGGGGCTCCGCTCAGCAGCCCTTCGGGCCGCTGGAGAGCTCCGCTATAAATAACTAAATATGAACTGTCTAACGTATAAAAGGAAATCGACTTTTTAGCGTATGCAGTATTTAACGGCCAAAGGTTGGCGATTTTTGAGAAACAAAATGTAAATTTCAGTTTACTTTGACCTCGTCTAACTCTTCTGGAGACCCTTTGTAGTCTTTGTAGACTCCATTTTCTGTCTGTTGCGTGGCATGTTGGAGATTGCATGACTTTCTTTAAATTTCGTGACATCCTCCATGCCTGCACTCTGCCTGCGGTTTTAGTTACCAGTTCTGACCTGTCATTATCTAGTAATGAGGCTGAAGAGGATGAGGATGTTGGAATGTATGTTGTGCCCAATACACTGACCACTCGACATGGGAGGCAAATTAGAGCGGTGGTTAGACTGGACTTGTAAGACAAGAATGGGTAATTGTGACAAACATTACAGAAATTACTGTTCACTGTGCTTTTATGGCTATAAATGGTGATAACATTCTTCAAAATCGCTCATAGGAGCCCACAGGAGATCATAGGAGTACTAATTGTGCCAATACATTGAACAGAAGCTGATTTTATTTCAATAATGGCTTACTTTGCAAAAAAAAATATCATCTACAGCTTCTAAAAGTCATATAATCATACAAATTTACTGTTTAATCTCCTTTTTTGCTGTTTACTGACTAAAGCCACTTTTTTTAACAGTTTACTGACTAATTGGCTTTTTTTTAGCTGTTTACTGACTAGAGGTATACCCCATTGACACCCTCTATTCTCCAACACGCTTTCTTCGCGTCTTTCATTCAGCTTAAAAGTGAACAACGTACCAACGATTTTCCCGCCTTTTCATACAATCGCTTCGTTTAGACGAAATGAAATGTCCATAGTCAATTTTCAACATGAAAAAACCGTCCTTGTCCTACAAATTTCTACCACAAGTAAATCGCAACGAAACATGGACGTGCGATATCAAACATGTTGATTAAGATGCCTAGGTCGACCTATTTCTGGAGTTTGTCCACCATGTTGCGCGACTTCATACGCACGTACGTACGCGCCCGCGAGCCATGCTGCTAGCCACTATGACCATGAAAAATCAAATGCATGGTTTTCCTAATTCTATGGTTATGGGGCTCCGCTCTGCGGCCCTTCGGGCCGTTAAAGAGCTCCGCTATTAGAACATTTACAGTGCCCTAATATTATTTACAATAATAATAAAAGTAATATATAGATTTAGGCAGGCCTAAAAGCGCAGCTTCCATTTATTATTTTTTTGCTCAATTTAATTACAGTGTTACCAAATAAGTAGCCACACTATTTCTTAGCTTATACAGTGGCCCATATAGGTAAAAAATATATTAATTTTTAATCGCTCATGGTTAAACTTGATATCTTACATGTAAAAACAACTCAAGGCAAAAACAAAGTACGTAAAAACTAAGTAAACTCGCTGCTAAACACAGTAAACAAGATGAACTAACCCTACTGCAAACAAAACTCAAGGCGGAAAACAAACTCTGCAAATTGATGGTGCCGGTTTTGTAAGTCATTTAAAGCAGATTTTGTGTAAGAATTGTGGTAGTTTGTGATTTGGAAAGTGGTGCACGCTAACTTAGAATAAGCTTACAATGTCGTTTTGACTGTTTTGAACCGTGTTCTTTTCGTTGCAGTTTAGTTGCATGATTAACTAATTCTGTTTTACCGTACGCGTTGCTAAAAACCTTAGAGAATTTTATGCAGAGAACTGATTCAATTTTCTTCATTTCTGGTAAGCAAATATGCGGTAAGTCACCCTGCGAGCAGAGCCCTTTCCTTTCCACTGATGTACTTGACAGGGCTCTGCAAGAATCGCGTGAAATCTTTGTTGAGCATGCGCGAGGCTTACGTGAGGCTTGCGCAAGGATCACTTCATCTTAGCATGCACGCGCGGAATGGGGGGGGGGGGGGGGGTAACGGATCGTACATGACAGCGTCGTGAACAAAGTGTTTTGGTTTACAAATTCTTTTCTTCAAAGAGCGTCTGAATTCCTTTGGTAAAACATGTCAAGCACCGTTTGAGGTCTTGTAAGTGACTTTATGGTAGAGCTGTACGATTTTAACCGTGAGATTTCTTCTTGGTTTGCGAAAAAAGCGAGATCTTAAATGTCCACAACTGCGTATTGTGGGCTCCTTCTTGACCGTTGGTTTTTCCAAAAAGTTAATGCCCGCGCAGCAAAAACCGGTTTGATCCGGACTGACTAGCCCAAACTTTACGATTTCAACACACTCGCGGATAAGAGAAACAGAACAAATGCAAGCGAGTATAAAAAAAGAGCGGTTGGATAATAGATCGCTTAAATATATATTGGTGTGCAGTATCGCTGAGTAGTTTTACTCGGTTTTGTTTCGCAGGATTTTTCTGTACGTGTAGTTTGTAATTTATAAAGCGAAATCGTGATTTTGATCCGTGAAACTTAATAATTTGATAAGCTTATTGTTATCAAAATCCAATCATGATCAAGCATGAACATCACAGTTAACTCCACTAACTAAAGCACAGAACAATTAACCTAAACGTAAAATGAAATGTACAAACATGAACAGGTTTGTGAGCAGCATTAATTGAATTATACGGGAAGATCTGAAAACAAAAAAGGTAAAAAGATTTCAGTAGGTTTCAGTTCAAATCTACTGAAATCTACTGAAATCTTGACTTCCACTGATGAAGGGCTAAGCCCGAAACGTATGGAACTTTAAACGTTTTTCCAAGGCACTTAACTCATTTTAGTGAGAACTTTTTTACCTTTTTTGTATTTTTTAAGTGCCACGCAGCACAGGAAAATTTATTTTTCCATTTATCTAGATCTGAAAACACCCTGCGAGCAGAGTCTCTTTAACTTCCCTGCGGCTGAGATTTGGGAAGAAAAAGAGGCTCTGCGTTTCTTTGAAGTCGCCGCAGCCCCAACGTTTGGGCTAGTCAGTCCAGATCAAACCGGTTTTTGCTGAGCGGGCATTAACTTTTTTTATTATATGACTAGCTCCGTGAGCGGTCAAGATGAAGCGAATCTCGTGCTCTGATTGGCTACCCGAGCGGTCAAGATGGAGTCATCTTGACCGCTCGGGATCGCCCACTGTTTTCGTCGTAAATTTTCGCTATGAAACTATTTTCCGAAATAACACAAAGATTTCCTGTCTAATTCTAGCAAAAGGAAGTCCGACAACAAAGAAATAGGTCTTGAAGCGAATGAGAGCAAACAAATTAATTGACGAGTTTCGTGAATTTTATTTGCCGCAAAAACCGGCTGATACAAAAATTAAAACGTAAAGCGACTTGATATCAGCTTTGTTTGGCGGAAAAGAGAGAGACTGAAGTCAGTGACATACCTGAAGAATAAAGTGTTCTGCAAACTTGGTCGTTTGTGTAACATCTTCAAAAATGGAAGAAAGCGGACGGCACGGCCGCACCGTCCGAACCTAATATCTTTTCACCGAAGCCTCTAACGCTCACGTCGAGTAAGGGTGAGTCGGGCATTTAAGACGGAATCCGCCAGGACTTCGAGTAGTTGTTGGACAAAATTATGTACCAAAATTATTTACACCTTATTGCAAGCTTTTGTGTTACTGCTTCAAATATCTTATCAAAAGAAATCTTTTCTAACAACACCAAACATCGAAAACCAATCTCGAAGTTCCGCTGAATTCCACTAAATCGCTTAAAAGACGCGAGCTTTTGCCTATAGCTTGTGAACATTAAATTTCATTTTCTCAGGCTCTGATAAGAAATTGTTGTACCAAAATTATTTACACCTTATTGCAAACTTTTGTGTTACTGCTTCAAATATCTTATCAAAAGAAATCTTTTCTAACAACACCAAACACCGAAAACAAATTTTGAAATTTCACTGAATTCCACTGAATCGCTTAAAGACGATTTTACAAAATGGCTGCACGTGAGAATTTCCCTATAGCTTGTGAACTTTGAAATTCATTTTCTAAGACTCTGATAAGAAATTGTTGTTGGTGTTATCAGTGATAATTACTTACATCTTTACCTTTTATTTAGGGCAGAAAATAACGCAATAGGATTTAAATTATTCTGGTACTCGATTTTTGTCCAACTTAAATAAATATTACTCGACTTCCTGGTGGATTCCGTCTTAAATTAATGATGCAGAAACGTTCAAGCTTTTCCTGTGAAGTGGTATTAAAATCCCAAACGCTTTCAGCAATCACAATTTCAATATTCAGCTTGTGTATATCACCGCAGGTTTGCACCACTAAAGCTCCAGAAGCGAGCAAATACTCTGCAAAACGTCCAATAATCAAAAGCTGGCGGCCAGATGGAATGGACATTCAATCTTTTAAGGCTTCAAATTCAACGTTGTTTCGCAAATTTAAGCCATTTCAATATCCTTTTGAGGGTAAAAACGAGGTGAATTTCGCTGTTGTCGCATCGGTTTACTTCGTCTGGATTCATTCAAGAATTTGACAGTCACTCGTTAAACTTTTAAACCCATGAAATGATTTAGCGTGCGCCATTGATTGTGCATGCAACTGGCTTCCTTTTCAGTGCTCGAAAAAAGTCATATAATAAATCCTTTATTGACCAAGCTTGTTCGGTCAAGATGGCAGGATATTGGCCGAGTTCTTTTTTTGCGTGTTTATGGACCTCGACTTCGTCTCGGTCCATAAACACGCAAAAAAAGAACTCGGCCAATATCCCGCCATCTTGACCTCATGCTTGGTCAATAACCCATATGGAAAAACCAACGGTCAAGAAGGAGCCCACAGTACGCTCTCGAAAGCACTAGAGCTGACGATTGCTCTCGCCATCTTCTGCCGTTTGTGTGCACGTGCAGTTGTGGAACATTTAAGATACCCCTTTTTTCGCAAACCAAGAAGAAATTTCACGGCTCTACCATAAAGTCACTAACAAGACCTCAAACGGTGCTTGACATGTTTTACCAAAGGAATTCAGACGCTCTTTGAAGAAAAGAATTTGTAAACCAAAACGCTGTTTACGCTGCCGTGTACGATCCGTTACGCCATTCCGCGCGTGCATGCTAAGATAAAGTGATCCTCGCGCAAGCTTAACGCGCAAGCCACGTGTAAGCCTCGCGCATGCTCAACAAAGATTTCACGCGATTCTTGCAGAGCCCTGTCAAGTACATCAGTGGAAAAGACAGGGCTCTGCTCGTAGGGTGATCTGAAACCGACAATACTTCAAATTCGTTCATAAATGAAGTATAGTATAAACAGATTCTCACAATAAAATCAAACTTATGCTTACTGCATATATACATTTACGTTTGTTACCTCAAGTTTGGGGAAGGCTTGTAAATTCTGCAGGGCAAAAATTTCAAACCAGCACAATATATATCAGAAACGAAAACGCCACTCGTTGTACGGCTTACTCCAACACCAGCGGCATATACATGTTTTGAATTATCAGCGAAGATTGATCTCTCCTTTCCTTTCGGTGTAGCTGTTAACAGTCTTTTATCCATCACTTAGTGAACTTCACTGGCTCTGAGCTCACTTTCATTTTAGCTTAATGTCAGCTCAATTAATTTTTCAGCCTTGGTTAGCCGCACAGTGCTTCAACTCTCGGTGTTGTCCGATGTATATTATGTTCAAGTCGGCAATTATTTCGGACCTTCCCGTTAAGAGGTTGTCCTAAATCATTTGGCATGATAAATAGAGCGAGAAATATTCACGAAGAACTATGTTTTCCAGCATGCTTTGATCTTTCTTCGCGTCTTTCATTCAGGTTAAAAAGTGAACAACGTACCAACTATTTGCCGCCTTTTCATACAACCGCTTCGTTTAAGTTGAAATGAAATGTCCAGATCATGAGAAATCATGAGAAAAAAAACGCTGAAGTAATACAGTGTTCTTACAAGTTTCTATGACATTTAACTCTCAACAAACCAAAAAATGTTTTTGTGTTACTTTTTGCTAAAGAAGGACTCCAAATCAAGGACAAAGATAACTCGTCCCAGGCCTAATCCGTGCGTACGTACGTACGGACGCGGGTGACCACCAAATTTTCTTGGCTTGATGGATTTCCCATTTTCTATGGGTATGGAGCTCCGCTATTACGTTCTTGTACTTGTGGTTTTATTTTTATGTTGGCTCACCATGTTTCACAAATGAGAAGCGGATTCGAGATATTGCGCGCGCGTTAAAAAAAATGATTTTTGTGTGATCTACAAGACCAAGTGACAGATTTCCTTCCAGGCTGCAAGGTGCACAATTCATTGATTCATCCAAGGGCTCACCATTGTGATGTTATTTTTAATGGTATTATCGGATTGAGTGAAGTCCGGCCCAGAAACCGCGAAGCTATAGTCAGATTTGTTTAATTACAATGTATGTATTATTCAATATTAAATTCTTTAATGTCTTCTGTTTGAATCGAACTGAACACATGTGAACATATTTCTCGTAGCTACGAGGAATAATATAAAGAAGCTTTGAAACATTCCCCATCAATGATTGGAGCGTGCTTTTCTCGCAGCATTGCCGAGGTGATTCAAAGCATAAAAATCTTACTGAAAAATTCTTTTATGCATTCTGTTTGGATCGAACATTTTTCTCCTGGTTGCGAGGAATGAATTTTAATGAGGTATAAAAAGAAGTGTCAAATGACACACCCATAATTTTGCTGTTGGTCCGTCGAAGCATTGTGTGAGCCAAACGGCGGACATCTTCCTCCATGTGCTTCCTTCAGATAAGTCCACGTTTTCTATCTTCTTTACATCAGTGTTATTCATTTAGTTACTATATATAACTTTAGTTATACCACTTTGGCCTTTAAACGGTCTAATATTAAAAGCGGCCACGCCGTGAAGTTAAGCCGAGTTATTTGTAGGCCACGCCGCGGAAAACGATTTAGTTTACAAATTGTTGGAAATACTGGGCTACAAAACACATTTACTCTTGTGAAGTACAGTTGTTTAATTGGCCAAGCGCGCTTTTGAGCTTTCGTACTTTTTCGTTTCAACGCAATTCAAATATCGTTCCCTTCCGAGCGCTGCCATGTACATTCAGTGAACATTTTCACTCTTCTAGCAGTTGTTCCAAAACAATATTCCACAGGCTGAGAAGGTTATTAGGAGCGAGTACAGAATTTGCTAATTGCAACTAGCTGAAGTTGGTTTATTGTTTGTTGTTCGTTTTTGTACAGGGTATGAGTTGGGAAGAAATGTTGTACAGCCATTCTAATTCGTGGCTTCATGGTCGACTGATGACTGTTCCTTTGTGAATTTTACGCTATCGAGCCACAGCGCCCCAGTCCTCGCCGTTTCAGAAAGTTGAGGTTTGTTTGACAACTGTTTAATCTGCTCTAGAAGTTAAAATCTAAGGGTGCTGATACCATTTCTCAGAAATGGCCCCGCCGGTCCGGAGGTTTTGAATCTGAAATTGGCTTTTTCACGAGATTTTTCCATACACAACTGTAAATACACCACAACAGTGAAAAAAAATTATACATTGACTGATTTGACAGGACAGATCTGACTTACAACGGAATTCAATTCTCGAATACACCGGTCTGGCCGTCCAGTCCTAACTAATGGTAAGCGCCCTAAGTGAGGTCAGCAAACCTTGCAACAGCGCTTTCAGAAGTTACTGCAAAATTTCCATTCGTTTGTTGGTCGAATGTTTGCAATTACAAAGACTGAAAAAAATCATGGTAACTAATGGTCTCTGTTTTCTCCAGGCTGAACAGAGTTCAATAGTGAAAAAGTGCGGATGTTTCAGTGGATTCTTGAGTAGAACAATTGTTTGGATCGACGGAGTCTGACCAAAGCTCTTCGTCTCTGATTCCAATTGACTACTGGAAGCATCATCCTTCAGATAAGTCCATCATAATTTTCTTGTTTGTTGTTTTTTCTGTTGTTTTGTCTTAACAGTGTAACGGGCTCAGTTCAAAAGTGTACAAGGTTGATTCATTGTCGAATGTCTTTCAGTACAGTAAATCATTATTGTCCTGATGTACCACCAAATTCTCACAACGAGCATTAAAAAAAATGTATGATAATCAATGATCGACATCCACGACAAATATAGTAAGTAAATGTGCAGAAAAAGGGGAAACGCAAGTTTGATATTTCATCCATTTACTCCAGATTAAACAGAAACAAGTCATCGTGAAGCCATACCCGAGTTAAGACAGCTAGATTTTAAGGTTAATTTGTAACTGGCTTTTGATATTGATAAAACTGCAGTGCAGGAGGTAAAATCAGAGTAAAAAAAACTGTAAGTTATGTTGATGTTTTCTCTGTTTACTCCAGGATGGACAGAGATGTATATATCAAGGGAAGTGAATGTCCTCCTAATGCAGCCGTGTGGAAGTCACTATGTGTGTTGCTCTTGGACTCTGGCACAAGTTGGCAATTGGAAACAATTCTTATTTCAGGCAAGTACAACATAGTTTTCTTATTTACTTCGTTGTTTACCATTTCAGACTCGAGAGGATTAACATCGAGTTATTTTCGGAGATGAAAAAGCTATCGAATATTTACTTGCATTAAATTTGTATTAAATTTTCAGTGTGTTTCTCGCAAACGAAAAGCTTGACGTTTTTCGACTATGGTACGAACAAATATGTTTATCAACCAAACGAGAAGTTTATAAAATAGCAGTGATGGTCGTTCGGTGTCCAGGATAATTGAAGGAATTCAAATCAAAAGTATCAGATAACAACTGTGTCAACTTTATTTTCAACTTTATTGTCAACTTTATTTTCTCCCAAGTTTTCCAGTGATGTGGCAATGATGAACTAACCAACAAGAGGATATTCTCTTGATGAACTAGCAAATTTCGACTCAGAGCTAACATTAAAAGAAACGTAAAACAATTAGTAAAAAGATCTCATAGCTTGAGCTTGAAATCCAAAACGTAAAATTCCTGATATTCTTGTTCGTTATTTTTTAGTATGTTTTTTTACTGAATTTAAGAAACTTTTGGTGTTCTATTTTGAAGATCAATGCAGTGCAGTAAAAGTCAACAGCTAAGTTTATCATCAGTAATTCATCATCTGTTGACTGAGAGAATGTCAAAAGTTATTGCTGCTAATTAGAATTCCAAAAGTAGGCTGTCAAAAGAGCCCTTTTAGCGGAACTGGATTTTAAAGGTTTAACAAGAAAACATGTTAATTTGAAAAAAAATTAAAGACCAGAAACTTTAAGTACCTATGACTGAAATGTCCCAAAAATGTGACATAGCATTTTGCGTGTCTTGAAGTTCAAAAAAGCGTGAATATATATGTAAATTAAGGTTTGTGAAGTCCGTAAGGTTTGCAGCGCATAATTATGTACAGGCCAGATACTCGTCAAGGCTTTTTTCACTTCTGAGATTCCGTCTGGAGACGAAGGCCGTCCACCAGCTGATTTACTCAACTACGCTAAGCTAATTTGTTGAATTCTTTCTCTTGAGAGTAACACTTTGCGTAGATTGAAAGACGAAGTCAGAAAAGAACGCAACTTTTTGCACACAGTCAAATTAAGATATTAATATGATTAGCGGAGAATTAAAAAAACTTCTTGACAAGAACGGAATTAGGTATTTTTTATTCAAAACGCTTCTTGGTAGGTTTCTTTTTGGACGGGTGCAACAAAGATTATTTGTTTTTTTATATATATATAAAAAAATAGAAAACTACAGATTATAGTGCAGGCCAAAATAAACATTTTGTACAAATTATAGCTTTGTAGCGTTTGTTTTACAACTGAGTTATTACGAAAATATTTTTTGAGAAAATTGCAGTAATTGGCATGCAGTCGCCATGTTGGTGGCGGCCATATAATTGTACCATCAGTAAGGTAGATTCTACCATTAAAATTATTTGCTTTGACTCATTTTTGATATCACTTCTAAATTATTATCACTTGCAAAAATAAAGAAAAAATGAGATAAATATACCTTTTTGTCACAGTGAAGAAAGATATTTATCCGCGGGACACCATAAACTTTCTTCATCTCCAAGCGAAGTACCGAATGGAAACAAAAATGTGCAAGGAGAATACGTAGAATATATGTAAATAATAGCATTTTAAAATTACCAGTTTATATTTTAGATCAATTATCCGCGGCACACATGTTTTTGCCGGAAGGATTTGGCTTATATATGGAGCACATCTTATTAAACAAAAAATAACTCTCCTTCATAATGATCATCACCAAACAAACAAAAAATCGTCGAATGAACAAAAGATTCTGAACATATCCAATGACATTTATGCGAACTTTAACGCGATACATAGCTTTATACTAGGAAGCAGTTAAGTGGTAATTAGGTTACATTAAGACGTGGCGCAAGTTTTCACCGGGTGTGCGTGACATGTTGAAAAACATTTTCAGTATCAGATATTATCTTTGACAATTTGATTGATAGCTCATAAGATCCACTCAATTTACTGGAGTTTAAATTGATACATGTTGACAGTTCAAATATGTTTATACCTGTGTAAATAATTTTGTTTTCCTTTCAGTTTTTAAAGTTAGTTTGAAGCTAAAAAGTATGTTTCTCGTGAAATAAAAATAAAATATTTGTCGAAAATGATAAGTGACCAGGGAAAGTTTATTAACAATTTTTATAGTCTTCGTTTGCAGTGTTGTTTGAAAGCGTTGTGACGTCACATATAGGCCAATTTTCGACACGAGTTCCCGGAAAGGAAATAGTGCTTTTTCCAACTTTTGAAGGGGGAGAGAAATATCTTACAGTTTTCTCGAATAAAGTTTAGTTTAAGATTTATTTATCAAGCAACCTTATTATTTAGTTAAGTTAAACGCTCTCGTCTTTGGATATTGAACTTACAGAAAACAGGCAGGTGGGGAGAATAGAGACAATCATCAGCTAGGATGCATTGTCTTGATGTATCATTGAGTTCTCTGATTTAACAGTTAGAAATATTGCAGTCAGTAAAAGCAATGAATATCAAAGGATTTATACTGAAAAGTTACTAAATGACGCCACAAACACTAGTAAGGTCTAGTGAATGTTTCTTTGCAGTCGAGGGACAGAAAGGTGCTTTGTTAAACTGCCTGGCAGAAAATCTATTCAACTTGTCCAAATTGTAAATCTACAATGTTCGTCATCTCGAAGTTTTTTTTTTTATCTGATTCAGATATTTGAAAAATTGAATGCATAGTGTAAGTTCAATTTTGTTCGCCAACAAGCAAAGTCGATACTTATAAAATAAGTATCATTTTGAATTTTATAAATAATCTACAGGCTGAACAAACGTTGTATAAATTTAATGTGAATAGAGTAGAGGTTAAAGCGTTTTAAATTTGTGAAAGCCTGGCTTATTTCTCAAAAGCCAAAAAAACGAAGTTGTAAGTGTCCGCACTGTAGGACCAGATTGTTCAGCTGATTAACGCTGGGATAACAAGTTACCTTCGTTTTTCGACTATTTTGCTTGGTACAAGAAAAATAGTAAGAATTGGGGGCATCGTTTGGCACTCTCTGACCCACATTTTTGTATACTCTCAAGGGACTGTTTTAATTTGTCAAGGGAATACTTTTCGCTGTGGGCGATAAAAACGTCATTGGATAGGAATGCGTCAGCACTTCTCGATCCCGAAGTGTTATTTTCACGCGTCGCTTGTCATTTAGCCTGTCTAGCCTTCTGCAAACTACAGGTAGGTGTTTTTCAGAGATCTGTGCTATTCATCGATTGAATCGCTTAGTTTTACATGCTTAAAAGCTGCTGCGAATCTTCATTGTCAGAGGATATTGGCCAATGCTATTTTCTATTGTTACAAGTCTATTGTTTGTCGTCTTCATTGAAAGAAGTATTTTTAGCTCGTCACGCAATCTTTTGTTTTGACCATAATTCACGGACTTGATCACGACTTAATCCAGCTTCTCAGGACTTCAGACAGGAAAATGGTAATGTACAATATTACTTCGAACTTGAATGGAATTTTTAGAAGGATCGGTAAAGCCACTTAGTGAATATTTGACTGCAAAAAGCCGTCGGGCTAAAATTAAACTTACGCTTTAGCGTGAATAATGAAGGATCTCACGGCTTCAAAAATATGCAGAATTTTGAAGCTTTGATACATTAGTAGCTACATCTTGAAATGAGAATTAATCTAAAACAAAACTTCCTTCCAAGTTTCTTTCATTTGCCCAGTTTACGTTTGGAATTTTAGGCTTCTGAAGCGTATTGATTTGAAAAGTACATGGTGACATCTCAGCGTTCGGCCGACTTACCATCGCGTTGTTCTTTATTTAATAATTGTGTTCAGTTTACGACCTTTTACATGCAAAGATTTACTACAGTACTTCGGAAAATGCAAACAAATATTGTTTTTGTTATTAGTTATAGTGATGGAAAGCATATAAAGCAATGTGAGTGTTAATTTTGTGGAAGGAATTCAGTAGTTTTCCGCTATCTGACGGCACCATGATTCCCAAATTATTATCCCCAATTACCGCTTTTCTGTACCAAGATAATACCACTGGTGGTTAAATGTCAGTGACAGTTGTACAGAATGAAAACCTACCTTCACCAGAGTGTTTTGAATTAGTGTTATATTTTGTAGAAAGAGTTCGTGTTTTTGCGAGTTGTTAAAATGACGCGTGGAGGTGAAGAAATTTTTTTCACCGTCTTCAAGTTTGGTTTGGGATCAATTTATCAAGGTTGATAATTAACATTTCAAATCATGAATTGGTCTTTCAGCGTGTCTAGTTGTAATAAAAGTTTACTTCAAAAAGGAATTATTTGTCTGAATTTAGTACGCATATGGTATATTTTTTCCACTCGCACGTTTGTGTTAAATACAGTAAAAGAGCCAGCAATTTTTTGGGGGGTGGGTGCGTGCCAATAAAAGCCATCTGGACTGTGAGTCAATGGGTTAATGCATCGCAAATCGCTTTCAATATTAACATTTCCCCAACGCATACTCCATGCAAAATAGTCGATTCTCGAAGAGATCTTTGATTATTTTTCTTGTTTCTGTAAATTTACGTTCCAGTTTTCCACCGTTTTGAGGGAAAAATTAAAACAACAATTATTGAGAGAAGTGATTAAGACGGAATCCACCAGGAAGTCGAGTAATATTTATTTAAGTTGGACAAAAATCGAGTACCAGAATAATTTAAATCCTATTGCGTTATTTTCTACCCTAAATAAAAGGTAAAGATGTAAGTAATTATCACTGATAACACCAACAACAATTTCTCATCAGAGTCTTAGAAAATGAATTTCAAAGTTCACAAGCTATAGGGAAATTCTCACGTGCAGCCATTTTGTAAAATCGTCTTTAAGCGATTCAGTGGAATTCAGTGAAATTTCAAAATTTGTTTTCGGTGTTTGGTGTTGTTAGAAAAGATTTCTTTTGATAAGATATTTGAAGCAGTAACACAAAAGTTTGCAATAAGGTGTAAATAATTTTGGTACAACAATTTCTTATCAGAGCCTGAGAAAATGAAATTTAATGTTCACAAGCTACAGGCAAAAGCTCGCGTCTTTTAAGCGATTTAGTGGAATTCAGCGGAACTTCGAGATTGGTTTTCGATGTTTGGTGTTGTTAGAAAAGATTTTTTTTGATAAGATATTTGAAGCAGTAACACAAAAGCTTGCAATAAGGTGTAAATAATTTTGGTACATAATTTTGTCCAACAACTACTCGAAGTCCTGGCGGATTCCGTCTTAATTGATCAAAAGTACACTTCATTTAAAGTTAATTATTTACACTAAATTCAAAGTCGCTAAATCAGGTTGGATTAGCTTAGTTCCACTTCGAAAAACTAGACCAAGTGATAATATCATTTCAAGAGTACAATTAGTATTGCGATTTGCTGTGGTATTATAATCATGCCATGAGGCTGAGATCACGATACACAGAACACAGGATTGTTGTCTTGCATGCATACCTTGTTTATCGATAAGAAACTGACAGAAGCGCTTGTAAGTGACAGCTAATGAATATTGGTAATATTAGTTTACTACTTCTGGGAAGCGATAATTAAAAAATTCACAAGAAAACTTTCACTGGATGGCAGTAATTTCCGACACTTGAAACTTTAGGGCGAACAAAATAAACGAACACGAGATATTAGCGTTTTTAAAAAAATCAATTTATAAAAAAAAGCGAATATTTTCCAAACGCGACGATAGATTTTTTTCTAATCAATGTCAACAAGTTCAAATTATCCAAGTTTTAATGTGAGCAAGTTTCAACGAAATCGGCTGGGTAGAAATTGCTGCACAGTTGACTGTTGAATTTTTGCTTCAAAATATTATGCTTGTGTATAATTGGGAGCTGTTACAACAACGTTCAAGTAATGCTCAGATCCAATGGATTATTTGAAAGCTTAATGCCAGCTAAAACGTTGCTAAAAAGTATGGAAAGATCAAAAACTCCTAGAAAAAGTTGTAAACGAATGAACAGGAAGAGGTTTACGATGCGTAAATTGTTAATTTTAAAATATTCATTTTTTTCGAATTAAAAAAAATCTACCGATTTTTTTTCTTTTATTTTTAAGTATGAGAAAATAAAGCATATATGCCAACGGCTTTACCTAGTTTCGTGTGTCTAATCTCGATGAAACGCGTCGAATTTTGCTCGCCAAGATGGCTAGTTCGCGTCTTCTATTTTGAAGCGCTTTGGAAACCCTCGCGTAACAGTAAATTATTCAAACTTGCGGCATTCTCAAGTTTATTGAGCACCTGGAATTGAACATACCACGCCACATGCCACATTTATTGCTAAATAAAATGCATGAATACAAAGCTCAGCCGCAATTTTATCCGTGGCATGTTTATTTCCAGGTGCTAAATAATCTTGAGAATGCGGCAAGTTTGAATAATTTACTGTAACAAGAGCATTTTCTAAGCGCTCCAAAATGAAAGACGAGACTAGGCACACGGAAGTAGATAAAGCCGTTTGCACATATGCTGTATTTTCTCATACTCGAAAATAAAAGAAAAAAAATCGGTAGATTTTTTTTAAATTCTAAAAAAATGAATATTTTAAAATTCTCAATTTACGCACCGTAAACCTTTTCTGCTTCATTTGTCTACAACTTTCGCTGGGAGTTTCCGATCTTTCCATACTTTTCAGCAACGTTTTAGCTGAGCTTTATAACATTTGAACATCTGTTATTTCGATTGCCAAAATTCAGAGAAATCGTTGACGTTTACATGCCCAAACTCGGTTAAGAAAAGAGCACCTCCGTTCCCAGAAATAGCCGCGGGCCACCTTAAACTGCTGCAAATTTTTCATCCTCTAAAAAGTCTCTTACCTTTGAAATCTGAACAAGAAAATCTATGTAACTTTTAATTCCACCAAATTGCAAGAATGATTAATCAAGAAATCTGTTTCTTAAATGATTGCATAGCGTCTTGCCGACAAGAAACATCAATCGATCGTATTGTAAGAACACATAATTGATAAGCAGTAGATTGTTGCTAACTTTTCAGAAATGTCTGACACCACATGAATACGCCTTCTAACGTATCTTTTAATCTTGTCAACAGGCACAAAGCTAGAGATCCGAGGGATCACGCAAGAAAATGTACAGTGAAGCGCCACAACGGTAAATTTGTCTTGCAAATCATATCCGAACAACATCGCGAAGCTCGTTTTCAGAATAAACTTTCAAGATTTTTGAGCACAGACACCACTATCATTTTCTATTTTTACATAATTCATGAAATATATAAAGCAACCAGACAATAAGATTACAATTTGAATAGTTTTAAGATATGCTATGATATCTGCAATACATTTTGAAAATTAAACTGCTGTAAAGAAGGTCACAAGAGCACAATAAAGGGAGGACAGTTAAAGGCTCTTTAAAACCTTCTACTAAAAAGTAACTAACACACTCTATATATAGAAGAAGAAGTAGCCGCATGGCAAAACAAGGTGTCCTTGTTAGTTTCTTTATTACTAGCTACCCTCTATGCAGCATACGGGATAGAGGGAGGTACTCCCGGGTAATTTAGTCATATATTCCATCACCTCATAACAACAACCTAAATTAGACAACTCGATATGATGCCAGCGTCCCTGTTTTTTCACTTTTTTTCAAATTTAATTAACCCTCTTTCAGAGTTCTCCCAAAGAAGACTATTTGGCAGGGAAATTTTTGACAAGTGTGGATGTATCTTAGTTCCCTCTCAAATTCTTTATATTCCTTGAGCCAAGTTATGGAAGTCAGTTAAACTTTGTTGCACAATCCCCCTGAGCCGACTGTTTATGTTTAGCTTTCATACAGAATCATCGATCCGCCTTAAAATGAAGATTACTGGAGAGAGTTTTATTCCAATCCACAATTCTAGCAGACTATTGGAGAGCGTAGGATTGTGCAAGAAAGTAGAGCTCATTTTATAATCCTCAATTCTGGGAGGGTGGAGGGTTGCGAGTTAAACTTTAACTCATAATGTCCTCATCATTGAGGGATTTTGAGTTACAGTTCAATTCCTTACCATAATCTTCCGCAAGGAAAGTCAAGAATTTTAGATGGGGAAAACTTCTCCCAGTTTCCATAAATACCCTTTATATTTAAATATAAAAATAAACAACAATCACACAGGTTTTACCGCATTCAGTTTTCAAATGGTGCGGCATATTTTATATCCTTTGGTAGTCACTAAGAAAATCTCAAAGAGCATTTGGGTCCAGCCTTTAATCTGCTCTTTCCGTCTTCTTTACATCAGTGAAGTAAACTTAATCTATGAGAACTGTTTTATTGTGTGTTAATAACTGTGAGGTTTCAGAGAGTGAATCTGTGTACAATAAACATTCTTTAACTTTATTAAGCCATACATCAGTTTCCTACAAAATAGAGAGCAAAATCGGCTAACTTTTTTAAACAACGTATAAATGGCACTTGCTTTCAAGCTTCTACTGAACTATTTTTCACGTGTATATTATCCTGCTTCTTCTGCTGTTTATGCATTGATTATAATCATTTGTTCTTCTTATAAAGTAAGAGTAATCCGTGTGCTTAACAATTTTCTGCATCAATATTTGTAACGTTCCCTTATTTTTTTACTCAGTATTTATCCGATTACTATGGTTGTAGTTACAAAGTGCTGTAAAAGTCTCTTTGTAAATAAAAACGTTTGCAAATGTTCCTGTCCTCGTCTTTAATTCACCCAGGTTCTGTGCTGTTCTTCATTTTCTTGACTTTTCAATCTTTAAGTACAGGGCTGAGAAGATCAAAAATGGACAATATATTAGAATACATAACATGAAATAAACGTTAGTGATGTAAGGTCCTACGTTTAGAGCTAAAACTCTTATTTCAACAATAATCACATCAATGCTGCGGATAATGCAGTGTTCAGCTATACTGTCGTATTTTCTACAAGGTGTTTGTTTTGAATAAAAATTGAAGCTGGATTACATTGTTTATTTAAAGTGTACCATGATTAATTCTCGTTGTCTAAGTCAGGATCCCATTACAGCAGTAGTACAGTAATTGCCTTAAGCTATAAATGTTTCTTAGGACAATAATCAGATTTCAAGTCACCCTACTTTCAGAATGAGATAACTTAAAAGAAACCAAGCCATCATGTATCACCTCCCTTTTATTCTTCTCTTTCTTCAATTTGTTTGTTTTTTGTTTTTTTTTGCAAATGAAACATATGAAGATTTCACGATCCTTAAATTACATCAGGCGTTCACTTTTCGTCAAAACTTTCATCTCGGTTGAATGGTTAACCTGCTTCTTATACCTGATCTGAATATCTTTACCACAAATCTTTACATTTTAATGTCGATAAATGCTCCGTTTTGGAAATTTTGGAATTAAATGCGACGGAGAAGACTCTACATTTTCAACATATTGAGGAATTCTACCTTCTTAAATGCCTTGCAATTCTAATTAAGCAAACTAATTTTAAATTAATTCTCCATACTTTTAATTTCGCCATGTTTCCTGAAATGTTACTATATTAATGCTACATCAAGACAAAATCCTCTTGTTGACAATTTGTTTTTTCATACTATTTTTTTAGATAATGTATATTGACACTGTAAAGGAGCGAGAAACAGACTTTTTGCATCTAATATCAATTCTGCGTTTTCGGAAAGCGAACCTGGTACAGGCGCCGTTAATATTCACATGACACCGGCTGAAATTACTGAAAATCACTAGCATAGTGTAATCAGACAAGTAAATTAGAAAAGCCACTTGTATTCTTTTTATATTTTCACATTGCATTCATTTGTCGTACTTTTAACTCAACATTGTTTTGTAATTGTAAACTGTACCACAGTAGTCTCATGCAGAAACCACTATGAAAAAAATTTTTGTTCCACTTTCTTCAATGCAAACAATTGGCTTCATGGAGACATAAATGGTTAGAATTTTCTGTTGACCACGATTTGTATACTTTTAAAAATGAATGACTAGTATTTTGTGAAACTTCTGTTCAGGGAAAGTTCATTTAAAATGAAAAGAGGACGGAGGGGGTGGGTGGGGTACACGTCGAGGGGGCCCTAGAATTTAATTGTGTGTAGGAAAATAATGGGGTCATAAGAGTGTGGGGGAGGGGGGGGGGGGTGGAGATTTTTATTCTTTATTCAACATTAGTGATTTTAATTTTTTTTTTCTATTAAGAATAATTTTTACAGATTCCCCCAGTCCCGATCTTAAACAGTTGAAGCTTGATATTTTATTAAATCATTTCTGAAACTTCAGTGGCATCCTCTTCGTGTTTGTCATTTACCTCACCGGTATTGCAGAGCAGCGCGGGTCAGTTGGACTCTTTACCAGTGTGACATTCTCTGATTTTCCCTTTACCAGTTTCCTTGCCCTCAGCAGATGTAAATATACTGTGGCTTCACGTCAACCATCACATTTGCTTGGATGAAATGTTTCAGAACTTTGATGTGAAGCCTTGTTAGGAGCTTGATACGTCCCAGCTTTCGTTGTACAATTTCTGGTTGAGGTCTCCTGACAAGACTGCATTTTTGAGATCTTTACCATGGGCTTGTAATCTGGATGCTTGCTTTCTGCCATACCTTTCTGCAGTTAACACTTCTTCTTCTTCTTCTTCGCTCTTTCTTTCTTTTCTTCCCTCTTTTCCTTTTCTCCAGCATATTGTTGTATATATAGCTGATAAAGGAGTGCAAAGAGCTGATTGACCTATTCAGTAATTCAAATCTTTCTTGATGTTTTGTCATGCAGACACATTCATTGCTTGCCCAGTTGTTGGATGCATGGATTGAATCATACAAGGAATTCAGTTTCAGCACGTCCTTGATCCCAGTTAGAAAATAACATGTTTTAACGTGCTTGATCGTTTAAATCCTTTTTAATTATAAAACATTATTATTAACCTCTAAATATTATGTCCCAGCCTTGTTAGCTGAAGTAATTTTTTTTTTAATGAGTTAGTATTCAAAATGGCCGTCGCGTGATAATGGGGGAAACAGAGCTGTTAATTTCAGTAATGTTCTTTGTGGGAGCGCTTAGCAAATTTAGTGGCAGCGTGAAGGGTGGTCTTGATGAATCTTTTCAGGTTAACGATCTTGAGCACCATCAAATTGTTTTCATGGTAATACCACGACTTATTTGTTAGTTTCTATTTATCTCCATTGCAAACAATCACGAGTTTGTTCCACAAATTAAGCCGCGGGTATATGGTTTTTTTTTTTTTTTTGTGATCGATCTATACGATTTTAAAATGCTTCTAAAAGGTGAGCGACAATTTGATTTTTTTTTAATTTTTTGTTCAGTGGAACTCTTTCGAACTAGTTTGGTAAACGTTTACTAATCAATATGCCATGAAATTTAGAAACAGCAATATTTTACAGTTTCAAATTGAGCATCTCGAAATATCTCGATCCTTACCGATATCTTTATAACTCTTTTTGGCCAGTATATCAAGACAATTTTACTATTTTATTGCAAGGAGATATTAGATTTTGATCACTCTTAGAGTGAAATTTTTTTATGATAACCGAAAAAATAACTAAGCCAACATAACTATGATGAACTTATCTTAAATAAGATGTTTGCGCCAGAGCCCAAGAGCTAATCACGGACCAAAATGGCTGTACTTTCTTTCCACTTGTCTGCGTTCGCCCTGGAGAAAAAAAGGAACATTGACTTAAACTATTCATTTTTAGTAATTTTTAAACTTGACAACATATCGATATATTAGAGAGATGAGATTTTTTTGTACAATCTTGAACTGAAACTTTCTTGGTAAATGACAGAACAAAAAGACAAGATAACTATGATGAACTTACTTTCAATAAGATGTTTCCAATGTCAGCTTACGCCCAAGTCCAAGAACTAATCACTACAATCCAACATGGCTGTACTTTCTTTCGATGTATCTGCGTTCACCCTGGAGAGAAAAGGAAATATCAATTTAGGCTATTCTTTTTTAAGCAGGACGTGTAGGAATGATCGATTTTAATTCTCGATACTTTAATATTTTACTGATAATGTGAACAATGTTTGTCTGTTTCAAATAAATAAACTCGAACAACAATTCTCGAGTCTACAATTGGCCTGCTCCAAAACTATCAACCGCATCATAACTCATTTGGTAGAGCAACGCAACCGCCGGGTATCTCGAAGGACATGGGCTCTAGTTCTGTTGTAGTCTGGATTTTTTTTTTCAGGTTACAGAAAAAACAAATGTTTCAATTGCTTGTGCCCCGAGAGGATCATTTCATTTGATGATACTAATTGGTTACTTTTTAACTTAAATCTTTGGTTACAATTGATCAAGACACTGATTTTCTTTACAAGATACCTACTAGACCGTGTTGTATCGATATGGTAAGGAGACGTCAGATTTTAAACACTCTTGGACTGAAACTTTTTATGGTAAACGACAGAACAAAAAGCAAAGATAATTGTGTCGAAATTACCTTAAATAAGATGTTTCCAATGTCAACTTGCGCCTGAGTCCAAGAGCTAATCACTGCAATCCAAAATGGCTGGACTTTCTTTCAATACCTCTGTGTTTAGCCTGGGAAAAAAGTAAACATTAGCATACGAATCTACTTTTATGCGTTTTTAGTGGAACGTTTAGGGACGATTTTAGGTTCTCGTTTACTGATCAATACGACCATACGCCAAAGGACTGATCATGCGAATAATATTTGTCAGTTTCATGTTGACCCCGGAAAATAACGAACTTTATGTTAAGGTTACTCCATACCATGGCGCTTCAGAGAAAAAGTCATACGCGCGCAGTTTTAAGGAAAACTACTGCAGGCTAAAAATCAGTAGAATGTATATTGCACGTAGCTAGAATTTGAGAAATATAAAAGATATGCTGTCCATTTCTTTTCTTAGCAGACAAAAGCGGATAAACGCTAAAGTGAGTGTTATTCAAATGAATTCTAGATCCGTCATGGAATGCGATTGCTCATGCAAAGTCATTGCACAGCCGTGAATCACGTATAAAGCATGAAAATCTCAAAGCATGTTCCCGGTTATAAGCTCTTGCCCCGCCTCCCCTTCCCGTGTCCCTTGTTGAAGAATTTGCAATAGAAAAATATGAAAATAATAATAATACTACAGATGTAGTTATGCTGGAAGCCCCCGTGCACAATTTCTCTCCAACTCCATGCACGAAAGGTGTTGTCAGCTCGAAGTCGTTTCATTTTTTTTACCGAAATTACCCATTTATTGTTATTTTTTAGATTAGAGGGCGCCAAATGAATATCTTGATGATTGTGCATGTCAGGACATCTTCAGCAGTAGATTTTTTTAAGCATCAGCTCATATTTCATAACGGTTTTAAACCGGTTGTAAGCCTCGCAGATTTAAGCCTCCCTCCGTTTCCACCTAAAACACCTTACGCAGTCACGCATATTAAAACCCAGGGCTTATAACCAGGACTTTAGGTACCCAATAACTACTTGTTCGAATGCTTTGTTTTTGATACAGTTTTCTCTTATCCAAAAAGGAATCATTTAAAAAAAAAAAAAAAATCTGTAGTTACCGTTCAGAGCCTCGTTATGTTCTCAGAACTTTTTCTTTATTTTCTTAAAAAAAAAATTCGGCTTCATAATTCTGTTAAAGTTAACAGAAATGTTCTTTTTTTTTCGATTGCAAAGAAAGGTATGAAAAACAAAACCTTTCACAGAGTAGTTTAAGATATTAACGTCAAAAGGCCAAAAGAAAGTACCTTTGGCCTTTTTTGACATTGCCATGGCAACACATTTTGACGTCATTTTTGTTTGACTGCATTTACTGACAAATGGTTTACTAGTCTTCAGTAAACGATTTTCAGCCGCGTCATCAGGCTAGCCATAGATTACCGAAGTCGGAATGATTTAAAGTATTCCTAAAGTATTGTAAGCCATCTAAAAGAGAAGGCATTCGATCGAGAAACAACTCGGAATATCGTGAAAAAGTTTATTGTTGTTCATAGAAGATGCAATAATAATATGGTAAATAAAACCAAAATGAAGGTTGGTAGAAATGAACTGGCGGATATTTCGACTAGTAGAGCTAGTATTCTTCAGGGCCAGTTCGTTGTCTCATCATGAGGTAGTCACTTCCAGTTTGGGATGTAGGTCGCGACGTTTCCATTGATTGCTGGTTGTCTTCACCAGGCGATGAGGTCGACTGGTATGCGTCACCATATGTAGCACGATGGCCGCCTGTGATTGGTGGATTTTCGATCGTCTCTATTCCGGCGAGTTGTTTCCTCGATGTCTGTTGCCGTATCGGTCTCCTATTGTTGAGTTTCTTACCTGTGGACATCCTGCTTCTGGATTGTCTACCCCCGTTGATTTTGTTAGGGTGAAGTCTTATGCGAATAGCTTCTTTGTTCCCTCTTGTACCATTGCGAGCCTTGATAAATAAACTTTTCCTCATTCCAAAGCGGATAGTGGCCGGTCTCGTGAGCGTGCTCTGTTAATGGAGGAAATCTTAGCTTCGCGAGAACCCAATTCTGTTTAGCTAATGTGCGCGTTTTTATTTAAACTGAGGATGAAATGATACTGAGAAAAATGGCCAAAAAGAAAAGGCAGGAAAGGAACAATCATGCCAAAAAGCAAACACATACAACGGGTTGTATCAAAGTGGCACTCGCTTGGCTGGAATGAGATCTCTTAGGTTAGTTGCTATCTAATGCTAGTTCATTGGAGCATGCATACATATTTGCGTACTAACTAGCTTCAGTTATCAAAATATATTGCTTTTAATAGCTCGCGTGCGTTTCAATAAATTGAGTTTATTCATTTTTGAAAATGTTGCACACATCGAGGTTAAAATTTATTGAAGATATCTTTTCGCAGATGTAGGTCTATGAAGGTATGGAGTAACCTTAATTCTTAACCTTAGTCCCAGAGTAGAATTGAAAATAATCCTTACAAGTTATCATCATGTGGCGAGACGTGCAGAAAATACCCTCTATTTAATGATTTTTTTGTAAGATACTTGTTAATATGGTAAGGAGGGATGATATTTTGATCAGTCTTGGATTGAAGCTAGCGATAAACAACAGAATATTGATCATAAAAAAACTGATAATGAACTTATCTCAATAAAGATGCTTCCAAAGGTCAACTTGGGTTTAAGTCCAAGCGCTACACACTGCAATTCAAAATGGCTGCATCCCCTTCAACAAATCTGTGTTCAACCTCGAGAAAAAAGAGGAGATAACATTAAATCAAGCTATTTTCATTTGTTAAGTCAACCTATAATGCAATACAACAGTTGGGAGCTTTAGGTTGATCACAGAAAATAATAAACTTGATGTAAACCCATTTAGTCCCAGACTTGGAAGTATAAATTCTCCTAACTTATCGTCTTAGTTTTCCATGAAAAATGTGAGTTGCGAGGAATTAATACTACATCAAGATGATTTTGATTCATTAATTGACACACTTGACAGCGTATCAATATTGCAAGAAATGAGACATAAGATTTTCATCACTCGGACTGAAATCAATAAAACGTGAATGACAGAAAAAATAAGAAAACTACATGGGATTACCTGCAATAAGATGTTTCCAGTAGTTAACTTGCACTAGAACCCAAGACATACACACTTTGATTTAAATGGCTGAATGCTCTTGCTTTCAACCTAGAGAAAAAGGGAAACATCAATTAATTAAGTTTGTTTCTGGTTTACCGCAGTTACAAAAATTACTTAGAAGTTCTTGAACTAGCCCAATGTAAATACATGCAGGAAATTTCGGAGCCGAAACATTCACCTCTTTTGAAGACAAGGCACCCTGGCATCAAGAACTAGCTTGCTTCAGTAGTCGCCAAGTTCCAGAATGGATGTGCGGTATCATGCAGTTTCTCCAACTTTCCTGAACATTGGAACAAAAATACGCCAGCGAGAATTCTGCGTGGTGTTATACTTCTTTTTCGGGCAACATAAGATAATTAATGAAAATAAACTAAGACCATTTTCAATTGTCATAAAAATAAAGCCTTATTTAATAGTACTGTATCATTGCAATTAACGAAACTCATCCCAAAACGATGGCCGATGCAAAAGCGCAAATTCAGCAAGTGCTAGACATTTGGGTCCGGTTTTTACAAAGCAAGGGTTAAAAGTAAATGAATTTCATAATCTCTCGTCTACAAATGTTCTCTCAGTCGTTGCCAATGTTTTGCAGTATTTAACATAAGTCAAAGTCAATAGTGAAGGGCAAAAACTGAAAAAAAAAAAATAAAAATAAAAAACACTAGCAATAGACTTAACTTAATCGTACTTTTCAAACACAGTACAACGAAGTTACAAGCATCCAAAACATCTAAGTAAATGTGCATGCAAGGTTGTTTGACTTATCTGTAAATGAAGTTGTTTCCAACATGATGAGGTCGACCAGGATGGAATAACAACGTCGCACAAGCTTGAAATTGGTAATAATCGGCACCAAAGCTGAAAATGACTGCTCCAAAATGGCTGCACTGAATTTCTTTCTTCCTGTTGTGGAAAAGAGCAAGAAGAAGCCTTCACAAATTAGAAGCATTTTAGTAGCTATGTCTTTGGGTCAGTAAGTTTGATAGTCCGCATATCATACATAAGCCACGGCAATTTGCGAACGACGGGGAAGGTACTAGATGACCTCTCCAAATTTCAATGTTTATTCATAACAGGCTTAGCATTCTCGGCTACATTCTAAATGAACTGAACGTAGCGGTAAACTATTACGCTGACTAAATGAACAGCACGAAGTGGTTTGAATTAACAGTTGCCACAAATCATGGAAGTTCTTTAATTGTCTCTTTTATATTTTCTGTAGATCAAACAAACTTTACCTTTCAGTTATTCTTACTGACCCAAACGAGACCAGAGATGTTGCAGCGTCTTCAAGTTGTATTTCTTTTGCTCTCCAGCGTCATCAAAAGGAATCTGTCATAAAACCAATTTACCAACTGCAACACGACGCTCGATTTTAACAAGCGTTAAGTCTCTCGGCCTGTAAAATGAACTTTGTATAAGTTATGGAAATCATTGGCGTTAGCGTCCTTTGACGCGAGAAAAAATGTACACGGCAGTACTCCGATCGTTACAGTTGCAAGTTACGACTGAACTAAAAGTGTAATTGTAATCTGGTTAAACATCATGTTCTCACCTGCTGTTCCGTGTTCGGCCAAACAGAAGACTTGCTTGGTTGAATCAGAACTTCAGAGTTGATCAACGATACCAAACTTTCACATTCACAGAATGGCTCACAGTAAACCGCCAAACGGGCAAAAATTGAAACAATAGCTAACCAAGCGAAACGTTGTAATAAGCTATAACAAGGCGAATAAACAATAAAAGCTACGACAAGATAAAAAACGTGGATTTACCGAGCCGAGGACGAAGCACATCGAGGAAGACGAAGGTTCGCACACAACTGTTACCAACACCAAAATGATTGGCGTGTCCTTTGAGACTTCTTTATGTACGTGATTAAAATTCATTTCACCATGTGATAAATGCGCTTTGCTCAATATGAATATTTCGGGAGTATTTTTTTTGTGCATTGTGCGAGAAAAGCATGAATTTTTAAAATAATTAATACGTTATGTCAATTTTCTTAGAAATTTGGGGTACGTAACAACAATTAATAATGAGAAGAATGGAAAAATGCGTCCTGACTTTTATGAAGGACTGTCGAGTAATTTTGAGGGCCAATAAAATTGTGAGAACGTATTGACGTCTGCGAAAGACTAGCCGTCCATGCATTTTATCTATTTTAATTACCTCGTAGATTTACACATTGGAACTGTTGGCAATCCACCTTTTCGGCGGGTTGAGCGCGGGAAAGCATTGAAAGCCAGAATTTTTTTCTGGCGTACAGGTAACTCGGGTAGTTACGCCCCTGTAACTTTATTGTAGTTGCACAAACAAGACAGGCCGCTGAACTATAGTTAAAGTTTTTGCGCTACTTCTGCATCTGAGATGGAAATTCAAGCAGTGAGAAGAATTAATTACTTTGCTGATCTTCTTTTCACAGCATGCTTTTGAGATACCAGGTTCTTTTTCAAGGCGATGGATAAAAGAATTACGTAAAAGCTTAGGAGCTCCGCTATTAAATTGTTGTGACCTGACGACCACTATATGATTTTCAATAGACAGTAAGCTTATAATAGTTTTAAAAAGCGGTTTGAGTTTTTTAAATGCACAAAGTTTAAATCAGTTATTTGACATAAAGCTTAATGCCTTTTCCGCTAGCAGTTGCCTTGACTATACTGTAGATATTAATCTATTTCACGCGAGCCCTACAATAAAATTGAGCAAAACAAGTCATAAGTTTAATTACTTTCAACAGCTTCATTCTGCAAGCCTCCAGTGGCTCAGAAGTCGAAGTCGAAACTGTAATATGCGGTACAAAAGCCTACATTCACTTTTTGTGTTCGATTTTTTTTTTCAATGCCTAGCGCTAGTTTTATTTTCTAAAAATGTTTTGTTTGATTAAACATGTTACATTAGAGTTCCGATTTCCCGATCCCTTGAGGTTTTTAACCACCCGATAACTCGAATCAAAAGCCGTTTCAATCTGCACTTTTATCCCCATTTCTCGAATATGTTTATGTATAACTATTATTCGTTTCCCTTCAAGGCTCGATCTCTAGCAAAATATGCACAACATAAGCAAGTTTACAATAATAATTCTGATGTGCGCTGACATGTAGTGAGTACGTCTCAAGTAGAAACTCTAAGTCTTTTCACTCAATCTTCTGGAAATTGTATCAACGGTTGGTAAACGAATTATTCAGCTAAGAAGAATAACGAAAATACTTCTAAATTTTTACCTGCATTTAGCAGATTATGCTTAATTTCCAGTGTTCCATGTGCCTAATGTAATTTACGAATGAAATTGTAATAGACACGAATTCAATTATATATAATTCCATCTGCTCTGTAATTATTTTAAGTTATAATAAGGGGATCTTCATAGAAAAGCTCATTGAGCTTGCTAAGATCTCCAGCCATTATATCTAAGTTAGCAGATAATAGAACAGTTTAATTGTACCTTATATAATGGACAAATAATAAAAAAAAATTCAACTTTGAAAACTATGAAACACCTCTAGGCATTTTTTGGTGTTTTTTTTAGGTTGTTATAACGTCGCGTCATATAACGATATCTGTATCTACACTACATTTATTGCAATAGTGTATGGGAAAATCTAGCTATGCAAAGAGTTACTGGACAGACTCCACCAACTACAGAATATTGCAGCTTGTGTACTGTTATATGGTGCTTATTAAAACACCCTCAACTGGTTAAGGCGCATTTCTGCTCAAAATTCTCTAGTGGTTCAATGGGCCCACCTTTAAATAGTTATTCTATATTCCCTGTGGTCGTGTGTAGTTTCTCTCTGTTAATTCTACTAAATCTGAGAAATTAGTGCTGTTACAACTTTGCAGTTACTGTTTTGCTTGCTGTAAGAAATGATTACTTAGAGTGGAATGCGTGCTGTCCATCCTGTCGCAACCAGTTACAATTTTTAGTTTCAACATCCATTGTTTTTCTTCCATGAGCGAAAAACAATCATTCTAGTTTGTACTTACTTTTACCATTTTAGTTGAGTAAGAGTGCCTTTATTTAAAGGGGAAGTCTCACCAATATATTTTTATAGTGCTTCTTGAAAATCCAATGAAGGTGTTGGTATTAAAGGGGCAGTCTTACCAAGATTTAGTGCTACTTGAAAGTCCAATGAAGGTGTTGGTATTAATTGAAAATCCACTAATAGTTGCCTAACCTTCCTTAAACGCACTGTACTGGTGACGAGAGTTGTTCAAAACTGGTGTGGCTACGGACAGGTAGGAAAGAAGTGGTCTAAAACATGTAGACGTCGGGGCTACGTTTTCGTTCAAGGTTTACAGTGTTGCTTGGAGGAAAATCACTAAAAAACCACTGACTATGGTTCGTGTAC
This sequence comes from Meandrina meandrites, assembly GCA_963693305.1. NCBI lineage: Eukaryota > Metazoa > Cnidaria > Anthozoa > Scleractinia > Meandrinidae > Meandrina > Meandrina meandrites. Next base: position 1,979,919 of record OY855903.1, on the reverse strand, counting down.
ATCTTAGAAAGTAAATTTATGCCTTTTTGGCGTTTAAACGTTATTTTGTTGATCAGTGAGTGTACCTTTATAAATCTAGCATAGTTTACACAGAACTGAACTTAGAAGGCCTTTCGTGAGACTGCCCCTTTAATTGGAAATCCACTAATTGTTGCCTAACTTTGCTAAAACGCACTGTACTGGTCATGAAAGTTGATTAAAACTGGTATGACTACGGACGGATAGAAAAGAAGTGGTCTAAATTTTGAAAACGCCGGGACGGCGTTTTCAAATTTGACAGCGTTATTGGAGGAAAATCACTAAAGAACATTGATTACGGTTTGTTCGAATCTTAGAGAGTGAATTTGTGCCAATTTTGTTGTTCAAAGGTTATTTTGTTGATCAGTAAGTACAACTTTATAATTATATTATAGTTTACACAAAAACTTATAAGACCTCTCGTGATACTGCCCCTTTAACTTGGTCATAAAATAAACGATAATTTGACTGCGACAAGTTGCCGCCATCTTTTCAAAACTGCGTTACCCGAACACATTGGTCAATTCCACAATTGAAAGAATTAAGAAAGGAACTGACAAAGAACCGCACGCCGCGACTTCATCAAAGCCATCTGTTTACATTAAATTACCCTTCAAAGATCAACGATCGGCAAATCGCGTCCGCAGAGAAATCCACTCCCTGGGATCAATGATCAATGTCAACGTGAAACCCGTCTTTACCAGAAGAAAACTATCGCAAACTTTGAGTGCAAAGGAAAACAAACCTCCGATTGTCAACACGCAATGCGTTGTATATTCACTCCAATGTGATTTGTGCGATGCAAATTATGTCGGGTTTACTACCGCATTAGTGAACATCGTTATTCTGCCAACGGATGACAACTTGAAACGCAGTATGGAAACAAAAGATCAAAGATCAGTCACAATTATGATAGTAATAATAATAATAATGAATATGATGATGATGATGATGATGATGATAGTATGTTTACAAGCTTTAGTTTGTTTTCATAATATGTTTATCTTTATAACAGCAAAACATCAAAGTTTAGTTCGCTGGTCTTATTTTCATCTCGGTCCTCTTTAGGGAGTAGTAGTGTCCCTTCCAGGAATACCAGTTCAAACCATCGCCGCGGGGGGAGGGACTTTTGTGACGATAGATGCCATTCAGATTGGAATGGTGACACGCATTGTACCACCAGGCTCCGTGAAACAGACGGGCACAATTGTCGCCATGGTTGTCATTATCCTGATCTTGAGTGGAAAATGGATGATTGCGATGATTGGAGAGAGAGTCCAAAGCATTTCCTAACAATACCAAATAAAAAAGAATGAAATAATATGGTGTTATTATGCACAAGAGAAAGTTTGTAATGAAACCAGATGCTCTACTTCATCCTATTCTCTAGCGATTACTTTATTATCCCTTAGCACAGAATGGCTGGACACATGAAAGGCCCTAGTTTGCCTACACAGCGTTGATACACTTTTTTTCTGACTTTAGTAGTCCTAAGTGAGGATGGAATTTTCACGAGCAATATTGCATTTGAAGCTATAGCCAGATTTGGTGAAGTTTTGCAAAAGGTTACCTTAATGGGACATATAATTTCAAACACGGCAACTGAACGAGGGGAAATGAAAAATTGATGTTTTTCTTAATTAACGCACCTGATGAGAAGGAGCCGAGGATCAGCTTGTATTTGTCATTCTCACTCATAACACCAAACATGTCGTACTCGGCAAAAGCATTATGCCCTTCGAAGTCTGTCAGTTCCACACGCAGGATCTTGTTATCATTTAAGGTCAGGCGGTGAATCTTGTCATTTCCAAGCCAAAACTCGTTGTCAGGTCTCCAAAGCCATGTTTGTAGTCGCTCCAGTTGAGATAAAAATTAACCGAGCCGTCTATTCTCCTCTGGAACACTGTCCACCCCCACCGGCTGTTGTTTGGTCACAAAACACATCAAAGGCAGACAAGTTGTCGGGTTTGATTGTGTACACACCGTCTCTTCTTTCACCAGATTTGTAGATCTGAGCGCAATTCTTGTAACCTGCAAAATTACGAAATGCTGGACATTAATATATGCCGCGTGTTCTTTTGTCACTGTTAGCATGATTTTTTGTTCATTGTTTAATCATCATCATCATCATCATCATCATCATCATCATCATCATCACCACCACCACCACCACCACCACCACCACTATCTTTATTTATCTCCATGAATAACATTTATTAAATAATGGATTTCAAGTGAGCCGTGAGCTCTAAAGCCTAATTTACCGGATAATTTGAAACCAAATTATTCCTACTAAAACTAAATTATTACTATACCCCTAGAATTAGACCTTATAACAAGTCAGAAATATAATTTTAACCAGTTAATGCTAATTACAGCAGTTTGCCAGAAATTCTTGCGCTTATCAGAAATGGAAGAAATGCGCCCTTTTGAATTATGAAAATTGGATGGCATCCAGGAACTCAAATGGCGTCCTGATGGAATCAGAATTTCAGAAACATACTTTCCTTGTTTTACATGGATAACAGTGCTTACATCACATACGATAAAGTCTGTTTTATGGGGGTTATATTAATCATGCACAGTTTGAAAAAAGGAAAAAAATTATAGTTATTAATTATTAGTTTGCAATGCTCAGTGAGATTCTAGATATGTATCTTCATAAATTATCAGTATACAATACCTTGACAGTAGTCCGTTCCAGTGAATCCAGCGGGACAGATACAACGAAAACCTTTGCTGGTGAATCCAGCTTGACAGGTGCCATTATTCAAACATGGGCTGCTACTACAAGGATTCTGTTGAAAGAAAAACAATAAAGAAATCAAGAGAAAGTGAACCGTGTGTCCAACTATTGTTTTTTTTTTATTTATAGCACATTCCGCGCTCCAGAAATTTTCCTTTTAGGAATATAAGCTTTCCGCCCTTTTTAGATTTTGTATTTTGTAATGAAATGCCAATTGTATCGCTTGAAATACCTCAATGGCCAGATAGGTATAGTATGGCTTATCCACAAGGAAAATGGTGAATTGGTTCTCATCCGTGGCGTTGTTTAACTCGCATTTGTGTTTTCCTCCCTCTAAAGGACCCAAATTGATGGACACACAATTAGGCTCCATGTAACACAACACTCTACAGGTCCCTTCATTAGGCACCTCCTCACTCCTGATCACGTGATTCTTCATTGCCCTGTTTGCAACTGGTTCCTTGAACATGATATCGCGACATTCGTCGTCTGTGGAAAACACAAATGAAATATCACAATAGATTTCCGCAATAAAACATAAAATTCGCACATTACATATATAACGAGTTATGGAAACGAGGTCAACGAATAGTGACCTCAGTCCCTTTCATCATGTAGGTAGAAGTGTGATTTCCGGGCTTAAAACAATGCCGAGAAAGGGAAAAAAACAGATTAATAGCGCGAGAGGGTAAATAAGTGAAAGGAGAAGAGGAAAAGGACTGACTTTCCTTTAAGTTTTTATATCGTCTACGAGAAAAAAAAGCGCTTACAGCGATTTTGGCTCAAAACCGTGAAAATAGGGTTGACCACGTTTTGAAAACTTCAGACATATATATGTATGTCTTATCAAGCGCGATGTACGCTTTTAGATTATTTACAAAGTATCTTCAAGCGATCTTGACAGAGGAGACAATAACATAGACAAGACTGACCGTGCAGATATAGTTGGAAAGCGATAGGTGAAAAAAATATATATTTATCTCATTTTTTTTTTACATAATCGAACCTAATAACAGTTACTGCATGTAATCACCAAAAAACGTAAAACAAAGGATTCAAAGAGCAACAAACAATATTTGGGCCACACAACACAACAGTTGACCAATAATAGTTTACTTGCGACACCAAGATATTCCCAAAAGTGAAACGTATCTTGAAAGTTGAGTCGAGTTGGCTAAGCTGTACTTGATCGGCACAATCATAAAACATTAAACGACGTAGGCCAGCCAAAAAAATTTTTGTTAGAGACATTTTTAGCATTTTACACGGTTCCTGATAGGGAAAGTGAGTGAATGCGCTCGGTTTATTGGTCTGTGGCATTTGTTTTAGATGCTGGCGAAATTAGGGCAAGTCTTATGACTGATAACACAAAATGAATTCGGAAGAGAAGCGAAAGTTCACGGACTGAATCGAAGACTCAAATTAAAGAAAATTACCATAGCAATACAAAATAAGAGAAAAAAAACTTACCAAAGCAACCATAACACAGCGGGAAAATGATCCCAAGTAAAAAACAGAAGATGCAAACGATAGTTGCAATTTTAAGTTTGAACTGAGTGTGTAAAGAAGCCATTTCTCCTGGTTTGGAGACGTCAGTGCTCAAGATGGATGCTCGTGAGTTTCAGTCAGTACACATATATGATCACTGTTAACAGGAGAAGTCATGCAAACTAAAGAAGGTGTTCCTGTATTAAATAATTTATATGACATAGTTACAATAATCCAATACATTTAGCATTGACTAGTTATATATGGAAATGTTTTGGTTCAATAGGTTAATATTAGGAACTTACGTTTTCTCTCCACAGAATTGGCCAAAATATATAGTCGATTTGTTTTGGATAAAGCAGGCGACCGTTGTTCTTAGATTGTGTTGAAATCCTAACTTTCGCGTTCCCTAGACGTTTTAAAAAAATTTAAGTTTTTCAAGTTTTTTAAGTTTTAGGTTTTTTAAAATAGGTATTAATGCTGTAATGATGAGCTCCAGTTCAATACATCACCACACTCTAATCAATAATTAAAAAGAAAATTTTTTCAAAAGTGATATATCATCTTTTGCAAGAATATTATTCCCCGTTTTTCTGTTTATTTGTTTTTGAACTGTTTAACTTCAGCTCTAGAGTTAACATCGTCTTCAACAGAAGACTACAACGGAGTCTTTATTTATAAATATTCATTAACTGTGTTGGTGGAATAAACAGGCGGACATGATGAAAAGAAATTAAACCAACACCAATGCGTTAATTAGCCTGGAAAACTCCCAAGCACCCATTTGTGACTCATTTACTACAATTACATGGCGTGTTGTTTCATCTGTGAATTTACATTTTTTTTTCTAAATCATTTCAGCTGGGGGGAGAGATTTGGAAAGAGATTTTGTATAACCGACAGACCTGTTTGTGAAATTTTAGTTGATGGTAAAACACAGGAGATCTGAGGAGAGAAGACAGAAATTTCTTCCAACTTAACCTGTTTACTTAGCGATATTAAGCTTTTCAGAAAAACACATTAACTAGCACATTAACACATTAATTAAGGTGTTTACTATCCTGAGGGTAAAATATAGTGATTAAGGTTTGAAATGATAGAAGAACGAATATCTCTGTATATACAATAAAGCTGGCTTGGAGATATGAATTTTGTTTTCTTCTGCAAAGACAAATATTCTACTCATTTGCTGTGATCAATCACATAATTTAGTTTTCGTTTGAAAGCGCACCATTTTTGCGAATGACTTTCCGTCCACAAGTATCCGGTGAAAACGGTGACAGAGCTGACATACGTTTTCGCCGTTGTCGCGTTTTCGTGTGGAAGGTGAAAAAGGAACTCTTTGAAAACGATGACGTGACAGTATCTTTTTATTCTCGCGCCAGATAAGAATGTTTTACTGCCGCCTTGCCTTTTTTTTAGCATACGTTGTGCTAATATTTTCTCTCAGTTAAAATGTTCAAGCTTGTTATTTCAGGATACGACTTCATCAGTAAAGCTTCTTTTACCACGGCCGGTCTCAAAAATCGAACGAAGCGTTGTAAACGAATCAACAGGGGCCTACAAGCAAGACGTTGCACGATGGTTCTTAGTTAGACCAGTACTTGAAAGTACTTGGTGATGTAACTTTGAATTCCCCGACAAAAAATTGTTTTCTAAAGGAAAAGAGCGCGAATTCTATATGATTGAAGGCCAATCCGTACAAAAAATATCCCTTTTTGAAACAGAAACGGATACGTGTGAGCAGGCCGGGTGAAACGATTCGAAACAGTGAAGCATAATTAATTTGCACCTGTCATCTAATAGCTTCAAAGATGACCAGCAGTCCCTATTACGCAAGTATTGTAAAATACTGCCAATTAAAAACCATCAGGACACATATCTTTATAAAGTTACGGAATACTAATGCAAATACCGGTATGTCAGACTGTGTTATCTATGATCTTGTGTATCCATGGTAACAAAGATAACAGGAAACTTTGTTACTATCAACTGGTGCTTGCCTGTCGACGCAGCACAACAATTTCTTAATTGGAAATCCCAATTTCTCAAACCAATTTTCGTTTCCCTTGAATTGTACTTCTCTGTAATTTTACCCCCGATTCATCGTACCTCCCGATTTCTCGAAGCAATTTTCGAATTTTAATATCTTTATTCCTTTGTGAATTACTTTGCACTGCGACTAACTTACTCCCGTTTTCTTGCTCCTCGTGCCAGCTTACATGTCCTGTGTAGCTTTTGGGCGCGCATTTGGAAAACGCGAAAGGGGCGAGAAGCCCTCGCGTGCCCTTCTCGCGTCTTTCGCGTTTCCCAAATGCGCGCCCAAAAGCTACACAGCGCCTGTTACGCAGGCTGACATGTATTTGCTTTGAGTTTTGATTGGTTCACTGGATTGTCTGTGTCTTTTGTGATTAGCCAGGGTGATTCCCTTGGATTTGTCTTATAGCCCTATTTAAATCGAAAATTCAGTTACCCTAGGTTACAAAAGATAATATATTATCAAACAAACTTTTCTTTAAAAAAAAAAAACAGTCTACTTTAATATTCTGCGTGATATGTAATGACATCTTCCAAATTGCAAAATATATTAAAACTGATGTTTAGCGTCATCAGGAATTCTCTAAAATAATTTATTTCTGTGTTAAGTATTCTCATTAGGTTTGATGTTTCATAGAATCTGAAAACTATTTTCAGTCGAAGCAGGATCACAACGCGATCAAGGAAGATGGATTCTCCTTCACAGCATACAATGGTGAATAATTCTGTGAAAGTGTTCCAGATGCTTGAAATGAAAATTACTGCAGGAGTTGTTCTTGATGTGATGTTCCTATCTTTTGTTTTATTTTTCTGTCCCTTATGGCCGGTTTTTGGAGAGATAGTTTTTGACCAGTACTCAGTGGTGCCAAAAAAAAAAGATCACAAAACCTGTTGACCAATTAACATGATTAATTTCGCTGATACGCCAGTAGTAGTGTGGGGTCTGGCACAAGTTTTGGTCAAATTTGAAGAGAAAACCACTAGCAAAACTGCCTAATTTCAGAAGTAAATATTTTTAACTGTGTATTAGCTAAAATTGAGGATGTTAAAACCAGTGACGGATCGAACTGGCATCTTTGTTCCATCTCATTGTGGATGTTTTGAAAACTTTGGCCATTGCGTTGTGGTCTTAAGTTGTGGTCACGCTGTTGTTGGTTATAAGGTGGGATTACACCCGATTTTGAATGAAATTTTAAGAAATTTTAAGTGGTTTAAGGAAGGGATAGAAGAAAGAAAATTATTTTTAAAAACCAACCACAGGCTTCCCAAGCTCAAAAGTCGTCTTTTTGATGTGTTTTTCAGAGCCCTTCCAGCGGCCGACTCTACATACGTGGTGTATGCGACAGCTTAATATGTATATAGAGAAATGTATGGGAAAATCACGGAGTCTCTAAAATCGGGTAAATAACTATCTATTTTAAAATAAAGTTTACCTACCTCAAATGTGTCGCTTACTTGTGTCTTGTGCCGAATTTGAAGCCATTCCGACGTCATTTAGCGAAGTTATTCGAAGTCGTTGTCTCCCCTTCTAAAAAGAAGGAAAGGCAGACCACTCCATCGATCGCTGGCCAGAGCTCACTCCACAAATCGCTCTCTCCTTAAAAGGAAAAGTCCCGAATCGCAACAAAACACGTATGTGGAGTGAAATTTATTGGGCTTTATGGAACTGTTGGTTTTATTGTGATTCGGGACTTTTCCTTTTGAGGAGAGAGCGATTTGTGGAGTGAGCTCTGGCCAGCGATCGATGGAGTGGTCTGCCTTTCCTTCTTTTTAGAAGGGGAGACAACGACTTCGAATAACTTCGCTAAATGACGTCGGAATGGCTTCAAATTCGGCACAAGACACAAGTAAGCGACACATTTGAGGTAGGTAAACTTTATTTTAAAATAGATAGTTATTTACCCGATTTTAGAGACTCCGTGATTTTCCCATACATTTCTCTATATACACAAGCTGTCGCATACACCACGTATGTAGAGACGGCCGCTCGAAGGGCTCTCAAAAACACATCAAAAAGACGACTTTTGAGCTTGGGAAGCCTGTGAACCAACAGACAGTTGACCCCAACGCAAGAGCACCCCAGGTTTTCGGGGGACTGTTTGGGTGTCCATCTACTAATTTTTAACTTCAAATACTAGTTTTAAAATTACATTAAATCTTTAATATTTCTTATTTCTCCAAATTGTACTAAGCTTTGGGAAAAACTATCTCTTCCGATCTCTTCCAAGTTTATGGGTAAACGTGTCCACCAGCCCCTTCTCAATTTGTGCAGACCGATAGAGGTCTGGGATAGAATGTCTTCCTTATCAACCAAGATGGCGGCGAAATAACATAAATACAACTGCTGGCGAAAAAGCTGTCTGTCAACATGGAAAGGAAAGACTCCGAAAATCATGATAATTTCTTTGCTAGTTTAAACCAGCTCATTTTAAGTTTAGAGCCTGCCATTAAGGAAGCTGGGTCGGTTTCGGCGGCAGAAGATATTTTGACACACCTGGAGGCAACAGACGAAAATTTCCACAGGTCTGTAATTTTAATCTGGCTGTTGTTTCGTTTCATTGATATCCCCATAAACTTGCACACGAAGTAAACCGTAGAAGAGTCACTTTGTTCCGAGGCGTGTTTGCGTTTGGTTAGTAGTCAAGAAAGGGACTAAAACGGTCTATCAGTATCAAACCTTATACTTACACTACAGTACTAGGCATGATATAATTTTATCTTTTAATCGATTAGCTTAGCTTATGGTAAGACTTTTAAGGTCATTCCTCTGAAATAGAACTGACAATAGATTTTCATTCAAACTTTGTCTATTGATTGTTCATCTTAAGGGAACCTAAGTAAATTTCAAAATAAAAAAGAGGGGTCCCCGTATTTGTTTGGGAGCAGGAGGACTTTGAATCTACCCCATAATTCCCTACAATATCAGCCTCCAGAAAAGTGTCATTTGAACCGTTCAGTTAACGTTTCGCGGGAGCAGAAAAATTTAGGGAGGACACAAAACGTGATATTTATCAATAGAAGCACTGTATCGACTTCAAGGAACAATTTACTGTTTGTTTCAGGACAAAGGCACAACAGCGACTCAACTTGTTCCAAACGTACAGTGCTCTCGAGGCCACAAATTTATCTTCACTGTTAGCGGTGTTCCGATGATTACTGAAGTTTCAACAATAGAAATTTGTTTATATTCGCTGCATAGAAAGGAGGCGTTCACTGGACTCAGAAAAAGAGAGAAAATTGATAGGTCACCATGCTCGTTTACGAGAAAATGACGATTTACCTCGCGCGCGAGCCAAGCCAAAAAGAAAAAGCAGCCATTTTCTTAATGCTGCTTAATGTGCGCGCGCTGGTACGCGCGCTAATCACACGTAAATTTATGTGCAGTAAGGATGCGCAGTGCAAAACAGAGGAATGACCTTAAAGATAATTATAAGTTTATTTAAGCTTATTAATCTTATGGTTCAAGGCTGTGTTCTAAGAAAAATTACAAGGAGCCCAAAGGTTCCAAACTATTAGATCCAGGGTGCCCAGCATAAAGCTTATATGAAAGAAATGAGATTATTTGGTCGCCCAAAGGCAAAAGTTAGTCGCCTCAGGCACCTGGGCACCCTTAGAGCACAGCCCTGTGGTTGAAGGTTAGCTGCTATAATATTCCCATCTATCTTGCTGCCATTTTCAACCAATTTTTCTTTATCAAAACTTAACACCGAAAACAGAGAATTTTAATGGAAATAATGTCAAACATTGTAGCTCTTTTCTCTATTTCTGAAATTACAATCTTTTTTATTTAAATATTTTGTTTTTAGTCTGTCAAAATTATACTGGTAAACATCTATGTTACACCAAAGATACTCCAGGGTGCATTCCGTGTACATCCAACGCCAAAGATACGCCAAGGTTTTAAAAGTCTACGCCAAGGTTCTTTGTTATTCTTATATAAAATAAGTCATTTGTATGCGAGCTAAAACATGCCGACTATGATCGTACGCCAGTACGCCGTCAACTTTCAAAATCCACGCCAAAGATCTTTGGTGTAACCTACATAAAAAGCAGCCTGGAAGATACTTGACGTAAAATTATGGTCAAAGTGATCAATTCAGTGGACCTACATGTAGAAGATTGCTAAAAAATGAGAAGACAAAGTGGAGATGGATCAACTTTCCCTGATTAAATGAGCACCCAGCTATTTTCCTCGCTCACTGAAAGGGGGTGAGAAACATGTTCAGCCATTTGGACCTTAATTTTCAACACAAACTATCATCTGCCCCTGGTGAGGTAGGGACTATCCCTCCAAGACTGACCGACTTCTCTAATGAAAAGTACACAGTTCTTTAATGACTGTGTCGGACTCATAGCTTGATTCACAGTCTGGTTACATGCATGTAACACTGATTGTGACATAGACTTAACAACATAAATTGATACTATATTTTTATCTTGTGTGGGTACACTTCTGTCATAATAATTATGGTCCTGCTTCAATACTGTGCTGTGTTGTTACATGTAAATACACTCTGATGACAGAAAACAATGTCAGGTTTTGCATTTGTGTGACCCTGCTGTTATGCTGCTTGTGTGAACCAGAAAAATTGAATAAATATCAAGCTAAGTTTGATGAAGCTGACAAACATTTACAAGATAAAGGATATTATGGATCTATTTTTGGTAACATCCTTGCTTGTGCCACTTTTTATCAGGTATGACTTTGTGCGTCAGCTCAGGAGCCGTATTGACACTACTCTGACACCATTGATTGACAAGAAGTTGGAGCGACTGACTGGAAGAGAGGGAGACAGGAACAATTCAATGTCAGTGATAACTGAGGAGATTGTAGCTTCACCTGAGTAAGTTTAAGTTGAGCAACAATATTTATTCATGTTGTTAGTGTATAATTTGCTTTTGGTTTGAATTGTGCAGTTCCAGAAAATATCCATACCCACCCCATGGAAGGTCGATGGAAATTCCGAGGGGGTGGGGGGTCTCAAAAGCCAAAATTTTAAAAGGAAAGTATGGGGCTTAACTGGAAATTCCAGAGGGGTGGGGGGGGGGGGGTTTAAACTGAAAAGCCTTCCGTGGGAGGGGTATGGATATTTTCTGGAACAACACATTGTTATAACTTGAGTTTGATTAATTTTATCACTGTTATCTACATGTATGTAGAACAAAGGCAAAATATGAATGATCAACTTGAACCACCACACATATAGTGTAAAATATGGTATGTCTATATCACATTTTGTCTCACAAGGTCTTACAATATGGAAATGACTGCGTTGTTCCAAAAAATTTACTTCCACATGAATTCTCAAAATATAAACAATGCTCAAGGAAATAATGGCTTTTTATGCTGGTTATTGGGCATGAGTTTGTAGTGCTCAACATTTTTCCAGTCTTTTTAACCACCCTGGCTGACGTTAAATTTAATTCTGTCATTTTCGTGCAGGTTTGTTAACCTTCAGCAGTCAATTTTGGCGGATACAAAGGATGCCGTAAACGCTCTGGTATGATACATCTAAAATCAGTTGTTAAGCTCTCCTGACAAATATATAAAATGGTGTGACAAAGAAAATCTAAAAGTTACACAGTCAAACTTTTAATTCTGATTGTGATACAGAATATTTAGACTAAAAATTCAGACCCCGCTCCCCCTCTAATAAGCTTCAATTTTTCACAAATGGCAATCTTTTTTGTTATGGGGTAATATTAAATGAGCACTTTGATTCCTACTTGTTTAATAAAATTCACTTTTATTTTTAACATTGGCCACAGTTTGCCTTCAGATGCTCATGGTGTAATTATCACTGAGTTACTTTCATAGCACAATTATTTAATATACATTGTATCATTAATTATTTATAAACATTTTTTTTTAATGCAGATTCAAAGTTTTTCCCAGAACCCTCGCCTTCGGACATCAGACTATGAATTGACAGAAAACAGGGGCAGACTTCAGCCATTCAGATTGTCACTGGATTCAAGTGACGAGGATTCATCAATGTCTTCATCTTTTGGACAGGTACAGTTTTTGTCATATTTATTGACCAGCTCCGTGCTTCATGATCAGAGCAATGTGAACCATTAATCACGTGCTGTGATAATGCTTACTCAAACATCAGAGACATTAAATGGCGCTATTTTTACAATTGCTCACTTGGGATACCTGCTCCCTGCCACCAGAAAAATGTTCCTTAAGCCATATACATTGTAGTAAATCCTTTACTGACCAAGCTTGTTCCATGAAAAGGACTGGATATTTCAGCTTTGTTCTTTTTTTGTGCATGTTTGTACAATGTATTTTTGTAGACCTTGACTGTATCTCATAATATCCCATTAAACCATGGAAAAAAAAACTTTTCCAATATCCAACCACCTTGACCTCACATTTGGTCAATAACTAATATAAAATATAGTACAGCAAATTAAATCTGGATGTAAGTAAGTGCCAGAGGACTGGGAAAATTTGGTCAGGCTGAAGATTGTTATACATGTACAGTCATGTACTGGAGGCTTTTTTGTTAAGGCCAGGGATTTGTAATTTTGGGATAATATTTCCACTGGTGTAGTCAGTACTATCCTCCATATAGGTCCCAGTCCAAAATTTTATTATCAAGGAAATGTTTCTACAAGTTTAGCTAAGGGTTTTTAATTTTTTTTTTTTTTGGATTTAGCAGTAGACTCAATAATTAATATTGTTGTGGACCAAAATATAAAAATGAATAGTTTCCAAGTATTATCATCACACTGTACATGTATCAGAGATACATATTGCATTATTAAATTATGGTTTGTGTGTTGTTTTAGACTGGCTACATGTTTAACATGTCACCTGAGAAGTTCAGTGAGATTGCAGAAAACCTGGATCCAGTTAAACCATTGCATGTAGGTTCAATTTGAAATAAAGAAAGTAGCGTTCTCGAGTTGAATACTCAGAAAAAAGAGTTCTCCAATGGTAGTTGAACCCATGCTCGACAGTACAAAAGGTGTGTACAGAGGTCACGGGCTCGACTCCCATTGCAGAATCCAGAAAATCTTTTTTTCGCGCATTCAATTTGAGAATGCTTCTTCATTTATTATACTTTATCCAAGTAACCATTCCTAATCAATTAAATCATTTTAGGTTCAATTTATCAACTCACAGCTTGGCATGTTTTGTTTGTTCATTTGTTTTTTTAATTTGATGTTCAATATTCTTCAAATGGAAAAAATAATTATCTGACTTTAACTTTTCACCCAGGAGTAGAGCAGTCATTTAAAATTACCTCTTGCCAAGTCTTTGTTTTCTTAAGCCAGTGATAAGCTTTCTTTCAGTTGGTGAAATTATCCGGCAGACAGCTCTCAGCTATGTGCTTGTAAACATTAACTTTATTTGATCATTTTTTGTGGCCACAGGTGCGGATAAATGCTCTCAATACACTGTACCAATTTCCACTGTCAGATGAACTGACCAGTAAGAACTCAGATGGAATAAGGAAAGGATTGTTAGCTGCACTGGCTGATGATGATGAACAGCTTGCAGTATGTTGGTTTTTTTTATCTTACTAGTAAATAAGCAACACAAGCACACAATCAGTCTTAACAAAACAACAAGTGTTCTGTATGCACACCATACATGTACATCATACAAAATTAATTTTAGATTGCTATTGTCACTTGACGAACTTGAAGTGTATTGATTAATCTGTTGATATTGGCATGTTGGTGATCAAAAATGGCATTGTCCTGCTGATTGATAAGAAAGTGGGGTTGCAACTACATGTAACGAAAATGTTCTGCTGCTATAGTGCTGTTGCTGCTGCTGCTGCTGCTGAAGATAATGATGATCTAGACTAGATGAGTTAAGTACTAATCAAATTCAATTAATTGTTAACTACATGGGTGTATCTAAACTGTAGGAAAAAAGTCTCAAGTTTCATGCCAGAATGTTCATGGCTTCTTCTGCACATGTAACCAAGGAGATCTATACATGTTTAGGTGAGCTACAGTATAAACATTTGTCATGCATGTACATGTACTAAAATTGTAATGTGTTAATTTAAGAGCTATTTTTATTGCACACATGGTATACAAGTCATGCACTTTCAGTGAGTCTCTCTTCCTCTTTTTGAGCTAGCAGCTAGCTCAACAAAGTCTGTCTGAGGACATGCAGTCAACCATAAAATGTACAATAGCTGCCACATACATGTTACATTACTGAGTTATAAAATTAAGACTACTCATGACAAATAATTTTGCATCTTTCCTCTACAATCGTGGACTACAAGGACTGCAGAAGATTTTTTAATTAATAATTTTATTTATTAGATAAAACTTTGTACTTGCAATAATGCAATTTTGCTATCAAACCACTTACAATCATGATTCTAACCTTCAAGCATACTGGGGAATATTGGCCAGACTGGTTGAGGCAGTGTGAGGTCTCATGATACAAAAACAACTGAAGACCAATATTCCCCAGTACGTAAATATATACAACAAGCTCAAGTGGGGCGCCGATTTGCACACTCAACTTTGCGTTGAAATTTTCGTAGAGATTTCTGCTCTACTTCGCCCCTTCGCCTTCTATTTACTGCTGCCTTTTTATTCTTTGCCTTGAAGCTCCATTGTGTTGCCATGGTAACCAATTCTTTTCTCTACTATTTATCTATATTTATAACTTTTTAATCCTTTTATCTTATATTTATTACGTTATAAAAGCTGTATATACGATTATACCCTTTACTTAGCGAATTCTTACCAATTTCCAGTCTACTTCTCCTTTTCACTTTTTAAACTCTGTTTTCGTATGCAAAAACCCCATTTTTTCTTTATATACTCTACTCCTCCACTAGTACCCTTTTTCTTTTTCTTTTTTGTCATTTAACTCTTCTGCGGCTCTTCATCTTTATTATAATCTCTACACTTTTATTGTATTTTCTACTGAATATATACTCCTTTACCTTTACGTTTTTACCCGTTTACTTTAAATTCCTTACCCCTCCTCAAATCTACTTTCTTTTTCTTAATTCCAACCTCTACGCCTCGACGTTTCTATTTCTTAATTCCTCTACGGTTGTACGGTTATATTTCTTAATTACAACCTCTAGGCCTTGACGGTTCTATTTCTTAATTCCAACCTCTACGCCTCTACGTTCTTTTCTATGCCTCGACGGTTCTATTTCTTAATTCCAACCTCTACGTCTCTACGTTCTTTTCAACGCCACGACAGTTATATTTCTTAATTCCAACCTCTACGTCTCTACGTTCTTTTCTATGCCTCGACGATTCTATTTCTTAATTCCAACCTCTACGCCTCTACGTTCTTTTCTACGCCTCGACGGTTATATTTCTTAATTCCAACCTCTACGCCTCTACGTTCGTTAATACGCCTTAAGTCTAATCTCTACGCCTCTACGTTCGTTAATACGCCTTAAGTCTAATCTGAACGCCTCTACCGTTCTACTTCTTCTACTGCTCTAGGTTTCAATTTTAAATTCTACTGTTATACGGCTTTTCTTGTAATTTTATACGCCTCTTGTTTTGAACTTTATCAGCTTCAACTTTAATTTTGTAAGTTTTCATTTTAATTGCAACCTTTTTTTTCGACTATTTTGCTTGGTTACCAAGCGAAAATGGTAAGAATAGGGATAATAGTGGCACTCTCTGACACACATTTTTGTATACTCTCAAGGGACTGTTTTAATTTGTCAAGGGAATACTTTTCGCTGTGGGTGATAAAAAACGTCACCGGATAGGAATGCGTGAGCAGTTCTCGAGCGGAAGTCTTATTTTCACACGTCCCTCGGAAGTGTTATTTTCACGCGTCCCTCGTTTTAATAGTTAGCCTGTGTAGCTTTGCAATCTACAGGTTGGTATTTTTCAAAGATCTGTTCCAGGCATCGATTGAATGGTTTAGTTTAATATGTTAATAGGTGCTGCAAATTCTTTGTCAGGGGATATTGGCGAATTCTATTGTCTATTGTTACAAGTCTGCTGTTTGTCATCTTAATTCATAGAAGTATTTTTAGCTCGTCACGCAATGTGCCCTCACGTACAGTTTTCAAGCAGCTTCTAAAGGAAAATGGTAATGTACAATAACGGTTTTAACTTTAATGGAATATGTTTATTAAAAAAACGCATTAATAGCTCCATGCATCTAAGACGGTGTTATTATATCCGCGCATTGAAATACGTTTCTCACCGAATGTCGATCATTTTGCCTATAAGATGATTTTCGTGCAAGTCGATTCGTCTACATTTTTACTCTTTTAGAACGAGGAATAACATTGTGTTAAGCGTGTTTGGGCTCTGACGTTTCAAGAACGAAGAATATACATTATCTTTAAATTTTAGGGTAGGCTAAACATGAGAGATAGTCTGATCGCTGAATTGCAAGTATTTGTGTAGGCGAATCGATTGTCGAAACGATCGGATACGTTTTCACCGGAACTGTTTTAGCACACTCTACCCCATGATTTTCTATTTAGACCATCGGTGAAGCCATTGAGTGAGTGTACAATGATGGTCCGAACTTTAATGGAATGTATGGAAGGATCGGTAGAAAGTCTAAGTAAATAATGTAGGATCTCACCGGTTCAAAATGTGCCGAAGTTTGTTGCCTTGGATACGATTTGATAGTCACCTGACGAATCACGTGGATTAAGTGTTAGTGTAATTTTTGCTTACGCAAGCCAGATTGATTTTATATCTGGAGCTAGTCTGAAATGTCATCCGTCCTCTCTTCCTTACCCCCCAGAGGAGGGGCGCGGGCGAGAAGGACCCTCCTCTGGGGGGTAAGGAAGAGAGGACGGATGACATTTCAGACTAATCTGGAACGACAGAATGTGCACAGTGGCTTTTATCTATTCGTACGAATATTATGAGTACAAGGATACGTTTGTTACGCGTTGAGGCAACAGAGGTATTGCTCAACATAAGTTTGCTTTAATAGATCACAAGTCTATTGTTTGTCGTCTTCATTGAAAGAAGTATTTTTAGCTCGTCACGCAATCTTTTGTTTTGACCACAATTCACGGACTTGATCACGACTAAATGCAGCTTCTCAAGACTTCAGACAGGAAAATGGTAATGTACAATATTGCTTCGAACTTAAATGGAACTTAACTGGAATTTTTAGAAGGATCGGTAAAGCCACTTAGTGAAAAATTGACTGCAAAAAGCCGTCGGGCTAAAATTAAACTTACGCTTTAGCGTGAATAATGAAGGATCTCACGGCTTCAAAAATATGCAGAATTTTGAAGCTTTGATACATTAGTAGTTACATCTTGAAATGAGAATTTAAATCTAAAACAAAACTTCCTTCAAGTTTCTTTCATTTGCCCAGTTAACGTTTGGAATTTTAGGCTTCTGAAGCGTATTGATTTGAAAAGCACATGGTGACATCTGATATGCAGCATGCGGCCGACTTACCATCGCGTTGTTGTTTATTTAATAATTTGTGTTCAGTTTACGACCTTTTACATGCAAAGATTTACTACAGTACTTCGGAAAATGCAAACAAGTATTTTTTTTGTTATTAGTTATAGTGATGGATAGCATAAAAAGCAATGTGAGTGTTTATTTTGTGGAAGGAATTCAGTAGTTGTCCGCTATCTCACGGCACCACGATTCGCAAATTATTATCCCCAGTTACCGCTTTTCTGTACCAAGATAATACCACTGGTGGCTAAATAAATGTCAGTGACAGTTGTACAGAATGAAAGCCTACCTTTCACCAGAGTGTTTCGAACTAGCGTTTTATTTTGTAGAAAGAGTTCGTGTTTTTGCGAGTTGTTAAAATGACGCGCGGAGGTGAAGAAATTTTGGTCTGGGATCAATTTATCAAGGTTGATAATTAACATTTCAAATCATGAATTGGTCTTTCAGCGTGTCTAGTTGTAATAAAAGTTTACTTCAGAAAGGAATTATTTGTCTGAATTTAGTATGCATATGGTATATTTTTTTCCACTCGCACGTTTATGTTAAATGCCGTTAAAGAGCCAGGAATGTTTGAGGGGGTGGGTGCGCGCTAATAAAAGCCTTCTGGACTGGGAGTCAATGGGTCAATGCATCGCAAATCGCTTTCAATAGTAACATTTCCCCAACGCATACTCTATGCAAAATAGGCGAATCTCGAAGAGATCTTTGATTTTTCTTTTCAGCTACCAATATATCCTTTTTTTTTAATTTTTTAACGAAGACTAGTGAGCAGCACAAAGGAAGACTTCTTGTAGTTGTAAGCTTGTCGTTTATTTCCGACGCGTTTCGTCTCTAACTGAGACTTCTTCAGGGAATGAATACAACTAGCAAAGAACAGCATATATAGCACATTCGCGTGCCTAGCTACAACTTCCCATGGAAGTGAATAATAACTAAAATATGCTTTAAACGGACGTTACAAAAAACGCCTCAATACATATGTTACTACGTGTTGTTATATTTTTTAAAGTAAAACCAGTGAGCAGCGCGTCTGGGAACTACTTGAGTTGTAAAACTTTTTTATTTTCTCCTACGCGTTTCGTGTGACTAGCGCACACTTCTTCAGGGAGTTTAACAGTACAATCAAGTATACCTGTATATATACCTAGATACAGTTCTGCATTTCGCAAAAAACAACACCCACAGTTTTAGCTAAAACTGTGGGCCCCAAAAAGTTATGTCACACTTAAAATATGTCACACCTTAATAATATTTTTTCGCCTGTTTCCGAGACGCATTACCGAGCGGTTTGTATACGCAAATCTGTAGGTCTTGTTTTTTGCGAAATGCAGAACTGTATCTAGGTATATATACAGGTATACTTGATTGTACTGTTAAACTCCCTGAAGAAGTGTGCGCTAGTCACACGAAACGCGTAGGAGAAAATAAAAAAGTTTTACAACTCAAGTAGTTCGCAGACGCGCTGCTCACTGGTTTTACTTTAAAAAATATAATAAGTAAAATATGATTTAAACGGATGTTACAAAAAACGCCTCATACATATGTTATTACGTGTTGTTATATTTTGGGGGCCATACGATTAGCGCTAATCGTATGGCCCCCAAAATATAACAACACGTAGTAACATATGTATTGAGGCATTTTTTGTAACGTCCGTTTACAGCATATTTTACTTATTATTCACTTCCATGGGAAGTTGTAGCTAGGCACGCGAATGTGCTATATATGCTGTTCTTTACTAGTTGTATTCATTCCCTGAAGAAGTCTCAGTTAGAGACGAAACACGTCGGAAATAAACGACAAGCTTGCAACTACAAGAAGTCTTCCTTTGTGCTGCTCACTAGTCTTCGTCAAAAAAATAAAAAAAAAGGATATATTGGTAGCTGAGAAGAAAAAAAAAGGTTGCAATTAAAATGAAAACTTACAAAATTAAAGTTAAAGCTGATAAAGTTCAAAACAAGAAGCGTATAAAATTACAAGAAAAGCCGTATAACAGTAGAATTTAAAATTGAAACTTAGAGCAGTAGAAGAAGTAGAACGGTAGAGGCGTAGAGATTAGACTTAAGGCGTATTAACGAGCGTAGAGGCGTAGAGGTTGGAATTAAGAAATATAACCGTCGAGGCGTAGAAAAGAACGTAGAGGCGTAGAGGTTGGAATTAAGAAATAGAATCGTCGAGGCGTAGAAAAGAACGTAGAGGCGTAGAGGTTGGAATTAAGAAATATAACCGTCGAGGCGTAGAAAAGAACGTAGAGGCGTAGAGGTTGGAATTAAGAAATAGAATCGTCGAGGCGTAGAAAAGAACGTAGAGGTGTAGAGGTTGGAATTAAGAAATAGAACCGTCGAGGCGTAGAAAAGAACGTAGAGGCGTAGAGGTTGGAATTAAGAACCGTCGAGGCGTAGAAAAGAACGTAGAGGCGTAGAGGTTGGAATTAAATGTAACCTATATATAAAGGATCATAAGGATGTACGGCTATACAGCTATACGGCTATATGGCGTGGACATCTAACTTTAGACATCTACACAATGGCGTAGACATCTACGAAAAATTCTACGGAAAATTGAGTGTCCAAAAACGCGCCAGGTATAAGCAAGCTAGATTAGTAAGAAGTTTATACGTCACTTGCTTTAACTGTAGCTGCAAATTTTTATTTGCTGGCTTTTGAAAACAAAAAAATACCTGGCTTTTGACCATTTCCATGGAGATGGTCCATACAGCAAAATCCTGACCATGAAAGACGCAATCAAAATGGTTGGATTTACATGAAGACTGAGCTGTGTTATAATAATTAACATTCAAAATCTTATTATTAATTCATAAAGTGAGTCAGTGAGTGTCTTTATATCTGATAAAGACGGCTAAACTTTACGTCCAGTTTTCTAGACAAGTCCAAAATAACCACAAATCCAAATATTAGTGCAAGAATGAGTTGCTCTACATCAGAAGATTTTGAAGACATTCAATAAATTCGCAGTTCCTGTTTTATCAAGCCTAAAACACTCTGCTGCGCCTTGTGTTTTAAACTTGATAAAACACTGCTGCTCATTTATTAAACGTTACTTAAAATAGTACACACCTGGTGATAATGTTTTATTACTACGCTTACAACAGTGTAAAAGTATACTTCGAGATTTTATCCACAAGATACTTGCAGTCTCTGAAACCCTGTCCAGTATGAATTTTTGCCATTTTCATTGTTCCACTTTCAGCTGAGCATCTTGTGTCATACTTCAGTGATGCTAACTGTCACCATGTAAACATAGAAAATGGCCTGGACGTATCAACTAGAAACAATCAGAGACTGCTGAAAAGGGTAAGTGACAATTATCGCATGTACATTAATTTCATTTTTGCATGCTCATTAAGGTTTACTTTACAGACAGTGTCAAGGATTTTGCAGGGCCTACGTTTATAATTTGAAACATTTTGCAACAGCCTATGCGAGGAAACTACCGACAATCCTAAACTGCTTTTAATTAAAAGTAACTTAGTATTAATCAGCTGCAGTTGTAGTGATCAGCAGGGTATATATTATTTTTTTTTTCACTTCTACAGTTCCGGCTTCTGAATGAATTTCAGCATGAAGTTGCTTCCTTCTGGATCAGATATCCTGAATGGTGTGTTATGACTTCTTATTTTATAAAGCACATGCATGTGGTCTTCAAATTCTAATTAATATTTCTATTGCACAATTACTTGATGTATATTATATCTGTAATATTTATTTAGTAATTTAGCATTTTTATTTACAATATTTAGAAGTTTTGTCATCTTCTGATCTTCTTGTGACTTGGGGGCATACCATTATTTATCACAAAATTACTATTAATATAGCACTGGTGTAGTCTAGCAGCTCTTCAAAAATTTGAGTACTATGGTACAATGATATAACCAACTCTGTGGTATATGTATATGTTGTGGTTTAAAATTTTTCAAACCAGTTTGATTTTTAATTTCCATTGTCTCATATAAATTTATATCATAATCTAAAACAAAGGGAAATAAAAATCAAACTGGTTTGAAAAATTTTAAACCAAAGATAAATTTAAACCACAACATATATATATGTAATGAACTATTTAATAGTTAATGGTAAATTGTGTATGGATTGTATTGGAACAAAAAAAAATACAGTTATGCAATCAACTGATGGTCTGCAATGCATGCAAAGGGCTTTAGCTGCATAGCAGTCTGCACACATTGCCTGCCTACTTTTACATGTATGATACTGGCCTGCAATTATCACCCAATGAGGAAGTTAACAGTAACAGATGGCATCTGATCTGACATGTATGTGGCTACCTTGCTGAATACAATTAAAAAACAACAAGCAGGTATCTTCCACACAGCAAATGAATGTTTCATGAATTTTTTTTTTTTTAGGTTTCTTGAGACTGTTCTGGAAAGTACTTTTAATCTATTTGCCACCAGCTCTGATCCAGAGCTTGGATCTTCTGAGCTGCAGTACATGACTCCACTGCACTTCCTAGCACTGGTTGACCCAAGGGCTACCTGGTTTAAAAAGTGGATGGTAAGTTTAAACAATGAAACAAATTACCTTCTAATCATTGATTTTGTTGCAAGTGGAGGCTGCTTCCATCCACTACTTCACTTTTCACTTACTGGCGACCATTTATTGTTGTTTTTAAGTTCAGTTTTGCTGACATTGCACATTTATAATTTTTTCACATGCCCATGTCTAGCTGTTACTGATCATAATTTATTATTTATTCCATAGCATGGTAATTACAGTAGAACAGTTGCAATTAAAGAACTCAAAAAGCATCCATCTTTGGTAAGATTATTAATTAATACATTGTAGACTGAGCCTGCACAATTGAATGGACTGGCCACTGCTGATCGGAACTACAAGCTACTCTTTGTTGTTAGCTGCATTTAGCAGGATTTAAAAAGTCCAGCTGTATTTTGGTTCAATGATATAATCCAAACCTCAGTTGATGCCCAATAAAAAAGTAATCAATTACTAACTAAATTGAGAGCATTGTAAAGTGTTGGCCATTACTGCGTCAATGGGATGATGTACACAGTTCCCCTTCCTCCTCCCCCTGTTCAAGAGCAGGATGAAAGATTGTTTGGAACTTAAAATCAGTGCAGTGAAGTGTTAATTCCATTTTGTTTTGTAGTTGGCAGATGCTATCAGTCACTGCATTGACTTTTCAAGAGCATGCAAAACCCTGCAGTCCCTGGAAATGATGGAACTTAATGAAGAGCAAAGAGGTGAGCCGGATTAAAAACATTTCTTTTTTGTTTTATTTGAATTGGTTCCACTTTTAGCAGTAAGTACAGACTGTATCTGGTCTGTGCGCCGAAATGCTGGAGCTTACTAACTCAGTTGTGGTAGCATGTGACTAGAAGCATTTTTACTCCCCCCTGGATGGGTTGCTATTTAATCACACCCATTTATACACTCAAGTGGACTTAGGTCCTTATAACCACAGAACACAACACAATGACTTTGCACTGCCCAGCCAGGTCTCAAGCCTGGACTTCATTCTAGAGTCTGGTGTGTTAACTTTTAGCCGATCCATACTTCTCTCACCCATTGTCTTTTAATATCCGTAGCAGTACTGATCATGCGTGTACTGTTGTTTGTTTGTAGATGATGGCAACGATGGGTTGTTTTATACTTCACAAGACCTGGAATATATCTACTTTGTTCACTCGCTATGCCTTTTGGGAAGAGTACTTCTGTACAGTGGTGGCAGAGCATTGTTTCCTGTGTTATTACCAGACAGAGAAGGTAAAATTTATAGTCAGAATGATTCTTCCAGGCACGGTCGTCCCAAGTTCAAATCATCGGTCACGCTTTGTATATAGCCAACTGGTCTGCCTCCTGTCAGTTGGGATTTTTAATCATGTTATACACCTTATTCATAAATGGCGGAACGCGCGGAAGAGTTTGGGTCGAGTACATGAAAGCGAGGCGAAAGGGGCTTCCGATTCAAATGAAAACAAAGCAGAGTATGGAAATGCAAGTAGTACCTGGATGTTATGTCTTAGTTTTCGTAACACCCAGTAGTGTCTCTTGTAATTCTTGAAATATCTAGTCAGCTAGGCAGTGATTCTTGCCTGTTGATGACTGCTGTTGAAATCCCTGGTTTTACAAGCGCAGATATGGTCGTATGGTTTCGAAGTCAACACCAAAAAGTGGGAAAATGTCGTCGGAAAACCGCATCGATTATCTCAGTCTCTTCACTGCTTTATACTCGTGTACATGTACAATTTTAATCCACGCTACTCTAGTTTCTTTTCAATTGAAGACCCTGGAAGCTGAGTATAGAAACAGGATTTAGAAAGGAATGTAGAGCTTTTAAAAAAATTGACGCGTCTCTTGAAACGGTAAGTAAAGAACGCGATTTATAATAAAAGTTTATAGCAATTCTTTGATGCCAAATCTTTTCTCTGATTTTTGCCTCTATTTAGTGAACCGACTGGTGATTATAAAATGGCACATACATTTGAAAACCGTTGCTTGTAGCATTAAATTTATGTATAGACTTAACAGAAATTTATATTAGCCTGTTTGTGTAGTCGCACAATGTTCTGCTACAGCCCAGGGGGGGGGGGGGGGGGGGGGGGGGTACTCCCATATATGGGCTATATAGGTATGTGCTGCGGGATAGGGTATGGTTTTTGAGGTTCTCGGTCCTTAAATAGGGTATCATTTTTGCTCCTTTTGGCATTGTGTTCCCGGTGTTATCCTTAGATAGGATACCTAAATTCTATCAGCTAAAATAAATGCCAAACTATCCGTTCAACTAGTAGCAAAGCGATTTTGTAAAGATTTGTGTTTTGCCGTGTGCGGTTAGCCGTTATTTGGATCGTCACCCATCGCTTCTCCTCTCCTTGAATAGGGCGTCATTTTTCGGGTTTGAGCCTTAAAAAGGGTATCAATTTTTGTTTTCTTTATCCTTAAATAGGGTCAGGGTTTAAGAACCTTCGCGGCACACCCCTATCCGAAATTTATGGGAGTACCCCCCCCACCCCACCCCCCCCCCCCCCCGGTGCTACAGTTTAGAAGCGACTCGCATATGATACTTTGAGCTTTGTTGAATAATATATAGTAATTGTATTTCAGAGAATCTTAAAGTTTATTCACTTTAAAGGCCACTCTTTCTACCTTATTTCTGCTTTCCCAGGCTTTACCTATTCTATAATTTAAGGATTTATAACAAGTTAAGTCTCTACTGAATGATCAGTCGTTGTGAATAACATTTATGCTTTTGGAGGCGAAATACTCAGGAAACCTCGTGTCATATAATTGCCGTTCTTTACTTACCATATCAAGAGACGTGTCAATTTTTTTAAAGCTCTATAATCCTTTCTAATTCCTGTGTCTATACTCAGCTTCCAGGGTCATGTATTAAAAAGAATTAACTAAAGTAGTGTGAATTGAACTGCACACGAGAAAGCAGAGAAGAGACTGAGAAAATCGATGCGGCTTTCCGATAACATTTTCCCATCTTTTTGGGTTGACTTCGAAACCATACGACCATATCTGCGGTTGTAAAACCAGGAATTTCAATAGTAGTCATCAACAGGCAAGAATCACTGCCTAACTGACGAGATATTTCAAGAAATACAAGAGATACTACTTGCATTTCCATACTCTGCTTTGTTTTCATTTGAATCGGGAGCCCCTTTCGCCTCGCTTTCATGTACTCGACCGAAACTCTTCCGCGCGTTCCGCCATTTATTTGTTTCCTATGTTTCAGTGGCATGCCACTGGCGTGCCATGCCAAACTAGCTATCTCAAAGCTAAGTGCATGACCACTATAAACAACATTTATTTATTTATTTATTTATTTTATTTAACATTAGTCTTGATGTCAGAGAACTAGCATCAGAATGACCTTTTTTCAGTAAGGATAGTTTGTCAACTGATGATTGTAACCTAAAAGGTTAGCTGAAAAAAATGTGTCGCTAACAATAGTTATCATTCGTTTTTTTGCTTTTCAGAAACGGTGACAATTTCCAGTCTGCTTGTTGCATTAATTAGGATAATGTGCACCCCTCTACCTAGCTCAAGTGCCAAGTTTGTCCTAGATGGTAAGATGAATTTCAAATAAGAATAAATCAGATGTGATTTGGCAATCCCCAGACAAACACTGCTATTGTGCCTGTAATACCAACCTCCCAAATATCTTTGTTTTAGTAGGTCGAAGTCTCATTTAAAGATAATAAAGTCAGAGTTTTCATCTGCCATATTACGGTTCTTCATTTACTTACTTACACTTTCTAACCTTTTACTTCTTGGAACTACTGATATTAAAATGGCCAGGCAGGTTGTATGCCTCAATGTTTAAATTATTAATTCTGAAATCTGTTAGTTTTAGTTCCTTTTTGTTTTTATACGCCAACAGTTCAGTTTCACCCCGGGTATCTGGTTTGTGACGTGCTCAAGAAGATTGCTTCTTGTACGAACTCCAGTAAAGAGTGCCTTTGTAAGGTTAGTAAGTACAGTGATTGCAAAAAGAGTGGTAGATTAAAATATGACATATATGGTATCGGCCTGGTTAGTTGGACTTGGTGCCAAATGTGTATTTATATGGCTAGCATTATATCCATTCTATACAGAAGCCCTGGTACTGACTATTCTCTCGGTTCGTCGCACGGTATATATTATTTCCCTTACTTTCATACTTACCTGTGTCTGAATTGAGTAAGTGACGATGTTTTTCTTTCCAGGATGCTATAACAACCAGTCTTTTGTCTCCTGTACAATCTTGGCTTGATGTAAGTAGTGTGAAAGGAAACTTGCATGTTATCAAGAACTTGTTATGAATTTAAAATTATTATTTACAAGGCTAAAAAGTTATAAAAATTTAAAAAGAAACCGAACGTTTTCGACTTGTTGTCATCATCATGTATTTCACATTTTTCAGTGTTGATACATTTTAATTCGTTTTGCCCTTTCTCTCTCTCTTCACTCCTTACTCTCATCTGTGCCGAGCAGCCCCTGGTGTCTAGCTTTTTCTTCATTTCCGTATTCGCGAGAATCGCGGACCGTTGTTGACATGCTGTTATCAGGAGCGTTATTTTCTTGTTAGCGGATACTATAGACACCCCAGGAAGAAATCTCAACTTTTAACACTAAGTGAGTTCAAATATACAGTGTCTCTTCATCACTTACCAAGCGAAATTTATTTGCGACAAAGCGCCAGGTTTGTGGGAGAATTCGAAATGGTAAACATTATAAACTAAGCTCTGGACAGTGTAGATTATTTTTAAGTGGAAAGCATAAAGTTACGTTTATTTTGAATAATATATTCTGGAGCTAAAAATCGTACTCGCCAAACCGGGCGAGTGATCGGTGATTTGTACTCGCCCGACAGTTTTGACACGCCTGGGCGAGTGGGCGAGCGCTACTGTCCAACCCTGGGGAAAGCACATGTTTGGGTCAATTGTCTAGCGGCAAAGCTGCACGATGGAGTCAGCGAACGACACATTCACGCGCGGCTATGCCGCTCGCGCGTGTGACTAAAACGTGTGCCTGTCCGCAAGCTCCCTCCCTTTCTCCCCTTTCCCGTTAGCTCCTTCTCTTAGTTATAATCATATGGTGCTTACTCTTGCTGAGCCATAATATTCTTACTTGTTTGTATGTCAGGGTGTGGACAGCTGTGACAGTGCGGGAGCTGAGAACACGTTACTGTTGGTAGCTGATGTTTTAGCCACACTGGCTGTAACAGAAACTGGACAGAGACAGCTTTTGTACGGAGAAACACAGGACAGATGGCAGAGAAGCAGGTATTGCAGTGTCCCCGGCTGAGCCATTGCACGAGTTCACTGCTTTGTAATTGTTTGAACCTAAGAGTATCTAGTTTGATTGTCTTGATGAGAACAAGCTTGAAACGCACTGTTGTTGGTAACGGACGTTTTGATAACTTGGGCAAAGCAGCTAGTAACGTCAGTAGCGTACATGTAGCTAAAGGATATTTTCTCATTACGGTCTAGTTACGACAGGGTAATGTGGCTTAACGTAACATGGATTAAGTTCTGAAGTCATGTTAGCAGCACAAAGTCATGTATCAAATTTTCTTCGTGCTGGATTTAATTCAAATATTTAATTCAAGCATCGTCCTCCTATAGGTTACTCAGATTCACACTTGCAGCTCCTTGAGGAAAGTCTTTTGTAATAGTGCACGTAGACCAATTCGTGATTAGTATGCGGTTGTTCAGTATTGTTTTTTCCTCTGATTTTCAGGTTCTCCCCAGCTCACACGATAGCACAGTTTGCCAAGAAAGCCTTATCTGACAGGCTTCCAGGAGGAACACCTTCCAAAGCGGTTATCTCTGGCTTCGTCTTCGTGTGCCGACAACTTTACAACACATGTGATGGTCTAATGGTGCTGAATCATTATGAACTGCACCAGCATGTGGCTAACGCCTGGATTAAGGTAAATGGTTACACAGTGGGTCTATCAACTCCTCTATTATATATCTAACATTTGGCATACTGAAACTTTTGTCAAGCATGTTTATAACCTTGTGTGTTGGTCTTCCCATGCACAATGAACGCGTAACTTGAAATCTTTTTTCAGATATGACAAGAAAAGGTCCAATTATTCAATATCACTTAAAAGTCTCAGTGCACTTTGTTAAATATCGAAAACGTGGATAGCTGACCTTTAGAGCGTATCTTTGCCTTGATAGTAAAGTGTGATTACTACTGATCAATGACCACACAAATCTTTTCTGTGCAGGTTTAATCCATGTATAACTCAATTGTCAAGTCAAATGACTTATAAATAGAATGCAATGTTTCACGTGAATCACTGCTGTTTTTTTCCAGGTACACGAAACAGCTTCTTCTGCAGAGGCGGATCTGGCTTCTGACGAAACGCCACCGGAATTCATCCAGGAAGAAGAGCTGTAAGTACAGCTAACACGGTCTTCTGTGTTGTATTGTGCTTATGTTGCTAGCAGGGAAGAAATTGATAAAGATTGTAGGTACATGGAACGTGATGGCAAAGCTTGACTCTGAACACCACCACCCCCAAGTTGTCGAATCGTAAACTGCTATGTTAATTCGTTTACTTCAGTCTTCAAGACTCGGCTTTTACTTGAATTAACGCTTTCTCTCGAAAAACTTGTGAGATAGATTATTGATGCACGTATAAATTTTCTTTATCTTTTTAGGCTGGTGTGGGAAAGTTCATTGATCGACAACCTGTTGAATTTTGCTGGCACGCCAAAAGGGCTGCTTCTTCTTCAGCAAACTGGAAAAATGAATGAATGTGTGGCTTATATGAATGAGAGATACAACAAGAAATTACAGGTACAGAAAAGTTTTTTTTCTGTTTTCCTTTTTTGCGTTTAAAGCTCGGAAAACGTTGGGAAGCGTAATTAAACCGCGTGAAAGCGGAAAGAATATCTGAGAAAGTGGAAAGATATATATGTTATTTACCGGCTGGGAGGTCCGTATCGTGAAAAACTGTGACCGAGGTCTTGAAAATGCTGCCCGAGGCCGCAGGCCGAGGGCAGCATTTTCAAGGCAGAGGTCACAGTTTTTCACGATACGGACCGACCCAAAGCCGGTAAATAACTTATTTATTTTTTCTTACTCGGTTAAAAAAAAAAAACTAAAAAAATCGTCTTGCAAAATGCAATTTTATACGCGCGCATCCAATGTTGAATCGATCGCTAAGCTACGGCAAGAGTGAAGAATGATCTGTTTACCGCCAAACAAAATAAATTAGCTAAAGTGAACAGTACTCACGGAAAAGGTCATCAGAAAAAAAGAGAAAAGTAACTGTAATAATACAAAAGATGCACAATGCAGCAGCAAAAGAGAGCATAAACAAATCTCAAGTCACGAAAGTGAAATTGAATGAAGGTGAACTGAATGTGTAGTTTTGGTCGCCTGCACGCGGCACAATTTTGCGAGAATTTGTTGACCGTTTCTTATCAAAACATCTCATTTTCCTGAATGGTGATAAGCAGTATTCGGTTTTGGGGAAAGTAGCAGAAAGGCAAAGCGTTTGAAAGGATAAATCAAGTCTGTAAACAAGTGACTTGCAGTAAACCACATTACGGCGTGAAAATCAGTGCGAATGCACAAACAACGATCGACAAAACTACGGCTATAAAACTATAACTTGTTTTGTCAATAAATACAAAGAATACCCGCCTATTGGAGAACTTCAAGGCCTTTAATTCCGTTACTAATTTAGCTTTTGAAAGAATCAATCGGGTATATAAGCCGGCGACTTACAGGTAAGCGCAATGGCGTGAAAATCAGTGCGAATGCACAAACAACGATCGACAAACTAACGCCATAAAACTTGAACAATTTGATTTTGTCAATAAAGAGTGTTCTGCGGCATTTTGTAATAATTTACGCATTTCGTAATGACTTTTGCAGCATTTTGTAATAAACTGTGCGTTGTGTAATAAAGGCTGCAGTATTTTGTAATATTTGTAAGTATACGTAAATTGTAATGAATTATTTTAAAAGATTGTTTTGTGAGAAGTTAATTTGCGTGACATCTTTGGCTGACTCAGGAAGCTAACAGTGTGGAGCAAATAGTCGTGCTAACTTCCATTTGGAGGGAATGGTGTTATGTGATCATCACAGTTGTGATCGTTTGTTCGTTTTCTTTCTATAGTATTTTGTTTTTGTTGTGGGAAGTTACTAAGCGCTGGGTAGACAAAAGTAAATTTAATCGAAATTTTGGATGTTGCCTTTATAAAGAAATAAAACTTGCTACCGAAAGTGAGGATCGTACAGGGGTATTCTCGTGACCCGTGATTAGCTGATTTTATTTTCCGCGAAACGTGAATTTAATAAATTTATTCTTCGTGACGTGACACGTGAAGAGCTTGAATTAATAACCGATATTCGTGATTTCACCACTTTATTGACTTCATTTTCCGTGATTTTGAGACGCGAGACCTCAAATGTGACCTCCGTATAATTATCGTAACGTCAAACACTCTTTGTAGAGTAAGAACAGGATAAAAGAGTATGTTTCTTTCTTATTTTCGTAATATCTTAATCAATTTTGATTTCTTCAAACACTATTTGTAGCGTAAGAACAGGATAAAAGAGTACTTATTTTCGTGATTCGAGAAAATGAAATTTCAATATCCGTGATCCGTGATTAGTTATTATTTTCGTCCGTGAATCGTGCCAGAGACCCCCCCTGTACGACCCTCGAAAATATACGACCTTGATGGATCCCCTGGTATAATCAGTGTAAGGCGGCTTATAAAGGAGTTTGGTCCTTCAAGTGTATTAATTCTTGAGTACAATAGCAATCGTTCAGTGGAATCATGCATGGCTCGAGTTATATATATATCATAGGTTTAGGCTGGTTCGGAATTAAAACATTTTTAGCGCAAATAACACGCTATATCCTTTTGTTTAGTCATTTTTACCGTATTAGCGTGTTTTCGGTTGTTGTTACCATAGTATTGTTCGGTTGTTCTTATACCTTGCTATTGCTATTACCTGTTAAAGCAGTTTTTGCCGTAAACAGCTGAACAAAATGCGTAGGCTGGATTTATTACAAAATGCTGCACCTTTAGTACACAATGCGCAGATTATTACATAATGCCGCAAAAGTTATTACAAAATGCGTAACTTATTACAAAACGCGCTGTTATTGCAAAATGCCGCAGAACAAAGAGAATAAATACTCGCCTTTTAGAGAACTTGAAGGCCTTTAATTCCACTGCTTACTTTTCCTTTCATATTTACAACGGCTGGTGAACAACTACATTAATTTTGGAGAGCAAAACTTTCATGGGTTCGTTCGTCTCGCCGCGAAATGAAAACACAGCGAGCTAGCCGGGCGGAATCACTCCGTGAGCGGGCAAGATCGAAAATTTCCGCCCGCTCCCGAAACCAATCAGATTGCAGGATTTGGAGAATTCCGCCCGCTCACAAGCCAAGAAAAAAATAAAAGAACGATATGATTAGTTAATGATACAAGGTACTTGGAAAAAATTGGAGAATATTAAGAAGTTAGATTAATTATCAAAGCAACCTTTTATTTTCTTCCGTGCTAGTTCAATTTTTTTTTCGGGGTGAATCCAGAAAAACTATGTTTAGATTACTTTGCCTCGGAGTTGACGCATTTTTTTTGCGCGTCTGTACCAAACATTCCTACAAACATGGTATCTAGTTGGCCATCTGGTTCACCGCTTTGAAAACTGTATCGATGCACGATAATGATTGTTCAACAAATTGTGTTCGTAGGTTAGCAAGTGTGAAAAATTTGGATATGGAGTGATGGTAACGCAGATTGCTGCCACTGCTCCGGGTATGGTTGCACTGGAGAACAGAGGTGAGAATTATAAATTTTGTGGTATAGGTGTCAGTGTATAGAACGTGCTCAGATTCAAACGCATGTTCTGCACTGTGAGCTTTGTGGCAGTAAAGATCTAAAGCGCGGAAAACGTTTTGCCCCATTTCTAACATTGACAACCTCCTTTGTCTCAGAACTTCACCGATAAAAAAAGCTATATAGTGAATTTTTCAAATAACCATTCATAAAGTAAGCAAAGTAAGCGTGTCCCACGTTTGCTCCACTTCTATTATGAAGCCTGGACACTGTTGTGTTTTAGAGTGGTATAAAGCGATCAGCGCTACATGTATTTTGATGCCGTTCATCTCATCAGGGTTTCTCCAGCGGCTAGTGCATGATATTTGGACAGTGTTTGAAAGCGGCCAGGACAGAAAACCTGCCCGTCCCAGAATAAAACACGTGGATAGCATAGACAGCAGGACCTACAACAAGGTTTGCCAGTTGTGCATATAGTATTTCCAGCATAGTAATAGCGTCCTTCGTGGGTCGTAGGGATCCGTAGGGCTGGGCAAGTGGAACTTGACAATGAAGAACTTTCCTGGCGTTAGCGCGTGCAATTAAAATTTTAATAAGATATTTATAATTCAAAGTTCTCCTTTTCCTCGAAAACCAGACGTTGAACTGTGCACCCGCTCCGTAGAACTAAAATAGGCCTAGGTCACTCGATAGGTGGATATCGCTGACCAACAGACAAATCACTATGCAGTGGATAGCGTATACCATTTCGTAGTTTGTTTTGTCAACGCGTATCCACTGGATAGCGATTTATGCGGTGGATAGCATCGATATCGTTATCGCCCCTTTGAATAACCGGACCCAGAACTAAGTTATACTCGTTTAACGTATCATTTGTACTCTACGGAATAGAGGTGTGTAATGAATGTGATATCGTAGCGTTATAGTGTTTTGTTTTCCATGTTTTTTTTTTCTTTTTCTAGTCTCTGAACAATCTCTTAAGCGTGTTGTCAGCATTCCCTGCTGTGTATGAAGTCCTTGCAGATGCTTGCCGTCCATCAACATCGAGTTCTGAGATCGAGGAGACCATCACAAGCAGAGAAGCTTTCTGCGCGCCTGTCAGCATAATGGTGAGTAAGAAAACCTCATATAGATGAGAGGGGCTGTACCCTAATGGTTAAACGTTCCTCCCGCTGCTAAAAAAGAAGAACGCCTGTTCGCAGGTGACCTAATGGTAAGCGTGTTAAACTTATCGAGAGGTACAGCTTCGAGTCCTGTTGTGTTCTTGAGTAAGATACTTTACGCTCACAGTGTGTGTCTCCTCCCAGGAGTTAAAACGCCGTGTATATCTGAATTGTTGGGACTGTGTGATACAATTCTGGTTGGTTGCCTGCGATTCCAGGGGGAGTATTGCACTAGTCGGTTCATGCTAGAGAGAGAGAGAGAAGTACCGGCACTAATGAACCTTCTTTGTCTGGCGTGTTCCCCGATTTCCTTTCTGGACCTAACGCTCAGAAGGAAATTCCTGGTTTATTTTGTAGCACTTTCACCTTCTGGCTTATCAGATCGAATCTGAGACCTTTGTGCTCGGTCCCTCGAGGGATAAATCAAGCACGCGTAAAGAGGCAGACGTCTATTTATTCAAGTTTATGATGTTTTGCTCATGCCCTTTTGCTTCTCCAACAGGATTTAGTTGATCGCTTTATAATGATTGACTCAGAAGAGAAGTTCCACTCACTGTTCAACTTTGAACAGTCGCATCACTTTGGCCTCAGGTAAGTCAACAGAGTAACACATGGCCGGAGCTTTTGCTAGTTTACACGTGCCTAAACACTATCATGTTTCTTTTCCCTCAGAGTACTAAGCGTCCTATGTTCATGTCTGGACACATTTCTATTCTTGGAGTGTCGCTATCATTTTCAAGAGCTTCTGCTTCAGTCTCAACTGGACAACAGATTAGACAATGGGTGAGTAACCAATCATAAGCGCTCACATATCGCATTAAACCAGTCATAGCTCGTAGTAACGTAATCCAATCACAGTTAGTTTTGGTTTTACTCCTGATAACTGACCGAAAAATTTAACATGTGTTAGCAAAGGTGAAACGAAACAGAAACATAGTACTACTTTCGACAGTCAAACGAAAACTGCTTTCTGTTATCATTGACCAAACTCAACTCAGTTCAAAAACGTCTGTTTGAAAGAAAAGTTTACATTAACTTCTGCTGCATCTCATCAGTTTCCATTGGGAGCAACAGAAGACGGCTTTATTCGTATACAAAGTTACTGGAATTCATAATTAAGTTGGATTTAATATCTCACTGGCAATTCACAGAAAAATTACTTAATGTAAACTAAACAGTTTGAAGCTATGAAATTAACTGTTCCCGTCGTTTTCAAAAGTGTTAATTAACAAAATTTGTTATTTGAATGGGTTTTTGATCTTGTGGTCCTTGTCTTGATACACGAGTTAAAGTTTTCTTGCCTTCTGTGTAATTTCAGCAAAGATTACATCATCGACATGTGCTCTGTGGAAAGGAACCATATCTTGGTCAAAACCTATCTTGTTGGGGGCGCATCAGAGAGGATCATTCCTGGCAGGACCTTAACTGAGGTAATCAAAAGTGACCAAAAGTGGCTTTCTGTTGTCTTGAATGAGCTATGTCACAACAACGCATCTTGAAAAAAGTTTGTTTGCCGTAATCGGTCTTAATCTTCGTCAGACGAAACCATCCTTGGCTATTTTTGCATTTTTATTATTCCCATGGTGTTTTTCTATGTTAGAAAACTATTATTTTGAGGTTTCCTTCAATTTCAAAGTAATCGAAAAAATGGCTTAAAACATCCTGACAGTGCTCTCGCAAGTGACTTCTTGTGCAATATTGTTGGGTGGTCGTATAATTTCGAGATTAAAGATACGTTGCAAACTGTATTTAAAAGAATAAAAAGAGGGCCGCAAACAAGTGATTAAAATCTCTTCCTATTGGTCAAACGTCTAGACTACTCGTAACTTTGATTAATAAGTGAAACTGCCCTAATGCTAGGAGCATAGTTGACTCACTGCTTCGTCGATTAGTTAACAGTTTGATTTTTGCTTGCCTTTGTTTAGGATCTGGATAACCCGTATCCCTGGCCTCTGTTCTCTTCTTACCCTCCACCTAAACACTATCATCCAGTTGAACAAATTTCCAAGATGACAGCGTTTGAAGAAGGTAGGTAATATCTTGCTTTTTTTTTTGCATCATGTCTGTTGTCTTCTGTAGGCCAACATGCTGCGAAATGATTTAAAACTGTTGATATAGCCTAGTGCCTACTCAGTAGGTGAAAGAGTTCAAAAAGTGCGAGATAGCTGGTAAGTAGAATGGGCTTTTTTTCTGATTATTCTCGCAAAACCCAAACCAAAGTAATAATAACATCATGGCCAGCCATGCACAACGGTTCAGTTATGAGCTAGGGACGTTAAGCACCTCTATTTTTTTATGCGAATCTGAAGGGAAAAGGCGTTTATTTGCTGGCAGTATGCCGCAATGCTGAGAAACTATCACTTTATCGATTACAGGGGACATTCTGCTAGAGTTTTTGGAGAGCAGTCAGCCGATGTCAGCAGACAGGCAAGTGAACTTCTTTAAAGGGGCTTTGCCACGGATTTTAACAGATTTTTGAACAGCCAAAATTTATATTTGTGTCGAAGGAAACCAAAAAATAATGGTCCATTTTTATTAAGACTTGCTATATTAGAGCACCAAAACTGTTAACAAGCATCTTTAGCTGCAGATGGCTACAATGGAAATGGATTACAACTTGAAAAGTTTAGCTAAACTTTTCAAGTTGTTTCCCCAGGTCTACAAAACAAATCGATATTTATAGCCGTAGTCAAATTTCTATCCACATATTGAGGTTATATCTTCCTTTAGATGTTCAAAGGTGATGATTTTCATGAGTTAAGCCGCCAACTACTAATTTCAGAACAGTTAAGACTAAAAATCTGCAAAATCGCCGTGACAGAGCTCCTTTAAATACTTGTTGGTGGTTTTGTGTGAAAGTGGTGTGTGGTCATTGCACTTTGAAACTCCTTTAAATAATTACAGTAAACTGTACTCCACCCCCATCCGTGAAAACAAGCCTCTTCCTAAATAGAATCCAATCTAATATGATGTCTACCAAAGTCATGCTCTTTTAAAAACGTTTTTCTTATACAATTTAATTTTAGAATTGATGAATTCTTCTAATTATTTTGTGAACATGCAATTAATTAAATTTATATCATCTTGCTTTGATGCACGTGACAAAAATGTAATTAATCAATGTAATTAATTTCATATATTTATAGATGTGTGTTTTTTTTTCTTTATTAGTTAATTACTTCCACGCTTTTGCAATATTGAAACAAATGCACAGTCATGCAAATAAAGCTTGTTGTTGTCGTTATACAGCTTGGCCTGGCTTCAAGACTGTCGAAAGACGTTTTGCCAGTCGCTGACATCTGGAAAGACCAAAGCTAAAGGAAAAGGTTTGTATATACCTGTGCTAACGAAAACCATCGGAGTGTATTAACTTTTATATTCACGTCCTTTATCATCTTTAACTTGAAGTTATATAAGTTAAGATTAGCGAATCTTATTCTATGTATGCTCAAGGTTTGTAGTCAAGACGAGTTGTGAAATTCTTGCGTTAAATGTAATCAGACAAAACAAATAAAAGGCTCCCATTTCATTTCTCTATGCCATCGAGCGATCAAACTTTTGTACTAAAACATTTTCTTTTGTTGTTCGACAGTGTTGAAGTTGTTGCTTGAGAAAGTTTGCACTGCATTGGCAAATATACCAGAAGAAGCTATATTCCCTCTGATTGACTTTTCAGGTAATAATGTTAAAAGAATTTACTACTTATTTTTGTTCTTGTTCCTTCTCTCATCGTTCGATTCTTTGTTATCATTTCACTTAACACAGCGAGTAAAAGCAGCCTGAAGACCGTCGAGTTATCAGACATAGAGAACCTGGGCACTAAAGTAGCAGTGCGGTACGGTGTTCAGTTGAAGCTGCTCCAGTCCACCACGGACGGCGTTGAAGACTTAACTTACCTTCTGAAATACTGCAAGTTCTTTTTGCAGGGACAACAGCGTGCAACAGACGTCACTTTACGTATCCTTGAAGCATCTACAACACTATGGGTTTAGAGCTTATTTATCTGCTCTTCGTCCAAAGTGACAGCCTTTGAAAGGGTTAAGAGTTGAAATTGAGCTAATTATGCGCGAGGTGCGGTCGTTCCGTTGTGTTCTTTAGCTAGACACTTTTACTCTCTCAGTGGTCGTCTTTATTCAGGAGAATAAATGGGTACTACTGACTCTTCAGAGCAACTTAAAAATGTGCTGGAGTGGAGAGGGAAAGGGGGTTGGGTAACCTGAATGGACAATCCAGGGTGATTAGCAAAGAAATACTCCTAGTCCCTTTATGCTATTGAAGTTAGAATCAGGATTGGGACGGGGGTTGCTCCTCTTTTTGAACAGCACATCAGCTTTCCTTAACTTAGTCCTTCCTCTTATACCAGGCACTGTAAGCGGTGATTATGTGGGCCATGACTGGTTTGTATCCACAGTTTTTCTCATGATGTATGGAGACCCTGATCTGGCCTGGGAATTCCTCTTCAAATGTTCCAGTCTCGTCAGTTCTGGTTATCTGTGGGTCCGTAGACTGCACGCTTCGGTAAGGCAGCATTTTAAGTATGTCATGTAGTTCACGAAGAATGGTCACCTCCATTAGCAGACGCGCATAGTAGCTTCGTGACATAAATGGATTCTTTACTATTTCTCCCTTTAAGATGGGCATACGGGGCTGTCCCA
Source organism: Meandrina meandrites (assembly GCA_963693305.1). Lineage (NCBI taxonomy): Eukaryota > Metazoa > Cnidaria > Anthozoa > Scleractinia > Meandrinidae > Meandrina > Meandrina meandrites. The sequence goes on along the minus strand of OY855903.1, from coordinate 1,942,087 downwards.
AACTTTTCCGTTTCCTAGGAAGTTCACTTTACAGTTGTTATCAAGCAGTTGAGAGATAAAACGATAACTGGGAAGTTATCAAAGTACATAGCTCATTCCGCAGATAGTGAAATAGGCCCAGCAACCAAAGGTTCCAATGGTAACTTGCAACTGGCTTTTCAGAAAAGCGTTGCCCAGGAGCCCTTTAGGTGACTTGACCTGCTCGAATTCAGTCCTGTGTTGCACAAGTGTGAAAGAGTGTATGATGAAGTAAACGTTGCTAGAGTGAAATGGGTTTCTTTATTATTGTCCCTCAGGTGCATTTGCCGGTGTCTCTTACAATCAGCGGTATTCCTCCACTCTATTCATGCACGTGTCATAACGTGGAGCTGATATTGATGGTTTGTTGATATCTTGAATGTTTTATGAAGTCGAGTATTAGAAATACACGTCTGTTTTTGCTCTTTCTTGTTAGATTGTTCGGAAAACTGTGAAGTGAAATGTTGTCGGCCAACCTTGAGATCCACAATTCATTTTCATTTTAGTTGAGTATTACTATAATGTTCGACTCATCTAAGTGGACGATGGAGCTTGTGGCTCAGTAAAGGAAAATAATCTGTCTTGGATACTACTTCAACCCAGATTAGTCTTCAACATGTGTTCACGTTGACTTAACAATTGGACAGAGGATCTAAATGTAGTCCTTGATCACTAGAGAAAGCCTGGTGAAGTGTTTAGTCGCTGAAACAAGCACTCGATCTGGCCCCGCCAAGTGAGCAGGGATTGTGTGTTGTTCATTTCGTGCTGTTTTTCCTCTTCAGGCTGAAGTACCTCTGGTGTATTCTGCGTTTAGAATGTCCGGTTACACTCCATCACAGGTCAGTATGTTGTGAGTACATGTAGTTCACGTCAGAGACGAGTGGTAACCTGGACGAGTGCGCGCGCGTGTTTTCATCGAGGTATTAGGGAGTTTTAGCAAGGCCTAGGACAACGCCTAGTGCAAAATGAATTTATATTTTACTTGAGAATCTCTCAATAATCGAGGTGCATTCAGTGTATCTATCGGCCTAAGAACTAGCTTCAGATGAAAAGGTAAATAGAGCGTTCAACCCCAAATAGAAAAACTAAAAGTAGGCGGCGTGGCTCACGTTGTCCAAAATACGCGGAATTTGGTCATTTCATGTTGTTTGTTTCGCAGAGAACGGCTATGAAATGAACCAATATATCAAATGCACGTGCAGAGCTATTCCTCTACTCATTAAACCTTTTGTTTGGTGACGTTCTCGTTGCTGTTGCCGTCGTAGTTTGCTAAAGCTTCCGGCTCGTTGAAATAGTTTATGACGGAAATAGTCTTTGAAACTCTAGTACGCAAAGCCACTGCGTCAATTCTCTAAATTCGCGAAGTTTTGAAAGTAAAAAAGGAATCAATATAGAGAAATGGAGGAGAGGTTTGGAGACTAGAGTGACAGGGGTGAGGAGAGGTGTGTAACGTGCATGTTCAGTTCCTGTCTGTTGAGCATTCCACGATGCGCGCGAGTTTTAGGTCTTTTCTGCCTAACATGGCAACGTCTCAATTTTGTTTATTACTGTACGTGTTTTCCTCTTGATTTGCTCTCTTAGATTTGCCAGCACTGGTTACGACAATGTTTCTGGAACTATCTTGACTGGGACGAGATCTGTTTATACATATGTACCTGTCTTACCATGGGTATTGACTATCAGGTGTGGTGCATTGCTTTTCACTTGCATGACCTTCTTCAGTAGCCTCCGAGAATAGACGAATAGTATATTTATAGCACAGATTTTATGATACGCGCATTCTATGTAGCCTTAAAAAGTTAACTTTAAACACGAAGAAACATCTGTTATGGTTTGTGCGTGTATAATTTGTATAAAAAGGCATATAAAGAATTCAAAGCCCTGTATTCTTTCAGTTATAAAGCAGTGTGGTTATTTGAAAGTTTTGAGAACTGGAGAAATTTCGCTCATGGCTCATCTAGTAATGTAAATGTCAATGTACTTAGCTTCGAGATAGCTAATTTGCAGGCATGCCACTGAAACAGAGGAAACAAATATTTTAAATGAAACATAACATGGTTAAAAATCCCAACGGGCAGGAGGCAGACCAGCTGGCTATAAACAAAGCGTGACCGAGGATTTGAACTCGGGACGACCGAGAACAAATCTAGGTATACGTAGTGGCAGGGTGGAGGGCTTGAACCCGGGACCTCCGGATTACAACACCAGCGCCCGAAACCACTCGGCCACACTGCCTTCATCTAGTCAAATTGTTTATGTTTTCTTGTGTGCAAATTGTCATTGTTTTTGTTGACACTCTACAGCTAAGGGTTTCCACTCCAAAACTAATCAATGGTATCAGTGCGTATAGTTGGGAGGAGCGAAAAAAGCGCGCGAGTGAAAAAAACAAGGCTCGCGCGCTTTTTTCGCTGTTTCCCCCCCCCCCCCCCCCCCCCCCAACTACCGAGAGCCTTAAACAGGCTATAGTGAATAAGAAACACTGGGAGAACCAATCACATTCGCGGATTTCCATTAGAACACGGGTGTGTTAGTTAAATATACCGCTGACTGTTATGTGCTGTCGCAGATTACCAGTGTGGGTCAGGCTCGGTAAATTTCTCGGGGGTGTCCTGTGATAATAATAAGAGTTTCCTAAACTGAATGATCGCATCCAGGGGAAGCAGTAGTCCTCCTTCTTAGCCGGTATGTAAAATTTTCGCTGAGCTGGCTGGCTTGGTCGTTTACCAATAATGATATTAATGTTGTATAACAATGTTATTGCAACGTTGCAATCTGTTTCAGGTATACTTCTGTATAGCAATCCTGCGACATTTACAACAGGACATTCTACAAAAGACCCAACAGCAGCAATTGTTGATCTTCCTAAAGGTGAGTTGTAGCTGTATTGGAGTTGTCTTTCCTGAGAGTTGACCTTAACTGCAGTTACAATACAATACTTATTGGCCACTCCCAATGAGGGCTTTTCAGGGAAAACAACCTAAACTAAGCTATCTAAAACCTAAGATAAAATAATGATTCGAATATTAAATAAAATAAAATACTATGTACATCTCAGTAAAATACTTACTGTAACGCAGCTACTATATCAAGAGATTGGGTTGAAAAAAGAAACGAATGTGGTGGGTAAATTTCACTCTCTGATCAGAATTAAAACCGAAAATCACACGTGCAGCCAATAAATTATTTACTGACATTCAATTTCGGTCCGTCAGCGATCAATGACTGTTACACCAATCAGATTGGGGCTTCTATCAAGAACCAATAAAATTACAGCTTCTAAGGGTGCATCGCATGTAAGACGATTTGCTTTCGATTTGAGAACGGCCATCTTTGTTCCTCTGTACAACAGGAGGAGGTTTTCATCTGTTGACCTTATTTTGTCTTTTTCGGGGCTACATTTCATATGTTAAGCATTTCATGAAGGATATAAGCCGAGAACTTTGCGTGTGGCTTTAAAACCGAAAAGCGTTGGAAATTCGTCTTTCTGACTAACGATCTTAGTCTTTGACCAGCATCTGATGCAAAGCTCTGGTTAATTGCAAGTACAGCTGCGAGGATGATTTGATCACTCTAAACAGCTTCCAGTATGATCATTTGTAGCTAGCAGCCAATGTTGATCGTTAAATAGTTATTGTCAGCACTTTTGGAAAAAAAAAAAACTAACCATTTCCTTTAACTGAAATCTCTATTTTTGATCGTTATCACAGGAAAATCCAATTCCCAATTTCAGAGTTGCCGAACAGCTGGGATTCATGCAGGAATTAGAAGCTCGATATCGACCAACAATCCTGTCAGATCTACAGAACATCACTAAACCTTAACGCCTTCAACAAAATAAAGAATGTCATCTTCTGATCCTCACGCATCAACACGCACAAAGAAGGACGGCCGCGGCCGTCACATGTAGCTTAAGAAGACTAAGAAGCAGCGTACATAGTCGTAACGTGTTGAAACCAACATGTATCTGAACTGAAATGTCTGCTAATGCTTGCTTCAAAATGATCGATTAGCGATCACTCGAAAGCGAGAAAACTTAAAGAGATTTAAAAACCAGGCTTACAACGACGATCATGTACGGAAACCAGTCTAAACGAGGATCTTTGTTCTTGAAACAGGGTGTAATGGTAAAATTGGGATGGGATGGAAGGAACTGAGCTAGGATGGGAGATAAAAAAGAGAAAGTGTAAAAACTGAAAAAAAAACTGGCCTAAAGGACTGCACAAACCAGCAAGGGTATTTATTGTGTCAAGACGGACGTTTTTAATGTAAAATCAATCTTTTTGTACATACATTTGTATATAGTGGGTATATTATTCATTGATACTTTTGTTTATAAATATTTATATTTAAAGATGTATATAGATGTGCCTATAGGCGTTTAGCGATGGAGTAATTAAAAATCTTTCATCATTATTCGGCCTCAAATCTCATATATATAGGTTGTTGATCAAACGTGAGGTCAAGATGGCGGGTAGCCAATCACAACGCAGGGTGTACCTCTTCTTGCCCGCTCGCGGTGACAGGCATATCATTATGCTGGTTTGTAGCTTGTGAAGCAATCGATTCCTTTCCAAGCCCGCAGAGCGAACAAAGGAGTTCGCTCCGCGCGCTTGGAAAGAAATCGATTGCTTCGCAAGCTAACTGGTTAGTTGATGTTAAGTTATCAGGCTGGATGTAAAGTGTAAACTTTACAGTACAGTGGAAACTCGCTTCAAGGTCAACACCTTAATACAACAGATTCCGTTGTTATACCAGACTCGTTCCTGAGGCGGTTTTGACTAGAACGCATTGCATCAAGGGAAGGCCGAACGAAAATCGGGGAGCGACCCTACTTTTCTTTCGCCCTTCCCAGCCTGCCCCGCGACCTTGACATCATTTCTCCCCAGTCTTTCACCGCCTTTGAAGAACAAATAAGTAGGGACTGGGAACGAGTCTATTGTTATACGGCTACTTTATTTTTACCCAAACAAAAGTTTGATGTCATTTTCTTATTTAAAGGGGTTTTGTCATGGATTTTAACCCTTAATATGCTAAGTCCTGATTATTCCGGGATTTGGAGAAATGTCCATTCAACCACTTGTGACGTCACGAATTTGCACGTCAGCAGATTCTTGTGATATGCAACTAATACGGGTTGGATAGATCTTTCCACAGGACTGTCCATTTTGACGATCGACTGCAATCTGACAGAGCTAATCGAACAAAACGTGATCAGTTTTTGGTGCAAAATTGGTGGTAAAACAGGTCATGGTCTCCTTTCCACAACTTTTCATTGCTAAAGATCGAAACTTTTCAGGTCAAAAGAAAGGATGTACAGTGTAGAAGGTAGAGAGAATAAGAAAGCAGAGAAAAACGAAAAGCAACGCGGCGAGGAAAAAAATCGGAACTGTTCGGCAAAAAAAGGTCCAAACTTTGGCTTATGCGCATTTGCGAAAGTAAAATATTGCACATTTTTACATGAAATCTTCCTCAAAATCTTACTGCAGTGTAAGCAAATGCATTTCTGGCAAAGTTTAGAGAAATTTAGCACCGTAGCGCCAAAAAAATCAATTTAACGGTTAGAAAAACGTGTTTTTTGGAGTAAATTTAGCATATTAAGGGTTAACAGTTTTTTTTTTTGAACAGCCAAATATATATTTGTGTCGTAGAACGCCTAACAATAATGGTCCATTTTAATTAACAATTGCCATATGACCGCACTGAAAATGTTAAAAGGCGTTTTTGTCTGCAGATGGCTAGGATGGAAATGGATTGCAACTTGACTATTCAAGACAAGTTGTTTCCGCGCGTCTTCAAAAAAATCGATATTTATTGGTGCCGAGTTTTCACTGTCACGCAATGGAAAAATAAAATCGAAACCATTCAACGACAGTAGCTTTGAACTTAAGATATTATAGAAGTGAAATAGATAAACAATTTGTCCAAGTCTCAGGTCTGTGCGATGCACCGTTTGCGAGTTATTTGCCGAAACTTTCCACGCAAATTTATTAAGCTCAGTATGGAGACGCCATATTTGTGTCCTTCCGAGGGACACAAATATGGCCGCCATGATGTCAGAGAAACCATCTGGAACTTAATTGTACTATTAATAGCGACTATTTTTGGGTCATGATCTTTTAAACTTTTACATAAACAGCACTTAGTACATTGGGAATGTTCAATCTGCAAAAATGGAAGGGAAAGGCCTTTTTTGAATCAAAACAACTTTGTCAAGGCACGCAGCTTGATATCACATACGGTGGAGAACTCGAATAATCAAAATGCTCTGTTTTAAAAACGAAGGGCACAACCAAGCTGGAAATTTGCAAAAAGATATATTTTTAGTTCATCTTACATCCAGTGACATCGAAAGTTTAGCAGGCCTATTGAATTTTGATTTCAGAATTTTATGACGTAACATGAAAACCAAGAATAGCCATGGTTTGATTTCTCTCCGCAAACTAACGTCGTATCTTCCTTCAGATTTTCAAAGATGGTGTTTTTCACAGATTTAGTTGCCTGCCACTTATTTAAGAACAGTTTAGATCAAAACTACACAAAATCCTTTTAAGAACCTCTTTATTCGGCCACCTAGTTATTAGGGCCAGATATTTGTGGCCCGTTGGTGACCAGATTAACGGGTGACCAGATTAACGGGCTTCCACTCTCTCGTTCTCTTTTAATCATCAATTCTTTTGCGTATTTACCCACGTTTGTGTTTGTGTTACTGATATAAGCTGACGTCGACTGTCGCAGATTCTGGTTTGACACGCGTTGACGAGATTTGAACAAGAATTTGGCGGATCCAGCTCTCATCGTTAAAAATTTTTCGATTCTCGTTCCTGTATGCTATTACGGACCGGATTTCATGCAAGTGTTTTGCTTTTGAGCGAGGGTTCGCTCTAATGTCATTTCAGGCGAGAAAGGATTGTCATGGAAACTAGTTCTCAGCCGACACACAGTCACTTTTGGCCCAACCCACCCTCCCCACACCTCCCCCCTCCTTCCCCTTCTTCACCCCTCCAGCCCCCTCCCTCCAATTTGCCCGCCTTTTCGTCTAACGATATTGGCTGATATGGAAAGGGTTGTGGCGTGATGTTTTTATGAATCGAGACAAAGGAGCAAATACGGACCTTATCCTTTGCTTAGCAAATACGGACCTGATCTGCACGTGATCAACCCGTGCTTCAAGCAAAACATGCCACGAAAATGACAATTTCCTCTTGAAATGTTTTGTCCTTTATTTTCGTGATTACCCTAAAAGACTTTCTTGAGGTGTGTATCTGCAGATTCAAGGAGTTTTGTCTGTGGATTAAACGTACCGTCATTACACTTGAAAAGTTGGCGACTTGCTCATTCAAAACAACGCTGTTGTAAAATTGTGTGTAGTTAAGCTTTGTTGTTCCTATTGTTCCGGGTCGATTACACAGTGCATAACAAAAGTCATCAAAACATGGCCAAAATTGAAACATTGTAAAAAAGGCTAGTAGTTTCATTTGGCCTAAAATGGAAATGAGCTGCCCTTTAATACCTCAGTGAAGTGCAGTATTAATTGAAAAACGATGCGCCTGCAATGAAAGCCGTTCTTGGGAGTTTAATACAATAACTTCTGGCACTTTTTTCGTCGCGTCCCGCACAAGTTAATTATTCTGATCACGCACTGAATTCAGCACTTATAATTAATCCACTTGAACTGAGCTCCTTTTGGCATGCACGTCGTCAAATGGTGATAATAATAGCTACTGAGCCAGTATTAAACTACATTTAGGGGCATTAAGTGATTAAGATGTTTTTGTGCTTTATTCGCATTTCGCTTTCGAAAACGCCCCATTTCCCAGGCCAAATCTGCTAACGTTGGAATCCACTAATGGCCTGTACTGCTCTCGCCGCCATTTGATATGATATTAGACTAGTCACTTTCTTATGAAGAATGTTTGGTTATACGGTCTCTTGTCGAACGTGACAACTGAAAGCAAAGGACCGCGAACGAAAATGCTGCTGGTGTACGTAGGAGCTGGCGACAGCTCTAATCAGCCAAAACTACAAAGACAATAACTGCAAGGATGACACTACGGAGAAACGAAAAAACTTAACGGGAAAAAAACTAACGTGTCGAACGCCCATCACTTGATCTACAGATCATCGAATTACAGGATGTAGAATTACATCTAAAAATACTGTTTTGTCGCTTCAAATGATTCTTGTTCCTATATTCATCCATAGCCTTTAAGGAACAATCCAGTGCTTCAAATAGGAAGCAATTTTGTAACATTATTTAAATAACAAAAATAAAGTTCAGTTCAGTTCAAATACCTTGCTATTATTCGACATTCCTTTTATGTTTCTCTCTCTAACCTTTTAGTTAAGTTGTTTGTTTTCTATCTGTTGTTTTATCTGTAGACGGTGTCTAGCAAATAGTCTAAGTAGTTATTAAGAATTAAGAGATTGAGCATTTATAACATTTGTTGGCTTCACATTAGTACAGTATAGTATATTAATTTCAACTTCAAGTGTACTCCTAACGAGACGTGTGTGCTTTTCCGTCATTTTGACTGTGAAATGTTTGCGCAAGACATCCGAAATGTACTGACAAACGGCGAAGCTTTTAATCCCAACTTGAGGTGCATTAGCAATGAATTGGTCAAATGCATTAGTTACGGACTATCCAATATCATGCCATGCAGTCTCGGACGGCTATATTCTCTACTAGAAGCGGCCCTGAAATACGGCATTTATTTGGCTAGCTGTTCACTATCACGCAACATATATTATATGATCACGTTTTAAAATCCGTAATTAAAATTACGGAAGAATTGGCCTCCCGGCCGTAAGAGAAGTATAGTTGCAAAACAGAACTCGTGCGTGCAAGTCATATTTTGTCCTGTTTTGAGATCTAGTAGGACTTCTGTTTATGGCTGTTCCTGTCGGGCGGGAGGGGAGGGTAGGGAAGGGTAGGCGTATTATCAGTCAGAATTTGATGGTTTTGACCTGATCTGAAAGTACAAGGGTTTATCTAGAGCACTGCATGTACAGCACACCCCTAACAAAGTTTTCAAGGATGTAACAGAGGAGTTGCGAAAAGTGGTGGTTTTCCCGCAATCGAAGAGGTTACGAAATTTTGACAAAATTCTATTGTCATATTAAAAATGCATAAGAAATATGTGTTTCGGTTTTATAATGTACGCCTTATTTCAATATGGCGTAATAGAGGATTGCGTGACCACTTTTCATTGTCACGCAATCGGTCAGGTATTTTACTTTACTCGCCTTACCTTTTATACTTTTTTATTGTTTTTTTTTTTCTTTTCTTTTTTTTTTTACAGACGGTATGAAATGTACTATATCTACGACAGTCCCGTGATTTAATATCAGTTATGTGTGATTATTATGATGGTTCTACCACAACAAAAGAGTATGAGAAAAGGGCTTCACTGTTTTTAACTTAAAATAGAAATGCGCCGAGGAAGAAAAATACTCTATGCGAAAGACAACTGGAAAGCGAAAGAGGCTGTTGATTTTGTTGCGACAGCATTCCGGGCATCATGAAAATATCATGACTCTTCCCTTGATCATCATGTCTGATAAATTTTTTGAATAAAAAGAGTATCAGATAATGAAGAGTACAAAACATTCAGATGATTTTCTCTTTCGTTTGTAATTTCGCATGATCAGCAACAACAACACTAATGACACATGTTCTAAAGGTGGTGGCAAACGAGGACACAATGTTGCGGACACTTTGTTGCTCATGACTAAAGCCATAAGAAAAGAAATTTTGATCATGAAAACGAAAATTAACAATACGTAGATATTACATTATTAACGAACCAATCAGATCGAGTCAATTGACCATCGTGCGTGATCATTCGCACGTTCAGTTCCACTGGCCGGCGCGAGGAATTGAACGCAATAAACTAGCAACGGGAACGGTGGAAATGAGCGAAAGAATTCAACGTGATAACAGCGACAGCCGCCGTATCAACATGGTCGATTGGCCTACCATTAGAAGAGTCAATTCAGTGTTTCCTCCGTTCTCTGATGACGATGAATTGGACGAGAATGATGGTGAGAACGGCTGCCACTCCATCCTTCGCAAACACAGATCGCTTCCTCCTCCAAGAAAAAAATCTGTGCAGTTTGCGGATGGCTGCGGGAAGCCGCTTGTTTCTGTTTACAGCGACGATGAATATAACATACACGTCGCGCTGCAAATGACCAAACGGGAGCTTCAGCGAGCGAAGAAGACATTGCATGTGTGTTTTCCACAACCGGTCGCCTCAGAAGATTTCAGAGACAAACTAGAACTACAGACTGTTTGTCTGGAAAACTCTGTGGCCTCGCAAAATTCAATCTGGGGAACAATTAAGGTGAAAAACATTTGCTTCCACAAAAGCGTTACTGTGAGATACACATTAGACGGTTGGATATCTTCCACCGATCTGCCAGGAGTTTACGTGCCTGAATCGAACGACGGTGCAACCGACAGGTTTTCATTTGCACTTACGCTTCCAGAGTACTTCCTCGCTTCCGGAGGAGTCCTGGAGTTTGCTGTTCGCTTTGAGGGCGAAGGGATGGAGTTTTGGGACAATAACAGCGGACTGAACTATCGCATTGAATGCCGAGAAGCACCTGCATCGAACACTGGTTTCAATAGAATGGCGTCTCTCTTTAGGAACAATTGTGTGCGGTGAAAACGACTTGCAGGAACAATAATCCGTATTCGTATTCCGTGACAGACAATGGCATATCCATTGTATACAAAAAGCAGCACTTGGGCTTTTCTGGTAGGTTTTAATCTATGTACTTCATCATCCTGACGTCGTCTTGAAAAAGAAAAATATTTAGAAAAGCTAAGCACCAAGGAAGAACATTGCAGTGCGAATTTTAGAGTCCAATCTTAGAACTGAAATATATTATCATTGTGTTTTAATGCAAATCGAGGCATGAGGGGTAAACGTGCCAACTCTCCTTCCCTCGCAGTGCGCGAGCTTTCCAGCTCACGCCTCTCCATGTACTACAACTGTTCGAAGCATGACGTCTCCAAGTGGGTCACATAAGCCTTTAAACCTTTTAAGGCTTTCATTTCAACGAGCAAATAAATGCACCGTAATTTCTGTCTAAGCATCATTGCACTGATTGCATAAGAGCATCTTTCAACTTGCCAATTGCTTTATCAGCATTTACATTCAAATTATGCTTTATCAGCAAACTCTCCAGCTCAAATGACTTTCATGAGTTTGCTGATGAATCATTGAACGTTTCCTGATGTGTCATTGCAAGATTTTACTCCCAAATAAAACATTTTTCCTTACAAACGTTGTTACAAATATACACAGGTATAATTTCTTCATTTCAGTACCCGGTCCTTCAGCTTCTGGCACTTATCACACCCCTCAGGGGCATCTTGCAACCCTCCAAGTTAAGACCATTTTAGTCGCCATGGCCACTAAAATTTTGGTGTTGGCGACTAAATTGGAACTGAAGTCGCCAGCCTGGCGACTAAAATTGAGAAGAATGATTGAAAGCATGAGCTTAATTTAGCAACTAAAAGTTTTCACTGGCGACCAAACTTGAGCAGTCGGTAGCCAAATGGCCACTAAGGAAAAAAATAAACTTGGAGGGTTGTCATGGTTTACAGGTTCAACTGAAATACATGTACATCCCCATCCCTTGCCCCAGAGTTGGCTCCCCCAGAGTTGGCTGGTATATGACATGAGTCCCAAACAGTTTTCTTGTATTTTTGCTTATTATTTGGTGAACAAAAGTTGTTATTAGAGTGATTTAATTTAACCCCTGAAACAATATCTAACAGTTAGTTCATACAGTCAAACGGGCTGAACCGTAGCCACCCGACTAAGTTTTTGACATCTTTTTGACAGGTTTTTGATTAGTTTGATGGCTTCCGGTTGCACAACGGTTTATACAAACGATCTGTGAAATTTATCGCCAGTTGAACTTGGCATAATCGCTCGTGCGAAACGTTGTTTGAAACCCTTTCAAACTCTGACGTTTGAAGACGAATCATGCAATGGTTGATACCCCGCCTTCCATTTTTCAAGGCATCTGATTGGCAGTTTAAAGCAACCGGAAGCCGTAAAACTCATCAAAGTAATCAAAAACTTGTCAAAAAGATGTCAAAAACTTTGTTGGGTGGCTACGGTTGAATGCGTTTGACTGTAACAGTCAACACAGTCAAAACTAAACAAAAGAAAACAATACAATAGTGGAATAACTATTTCACGAGTTTAGTCAGGAAGTATTACATTCAAAATGGCTGAAACATTTCCCATATGTGTAATTTCTGCAGCTCCAGAATGGTTTGGATATTCTGTGGTTTAAACTTCAAAACTTCTAATTGAATGATGTGTTTTTGATGAAATCATTCGACCATCCCATTCCATCGGCTACATAGGCTAAAGCCGTAGAGAAGATTTCAATACTTTCATATTTTAATTACCGCCAAGAGGCACTGACAATTCTACATTGTCATTCCTGCCCTAGAAACAGAAGAAGTTGTGTTACGCAATCCTTGTTTTGATGAAGTGGAACTTGCAGCTGAGCGATAAGTGGCTGCGTTATTATTTTCAAACAGTATGCAACCTATGAACTGTGACAGTATGGGAACTGCATGTTCATAACTGAAAAAATCTCATTGCTTTAATTTATTGTAGTGGAGAAGTTCAGCTGTTTTGATTGTAACACTGTATTTCCTTAGTTAAGCAACTGTGGGATTCTCATTGAGAGTTTCCTCATACAGTATATTTTCCAGCTTCCATGATGACAGTCAGGAGTGTCACCTATCAACAAAGTCATTAATTCATTAATTGGAATTTCAGGCCATTCTTCATTCCAGCATTCTTTAAGTGCATATAGACTGGTTCAAATTTCAAACCACGCACATAAGTGTTTGCCCTGAATTTGCATCACCAAAGGTCACACATGATGACATTGTTTTCTCTGTATTGCTGTGTTTACCACTCTCAAAAATACCAAGATACCAAAATGGAGATAAAGCATTTTTGAGAGCCTGTTAACAGCTCTCCAGTTGAGGATGGGGCAAAAAGAAAGCGGGAAGAAAAATTAAGGGGTGTGGGTGGGGATTAAGGTACAGATTGCTCACTGCCAACAGACCCCATGTTAACACCTCGCTGAGCTGAAATGCAGATTTTGATTGCATCTCATCGCATCAGCAAAATCTAAGACCTGTCAACAATCAGTGATCTCACCAATCAGAGGTTGAACTAGAATCTCATGCACAGTGGGTGCTTGGAACGGTGGCATTTAAACCTTCGTCCACAGGCTCCCCCACTTTCCTTTCTCCCAACAGGCAATCAACATTCAAGTTTTAGGTGAAGTTCCAGTTTGAATACTTAACTGGTCAAGTTATGAAATGGTGAAGCAAAGAATGAGATTATAGTATCTTTAAGTTAATTGTACTTAATTGAGGAAATACAGAATGTAAATAGTAAAAGAAAATTGACAAATAATTTTGCCAATTTTAATGAGAACCAGACGTGCAATAGTCTGTGAAAGCAGACACAGCTGAAGAGCTGAAAAAACTGGATGCTTTCACAGGCTTGACACACATGGATAGTTAGTAATGTTATGATTTGTTCTGCCTTGCAAAATGATATGCTGTAACATGGCATTACAGTTGTTTTTTACATTTTTTTTTTCACTGACAAAAATAAAAAAAAAAGTTAAAAGTTAAAATTAAACAGAAAAAAATGAGTGTTATAAAAAATAATGTTGACTAGGCACTTGGTCATGTATTTTATATAGACCAGGAACAAATTCCAGCGTTGCAGATAAACTCTGCCTAGAAAAGGATGGGGCAAGGCCCAGTTTGTTGCTAGAGTTTGAAACTGCTGTCTCCTAGGACAATAACAAGCCATATATCAATGCTGGTTGCAATGCATTGTTTCTTGAGAGGTGAATTTTGTCTGATTTTTCAACTCCACCCACACCCAAGTGATGTAAATTTAGAGTTTACTTAATTTATACTGCAACCCAATCTGCCTATACCAGCAGCATGGCCATGTGGTTTAGGGTGCTGGTGTTGTAAATCCGGAGGTCCCATGTTCAAGCTCTCCACCCTGCCACTAGCGTGATGTGTTCTCAGTTGTACTGAGTTCAAATCCTTGGTCACGCTTTGTATATAGCCAACTGGTCTGCCTCCTGTCAGTTGGGATTTTTAACTGTGTTATGTCTATTTGAAATATAAATTGTTTTGTCTGTTTCAGTGACCTGCTTGTAAACTAGCTATCTCAAAGAGATATGAAGCTAAGTGCATGACCACTATAAACAACATGCCTTATGGTATTACACGGATTGCTTGAGCTATGGATCAAAACTGACTGACTGAGCAATGAATGACTGACTGACTGACTGACTGACTGACTGACTGACTGATCACTCGATTGATTGATTGATTGACTGACTGACTGATTGATTGATTGATTGATTGATTGATTGATTGATTGATTGATTGATTGATTGATTGATTGATTGATAAGATGAAACTATAGGAAATGAAGATCCAAGCTGAATACCATGGACAATAAAACACTCGCTGTTTATGTACTAAATGCAGTTGATATAACCAGAGTATCATGTCTAGGGGAGGGATGACGAGATTACAGTTGATATTAAAGTCTCAGTGGCAAATTTGGGGCTTCAACTTTTTTGCTTTATAATATATCAGTGGCACCTTAACAAACTGTTGATTAGTATTTTCAGCTGTGATTTTGAGGCTATCCCAATGTACTTACAGTCATTATTTTCTTATAAACATGTAGTCTAGGGATGCCCACCATTTGTCGGAAGGAACCGGTTGGGATGAACATTGAATAATGGTGAGGGAGGTTCCAAAATCAGCAAAGCAACTGAACGAGATGGCGCTTTCCAATCGAAATTTCCGGATTTTTGGGGTAAATTGTAAGCACCCCAACAAAAGGAACGGAAGCAGATTACATGCTTACACTTCCGTTTTAAAAGTATCCATTAAAATCGTCCATCAATAAAAAAAAAACATTTCGCAGACGTCTTCTATTGAGGTTGAGATTTGTACGATATCCAAAATACTCCAAAAATGTAAACATTTCTGCTGTGTATTCTGTTCATTTCTACACACAAAAAAATTCTTTGCTATTATAAATGTGATCATAACTTTCTTTCCTTTGTTTGACTTGTTTGATGTGAAAACCTGTCGGTTTCCTGTTTTTTTGTCGCGTCCTTTGACGTATATTGACAGAATGACGGGAATCCTCCACAATGAAATGACGTCACGCCGTCTGGACATGCATCGAGTCACGGACCTGATCAATGTAAATATGCTTGTGTATCCAAAGCCGCCATTAGAAAAACGTAACACGACCCACAAGCTGTTTGTGCGTAAAGAAGTCCTGGATTCGAACAACAACCTGTATTTCCCTTGTCTGAAGGGGAATGTGCTGATGACGATAATGAAAGACCAACAGGAGAACACAGGCTCGCCGCTACATTCGCCAACAAGTTTGGCTTCGAAACGGCGAGTTCACTTCGCTGACTTCGACGGCCAGGATCTGGTCTCTGTAAAAATGATAACGCCGGCAAGCAGCGAGGAAGACCTATCCCGGAATAAAAAGTTGGATATTTTAAACCACTCTGCAACGCCGGTTCACCTAAAACGAATGACCTGTTGTTTCGCCCAACCTGCTTCCGACGACAAGTTCATCGCTCGCGTGATGGAGCGAAATGTGTGTTTGGAGAACGTTGTTTTCTGCGGCTTTGCAATGACAGGGACTGTTAAAGTAAAAAACATTGCCTTCGCTAAGGAAGTAACAGCGAGATATACTGTGGATGGATGGAAGAGCTTTCGTGATGTGTGGGCAGACTATGTACCGAAATCATCTGACGGAAAAACGGACAGATTTCAATTCAGAATTTCGATTCCTCAAGATTTGGATGTCGGGGGAAAACTTGAGTTCGCCATTCGATACTGTACAGCCGGAGAAGAATTCTGGGACAACAATTTTAATCGAAATTACTGTGCAGAATGTTTTCTTCACACTATTGTCGATAAATAATTTGTCAGGCCAAATAACTCGCCCGTCAAGCCGTGCATATTGATATAACAAGATGTTTGTGGTTGGCCTTGCCTACCTGACAGTCTACTGCTGATCCTTGAGCTCGGGACAAACCGAACCAAATTTTTAGTTTTGTCAAAGAATTTGTGTTTTCAATAAAAACGTAGAGTCTAAATCTCTTAGTATTGAACAAAGAGTTCTGCAGCGACGCATTACTTCACTATCATTTGACTGTCAGGATTGCAGGTCAACAAAATTCACCTCTGAAGAACAGTCTGTTAGTTATAGGTTATATTTTTACGTTTTAGATTTATGAAAGTCATTCCTGAAGAGAAGTAGACATTGAACATTTTCCTCCTTAGAGTTAGGACATTACTTTACGGCATTCACCAACCTTCGCGTTGTGATGTTGTGTTTTAATTTATACTAAAAAGCGAACAGTCATCTCGCGTGAAGACAACCATATTATTTATACGACCTCTAAATTTATATGTTATAGAATATTTTTCAAAAATTCCAAGTATTAAACTTGTAGTTTAAACAAAGAAAATAGGAAATATTATGAAAATACAAAAGTATCGTGCCTGTGGTATAAATTAAAATTAAAAATTGAATAAACAAGGACATTTCAATCAGTGTCTTGCACTATCAAACTTTACACGATTCCAACACGTGCGCAGTGATTGTTACACTCGGAACAGGTCAAAGTTCGTACAAAAAACGCTGACCATATCAAACAGGATTACTACCGGAACCAATAACATTTACAGTAAACCACCGTCCACCGTAAAGCTTCATTTACAGCAAGAAATGCAACAAATATCCTTACAAAAATTTTAAATCTACAGAATATTTACTGAAGGTAGCAACTGATATTACAATTACAGACACCAAATCGCAGTCCCGAGGGTGCAGATTATGACAAGAGTTGAAAGTCATGAAAAGCATTATCTTTCTCTTTAGTTTTGACAACAGACGCATTCGTTTCGTGACTTCTTTTCCTTGATGTCTATTTTGCGTGACAGACCGTGACGGTGTCGCGATTTTTGTTTTACGGTCCAGATCTTGTTCATTGTGTTTTTACTGGATAGATATTTGTACCAGCAACGGCACGAGGGTAAGTGTGATGAAGACGAATCACCGAAAAATATAAGCACTGCACAAAACGGCATTGGGCAAAACACTGAGCAAGCAGACATCACGAACATTCACATCACGCAAGAAGTTGCCCATCAACGCTTAACGATTTTTTAATTTTATGCACGATTCGCTGAATAAGCAGTGTTCCACAGCCTAAGCAACGTTTCGTTCAATTTTTCTCACAAGTTCGGCGCAACAAAATTACGGGACAAGTTCCACGAATTATGTAGCGTAACAGTGTTTATATTCCTCCGCATGCCATGGCTCTTTTTAGATCTTCTTGGGAAAACCGTATGGAAAATATCAAAGCCCCAACTGAAAAAAATAATGATGAAAATTAGATTACATTATTTAAAAGTAGCATTAGTAGCACCTGTATATGAATCATCGGAAAGAAATGTTTATTCAATTTACAGATCAATTTGTTTTTTAATATTTCTGCCCTTCCGTGTTTTTCTAAATTCCTTGAGTAGACAAATTCTATGCGGAAATGAATTGCAGAGGGTTGAAGAAAGTAGATTGATCAACACCTAACGTGGAAGAGCCACATCTTATATCACGGGGGGGGGGGGGGTACTTAAACAGAATCTTGGGTAGGGAGGTGCGGCCCGGTCGTCCAAACCCTGACCCTGTTTAAGACACGAATCTCTGATTTTCCTACCCTGTTTAAGACAGAATGCCGATTTTTGATGCCCTGTCTAAGACATTTGTTGTAGTGTAATCAAACGGGAATTAATACCTAAGTCAACAGAAGTCAACACTAAGCAAGAACTTGTAAAAATTCGGCCTGTGGGTAAGTTCGTATAAATTAACATATATGCTTCTCCTGATTAAGACATTGATTGGTTTATGTAAAGATACTCCGTTTAAGACAAAAAGGAGTGAAATAGATATCCCGTTCAAGACAAAAAATCCTGAAAACCCGGCATACCCTGTCGGGCCGCACGTCCCCGTTAAGCCCTTATAAGGGAGTACCCCCCCCCCCCCCATCACCCCCCGGGTTATATCACTAAGAAGGTTATACGAACTGCAGGTTGGTTTGCTTTATAGAATTCGTTTTTACGTCAACCAAACTCATTTTCGAGCGAATGTTATACAATGGTTTAACTGATTTACCCATATTTTCATTATGGAAATATTGTCTGGGCCAATGACTCTCCCACAAGGCTTGACAACTTGTTTAAGCTACAAAAGAAGGTATTGAGATTTATTACTTTTTCATCGTAAATGATTTCTTAATTGCCTTCAGCTTCAGTCTCAGCAAAAAAGTACTTCCATTTTATTTCAGTGATTTCTGTTTAGAAAATGCGCAAGTTCATGAATATAATACTAGAAATTCATTGAGCAACTACTTAAAATTTATAGAAGAACAATTTATGGAAAATATTGGACAAGAAACTGATTGATTCTTTTGAAAAAAATACGTTTGTTCATCAAACACTCAGCGTCTTTAAAAATATTCTTAAAGAAACTGAAACAATATGTTTGATTCTTAGCAGAGATAGCTCAGTAATAAATAAAAAAAATTAAACTTTACCTTATTACAATGATATTAATATTACATGTACATGTATAAGATCTTACTACTGTAAATCTTCTTTCTTAGGTGCCTTTCTGATTGATACAACTCGAACGTATTCCAATAGTTCTTACAAAAAGGAGACTACCTTGTAAAAGCCGTGAGGGTTTCTCAGTCTTCCTCCTAAGTTATTGTATTGGCATAATTTCTAGAATGCTCGTGTGATGATTTAGAAATCAAATTCTTGGCTTTTTTGAAATAGAATTCTCGCGCGAACACATACAGTGTTTTGCAGTTAGTCAAAAAAAAAAAAAAACGCGAAATGGTCGTCCTCTCGTGGAGAGTCCCTTGATATATTGCACATGTTATAAATGTAAATTTTTAGCTAGCAAGTATTGATTTTCAAATGTCAAGTCTGGAGGTGACAGAACTTGGCTTTTCTTACCTTATGTACTGATGCTTGCTCCATACCGGCAGGTTAAGTTTTGCGTGTTAGCTCATGCAGAAGACCTTTTTGCGCGTGAACTACCGGAAAATTGCGTTACCCGAAGGTTTAGAAGAACATGCATGGAACATAGTTGCATGGAATATTAAAATATTCTGAAGAAAGAAAACGTGTCAAACGGCATGCACCAGTAAGCTGTCTTTGCTCACTAATCAGATACCTTGATTAGGTTGTCAATTAATTGTTTCGCGAGGGAAAAGAAAAGAATCAATGAAAATGTCTCGTGGTAAACAGGGCATACAAACTGTCAGCTATCTCATCTCCAAGCTTTTAAAATCACCATTGATGATTCCGTTTAGAGAAAAAAAAATTCCCGTCAATGTTGAATCGGAACTTAATTCTTACGAGTCGATTACGAGAGCGAAATTAACGTAAAATTTTAACCTAAAACTGTTTATAGTCTTTCTTCGAACTCTAATATCTACTCGAATATCCGTCTACTGAGGAAACATCACATCGTTCAGATCATAGCTTAAGTTCCGTTAGATGTGCACAAATCTCATGCCTCGATATATTTTTACATCGTGAACTTGAACTTACACGTCAAGTCAGCCAAAAATATATGGCATTCCAGATTCTTCACGCTACGCTTATTCACGCACGACTTCATTCAACCTGTGACGTCACAGGCTTGTGCCGGTGTTGTCAGTATGTTGCTGTTTACCTTAAAATTTACATATGGGTATTGCTTTTCGTCCATATTTGCCTTTTCTCCACACCAATAAACGTGTTCTGGCGATTTTAACGGGTATTTATAAGAAGAAAAACTAAGTCGAAACTCGCAAAGTTCAACGAGATGAATTTTGCCGACCACCGAAGGTCTTGTTTTCAAATGCATGAACTTAGTCACGCTTTTCCGTGACACTAACGTTGACCCGAGCACTTTGATCGAACAGTTATAAAAGCCCTGGAAGCCCCGTCGCTGCCATATCTCCGTCGTAAAACTTTGACGCTCGAGCAGAAGTCATTTTCTCGCACGTGCCACAAAGTGTACGAATAGCGCGTTAGGAGAAAATTTGCTGTCATCTGGAGCAGAGTTGTCTTCCTCGTAAAGCAAAGGGAAAAGCTTTGGAACACTCGTGAGTAGAAACATAATCAGTTTCCATTCAGAAAATTTCGTAATTCAATGTAACTAACGAAGCTTCATGGGGCTCGGCTTGATTGTTATGTATTTAACCTTTATGTGTATATTTAAATATTCTAAAGCTTAACGGGCATTTTAAATGTTTTTTTTTTTTTAATATACAGTATATCTATGTGTATAGTAATATTGCCAGCCCAACTGAAATGGGCTCCTTGGCTCCTCCGGTGGAGTATGGGGCGAAAAAGAAAGGAGCGCGTGGGGTTTTTCATTCTCCCCCCGGCCCTTCTCGGCTCGCTTCGCTCTCCGCTCGCCGATTTCTTCCGGAGCCTGCTCGCAGGCTATGGATAAACATTGCTCTTATTTATTTTTCTGTCTTGTTTAGCTGAATTATTCGAAGGAGAAAAAAAGCCAGTTTGCAGTATTAAATCTATCTTTCAAGTGCGTTAAAACTGGCTGAAATGCAAATCGTTTATTGTCGAAAATTTGGTTCCATTTTCTGTCTTAGATTCCGAAGCTGACGTCATTCGCCCGAAGAGCATCAACGGCTGTGGACCACTTGAACCTCTCGACCGTTATACGAGATTCGTGCAGAAATGAAAAAGGATGAACTCAAGAAATCTGGGTTAACCAGTCCAACATCCGCGACGAAGAAAGTTTACTTTGCGGACTTTGTTGGCCTGAAGCTCGAATTCGTTAAAACCATTACACCATGCAGCAGCGAAGACAACTTATCTGCCGTCGTCGGTGCGTGGAAAAACCACTGTGATATAAATGGAAATTTGCCAAAGAGGCGGATAAAATGTCTGTTCCCATGCTTTATTCAACCTTCAGAACTAACAGACAGTTTCATGAAGCTGGTGTACAGCCAAAATGTCTGCCTCGAAAATATTGCGTGCGAGAACTTTGTTGTCACCGGCATTATTCGAGTGACAAATTTATCTTACATTAAAGAAGTGACCGTGAGGTTCACACTCAATGGCTGGACGACGTATCGGGACATTTGGGCGGATTACATGTCCTCTTGTTCAGATGGAAAAACGGACAAGTTTAGCTTTCGTATCACAGTGCCTCATGACTTTGAAGTTAATCGGCACATGGAGTTCGCAATTCGTTATCGTGTCTCGAACCAAGAGTTTTGGGACAATAATGGAAGTAACAATTACCATGTTCAGTGCTCAGTCTTGGCTGAACACTTTTAGAAAAGCTCGTTAACAAACACAAACTGAAGGAAAGACACTGTGCCTGAATGTTTTCCAGCAGAAAAGCAGAATTGTTCTCGACTTGATTTCATTTATCAAAGAATGACACTACTAATAACGTTTTCTTAGGCTTGCATTTGTACGAGATCAAAACAAATGCCAATATCAAAAGAACATAACATCGATATATAACGAATCCACTATGCTCGGTAATGAACGCCAACTGTAGCCTGTAACAGTTGTTTGTTACGTGCGATACACGTTATCAGTTACGTGAAAAAACAAATGACTTTTCGGAAGAAAAGTAGGACTGTTTCTCAAGATTTTAATCCTCTTTTTTCACAACTGAGGTTTGTTATCTCGTACCGGGTTGCATTGTAGCAAGCTTCATTTAACACTTGCTAGGCAAACAACATTTGAGAGAAAACAAATCATGTACAATTACCTTCCATGTAGGCAGTACTCGCCGTATGTTTTAAACATATGCAAATACATATGTTTAGACTGGAATTATAAACGCAGGTTCAAAACGTTTGTCACAGTGTCACATCTTTTGCCTCGGGCATTTGTTAAAAAATACATATTTCTTAATGCTTCGTCATGTTTAGCAGAAGAATAAACTGAAGGTTCAGTTTTCTTAATTTAAATTAAGCAACGAAAACCAGACCAAAGATCCAACAACAAAGGAAAGTCGACGTTTCTGTAAGACTAAAGGATTAATCATAAGACCCAAAACTCTTCGTATGAATTATATGCAAATTCTCATTTATGAATTTTATGAATTATATCATTTGGTTTTCGTTGGTTTTGTTGCTGAACCAAAAGCTGTGATACTGAGCCTTGACAAATGACAACACAAACCTGTACAGTACTCATGTAAGCAAAGAATAAATATACAGTAGTGTTATTTTAAAAAGCTCAAATAAAGACTGACTCATTAGCCACTGAATCATACTCTATTACGCTTAAAATGAATTACCTTAATTAAATGCTGAAAACAGGAATATTTGTTAAACCGTGAAATTAAGCGTAAAACAGCATTAATCGGGGGCCAATACGTCAGATTTTCCTGTGGTACATTTCGTGAATCTTTTCCGCCACGAGTGGTTGAGTAGATCACGGAAAATCATGGAGCGCGCCGTGAAACCTTTCATATCCAAGTGGGCCATGTATTGCTGTATTGTTCGATTTCCTTAATTAATTCCCAAGTGAGATCAACATCTAATCTCGTCTCAAGAAAGCAA
Source organism: Meandrina meandrites (assembly GCA_963693305.1). Taxonomy (NCBI): domain Eukaryota; kingdom Metazoa; phylum Cnidaria; class Anthozoa; order Scleractinia; family Meandrinidae; genus Meandrina; species Meandrina meandrites. Next base: position 1,919,332 of record OY855903.1, on the reverse strand, counting down.
TAAATGCGATATAGACGATCTGACATTCCATGAATCAGACTCCATCCGTTTATAGCATACTGCAAAAAAAGAAAAAAAAATACAAATTATTTATTTATACGAAATGAACACAAAGACAGTGACAACTAGGTAAACCGGAACTTACCTGGCAAACGGAACTCACAAACATTCTCTCAAGAAAAAACTGCAATCGAAAGACTATAAGCGCGAAACTTAAACAAAATAAAATCTGAACAGACGCTAAAGGGAATTTACATGAGGATAGTTTTATCCATACTATGTAAAACATTATATTATAACATTAGTTAACACGTGCTCATCTCATTTCATCTTATAATTATATTAATATATTGTTAAACAGTGACAGGCCATGAGAAAAAAAGAGATTCTTCAATTGTGGAATGGGCATTGAGTTGATGCATATGACCAAATTAACTAACTAACTAACTAACTAACTAACTAACTAACTAACTAACTAACTAACTAACTAACTAACTAACCCTAACTAGCTCGCTAGTTAGCTACGCTAACTAACTAAGCTAACTAACTAACTAACTAACTAGCCCTAACTAGCTAGCTAGTTAGCTACGCTAACTAACTAACTAACTAACTAACTAACTAACTAACTAACTAACTAACTAACTAACTAACTAACTAACTAGCCCTAACTAGCTCGCTAGTTAGCTACGCTAACTAACTATAAGCTAACTAGCTAACTACTTAACTAACTAACTAACTAACTAACTAACTAACTAACTAACTAACTAACTAACTAACTACAGTAAACACCCACGTATAAGAACCTAGTGATTTAAGAACCTACAGGCTGAAATTGGGCATTTTAATACCCAAATATATAAGAACCTATTCAGGCTGGCAAAGAACAATAGGTTCTTATACAAAAAACACTCTTATTTTGTAGCCAAAATACTTGATTTTAATTGATAGAAATTGTGAAATTTCTGAGAAACACCATGAAAATTATTTGTTTAATTGAAAATCTTTTAAATACAGAGTATAGAATACTGTATAAGATTATACTGGTGTAGCCTTGGGACTTGAATCTGTAGAGTGCCCTGACTTTTGCTCATGTGAAATACACATCACCGCTTGTCTTTTTCATTCCAAAAAATAAGGCTTGGCAATTTTGCGGTTTAAAATACAAATGTTCTACCATTATGACATACTAGTACTACAGTAGCTCTCTGAATGGTATCACTATATGACAACTCTTACAAATAAGAACCTACTAAGAACCTAATCAGCCTGAGTTCGGAAAAACAACCCCAAAATATAAGAACCCATTCAGCCTGAACCCAAAAATTCTAGGTTCTTATACGCGGGTGTTTTAACTGTAACTAACTAACTAACTAACTAACTAACTAACTAACTAACTAACTAACTAACTAACTAACTAACTAACTAACTAACTAACTAACTAACTAACTAACTAACTAACCAACTTAAACTAATTGACTGACTGACTGACTGACTGACTGACTGACTGACTGACTGACTGACTGACTAACTAACTAAAGGCAGAGTGGTTTTACTTAACCCGTGAAATAGTAATTAAACTTTGAGTAACTATGTAATATTAGATTCTGAGTCTCTTGTTTTCTTTTGTCCAGTTTTGACTGTTACGCAGTAATTGCTAGGTGTTGTTTCACGGGTTAAATAAAATCACTCTAATTGACTGACTGACTGACTGACTGACTGACTAAAAGAAATAAAGAGTAATCATTAAAAAGAATTGTAATATCTTGAACTAAACCATCCATCAAATTTGTAACCATCCTTAATTTTACATCGAAGAACTAACTCATGTTCTAAAAATGAACAGCGCACTGATGATTGGCACATTGCGATCAGGAAATCCCAAGTAAATTAATGTATAGGTCTGATCTGATTGTTGGCAAACAATGCCATGCTTTTGCTGGTAAACAAAACCAACACGTTTTACAATTTTGTTTGTAAGTTTACTAGCTTGTCCTGCTACTGCAGGTTGAAAAATGAGTATAGATAGAGCAGCCCGTATATTAAATTAACAAGTTTTGTGTTTTAATCAATCTGTGACACAGCGAACTTAAGTTTGGTTTTGAAAGGGACCTCGACCTGCCATCAAACTAAGTGATTAATGAGATCAACAAAACGAAAATTTTAGAGAGTTCAAAGTTAAACTAGCTGACACTTTCTTTTGTTAATACGTACAAGTTCGTTTGCTTTTATCGGTCGACACTACAAAATAATAATATATGAAAGCTAATCTGTCGCACGCTTTTTTGAACAACATTGTTTTCCTTCGCTCTTGTTCGTTTTCCGGAGATGACGTCAATAATTTCCGAAGTGACAACCGCGTCCGGCTTGTCAGACAAAGAACGGGCGAGACGAAGAAACTGGCGTTGAATCTCCAACCATTTCTGGGTTACGTTCTAGACTGACTGACTTAAAATGTCGCTGCAAAGATCCTTTCCAGCGAAAGGAGATGAATGAAATTAGCAGCAATTCACCGCCAAAGATCAAGAAGAGAGTTTCTTTTGCAGATGCGGCTGGTTTCACTCTTGAGTTCGTGAAAACTATTCCGACAAACGACAGTGAATATAATGTTACCATTCACAGCAGTCACACGTGGAACGTCAACAACAACTACAGCCGAAATTTGCCCAGTCCACAACCGTCGACAAGGAAGTACTTGGCGCCGCGTTTTACCGAACCGTGTAAAACAAGTTCTTTCTTCGAGCGCGTTTACAGACAGAATGTTTGTCTCGAAAGCATTTCATGCGATGACTTAGCTGTTTCCGGAATCATTCTTGTAACGAACATAGGTTTCGCTAAAGAGGTGACAGTAAGATTCACGCTTGACGACTGGAGGTCCTATCGAGATATTTGGTCGGATCATTTCTTCTCAAGTGTGGATGGAAAAACGGATAAGTTCTGGTTTCGTATTTCGGTTCCAGTGGATTTTGCGGTTGATCGAGACGTGAAATTTGCGATTCGTTATTGTGTTGGCGGCCAAGAGTTTTGGGACAATAACTTCAACCGTAATTATCGAATACAATGCATTGAAACATGTCAACGAGAACTTTAGAAAATTTCGCTTTTAAATATAATGTAAAGCATGTCCTCAAAACGATTTTATTGAGTGTATTTAGCATCGACACCATGATTGTAGGATAAACACTTAATAGAAGTTGTAAAATTATTTCTTTCCTTAAGGCAATAAGCCTTTTGCATGTTTTCTTTGTTATCTACATTGTCAATGAAATCATGTCACATCTCTTTTCTCCCAATTTCTCTATTACCGTTTCCCTTGTTGATACTACAGTGGCCACATACTACGCTACTGCCGCCGGAAAACAGATTAGTCATAGTTCGAAACATCAAATCTGTTAATCATAATAAGTACTTTACGTCAAGAAAACAATTTGAAATGTCTTTCGCCATTATCTTCATGGAATGTAGTACTGAAGTAAAATGGGGCTTAAAAGACTGGGCCGGACAGTTATTCTAGAAACATGTTCGTGAAAATGATAACGTAATTTTATATGCAATGCTGTAAAATGGTATGATCATCTTAAAAGAGATTTCAAAATTACCTTCTAAAACGCACAAACCATTCCTTTATTGCCATAGCAACTAAAACTAACTGTACCTTTCCACTCACGATTGCCATCATTGAACAACTCTAATACTCAGCAGTGAGTGGTGGCAATAGTTGTACTGAGTTACAGTGGTAGTGGCGGAGTAAGTGTCAGTGGAATAAGTGAAATTGCTTGTTGCAGTGGCATTGCAGGTACTGTTGGTAGAGTTGGTGGTAGTGGACTTAAAAAGTTACTGTCATACATGTAGTAAGTGTGGTAAGGTTGTTGGTAGTAGAAGTAATAGCTGTAGTTGCAGTGGCAGTGGTAAGGTTGGTGGTAGCGAAATAAGCGATAATTCCTTTTGTAGTGTCAGTGATAGTGTTGGTGTAGTGCAATAAGTGATAGCTGTAGTTATAGTGGCAGTGGTAGAGTTGGTGGTAGTGGAATAAGTGATAGCTGTAGTAGCAGTAGTAAGGTTGGTGGTAATGGAATAAGTGATAATTGTTTCTTTAGTGCCAGTGGTAAAGTTGGTTGTGGTAGCTGCAGTTAAAGTGGCAGTGGTAGAGTTTTTTTTTTTTTTTTTGGCAAAAACTGGTAGTTTTATTTCACAAAATACTGGACAAATCTACGGTACACTAATTACAATATGATTCATAAACTACTTACGAAACGATCGTTACAATACAAATAAAAAAATTATACGAGATTTATACTAACACAAAGGTAGAACTAAAGAAAGGAAACTTACGAACTTACTGTCGCTATAACGTACCTACGAAACTTACGGAGCTTAAGCAAATATGGCAGTGGTAGAGTTGGTGGTAGTGGAATAAGTGATAGCTGTAGTTGTCCTGGCAGTAGTAAGGTTGATGGTAGTGGAATAAATGATGGTTGTAGTTGTAGTAGCCGTGGTAGAGTTGGTAGTAGTGGAATAAATGATAGTCGCAGTTACAGTGGAAGTAGAAAGGTTGGTGGTAGTGGAGTAAGCGATTGTTGTAGTTGTAGTGGCAGTAATAATGTTTGTGGTAGTGGAATAAGTGATAGTCGTAGTTAGTCGAAGTAGTAAGGTTGGTCGCAGTGGAGTAAGCGATTATTGTAGTGGTAGTGGCAGTGGTAATGTTGGTGGTAGTGGAATAAGTGATAGTTGTAGTTATAGTCGAAGTAGTAAGGTTGGTGGCAATTGAGTAAGCGATTGTTGTAGTTGTAGTGGCAGTAATAATGTTGGTGGTAGTGGAATAAGTGATTGTTGCAGTTATAGTGGAAGTGGTAAGGTTGGTGGTAGTGGAATAAGTGATAGTTGTAGTTGAAGTGGCAGTAGTAAAGTTGGTGGTAGTGGAATAAGTGATAGTTGTAGTTGTAGTGGCAGTAGTAAAGTTGGTGGTAGTGGAATAAGTGATTGTTGTAGTTGTAGTGGCAGTAGTAAAGTTGGTGGTAGTGGAATATGTGATAGTTGTAGTTGTAGTGGCAGTAGTAAGGTTGGTGGTAGGGGAATAAGTGATAGTTGTAGTTGTAGCGGCAGTAGGAAAGTTGGTGGTAGTGGAATAAGTGATTAGTCGTAGTTATAGTCGAAGTAGTAAGGTTGGTCGCAGTGGAGTAAGCGATTATTGTAGTTGTAGTGGCAGTGGTAATGTTGGTGGTAGTGGAATAAGTGATAGTTGTAGTTGTAGTGGCAGTAGTAAGGTTGGTGGTAGTGGACTAACTGATAGTTGTAGTTATAGTCGAAGTAGTAAGGTTGGTCGCAGTGGAGTAAGCGATTATTGTAGTTGTAGTGGCAGTGGTAATGTTGGTGGTATTGGAATAAGTGGCAGCTGTAGTTGTAGTTCGTATAGTGTGATCGTCCGGGTGAGAGTAGTTCTGAGAGGAACTGTTGTTGGTGACTGACGTTTCGACAACAAGTGCGGAAGTCATCTTCAGAGTCAAGTGAAAAGTTGTAGTTGTAGCTGTAGTTGAAGTGGCAAAAGTAAAGTTGGTGATAGTGGAATAAATGATAGTCGTAGTTAATACAGTGGAAGTAGTAAGGTTGGTGGTAGTGGAGTAAGCGATTTGTTGTAGTTGTAGTGGCAGTAGTAAGGTTGGTGGTAGGGGAATAAGTGATAGTTGTAGTTGTAGCGGCAGTAGGAAAGTTGGTGGTAGTGGAATAAGTGATTAGTCGTAGTTATAGTCGAAGTAGTAAGGTTGGTCGCAGTGGAGTAAGCGATTATTGTAGTTGTAGTGGCAGTGGTAATGTTGGTGGTAGTGGAATAAGTGATAGTTGTAGTTGTAGTGGCAGTAGTAAGGTTGGTGGTAGTGGACTAACTGATAGTTGTAGTTATAGTCGAAGTAGTAAGGTTGGTCGCAGTGGAGTAAGCGATTATTGTAGTTGTAGTGGCAGTGGTAATGTTGGTGGTATTGGAATAAGTGGCAGCTGTAGTTGTAGTTCGTATAGTGTGATCGTCCGGGTGAGAGTAGTTCTGAGAGGAACTGTTGTTGGTGACTGACGTTTCGACAACAAGTGCGGAAGTCATCTTCAGAGTCAAGTGAAAAGTTGTAGTTGTAGCTGTAGTTGTAGTGGCAAAAGTAAAGTTGGTGATAGTGGAATAAATGATAGTCGTAGTTAATACAGTGGAAGTAGTAAGGTTGGTGGTAGTGGAGTAAGCGATTTGTTGTAGTTGTAGTGGCAGTGGTAAGGTTGGTGATAGTGGAATAAGTGATAGTTGTAGTAATTAGAGTGGCAGTAGTAAGGTTCGTGGTAGTGGAATAAATGATAGCTGCAGTTGTACTGTCAGTAGTAAGGTTGATGGTAGTGGAATAAATGATAGCTGTAGTTGTACTGTCAGTAGTAAGGTTGGTGGTAGTGGAATAAATGATAGCTGTAGTTGTACTGTCAGTAGTAAGGTTGATGGTAGTGGAATAAATGATAGCTGTAGTTGTACTGTCAGTAGTAAGGTTGATGGTAGTGGAATAAATGATGGCAGTAGTTGTAGTGGTAGTGGTATTAAGTTGGTGGTAGTGGAATAAGTGATTGCTGTAGTTGTAGTGGCAATAGTGAAGTTGGTGGTAGTGGAAAAAATGATAGTCGTAGTTATACTGGAAGTAGTACGGTTGTTGGCAGTGGAGTATTGAGCGTTTGTTGTAGTTGTAGTGGCAGTAGTAAAGTTGGTGGTAGTGGAATAAGTGATAGTTGTTGTTATAGTGGCAATAGTAAAGTTGGTGATAGTGGAATAAGTGATCATTAATATTATTGTTGTAGTAGGAGTGGTAGAGTTGGTTGTAGTGGAATAAGTGATAGTTGTAGTTATAGTGCCAGTAGTAAGGTTGGTGGTAGTGGAATAAGTGATAGTTGTAGTGATAGTGCCAGTAGTAAAGTTGGTGGTAGTGGAATAAGTGATAGTTGTAGTTATAGTTCCAGTAGTAAGGTTGGTGGTAGTGGAATAAGTGATAGTTATAGTTATAGTGCCAGTAGTAAGGTTGGTGGTAGTGGAATAAGTGATAGTTGTAGTTATAGTGCCAGTAGTAAAGTTGGTGGTAGTGGAATAAGTGATAGTTGTAGTTATAGTGCCAGTAGTAAGGTTGGTGGTAGTGGAATAAGTGATAGTTGTAGTTGTAGTGGTAGTAGTAAGGTTGGTGGTAGTGGAATAAGTTATAGTTGTAGATAGTGGCAGTGGTAGAGTTGGTGATAGTGGAATAAGTGATCATTAATATTGTTGTTGTAGTAGCAGTGGTAGAGTTGGTTGTAGTGGAATAAGTGATTGTTGTAGTTGTAGTGGCAGTAGTAAGGTTGGTGGTAGTGGAATAAGTGATAGTTATAGTTATAGTGCCAGTAGTAAGGTTGGTGGTAGTGGAATAAGTGATAGTTGAAGTTATAGTGCCAGTAGTAAAGTTGGTGGTAGTGGAATAAGTGATAGTTGTAGTTATAGTGCCAGTAGTAAGGTTGGTGGTAGTGGAATAAGTGATAGTTGTAGTTGTAGTGGCAGTAGTAAGGTTGGTGGTAGTGGAATAAGTGATAGTTGTAGTTATAGTGGCAGTGGTAGAGTTGGTGATAGTGGAATAAGTGATCATTAATATTGTTGTTGTAGTAGCAGTGGTAGAGTTGGTTGTAGTGGAATAAGTGATAGTTGTAGTTAGAGTGGCAGTGGCAGTGGCAGTGGTAGAGTTGGTAATAGTGGAATAAGTGATCAATAATATTGTTGTTGTAGTAGCAGTGGTAGAGTTGGTTGTAGTGGAATAAGTGATAGTTGTAGTTAGAGTGACAGTGGTAGAGTTGGTGATAGTGGCATAAGTGATCATTAATATTGTTGTTGTAGTAGCAGTGGTAGAGTTGATTGTAGTGGAATAAGTGATAGTTGTAGTTAGAGTGGCAGTGGTAGAGTTGGTGATAGTGGAATAAGTGATCATTAATATTGTTGTTGTAGTAGCAGTGGTAGAGTTGGTGGTAGTGGAATAAGTGATAGTTGTAGTTATAGTGGCAGTGGTAAAGTTGGTGGTAGTGGAATAAGTGATAGTTGTAGTTATAGTGGCAGTAGTAAGGTTGGTGGTAGTGTAATAGGTGATAGTTGTAGTTTTAGCGGCAGTTAAGTAAAGTAGGTGGTAGTGGGTTAAGTGATTGTTGTAGGTTTAGTGGCAGTAGTAAGGCTGGTGGTAGTGGAGTAAGTGATAATTGTAGTTATAGTTGCAGTGGTAGAGTTGGTGGTAGTAGAATATGTGATAGTAATTGTAGTTGTAGTTGCAGTGGTGAGGTTGGTGGTAGTTGAATAGGTGATAGCTGTAGTTGTAGTGGCATTAATAGGGTTTGTGGTAGTGGAATTAGTGATAGTTGTAGTCTTAGTGGCAGTGGTTAAGGTTGGTGGTTATAGTACTCGTTGAATAGGTGATAGCTTTAGTCGTAGTGGGAGTAGTAAGGTTGGTGGTAGTGGAATAAGTGATAGTTGTAGTTGTTGTAGCAGTATTAGGGTTGCTGGTAGGGTAGCAGTGTTAGAGTCACTGTAGAGTTGGTGGTAGTGGAATAAGTGATAGCTGCAGTTGTAGTGTCAGTGGTTAGATTAGTGGTAGTGGAATAAACAATAGTTGTAATTATAGTGGCCGTAGTAGGATTGGTTATAGTGGAATAAGTGATAGTTGTACTTGCTTTGGCAGTGGTAAAGTAGGTGTTAGTGGAATAAGTGATAGTTGTACTTGCTTTGGCAGTGGTTGGGTTAGTGGAATAAGTGATAGTGGTTGTAGTGTATTAACAGTGGAAATGAAATAAGTAGTTGTTATTATTGTTAGTTGTTGTTTTTCCATGAAATCTGGTTTTTTAATCTATTAGCAGCTGTGATTGGTTTACTCGCGTTATTCGATGAACGTTTTGAGAATAAGCAACTTTTTCCAAATTTAGTTGGTCTTTTGTTCTCAAAGCGATAGAAAGTAAATTCTATGGGTGTACCGACGAAATAAACCCACTTGTGATGTTGGTAGTTGGCTAGCCTACTATGACAGACGGTATAACGGTTGCGTTGATTGACTCGAATGGAAGGCCTTGATAAATAGTCGAAATAAAGGATCTTTTTTTAAAAAAAAAATGACTTGTGTGAGCGAGAATTCTTTATGAACGGAGTTATTCATCGCAAACTGAAAAAAATTAATCATCGTGCGTAATTGCTTTTCATTTCTAGAATTGTCAATATTCAAATTGCCAGGACGTACAAATATAAAGCGATATATAAGGTCAGAACTATCTTAACAGTTTGCGAGCTTTTGTTTTGAAAATAATAATAATAATAATAATAATAATAATAATAATAATAATAATAATAATTTTATCAGGGTGACCTCATCAGAATAAAAATGCTGTTGATCAATAAGGGCCCTGGAAAGTTAAATTAAAATCTGTATGCCAAAACCTCAAATCTAAATTACAGTTAGAAGCATTAAAAACGCTAACTAAAACTGGTAAAAGAAATGAAAATAATGTCAACCTATAAAGATCTGAGACACGGTCTTCAAAAATTACAACACAGTTGCACTCTTTTAAATGGATACTTTAATCTGTTAAAAAGTTTTGCCCTGTTAAAGAAAAACTCTCTTTTTGCAGTTTCTGTTCTTACTCTCGGGAGCAACTTTAATATATTACGTGCGACTGGTTGACATAAATTGTTTGTAAGTGATGGTTACATCAGTAATTGAACGGGAGCCCTGAATATTTTCAGGCTTCTTTATTCCAATTGCATAAATTGGAAATTAACTGCGATGATCATTTGTCACTGTCATATACATGCGCGGCAGTTCATATTTGAATCATTTGATATACATTACATCACATCAGTTATTGCTGGTATGTAAATCGTGTCCATTGCTCAGGGAGACGATCGTTACACTGTTCAGCTAAAGTTCTTTCTGTTTGTGTTGGTTATGAGTTCAAAAGACAGTGTATCATCTCAAGTACTCAGTTAGACTCTCAGTTAGTGTTAGGGAATTCGAAGTACAGCTAAAACCCTGAAGAAAGATGAAACAAATCTTTATCAAATGGTGTAGCGCCACGGCCATCATATCGTTCTGGGTTTCTATGTTGAACTTTGCACAGACATGATTATAATCTTAATCAGGAAGGGGGGGGGGGGGGGGGGGGGGGGAGGCGAATACTTCTCCCAACCTCCTAAGTGAGGCTGTCTTACTGAGGGCACGTTAGAAAATACTTTACATACCTTCACGTTTTACCTTCTACGAATGTAATCAGGTGTTTTAACCAATCCTAAGGCGAATAAAAACAAAGGCTTTCTTATGAAAATTTGTTCCAGACATGCTGTCACTTAAAGTTTAGATTAGATTAGCTTTGTATTCGGTTTCCTAAGGATACAGTTCTACTTTGGCAAATACACGAGTGGAACCCTCGCAAGTTGAAAACAGCATTTCTCTAAACATAATCACTGACATGTTCCACTGCTACCTCAAATAGGGAACTATCTGCAAAAACAAGTTATATCAACTGCAACTCTCCCCACCCTCCCACCCACGAATCTACGAGCCCTTTCCCGGAACGTAATTTCCAGTGCTAAAAGGTTCCCAGTCCCCAATAAATGAAGCCAGAATTCCTTTTTGTAACATTTTGTTTTTTTTTTTTGATTTTTTGCTAATGCAGTTAGTTAATTTTTTTTAAGACGATTCTATTTTTAATACTCGAACGTTGCTCATCTATTTTTAACGATGTTTATGTAAATTTCTGTAATATTTGTCTGTGTGCTCACGTGCACCCATTAGGAGAGGTGTGCATATTTGCACGTTCCAGACATCACTGTTGTTTACCCAACATTCGCAAAGGGAAGGCTCCACACTTGAGCTGAATTACATTCTCACCACAAGCCCTTATTGTTAAAATTTCATCGGCTTCTCAATGGGAAAAAGGAAAAAAGTCACTTTTGCTGATTTATTGGGCTTTTCTCTGGTGTCTGTAATAGAAATCTCTCCGAGAAACAGTTTGACAGACAGCCGCTTATCACAACAACACAAGGCATCAGTAAAGCCGATCTCAGACCAGCGGCGCTATCTGACCTGCTCGTTTGAACAACCAGCAGGCAAAGACGATTTCCTTGACAGAGTCACGCGACAGTACATTTGTCTGGAAAGAGTAGTTTGCGATAAAGCTATCGTTGGATTTGTTCGAGTATTAAACATCGCTTACAAGAAAGAGGTTGCGGTACGTTACACAGGGAATGCATGGAAAACGTTTCGTGAAGAGCCTGCCGAACACCTTTCGACTTCAAGAGATGGGACAATGGACACCTTCTTTTTTCGCATACCTCTACACTCAATCTGGACAGCAATAAGCAAAGTAGAGTTCGCCATTCGCTACAGCGTAAAAGAAAATGTTTACTGGGACAACAATTTCATGAAAAACTACTCGGTATGCCTTAGTGAATGGTGACCGTCTGGTTTTCCAATAATGTGAAAAAGTAGGGGGGGGGGGGGGGGCGGGGGGCGGGGGAGAGACCACTAACCAACCAGTTGCAGCTCTGTGGAGAAAAACAAAACCGTCCATTCGACACGACCGAGAATATTCAACAGTGGATATACGGCGGAACTTACCGAATATTTGATCGAAGCTTTACTGACTTATATGAGTGTGACCTTAGCAAAGTTGTGTACAGCTTAAATCTAACATTAGACATTGGCGCACTAGAACATATTCTAAGTGAAATATTGTTACGGTAGGCTTATTGTACTTTGCGAAACGAAACGAAACGAATTGAAAAATCTGTACTTTGCGAATTGAAAAATCTGTACTTTGCGAATTGAAAAATCTGTACTTTGCGAATTGAAAAATCTGTACTTTGCGAAGTGAGAAACCTGTACTAACGTATCGATATACTATTCGTCTCAGACGTCCGTGGACAAGGGCTTTTTTTCGGCCCGCTTCACGGACCGTTGGTTTTAGTCTGCGGTTCAAAAATTCTGGTCACGTGATGATGTTTTTGCGTCGCTGCGGTTTGCAAAACACTGATCACGTGATGCCATTTTGGTTGTTCCCGCGGCCGCTAAAAGTCGACGCCTGTGTTATCTTTTTCCCGCCTTTTTTAAAGTCCAGAGGAAGGAAAGATGTCCTCTGTACAATTTAAGATCTTTTACGGAGACAACTTCGAAAGATGCAAAATGCATCGAATGAAAAAAGAAAGGTTTGAGCTAATTACTTATCAGGAATTCGCCTGTGAAGTGTTAAAAACCGTAGGGGCATTTTTGGAAGGAAAACGCCAAGAGATGTCCGCATTCAATACAAAGATGACGAAGACACATTTGTTAACTTGAACTGCGACGAAGATCTTGTCGACGCTTTCAGGTGTTTGCGGCCAGTGGACAACTCCGAGGAGTTGTATAGACTATCAGTGAGAGTGCATGCTACTGCTACTCCAGTTCAGGCTGTAAATGTTAGAACTGAAAGGACGATCGTGAACGAGCCGGCAAAGCGACGGTGTGCTTCACCAACGCCGCGAAAACAGCTGCACTTCAAGGAACAAAGCACAACGGCCGAAACGACAAAATACAGGTCTCCTCTGCTTTTCCTGGGATATAACTTCGACCTGTCTTTGTTTTCAACATCTCTTTTACTCGCGGTTTTCTCTTTAGCGGTCGCTGGCGCGAACAACCAAAATGGCATCACGTGATCAGTGTTTTGCAAACCGCAGCGACGCAAAAACATCATCACGTGACCAGAATTTTTGAACCGCAGACTAAAACCAACGGTCCGTGAAGCGGGCCGAAAAAAAGCCCTTGTCCACGGACGTCTGAGACGAATAGTAACTGCTACAGGGAACTTGCTGTTGCCGGTTGTTATATCCGGTTAGGGTGAGGGTGACATCCGGCCTTGTAAACCTACCGGCAACAGCAAGTTCCCTATAGCAGTTAAACGAACATGACGGTAGAAGTACAGGTTTCTCAAGTCGCAAAGTACAGATTTTTCAATTCGCAAAGTACAGATTTCTCAATTCGCAAAGTACAGATTTTTCAATTCGCAAAGTACAGATTTTTCAATTCGCAAAGTACACATTTCGCAAAGTACAAATTCACAAAGTACAATAAGCCGTTTCGGTATCGTAAGTGGAATGCTGCCGTACTGTAAATATGTAATGTTACTTTTATAAATTTTATTGTTTCAGACTATATAAAAGGTTTTATCTTCCTCGATAAAGTTTTCCCAAACCAAAACTTGAAACAAAGGACTTTGTCTTTACCACCGCACGTTCTTGTAAAACTTGCAAAAGTACGAAGGCTTTGTGAAGCCTGAGGAACGCTGATTTTAATACTCCACGTTTTCGCACGGAAAACATTTTTTAAGATACTTCGGGCCTTATCTATGGAACAAACAAGATCACACAGTGTCAAATGTCACGAGTTTCAAAAACAGTATTAGGAGGAAAGACCTTACACGTCTAATACACAATGAGTGTAAATGTGACATATGCAGCTAGGCCGGTATAAATTTTGAATTTTTAATCTGTAATTTTTTTTTTTTGGCAAATTTTATCTTACACCTACTTTCATTTTAAACTTTTATATTCTATTCTCAATTATTTATTTCTTCTTAGAATTTAGTGCAAATATTTTTAACTTTATGTAGATTAGAAACATTTTAATGTAAATAGTGTCCCCAATTAGTTTTTAAAAGCTAAATACCACTGACACTATAATAAAGTATTTCATTCATTCAAAAGCATATTAAAGCATATCTTAACATACTGGCATAAAAGGTGTGGTTTTGACTGTTCAAAACTTTTGCTTCTCCACTTACATAAAAGGCATTGTAGAAGCAGCGTTAATTATTTTCTTGCAACAAAAACGTTATTTCGCCTGATTATAAAAGTTATTTTCCGCAGTGTATCTAACTGCTTATATAGAATTCCAACTCCTTTATACTTTTCGTGGCTACTGCTACTAACTAAACGGCTTTTCTCTCCAAAATACTGTAGCCATGGAATACTGTCCAACCCTACCTACTACGGTATTAAGGCGGTTTTTCATTTAACTTCGAATACCTAAAATTTAGATGCTAAGGCGGACAAATGAAAGAAAGCGTGAAAAAAGTTCGTTTGAGGCTAATTTCAATGCCAACCGAACAGAAGAAAAGTAGTCAAAAGCGTAGAAACTTTTTCAATTTCCAAAGGCGCTACGTCGAAAACGCTAGAAGAGAACCTTAAATTAACAATTCATGTGACCGCTTGTAGAAAACATTATATCACACTTCCACTCTGCCACTTCGACTACTATTATAATTGACACCACTACCTCCACATTTACCAATTTTCCTTCAAATAAAACTAACAGACCATGCATCAATTCTCCTTCCACTATAAAACTATCAATTGATATTCCAATACTTATTCCGCCACTTCTCCTAACACTACAACTAAAAAACAATTCCACTTATTCTACCAACTCCATTGAAATTAAACAATCACTGCAGATTCACCGCGATTAGCTTCACCAATTTTCCTTCAACTATACGATTCTCAATAATTCTACTTCCGCTAACTTCGCAAGTTACCAGCAGCACAAAGTCTAGTACATCCTCTACGACTACAACTGTCACTTATTTTTACTCAACATCGTCTTTTATCTTACAAATAAAACTATCATGCACTTACACCTTTACAAGCACTACTGTGACTACTTTTCAACTTCATCACTTCTTCCGGTTTAAAACTAAAATTCTCACCAATTCCACTGATCGCACTAACTCTACAAACTGCCTTACAATACAACTAGCTATCATTATTTCCACTTACACTAACTGCACATAGAGAACATACCAACGGTGATAGCAAGACGGAAATGGGCTTGGATAGGACATACGCTACAAAAACCAGCCACTGACACTACCAAGCAGGCCTTCAAATGGAATCCACATGCAGGGTAAACGGAAGATGGTCTAGCAATTAAATTAACTATAATAATGTACAGCTACCACGAGCTAGTCCTACTACTGCCACTGCTACTACAACTATCACTTTTTTCAATACCACGAACACAGCCACTGCATTTACTCACTACCTAAAATCACACCACTTATTCCTTATTCCGCCAATTATTCCACCACGTCCCCTATTATTATCTGCCAGATTCTGCAACTCAGACACTACAACTAGATCGATTAGTTCATTTTTTACAATAACATTCCAAATAGTACTTAAATTATTCCATCAATTCTCCTTCCGATACAACTAAAACTAATTCCATTACAACTATTTCCAGCAGCACATCCAGCTATAACATCCATTTCCAAAAACCTACTTTTATCACTACTGAGTTCACTCCACCAGCTCCTTTCCAACTACTGCAATCCCTAATTCCACATCCATTTTCTCAACCAATTCTCTACATTTAATAACTCACTAATTAACTCCAATGCCAATTTCCTTAAGAAAGGTTAAACTATGACTACTTCCATTGATACTTACTCCAGCACTTCCCACAGCTATCACCCATATATCTCAAATTCCTCTTCAGATGCCGCATGCCATCTACAACTTCTCCATTCTCACTAGCTGCTCTCAACTGCTCTCAACTGCAACTACAACTATAACTAAATTATACCACTGCCAAAACACCACCACGCTCCCTTTTACTGCAGCTTTTACTAATTCTACTACCACTTTCTCGTCAATTTTACCTTCAACGGCTACAGCTTTCACTAATTTTAGTACCTGCACTTTTCTCATCCATTTTCCTTCAACTACATCTCCCATTAATTCCAAGGACCACTGCACTTTCTCCACTCAATTTCCAAAACCAATTTCTTCATTAGTTCTACTAGAACTATTAGTTATACGACCTTCACTCACCAGTCCACCAATCCTCCTTTACCTAGAGCTATCCCCAATTCCATTACCACTTTCTCACTTTCTTCACTAACTCTTGTTCCAATGCCTCTTACGGCAGCCCTCCTCAACTAAAGCTATCAATTATACCACTAGTACTGTCATCAAGACTACACCCATCGCTGCCACTAACTCCTAAAATGCATACTTTCACTACAGCCTTTTAACTAATTCCACTACCACTTACTCCTAAAATGTATCCTACAGCTTATTCCACTAGCAAATATTCTCGTTCAACTGCAACCTATCACAAATTTTACTGATATTTTCTCCTTCACTCCTCCTTCAACTTCGACTGTTATAGTTATTCCAATGTACTGATCTCATTAGCGCATAAGTCTACCACTTTGCCTGCAACTTTCATTCCGTTTAGGTGGACCCACCCCTTCGGGGGTGGATGAGGCTTGAGGTCGGCAGGCATTGCATGCACCGCCTTCGGGGAGCCTGGCCGTCCACCTTAAACATAAAAAAAACACCTACCAGTGCCACTATCCAATTCTAGCTATTTCAGTGTTTTCCAACCAATTTTGACCTTCCAACTACAATTTTTATCACTTTCACTTAATCCAGTAACACTTTCTCCATCATTAATAACTTAATCAATTCCGCTTTCACCACCAATTCGCCTTCAACTTCATCAATCCGCTAGCATCTTCTCTATCAATGTGGCTTCAAATACAGCTATCTCTAATTCCACTTGTACTATCTCCCGCCTTCTCCCATATGTAAGTACACCACTTTCACTAGTTTCATTGGCAGAAGGTCCACTACTTTTTTCTAGACACCCTTGCTTCGTCAGAAAACTGATTTCGACAATAAGGGGCGCGTGGTCACGTACAATAAGACGCCTAAATTAAACTATCTTAAAGTATCTAGATAAAACTATCCAACACTCATTCGACTTACATCACTCCACCACTTCCTCTACGTACAACTTAAACTATCACCGACATTATTAACAGTTACCTCAGTACTCTCCCTTCCACTACAACTGTGATACATCTCCCTGTACCGTGTCCAACGAGCTACACTTTTCTATTGCTATATATCCCACTTCCTGTAAAAGGACCATCTCACATACAAGTGCAACTGTCGCCAATTACCCCACCATTAAACGGGTGTGGACAAAACATGGGGTAGGCCATATGGCCTAGGCCATGGTGTAGGCCATGGCCTACCCTATGGCCTACCATATGGCCTACCCTATGGCCTACCGGTGGTCAGATGCAATTATCTTTTCTTAACTAGAACTATCGAGCCAAAGAGAACCTTCATTTCATGGTTGTAAACATCTCTTTGTTTATTTTTGATGCGTTTCGTCTCCAATGACACTTCTCCAGTGAATAAATGTTACATCTATTGAACAGCATGTTATTGCACACATAAAGTAAAATTGCCAGAGACTCTCTGTAATGCTAGGCTTATCAGAGGTCTGAAAACGTTTAAAACTGTTCTTAAAATAATCATGCCCAACATTTCGGCTAGACAGACAGACTACTAGTTGTACGATTAGCCCTAATCATGTTGCCCCCAAAATATAACAGTACAACATGCAGTAACATGTTAAGGCATTTTTCATAAATTATGTTTGGTTACTGTAACAGTATTAGTTACTTCCATGGGAGCGTTTTAACTTAGCCACCTCCACAGGAAGTGTAAATTAAGCAAGCTTTTAACTTCTGAATAGTTGTAAGTCTCGCGTTGGAAATAAAGGAAGAAAAGTTTACAGTTATGAACGGTCACCTTTGAGCTGCTAACTAGCCTTAGTTAAAGTAAAAAATATAAAAAAATAAAAATTATATAAAATCTGACCACCGGTAGGCCATAGGGTAGGCCATGGGGTAGGCCATGGCCTACACCATGGCCTAGGCCATATGGCCTACCCCATGTTTTGTCCACACCCCCATTAAACTCCATTGACTGTTTCTACGGTAAACCCACTTATATCATCCCAACGGCACTTTGTGAAGTCCAGCATCCTGCAAACTGAACATGTTTCAAAATCTCATGAAACCAAAACACACACTTAACTACAATGTGATATAACTGCAGGTGATGTTTTAATGAAATATTCTAAGCAAAAAGAAACACATGTTATCAGGAACTGTCTGTTGTAACTGTTTGTAAGGTACTTATGCTGTGATGGTTGACTGATAACTGAGACCAAGCCAAGGCAAGCTTAAGCTGTACTTTTTTTTTACATTCCAAAATTACAAAGATAAATGTAGAGTAAAAAAGTAGAAGAAAAGAAATGGAAAAGGGCAAAAATATAGCTAGCCAATTGGATGTTTAAATGACAATAATTATTAGGATAAAAAAGATACTGAGCAAAATAATACTGGTAGGATTCTTTTTTAAAACGTTTTTTAGTTGGCAAGTTACGTATAGATAAAGGAAGGTCATTCCAATAGTAACATCCAATTACAGTGGGGCAAAATTTCATTATATTTGTATTCTGGAGAAACTGGGATTTAACTGTTGTAGGGATGCACTTCGAGAAGCGTAGTTATGTTGCTCAGATACCAGAGATAATGTGTAATTAGACGGTTTTTCATCTATTATAAGTGGTCATATAATAGCTGGCAGGTATATAATTTAACAATGTCAGGAAGTAATGAGACAAAGGTTTACATTTTATAATGGGGAGTAATATGATCACGAATGGCATGTTGATTATTTTAACAGCTTTGTTTTGTAGTCTCACCAATTGTGACAATGGAGCCTCGTAATTATTACCCCATAGTACGCAACCATAAGTTAAATAGGGATATATAAGTGCATAATAAATACTCGTTAGGGATTGCGATGTCACATGGGGTTTTAGTTTTGCATAACATTTACACTTTTGCTAATTTTATTACTTACATACTCGATATGGTCATGCCAAGACAGTGAGCAATCAATAATGAGTCCTAAATATTTAACACTGGAAGACTGATCTAGGTACCGGTCTGCTAGTTTAACAGGGAGATGTAAATTATAATTTCTTTTTTGTCGTGGTTGAAAAACCAGATATTTATACTTTAAAAATTCAAGGTTAATCTGTTTGAGCATAACCATTCATAAAGAGAAAGAAGAAGAAGAAAGAGAAGAAAGAAAATGTGCAAATTCGCGTTTACTATGTTGTTTTATCTCATTAGTATTCAACACGTGCAGGTAGCTCAATATATCTACTCATACTACCTTTCGGTCTTGTAGCGTGCACTTGTGTGCTTTTTCCGACAACGTTTCTCTCAAAATAGCTGTAAACAGAATAATGTAGGCCAATATCGGATTTTAGCCAAATTTAGGTACAAGAAAGGCCACCAAATAATGTAAGATATCAAAATAACCACTTGAATATGTACATAGTAAATGGTTTGAAACGGATTGTGATATGGGTTTTTTTAATGCTGTTAGACTGAACAGTTAAGATATCTTGTTGGTTTGTATTTTCAAATGATAACACCTGGGAGACTTTGCTTGAAATGAAGCAATAGTTTTGTCATTTAGATCCATAGAAGGTATTTGTTTGCTAAACTCAGCCATGACATTGTTCCTTTTTATCGAGTGGGCCTATCCGCACTAGCGGACAAAACTGGAATTGTCTCGACAAAATCGAAGGACAAATTTTGTCGTGACAAATTTTTGTCTTGTCTGCGGTGTCCGCATTCAAATTTTCAAAGCGGGCAAATTCTGTCAATACCTTAATATAGCACTGATTATATTTCACTTTCACATTTTACTGGTCCATTTGTCGTAACTCGATTTCCCTTTTCCTTTGTTTTGGGAAGGCGCTTGTGGTTCTTGTTGCGGCGCTTGTACGACCACTTCTGCTTCGTCGGATTGAAACTTGCGTGACGACTGGAAAATCACGCCATTGCTGTAGCTTGGCCCAGCTGCATGGAAATTGTGAAATTGATCGTCGTATGGTGGAACGTTCCACGTCCTACAGAGATTATCTGCTCAAAGGGGAAACCGGCATATTTTGCCATTGGATTTAAATTCCAATTGCCGTGATCCATCTTTACACGTTCACTGTGAAAGCTCAAACATCCAGTTTTCAGCGTTTCGCAATAATGCAATTATTGCATCAGACGGTAAATTGAACTCAGGCAGGTCGCAACAGCTTTTATGACAAATGATTGACAAGTTTAACACAATTTTGTTTATGTTGTCGATTTTGTCGAAGTTTTACCCGGGACAAATTTTGTCGGCGGTGCGTTTGTAGATTTGTCCGAGGCCTGCATTTTTGAAAAGAAGAACATGCACTTAGCTTGTCTGAATGTCATTCAAGCATCGTATCGTATCGTATCGATCGCGAATCGTACATATGCGACTCATTTCTATATGTTGATGCATGACGTAAATGTGACATTTGCATCTTGTTTTGTGAAAAAAAAAACATGTTTGCGACCTTTTGTTTTTCAGGAATTCGATGTCTTCGGCTTCTTGGCACAAAGACTTGTTTTGCGACCTTTCCTTTTTGACCTGATATTTTATAGCGTTTATAGTTCGAGTTCAAGAGACAGTTGAGTAGTATTAAAGCTCCAACTTCTGAGTCATAATCTTTTTAATGAGATAAATATCGAAGTCCTTTATTTTGCAGATCTATTTTTAACATTGTTTAATGTACTTTGTAATGTTGTGCACGTGCGCGAGTTTCTGTGCTCACGTGCCGAACGTGAGAAATGCAAGTTTGCACGTTCGATTGAAAACAACATTGTTGTTAAGTTGTTGTCCACCCAGAGCTTTCTAGAGAGAAGATTTCGCGCTTGAACTGAATTATATTCCCTCTAGAAGCCCTTATTGGGAAATTCCATGGGCTTTTCGATGGAAAAAAAGAAACAGAGGGTACCTCTATGCAAATAAATAAATATTAGTATGATGTTTCTGCACATGCGCGTGATTTTATGCTCACGTGCACTATTTCAGCTGTTCATGCTTATACGTTTGATTGACAACAACATCAGTTCTCGTTTACCCAACGCTTACAGAGGGAAGGTTCCGCACTGAGCTGAATTGCATCCCCACCACAAGCCCTTATTACGACATGTCATGGGCGTTGCGACGGGAAAAAAGAAAAAAGTTACCTTTGCCGATTTATTGGGCTGTTCTCTGGTGTCTGTAATAGAAATCTCTCCGAGAAACAGCTTGCCAGACAGCCGCTTATCACAACAACACAAGGCATCAGTAAGGCCGATCTCAGCCCAGCGGCGCTATCTGTCCTGCTCGTTTGAACAACCAGTGAGCAAAGACGATTTCCTTGACAGAGTTACTCGACAGTACATTTGTCTGGAAAGCGTAGTTTGCGATAAAGCTATCGTTGGATTTGTACGAGTATTAAACATCGCTTACCATAAAGAGGTTGCGGTACGTTACACAGGGAACGCATGGAAAACGTTTCGTGAAGAGCCTGCCGAATATCTTTCGACTTCAAGAGATGGGACGATGGACACTTTCTTTTTTCGCATACCCCAACCCTCAATATGTCAAGAAACAAGCAAGCTGGAGTTCGCCATTCGCTACAGCGTAAAAGAAAACGTCTACTGGGACAATAACTTGAAGAAAAACTACTCGGTATTCGTCAGTGTCTTGAAGTGAATCCTGACAGTCTGGTTCTCTAGAAATGAATCAAAGGGGTGGGAGGGTATGAAGAAGATCTGTACAATCTTTCTTGCTGATTCAACTGTCAGGTTATTAAGCAACAAAAATGAACAGAAGGTTGATACAGTGACATTTTAGGTCTACTGCACAGACCGACGTTTCTAAAACAGTCAATCCGATGTCCGCTACGATCCGGATCCACGACGAAGAAAATTTGACTCCCATATTCAACAGCGGATTTGTAGCGATACTTATAGGATCTTTTCTGTGAATGAATACGCGATCGACAACTGCGACCAGAATATTCTTAGTGAATACATGTAATAATAAATCCGATTCTTATAAAATATACATTTGTGGCCAAAGTTCTCGTCTCGATACCTAGGCATGATTTACGGTTCATCTCACAAATAAATCTATGTCAATTTATGCTTATCGCGTGACCTACTATTCTTGCGTGACTTCTCTTTTTTTCTCTTTTTTTTTTCTTCTCTTTTTTCTCTTTTTAATTTTGTAAATTGAATTTTGCTCGTGACAAATACAACGTATTGTAAATATACTTAATTCGTATCAATCTTATTGTAGAACCTTAAACTGAAAGAAAAATAAGTCCCCGTGACACGACACGTTATAGAGTACAATAAAATTCATATAAGGACCTATGTATACTGTATAGTAACAGTCAGGAGCTCGGGTGGGCGAGTTGTCTCGTCTCGGCAGGGTAGGGTAACCCTGGCAGGCGGGACAACTTTTTGCTCATATAAACACTTTGGCTCACCTACCCGGGACAACTCACGGCGTGCCGAGTGTCATGTATTTTCAAAATTTCAGGTTTTTAAAGCACAAATTTACATTGCAGAAGCAAAATAAACTCAGCAAAGCCCGCACTGATCGAAAAATAAAATCAAATCAAACGAGGACCGATTTGGGGATTTGAATATTAAAAAGCTTTATGAATAATCAAGGCGGGCCAACTTTGACTCGGCTAGCAGGGACACCTTTTTCTCATATAAACGCTCGGTAAAGTTGCCTCGGTAGGGAGGGTTGTCTCGGGTACTCGAGACCATGTAATCAGGGCCTTATAGTGTGCCGCTTTGTATTAGACGTAAAGGTGTATACAGTACATGGGCAACTATTAAATATATACTGATGTGTTAAAGCCTGGCAAAACGAGGAAACATGTTTCCAGAAACATGTTTCCGTGATTGTTTCCTCGTTTTGCCATGTTTCCATGCCGCGCGGAAACACGAAATGTTTCTGCCATGTAGCAGAAGCAAATTTTGCTTCTTGGAAACAAAATTGACGATGGAAACAATGTTTCTCGTGTGGCAAAACTGGGAAACATTTGGGAAACATGCGCGCGCTACGGGTGTTTCTGGAAACATGTTGCCTCGTTTTGCCAGGCCTTTAGCCGATTCAAAAAGTTGTAACTATTAAAGTTGCTTCCGGGGTCGTTTTCTGTGTAAATATTTATAAGTTTTCTGTGTAAATATTTTCTGTGTAAAAGTTTCTGTGTAAATATTTATAACCGTAACTGAATTGATAACATATTTGTAAATTAAACACCGACGACCAACGAACGTTTCGACTATTTAGTCATCGGGGTGGTCATCACTAGATAAACTGGATAATTATTGGCCTTGTTACAACATCTAGCACTATGAAGGTGATTAAATAGTCGAGAACGTTGGGTGATAGATTTGTTAAGTAAGCAGGGTTATCACCGAATAACGCTGCGCCCGGCCTCGAATAAATCAAGTATCCCCGAGGTGCCTAAAAATAACCAGCATATTTTTCACATGGGCGAGGTATCAACTGTGGCGCAAAACAAATTTTCGTTGTTTTGATGTAGGTACGCTGAAGGAAAACAATTTTTTTCCGGACACACACTTAACAATAGGAGGAATGTTCCGAAAAGACGCACTGTTTCCATGTTTTGAAATTTTATAATAAACATTTTTTTTTTCGTTTTTGATACACCGACCAAAACAGCCAATATGTGTGCCAAGCAAGCTTTACAATAGGAAAATGTTCCGAAAAGACGCACTGGGGTTTCCACATTGTAAATTTTAAAATAAATAGGTCAGTTTTCGTTTTTGATACGCCGACCAAAACAACCAATATACGTGCCAAACAAGCTTTACAATAGATTAAAGATTGCGAAAGTACGCACTGGGATTTTGCAATTTGCTTATAGTACTGACACCTTTGCAACCGCTTTTTTGCACCACGTTACTGCAAAGTTGGCAGAAATGAGCGAGTCGATCAGAGGAAGAACTTTTTCTTACACAAAGGAGGTTTATTGGTTCGATAAATCGAGGCAATGACTTGCTATCCTCTGAGAAATTGCTTTCCTCTAAGAATCTGGAAGAGGACAAGGAAAACGCTCAGTTTAGCATTGAAGAGGTAACAGAAGTGTTGTTTAGCTTTAACCAGGCGGATGAGTAGGAAGAAGTGTCAATGGCCGGCAGCATTGAAAAAGGGACTAAAACAAATGAAAAGGAAACGTCGCAATGGGATATCATCGTCGTAGATGACAAAATGTGAAAATGGAATTTTTGATTGCTATAAATTGTTTTCATGTTTTTTTTTTTCAGTGCCCTGCCAACTTTCTCAAGAGTACCTGCAACGTGTTCTTTTCATCCCCCAGCCTAGAATGTAACCTTGCTATTCACTACCTAAAACAAAGTTTCGATCTCAATTTTCGTCCTTCAATCTGCCCTAAACTTTGAATGCGAATAAAAGATACCATTTCATATTAGCTAATTTGCATATCACACTTCGTCACAAGACGAGCGAGCGAAGAACGGAAACTGTGAAGCCCATCAACAAACCTTGTCGAATCGAAGTATTTATGAGTCAAAGTAGTGGTTAGATACATGTCATATTGTTAAAACACTGATTTTATTGATACCATGGAGAATTTACCGATGGACTTGCAGGGAAAGCCAAACATCAACAATGCAACAACAATTTTTGCCCAACAATGCGCCTAGATACATAAAATCTTCCACATCATCTATCTCAGTGCTCAACGTTTATAATTCTGTTCTTTGGTCTTTTCTGGCATTTACTCGCATAACTTTTGACTTCTTTACATTGATCTTAAGATTGACTGTTGCAGCTTCGTCGACTAGCCCCCTATAGCCCCCGACGTATCTCGACGACAACAAGGCATGTCGCCTTCAAAGGCAAGATCGTTTAAGGCCGAAGTGGCCTTCCCCTGTATTCCTGCAGGTCCTGTACACGAATCAGTAGATTGCAAGTAAATTTACTAAACCGGACTATGACACTCATCCTTGGTGACTCCTGACTGGACTTTGAACGATTGCAAGACTGCTCGCTCAAGGTTTTTATGCATTGCCCTTAGCAATGTGACAAGCTCTTCTGGGATTCTGTATATTGACGTGATGTTCCATAAACTTTCTCTATGTAGAAATTCCAACGTTTTCTCAAATCCTATGAAACGGGTGTATGGAGTTGTGTCCTATTCGTTGACTTGTTCCAGTGTCTTCCTGAAAGCAAAGATCTGGTAGATAGTACTTCTGTCTTCTCGATAGCCTGCTTTTTTCTTCATCTGGATGGTGTCTACACCTTTCTGTATCCTACTTATCAATGATCTGCCAAGGTTCCTGCTTATGACTTGCAAAAGTGCAACCCGGCCCCCTCCAATTTGTACACTCGCTCCCTTATCAGACCTCTATTCCAGCGTTTCCGTGATACGCCCTCTTCTTTAATTAATTCACTTCGTTGAAGAACGCTGTCAATTCCTTCATTCTTTCTTTTAATTTGTTTTTAGAAATTCTTCGACCACGTTATCATGCCCAGCTGTTTTGCCATTTTTCGTTGATTTTATGGCATTTTAATTTAAGCTGGTCAGGATGCTCAATGTCTAGTTCTCTGTCGTATTTCCTTGGTTTCCATTTCGTGCGCCGTTTAGGGTCCACAGGTGAAGTTTTCAGATCTTCAGTTTGAAATTCTCAATCTGCCCGTTTGCTAGTCTTTTATCGCTTCTCACGTCTGCACCCCTCCTAACTTGTGTCCATGACTGACGATCTATTTTCCTTAGCAATGATTTTGTGATCTAGATTAATCTTACTTCGGCCTATTAGTGATGTCAATGCTGATCTATAAATTTCTTTATGAGGAAAAATAGTTCCTGTGTGATCTCTAACCGGTTCTGTGACCCAATCATCTCGCAGAAGTCGCACAGTCCTTCGCATTTTTCATTCCTGTCTCCTGTGCCAGGTTGTTACAATCCTTTTATTTCTTCAGTTTTTCCTTTGTCTACTTTAGCTTTAGTTATGATTTTCCGCGTCCTCTCCACCTGCACTCGCTAATACCCAGAATATCTATATATTATATCTCTCTAGTTTTTCTGCTATCAAACATGGTTCTGACGCTCTAGTTTCCTATCCTGGTTTCAAACTTCGGATTCGCAAACAAAGCTGACGGTTTTTGGGTTAGCCGTCGACGCTTCACCGATCTGACAGAGATGTGAATATATTCCGTTTCCTTAATAGCCCCCTGCCAGGCAGAAAATTAAACCCCGTCAACTCCTTCCCACACCCTACCCCCCGTGCTTATTTCACAGGATTATAAAGCAATTCGCAAGGTTGTGCGACTGACGTATTCTAGTCAAAATAATAACCTTGACAGTTTGAAGGAGACATCAATGAACTTAACACATTGGCTGCTGCAAAAGATTATTTCGAATATCGAAGTAAAAGACAGCATAAGTAGACATAAAAAGGATGATTATGAATTCTGTTTTTTAATTTCCAACTTGTTTGTGGTACATGAGTGCGATTTACGCTATAGGAATTTCAATACTTGGTATTATGTCATACACATTCACTCGATAATAGGACATGTCCGGAATTGGGGAAGGGGAGAAGGGGGGTTGGGGAGGGAGTGAAGGGCATTACCTATTAAACCGTTTTCCATATAAAGGAAAAGACCTTTTCCATTTTATCACCAGAGAATTGAATCTAGCCCGCTGCCTTTTCAAAATGCTCAGAAAATAGGATTTCGGATAATTTTCTGTCAGCCAAATAGCTGCCATGTTGCCAAGACATGCGCGTTATCGCGACGCAGCTTCTTTAATAATTCATGTTACAGCTATACGATCCAACGTTATAACACCAGAACTGACGAACACGAAAAAGGAAATAACCAGTCACACTACCAGTATTTTTTCGATTGCAATACGTGAAAATTCGAGATTTTAAAATTATTGTTATTTACAAGTCGGCTGTTGTGCTCCGCTTTCAGGTTTGGCAAAAACTGTATGTTGTTTAATCGAATCTATCACAAAATTCTCGATTTCGAGTGTGGTTCTGCGTGTTTGTCGCGTAATTGGCGCGCAATCGCGTGGGTGTCCAATTCTGCAGGTCAGTCCAATTTTAAATTTGTTTAAATCGCATACTTGTAATTGAACACCTACGCCATTAGCGCGTCAATGACTTGCACTTGGATAGGGTTGTTTTTCTGTTCCTTCTCTTTGTAAAACTTATTGAACATACCTTTGGCTTTTTCACACAAAATAGGTTCGCAAAGACTTCCTAACTACGATTTTTGAAAGTATGAGCACGATTACTCTCCGAACTGTACTCCGCTCAGTCGCTCGGACTGTGTGCAAATTTCTGTTTCTAAATACGTTTTGTGCATTGCAAACAAGCGACTTGTGCCAAACAAAGTGTTCCATTTGGCAAAACAGTGTAGCTTCAGGCAAAAAGCTGTCAGTTGTGACTGACGTGAGAACGCATTAGAAAAATATGTATTGTTTTTTCGATATAGGATTTGCTAATGATTTCCTTGTAATGACTAGTATAAATTATTTAATAAGAAAAGACAGACTACCCTAATTCTATGAGTGAACTTGTTTTCCTGAATGCGTCTTGTGCGTTTCAAACGAATGGACATAAGGCGACTTGTGCCAAATTAATAAATTGTTCCATTTAGCAAAGCAATGTAGCTTCATGCGAAACTGTCAATGCGACTGCATGACGTAAGAACACATGAGAAAAGTATGTATTGTTATTTCGTTGTACGATTTGGTAAAAAAAAAAACATTGCTGCCGGTTGCTGTCGGTGGAATAAGAGAAGTCAATAGTTTTTTGCTATCTACCACAATAACTCCTCAGCGGAGGATTTAAGCAAACATTTAAAGAGTGCTCAGTATTTTTCTAACTTGGAACAATACAGCCTGCAAGAAGAACTTTGCCAGACCAATTTAGTTTGGCACCTGATCAGCGAAAACTTGACATAATCAAGCTGATTGACGGAAGAAAGGATTTCGTGTAATCTACCTATTCAGAAATATGAATGCAAAAAAGAAAACAGGCTGAACTCAGGAAAGGGAAAAGTCTGATTAACATAATTATTTATAAACACAATATTAATGGTTCGTGTTAGAATTTGTAGCTATTTGGCAATTTCAGCCTTTTACAATGATTTCGTTTCCACCCGATATAATGGTCTTTATTTTTAACCTGAACATAGAAGAAAGCGAATTCAGCTGTCTTTTATCGCTCTAGCGTGGCTAGGTGAAAGGTTTCCATATTTTTAACATCGACGTTTGGAAAAAAAACTTCTTCTGGTTTTATTCCTTTCCAATTCGTAACCGTTGCTATTTACACCTTTACAAACGGGAAAAAAATTGACGATAACAAATTTGCGTTGAGCGTGCAGGTGGACTATGATTTTCGGTTATGTCACCATTAAGTGGTATCACTGAGTTGAGTTGACCAATCAATACGTTCTCTTTGTTTTCTTGTCGTCCAAAAATTAGCAATTACTTAGTAAATATCCGCAAACGAAAATGTTTTCATTCGCACTAATGGGATGAGCGAGTTTAGATGGTAAATAGCCTAATGGCTGCTTAGGATGAAATTTGAAGAGATCTTTAGCTGTAAATAAAACCCAATGATGAATGCAAACTGACCATGAATCACTTTAAAGTTAACAAACTCCAAACTGATCATTAGTTTTGAAATTATCGGCAGTTTTGGTCGCCGCTTATTTTACAAAATAATCGGTGACTTTTCTTTAATGAGTAAATGAGAATGAATCCTTGTTACATGATATTGCGGCCTATTTAATTACCAAAATTCATGTAGTGCCTGTCAACCAGTTTTTTCTCTAGTTTATTCTTAACCGTTGGCTGTTTAGGATGAGGTTCTTTCCCTAAAACCCAGAACAGGTTTTCTTTCTGTTTTTTTTTTTTTTTTTTTTTTTCAGGCCTTGGCAGCTTTTACGGATTGTTCCGGCAAATCTCTGCGTAATAATAGATTCAAAACTTGAATGGCTGAATATATTGTTCATAAAGAGCTAGCGCAGTAAGAGCACTGAACGCATTTCGATAATACAGTGTTAAAAGTCTGCAAAGTATCAATTATAAGTCTGTTAAGATCTCTTGTACTTTAGCCGAGCCATCGCCAAAACTATTGTTTAAAAAAAAATGTTATTCTGAAACGTTTTTAAACGTTTTTTTTTTAACAAATTCATGTAACACATTTGATTAAAACATTAGAAAAATATTTTAAGCAAGAATTTCAAATTGAATATGATTTCTTCTTTTTGTAGCTTCTCCGAGACAATAAATTTCTATGTCAGATGCTCTGTTTTGAAAACGTTGCATGCTGAATGACCTTCCGAGACCAAACAGAAAACCCTTTTAACTAATTATTCATTGTTTGGGCTATCTTTTACCCTATTGTTCGTAACTGTCTTTTCCCTTTTGTCGCGGTTCAGCAATAATAAAAATTTCATAAGAGGGTCATCTTCACCGAAAGGAAAGGAAACCTCAAAAATAACTAGATCTTCAATTTAAGCAATCAGATAAGCATTAAAAATTTTCGGCCTCTTATTTTATAAGATATGAAAATATTTTCAGTATAATATCAAAAAAGCGAAATTTCGTTCCTTGGGAAGCAGCCGGAAAACTTGCTTTGAAATGTCGAAATATATATTTTTCTATTTTTGGTTCTTTTCAGTCTTTTAAATATGATGACAAAACCTTTATCGATGTGTGTCAAAAAATATTGTATGTGCAAATCCATAATAGTCCTTTAAAATTGTGAACAAATGTTTCATACAAAAGCATTCGCCGTTACTTCCTTTCTGATAACTAAATGTGTTTAGTTATGTTATCGGTAAAATTGTCAACAACCCAAAATATATTTCTTCCTTGTAAAGATTAAAAAGATTAAGACGCTTTTCAGTTTAATATCTCGAGCATAATGTTTGTCATTTGAATGAAGAGAGAACGGTTTTCCTTCGCCGGAAAATGACACTCCAAAATTCATTTCATGAGATCGGCGTATATGTCGATGTTGTCTATAGAATGTCGAGTTGAATAAACATTCTCAAATGAAAAAAGCTATTTTGTTGAATAATACGTCGTGTAAAGCGAGTGATGATAAAGTCGTTTAATCGACTTGTACAGTCCATTAAGACCAACCTATTTTAAATTAAACTGTCAGAACTGCTCGCCGATAACTGTCGAACGGATTTTGGAATTCATAAGAGGAATGAATACATTCATTCACAGCAGGAACGAAAGGAAATGCTGCAAAATACCCAAGAAATGAATAGGAGCTCTATTTTAATAATCCAAATGCCCACGAGATTTGGCGCGTCATTTTTGCCTCAATTTTGGCTGCAATATAGTTTGCTTAGAAAACTGACCATTTCATCAACATGTAAAACGGGAATAACAAGATATCAGTTTCTTAAAAAGACCGAAATTGGTTTTTGAATTTCGCCGGAGTTCAATGATAGCGCAATGAATGGGTAAAAGAAGACCGATTTTACATTACAAACAGTTCAAATCCATAACAGGCGATAGAAATGTGTTACCAGCCGTTGTCTAATTTACAATTTACTTTTATATGAAATATCGCTAAATTACTAGAGCAAACGAATTTACTTTTTTCTGCGTTGTTGACAAACTGTAAACCAATAAAAAGAGGGGGATAGCGAATCGGTTCGTTTCGAGCTAAACCGTGAGCGATTTTTAGGATGCACTCGCGAGGAAGCCAAAAACTACAGCTCGGTCAAAACTGCTTTTCACTGTTGAGTTTGAATTTGAACGTAAACAAACACAGAAATGGTACGACCTTGGCAGCATCGCATAGATGGTTTATATTTAAACGCGCGCGAACTTGCCAAACGAGCGAACGGGACCGTGAATCACACGACAGTTGAACGAAGCGAAACTGCAGTAAATCCCTTATCACTGATCCAATGTCACCTACAGCGCCTGAACACTCGCAATCATAATTTGGTGGGTGGAAAATTATATTGGAATTTTTTGCATACGGCTGTTTCGTCAGTTGAAATTATATTTGCTTAAATTGTTTGTCCAAGATGTAAAATGAGAGGACAATGTCATACGCGCGGCCAGCTGTCCTGCAGAACAATTGAAGCTCTACTGCGCGACTTAAGCAAGCAAGCATTTGTTGACGTAAATGACAAAATTAAACTTGTTTGCTTCTCCAACTAGGTGTTCCCTGAGATTACCGCGTAGAGTAGTTTTGATGGACGCTGAACATTTTTAATATGCAAAAACCGCTTGCAATAATTCAGGCAGTAAAGTGGGTGCGCGCAAACTTCGTTTCCTCAGCACCTTCCCTCTTTTAGACCTAGGAAAAAATTATTCACGCTCACG
Organism: Meandrina meandrites; assembly: GCA_963693305.1. NCBI lineage: Eukaryota > Metazoa > Cnidaria > Anthozoa > Scleractinia > Meandrinidae > Meandrina > Meandrina meandrites. Next base: position 1,888,172 of record OY855903.1, on the reverse strand, counting down.
TCTGAAGATGTCTTCGTGTAAAGATCTTTTTAGCGAGATAACATTTATCTTATAAAAATTCAAAGCAGCAATTTCCTGTAGCGGAGTCGAATACATTCGCTCGATTTGCATTTTCACTTTAAAAGGACGCGATCTGACATCTGTCTTCACATTTCAGTCTTATTATATATGTTTTGTTATCGCCATGAATTTTGATAATTCCAGCGGAAAAGCAAAGCTTTCTTTTTTTATCTCATTGTTCATGAACGCACAAAATTAAGTTATCTTCTACTCTGGAATACAATAATGAAACTCGGGAAAAAGGCTTTCGAAGGGATTTTAAATGAGCAGAAAGATCGTTTCTATTGAAACAGCTTTCTACGTTGAATTATGTCGTTACGCTGCGATGTTGGTTCCGCCTCTAAACTCCATGAAGAGAAGAAATAGAAAAAAGGAGTGTAGTCATGCTATTAATAATAAACAAAATTTGAATACACCACTTTGTCGGACAAAAAAAATCTCCCCTGCAAGGCAAGTTGACCGATTCCGCCTATTGTGTAATACAACCTATCAAATGCGAAAGGTGTGCGCTGCTATTAACAGAAAAAAAAGAAAATACAACATTTCCTGGCGAAACAACTGCGCCATGTTTCCAAAGCTAATACATTCACAACAAACTAAGAAGAATAGATCACCAGGAAAATCATTTCTCTAGAAGATCCCAGTACAATCAAGTTAAATTTATCGAAGTCAGTTTAAAGTGCCGAAGAAATATATTACTTTCACACATTTTCGCGAAGATCCCCTGTTTTTCATGGATAACAGTAATTAAATTGGATCACGTTGCTAAGATGCCCGGCTATTATAGAGTGCTGAAACAGCATCGCCAAAAAGCCTGATACCGAACGATCAAATCCTTTATAAAATTATATCAAGAAAATGTGCAATTACTGATTGATAACCAAGGGTTTTCGCTCGCTTCAATGTTACAATATGTTCTCATGTTCATCGATTTACAAATGTTAATGAAAATTTATAACCGATGTATTGACTATTTGTTTTGACCGTGGTCAAAACTTAGTCAGTCCAAAAAGTGGTACTCAAAAAGACAACTCGGCCATCGGCAGGTTAAAAAGAAACCGTAAAACTGAATTTGTTTTATCGCGTTTTTCCTGGCGTCAAAAAATCGCAAAATTCGCTAATCATCTTGAACAATGCGCCTGCCTTGAAAGACCACGCTCATTTTGCTGTCAAATAAATTGGATCGATGGCGCCAACTGTACATGTCTTTTTACTGGCTCAAAATTTTTTTACCAAAACTTAGCGACAGATGGCACAGTAAAAATCATAGTTTTGAACATTGCCAACTCGTTTCTTTGCAAAAGTCTTCTTCAAAAGCGCGCGCGCAAAACCGCTTTCATGACGACAATAACAGGTGGTTGAGAAAAAGGCAAAAAAAAATTTATACACGGTTGCTCTATCGATGTTCACTTTTTTCGAAGCTGCTAGGTTTATCCTCCTCATTCATTATTTATAGTTATAGCATCAAGGCAAATTATATTAGCTCACTTTCGTTTCCAATCATTTTCAAGCATACGACACGCATCGACAGAAAGGCAAACTTGCTAAACGAATTTTGCATAAAGTTATGTTTTTTTTGAATTCGCCGCTAAACAAATGCTTCGTTTAGCTCTAGCGATTCCTTATATTTCAGATTATCAAAGTAAATCACAAAATACACATATGCCTTCAATGTTTTTATTTAACGAATTGTTTCTATCCTTAGGAGTATGAAAACTGACTGCATCGAAGAGTTACAAATTGTGCTAAATAGACAACGCTCTAATTTGCTGGAGGGCTTTTCCGCTTAATGACACTTTCGATATGTCGCCAAAATATTTCTAGCCGAAAAAAATTAAGCAGTTCAGTCGACAAAACGAAAAGACAAATTAGAAATCCTATTTACTTTTTGCCTGTTGAAGACAAAAACAGTGATCAGGCGGCAATTTATTTAGCGAGTTAATGTTACACGCTATCAGAGTGCTTATTTAAGCGACTCTTCTCGCCGCGCGAAATTTAGAAATTTCATAATCGACTTATTCGTCTCTATCGAGAATAGCTAGTTCTAATTACACTGAATCTTCCTCTTCTTCGGATGCCGAGTTCGCTTCTTGGATCACTATTTGTGGTGTTGTACCATTGTGGCATTTGCTATGGAAAAATGTCACGACTGAAATGTCTTCGTCTCCCGAGGAAGACCTCCGCGTGTAGCTGTCCCGTCCACGGATTACACAGACGCGAAGAAAAATGTCCTTGAAAGCGGATCGAAAATCGCTGTTGAAGCTCGAGTAGATAATTGGGTTGACGGCTGAATTAAGCAGCGGTAGAACATACACGAATACGATCGCGACAAACTGTGTTGCTGTAGGATGTATCTTAATCAAACAATCAGGGCAAAACTGCACAACGAACATTATAATGAAGAACGGCAGCCAACACACGATGAAGGTTCCGATAACAATAGCAAGTGTCTTGGTGGCTTTCAGCTCGCGTACGATCGATTTCCTTCGTTTACGTTCCACTCGTGCGATGCTAACAACACTGGGCCGCGGCTCGGATCTGTAGTCGGCTTCGGATGTTTCCAAGGGTTCCATGGCACTCGCGGATTTTAGCTGCTGCAGCTTCTTGGCCTGTGTGAAGGCAACTTTGAATACCATGGAATAGTTGATGACGAGGATGATTAAAGGTAGGAAAAAGCCCGCGGTGATGGCAAATGTGTAATAGTAACGGTCTGATTTCTTGCATTCTCCTACGGCGACTTTGAGCGAGTCCGCAGACCATTGCATGAAGGATAGGGATGCTATCAGTCCGGAGTATCCCCATATAAAAGCAATGGCAGCAATTGCTCTGCACTTGGTCATGATGCTTCTATAACTCAACGGGAAGGTGAGCGCGAGGAACCGGTCGATTGAAATGAGGCTGAGGTTTGTTATGGACGCGCAGGAACACAGCAGGTCCACGAAGACCCAAAATTCGCAGATAGTTTTGCCAAGATCCCAGCAGAGCGAGTTAAGAGTGTGATGAATGCGAAACGGCATTGAAAGCGCGGCGATGAGGAGATCAGACACGGCCAGTGAAATAATGAAGTAGTTTGTAATTGTGCGAAGTCGCCGGTAGCGAAGGATAGCGCCGATCACAAGACAATTTCCGCAAACATCGAGAATCAGAATGAAAATGACGAAACTCGCTTGAGAGATCATGTTAGCCAGGCCAAATGTATTGTTACTGCTGCCTCCACAGACGCGGAGCGGCGCGCTGGAACCGTTCATGTTGACAACACGTTTGCTGTGGACTAATTTGCTCCGTACGTCTGTTCCCTGCGTACTTATCCTGGTGTGTCTTAGAAAAATAACAAGCGACGATCGCGTAAAAACACGCGCACGAAACGATTGTTGTCGCCAAGTGACGAAAAAAGCGCGTTGGCAGTGCCCTTAAAAACATGTTCAGGGACGTGACATCTGCCTGGTGATTTGTCTGTTTTTTTATTGTGTCTATTAATTAGTCTATTTTTTGAATTTTGCATTTGAATTTCTATTTGGCAAGAAGACCCTCCCCAATCGAAAAAGAGACCTTTATTAATTAAAAAGAAATGCGTGCTACAATCTAATGTTTCTGAAATAGTTAAAGAAATGTGTTTCGCCCCAGCTCAAATTTCGGATAACGCGTCGTGAAATGATTATGGCGCAGTACATTTTCACTATTTTTCAACCAAATGATTTTGTCGTTTGAGATAAAGCCCGACAAAAATACGCTGTGTTTGTTACCTATCGCAATTTTAAATTAGCGAAGACAATGAGAGATATTTGTTTGCGATATGTCGGTGTGCGGCCGCGAATGGAAGCAAGATTTGTTTTAGACAAAATCTTTCGCCCCGCTGTCCCTGAAGATTAGTAGGAGGAGTAAGAGGAAATGGGCTACAATTTTCAAATCTTACACAGCTTGAAACTTGAAAACCAAACCTGTGGAAAACAAAAACCCACGACAATTATAAAAAATAATGCGAGAATTTAAGTCACTCGCGCGCGCTTGTAATTCATGTTCAGGCTCCGAATCGAAAATTACAATATATTTTCTGAGTGAGGAAGTCGCCGACCTGTTGTAATATATATTGTTTGTTTTAATATGAATATGCCGTTTCATTACAAGCTATATGTTATCCAAATATGGCGCGAGAAAAAGGAGTCAATATTTAGTTTCATCATCGGGTCGGTATTTGCTCGTCAGAGCGACCCACAGTACAGCTAACACTCTGGAGAAAAGCGACTAAGAAGTTCTTTGAACCTTGCCTATTTGCACAGTGCTACGAACTTGTTTTAATTAATGCGATTTAGCCTGGGCGGCAAAAGTTCAGTATACGTGCATACATTCTGCGATGTTGACTGCCTAAGAGATATGATTTTGAATGTACTTCCTGCATTTCGCAAATAAATTGCAGTCGATATTGTGCTCATAACCAGGTTAAAATTGGGTATTTCAACGCACGAAGAATTCTACTCCGCGACAGAGTAATCAATCTTCCTTTCCTACTAAAAGCTTTCCGTCGATTTTCTAATTTGTTTGTTATTTTGTCCATTTTAAAAGGCAGGTAGTTCTGTTTGCATTCTCTGTCTGCTAGTATAAGCGGGATTAAAAATTAGTTTGTTTTCACGCTGGTAAAATGAAGGAATTATTCAATTTTGCGCCAATCTGAACGGAGGCAGTGTTAAAACATTCTTGAAAGAGAGCTCAACGGGGAAATTTTTCATGTTACGATGGCGCATAAATGATTTTAATTTTCGTTTGAAGATTGCGCACAACTGAAATAGGAGAGAAAGAAAATAAAAACTGCCGGTTGGCGATAATTCGCTTAACGACCAGGGCTTCATAAAAAGAAAATTAAGATCAAAATACCCTGATCACACGGAAATTTTGAAACCAAGACAATTATTATTAGGATTTTCAAAACGCTAGAATTAAGAAAACAAGCCCACTTCTCGCAGCGCTAATAGCTGACGGGACGAAACATGATGGACAGCTTTCAGCTCGATCACCGCAGAAGATTTTTTTTCTTCATTTTTGTCAACACATAATTGCTTCTCGAAATAGACCTACAAGGCCACCTGTTTTCTCTTGAGTTTTGGCAAATGATCGAGCATGCTGAGACGCACTAAAAATATTCAGCTATACAGTACCAAAATATTTGTGCCGCGAACTACGGGATGATTTTACGTAAAATGCTACAAAAGCAGGCGAGTGTTTTGAAGTGCAATTGAGCTAGATTTACGCTCGAAAGCCACGTTAAATATATGTATATTTTGCTGCATTTAAGAGCTTTGTGGCTCAGTATCCACACACAGCGACTGGCGTCTATGATATTAAAACATAGAGCGCCAATTTAGGTTGCGGCTTTTGCGGCGGTGAACACTGCAAGAACAACTTCAAATCAAATTCAGTGAAAACATAATTACGCTCTCCTTGGTGTTTTTAAAGGAAGAAAATGTAACCTCTTTGTGATGCCTGCTCTTCTGGTCAAATTGTGTTGTGTTCGGATAAGTTATAAAACAAAAGGCTGGTTTAGATTGAACAAAAGCAGATAAGAGATGATACACAGTAGGGATTTATCGAGATATCGAAAACCGAAACCGTGAATTGCGCTTAATTGTTTTCTTTTTTAAAATTATTATTGTCAAAGTGATGCCGCGCCAAAATCTATACATATTGATGATACCTCGCAAGGCAAGAAACATTTTGTAGTGAAGAATTTTACCCAAACGTTACCGACTTTAAAGCTGATTTTGTAATAAATCGTGTTTTATTTAATTTTGTGTGACTGTAGAAGAATACGCCGAAATGCAAAGTCGGTAAAGTATAACGTATAACTAACGACGTATAACTAACTCCCCAAAAAACATCGTAACTAGATAAAGTTTAAACATTTTGTAATATAAGCTAGTTCGATTCACCTTTAAGTAAAGAGGAAAGTCTTTGTGAAATTCTCACCAACTGGCAGGTTTTAGAAGCCGGTTGTACAATTACCGTATTTAATAAATCATTGAACTCATTCAGAAACGAACATTTTCATTTTGTGCGATAATCCAAATAAAAATATTAACCATTGAATTTTAAAGATTAATAGAAAGAAGCATATGCTGAGGCCAATATGCATGCAGCCGTTTTCTTTTAAACATGCAGCAATCATGTTCTAAAATTTGATGTGTTTTCAGAGCGTTTTTAGATCTTTTGTGGGCAATGAAAAAAAAAAAAAGATCTCATTTGTAAATTCATGGTGAAATGTGTGCTGCAAATTGCTCGATTTCCATAGTTCTGTCCCGTTTTAAATAATGTTTTATGGATAGACATGAAGTTATGGCAATCGACACTTTAATTTTTCCGTTCCTAAGTTGCGGCGAAAAATGTTTGCGTGTTACGCGCCTATTTAGCAGCTATTTGCAAGTACTTGGTACACTCATAAACTAAACGTAGTTGTGAAGTTGGGCAGATGAAAATCGATCTGACTTCAAACATGTCAAGCAAACGCAAGTCGTTTGTTTAAAACTGGATTATAGCATATGGTAACTTGCCTTGAACTGAGTACAACTGCCATTTAGCCAAAAAATATATATGCTATTGAAATTTGAAGCAGTTGCCATTTTCGTTTTATAATAAAGCATGGAAATGTCATGAATGGATGCAGAATGAATTTGAGATGACAGGAAACGGAGAAACATCGTTTGCCTCTTTTGCAGAACAGTGGGCCACAAATGACAGAACCCACTGGGAATTCAGAGGATATGACAGGCTAACGATAGAGAAAATAGAAGTTAATGGCTGAAGACGTTTAATTTTGGTTCTAATTCCCCAAAATTTTGTAAAGATGCTTTGAATTCAGCGTCTACACCGATCAGGCAATCAAAAAAAGCTTGAACCACGCCAGGATTGGTCTAATTCAAAATGTCCAACGAGATTCTCCGTTCCTTCCATATGGAGGTCCCCCCCGGGAACCACTCAGTAAGCGTGTTCTTCTCACTACTAACTTCAGCTGAAGCTTATTGCACGTTAGGTGAATAAGTTTGTCATATTCTGGATTAAGTGAAAACTCCGCAATACTCATGCAGTGCAATTGATGAATGCAGATTTTCCATAGTATGCAGTATGTTTATATTATATCAATTTTCATTTAAAATACAAACTTCACATGATCAATTCTTCCTCTCAATCCAATCAAGAAAAAATTTCGTCCTTATTATTTTAATAGCGGCGGCAGACATCCGACGGGCCCACACCCAAATGATGAAAAAATTACACTCTAATTAAAAATAATGCCGGCATCACCGAAATGTGTATTCTCTCTCGCACATTAGTGTAGAAAAAAGAATTGAAAAAAAAAAACGTTTTTCAGCAAACAAAATATTCATCCGGTGGGTAAATTGCACGACTTTGTCAGACATGGTAACGACAGAACATCTTGAATATACAAAACAATATATATATAAGAATAAAACGAGGAATGGATGTGTTATAGCACTGTATGAGATAAGCTGCATGTATATAGCACACTGCTAAAAATAATCCACACGAGTGGATTTGCTCGGGAAACATCGCGTTATTTAATGTACGTTAACTGTCGTGAACTTTGCGGGCTTTTCGTGTGAAAAATAAACTGAGGAAAATGCATGGACGGCTGGGCTTGAGTTGGGGCCGTTTCCAAATGAAGAGTTAGGCAGCCGGGGGATAGAATTGTTCGTCTGTTTTTATCGTTACTTAGCATTTTGTGCTTCTGATGAAGGTTGGTTTTGTCCATCCAAAATATTGGGCCAAGCTAAATATGACATCAGTTTACAGGTGTTTGATAAGCTTTGCATTTTAAAGTTTGTTTGTTAAGTCCATTGCTGATCCTGCTCTATCAAAAATCCAGCTACAATTTGCTTCTGTTTGCTCCGTTGCCTTTGCATGGCTTACAGAGGTCGATAGAATTATTGTTAAATTCACTCAAAACAAAAAAAAATGCGCATAATAATAATAATAATAATAATAATAATAATAATAATAATAATAATAATAATAATAATAATAATGACTCTGTACTCCATTATTATTTGGAGCCAAATAGAAAATAAATTGATAAATGCTATTCCATCTAGAACATATTATAATCTTTTATTATAATCTGACTGAGTACAAGATACACGAACTATGCAGCCATAAGAAACGGAACCAAATTAAGAATTAAGACGTCAAAGATAGGCCGACTAGACGCTGAGAAAACTACACAGAGAACACAATTCTAATGATCTCTTATATGCCAAAATATATATAAATAACGGCAAATATCGACAAGTATTCTAAATAGACCATAGGTAAACACGAAGCTAAAAGCATCATTTGAAGCCTGTCACCCAGCGTTGATGTTTCTATGAAGATACCGCCGACTACAGACAACGCCAAGTTGCAAACTGTCAAAATGCCACGTACAGCAGATCAGTAAATGACATACGCCGTATAATAGCCAGCTGATGCCAGCAACTAGACCAGGCGGTATACACCAATCACCGGGCCAATCACTAAGTCGCGCCGCGACGACTAGCTCCTTAACAGCATAAGGAAGCCGCGAGAAACACAAATTAAAAGCTCCACTTGGTGGTTAAACATCTGCAGATTGAAAAATCGAAGGTACTAGCAACTCACAAAAAAAAAACGTTTTGATGCAGAGGACGTCGAGGACCACACAATGAAGAATAAAACTACTTGGCTTGTCTGTTGCGGATCTCTTGTGGAAAAAATGCTCGTACCACACGTCACTTTAAGTGTAAATAAAACCAAATTGATTGCAAGTCTGGTTCTACGGCAGAAGGGCAAAATTTAGTGATCAATTCTTAATAAATTTTGCCTTTCTGCCATAGTACCAGCCTTGCAATCAATTTGGTTTTATATACAAATAAACTGCTTTTAATGAATGGAAATCAAAAAAAAGATAGCAGAACCCCGCTCGTTTTCAACTGCTTTTGGCCAGAATCAATCATTAAAACGCACTTTAATGCCGGCAAACTCATAATAACGACCAAAAACCACTTATTTAACAACCACTTTTGGAAAAGGGCCTTCCGTAGATTCAAGAGGGTTCTTGAAAGTCGCCCGAATTAAAAATATTTCCGGAGATTTCCAACATTATCAGACGGTTCGCGTGAAACTTGTAATTATTATTCAGCAACTTCGCGCGATGCCCATTTATACATCCTTGTTATCCGTTATCCGTACAATTTTGCCCAGGAATAACGCTTACACCATACCTACAACACGAATCACGTGGTGTAAATCAACCTACCACATCGTAGGCCTGTCGTTGTGGCATACGAGAAAGTCGTACCATGCGATACAGCTATTTCAGATAACGTTGTCCGGATCAAAGCTTAAAGACAAGACTGAAAGGCAGTATGGGTAGAGGAAGAGAGCAACTGCACGTGCTGAATACTAAAATATATAGTGACATGACAAACGCGGATTTGCCCGTTTTCTTTCTTTTCAGACATGTGAAACAAGGTGCTTTTAACCACACTAAATTTAAGAAGAATTTTCGGATCAATTTTACAATACCGGGCCACTCTGAAAGCGTAAGGTTTGCGGTAACACGGTCCGCGGTGCCACGGTGAATTTTAAATTTCATTTTCCGGCCTCCAAGGTCAGCGGTGCAGCACTTGTTTTTAATAAGAAATAATGCCACCGCGGTCCGCAGTCCGCGGTGCCGTACTTGATTTAAATATTTGAAATAATGCCACCGTGGTCCGTGGTCCGCGGTCCGCGGTCCGCGGTGCCGTGCTTGATTTAAATATTTGAAATAATGCCACCGTGGTCCGCGGTCCGCGGTGCCGTACTTGATTTAAATATTTGAAATAATGTCACCGTGGTCCGCGGTCCGCGGTGCCGTGCTTGATTTAAATATTTGAAATAATGCCACCGTGGTCCGCGGTCCGCGGTGCTGTGCTTGATTTAAATATTTGAAATAATGCCACCGTGGTCCGCGGTCCGCGGTGCCGTACTTGATTTAAATATTTGAAATAATGCCACCGTGGTCCGTGGTCCGCGGTGCCGCAGTTGATTTGAATATATTAAAAAATAAATAAGATAGTGGGGGCTAGGAATGCTGCAGGCCATCATAATAAATGAACTAAACTTTTCCAGTTAGGCTTAACCCTAATCACTCCACAGGTCCAAGAGAGCAAAATAGCTTCACTAGTTATCTTTATCTCACAATAGTGTGTTGACCCAAACAACAACAAAGAGCTAACCGCAAGCAGACTGGAGTGAAAGCTAACCGCAAGCAAACCGGAGTGAATAAAAAACCCGCAAAAGGCTAACCGCTGGCTTGGGATCGACCAAACGTATTACAATAGTGTTGACCCAAACAACAACAAAGAGCTAACCGCAAGCAGACTGGAGTGAAAGCTAACCGCAAGCAAACCGAAGTGAACAAAAAACCCGCAAAAGGCTAACCGCTGGCTTGGGATCGAGCAAACTTATTACAATAGTGTTGACCCAAACAACAACAAAGAGCTAACCGCAAGCAGACTGGAGTGAAAGCTAACCGCAAGCAAACCGAAGTGAACAAAAAACCCGCAAAAGGCTAACCGCTGGCTTGGGATCGAGCAAACTCATTACAATAGTGTTGACCCAAACAACAACAAAGAGCTAACCGCAAGCAGACTGGAGTGAAAAAAAAAAACCGCGTGAAGGCTAACAGCTGGCTTGGCGTTAACGTCTATATCCTAGTACTTAACCCTTGTTGATACAGATCAGCGCGTATCCTGTATCCTATTAATTTTTGGCCTAAATATTCTGTATCCTGTTAGGTTTTATGGTTTGCATCCCCAACTTTGATGTTTGCATCCTCGTATACCGTTAATTTTCCCCCATATATCCCGTATCCCTATAATTTTTTACCTAAATATCCCGCATCACGACAACCCCTACACTTGTAACTGTGACCGCAGACCGCGGACCGCGGTGCACGTGGCACATGTTTTCTTACTCTCGTATACTGGAAAACCGCGGACCACGGTGTTACTTGTTTTATTGAACTATTAGTGACTGCGGGACCGCGGACCGCGGTGGCACTCGATTTATTTATTCTGGCCGACCGTGGGACCGCGGACCGTGTTGCCGCGAATCTTACGCTTTTGAAGTGGCCCTGTATTGTAAAGTTTAGCCGAATTTTCAAAACTCAGAGCCAAGCGACACTAAAAGTAAAGCTACAGAAAGGCCCCCTGAGAGGAAAAACAAACTCGTGAATTCTTCGCGTGCGAAATACAAATTTGTACATTTAATGAAGCTTACATGCAAATTTATAGTGAATACCCAGAACACCATACGGTCTTGTCTTTTAGCTTTAATCTTTGACCCGACAACGTTAAGAAATAGCTGTATACGTAAGCTGGCATCGGAAAGCACTGCGTAACCACAGTATTTTTAGCTATAAAATATTTTTTGACGTATAGTATATGAAATGATATGATACCTTTTGTTCACAAGTTGTTGAATAATAAAACAATTATCCTGCTCAATCTTGCGGAATATCGTCTGGCGATTTCGCAGGAAAATTGTTTCGTTTCGTTCCATATATAGCCAAAATTTTCGGGTTCTCAGTTGCATCTGGTCGTCGGTAGCCTAGTGGATATAGTTCCCGCGCGGTAATGCGACGGCCCGTGTTCAAATCCTATTGTTGTCGACTTGTTTCAACTTGAAAAAAGAAAAGTTAAGTGCGATTTATACCTCATAGCGGAGCTCCCGCGGGCGGAGCATCCATAGCTAAGAAAAATTAGTAACCTATCAAGCCAAGAAAATTTGGTTGTCGTCTCCGTACGTACGTACGCACGGATTTCGCCTGGGAACGAGTGGACGTGGCCGGCTACCCGCGTTTTTTGGCGGGAAATATAGCATGACCCAGGTCTGCTGACGCAAACAAAAAAATAATTTCAAAACGACTATAGTCGACGTTTATTCAGCTAGTCTGAAGTTTAAAACCTGAGGAAAAAATATTCTTAGCCCTTGTTATGTCAATGTCGGCAAACGAGAGTATAGTAAATTCAACTTCGAGGAGACAGGGTTTAAGCGAACTGCGACAGGAAAGAGAGCGAGAACGAGCGAGAGAAAACAGGCGAAGGAGTAGCAAAGAGCAGCGTCAAAAAGAGCAAGAAAGGGCCCGTCAAAACAGGCAGAAAAGCTGCGAAGAGCAACTCGAAAAAGAACGAGAGAGGGCCCGACAAAACAGGCAGAAAAGCAGCGAAAAGCAGCGAGAAAAAGAGCGAGAAAGGGCCCGGCTAAAGTGGCAGAGAAGTAGCCAAGAGCACCGAGAAAAAAGGCGAGAGAGAGACCGACAGTGGAGACAAAGAGTCAGAAAAGAACAACGTGAACGAGAAAGGCAAAGAAAAAGGAAAAACGAGAAAAGTGATGGAGGTGAGACCTTGCCCTAGGTTAAAAAATAATAGTCGTGATACAATTTTGTAATTGCAGTTTTAGCAGAATAATCTCATCGCTGCCGAATCTGGAAAATGTGTTAAGATATAAAAAGGTACTTTTTGTCGCCCAAATGGATGTTGGCAGTTGGTTTAATAATATTGGGATCTGCACCATTTCTCCTTTTGAATTTAGCTGAATTTTATAGACACAAGAAAGTTCATGCGAATGCCTAAATTATTTTTGCTCGCATAAAACTTTTAAAATTATTTCCCTCTGGTTTGGGCACTGAATAATTGCAACATACTATCCGGTTCCACGTTTTTAGGAGAGTTTGATTTTGTGACAAAGTGTTTTTCGGTCTATTCGAGTAACCCGTAACAAAGCGCGGCCGATGAAATCGGGGCAGTAGCATTGACAGTATTGGGGTTCTGTGCCAGAAAAATTCTCGACCTCTCTCGGTAAATCTCAGTTAATTTTTTTTTGTCGCTAGTCGGTATTTTTTTCCTCGTTTTGTCGGTAGTCAGTAATATTTTTCGCCCTTTGTCGCTGGTCGGTTTACCCCGTTCAGACGCTCAGGTAAGGTTGCTTATTGTTATGAAATTTCTCGGCTTGTCCATTTCACAGTTTCTGTTTTGAGAATAAACCAATCAGAAGCCATCCTTTTAGTGAATTGACCAATCTGGAGCCGCTAAGGTCGAGACTGGTACACAGTGTAATGCAAGCTTATGAGCTTCCGAGAATCGTTGATCATCCTTGATCGGCAAACAGTTAAGAGAAATGGCAAAGTCGGGAAACAATCTCACAGTAAGCTGCTCTACAAAGCATTTGATGTCAACTCGAGTGATGCCCTGTCCTGAGAGCAGTCGAGTCGCGTCGTCGTTCCGACTCCGGAGTCAAACTGAGTCAAAGATCGAAGCGATCTGCACGTAGAGTACTCAAGTGAGCGATAGATAGATAGTCAACACTTCCTCGCAAACCAATTGTTTTTATTGTATTCCTCGTTCTTTTGTCCTTTTGTTCTCTATTGTTATAGATGAACTGAGGACGTCTCTTCGGTTTTGTTTTTGTAAAGCTTACTTGGTATAAATAATTTTCACGGATATGCTTATAATTCGGTGTCTGTCATGTTGTACTCGACGCTCTACGAACGAAAGCTATTGATTTTTATTTATCGAGATGCAGTTCGATTCGTCCTTTCAAGGACGAATTCAGCGAATGTTGGACAGACATTTGTGATGTTTACATGTTTGTGAAGTGACTTTTTTGTTTCACAGTGCTGGAAGAGCAGATGCTAGAATGTCAAGAGGAGAATGAAAGTGATGGCAGTTTGCAAGAAGCGCCTGACATGTTGTTATCTCCAATTGAAAGTGATTCAGTGCACTTTAATGCAGGTAAGATCAGTGTAAATTTTAATCAGATTAAGGGACCGATCGTAAATTACGTCCCGGGGGGGGGGGGGGGGGGGGGCGGTGGTTTACAAAAAAGTGCAGTGTTTCAAAACTGAACCCCCCCAAAAAATTTTGAGGTAAAAATTATACCCCCCTTCCCAATTCTTGTTTGAAAAAGTACCCCCCCCCCCCCCCTCTCCTGAGGAGGCCATAATTCTCTCCGTCCTTCCTTGGACAGATTTTTTATCTTTTTTATTTAACATCACCTTTATCTTTCTCTCGTTTATTGTTTGTATTATTTTACATTGTTTCAAATATTAAAGTTTAGCTGTTTGTGTCTATGAATGAAATTGTTTTCATCTTTGCTTTTTGTTATTTATGACAATGATCTAAAAATAGATAGAGAGCTTTCCTTATCTATCACCTGCATTAGCAAATTCTTTGAAGCTCCCAGCCGCTACGGCCTTTCACGTCTCCCGTTTTACATCCCAGGCTTTGTAGATTGGCATTTTCGATCTTTTTTTCATATATACCGATTGAAAGACCGTGAAAAGATCGAGCACAAACTGTCGAGGGAGCAATCCAACTTAATTATTAAAGAGCCTTCTGGGTAGTTTTCAAGATGGCGGATGGAGAGCTAGGTTCCAGGCTCTTGCGCGACCATATCAAACAACCCTTCTCTCGGGACCGGAAATCGCGTCAAATTCTTTCCTTTTCCCCAACCAAGGGATCGAGGATAGATCACTGACGTCAAATTCCCTAGACTGCTGTTGCTGTTTCATAAAATTTGACCCCCCTCATGTTTCCTACCAGAGAAAAATTTACCCCCCAAAAAGAGGCTTGTTTTAAAATTGTACCCCCCCTCCAAAACCACCGCCCCCCCCCTTGGGACGTAATAAACGATCGGTCCCTAAATAAACATTAGTGTCAGGCTGTCTCTTTCATTAGAATCCAGGGCCCGCACAGAGGGAGGGGCTGGCTTTAGCCCCCAACTTTCTCACAGTAAAAGGAAAAAATAATAAGAACTTAAGTAAATAAACAGGTAAAGAAAGAAAGAAATGCAAAAAATAATTATTATTGAACGAACAATTACCAAAAGTATTTCATTTGAACGCCTTTCCAGAAGCTGGCGATAAACTGTGGTTTTGATTTAGTTCCATATTGTTTACTTAAATCGTGGTGAACAATCATTCAGTTTCCACCACCTGAAGACTGAAAGTTTTTCTCAACAATGACGCAAGAGAGTTTTAGAAACCTGAGTCATGAAGGATGACTTTTTGACATCTCTAACGAAATTGCAGATCGTAGCAATAACAAAAAGAGAAATTTCGGCGTCTTTGAAGAATCTAATTTACACTAAAATTTTACTCGTAAATTTCCATTGATTGATATATACCGGTCGTTAAGCTGAAGTGTAGCAGAAATCAGCGGATTCCTGGTTGGTAAAGGTTAATGGCAGTAGTACTGATTTGGGGTAAATTATTTTGTTTGAAGCAGGATTTGATAGTGAATCTATTATTTAAGGCCACAGTTTGAAGAGTTTCAAGGATTAATGACATTTTTTCTATATAAATATAAATTTCAAATTTTATGCTGGCCTGAATTAGCTCTTGTTGAGGCCCTTTTACAGTCCTGACAAGTCTTGCCTTATGCTCTGCCTCAGGTTCTGGTTTTTACTCAACTGACAGATTTCATTTCAAATAATAATTATAAAAAAAGTATTATTATCACTAATTCTACCGCAGCTAACTTAACTCCTTTGTGCAGTGTAGGACTTAATCCATTTGTTCTAACAGTTTACTGACTATAACAATGACAACATTTTGATAGCTGTTTAATGACAAGAGATGTACCCCATTTTCACCTTGGAGCAGATGGCAGCCACCAGTACATTGCTATGCAGATGCCCGCTCTGTGATCTGAGCAAGTGATTGTATGAATAATGGCTCTGAAATGCTGGGTAACCATAAAATTCAGAAAAAAGGTAATTTTTAATGCATAACTGTTAGATTGTGCTTTACTTTGTTAAAAGCAATATTTCTATTGCAAAATAACAGCTCATGTATAATTATAAATAATTATACAGCTAAAATCAGGGATCAAAAATGACTTTTTTCCTACTTAGCCTTTGCTAGTGACATGCCGCTTTGATTTTTCAAGCCGAAACCAATTTTCTGCTAGCTAGAAATTTCAAGCATGTTTTGCTTTTTCTCTTTTTTTTTACCAAGCTGACCGAGAAAAATGCAGATGATGAATCCAACAAATTTGTTTTTCTTTACAAACAGTAGAACATCATGTTATCTTGACACAAATTTGTGAATTACTAGTATCATGGTCTTCTTCAATGGTTGATGGCTACAGTCATTTTTTCAGAATTTTATGAAATGACAGAGGTCAGCAGTTACCAGACAGCATGAGCCATTGGTATTATTCAGTGACCTTGGGCTGGTGTGGTCTTGCATAATAAATTTAAGGATCACTATCCTGTAATAAGCCTTGGTGGCAATGCTGTAATCAGTGTGGGTGGCTTAGGGCCTTTATGTCCACGGATAACAAATAGAAGGGTTATTACATGCACAAAGCAACTTTGTTTTTCTTTGCCCGGCAACAGTGAGTGAAGATGGTGCCTTCATGAAACCCCCGCCTCTAGAGCGGATAATACCCGGCAAGGTCTGGGACCCAGGGGGGGTACTCGGGATTTCAAGTGACGTGGATGTTAGAAGGATTTTTTGGGGTTTTTAATTTTTGATTCCGAGATTTTCTGGGGTAGGAAAATTCGGCAAGTGTTTTGTGGGATGCTTGTTTTAAGTATGGATTTTTTTGGGTATTACTGACCTTAGCTATGTAGTTCTGTAAAAAAAAAGCACAATCAAAGGAAGTGTTCTTGGTTGTCTCTAGTGTTAAAATACTACGAGTTGAAGGAAAGATAAAATTCAGATGGTATGATGAATACACACACATTCAATTTCTAATGTTTTTAATGTTTAAAATTTCAAGGGTCAGAAATTCGGTATGGGATTTTTTGGGGGTTAATTTTAGGTCCAGGGATTTTTTGGGGGTTTGTTGGAAGCCCTAGGGATTTTTTGGGGTCTTGACTTTTGCTCCCATTCGATCATCCCCGTCACTTGAAATGCTGAGTGCCCCCCTGGGGTCTGGGATGAGATCTTTAATATGCTGGGGGGGACCGGGAAACCGATATTGCACAACATTAACATAATGTGACATGCCATCCCTAATTATTTGTAACATCATCCACACTTCCTTATCATCTTTATTGCATGGAATAATATTAAAAATATTGATACTGATGCCAATAAATAATTAACAACATTTGATATGTGATCATTTTCTTTTTTAGGGTTAAAGGGACAGTTTCACGGTTTGGCGCACGTCCATAAATCAAAATACTTTTTTCGCTTTTTATCAATGTTATCGCTTAGTAAACCCCACTCACATGTAGTTCAGTAATCACATACTATGATTAGACGTACCAAAATGACGGATGACCAAAATTGTGAGAAGATTTTAGTGGATTTTACAAGCTTAGTGGACCGTTGAATTTAGTTTTGGCCCGTAGGATTTATTCCACGGTTGATGATTTTATGGCTATTTGCATGCGAAATCAGGCAACTCGCTTCCGACTGGTTCATAAACAATGAAAAAGCGGGCCTTGCAATAAAGCGGCACAGGCGAATATATAATATGGACATGCGCCGAACCGTGAAACTGTCCCTTTAACACCAGCTGTAGAGTTTGCACAGAGAGTCACAGACTCAAAGACAGATAAATGGACAAGCAAATTATTAGTTTATTTCTTCATTAAACATTCAACTACACAAGACTTGATAAGATCTTTGCATGATGCTGGGGGAGGTAATGGAGTTGTACGTCACCATGTAACAATTTGGATTGGTGCTGTTGACTAATTGTATAGTTCATAGAGTTGAAACAGGTGGTACAATTAAGTGAAGAAATTTAATTCATGGTCATTTGCCTAAGGGTTAACATCAGTTGATGTTTGAAATTGCGATTGCAAGTAATACCCACTGTACAATATGCAATTTATATGGACAGCTTCAATTTTAAAATTAATGAAATAAAGCCAGGTAAGATCCAGTCACAAATTTCTTAAAGGATACCTGTTCACAGAATTCATTGCATGGGTGAATCTGCTAGCAGGCAAAAGGAAGCTCATCCCTAGCAGGCAGGATGGGCCTATCTTGCCCACCCGGGATTTCTGCCTTGGTCAATCAAAAAAAGTTCTCTTTTTGCCCATATAATAAATCCTTTATTGAAGCTTATTCAGTCAAGATGGCTGGATATTGGCTTCTTTCTTCAGGGATCATGACTAACCTTTCAGGTAACAAGCCTAATGGCTTGTGATTTTACTAGCCAAAACCAATTTTCTGCTGGCCAGAACTTTTAAACTTGTATGTAAGTAATTGGCAGACTGCAGTTCCTCTCATTTGTGGCTTTAATCAGGGAAAGGTATGAAAAAAAATTGCTCATTTATTTGCTTTTGGGTTCAGCATGTTGCTTTAAAGGCATTACATTCTTTGAATATATGACAACCAGGTTCTCAACAGAAGACTTGGCTAACAGGGTTTCTTTGGTGTACACAGGCATAAATTGGCCGAAAGCCACATAATCTTCTGCCCACCTGGCAAGAGATTCTAGGGGGGTCTGGGTCATGCTTCCTTGGAAGATGTTTGAATTTGGACCATCAGAAATGTGTTTTCCTTGCATTTGGGTGGGGGGGGGGGGGGGGGGGGGATCTTAAAATTTTAACTGAATAATTATGAAAGCCAAAATATTAAGATTTAAAGTAATATTAAGTTAATTTAATGTCAACAGCACTATCACATGCATTTATAAGAATATTTGTTGACAAAATAGTTATTTTTCAACTCAAGCATTGCCTTTTCTTCAGTTCGACGTCACCAGAGACACAATCCATCGGCATACATAACTTAAATTTATTCAAAGGTTTGCAATGCATTATACAGCGATTTTCAAATGTGGTTCTTTTTAGGGCACAGAGACTATAGTCTACTTCGTAGCCATTGTTTGGGCTCATCACGCAATGCTCCCTCTCCCACCAAGGGCTGCTTAAACCTCAACCACATTCTTTTCCTTTTGTTTCGACTCTAGTTGCTTTCACACCCATCAGTTGATGTTAGCCGAAAAGCTTTTACATTCCTTCAGATATTGATCTTCCTGTTGTACTTGAAATCAAATTTTTGGAATTAGGATTTATATCAGACGTGATGTTTGGTGTCGGTCAAATTCAAAACGCAGCAAACTGGTGTCGGTTTAAAGTTTCTGACACCAGGATCACAATAAGACACTTGTGATTGGTTTAGTCGGCGAGTTTTGGTGTGACTACCTCAGAAAAATGTGAGGGAAGCTGTGATTGGCTAAACTGCAGAAAGGAATACCGTTCAGTTTGGTGGGGTAGGGAGCGTTGCATTACGAGTCCAAACAATGCCTGTGAATTATACTAAGACACATGCAGACATATGCTGTAATACCTGCAAAATTTGCCCATGATGGAAAGGTAATTAGCCATGTTCTAAACGAGCAGGGGACTGGGTACGAACATATTTTCTCCTCGGTACAAACATTCAATATCGATTGAATTGAAAAATGGGGCATGTCATCTGAAAGAGCATCCAAAAATTAGTAGATTCACCAAATTCGACGGTTATTGGTTTAAACCCAAAGGCATGGTACACTTAGTATGGATTGGAGGGACAGGCATCCTCCAATCCATACTAAGCTCTCTTATTTTAAAAGTGTGCCACGCCTTTGCGTTTAAACCAATAACCATCAAATTTGGTGAATTTACTAATTTTTGGATACTCTTTCAGATGACGTGCCCCATTTTCAATTCAATCGATATTGAATGCTCGTACCAAGAAAAAATATGTTCGTACCCAGTCCCCTGCTCGTTTAGAACATGGCCAATTACTTCTCTTATGCCGGTATACCATGTTCATTTGGTAATTACTACAGAATAAAATGATTTTAAAATTATGTAATTGAAGAGACAAATGCCTCATTTCTCAAAGAGTAAAAGGAAGCTGGCAAAGAATGGGCAACAAGGCATTGCAAATCGCAATTCATTAAAAATCGCATAATTAGACAAAATCGCACAATGTGAGCAAAATATACAATAAATTCTCGCTTTCTCTTGATCTTTCGCTGGTGAAAGTTAAGCAATCAGTGATTTACCTGTAAAACCCTGATGCTGCCAACTTCCTTTTACAGTATGAAGTCAGCGAGGGAAACGGTCGCATGAATTAATCTGCTTTCTCTCTTTGCTTTCTTGCATTCTACTGAAGTTTTCAAAGTAAAATTACTCGATTCGGACTGAAAGCCCTTCTGTGAAGTCAAAATACGAGTGTCATAGAGTCGTCGTCTGTTCCTTTTGTCGTGTTTACAACGATTGGCGGTCAGCGGTCGGCGGCCATGATGGCGGTGTTTTTTCGAGCTCCGAAATTCGAAAAAATATCATAGCCAAGTGGCCTTGTTACTACTCAATTTTTGTTTTCTACTACTTCTTACATGTTTGTATTGTCGTTTTGTCATGTCCGCTGTTACAAGTGAGCAGCTAGTTGTTATCTTGGAGGAGAAATTGGAGCAAAAGCTAGCTCCATTTAAGACGACTTTCGATGAGTTAAAGAAATCTGTAGTGGAGGCCAAAGAGCTCTTATCATTCACTAGCAAACAATATGATGCCCTACTTAAAAGACTTACAGTGTGCGAGGAGGAAAACAAGAAGCTACGAAATGAGAACAAGACATTGCAGAAAACTCTGGATAAACTGGATACCTCGCTCAAGTCTGTGACCAAGGCAAACAATGACTTGGAACAATATACTCGAAGGGAGTGTGTGGAGATACGAGGCGTTCCGCAGATACCGGAAGAATCGACGAATTCAATTGTGAAAGATATGGGAAAAGCTATTGGTGTTGATATTACTGACACAGATATATCAGTCAGCCACCGCCTTCCCCCATCAAAATCCTACAAAGGCAAAAAACCTGGCCCGTCGGCCATTATTGTCAAGTTTGTCAGGCGTGACACAAAAGATGCGTTCTATCAGGCAAGAATGAAACTCAAGGAAATAAAATCCAATGACCTGGGCTACCCGGGTGAGCATAGAATGTACATCTCTGAAAGCCTTTCTCCCACAAATCGTGAGCTCTTTAATGAAGCTTATAAATTGAAGAAGGATTTGGAATACAAATTTCTTTGGACTTCAAATGGAAGAGTGTTCTTGAGAGCCACTGAGGTATCTCCAGTCATCTTCATTAACAGCCTGGACCTTGTAAAAAAAATCAGGAATCAAAATAGAAGATCAGGACCACAAGGATCAGAAGCTCAAGGGCAAAATGGATGATGGAATCTTTGATAGACTTTCCACATAAACTCCATAGAAACCGAACCTACAGATGTGCCTACGAGTAACTGCCCTAAATGTTCCGATGGCACTGTTAATGCCTCTGATGGAGTAATAGCCAGTGAGTACTCTTCTTTACCATCGCTAACCATTAGCTATACTGACAATATGTGCCATCTGACAAATTTAGATGCTGACCTGAACATGCCAGTAGATACTAACTTTAGCTACTATACCCTTCACGATTTTCATAGCAATCCTGATATCTTTGATTGTCTTTCAAGTAATTATGCATTCTCTATATTAAATTCTAATATTAGAAGTTTGTCTAACAATTTTGAGGATTTGACTACTATGCTATCAGAGCTATATTTTCCCTTTTCAGTTATTGGTTTAACTGAAACTAAAATTAAGGTTAATCAACAACCCTTATTAAATATTGATTTGCCTGGGTACTCTTTTTTTTCACAACCTACCCTCTCAAATGCTGGAGGTGTTGGTTTTTACATTAAAAATGATTTGAATTTTACCGTCATATCAGAGCTATCAACTTCTACTGTTGATTATGAAGCTCTCTGGATTGAAATACATAATAGCTATAGCTTAAATGTTCTTTGTGGCATTATATACAGACATCCCAATGGTAATCTAGACAGCTTTTTTGAGTATTTGAATTCCACTGCTGAGAAGATTGATCGAGGAACCAAGTATTGTGCAATATTAGGTGATTTTAACCTTGATCTTCTCAAATTTGAAAATCATAATCCAACTAATGAATTCATAAATACTATTAGCTCATTTTGTTTTCAGCCTCATATTCTGCAGCCCACAAGAATAACAGATCACTCTAAAACACTAATTGACAATATTTTTTTCAATTCACTAGAACATTTCACAATCAGTGGAAATATAATATATGACATCACAGATCATTTGCCTAATTTTCTCATCTTTGATAAATTTTCAACTCTTCATAACAATGTTAAACTGTATAAAAGAGATTATTCAAATTTTAATCCACAGGGTATGATAAGTGAATTTCAGTCTATCAGTTGGCAAACTGTTTTTTCACCTAAACAAGATTCTTCAAGTATATTCAGCTCCTTTTATAATTTGATGTCTACTATTATTGATAAACATATCCCTCTCAAGCAACTTTCCAAGAGGGAACGCAAATTCCTCTCGAAGCCATGGATTACTTCTGCACTGAGAAAATCAATATATGTCAAGAATAATTTATATAAGAAATTTGTTAAGACCAGATCTGCTTATATCCATACAAAATTTAAATTATATAGGAATAAATTAAACCATCTTCTCAAAATATCCAAAAAGGAATACTACAACAGTTATTTCTTCGATAATATTAATGATAGTAAGAAAATATGGAAGGGAGTTAAACAAATAGTTAATTTCAAACCTCCAACTAGTGTAAAACATATTGAGCTTAAAGTAAATGACCGAAAAATTGCTAGCCCAATTGAGGTGGCTAATGCTTTTAATACATACTTTTCTAGCATAGGCAATGATTTAACTAAATCAATACCTATTGTAGAAAAATCTCCTGTGGAATATTTACATAATCTAGTTTGTGATTCTTTTTTTGTTTACCCAACAACTAGGGATGAGATTGAAAATGAGATCTCCAAATTAAAATCAGGAAAAGCTACAGGCCCTTTCAGCGTATCAGTTGACATCCTTAAACTATTAAAATCCGTCTTGTCAACACCACTAAAAATACTATTTAACACTTCATTTTTGTCAGGTACCGTACCAAGTGAACTAAAATTAGCTAATGTGATACCCGTTTTTAAAAAGGGATCCCAAACCTGCTTATCAAATTATCGCCCCATCTCATTGCTCTCAATTTTTCATAAACTACTTGAGAGACTTATGTATAATAGACTTACTAGTTTTCTAGATAAATATAATGTATTATTTGACAAGCAATTTGGCTTTAGGTCTAAACATAATACTGATCATGCAATACTATCTATAGTAGATAAAATACAAAAGGCAATTGAGGAACGAAACTATTCCTGTGGAATATTCCTTGATTTTAGTAAAGCATTTGATACAGTCAATCACAAAATCCTACTTAGAAAGTTAGAACATTATGGCATAAGAGGAGTTGCAAATGATTGGTTCAAATCTTATCTTACTGATCGGCAACAGGTTGTCATGGTAAATAATGTCACATCAGCGAAATGCAGTTTGACATGCGGAATCCCACAGGGTTCTGTTCTTGGTCCTTTATTGTTTTTATTGTATATTAATGACTTCCATTATTCTTCAGATCTGTTTGATTTTCACTTATTTGCAGATGATGCAAATTTATTCTGTGAGAATAATAGTCTCCAGATACTACAAAATAGGATAAACTCTGAATTAATTAATATTCATACTTGGCTAAGTGCTAACAAACTCTCACTTAATATAGAAAAATCAAATTTCATACTTTTTCATCCGCCTCAAAAAAGATTACAGGATTCCACTTTTAATCTCCTTTTAAACAACAAACAATTGAAAAGAGAGTATTGTATTAAGTATCTTGGCATACTAATTGATTCACACCTAAGTTGGAAACATCAAGTAGAATTTATAGCTGGGAAAATTAGAAGAAGTATAGGCATTTTATCTAAGTTAAGACATCATGTAGATCTTAATATTCTGTTAAAATTATATTACGCCTTAATTTACCCCTTTTTGACCTATGGTATCATCATTTGGGGCAATACATATGAATCAACACTTAAACCAATATTTATACTACAAAAGAAAGCCATGCGTACTATCACTTTTTCCCAATTTGATAGTCCTTCCAGCCCTTTGTTCAAATCTCTTCAAGTTATCAAATTCTTTGATCTTGTCACATTTTATATTGCTATATTCATGTATAAATTTCATTACGAGCTCCTTCCTATTGCCTTTCATTCTTTTTTTACTAGAGTAACTAATATTCATAATTATAATACTAGGCTTGCAGCAAAACAATCTTATTATCTTCCTTCTGTAAGAACTAATTATGGCAAGTTTAACATTAGGTTTCAAGGCCCCTCTATTTGGAACTCCATTGATGATCATATAAAGTTATCATCTGCATCAATGTTTAAGAAAAAAATGCAAGTTGAGTATCTCGAAAGATACTAGCTAGCGCCTGTATTGATCAACTCTAAGGCTGTTTTGCTCTATTTTTTTCCTTGATTATTTTCCTCTTTTTTCTAATATGTTTTTGTCTTTTTTTCATTTTGCTCACTGTAATGTTCTGTAATGTTCTGAAATGTTCTGTGTTGTTGTGTGCTTTACCGACCTAAATTTGTATCACATAATTGTAACACTGGCTGCCTGCCCTTTTTAACTCTACAGTTATTTCAGGCAGCCAGACCCCTAATTACTTATTATTTATACTATATATATTTTCTTTCTTGTAATTTATTAGGGTAAATAAAAGTTGTTGTTGTTGTTGTTGTTGTTGTTGTTGTTGTTGCACGTGCGCCCGCATTAATACGGACAGCAGATACTTCTAACACGTCATGTAATGTCTCCCAAAAGACTTCCCATTCGAAATTGAGATAAAATGCAAATGAGTAAAAATAATCAAACGTATTCTAATGCAGATATTTATTGTTCCTTTATGCTATAATTATTTAGTTGGACGGCAAAACGGTGATTTTTCTCCTCTAAAACCTAGAAAAGCAGTCAAATCAGCTTAAAAAGAAAATGCATAATTTGCCGCATGATGGACAGTCAACTTTGACATGTGCCCTATCCACCCGTCGTGAACCACTTGATATACATAATAGCCCAGCCCCTTTTTGCCGCATTTTTTTATATTTCTTCCGCACCCTATCATTAGCCCAGACCGATATACTTCAAGATTATCCGGGAGTTTATGCACAGCCGGACTGCTGGCTGATAATGCTGTCGGTGGAATTATTTCCTCATGATTGATTTTGTTTGTTTGTTTCTCTCATTTGCTGCTGTTGAAAATTGTATCATCACGTAACTTCATAATTAAATAAAATATATAAATAAAACTGGGGAGCTCCGCTTTTAGGCTTGGCTAAATCTATTTAATGTATGAAAAAGTAACAAGTCTCACTACATGAACTGAGTTCTTCCAGCAGTGTCTGCGGGCAGCGGAAACACTTCCAGCGTAAAAGACCTGGTAACCAGTTTATTTTCAATATGGCGGGCAAAAATATCTCATTCTTGACGCCTAAAACGCCTTCTTTTATTGAAAAATTTAAGGAAAAGGTTGGGTATCAAGAGTCAGCCACAGTTGAAACGAAATTTGAAGAGTCTGACGCGTCTAAATTAGATGACAGAGAAAACGAAGACGAGAAACCGACGGTTGTTTTAGGATCCAATGTAAGCAAAGCAGAGGCCGATGCCTACATGTCAAGATTAAAAGCTGAAGAAGATGCTAACATACAAGGTAATTTCTTACATGTAAAATATATAGATCTAGGCAGGCCTAAAAGCGGAGCTCCCATTTATTAATTTTATTACTAAATAGGTAGCCACACTATATTTCTAAGCTTATACAGTGGCCCATATAGGTACAAAATAAATTTTAATCGCTTATGATTAAAAACCTCTCATGGTTTTGTGACGAAAGCGACGTCAATATATTTCGTGGTCCCATCTGAATTTTCTTTCCTGTGACAGCCTGTCACTGGCAGGTTCTAAAATTGAATTTGACGAGTCATTTTATTGGGTTCCTCACACGTACGCACGTCGGCGCAAAACAAATCTTTATGACGTTTTCTGTACACTAACAGAAACTCATAAGGAGTTGAAACGTATAACGCGTGTTCACAGCGTTCGAACATTCAGTTTGCCAAGTACCATATTTGGAAACACAAGGAGCTTGTACGCGAATGATTTACACACGTAACGACACACGCAAGAAAATTTTCGCTTTTGCGGTAAGTCACTTGAATTCCGACCTAAACGCCGTGAATTACTATCAGAAACTAAAGAAATTCAACAAGGGTATCCAAGTGAAGTTCTCCGGACCATTAAATGACGATGAAACAGAGGAATTTAACCAAATTTAATCCAATTTACCAAAGTTGTTTAAAAACAAGATAACGCCATTTAGCGCAAGCTAGCGCGCGCTGTGAATTTAATCCAAAATTGCAATTTTGATTGGTTGATTTTCTTCTCGTGGTTTTCCAAATATGGTACTTAATGGCAACGAATGTTCAAACGCTTTGTACAATGCGAATCATAGGGAGTTACACGTTTCAACCCTTATGGGTTTCTGACACTAATTAATACACCTCCAGGACCTCTACGAGTTTTTCAATGTAAAAAGAATCTTGACCTTGTTTTAATTTACTACAAAACTGTCAGGGCAAGAAAATCAACGCAAGGCAAAAACAAAATACAGAAAAACAAAGTGAATTCTCTGCTAAACACAGTAAACAAAATGAACTCACGCCACGGCAAACTTAGAAAATCGAGTCGGCAAAACAAACTCTGAAAATATATGGTGCCGGTTATGCAAGTCATTTTAAACCAGCTTTTGTGTAAGACTTGTGCCAGTTTGTGATATGGGAAGTAGTGCACGATAACTGAGAATGAGCTTACAAAGTTGTTTTGACTGTTTGAACCATCTTCTTTTCGTTGCGGTTTAGTGGAATGATTAACTAATCCTGTTTTATTGTACGCGTTGCTAAGTACCTTATATTTTATGTAGAGAACTGAATGAATTTTCTTCATTTCTGGCAAGTATAAATATGCGGTAGGTAAAGTCTGAACTCACTCAACCAAGCACAGGTAACTCGCAACGAAACCGGCGAAATATTCGTTTACGCATCGAAGATATTTCAACGCACTCACTGATAAGCAGGGACAAGAGAAACAAAACAAATGCAAGCGAGCCGAAATTCTGCGAAATTGTGATTTTTATCAGCTAAATAATTTGTTTTCAAAATCCAGTAGCGAACATCACTAGTCTAAACGAAATATTTGATAAACAATGTCTGTATAAAATGTACAAACACGAACAGGTTTGATAAATATTTACCGGAAGATCTGAAAAGCGACACAACTTCAAATTTGTTCATAAATGAAGTAAATTCTCTCAATATAAAATTAGGCTTATGCTTAGTGCATACATTTACGTCTGTTACCTCATTATTGAAGAAGGCTTGTATATTCTGCAGGGCAAAACTTTCAAACCAGTCCAATAATATCGGAGACGAACACGGCAATTTCGTTGTAAGCTTTCTCCAACACCACCGACATACGATGTAAGTCTTATACATTATATGAATTATCAACGAAGATCAATTTCTCTCTTTCCATCGGTGTAGCCTTTAACAGTCTTTTATCCTTCACTTCAGTGAACTTGATCGGCTTTGAGTTCACTTTTAGTTGAGCTCGATTCAGTGATTCACAGGCTTACTAAGCCGCAGGTCGAACCGTGGACATCGCTCTTTTGACTTGTAGTCCGATATAACATGTTCAAGTCCGCAATTACTTCGGTTCTTCCCGTTACAAGGTTGTCCTAAATGATTTGGAATAAGTTTCCATGATGTAGATGGGTAAATAGAGTGAGAAATATCCACGAAGACAGAAGATCTATGTTCTTCAGCAGCTTTCTTCACGTGTTTCATTCAGCTTTAAACGTGAACAGCGTGCCAAAGATTTTGGCGCCTTTTCATGCAATGGCGTCGTTTAAGTTGATGTGAAATGTCCAGATCATTTTTTTGATGTGAGAAAAAATCTCTGAAGTGATGGGGTGAAAAATAATAACGAAGAAATATTTCACGCTGCTCACTTCTTCACAAGTTCCCGCGGTTAAGCAAAGATTTTGTCGCCTTTTCACGCAATCGATTCGTGTAGGCGAAATGAAATATCCCAGTCAATTTTCAACATGATTTAAAAAAATGTGCAGTGTCCTACAAACTTCTACGATAGGTAACTTTTAACGAAATGTGGATGGTCAATATCAAACACGTAAGATGCCCAGGTCAAGCTTTTTCTGGAGTGTGGCCGCCATTTTGGGCGACGTCGTCGTCGTCGTCGTCGCTAGGCGCACGCGCCCGCGAGCCATGCCGCTAGCCACGATGACCATGAAAACTCAAACGCATGGTTTTCTCAATTTCTATCTTCGCACGGTAGTTATGGGGCTCCGCTCTGCGGCCCTTCGGGCCGCTGGAGAGCTCCACTATAATCATTCTGGCCTCTTGATAGGCGACAGGCATAGTCACCCAATCGTTATCGCGTTGGTCTCGGGATCGAGCGGGTCTGAACTCCATGGTCGACCCATGGTCGTGTTCTGTAGAACACGGGTCAAACGTCTATCAACCCGAACCGCCTCAGCCGGAATACACTTCAACCGGTCTATGGCATTTGAAGACTGCAGACTGCTTGCGGTTAGCATTCACTGCATTCTGCTCGCGGTAAACTGTTCTTTGGCTGTTTGTGACAACACTATTTTGCTCTGTAAACGGCTAAAAAGCAACCATAGTCTGCAGTCTGCAAAATTTGTTATGTCAGACACTGCACTTCAACTCAATGGACCAAAACCGATTGGAGTTTGCCCCAAAGAACATGTACTATTGTCAGGGTTCCTGTGTTGTGTTAGTGGAAATAAAGACAGTAACCTCACACAGTGAATCTCTCCACCAGGCCCAAGAGTATAAATGGGTACTGCAGGGATCAATATTCATTTTTCACCAAATCATCAGCTGGGCAAGTAGCCAGATGACATACTTGCCCTGGCAAAATTTACCCTGGGTGCCAGAGGGTTTTTTTTTGTTCTTGTTTTGTTTTGTGGCGACAGTGAGCGGCGAAGCCGCGATCGTGAACGAACGAGCGAAAAAAAACCCTCTGGTCACGGCCGGTACGAACCTCACTTCCATTCATGAGTACAGAATTTGAACTCGGTCGTTGATTGGTTTTCGTACTTAGGACCAGTCCTTTCCGAGTAATAATGATCTAACACTAATTCTCATTGGTTGAAACACTGTAAGCACCCCAGGAGTGGTAAAAACCGGTCTTTTGGCTTGAAGAAACTGTAAACAAATAAAATGGCGGTGGAAGTGAGCAGCGGATTTGAGCGAGCCCTCGGGATGCAGTGCAGTACGCGTTAGATACTTTTTTTCCCGAAATTCTTGAACTGAAACCTATTCAAGAAGAAGCCCTTCTTCACTTCATCACGAGAGAAGATGTATTTGTTGTCCTACCTACTGGATGCGGGAAATCTTTGATATTTCAACTGGTTCAAGATGTCCTCAGTGATAAGGTCAATACATCGCAAATATTAAATGCGAGCAATCATCATTTACACGGGTCCGGAATATTTCAAACCTCATCTTAAAGCATATCTTGCATATAGAAATGACCCAAAAGAAACTTCATGAGCGAAACGTGGCAAATTATAGAACTAGAGGTGTCAAACTCTACAAACAGGAAACCATGCAGACCTATGACCTCTAGACATTTGCAAGGCCACAATCTTACGGCTCTATTCAACTTATACTGCCTCCAGATATTATCACATGTAGTGCCCTTCAGAAATAAGTGAGAAGCGAAAGGGTCGAAAGACCGAATTTAATATAATACTGTATATATACGGCAAAGGTACAAATGTCACACACGTAGGAGTCGTGTAGGCCTGACACCCCCATTATACTATGCCACGCGCAGGCATGTCAAATTACGAAAACAAACAGATCCCACATAAAACCGGTTTGGCAAACTGTCTTGTCTCGAATTAGCATGGAAGTGAGGTTCATACCGGCCATGACCAGAGGGTTTTTTTTCGCTCGTTCACGATCACGGCTTCGCCGCTCACTGTCGCCACAAAACAAAACAAAAAAAACCCTCTGGCACCCAGGGTAGGCAAAATTTTACTTGCCTGTTGAAAATTGGTGAATGACAACTGAACACAATGTAAATGGAAAGTCTACTTTTGAGTAAATTTATACGCAATCAGTTTAGAGGTACAATAACCATTAAGGATACCATTGCCTTTAATATTGGTTTGTGGAGTTTTGATTTGAAGACGAAGGGAACAGCAGCCCTCTACAGACACATTTCTTTAGGCGATAGCTTTGTCCAGTTTAGGCGGCATGCAAATTTCGCAAAACATAGTGTCCCAATTGCGACATTTTGTGATGTGAAGTCGGTGGATGATGATACAGGCTCCAACATTAGCAGACATTAGCCTGGGCATCATTTATATTACAAGCTACATGTACTCTAAACTTCGAGAGAAAATAAAGTCTATGTATGTATGTAGCCTGTTCAAGGCTCTTGGTAGTTGGGGCCGAACAAAAATCGAGTGAGCGAGGGAAAAATGTGAGGGGACTAAGGTGTTGCCTCCCTTTGCTCACCTTAGGCCCCCTCGTTTTTTCCTTGCCTGCCCACTCAGCCACAGCTACTGAGAGCCTGGAACAGGTTAGCGCATCTCTGACTGCCTCAAAGGTAGGAAGGGATGCTTTTGTTCTTCCTGTGCATACTTGGCTTGATTTTTCTGAAACAGCAAGGAAACCTTTTTTTTCTTTTTCAAAGGTGTAAACACACCAAGATTAAGGCACATTACTGTCATAACTCATGTGTCATTTCTTGTAATTTAACTCATTTTTGCGGAAGCAAACGCAGTACATCAGAGAAATAGTAGCAGTCGACAACATGAAAATAGGGCCTGCAAATATTTCTGTGTCATCCAAGATGGTGGCCCAAAAGTACAATTTTATCGCCAGAAAGTTGCAGATTATTCTGTGTTTTCTAAAAGTTCCAAATGGAATGACTCAGTGGTTAGAATGCAGGTACCACCTATGAAAATTTAAAAAACATATTTTGTGGCAAAGTCAAACTTAACTTGTGTAGCGGATGAGTTTTCATATTGTTTTGGTCGTCCATGTGATTTTTTAGTTGTCTTGGACAACTGAATCCCTGGTCCCATGAACTGTTATAGAAACCTGACAAAATACTAGGGATAACCTACCTGTTTGAACATTAGATCGCCAAAAAGTATTGATCAATTAGTTAATGCCTTTGAAGTGTTGCTAAGGGACTAGACTAGCCTTGCCCCAGCACTTTGGTGTGATGGCACATACCGGTAATGCTGTTTTAGTGTCGAGATGTTGGCCATTTTGTACATGCAGTACACTGTTGTTGTTTCAAGACATTGTTAAAGTGCATATGAAGTAAAAAATAATTACTGCTTATTTTTAAGGCTTTTCGAAATAAACATGAATGGAGATATTTAGGTTTCTGTAATATGCAAATGAGGAAAGTGATGACGTCATTAATCGTTTCACAAAAAGATAAATCACTGAATCAAGCATATCTCTTGGAGTATTAAAGCGGTGCTCTTCAAACTTGGAACCATCAATGTTCGTCATAAAGGGCACAAGATGGCACCCGTTGCGCCATTGCCATGGCAACAGTCTTGGATCCAGTCTCCTTCTGTTATAAACCCAAATATCTCCATTTGCAGCACTTTAAAAATGAACAGTGGATCTGGCGTGTAACACACGTGGTACCCATCTTAGCTTAACTATCTTCCTTAGCTTGTTGGGAGTGCAACACCTTTGGTTAAAAATAAACTGGGAATGTCAGTGTTAATAGAAATAAGTCTTTGCGGCAAAACTGTTGCCATGGCAACGGCGCAACGGGTGCCATCTTGTGCCTTTTATGATGAACAGTGATGGTGCCAAGTTTTAAGAACACCGCTTTAATACTCCAAGAGATATGCTTGATTAAGTAATTTATCTTTTTGTGGAACGATTAATGACGTCATCACTTTCCTCATTTGCATAATACAAAAACCTAAATATCTCTAAAACGAAAAAAGATATTTCAAAAAGGAAAACGCCATTCGTCTTTATTTTGAAAAGCCTTAAAAATAAGCGGTAATTATTTTTTACTTCATCGGCACTTTAAAGAGAGCTTTATTAACTGTTGCACCTTAGTTTGTAGCCAAAGAGATTGCAAGTTTTCAAATAGTTGATTACTGAGCTATGCTAAACATAGATAGAAGCCCTTTGGAGTTTAAATGGGGCATTTTGCACATGATGGCTCAAAAGTTACAAACAAAACTGACAATAATACAGTTTTCGTTGATGGTCTCTGTGAAATAGATTAGTCAATGGATTATGCAAGCCATAATCAAGTAGACTGCTTGCTCCCAGTTTCTATTGACTTGACTGCTATTCACCAACTACATGTAGCAGCCAATAAAACCTCAAGCTTGCAGTGATATCATTGTTGATTGTTATTGTTATTTGAAGAAATAATTACTTTCTGGCCTTAAAGGTTCAATATTTACATTATGGGAAAATCAGAAAGTAAAGGACTTTATATTTATTTATTTTTTGTGTCTAACAGAAGAGAGGAAAAAAGATGCTGAGAGAAAAGATGGCATTGAAGATGGTGGTAAAATTGTTTTCAAAAAACCAACAAAGAGGAAATCTACAGACAGTGAAAAGGACTTGAAATCTAAAGCAGATGACAGAAAGAAATCAAAGGCTACCAGCACTATGAAAAGCATCAAGAATAAAAGCCTTCTGTCATTTGGCGATGAAGAAGATGAAGATTGATAATAACATTAAACGTTGTTCAGATAAAAAATGGGAAGAATTTGCAGCTATGATCGAACTTCTAAAGGCAGCTTCACTGAAGGCAAAAAAAACATCTGACAGTTGGAGTTCTACTGGAGCCCAGTCCTGGCTCAGATTCTTTCGAAGGTTTACAGTTTTTCTGGGCTTGCTTTGCAATCTTTATCCAGATTTCACTTGAATGATTTCAGATGCACACAAACATTATTATCCATCAGTTAAGTATATGGTAGATTTGTACTGTAGTGTATTTGTAACAGTCATGCTTTAATTAGGTTAGGCAAACCAAAATACATAGGTAAGGCAGAAATTTTTGCCGCTTTCCCTTCAGTGCAAATATTGCGGGACATTTTTTCTTAATCATTTTACACGACAAGTCTATTCTGCTTGCTGAGTAAGGTTGGCATGTGAATTACCATTTCTCTCATGCAACTGTAGAGGTAGTTTTTGGGGTTTTTTTCGTGTTTGAAAGTGCTTCCGGGATTGCTTTCAAAAGTTGTGCGCGAAATCTCATCCTCGAGAGAGTTGTTAAAGCGTTTACACAAAACAAGGGCGTCTCTGGGTACGAGAAGTTATTATGGAAAATCTTGATTTGAGAACCCGGCAATGACCACAAATTCTGGCCACATTAATTTTCTCGACTTTTTTTAGTTTCTTAGTACCTAACACATGTTCTGAGTGGTGAATTTTGTTAAGCTGACCTTACGTGTGTAAGGCTTACCAAATCGGTTCGGACTTGCCAGGGAATTAACCCTTGAAATCGCAGATGAGTAACAAATTCAGGCCTCTTCTATGGAAAGGAAATACAAGTTTGGAAATGATCCGCACTGCTGATTGAGCAAGCCGACTGCTTTCACTTGCAGCTTGGCACCTGAACAACCAAAATATAAGTTTTTATGTATCATGACATTTACAAAAGCAAATCAAGTGCCTTAAAAATATTTTTCCCTTATTTCTGCCAGATCATGTATACAAGTGTTCACCTATCAAGTGCGCTACTAGTAATTTTTTTTAAATATTGTACATAGTAAATACATTTTAATGTACGCAAGATCTAGAAATACCCTTGAAAAGCAGTATTCATAAAGTTAAAAACACCAAGGTTGTGAGTTTCGGTTTAAGTCGCCCACGGGGCGAGTTACTTTCGAAAGGATGCTGCCGTTCTTTTGCACAAAACTTTCTTACTATACTAAAATATTTTTACATCATTGTACAATGGTACTTGACATTAAATACGTATACGGTACACAAAACAAATAAAGTCTCAAATGAGGGAATTGTCAACCAGTGTTGTTCTTTGGCAACGAAATGAAATCAAAGCATTTGGCTTTCCATTGTTTTCTATTCGCGGATAGAACACAATCATCCGCGTGATGCTCTTCAAATGGAAAATTAATTCGTGGTTTTTGACTAGAAATGAATACAATTTTAGTTTTTGGACGGCAGCCACTTGGAGTCAGTGGCTACTACACCTTCGTTTTTTTAGTCAGGGAGGGTGGGGGGGGGGGGGGGGGGGGGGGGGGTCACACTGCGCCTGGTTGACTATTCGCCCCCGCAATTTCGACATGATACCTCGCAACACTTACGTAAAAGGCATTTTACAAGGTTGTTGTTTGAAGTTAGCTTGATTGAAGAGCTCGTGAACAATCGCTAAAAGGTTGCTACTTAAAAATATAGCAAGTGTTACTGTGTTCACAGTCGCGACCAGGGTGTGTCTCTTCCACTGTCTTCGCCAGACGGCCATAACAGGCATGTTCTGATAGCGAGTCGCTATCGCCAAGGACATGCTGTTGAAAAACCACTCAATCACCAGCGGAACTGAAGTGTGAACAGCGAAGGACTGTATCAACTCTAAGAACGAGCTGTGCTCTATGTAAATCCATTGATATAAGAAAAGAACACCGTTAACAGAAACTATAGCTGCAGATTCAGACAACATGCTCATGATAGCGATATCAGCCATTAGTCTCTCGCGGCGTGGAGTACGAAAACTTCCCCAAGGAGCTGACTTTCTTTTCCAAAGCATATTACAAATGTGATCAATCACGACCATGGTGCTGCGTTCAATGACTTCTGCAGCGCCGTGAATTATTCCAAGAACGGCGATCGACTCCAAGCTGCCAAGATCCGCTTGTAAAACTCGAAAGACAACGCCTGTCCCATAATACAGCGGTGCCAATAAGACATAGGAATATCCTGGGTGAGTAATGTTCCACAACCTCTGAGCGCAAATTCGCGAGACTGGTTTAACTAAAACCCCAGTTAGAGGCGCGAATAGAGCGATTAAGAGCTTGCCTTCTCTGTTTTGTTTGATATATTCTGGGTAAATAAAATGGGTGAAGATGATCCCGAGAATAAATGTCAGAAAACAAGGCGCTGCTAATTGGAGGAACAAGGAAATTTTCCGTTTGAACCGTGTGCAGAATTGATTTGTTAAAATATGGACTTGAAAACCGAAACTAGTAAGAAACACAACGTTTAATGGAATCTTTTGTAAAATGGAAAGCTTGGAGTTAGATATTCCCAGAGCCTGAAGGGTTACTCGATACGAAGCATCCAAGCAGTACGCAATAGAGTAAGCCAGAAACAGCTTTCTTTTCATCCCATTCAACTGGTAAAGGCGAAAAAGGAGCAGTATATTTGAAAAAAACCAGTTGTAGACAAAAATGTAAGCTATCACAGTCGAAGCTGTTCTCGTCCACTGTACGGGTACCGGAATTAATTTCGTTGGCGAGTAAAACTCACAGAGGTTGACAGTTTTATAACAGAGGTAAGAGGACAGTATGTATACCGCACCTGTGATTATCGCGACGAGTAGTGAAATCAAAGCTCCAAAGTACATTGATTTCCAAGCTGTATGGCAAAAGGAAGGTCTAAGCTTCTTCCAGGCCGTTCCTCTATCAACTTGCTCTTGATCCGGCGCTGTTGTTTCGCTCTCGTCTGTTGAACACGCATTTGTAACGCAGACATCAAGACTGCTGGTCGCTAGATAACCTGTGTTAGTGACTTCTCTGTCGCTGTATTCCTGGTAAATAAGTTCATCAACAGGTTGATAATACCATTCTCGGCCTCTGCTTTCCAGAGGGCAGTATCCAAAACACTCCATCGTGTGTTCAGGTTCTTCCGGGTTGTAATGATCTGTCACACTTCGCGTGAAACTGAACAGAACATGTCCAAAAACCTCTAGCAGAGTATTGGTGCTCATTTTACTTGCTCTTAAAACAAATTCTGCGATTGTTTTGAGCTTAACATTAAAGGACGAAGAGACGGCTAACAACTAAAATTTCTCTGCGGGTGCATGAAGTGAAAACTCCTCCCTGAACATTAAAATGCATTACTGAAGGATGACTACTCGCAAACAAAGAAAACAAAATATCCCGCAATGAAGAAACTTGTTGCATGATTAATTTTTTAACTGTTTCGAAACCATTTCATGGAAATGTTACAAAACGAGTGGTCTTCATCACCAATTTCAAAATGACCTCTAGCAGAGTACTGTTGCTCATTTTACTTGCTTTAAAAACAAATTCTGCGATTGTATTGAGCTTAACATTAAAGGACGAAGAGACGGCTAACGACTAAAATTTCTCTGCGGAGGCATGAAGTGAAAACTCCTCCCTGAACATTAAAATGCATTACTAAAGAACGACTCCTCGCAAACAAAGAAAACAAAACATCCCGCAGGGAAAAAAACTTGATTTCGGTCCTGCTTTCGAAACCATTTCATGGAAATGTTTTTAAACGAATGGCCTTCATCACCAATTTCAAAATACGCATCTCTCGTTTAACTTTTAGAATTTTTCAAAATGCTCCTGACTTTATTTGCGAACAATACACTGTAGACCAGTGTCCACAATTAGTTGATAGACTTTTTCCCTTAGCTTAAGATTTCGATACATTAATAAAGATTTTTATTTTTAGTATTGTGATGTACTATTTCAGTTTTACTGGGTTTAGCTCGCAATGTTTCGACAGCGTCGAAAACTTCCACTGTAACGCACACCTTAAGGTCGCGCTGGACCCTTGCTATAATTATGTATACATTTATTTTAAGAGTATGCACGAACTGCGACGACTGAAGCCGACAACAATCGAAATTTTTATGAGAATATATTTCTTAAAGTTCTTTGTATAAGTAATTACATGTTATTGTTCTCCGCTTTGTGTCCTGTGCGCTGGAACGTAGGGAATTATCGTAATTCAGCATAATTAGATTCCAAGCTTCGAATAAAGCGCACGTTGTTGTAAACACTGACTCGGTAGGTCTTCGGAAGCGGCAAAACCTGCAATTTAGTGTCCAAGTTTTCTCCACCGATACAGAATTTCATGAAATGATTTGCAGGGAACATAAACTTGGTTTACTCTATTGTGTTCTGGTCAAAACGGATTTTTAAAATCCCTTTTCAAAAAGAAGATAGCACGTTTCAAAGTTTAGATTTCACATTTTTACCCTCTTAGGAGCCAATAACTCCTACTAATTATTGAATTCGAGAATTTCGTTCTGACCAGAACACAAAAGAGCTTGTGATTTACCACTAGGTTATTTTGGTGCGCTATTCTAGCTGGAAACTTGGACACAAAATCGCATTATTAACACTTAAGAGATTAACACTTAAGAGCTTGTAACATCAAAGTAAACGGTCATCTCTCAGTAAACCGACAATCATGATAAAATTCCATCAACCCCTATTATCCTTGATAAGTTTTGAAGGAATCGGTGTTCAAAATTCGAAGAATTAAACATTTACAACATGACACTCCGTCAAAATAAATTGCTAATGAATTTATTAATGAGCAAGGGTCCAGCGCGGCCTTAAGGACCACAATTTTATGCATGTTCATAATAGAAGTCTATATATTTAGCGATAGTTATTTTCAGCTGGTAATTCTTATTCGCTAGGACTTCAAATCAGCCTGTCCTTGATAACGGGTATCCATTATAGCGAGATGTCCGCAAGACGGAAGCTGACCGCTCACTTTGGTAAAGAATGATGGACTGGGCCGGGAGCCATGGAATTTATTGGGGGTGGGGGGAGTGGGGAACAAACAGCTATGAGAGGAACGCGGAATGCAATGCTGATTTCAGTATTCATTATCAGTCGAGAGAACTGGAAGATAACAACAGTGACTGTCAACCGAAACAATTCTTTAACGAGAAATGCCGGAAGATATGCGATGAACTCTTCTCTCGACTTATAATTACGGTATAACAGGATAAAAACTTAAAACAAAACATCAAAGTGAAATCACTCATTACACTCATAAAGATTGTAATAAAGAACTGCACAGTAAAAAATAAAAAGAAATCAATTGCACATGGTTTTACTTTTCATTTCAGAGTTCATGCTGTTCAAATATTTATTTCCCTTATAGGATATTAAATTTTGTCCCGACATCAAATTCCTGACAGAAACGCGAAGATGTGTATTATGGGAGTGACTTTGAGTGTTGGTAATAAAAAGATGGTTAAAAACATCTGGAAGTAGACATAGCTGTTTCTAAAAGCTTTATTTGATTGGAAGATGCATCGGGTTTCAAACGCGGTTTCAGCGTGTGTGCTATCTATAGCAGGTATGAAATAGATATGATACAAATCACTTGTTTATAGTTTGAATGTTATGTTCAGGCATTTTCAAGGGGCATCAGTTTGCCCATACTATTTTACTAAAGAAAAAAAAGGATAAGGACATAATGAATATTATATTGTTTTGGTGGCAAGAAATAACTGACATGCCCTCCATAATAAAACCTATGCCAGATATTCTAGTTAATGTTAGAGAAAAAGAGTGATATTATAGCGATATTATTGCCCCTTTGAAATAGAGAAGTACATAGTGTTATTCAGTTTATACACGAGCAATAAAACCGGAACTTGTTAATACTTAAACCTAACTTGGTAACTAGCTCGAGAAAATTTGAATTTAATTTGCAAGTTGCAACATTAATTGCACTCTAATTAAAAAACTTGATAGGTTTCAGTTTAAATTATTTTATTTTTACTAAATGAAGAGTCGTTTATAAGCCTAAGGGCTCGTGCAATTTGGAGAATTTTCAAAACATCACAAGTACATCAAATATTATGCTATCGGGCTTCGTTGAGACTTACCTCACTTTGAGTAAGACAAGGCCATGTATTTACTCAGTTAATTCCATGATTTCACGATTTGGTAGGTATAAGGCAATATTATTTTTGTATAAGTAGCGACTATCAAATTTCTGGCGCGCCCATTGGCGATGACGCTACAATTTGTAAGTCAAGTAATACTGCTTAAAACCAGTAGCGACTCCCCTGGTCTGCTGCCTCCTGCCAGTTGAGTTATTTAACCGTGTTATGTCTATTTAATATGTTATGTTTGTTTAGTTTTTTTTTTTTCATATATAAACGGCCCCACAAGCTTTTAGCTTTAAACTCAAACCGTGGATAAATAAAGTTGCTTTACCTTTTATCTTTACCTCGGGCCTGAATCATGAAATTTTTTTAATGATTATGCATGCATACGCGATTAATTGGCATCTTCGTAATTTTCGTAATTTTCGTTTTTTGTTATAGTGTCACATCGGGTGTCATTTTTGTCAAGCAATTTTTCTTAACACACAATTTCAATTTAAAACATTGTCTCCAGGCCATAAGAAATGACGTTTATGAATTTCTGCTTAGTACCTTCTAATTAGTGTTTTTCAGTTACCTAAACTTCATTGGATGATAAACGATATGTATGGATAAACGTCTCGAAAAAAATACATTTCGAATTAAATATTGTCGATTCCGGCCTTTCTTCTTCTTAACAAATAAAACGCACTTAAATCCAAACTGGATTTTAAGTCTTGCGTATGCGATCTTGCCACTTACTAACGCAGTTTTCCATTTTGGAGGACGGAATTCGAAACTGATAGAGACCTAACTCGATAGAAAAAAACGCTTCGCTAAGCGAGTACCGCCTCTTTGCTTTACGTTTCTTCCGGCAAGCTATCCTAGCCAATTGACAGCGAAAATCTCTCCTTACCATGGAATAAATTATTGGGTTTGCCGATGAGTTTATAATAGCGCAAAGTACGACGACATAGAACAAGTTATTGTAAAATGTTTGGATGGCAATCGGGGGCCAAAATACAGCACACAGACGAAGTAGAGCAAGAGGGAGCATGAAAAAAGCAAACACCAAAACAACTGGTGTTAAGATTCTCTTGGCTCGTCTGTTCTGCATGAGACGAATAGCGTGCTTCCTGCTTGTGAAAGCGTTGCTACCATCAGTGAGATGCGCTGTTTCGTTATATTTTTCATGCTTCATTGCCGTTATAAATTTACTGCTTTCATCTAGTTTTTTTGATACTGCGAGAAATGTCCAGGATATAACAGAAAGTGGAAGTATGTACGAAAGCACAACAATTAAAGCGACGTAAACCCGTGGTAGCACAAAGTTGCAATCCCAAGAGGGCCACTCTGGGCCACACAATCGTCGTCCATCGGGCAACTTGCGATAACCAAGAAGAAAATACAGTGGAAGCGAAAACATCAAAAATGACGCCAGCCATGTACAAGCAGCAACAATGCCAGCTCGCTTTAACGAAGGCTGTTGTTTCACATGTAATTTCGCATGTTTGGCTATTTTCAGATATCGATCTATAGCAGTAATTGCGATACACCATACAGATGCGCCAAGAAATACCTCAGTAAAAGGCTGGAAATAAAGACAAACGAACTCTCCAAACGGCCAGTTGAATGGAACTCTCTGTCGTGTAGCAGCTATTGGAAATACCAACAGCAGACATCCCAAATCCGCTACTGCCAAGTTTATCAAATAGAAATCAGTCAAGCGAGTCTTCTTTCCCTTGATGAGTCTTATTAAGATAGCGATCACTAGAGCATTACCAATGACACCAAACAAGGTGCACATGGAATAAACTGCTAGTTTTACTACCTCCACTGGCAGAGAGTCCTCAGTCTGAATACTGCTGCTCGTTGTTACAAAAAGCCGAGGGGTCGAAGTCGGCTCGAGGGAAACATTTGATCGTGAATGCCAATTAGATAAATTTCCGCTTTCATTTGTGCAATGCGCCATCGCGAGAATCTCTTCTTCAGAGTTGTTTATAGTCGAAGCAGTAGCGGTCCTCAGTTGTGGTGAAGATTATGCCAATTACCTCTCAGCCAAAGAGGCATCATGATTCCCACTCCAGGTTAACTTCAGTGTGCTTGACAAATTTACTTCCCAGCAATGTTTCTCAACTATAATAAGCCCGTATTTTTACTACAGCTGCCGCTAGGTGATTGGAGATCTAATTGGAAATCTTTTGTTAATCGGTCCATCAAGATGGCGCACCAATAAGGCTAGGTCGATGTTCGGTAATATTAAATTAACTTTCTGCCAAAGCCATTAATCTAAAGAATAATAAGCTTCTACGACATGTTATGTGGCAGTAGATTGATGTTCTACATGGGAAATTAAAATACTTTTTGATTAAGTATACATAACCGTCACTGTAAGCATAGCGAGATAATGAATCCAGCTGTAAGCAGCACCTGCGGCGTTTGACAGCCTGTGGCAGCTGTAGTACTGAATATGGGCTTCTATGCCCCTGGGAACCCCTGGGTAGCCTTCGCCAAGTGTAAAATAGCAATTGTCTCATTTTGTAATAAACCTTTTTCAGCCACTTGTTATTCTTTTCTACAGCATGTACAAAATACAAAAGAATTTGAACACCAAAATGAGGTCTGGGGGGCAATTAACATAAGCATAAAAGAGTAATAAACAGCATGAAAAAGGTCTACAGCTGTCGTGAATTGAAATAATACTTGTCCGAGCAGTTTGTAACAAGGTAGTATTGTAGAGTGACTTCATTTCAAAAACAATACCTATACTAAAAAGGTAAAAAGGTAAAGCAACTTTATTTATAGCTTGTGGGGCCGTGTATACGAAAAACATAGTAATAAAACAAACATAGCATTAAGTAAGTATAACATGGTTAAAAATATCAACTGGCAGGAGGCAGTCCATGACCGAGGAGTTGAGCTCGGGACAACCGAGAACAAATCCAGATTGTGGTCAATCAGATTTCAAGTCCGCCCGCGGCGCTCTAACCACTCGGCCACGCTGCCTCCCTGTCTCCCTTTCTTTATTTTGTTTATAATCAAAAAGTAAGCACAAAAAACAATGGAATTGGTGTCTAAAAGAATCTTCACAGGTTTAGAGTGATTTTATTGAACCCGTGAAATAGTTGATACTTAATTAACTAGGATTGTACTTCTTCAGAAAAGGGCTGTAAGAATTATAGCTAAAGCTGAATCTAGGCAAAGTATGACTGACATTTTTACAGAATTGAATAATAAATGAATTGGAAATAGCTGCTATATTCCACATAAGTCATCCAGGTTAGGGCAGTATTGTCTGTCATTAATTTCAGGGTCCAAAAAATATGGAGCAGCATTGACAAAAAGACCAAACATATGTCGTCTACTCAATTTCCTCTCTTAAAAAGTGTATTTTCTTTACAGGAGATAAATAATACCTGCCATTTTTGTCTGCAGAGACAAATTTGCACCTACTGATATAATATATAGATTCATAGAAAGATAAAACGACGCTTTCCTTCTTTCCCGAGCAATGAAAGCTCTCACTTAGGTATCTTTACCTTTCATAAATTTTCAGAATTTAATATTTACGGTCATTTCCGTCGTGTCTGCCACCCGAAAAAGAAAACTTGCTTCAAAAATCTGAACGAAAAAAAAAAGGACAAACTGGAAACTCTTGGTGAAGTGTTACACTAAAAATTATTTCCCTGCCCTCCCATCCCTGAAAAAAATATGCGGTATTGTCCATATATTTGTGGCAAGTGCGACCGCGCCTGCTGTTTTTGTGTTCGCCATCTTGATTCGAGAGTTGCATAAGCCGAGAATGTCAGCAAAACATTTTATGTGATATCCGGTCAACGTTGGTTATTTTAGTAGTATTCTTATGTTATGAAATTCTGTAACCCTCTTAGAACCAGCTAGTGGAAGCAATGGCCTATAGGTTCTGTGCA
This sequence comes from Meandrina meandrites, assembly GCA_963693305.1. NCBI lineage: Eukaryota > Metazoa > Cnidaria > Anthozoa > Scleractinia > Meandrinidae > Meandrina > Meandrina meandrites. Next base: position 1,845,309 of record OY855903.1, on the reverse strand, counting down.
CGAGGAGTAAATTCGTTGATAACTCGGGCAAGTTTTAGACTTGTGCATCCCCAGGTAGGTCTGATATGAATACCGTGATTTTGTTTCGTTCATGTTTGCACGTTTCGACTTTGTATGATCAAATTAATCACAATTTAAGCCTAGCGTTGATGCATTTTCTGTTTTATCAGAGGATCATTTGGCGGTCTTAATTTTGTTAGAGGTCTCTTACGATTTTTAATTCTGTTTATTTTCCGAACACGCAGTTTGCGAGATACTCCATTGGTGCGCGGGAATTATTGCCGAGTCAGAATTCAAGAAACTCTTGGCTGCTTGGAAGAATTCTCCATTTTGATCCCCCAAAAGGTAAAATAAAACTTTACTTAAACGATCATAATACTCATTTATTTTTAAAAAATGATGTGTAATGGTGAGTTGTTTTTAGTGTATAAGCTTATACATGTATTAAAATGTGACGTGATCATCGATCAACCTACAAACTAACAGATGTCCCGCATGCGAGTTTAGCAAATCTTGTGTGCCATTTTTTTGTGCCACTTTCTTCTTCTACCTCTTAATATTTTTTAAGAACGCAGTGTACGTGTACATTGTTGTATGTTGGGGTTAGATTTTTTGTCTCGAGTTTATTACATAATAATTATTTACCTTATAAATTGTTACTTAATTATTTTCGCAGGACTTTATTTTTGTGATATCCCTGACTGCAAAAATATTGCAAAAAAGGCTTGTGCGACAATTAATGATGCAAAATTTATACCCTGCTGTAAACATGCCAGCCTGTTTTATGTTTTGTTTTGGTGAAAGTTCTGTTCAATATCATTGGAAAAGATGCAGAGACATAGCTAAGATTTCCAACAGGCAGAATTAGACTAGCCTGCGAACGCAGACGTATTTCCGGCTGTTGCTTGTCTCCGCCGAAAAATAACATCTGCGAACTCGAGCCAAAAAACGATTTCTGTGACGTCAAAATTCTAAGCCAATCACTGTTAGGCTCAGAAAATCCTAGAACCGCCATGCGTGTAGCCTGCGAGAGCAACGCACAATCGTGTGTAAAATAACAATGTGACGCTACGCTGGGGAAAGTTTGTAAAGTGTTTAATTTGAAAAGTCAAATCAGGTAAATGCATTAAAGTACATGGTTCAAAAGAGAAGAAAGACATATTCGTGAATCTTTCAAATTGATTTGGAAATCAGTTATTTTCCAAGCATTGCCTGAAAGAAAATAATATTTACATAGTATAACATCAGATAACATTGTGATCGATCGTCGTTTCGCCTCTCGTAAGTTAGATGAACGACCAGGTCAGCCCATTATCGTCACTTTCGCTGAATAGCGCTGCGATACATTGAAAATAGCGAATATTGAAAACAGCTGCTATTCGTTCGTGTACGGATCACGTACCAGAGACTTGGAAAGGTGAGATAAAATACAACAACAACAATTTATTGACTGAGGTATTTCCATAAAAATGCATGGCATTCCCTACTTACACTTCACTGTTAAACCTAGAGGAAAGTATCTTATGAAAATTGTTATACTATTATTTTGTCAGAGCTGTACTTTGGTCTTCCGGAAGAGACAATTCCTTTGAGCGAGTCTTGTGAGATTCGCCTTTACGCAGCGGTGTAGATGTAAACATAATTTGAGCTATCACTGAAACCTGGGAAGGTTTTCATTCCTTGGACCAAATCTTTGAGTCTTGATGGAGAAAAAAGGCACTAGGAACGCTTAAGGGTTTAGAACTCCCCACAACATCGGACTCAAACAAATTCAGGGTTTGCAACGACGCTTGTCGCAACTGTATTATGTAATTTCGCGGAAGGTGAAGATGAGACGCATCTGGTCAATTGCCGCCTCCTGCGTGTTGCTAGAATCTTTTGCCAATCTATTGACGCAAAATCAGACATCACCGTCAAAATCTCTTCGGATTTCTTGCCCAAAGTCGTCGAAATTTTGAAGGTCGTTCTTTAATCCCCGGGTTTAATTGCACAAGTCGATTGCAACTCTTCAGTTTGTCAACAGATGGTCAGCTTTTCACAGCCCACGTTGCATGATTTATCAATGAAGGTATGCACTAAACAATTTAACCGAGCACATTAACCTTCTCCTTTGCAACTGAAAATGTTCTTCTGCAAAGAATCAACTTTCACAGCCGTCAAAAACCTTTTCGTGTTTCATTCAACTTCCCATAGCATCTTGCCTGTTTCCGCCAACAGCTACGTCGCAAGGGAGCCGCGTGGTGTTCACTTGTGTCTTATTCTATCGCGTAATCTGATTGGCCAAAGAGAAAACAAAAAATGCTACGTCATGGAAATCGTTTTCTGGCTCGAGTTCGCAGACGTTATTTTTCGGCGGAGACAAGCAACAGCCGGAATATACGTCTGCGTTTGCAGGCTAGAATTAGACGGACTTGGTCTCAGGAAAAGTCAAGTTTTCAGACAGTTATTTTTGCTGCCTTCCAGCTGTTAATTTATTTATTTATATCCCTGATATGGCTTGATAATCTGTAGTGCTGATTGTAAGACTACCGATTTGTTCATACAAATTGCTGTTTGGTACATTTTCATGAAATTTTGTTCCATTTAACACAAATTTTTTTCTGTCAAATTGCAAAATTTTAGTCCTACAAAATCTGCCTGTTCTGTTTTCACGAAAATATGACTGTGTAAGTTCCTCCGAAAATTATCTCATATCAAGGTAGTGTTCGCAACAATTTGTGGAAATGTGTTGAATGAAGAAATACCTGTCAACAAGTACCAGAAAAAGATCAATCATATGTCAAAGTTAAAGGAAATGATGCTCATTATATTTAAATGGTAAAATTGACGGTGAAACTTTGATGTTCAATTCCGTTTCATTGCCATAGTGAGTTTTACATTCAATGGCGAAGACTTCTGAAGACTCTTTTAAAAAACTTTTTCCAAAATTTAAGTTGCTAAATTCAGGGTGCGGCTTATCTGCGGGTGTTTACGGTATATGTAAATCAGAAAAATCACAGTCGTGCACGCAGTTAACAGTTTTTGATCACTGCTTATGTTCTGATCTTCAGGGTTTGAAAAGTTTTATCCAAATGCATCAAAGAAGAAATCAGATAAAGGTATGACCAGTTCAGATGTTATGCAACCCAGGTGCTCTTTCATTTTGCCTCACATGCACCTGTCTCAGATCTCTACCTTTGTTTAATCTAACATTCTTAGATGTGACCAAAACTGAAAAGCCACACTTGTTAGACCAACACCATTGGGCTACTTGGTCTTCTAATGTGTTTAACAATCAATGCTGTTTAGAAGCCCAGGTGATAAACCAGGTCTATAAAGATTTTTGTTTAATTACATATTAATTGGTCCCAGAGTTCAAAGGATATTCTAGCATTTTGTCAGCTGTTAGGTCATGTGCATTTCCTTTGTTCAACAGGACCAGAGTCCAGTAACAATGAGAACTCTGAAGCAGACAAGAGAGAATCATCAGGGGGTGGGGATGGTGGGGGAGGAGGAGGTAGTGGCAAACCACCTGGTGATGATTGGTGGAAGAACCTGTTTGACAACCCACAACAGGTTGTATTAGCTGTTGCATTAGCGACAGGAGCGGCACTATTTCTTATGTTCTCAGGGATGGAGACCAGAGAAATCAACTGGCAAGAATTTAGAACAAAGTATCTTGAGAGAGGAGAGGTGATTATGTTGAAAATGACAGTATTGTACATTTTGCACTTATTATAATAACAGGGCATCTGACAGGATACGGTGGTGCGGATCCGCATAATTCGCTGACTTCCGCATCTTCCGCATCTTGAGAACATTTTCCGCATAAAACAGAGAAATTTGTTTCATATTAATGATTAAGCAGCTGTTTACCATCCTCTCAAACATAAATTTCGAAGAAATTGATTATTTTGACACAGTTTTTCTCCTAAAATAGCGACGAAAACACGGCACTTCGATCGTAAGCAATTTTTAACCTCCAGGCGTTACACGCGTCTTTTCGGGATGGGCCTGGACACCAGTTCTTTCGCTTCTTTCGCTCGTTCGGTCTATCGAAAATTTTTCTGTGGTTACCTATAGTATATGGATAAATTTGTTATCAAAGAGACTGAGAAGAAGGATCCCCACTTCACTGTACACTTGCCACAAGTTGACCTCACGGGCTAGATGAGCGACGAATTAAGTGAAGCGAGCTTGAGGCCGCAAACTGGCCTGTGAGCGACGTGCCATAATGAAGATGAAGGACTTTGTTGAAAGTCTAATAGCAGCAAAGGATTGAGTGAACCAGTATCCTGGAGTTTTCTATGTAGATAATGGATCGTTATTTTGTTGAGCGTGCAATGTTGTAGTAGATCACGTAGCACCTTGAATTGTATTGTTTATGCATAAGAAGAAAATCAACTTCAGGCAACAAAATAACGGTTGTGTTATTTTCATTGAACATGACATAATTGATAAGATAATTTCATAACATGTACCAAATACAAATGAAAACAACTGGAAAAGCCCAAATACCATTATAAGCTTAATTTTTTTGTTTAAAATGAGCCTGCAAGCAGACTCTCGCCTTTGGGGGTAGCTCGATTTCGGCTGCATGAAAAGATGTGATTTTCGGCAAGCGAAGCGAGCCGAAAATTTTCCGCATAATCCAACGTGTTTTCCGCATAATCAACACTTTCTTCCGCAGAATGTTCCTGAAAATTTCCGCATAATTTGTTGTTTTTTTCCGCACCCTATCAGATGCCCTGTAATAACATATAATAACAGTGTAGATACAAGAATGCAAAGTAAAACCTTATTCATAATCCTCTCCAGACAAAACCAGTTGAGACAAGGAAACAATATGGTTTAAAGACATCATTACTTACTAAGAGTATTAAAGTAAATTTATTTTTAGCCCTTTCCTTACCTTCCCATTCATCATGAAGTCAAGAGGCTGCTGTTCGTAATCAAAGTGCATTATTCAAAATGGAAGCAACATTTTAAATTTATCATGGAGTAAACATGGAGTTTTATGTAAACTGTTGTGAAAACCAGCAGGGTCTCTTGAACAGATTTGTCGAACATTGCAGTATTCATTCACAATTTATATATTGAGTAACCAACGGTCCACACTCTGAATTTCTTGTAGAGTAAACCACATCCAGCTCTGGCACTGATCCAAAGGTGCTATTCTGTCACTGGACGTGTTGTCAATTCTGTGCAGTTTTATTTGTACATCATCCCAGTTACATAAATGGGTGGGCCCCCTTATCTAAATCTACCACTGTCTAGTTATCTACAAGAGGTTCTCACAATTTAGTGGAAGATCATGAATTAAAATTAGCAATTCTCTTTAGTAAAAGTTAAGTAAAGTAGTTATGATACATGTACATGTACACTCATAAGTAAACTTTTCTCACAAACTTTTACAATAAACTTCTTGCCCTTAGGTGGAGAAACTTGTTGTTTCAAACCAGACTTTAGTTAAAGTGTTTCTGAAGAGTGATCCAAACAAGGTACATGCAAGTTAAACATTAACAGGCTTGCCATAGGTCAAGAAATGATCAGGGAAAAATCAAATTCTTGACAGGGGACCATCAGGGAGTTTTATTTTAAGTCAGGGTGTACTGACATTCTGAAGAAAAGTCAGGGAAAAGGTGTACTATAATACTGTAACAGCTCTAATTTAATACCATAAAGGCTGAAAGAAACATTTGAAATCATTGTGACCTTACGTAGGGATGTATCTGACTGTTTGTATTTTACTGGTGAGGGAAATGTTATTTTTATCAGGCCTGGGAAAAGTCAGGGGATTTTGAAAACTGACAACTGCAATTAGTTTACTTAGTATAATATGTACGTGTATAATATTATGCTAACAGTGGGTCCCCTTGGGATCTGGAAGATTGTTTGCTAAGGCCAAGTGGTGTCTGCTTATGGGATGTTAGAAGTGTGTGCTTTTTTGGGGAGGAGGGGGGGGGGGGGGGGGGGTGCTGTGACCATAACTTAGTGTCTACCCTTGGCTGGTGTTTATTATTATTTGACTGTAATAAAATTAATCACCTTTTGAATCAGAGGTGAAGAACTGAGTAGAAATGCATAGCTTTGGTGCTCACAACTCACTTTAATGTGTCTTCAATGTAGAGCAATCTTTGTTTCACCATTGGAAGTGTTGAAAGTTTTGAGCGCAGTTTAGAGGCTGTTCAACAAGAGATGAATATAGACCCTGCATTCTGGATTCCTGTCACTTATGTCAAAGATTTAGAATGGCTGTGAGTGTTCTGGGTACAGTTTATTATAATAATATTTATTATATTGACAAGATACATATCAGGGGAATTTAAAAACATATTTGAACTGTGAAGAGATGCAAAGCTACTAAACTGGGAAGTGTTCCTTGCAGTATAATTAGAGATCGAGGCACGGGGCACGCAGTGCTAGGGGTTTAGTTTTGTTTGTTGCACAGGCTAATATACATATGTCGATATTCATGTGCTCCAATTTGAAAATATTGCCGCAGCCATTAATTGTTACTGGCTAAAAAAGAGATAGTGTGTTGATTGCTTGATATGTGCTTTTGATGTTTCACAGGAAAGAGGCAATTAAGTTAACACCCACCCTGTTAATAATTGGTGTTATAGTGTACTTCAGTAGAAAGCTTTCCAGTGGAGCTAGAGGGCAAGGGGTAAGCTCATCTTATTTCTAACACACTGTATGTACACAAGCTTGTAAACTGGACAGAGACTGGGCCAGAGACTGCATCTTGGATGGTACCTGAAGCCATTCAAAGGAATACCCCCATGACTGATGGGAACCCTCTAAAGGGACCCTCTAAAACCACTGACAGTGTATGTTCCTTTGCCCCCCCCCCCCCCCACTGATGGGGACCCTCTAAAACCACTGACAGTGTATGTTCCTTTGCCCCCACCCCCCCCCCCCCCCCCCCACTGATGGGGACCCTCTAAAACCACTGACAGTGTATGTTCCTTTGCCCCCAGTTGCAAAATTTCAGTTCTGTGCAGATCAAGCTGGGGCCCAGGCCTCAGCATGAGTGCCGTTCCCCCTGTTGTTTTAAACCTGGCTACCGGGGTAATTAAATTAACCACCATTATTGTTTGTATCACCCTTAGGGCATATTTGGTGTTGGACAATCAACAGCAAAATTTTATAACAAGGAAACAAGTGTGAAAGTCAGATTCAAGTAGGTACACTGTATTAAAGCAGCAGAGTTTAGCACCATCATCCTATAGATGGAGCCCAGTCAAAATGTTTTTTTTTCTTTTTACTATTATTGTTTAATTTATATGCATCTGTGCTGTGTTATTTATAACTATATACTGAAAGCAGTGTCAGTGTTGTTTAGTAATTTATTGTAAGTACTGTATTGTGTATTATTATTATTGTAAGTAGGGTATTGTAAGAACTGTGAAGTCTATTGTAAATTAAGTTATTGTAAGTATTCTAATTCCTGTATTATGTTGAAAACAATAAACAAAATTACAAAAAAAGTAGTAAGCAATATGGCTGCAGGAGCTGACCATTCACATGGCTCATTTTCCCACATAATCTTCAAAGCAGTGATAGGCCCCAGTAATCCTGCCGTTCAGCATGCAAGGTCCGTTCTTGTACAGGTCGATACACAAGAGATAGTATTTATTCTTGGTTACACTTTGTACTAGAAAAGACCTCATACATGTATTTGTTTTATGAACTTTAGTGTGGAGTAGGTGGCAAAATCGCCAGCTGCTGGCTAGCACATTTTGGACTGGCAGGGCTGCAAATGTGCTAGATTAGGAGCAGCCCCTATTTTTTGACAGTCTGTCAAGTGTGAAGCAAAAGAAAATAGGGGCTGCTCGTAGTCTACAAATGTGCCTTACAGTTGCACATGTGGTTCTACATGTAGGTATCAGATCAGAAAGATCAGAAGCTAGGTAGAAGGTGAGATTATTTTATTCATTTTGTTCAATGTTTTGTTTATTTTAGGGATGTTGCAGGCTGTGAGGAGGCTAAGCTAGAAATAATGGAATTTGTGAATTTCCTCAAAAATCCTCAACAATATCATGAGCTTGGAGCTAGAATACCAAAGGTATCTCCTTCTGAAAGATTTTAAGTTAATGGTTGGTAATGTATTTTTAGGGACACTGTACTGTAGAAAATAGTGTAGTTGCCTCCTTTTGTGTACTCATTTTATTCCCCACTTGAAAGATATCCATAATTTCAACCTTAAGTTACACTGACATAGTGAATATGTGAATGACATATATATCTATGAATGAATGAAATGATCCTCGCAATGTGAAAGCAATTTAAGCAATTGCATTTTTTCGCCTGGAAAAAAAATTCAAGGCTACAGCGGGATTTGAACCCATGACCTCCGCAATACCAGTGCGATGCTCTATCAACTGAGCTATAAAGCCTTGATACCGTGGGAGCAGGTCAATTGTGGGTCCCTGGCAACAGTGAAACTTAAAGGGACAGTATCACGAGATGCCTTCTACATTTTTGTGTAAACTATGCTAGAATTATGAGGGTGCACGCATTGAGCAAAAAATAACCTTTAAACTACAAAAAAGGCAGAAATTTTTAGTGATTTTCCTTCAAGTAACACTGTCAAACTTGAAAACGTTGGCCCGACGTTTTCAAATTTTAGCCCACTTCCTTTCTACCCCTCCATAGACACGCCAGTTTTAAATAATTTTTGTGACCAGTACAGTACAATCTAGCAAGGTTAGGCAACTATTAGTAGATTTTTCAATTAATTGCAACACCTCCATTGGATTTTCAAGTAGCACCACATGTAAATCTTGGTGAGACTGCCCCTTTTTAATTAACACCACGATGTTTGATTTTTGTTGCAGGGCGCTATTCTTTCAGGTCCTCCAGGTACTGGTAAAACTCTACTAGCTAAAGCAGTGGCTGGAGAAGCTCAGGTTCCTTTTCTAAGCATCTCTGGATCAGAGTTCCTGGAAATGTTTGTAGGTGTTGGTCCAGCCAGGGTTAGAGATCTGTTTGCACAAGCAAGAAAAAATGCTCCATGTATTATATTTATTGATGAAATTGATGCCGTTGGTCGTGCTCGTGGCCGAGGTGGTCATATTGGTGGTCATGATGAGAGGGAAAACACCCTTAATCAACTCCTAGTGGAAATGGATGGTGAGTTGAATGGCTTGATTAAAAAGTTAAACGCTAAAATGTTATGAAATATCATTGTAAAAACTTTTAAAAACTTTTAAAAAAGCAGACGACGTTTCGGCGCTACTCTACGCCATTATCAAGTCAAAAGTTATAAAATTACAACAAGAATATATAAAAAACGTAAAACAATAGAAATATTTGTGTGTCCTATGGGTATAAAATAAGAAACAATAGAAATATATATATATATGTATAAAAAAAAAAGAAAGAATGAAAGAAATTCTATAAAAAGTGTCAAGTGAATAGTTTGGCACGAATGGAGTCACTCTGGGTGTTGAGAGATGGTTTGATGTCTTTAATGAAGAGCATCTCGTATATTAGGCAGTCCAACTTGCTTCTGCATTTCTTTAAGACTTTGAAAAGGTGGCCGATCTTTGTTCTTTTGTTTTCATGGTGCGTGTCAAGGTGTCGTCCGATGGCAGAATAACGATGTTCACTAATGCGTTGTTGTAAGTGTCGAGTAGTAAACCCGACATAATTTGCATCGCACAAATCACATTGGAATGAATATACAACGCATTGCGTGTTGACAATCGGGGGTTTGTTTTCCTTTACACTACACAACGCATTGCTGTTTGTTTTTTGTTTTTTACAAAATAACATACAGTCACTCATTAGATTCCTGATTTCTTGAACCTGCAGAGGAGACAAAAATTGGTTCAAGAAATCAGGGGTAAAATTACAGAGTTCAAGGGAAATGAAAATTCAAGAAATTGGGAATTTCAAGAAACCTTTGGTTTGGGAGAGAAATTTGGTAATGTCGTTAAAGATGTGTTTGTTGTTCATCATGGTGTAAGATAGGAAAAATGAACGTTTATTCATTTGTCTCACGATGGAATTGCTTTGAGTTGTTCTTTGGGTAATAGTTTTTGTGTTGTAACAAGAGAACAGTACACAGCTGACATGCTTGCATGAGGATAACTAAACAAATGCCCCCTTCTGGTAGTTTCATAATGTGCTGTTCATTTGGTTTGTACAATGCCAAGAGGATCTTTCTGATCTGTAAACTCTTATGTGGCAGCAGGCACAGTAACTCTAGAACTGACTGATTGTTGGCACCATATTCTGTTGTCTTTCAAGACAGATGGGAGCTAACATTGTTTTTTATTGCAATTGAAAACTTTGTGTTAAAGATTATCTTGCCTAACTGGAGTTGCACCATGATAACATGCATCCAGCAGATGCATAATTGTAGTTTTACATTAGATTAAGATATAATTATTTCTTAATGTTATTCTTTTTGTTATGTTATAGTGTATTAAATAAAATAGAAAATAAATAAATGTATAAATAAATATTAGATAAATAAATACAGATGGTGTGTTTTTTAAGGTTTCAGTTCATCCACGAATGTAGTGGTATTGTCAGGTACAAACAGGCCTGATGTTCTTGATCCTGCACTACTCAGGCCAGGCCGGTTTGACAGACAGATCCATCTCCCGCCTCCAGATATCAAGGGAAGGTAAGCCCAGAAGAGAAGCATGCGATTTGCAACTTTCAATTCATTTTTTTTCGACTATTTTGCTTGGTTACCAAGGAAAATGGTAAGAATTGGGATCATTGGTGGCACTCTCTGACACACATTTTTGTATACTCTCAAGGGACTGTTTTAATTTGTCAAGGGAATACTTTTCGCTGTGGGCGATAAAAACGTCACTGGATAGGAATGTGTCCACAGTTTTCGATCGCGAAATGTTATTTTCACGCGTCGCTCGTCATTTAGCCTGTCTAGCCTTTTGCAAACTACAGGTAGGTATTTTTTAAAGATCTGTGCTATTCATCGATTGAATTGCTTAGTTTTACATGCTTAAAAGCTGCTGCGAATCTTCATTGTCAGAGGATATTGGCCAATGCTATTTTCTATTGTTACAAGTCTATTGTTTGTAGTCTTCATTGAAAGAAGTATTTTTAGCTTGTCACGCAATCTTTTGTTTTGACCACAATTCACGGACTTGATCACGACAGCAGCTTCTCAAGACTTCAGACAGGAAAATGGTAATGTACAATATTGCTTCGAACTTAAATGGAATTTTTAGAAGGATCGGTAAAGCCACTTAGTGAAAAATTGACTGCAAAAAGCCGTCGGGCTAAAATTAAACTTACGCTTTAGCGTGAATAATGCAGGATCTCACGGCTTCAGAAATATGCAGAATTTTGAAGCTTTGATACATTAGTAGCTACATCTTGAAATGAGAATTAATCTAAAACAAAAATTCCTTCAAGTTTCTTTCATTTGCCCAGTTTAAGTTTGGAATTTTAGGCTTCTGAAGCGTATTGATTTGAAAAGCGCATGGTGACATCTGACATGCAGCGTGCGGCCGACTTACTGTACCATCGCATTGTTGTTTATTTAATAATTGTGTTCAGTTTACGACCTTTTACATGCAAAGATTTACTACAGTACTTCGGAAAATGCAAACAAGTATTTTTTTGTTATTAGTTATAGTGATGGATAGCATAAAAAGCAATCTGAGTGTTAATTTTGTGGAAGGAATTCAGTAGTTTTCCACTATCTCACGCAATCTCACGGCTTATCTCCAATTACCGCTTTTCTGTACCAAGATAATACCACTGGTGGTTAAATAAATGTCAGTGGCAGTTATACAGAATGAAAACCTACCTTTCATTAAAAGCAATGTGAGTGTTAATTTTGTGGAAGGAATTCAGTAGTTGTCCGCTATCTCACGGCACCATGATTCGCAAATTATTATCCCCAGTTACCGCTGGTGGTGGTTAAATAAATGTCAGTGACAGTTGTACAGAATGAAAGCCTACCTTTCACCAGAGTGTTTCGAACTAGTGTTATATTTTGTAGAAAGAGTTCGTGTTTTTGCGAGTTGTTAAAATGACGCGCGGAGGTGAAGAAATTTTTTTCACCGTCTTCAAGTTTGGTTTGGGATCAATTTATCAAGGTTGATAATTAACATTTCAAACCATGAATTGGTCTTTCAGCGTGTCTAGTTGTAATAAACGTTTACTTCAGAAAAGAATTGTTTGTCTGAATTTAGTACGCATATGGTATATTTTTTCCCACTCGCACGTTTGTGTTAAAAGCCGTAAAAGAGCCAGGAATTTTTTTTTTGGGGGGGGGGGGGGGTGGGGTGGGTGAGCGCTAATAAAAGCCTTCTGGACTGTGAGTCAATGGGTTAGTGCATCACAAATTGCTTTCAATACTAACATTTCCCCAACGCATACTCCATGCGAAATAGTTGAATCTCGAAGAGATCTTTGATTTTTTAATTAAACTCTCTTGAATGCCCAACCAGTAGTACCCTTGTGTTGAAAGAAACAAAAAAGTATTAAGTTAGTGTAACAATACCAAAAACATTCCGTTTCCAAGAATTTATCGGACAACTGACTCCCAAAGCTGTTTATTAAAATATCCTTGTTGCATTATGCTGATCATAATGTGACCGTTTCTTGTGTGTGCTCACATCAGTTTTGATTAGATACTAAGAATTGAAAACAAAACTCTTTCATTGCTGGAAAGGCCGATGTTTACACTCCTCTTTTTCATTTTAGATATTCCATTTTCAAAGTGCACTTGAAGCCTCTTAAGACTGAACTGGACCTCAGTCAAGTAGCAAGAAAAATGGCTGCTCTTACCCCTGGATTTACAGGTTTGCTTTTCCACTGTTTCATCTAAGTTTCAACCTCCACTTTTGTTGTAATCATCTTGCACTGTTTTGTCCACTGTATTGCATGTATTTGCATTTGAGACCAGCAAGTAGTGTAGCTTGTAATTCTACTGGTCAGTTCTCTAGTGTAGCAGTCGCTATTGTTTTGGTGGCTAGGGGCATTGTTCCTGTTGTTTGTTCTCTTGAAGGGTAGCAAGTCATTCATGTGATCGCTGCTACCCAAGCCCTTGAGGCTAACCTATGCTGGTGGTATTTTTTTATTGTTCCCTTATTGGCACGAAATACAGAATTAATCAAATTGTTTTTATTGTATGATCTATCAGTGTTGAGAAGTTGGTACTTATGGGTTAGAGACTGTTGTGAGTGTTTTGTTTACAAATACACGCACGCGCTGGCCGCACAATGAACGAGAAATTTTCAATACTGCACGAGGTGTAGCCGAGTGCAGTATTGAAAATTTCGAGTTCATTGTGCGGTCAGCAAGTGCGTGTATTTGTAACCAAAACACGAACTAACAGCCTCTAACCCTTTTAATATACAATCTGAGTACACTGCACGCAATACACAATTTCGCGAGCTTTGATCAAGAATTTTAATAAATAAGAATTTGGTTGTATCTAAGTAGTACAAAATTATACTTAATTAAATATAAATGAGGCTTAAAATCTTTCACGAAATTGTTCATAAGCTGAAAACGTTCACAAAAAAGTTATACATAATTAAATATAAATGAGGCTTAAAATCTTTCACGAAATTGTTCATAAGCTGAAAACGTTCACAAAAAAGTCAGCTATTGTCAATGATGCACGATTTTTATGCGTTATTGCTAATAACGCACTGTCTGAGTTTGCTGATGTCAGGTAAAGTAAAATCACGTGCTCGATTTTAAACAATTGTGTGCGTGGATTTTGGACAGTGAACGAAGATTGTATATTTAATAAAAGATTTTACATGCAATTTACTTTTTCCCCTGCTTAACTGTGTATTCGTATTGTAAGGAAAATACCCATGTAAGGCTCAGATGAGATGCTGTTAGGCTTTGTTGATTGGATAGCTGATTAGATAATTGCCTAAAGCTCTTTGTTAATTTTCTTTAAGTTAGTAAGAGATTTTCACTCAAAACTGTAGATTGTGAATGTGTGATGATATTGTTTATCATTACAGGAGCTGACATTGCCAATGTGTGTAATGAAGCTGCCCTTATTGCTGCCAGGTATCTTATGCCCAAGGTGGAATTAACACATTTTGAACAAGCAATTGAACGTGTTATAGGAGGTAAGCACTAGACACAGTTTACAGCAAGTTTAATATAGGTCTGCAGTGCATACATGTGTCTAAGTATCTTTTGCTATAAGAGCATACTGTAAAATTCTGATTGTAAGCCCCCATGGTGGTAGGCCCATCTACTTGGAAACAGAAAAAAATCTGACAACTTTAAAAACTGTACAGTCACTTTTAATTGTTACTCAACTCATATTATATTGTCTATGGAAGACTTCATATATATCTGCATATAATTATGTATCTCGAAAGTAAAGAACATGTCCAAAATGTCGATATATATGGTTGTACATGTTGTAGTTATTTTTTTCTTCAGTTGAATTTTATTCTTCTTTTTTATTAAACTCATTATCATACAAAGCCAAGAAAGAATAGAATGTAACTGAAGGAAAAATATAACTGCGACATAGACAGTCTGCATGTATACTTTTTACTCAAGTGAATTTGGAATAACTCAACTGATGACTTGGTGCTTGGCTGCTCATTAGGTTTACACAAACTGTCAAACAGTCTCACTCACTTTTGTACTGCAGTTCACTTCAGACTGTGCAAACAGTTGGACACAGCTTCGTTGTGTCTTCAGAGAACATACACCAGATCTTACACATTACTTGTTCGTTCATGTCACTATTAGGTCTGGAGAAAAAGACGCAAGTTTTACAGCCAGAAGAGAAGAAAGTTGTAGCATATCACGAGGCCGGCCATGCTGTGGCAGGATGGTTCCTGGAACATGCTGATCCTCTTCTAAAGGTTTGTTTGCATGCATAAGTATATCTCTATTTTCTATGCAGCAGTGGCTGGCCAGATTCGCCACTCCTTAGAAACGACTCTTTATTCACAGCGGTCTTAAGGCCTTCAAAGCGTTCAGTTCAATTGCTTTTTTTCCTTTTAATAATTTGCAAAACGAAGTTTGAGTATTTTGTTTCCATTTTCAGGTTTCAATCATTCCACGAGGCAAGGGCCTTGGCTATGCTCAGTACCTTCCTAAAGAACAATACTTATATTCCACTGAACAGGTAAGATTCACAGCACTGAACGGTCAAGATATCAAATACATATCTTTCAGTGAGAATTTCACAATCAAGTGTGAAAGATTTTGTTCTTTTCGATGTATGGCTCATATCACTGCTCACCCCCTCGCATTCCTTACAGTGTTCGATGTTGCATTATAAGCAGGCAATGTGTGCAGAGGACTGTAGACCTAGGCACGCATTGCGGGCCTTAATAAGTCAATCTTCTTTCTTTGTTTCAGTTATTGGACCGCATGTGTATGACGTTAGGAGGGAGGGTCTCAGAACAGATCTTCTTTGATCGTATCACCACTGGTGCTCAGGATGACCTCAGTAAAGTCACCAAGAGCGCTTATGCTCAGGTAAATTGTACGCTTGTTGGTAGCGTGAATCCTCCATTGAGTAGACTACGACCAGCCCCGTTTCTTCTTAGTCTGTTGTTCGTGAAGCAAACAAAATGTGACAGGAGAAATTGGGGGCGAGACGCGTTATCGCTTGAACTACAGGTGGTGGTAAACCATAGTTAATAGAGGGTAAACGAGGACACAATGTTGCGGTCGCATTGTTGCGGTCATAAATGTTTCCCGGGTTTTGCAGCATGGAAACAAGCATGAGCAACACTGTGTCCACAACAATGTGTCTTGGTTTTCCACCGCCTTACCTAAGATATGACCTCACTTAAGCAATCGAAGTCTAAAAACTAGTTATAGTCATTTAAAA
This sequence comes from Meandrina meandrites, assembly GCA_963693305.1. Lineage (NCBI taxonomy): Eukaryota > Metazoa > Cnidaria > Anthozoa > Scleractinia > Meandrinidae > Meandrina > Meandrina meandrites. Next base: position 1,829,501 of record OY855903.1, on the reverse strand, counting down.
CGTTGCATATACTAGACGTTTGAAAATGGGAACTCAACGTTCTATAAGTTTACTCGGGGAGCTTGTGCCGAGCCCAAACAATGGCTGCGAAGGAGAACAGATTGGAGTTGGACAGTGCAAGGAAAATGATTTTTTCTCTCTATCAGGATTTAGCTGAGCCCGCAAGTTTTCTTTGGATAGTTTGCTAAGGAACATGACGTTAGCTGATGACGTCAAACTGACGCGGCACTTGAACTTTCGTTGCGCTCGTGCCAGTTCCTACTCGAAAACGCGTTTGGAACTGACTTCAACAAAGTTTTCCAGAACCAGCTCTTGTTCCTGTTACAAAGAAGTCACGCGTGTTTCCTTTGTTTCCTTCTGTAGGTTGTAACATTTGGAATGAACGAAAAGGTCGGTAACGTGTCGTTTGATTTGCCGCGCGAGGGTGAACCCACGTTTGATAAACCTTACAGCGAAGCAACTGCACAGCTTATAGACGAACAGGCCAGAGATGTCATCAACAACGCGTACAAGAGAACCTTTGATCTACTCACTAAACACAAGGAAGACGTGGAAAAGGTACGATACCGCTTCTAAATGAATTGTTTGAATACTTTCATCCTTTAATTTGTTAAATGCTTAAATGCTTTAATTTGTTAGATTAATCTCAGTGCAGTTCGCAAGATCTGCTTTTGAAGGAAGTCAACCATGTTTTGGAAAATTCCGAAAAAAAATGCTTTCCACCGCACCAGTTACATGGATGAGTGGAGACGAGTGAAGAGGGTTTAATTATTTGCTTTCCATGCAGAATAGAAGTAGTTCTTACTCAAGACCTTTAAGATGTTGGTTGACCAAACAGGTATACATTGTATTACTGCAAACTGTGTTGTTGTTGTTTGTTAACATTGAACTCTCGTTGTATCAGATTGCCTTACGCCTCCTGGAAAAAGAAGTACTGGGCCGAGAGGATATGATTGAGCTTCTAGGCCCCAGACCCTTCAAGGAGAAGTCCACTTACGAGGAGTTTGTGGAGGGAACTGGTGGCGACGTGGAGGATACCAGTCTCCCCAAAGGATTACAAGGACTGCAGGAGAATGGAGACGAAGAAGAAACGCCCTCAACCACCATACCCACATAGTTCTAGAGAGGAGCAGGAGTGGAGGGGTGGTGTGGTGTGGTGAACGAGGCGAATGGAACCTGTTTCTTACTCGAGAAAAAAGGACGGCTTGACATTGAATTTAAGGAGAGTGATCTAAGATAGCAACAACAGAGCCTCCTGTCATCAGTTTCATTCTAACAATTTTAAAGATGTCTACAGTGGCGTAGTGTTTATTGGAAGTAAAATAAGTTGTACATTCGTTAGAATTGGCTGTGGCATTTGAAAAATATCACACTTCGCAATCGTTTCAAAATGCCTGACTTTGTAAATTGTTGAAAAATAAATATGGAGGACTTCTTTCTTAATTTAATATCATTGTGATGTATTGAAATTCGATGGGAAAATTAGTTCTGCTATTTTGAGTTACTTTCTTGCGTTTTTTCCTATATTAATTCAAACATTTTAAATTATCTCAATGAAAACTTTCTTGAGGAGAAAGATAAGATTGACGTTATGTATATGAAATGATTCATATGCGGATGTATATAAAAGTGATAAATGATCATCGCAGTGAATTTCCAATTGGAATTGAAATAAAGAAGCCTGAAAAAATTCAGGGCTTCAACGGGATTCGAACCCGTGACCACACAGGTTCGAATCCCGTTTTAAGCCCTGATTGTTGTTTCAGGCTTCTTTATTCCAGTTGTTTAAAGGAGCTACCTCACGGAAAACGATATCTTGAACTGAAAAAAACTGGCAATTTCAAGTTTGTTGGTCGTAATCGGTCTTAATCTTCATCAGTTGAAACCATCCTTGGTTATTTTCGCGTTTTTATTATTCCGTTGGTGTTTTTCTATGTTAGAAAACTATTATTTTGAGGTTTCCTTCAATTTCAAAATAATCAGAAAAATGACTAAAACATCATGACACTGCTCCTTTATATACGACCCTAGTGGCGCATCAGGCCGGAGCTGATCCCGGTTTTCGTAGCATGAAGAGACTAGGGGTATTTCTACTCCCCCCTGGATGGGATCAGTAAATCATTCTCACTGTATACAATAGCCCTGACGCGGGAGGCTAAGTTATGGGAGGATACCCGCGACTGCCTGGGCAAAAGGCGCGTAAAATGTAGGAAACAGCATCGACCGCCACCAGGGGAGGTGGGAGGGGCAAAACTTTTAACGTGACTTTACCGAACTCCGTTGAACTGACCACGAGGAGACAGAAATTGCGATTTTTGAAGCGATGGCCGCAATGCATCATGCTACTAGCACGCAGGTGCAGAACGCTGGAATTTGAAGAACTTACGCCTTTCCCGCGCGACGGGCAAATTATGTATGCAGTGAGAATTAGCCATGTTCTAAACGAGCAGGGGACTGGGTACGAACATATTTTCTCTTCGGTACAAACATTCAACATCGATTGAATAGGCCATTTCCGAGTTGTCCTTTGCCTCATTTTCAAAAAGAGTCTACGTGCGAAACCATTGAAATGGAAATGAGTTTGATTTGCATGAGAATGGACGTACAGGTGAAACTCATTTTCATATGAATGGTTTCGCACGTAGACTCGTTTTGACACAGAGGCAAAAGGTAACTCGAAAATGGCCTATTTAAAAATGGGGCATGTCATCTGAAAGAGCATCCAAAAATTAGTAAATTCACCAAATTTGACGGTTATTGGTTTAAACCCAAAGGCATGGTACACTTAGTATGGATTGGAGGGACAGGCCTCCTCCAATCCATACTAAGCTCTCTTATCTTAAAAGTGTACCATGCCTTTGCGTTTAAACCAATAACCATCAAATTTGGTGAATTTACTAATTTTTGGATGCTCTTTCAGATGACATGCCCCATTTTTAATTCAATCGATATTGAATATTCGTACCAAGAAAAAATATGTTCGTACCCAGTCCCCTGCTCGTTTAGAACATGGCCAATAGTGGCGGATCCAGACCTTCAGCTAAGGAGGGGCCCCGTTTTTGAAAGCTTGAATATGAATGTTAAATTCTGCGAAGATAATTCCGGCACTTCAAAGAAAATGCGCCATTTCCGAAAAAATAAGGTGGGGGCCGTACCGGGGCCCCTCCCCTGGATCTGCCACTGGGGATGCTAGTGAGTTTCCCTAATGGTCGCGGGTCGCGGGTCGCGGGTTTAAAGTCGTGTGTCGCGGGTTTAAAGAAGTCGCGGGTTTTGAAAAAAGTCGCGTGTTTTTAAAAAGTTGCGAGTTTTCAATAGAATGCATTCATTTCTCAGTAAAATTAATTCAAACAAGTTGAAACCGGATGCAAAGACGCCGGTTTTAAAACAAATTCTTACACCACCGCTGTCATTGTATTATATTTTTTGCCAGCGGAGTACAAGCTTTACGTAAGCTTAAGCTTACTTACATCAATTTGATGGTTCTCGAGGTGCTGGAAAACGAGCTTCTTGACTTGCTCTCTATCCAGGCTCAGTTGGTGGGCTGCCGCCGTATAAAAACAATCGCCATCACCTCTCGGATCGAAGGAAATAAAAAAAACCCATTTCTTTAGTCGCTGACGAAGCAAAAACATTCCTTGCTGACTCTCCATTCTAGAATGCGTAATTTTACAATGCACCGTCGCACACTATCATCCGGGCTCTTGCTTTTCAGATCAAAAGGCGGGAAAACCGAAGGTGCTTTCCATTTTTACAGTCTGAGCAGTCGGACTAACCGAGATAAGCTATTGCAAAATTGAATTGAATGGTCCTTCCATTTTGCATTCCGTTCCTCTGTGCCACGTGTGTACTAACCAGTTTATGGAAATGGAAAGATAAATTCCGGTACGATCAGGGCGACCAGTCAAACGATTCATTTTATTAACACTAATTTCAAACATTCGCTTAAATTTTATAACGTGTAGATTCTGTTCTTCGTTATATTCCTATAATGCAGTCTTTTCAAAACCCGCGACTTTTTCAAAACCCGCGACTTCTTTAAAACCCGCGACACGCGACTTGAAACCCGCGACCCGCGACCCGCGACCATTAGGGAAACTCGATGCTAGTCCATCGCAGGGTTACCCCCAGCAGTAAATTCGCCGGTATCCATGTATGGATCGTTTTCACTGTCACGCAATAAAAATATAAATTGAAGAACCATTCATTGAATGAGGTCAATAAAATAGGATATTATAGAAAATAAGTAAATAAGTCATCTCTCCAAGTTTTAGGTCTGTGCGTTATCCCAAACTTCAGATGTTCGTCGAAATGTTTTGCACAAATTTACAGAGCCCAGTATGGATCCGCCATATTGGTGCACCAATATGGCGGCCGGAAAATACTGTAAACATCTGGAGCTTACTTTGGTCATTTAGGCCACTGATTATCTGTACTGGACAAACAAACATTTACATAAACACATTTCCTGCTACTTTAACTTCCCAAATGGCAAAAAATCGCAAGAGAAATGTATATTTTTTGACAAACACGATCGTAACTGTATGTCACGCACCGCCATAACTCTAAAATTCAAAGTGCGCTGGTTTCCAAACGAAAGACCCTATTGAGCTGAAAAGTTGCAAACAGATATAATTTTAGTACTTCTTATGCCTGATGCAGATGCAAACTTTGGTGTCTCTTTAGATTTGGATTTTAGTACCTGATGACGTCACGTGAAAACGATCTATAGATTTTGGTAGAGAGAGAGGCACTTTGTGAGTAAATTGTCTTCCCCAAAAACAGAACGCACTATTCTCGCTGCATAATTAATTAGCTCATGGCAGAAGTTTTCATTATGCATTCAGATTTCCCCGTTTCCGCGCACGCTTGTTACGGTGTTGATGCTTTGCGGTCTTAGAGTACATATTTCGTCGCTCTGCCTGAAACGTGGTCATTTTAACTGTTTTAATCGTACTCCGGGACGACGGCCAACTTTCGCTTTAGCTCCTTGCCGAGTCAACCGCCACCAGCATAAATGGCAGAACATCGTCTTCCTCCTCCGCCCGCTCCCGTCGCCGCTCCGGCCGTGGAGCACGCTGCTGTTGAGCCCCCGCCAGCAGTTGAAGAACCGCCAGCTGTCGAGCCAGTTGTCGCTCCGCCACCGGCACCAGTTTTAGTGGCGGACCCGGCCCCGGCTGTTGAAACCGTCGAAGAGGTATTTTTTTTCCTAGCAATATTGTTGGTCCTTAGCGAGGTTTTTCCCGCTGCCTGTGACGTTAGTGCCTGCGCTTGTCTCCGGATCGTTTATTTTCTTTCTCGGTTCTTTTGCTTTGGGTTTGCTTCGGTAAACCTGAATACTCTTTTTGTTTTTTGGAGCTATTGTACTCATGCTCTGTATTGTTTTTTGGGCCTTTGTTTTCTGATATTTTTTACGTGTCTTTGTGGCCCTTTGTTTAGTTTTAGCCCCCGCAATTAAGGCTTTCGTGTTTTGTTTTTGGCTAGCATTGTTTGGGTGTTTTTTTGTCACCCTGTGCGGGTGAATTTATGCATTTTTTATTCACACTTGTTGGTCGGCTTGACACGTTGGGGTTAATTGTCACTTAGTTGTTTTTTAATAAACCAGTTTAGGCGTTTTGTTGCGTGGCGATTCTTGCGGCATACAAACGGTTTAGGCAACTTCGTGGACGTTTATACTGTGGTATTCCACCAGTGAAGGCAACGTGTTGTTGCATGACTGTTGTTGTATTCCACTGGTGAAGGCGACCCGTTGTTTCGGCACTGTTTTTGCGAATTTTGCCGGTAAAAGCAGCATGCTTTGTGGCCCTTTGTGGCGTGTCTGTCGTTTGGTTCAGTATACCACTGGTCTAGGCAACGTATCGTTGTTTAATTATTTGCGTATACCACCGGTGTAGGCAACGTGTTGTTGCGTGACTGTTTTTTGCGTGTACCACTGGTGAAGGCAACGTATTGTTGCGTTACTGTTTTTCGCGTTTACCACTGGTGAAGGCAACGTGTTGTTGCATGACTGTTTTTCGTGTTCCACCAGTGAAGGCGACGTATTGTCGCGTGGTTGTTTTGCGTTTTCCACTGGTGAAGGCAACGAGTTGTTGCGTGATTGGTTTTGCGTGTACCACTGGTGAAGGCAACGTGTTGTTGCGTGATTGTTTTGCGTGTACCGCCGGTGAAGGCGACGTCTTGTCGCGTGATTGTTTTGCGTTTTCCACTTATGAAGACAACGAGTTGTTGCGTGACTGTTTTTGCGTGTACCACTGGCGAAGGCAACGTGTTGTTGCGTGACTGTTTCGCGTATATCTATGCTGAAGGCAACGTGTTGTTGCATAGGTATTTGCGCATGCCGCTGGTGAAGCGACGTGTTGATGCGTGACTGTTTTGTGTAAACTACTGGTACGAGCAACGGGTTGTTGCGTGACTATTCTTGCGTGCACTTCTGGTGGAGGCAATATGTTATTGTGGTATACTATTGCGGAAGGTATTACGTGTTGCGAGATATTGTTCATAACGAATAAATTAGAGTTTTCAGTCATATTTATATGGGTTTTCTGTTTTGTCATAGGCCGCTGCTCGTATTAAGGTACTTGAGGATAAGATCAAGTCGTTAGAGCAGCTGAAGATTTTAGAAAGTTCAGAGTCGGCTCTCGCAGCCTTGCGTCGACATATCAGTCGCCCTACCGCGATGTTCGACAAATATGAGGCTCTTGATTTGCTACAGTCTCTGGTTCGCCTGGCAAGAAATGAAAGCCACAAGAAGGCGGACGAGTATGCGGCTGCTCTTGATGAGATCAGGGCCAGGACCGATGCCTTGGACCACCTTCAGCTGCAATGCCTTTTTCTCGGGTTATTGGGGGACCCTGTTCGCGTTAAGTTGCCAGGGTAGCCACTACCATTTTTGAAGGGCGTTGGCAAAGCTCCTCCTCCGTCCTCTGGCTATGGACCCGTCGCGGGCAGATCGTCTCCTTTCCCGCCTCAGCAGAACACTCAGTGTTTTCGATGCTTAAAGTGGGGGCATGTTGCCCGTTCATGCCGTAGTAATCCAGTTAGACGTCAGAATGGTCGGGGACGAGCTGGACGTTTTTAGTTTCTAGTCCTGACCTTTGGCACAAGTTGTGTTGTATTGTTTCAAATAAATTGTTATTTTCCCTGGCCTCGCTTGTTTCATTCTGTTTTCTCCTTCTCCCGCATCCGCTTTCTTCGTTGACCTTGGGGGGACCTGCTCTGTGTCTCAATTTCGGACCTAGTTCGGAGCTCGGGGTCAACGAAGGGGTGGGTTCCCTGCTTGGTTTCTTTTTTGGTTTTCACAGGGGATTTTTTCCTTTGTTATCCTTTTAGGGTACTTCTTCATTCCATGCCAGAGTTGTTGCACTTGCCGCTAATTCATCAAAGGGTGATATTCCTCTTTGTGATATTAGGCAGGGGCCCTCCCCTTTCGTTGGCCCCCTCCTTTCACCAAGTATGGTCGCGGCCTGCCCCCGCCAAGCTTCGTTAAACCAACTTCGATTCCTGAGTCCTCAGTATTTCAGAGCGGGCGAAATCCATAACCACCTGTCGGTGTGGGAGCACTTGCTGAGCGGGCATACTTCATCTCAGGTGGATCTTATGGAAATTATTAAGGAGGGCGTTAGGATCGATCGGCTTTTCAAGCACTTCAAAGGAAACTTTAAAGGCTCCTCATATGATTCACCGCTTCCTCCTCCCATGCGACTTGACAACGCCAAGGTTTGCGAACAGTTCAAGGATTTTATCACTGATACCGTCGTCGATTGGGTACACGCTGGGGTACTCGCGGTTTGGGGCAGGGTTGGTGAAGTAACTCCCCCACATTTGGTCCTTCCCCTCCCTGTGGAACCTTCCAAGCCTCGTTTATGCCACGATGAACGATTTTTAAATCTGTGGATTAAAGACCTCCCCTTTAAGCTTGACCATCTGCCAGACTTGCCCAGGTATGTTCTTCCCGGCCATTTTCAAACGTCCTTTGATGACAAAAGTGGCTATCAGCATGTTCTTCTCCATCCTTCATCGCGAACCTTCTTTGGCTTGGAATGGAATGGCGTTTATTTTGTGTTTTGCACTCTCCCGTTTGGATGGAAGGCGAGTGCCTATATATATCACAATCTCGGTGTTGCCGTTACGAGTGCAGCACGTTCGTTTGGGGTTCCAGTGTCTCAGTATATAGACGATCGTCACGTTGGTCAACTCTGTCGAGCTCCAGCCAGTTCCACTCTACCACCTGACAGGGTTCTCGCTGAGGCCGCTGCCTACATTTTATGCTACCTTCTCATAGAGGCAGGTTACTTTATAGCTATCGCTAAATCGCAGTGCGTCCCTTCTGTTGTGATTCGTTTTCTCGGCTTTCTTTGCGATTCCTTTCGCCAAGCTTTCCTTCTTCCGCCTGATAAGAAGCTCAAGTTCAGGATACTCAGGGAGGAGATATTATCTTCCCGGTGTGTTGGTGTTAAAACCCTTCAGAGGTTTGTGGGAAAAGTTATCTCGTTTAGTTTGGCTATTCCTGGTTGCAAACTCTACGTCCGTGAAACTTTCAAGGCCATCTCCCAGCTCTGCCGCACCTCCAAGCCTTTTGTTCGTATTGAGGGCGACCTTCGTACAGAGGTTTTATACTGGCGCTTCCTCGATGATTGGATGGACTGTTTTCCTTGGCGTTCAGAGCTTCACGTAACGGTTTCACTCTTTTCTGACGCCTCGACACGTGCCTGGGGTGCGGTCCTCTTTCGGGACGGACAGAAGTTGGTCTCCAGGGATTACTGGCCTTCTGATCCTTCTACAGATGTCAATTTGCTAGAATCAGGAGCTTTGTTAAATGCCCTTGTTTCCTTTAAGGGCCAGTTATCGAGTTCTCGCGTTGATGTCCATATTGATAACAAAGTCCTCAAGTCCGCATTGGACGACGACGGTTGCAAGAATTCCGCAATCAAAGTGGTTGTCAAGGACATTTATCGTTATAGTCGAGACCAGAACTTCAGCATTCAAACTTTCTACGTGCCTTCCAGGCATAATCCGGCTGACGAGCCTTCGCGGAAGTGTTCGGATTTGGACTGTATGCTTTCTATTGAGGCTTGGCTATGCTTGGAACGTTTGTTCGGTCCTCATTCATTCGATCTAATGTCATTGGACAGTAACCGTCAAAAGGATATCAACGGCAATCCCCTGCCTCACTACACGCCCTGGGCCACCCCTGGATCCGCTGGGTTCAACGTTTTCGCTAATCCGCTACCGGTGGGACACAACATTTACGTGTTTCCACCTTTTGTTCTTCTTGGACCTCTTCTTCGCTACGTTGTCGACCAAGAGTTTCATTGCGCTTTCACGCTCATTGTTCCGGATATTCGACCAAGGCCATACTGGTGGGCGACCATCCAGGCCTTCTTAGTCGATCAATTTCTTTTGGGCAAGAAGGGATCCAGTTCAGTCCTACTTTTCCCTTCCCAGAATTCTCAGGAATGGCTCCCTCGTCCTCTGCAGTGGGACCTCTGGGCGTTCCGGTGTGTCTGCTAGTAGTAATATCGGAGTCCATCAAATACCACTTCGGGCGCACCCGCCTAATTTTTGCCTCTTTCCGGACTAGTACTCAGGGGATAAACCCCTTCGTACTAGGGAAAGAGGCAAAAGGCGGGTGCTGCTCAGTAGTATTTGATGGACTCCGATATTACTACTTGGAAGAAAAGAAGAAAACCGAATAAACAAACGAGCCGCGGAACGTCTATTTAGAGGAACACAACAGTGAAGTAAACAACAATGGGACGTGGAAGAAAAGGACTCCTTAACCAAAGTCGAAAAAAAACCAAAACCCCCAAAAACAGACTGACAACCCAACATACATTATTTATCGGAGAACCGGAAAAAGGACAAATTATAGATCCACCAATACACATTTCAGACGAGCTGCTCACAGCAATGAAAAAAATGAGCCCGCAAGATTTAAAGAACACCCTGATACAACCCGAAGAAGAAACAAGTGAGGAAGAAGAAACATACGACTTAACAGATATGGAAGAGTACGATTTGACGGGATCAGGAGAGCCGGTTTACGAAACACCAATCATGACGCCGCAGCTGTACCGCAGAATGATGGCGAATGAGTTTAGCCAGGACCAGGTAGCGTACATAATAAAGAAAAGTTTGCACCTTTAAGAAGTTAATCACCAGCAGCATCAAGAATAGCTTCTACAGCTTGAGATGTAATAAGTTTGACATCATTCACCCAAAAGGGAGAAGAAAGGTCTTTGAAAGCGCACACAATTGCGTGGAACAACACAATCATACTATATATACTGAAAATATTTTTTGCCACCATTTAGAAAAAAGCAGCAGGTTGTAAATGGCACTCACACCCGAGCAAAAAAAGCTTTTTAATAAAAAACTGGTAGAGGTAATGGCGGTAGCAGCGAAAAAGTTCGAAGAAGAAATAAAAAAATATCAAGAAGACCCCTATGTGTATATCGATGGAAAGAGAATCAAGAAACGTCTAAACCAATGTATCCCATACACGGAGGAAGAATGGGCAGAATACCAGCGGGACAAAGCCAGTAAAGACCGTAAACACCTAATCAACTTTATAGATAAAGTTTTTTTCGAAGACGGCGCGCTGCAATTTAGAGAAACACACCAATAAGTTAACAACAATTAATAATTAACAAATTTGCAAAGACATGGATACATTAGAACTGATACAAGCACTTCCACAAGAACTTCGAGAAAAAATCCGCAAGGAGTATATTGTAATAAGACTCTGGCAACGTAAAATGCTTGGCTGGGACGATGTCAGAAAAGAAATCAATAAAGGGTATACTTCAATGAAGCTCAAACAGCGTAAAACTCTTGGCTGGGATGAAGTTCATGCTGCAATTTATGAAGCACCATTTTGCGATCGCAATAAACAAATTGTAAGGGTCTTGTTTTGTTATAAATGTGACAGAAGCAGATGTTCGCGAAATGGTCTCTGTAATCTGTGTATTAGGAATGGATTCAGACACTATCTCGGTTATCCTATTTATGATGAAAATGATTATGATGAGTGCTTCAAGAGATCTTTCTCCTCAAAATGGAGAGGAGTCTTTGCGTGATATTTTTGAGAAGAAGAACGGAAATCAATATTTAAGTGAAGTTTGTTGAACAAATAACACAAGGGTGACTGTTTATTTTCTGCTTTTTTGATTACCTATAATAAGAATCATCTATTAAAACTAAACTTACAACTGCTTTTTTTGCAATACCTGGGGGTGAGCTAAAAGGATTATGACCAAGTGCAATGAAATATATCCCCAAATAATCTCCCTCGTTTAATTTAATTCTTCGATCACCACTTAAACGGGGTGCCACATATTGGTAATTGACACCATCGATATTCCTCGTACTTTTAAATACCACATGAGATATTGGATCGATTGGAATCTTCACACCTATTTTTTCAAAAGGCCTCTCATGATCATTATTAGAAATTGCTAAACCATCAAGGAAGCAAGGAAATGGTACTAATACACGAAAGTCATTCCCGAATTTAACATATTTTTTATCACTTGGAGGATTCAATTGTTCCTTTATATCCCAAGCTCCAGGTATCATTATTTTAGGTCGGAAATCTTTAAACGCATAACCGTTTAGATCTAAATCTTTTTGTAACCTGATTGTATCGTTGTCTATTGTGTAGCCTCGATCATAATTTTTTATTTGAAAAAAGTTCATATCTAAATTTGTTTGTAGAGTAAAATCACCGGAGGAATCGAGAAAGAAAACATCATCGTAAATAATTCCGTCTATATCTGATTGATACCCCTTTACACCGTAAATGATTAAAGCGGCCTTTTCACTAGGTGCTGAACCATCATAACCCGGATTTAAAATGTCAAAATAGATAGTGTCGTCATTCTTATCTTTTAATTTGTAAGTATTAAAAATGATCCTCATATACGGAGGGTTATGGGTGGCAAAGCGTTTGGTGTGGTAGGTAATAGTACTGGAGGCCAACTTGTTTAAAGGGTTAAGAAACCAGTTTTGGTCGTTTTTGTTTTTAGGGTAAAAGAACTCAACACATATAGTGTACTCTCCTTCTTTTAGAGGTGTTTTATTCAATGCCAAACGCGAGTTGAAAGAATTGTTACTTGTTTTTATAATGTTAAAAGTGTAAGCCTTTTTATTGACACTGTGAAGGTTGGATGTAAAGTCTTCAACGGTAACAGAAGAAATATTGTTTACAGCTGAAACACCAACCCTTTGGGTTAAAAAACCTAAGTCATTCTTTTTATGAGCGTGCCCAGTTGTAATTGCAGAGGAGCCCACATATTTTTTCATTGAAGTGAGATTGACAGCATCTTGATCGCCGACAGGATTTGCGAGCTGTTTGATTGCATGGTCGTTCATGACAATGTCACCAGTAACGCTAGCTGATGATACATCCCCACTATCACCCTTTTCCCCTTTTTCACCTTTATCCCCCATAGCTCCTTTCGAACCCGCAGGTCCAGTTGCTCCAGTGGGTCCCGCGGGTCCTGTAGCTCCGGTTGGTCCCGTAGGTCCCGTTGCTCCCGCAGGGCCAGCAGGTCCGGTCGGTCCTTGTGAGCCTCTTTCGCCTTTTATTCCTTTTTCTCCAGCATCACCTTTATCTCCTTTAGGACCTTGTGGGCCAGTATTGCCCTTATCACCTTTTTCACCTTTAGGACCACGCGCTCCAGTTGCGCCAGTTGGACCAGCAGGGCCGGCCTCCCCTCGGATTGAAGTAGACTCTTCATGTGTTTGAGTTGCACCCGTCGCACCATTAAGATACCCCATCTCTATATATTTTCATCAAAATTTTTGAGTGTGGTTTTTTTTGGTTTGTCGTGGTATAAAAAAGAATATTTAGCATCGGTAGCCCTTTCAAGCAGCTCTCTGTCAATTCCCAATTCATCAGCAATACGGTTATTTTCTCTGGGAAGAAAGTTGAAAATGCAAAAGTGGCTACAATTATCTCGGATGTTTTTGGGGACCTTAAAATAGCTTTGAGAAAGATAAATGACGCTGCAATTGCGGTGGCGACCGTTGATAAAATAATCGATAATGTCGTTTTGGTTGCTTTCACAAACCATGTCATCGAAAATTACAATCTTTTGATTGTCAGTGGACAGCGTTTCCAAAGGAATAACATCGTTGGCGGCTTCAATAACATTATAGCCAGCCACAGGATTGACTCTTGTGTCGAAATCATCAATCAAATATTGGTACTTGTCTTGATGCAGGTTCTTAGCGCAAAGGTAAATTTTGTCGTAGACCAACAGCCTGTAAAGCATATGCATGAGAATATTTGTCTTACCAGAGTTGCTTGGCCCGCAAATAAGCATCCGAAAGGTATCTGCTGGCATACAAGGGTGGCCTTGCTTGTAATTACTTTTTGTAGTCAAACTGGGGTCGTAATTGGGAATTTTCATTTTTTTCTGTTATATATACGGCAAAAATATGTCCATGAAGAAGTGGCAAAAACTTGTCAGCGAAAAGGCTGAAGTTGAGCAGCAGAACGACAAAATCCTCGCGGCAATAAAAAATAACAAAATCAATAAAGAGTTTGGTCAGCTATCAGGTGAGGATTTGTTCAAACCTATCACATCGCGGCTTGACAAACTCCAAGTAGGGGATAGCAACTCAGTTGCTGAGCCAAAAGAAGAGGTCCCAGACTATGGTATGGATGAGTTTGATTTAAACAACCCCTTCGACGGAGATTTTAATCCGGATGCGGAAACACCACCTCTATCACCAACACCAACACCATCACCATCACCATCACCAACATCAACACCGTTACCACCTTTAGCTGAAGAGGAAGAAATGGAATTAATGGAAGAAGAGCAACCAAGTACAAGTGGGGTAAAACCCCAACCAAGTAAATGGGGGGCACCACAAGAACTGGTTATCAAGGGATCAGAGTCAGTTGACCTGCAGACACTGAACAGGATGTTAACAGTAAATAAAGACAATCCGAACTATGTTGTAAAAAGCAAAGAATCAAAATTCCACGGCTACACAATGGCAGACATAAAAAAGGCAAGAGATGAAATTCTTGAAAGGAGAAAAAAAGGGATTAAAATCCCCATACAGCAGCTGATGCCCGATGTTGATGATGATGAACCCGACAGAGAAATGGAAGGAAGCGGAAGTGTTGATCCAAACGCTTTGGTTGAAAGGCTACACTTAAGCCTGGCGTCTATACAGGCGGGCAACACTTCACTGAAGCTGAAAAAACAGGTCCAGCAGATGTTGGGGTTGCTGGTAAAGCTAAAGGAAATAACACAAAAAGAAGCCCACAAAATTTTGGGCACAATTATATAAGCAACATGACAACACATAAATTTGAGTGATATTATATAAGCAACATGTCAGCCCATTTTCATTTCAACCTGTTGCTCGACTCGCAGCTGGCCAAACAAAACAACGCCAACAGCAAGTCACATGACTTTACAATTAACTTTGACCCACCAATCGCTTTAGATCCCGTCAAAAAGTACAGGGCGGCGTTAAATGAGCTGGTATCTATGTCTTATTCGTGGTACAACATCGCGAAACGGTACAACAACAACGAATTCAAATGGCGGAAAAAAACAGAGAACTGGAAAACCGTGACAATTCCGGATGGAATGTATGATTACAACGGTCTCAACACCACCATTCAGGCACTAATCGGAAGAGTGGATCCCAAGGATGAAAAATCCAAGTTTATTTTTCAGCTGTATTTTCACACCACAACGTATCGGGCGGTTATTTTGTTGGAGGACGGCTACGAGCTTGACCTAAGTGGAGGTGAATTTGCTGCGTTGCTGGGTTTTGACAAGAAAACAATAGACGGAGCGAACAATAGGAGCGACCACGTGCCGAATATAACAAGAGGCGTCGACTGGATCTACGTCCATTGCGATCTCATTACAAGGGCTGTGGACAACATCGGGGGCGACGTTATGTTCTCTTTTTCAACCGCTGAACTCGTCGTCAGCTACCCCTTTTCGAAAGAGCCTCGCCGCCTCCTGTGGCACCCGGTGAACAAAAATAGAATCAATGCAATAAATATCAAAATCACAGACGGGCGCAACAACATTATAGATTTGAATGACCAAGACGTGGCTTTAAGCATAATCATCGAAGAAGAAAAAGAAAAATAATTTACACATAAGTATAATAATGAATCATCCGAGCGAGTGGGCGAGATATTATGACGCGCCAAACGGAACATATAGATACAGACACAAAGGTACGGGGGTTGTAAGAGACACCCTGATGAATATAGGAAAGCGGTTCAAAAAGCAAGTCACCCGTCAGACGTTGGAGAAGGCTGTAAATGAAGCCTCGAAGCAAATGCTGAAAAAAGCCGCAGAAAAAGCAGAAGAAAAAGCGGCTGACAAGATACAAGCGGTTTTGCGAAATAGCAACTCAGTTGCTACCCCAAGTGTAAAACCTAAGGGTAAAAAGACTCCAAGTGTAAAACCTAAGGGTAAAAAGACTCCAAGTGTGAAACTTAGTACAGAGTCGAAACAGAAACTGAAGAAGATGCTAAACCCTGGGGTAGCAACTCAGTTAAGCGGGGATTCACGAAAAAAGTTGAACCAGATTTTAAATGCGGGTCGGGCTGCAAGGTTGAAAGTAAACCAATTGATAGCGGAAAATTAAAATAATTTTTTAAAAAGATATATAGGACGCAAGATGTTCAGAAGCCACAGGCATTTGGAAAAAACAGAGTATGTTCGTATCATGTTAGACAAACCGATCACTATCCCGGGAAACGATCAGCACCAGGTAAAAACAAACTATAAATTCACACTCACCGACCGAGACAACTGGTTTGACTGGTATAACGCCTACTTCCGGGCTGATTTCACTTTCGAGGTAACCGCGGATGGCGCGCAAGTTGCAGCAGACGTCCGGGCAGCGCCCATTAACGGCTCATTTTCACTGATAAACAAACTTGTGGTAAAATCATCGGGCAAAAACATTTACAACGTAGACAACATTCACAAGCTCATATTTATAAAGAACTTGTTGGATTTTTCTGATGACTTTGCGAGGAGCGCAGCGAAAGATCAGTTTTGGTATTTGGATACAACGGATAGCAATGTGACAGCCGCCGCTGCCACTAACCTTGGAATCAGACAAAGGGGCTTGCTTGCCCACGGAGGCCGCACGGTTGAAACCCTTATACCGCTTAACAGGTACTCATTCTTCGAAGAGCTGAGTGACAAACTTCTCCCCCCAATGCAGATGGAGTTCGAAATTGAGCTACAATCGGATGCAGAGCTGATTTGGCAAAACGATGGCACCGGGCGCAGGATAGTGGTGAGAAACTTCGAGCTGTGGGTTCCAATGCTGCGTTTTACCAGCGAAGGACAGAAGCTCGCAAACGAAAACTTTTTGAAACCTCAGAAATGGACGTACCTTAATGAAATGATCCAACCCAGCAGCAGCCGGCGTGACGCTTTCGGACAGTGGCAGATAAATCCTGGTATAAAGGATGCCAAACATGTTTTCATTTTCATTCAACAGTCAAGGAAAAAGGACACCGCGGCTTTAAACCCCTACTTCTTTGACACCTTTAACATTGACGGAGACAATTCAGCCAAGCTAGCGACCTGCCGGCTACAGTACGGCTCTTCACAGTACTATCCGGAGCTGGACTACGACGAAAACTTCAAACTGCGCATTCTTAATGACTTAAAGAACTACCGGTACCGCAAAAACGACTACAACACCGGGGTTCAGCTTCAGCCCAACAACTTCAAGGATTTATACCCAGTACTCTATTTCGACCTACGTGAAAACAAGGATAACATGACCAACGACCCAAAGCAGATGGTTTTCCACTACAGGCTCAACGAGGCGGCCAACGCGCATGACTACACCATTTATGCAGGAATTTTGTACGAGTCCGAATTTGTTCTCAAGCAGGTGGGTAATGAGCTGGTGATGGTATAGTGAAATTAATTTTGTATGAAATATAAGAGATGCCGAGTGACTGAGCTTCATTGAAGTGTACGCTTTATTGATTTCTTTTCTGACGTCGTTCCAAAGAGAAATAATTTTTGTATGAAATATAAGAGATGACGACTTACTATCCGCACAAGATTTCACTTTCAGACGGGCAGAAGGTAAGCCTCGCGCGGGCCTTTGGGCGAGGAGAAGCAGTTACACTGAGATTTAAAAACGAAGCTATAACCGGCGGCAGCGACACTTTGCACTTGACCGCCAGGCAGATCAAAAAAATAGAGCGCGCTATCAAAAACAAAACGGGCGTGGATATAGACATGAGCAAGACACAAATCAGACATGTGCGCACGCGTAGCGGCACTTTGCCCTTGACCCCTAGACAGATCAAAGATATAGAGCGCGCTATCAAAAACAAAACGGGCATGGATATAGACATGAGCAAGAGACAAATCAGACATGTGCCCAAGCTGGCGAATGGTGCAGGCATGCGGGTTAAACCCCCAACAGGTGGAAAGGGAATGCGCATCAACCCTCCACCATATATGCGCCCGCCACCATTTATAGGTTCTTGGGGTGACCAAAAAAAAGCCCGCCTTCGTTGATGTCCCCTTAACTGATTATGACTTGCAGCGATGGTGCCAATACTTGAAAATCCCCATCAAAGGTATATTTGCGAGAGACGAGATCCACGTGAAAAACCACTCCCCTTGTATAATCAACATGGATGATCTTGGAGGGCCAGGCACCCATTGGGTTTGCTGCTGGGGCGGGCGCGAATACTTTGACTCTTTTGGTTTACCTCCACCCGCAGAATGGGAAATAGAGTTGATTCTTGATGGTAAACAGACCTTTCTTCGGAATGACAACCAGCTTCAGTGGGAATTCAGCGTGCGCTGCGGCTACTACTGTTTGCTTTTCCTGAATGAGCGTAACAAAGGACGGTCGTTTCGAGATATTTTGAGCATGTTTTCTGAAAATACGCGCGCCAACGAGGCTGTGGTGAAGGATTATTTTACACAGTGGGGTAAACCCCACACCCCATGAATTTTTGGTTAATTATATAAGATGAAGGTTTACTGTGTGAAAGAAAAGCGCTTTACGCCTAATGTGACGGCAAGTGAAAAAATCACTACCACAAAAAACAATAGAAGAATGTTAAAAGTAAAATGCGCAAGCTGCGGCATTACCAAGACAAGGTTCTTACCAGCGAACGGAGACAAAAAAGGCGGCGCGTTATCGTCAAGAAGGGGACCTTCGACTGTTGATAAAATTGCTTATGTTGCCTCGAACTTTGTGACCCCTGCTCCCAGTTTCGCTGCAGCGGCCAAAATACTCGGAAGCCAAGCTTTGAAAGGGGTTACAGACAACGTAAAGTATTTTAGGAAGAACCGTTAGAGAGCGTCACAATTTTTCTTGAAGTATATAGGTAGGATGGAGGTATACTGCGTGAAAGAAAAGCGCTTCACACCTAATGTGGCGGGAAGTGAAAAAATTACAACCGCAAGAAATGGTAGAAGACTGCTTAAAGTAAAATGCGCCAGCTGCGGCATTACCAAGACAAGATTCGTTTCTAATAAAACGCAAAGTGGTGCTGCTCAAGAAGGAGGTAATATTTTGGATCCAATATTTAAGTGGACCAGAAGGGGTTTACCCAAAAAGAAGAGAGAAGAACTTGCACGCGCTGAAAAAAGAATGTTTGGAGGTGGGGTTTTTGATACAGTTGGAAATACAGCCGCTGAAGCTTTCTTTGAGTATGGAGTTCCTTATTTAGCAAAGCAAGGTGTGAAACAAGGTAGATACTTTGCAAGCGAGTTTTTGAGACAACCAGAGTATCAGAAGAAGTTAGCCAATAAAGCCAAACCAATCGCGAGAAAAGCTGTTAATTACACAATTGATGCTTTGTCTGGGGATTTGTTGACTAAAGCCTCAAACAGATTAAGACCAAAAGATATGATACCGGGAAATAAGTTGAAAGGTGGGTGTCACACAGTGGGCCAAAGTTGAAATGATTTTTGCTAATTATATAGGAAGGATGGAGGTATACTGCGTAAAGGAAAAGCGTTTCACACCCAACGTACCGGGAAGCGAAAAAAACACTACCACAAAAAATGGTAGAAGGCTGCTTAAAGTAAAATGCGCAAGTTGTGGCATTACCAAGACACGATTCGTTTCTAATAAAACGCAAAGTGGTGGTAATTATGATATGAGAATTTATGCGGGTAATCGAGTAGATGACCCAACAAACCCCCTTTACCAACGTGGTGGGGCTTTTGATTTGCATAAAGCTATTGGCAAGCTGCCTAAGCCAAAAAAGGGGTGGACGCTTCCTGGTCATAACTATACAGGGCCGTACAATCCTCTTGAAAAACAGCTTTCTTACGACCCCAAGACGGGAAAGATCTTGAAGATTTATCAGCAACCCACAGGCGCCACGGACGCAGTTGCAATGCAGCATGATGTTGATTATGCCGTCTGTGCGGGCAAGAAAAATGAAAAAGGCTGCAAACACGCTGCAGACAAAAAAATGGTGAAGGCGCTTGACGCTATTCCCAAAAACAAACGGCAGTGGGGTCATGCTGCGGCCCGAAATGCAATCAGCTCGAAGCAAAAGGTGGGATTGGGTGTCGGTGAAACGATCAATAAAAATATCGGCGAAAAAATTCCGGGCTTTCAACCGGCTCAAGATGTGGCTGCTGCAATCATGGCTGTCACAGGTGGTGATAAGGATTTGTTTAAAAAGTATTGGAGTGGTGCCATCGCAAAAGGTGCCTTCAACAAAAAAACCGGTCTGTTCAGCAAAAAGTTTTGGACACACCCTAAAAATACAACTGGGCCATGTAATCAGATTGTATATAAAAATGGGAAATGGCATAACCAATATTGTGACTAAAATATTTTTAACACATATATAAGAAATGGATTCAGCAACAAAATTCCGGCGGGATGAAATAGAAATGATAAAGAAAAATCTTGAAAACCAGTTGGTGCACTACTACGAAACCTCAGCCAAATTCAAACGGTGGCACACACGTTGCCAAACGGTATGTGCGTTAACAGGCGGAGTTGCTACCATTCTTACAGGCTCTGGGTTGGCCGCTTCTCTTTCTGTGGTTGGCGTTGTTGTTGGCGCCCCTTTAATCGCAACTGCCACCTTGTTTTCATTGGTGTCAACCTCCTCCATCGTCACCGTCAAATTTTTCCTGCGTAAAGCGAAAAAACACGAAAAAATACAAACTTTGGCTGAAGCTACGCTGAGCACGATCAACTCTCTCATATCGACCGCTCTTGAAGATGGTAAAATCTCAGACAGTGAGTACCAAGATATTATCAAAAAGTACAACAGCTTTACTACTGCAAAGACAAAACTGCGTTTTTCAAACCACACTGACGGCGGGGTAAAGGTTAACAGAACATCAAAGACAACTTCTGTTTAATGGTGGGGTGTTTGCCTCCAACCACCATTCGTTGAAACTTTTTTCGGCTTTATTTCTGGTTTGTACCATCTTCGGCAATCTTTTCGTGAGCTTTCCCAGTATTGCATTTTTCGCCGGCCAATCGATTGATGAGACCTTTTGAAAATAGTTGTATAAAAAACAAACGTAGTTACACGACCCGGGGTAGCAACTCAGTTGCTGATTCCGCTTGAATTGGTGAATGACATTACCCAAAAAGGTCAGCCCCATATTGTCACCGACCTGATCTACAGAAATGCCGACTTTTTTTAGTACCGCAAGTAAATACCATAATTTGAGGTGGTGTCTCATCTCTTCATGGGGCTCATCCGGCAGTGGGGGTTCCCATGAGTAAAAGTCAAGCTCGATTTCCGGTTTGATTTCTTTTATTAACGCTTCCTGCTCTTCCAACAACATTTTTTCCAGTTGTTCCCTGTGGGGGTTAGGTACGCGAAGTTTTGTATCCATGTATATATGGCCGCGCATAATTATTTAAATGGATAAAAAATTAGAGCAGCGTTACTACAGTCCGCAGGGTTACTGGAAAGGTATCTCTGCCATTAAAAAATTAGCGGTCGCTGCAAAGGTTCCTGAAGTTGTTGCCAAAGAATGGTTGTTCAAACAAGCGCTCTGGCAGATTTACCTCCCCGCACCGCGTTATATTCCTCGCCTGAAATTCGACGTGCCTACACCCAACAAAGTACATCAGGCAGATCTTCTTTTTCTGCCACATGACAAAGTGGATAGCAACTCAGTTGCTAAAACTTACAAATACGCGCTTACCGTTGTTGATGTTGCCAGCAGATTCAAAGAAGCTCAGCCTTTAACTTCTAAAAACTCTGATGAGGTTGCCAAAGCTTTTAACACAATTTATACACGTGGACCTCTGAAATGGCCGCAGATGTTGCAAGTTGATCCTGGGCGTGAATTTATGGGCGGTGTTACAAAAGAAATGGAAAATCACAAAACTTCTATCAGACGTGGCCACCCTGAAATTCATAGAGACCAAGCTATTGTTGAACGTTTCAATCGTACCTTGGCTGAGCGTTTGTTCGGGTATCAGTACGCCGTTGAAATGCGTTCACCTGAGGGTTTGCGGTCTACTGAGTGGGTAAAAAGGCTTCCCAAAGTTGTTTCTGCTCTGAACAACCAAGTCACTCGATTGATTGGTATGAAACCTGCTGCTGCAATCAAGAAAAAAAATGTTTATGCAGAACCTTCAACTAAATATTTGAGACCTGTTGGTTTGAACGAAAAAAAGCTCCCATCCAACGTTATGCTTCGGTATTTGTACGAACCTGGTGAGCTTGAAGGTGGGACAAAAAGAGCCACTGATCCAATCTGGTCTTTAGATGTCTTTAACCTTGAACGTTCTTTTACCAAACCGAATCAACCTGTTCTCTACTTTTTGCGCGACGGACCTAAGCGTGGTTTTGTACGTGAAGAACTGCTTGTTGTACCTCCAAACACACAATTACCCCCAACTTATGCAAACTAAATATGATATTCAATTGGTTCGGTGTGAATCCCGTCTGGCAGCACCCATCTTTTGTCATAATATGCGCTCAACCCCAGCTTCTCCTGCTCGTATGTTACCATGTTCCCGTCCCGCATCCGGAATCCGCGGTTTGTTGCCATGTCTTTGTTTCCATCTAGCGCTGCCTTGAAACGGTGCCAGTTGATCTCGTTTTGCCTCTTTGACATCCCCTTTGAGCTCAGTTTCTTCTTTTTTGCTTCCCCATCTTCTGTATAATAACATTTTGAGCACAGTGCTATCATCCGCTCACCTTCAAATTCCTTTTTAAACAGTCCTGGGGTTCTCCCGCTCCACTTGTCCCATGCCAGCCAGTTCTTTTTTTCTACCTCAAATTCCGCTTTCATATCCGGTTTCACAATGTCTTCCAGACTCTTTCCTGAGATTGCGAGGTAGTTGCTGTCTGTATCCATCTGGATCAGCTCGAAATCTTTCCTGTCAAGATACCTATCCAAGAAGTCGTAGTAAAATTCAAGCATCCTCAACTTGGCTAGCTGATACACCGCTATTCCTACCTGAAATGGGCGTCTGATTGTTATCCGTGCTTTTCTACTTTCTAACTCATATGCTTCTCCAATCTCATCCAAGTCTGAAAAGTATGCGCTTCTCAATGCTCTGTCCACCACCTTTTCATCTTTGGTGTAAATTACGTTGGTTTGCCGCTCTAACGCTTCTATCAGCTTCCCATATCCACTGTTTCCCAGAAGTTTGAATATATCAGCCAATAGTGCTTTGCTTTTGTCCACATCCCCTGTACGGCGGTTTTCTGTGACTTCTTTCACAAACCATTCGAATATTACTTTCGGCTCGTAGTCGATCGTCCGGTAGACTCTAGTTATCTTTGCCCCGTGGTTTATGTACCATTGCAGCAGCGGCTCGTACAAAAGTATCCGCTGTGCTGACAACGTCCCCATTAGTTTCTTGTTTTTCTCCACCACTTTTCTTCCTGTTGCTCTCAAGTATTTTTTCATGTGCTTTGGAACGGCTTTGGTCGGTACCGATTTTTTGTGAAAGAAGGGGCACATTTCTTCAAACTTTTGGTGCAAGTGGTTTGGGATTTCTATGTCCACTTCCGCGTACCCGAACCAGCTTTTTTCTTTTAATCTGTGCGTTAATATTGGGGCAGCATCTACTTGGTACTCGTCCGTGTAGTGCACAACCCTTTCTTTTCCGCATGGCATTTCTCTCAGCATTGTTGAGAGGTACAGCGCGTTGGCATCGTATCCTAATATGTTTTGACAAAGTTTCGCAGCGCCTGCCGCGCGGGCTCCTGTTAAAACTTCTCCGTCCCTTGGGACTGGGTATTGATGCGATCTTATCCACGTTTTACCTG
Source organism: Meandrina meandrites (assembly GCA_963693305.1). Classification (NCBI taxonomy): domain Eukaryota; kingdom Metazoa; phylum Cnidaria; class Anthozoa; order Scleractinia; family Meandrinidae; genus Meandrina; species Meandrina meandrites. The sequence goes on along the minus strand of OY855903.1, from coordinate 1,806,235 downwards.
CTTCATGATATCTTGTGAAGACCAAACTTGGCCCTCCGACTACCGCCCCTTTTAACATCTCATACGCTTCTTTACTTGGGGCATATAGTTCCGCTTTGCGTTCTATTGCACCTTTTAGCAAGTAATGCAAACTCACCCCCGGTATGCTGACTGCGTCTTTCATTATGTCTATCCCCTTCTCTATGTAAAAGTTTTTCATTTTTTGGAGCGCTTCAAGCCCGGGTGCCACATCTAGATTATTGTAATATTTCAGCCAGTCTTTAAAGGTTTTCATTCCCTTTTCTCTGAATGTTTGTTTGCATTCCTCCCATTCTTTCCGTGTTAGAACGTACTCATTCTTAAGCTTCGAATACCACTCCTCATATTCCGGGAGCCCTGGGTAATCCAGCTTTTCTGCGCTGTCAAACCACTCGTACGGGAGCCAGGATTTTGTTGCCTTGCAGTCGTACGCTTCCACCCATTTCGCGTAGCTGGTTCCTGGGCCCAAGTAGTTGATTATGTCCAGGAAACGCAATCTGTCCGTGAGTAAGAACATGATTTTACTCCCATTCTTTGCCACTCTCACTTTGTTGGTTGTACCTGCGAGCTGTTCCGCGAAGTAATTCTTTATCAGGTTCAAATCATAACTTCCTGAGTTGAAACCGAGTGTTGGCACCTGGTCGCACCATTCTTCTATTTTTTTCCTTTGATCTTTTGGTATCAGCTCGATGTCTGCCGGCATGAATTCTGTGCGCACTTTTGCTTTGATGTTTTTCTCTCGTCTTTTCAGTTCTTCCATGAACTTTTGAACCAACACTTTGGGGTTTGTTTCGCAGATGTGGGTCACCTTCGGCACTTGTTTTCCGTCTTTTGCGATTTCGGTTTCCAGTGTATCGCCCACGCTTACTGAGATTGGTATGTGTTTGTTCTCAATCGTGAGATTTCCTGTTGGTTCCTTTCGATGGTTTTTGTCTCCGTACGCCTCAAAGTCATAGAGAATCGCGTGTGGATAGCTTTTTGTTTTTGCCTTTGGCGGGTCTTTACCGTGTTTGTCTACCCCTCCTGGAACGAGCCACTGACATGACCAGCATTCCACCACTTTGTATCCCACCTTTCGTAGATGTGCCGTTCTTTTTACTGTTGCTTGGTAGAGTTCTTCTACTGTCTTGCCGCCGTGTTCTATTATTTGATTTCGATCTGGATAACATTTTGGACATCCGTGCCAGCGGCAGCCGTGATATTGTAAAACCAACTTTTTCTCATGGTTGTACCCGTCAACCGGCCTTTTCTCTATCCAGCGTTCTCCCCCGTGTCCTGACATTGCATGATGTATACGGATTTTCCATCGTTTTGCCACGTAATTTAACCACTGTATTGATTCTTTTGATGCGCTGTGTTTCGGGTAAAACGCTTTCTGATATGCTGTCTGTGGCGCTTCAACTTTTTCACCTGGACAGTGTATTACGGTTTTACCTTGGGCGCATCTTTCTGCGTGACGTTGGAGGTTGCAAGCCTTTGTGAATCTTGCGTGGCAATGGTTGCATTCGTACGTTTTCGCCAGCTTCGTGATGTCTTTTATCAGGAACGCGTGCTCTCCATATAGCCCTATTGTCATGATGTTTTTGATTTGTGGTGCCGGGTTTCTCATTAGATGCCAAACTATTGTGGGATTTGTTTCTATGCCCATTTCAATTTCATCCGCATTTGCCAGTTCGGTGGTATAAACCCTTATCCCAAGCCAATCTGAGAAAGGTTTGCCCTTGTTTAGATGCATTTCCACCTTTTCCAATTCATCTAGCGATGTTTTTGCGCAATTATTCGGAGCGTTCTTGAGCTTGTAGAAACTCTTAGCTTGATCTTGGGCTGCTTTTGTACTTCGATCTGGCCTAGCTCCTTTGTGTACAGCTATACACCGCCATAGACACAGATTGTCCCCATAGGTGTCTAGAGCTACCATTGCCTGCCCTCTCGAAGCGTGTGCCAGATTGCGTAGCCAGTCTGGTAAGGGTCCTGTTCCCATCAATGGCTGGCGGTCGAGCACAACCTTTACATCAACATTGAAATGCGACTCAAAGATCCACTTTGTATCTGGTCTTTCGGTGTTATCTGGGTCCAAACGTACCGCCTCCCTTTCCCTTATCCATTCTTCTGCGTCTGCGTACGTTTTCATCCATGGGGAGCCCTTATTTTGGTAATAAGTAATCCTAGTCCCATCTTCAATGTTTTCTAAAATATACGAATAGGCGTGCCTCATGTAAAACGATGTTCCCACGTTCTCCCTTATCTTTTCGATAAACCTGGGTGTGAGGTCTTTGTTTAGACCCACTACAAAACGCCACCTCTTGTAACGTCTCCCGCTCTCCTCTACCACACCCTCATATTCCGTGTCATGGTACAGGTCCAGAACCTCGTTCTGATAATCTGTCACGGTTTTCACCTTGTTCGGTTGGATGGGGTCGAATATTTTCAAAATGGTTTCTTTTCTGTTTCTTTTTCTGTTTCTTGGCGGTGGTGTTGGTTTTAATTTATCAGGCTTTAGCGGGGTTTTTAATTTTTTATTTACACCTTCTGGGATTGGTTCTTCCAGCAGAGTATTTATTACATTTTGAATTGTGGGCGTGTCTTCTGCAATTAATTTTGATAAATAGCGCAAATCTTCCGGATCAAGATTTGCAAGCTCTTCTTCCAAAGATCTGAGATCAATTTTGTCCATCGTATATAATGCGGAAAATATTTTTAATTAATTATTAATTGTTGTTACCCTTAAGCTACATTCCTCTAAATAGACGTTCCGCGGCTCGTTTGTTTATTCGGTTTTCTTCTTTTCTTCCAAGTAGTAATATCGGAGTCCATCAAATACTACTGAGCAGCACCCGCCTTTTGCCTCTTTCCCTAGTACGAAGGGGTTTATCCCCTGAGTACTAGTCCGGAAAGAGGCAAAAATTAGGCGGGTGCGCCCGAAGTGGTATTTGATGGACTCCGATATTACTACTCTGCTAGTAAAATATTTTTTGGCCTTACAGTGCCTTTGATCCCTAGGTTTCAAGACCTTGGAAAGCCGCCCGACGATGTCCCGCTTGTCTATACCCTAATGACGTTGATGCCAACTTTTGTCAGGCTTGTGGTTCGCGGACATGCCTTAAAAAAATTGTTGTGCCTACCAAGACTATAGACCATGCGGAAATTGCTAAACGTTTCCAAGAGTTTACGGATGTGTTCAAAGCCAAGCCCTACCAGAGACAGAAGTCCGCCCTTGAGCAACAACTTTTGGATTTCCTAGCTACTTTATCTCCTCCGAAAGACGTTTCTTCATGCACTTCGGATGATATTGTTAAGTTCTTGATTAGCAAGGACAAGTCAGGAAAGACTGTGTTACATAGTCGATTGTGTTCTAAAGTTAATTGTAATTGTCCGACCCGTTTGGCCGCAGGGTCGGTAGACTCCTTGTTAGGAAAGTTGAGGGCCACTTTTAATAATCTTGGCCGTTTGCACGACTCTAATCCTGTTGCGCACACTAGGGTTAAGGAATACCTTAAATTTGTTCGGGAGGAGCAGGCAGGTAACGCGATAGTGCCTTCGCAGGCAGTTCCTTTGTTTTTTGTTAAGTTTTCTAAGCTAATAAGTTTTCTTAGGCGTTCTATAGAGGCCAGCGCTCACCTTTCCGTTGTTAATAAGTATATCTTAGTAAGGGACGCCACCTTTTTCGTTGTCGATTTCTTTACCGGGGATCGCGCTTCGGATCTCGGCCGCCTTTTGGCGAATCAAGTGTTTAGGCTTAAGGACCGAAAAGGGTTTTTACTTAGGTTTACACTTACCAAAACTCTTCGGGGTGATAGATCTTGCCCTTTTGTCTTAGAACCTTTTAAGGAGAATGAGGTCTGTCCTGTTTCTTGGATTGAATATTATTTATCTGTTTGTCGGTTGCTTGACATCGAGTTAGCTGGCGGGTATTTGTTTAGAACTACTGACCGCCGTAAAGTTGTAAGCTCAAAGCCTTTTCTTGGTTCTGCGGTTAATAACCGTCTGCGCAAACACCTCACTCAGGCAAAGATAGATTGTGGGGAGACTCCCCACAGCTTTAGGCTTGGCCTTTCAAATACCCTTAATATGATGGGTTGCTCTCCAGATGAGATTTCTCGCTACGTAGGATGGAAGAACAGCGATATGGTTAACCGCTACACTAAAATGTCCACTGTAGCTGGCTCCTCCTTTATCACCGGGCGGCTCCTCTCGAGTACCGAATGTCTTGATCAGGCTCCGATTTCTCACCCTAGCAACCTCCAGTGTATTTTCTAGTTATGGGTTGGTCATGTTTTTCATGTAACACTGTAGGGCTGGTGTATCGGCTAGCTTAGAGCAATGATAGTCATGGGCAAGGATGGTATTTGTTTGTTAGGAGGCTTCTGAGTAATGGGAGGAAATAAAGAGTGGTGCACCTGACTTGTCTTTTGTTGCGGCGATTCTTTGGGGCGTTGGAAGTTTTGATCGTAAAGGTCGTAATGGTGAGGGCAGGAGCGAACTCTTCCCATAACTTAACCTAATGCGATGAGGTAATGAGTATGCAGTGAGGATTTTATACTATTCTCGCTGCATAATTAATTAGCTCATGGCAGAAGTTTTCATTATGCATTCAGATTTCCCCGTTTCCGCGCACGCTTGTTACGGTGTTGATGCTTTGCGGTCTTAGAGTACATATTTCGTCGCTCTTCCTGAAACGTGGTCATTTTAATCGTACTCCGGGACGACGGCCAACTTTCGCGACCCGCCCACCTCCCCTGGTGGCGGTTGACAGCATTTTACGTTTTATCCTCGTTGCATGCCTATTGCCTCAGCAGTCGCGAACTCTTCCCATAACTTAACCTAATGCGATGAGGTAATGAGTATGCAGTGAGGATTTTATACTGTTCCGGCCAGTGCTCGAACCCGGACCGCCTGATCCGGAGTCCAGCGCACTAACCATTAGGCCACCGCGCCATAGTTATGGTGACACAAAGAGATAACAAAAGCGTTAACAAGTCACTGTATCTTTATTAAGTCACAAACCGTTTACAAAAGCTGTAGATGATGTGTAAATTCGATTGCCTTGTCACCAGGCGCCATTTGTATTTGGTCAGCGAAAGGCGGGAAACTGGCCCACAACTCCACACGCGCGATCTAACCGAGGGACGCCCGGCGACGAGGTAGTAAACTGGATATCCCAGTCACGCACCGTGCTCTAACCAATACGAAAACGCGCGTTTCTGTTAACCAATCAAGAGCAAGGTAACAAACCACTCGTGTATTTGGTTTACCTGCATTTTCCTGCGCTTGGCACAGGTCACGTTTTTGCCTTTGAGTTCTGATTGGTTCATAGAGTCACGTACGTTTGTTGACGACTGTCATTAAAAACCGTTATATAACTTGATTTCCCTTTGCCCTGTATAAAATGGTAGTTATATTTATGATAAACTGAACTCCCGCGAAGCGACCTCTTGGAGCAGGGAACAAGTGTGGTATTAAAATTTCACTTCCTGTTTTCGTAAACTTTTTTAACACAAGTTGTGTTTTAGACCAAGACGTTACCTCTCCTCTTGCATGATCGCTGTGGAAGTTACAGAATTTCTCTTTTGACGAACGAGCTCTCATATCACCGTGAAGTTCTGAAAGTGACGATGCTCGTTATTTTCAGATTTATCAGCCTTTCTTACTTCAGGGATTTGATTACTGCGAGATTCTATCGCTTCTTTCTCGGGGAGGGGGGGTGGGGACGCCACATTTGGAACTTTACGGTAATCGACTTAAAAGTGTACACCATGGTGACCAGTGTATGCATGTCGGTTCACCATCGCGCTTTTATGTTTAATTTTCGTTAACACACATATCTGTAATCAGCCAAATATTCAGTAGTAAACTTCATTATCTAGTATTAACCAAGCTAGTCATTCCGATTCTTTCATAGATCTGTTTCAACAAATGCTCTACAACGCAACTTCATTCTTTGACTTCTGTTACCTTTGACTATTTTCTCGTTTAATCAGCTCTCCAATCGTCCACATAATTACAGAAAACATTTAACTTCTTCCACTTTCTCTCTTTAGTGCCGCCCATGTCTTGTTGTTTAGTTCTCTCGATCAGTGGCGATGTGGATGAAGTATCTCAGCACTGCGGCCTTGCTTTCCAAGCTATTGCACCCAAACAACTGTCTTTGAGTTTCACCAAAGTATTTCACCAGTGGCAAATGTTCAGCAATCATTCTTGTGCTCCAGTGATCAGCCATTTTTTTCTTGGTTAAAGAACAAGACATTCTCCTTGAATCGGTTTCAAACCAAGCAAGCCACGTGCTCATTTTATGTTGGCTGTTCTAGCAAACAGCCACGCCCAAGAAAAACTCAGGCATATTCTAGCACTGTCTATTCTACAAACAGCTAAGCTTCACACTATCTTCCAATCAAATACACCCATATTGAAGTTCGGCATACACCGAGACGATGACTCCAGAAACTGAGGCGACATTTTTTTAAACTTTTGAGTTAGTTCTACACTAAGTTTTGATTGGTTAAAGTAATCAAATGCTGTAACCAACAGGAAAAAAGTACTGCTTTCTCAGCCAATGAGTTATTTGATACGTCACTTAGCACACAAGACTTTTCCGGCGCTTTTTTCTTAAATATCGTTTCCAGTTTTATGACAACCCTTGGCAAAACAAACTACTCTCGCTTCTCAAATTCTGAACCTACCCCTTACAATATCTACAAGTTAAAGTATTACCGACCCTATTTAGAAAGAAAAATGCTCAAGAGAAGCAGCTCGAATTTTTCCATACAACTAGATTTCGTTTGGAGTAAAACATTGTTCAGTCGTGACAATCTATCATCAATTTATTTCCTAATGTATTTCCGAGTTGAACGTTCGACTTAAATTCCTTGCCCACTGCTCGGACTTGCTACACACAGTCAACCTTGCTCATCTCTCGAGGCCAACAATAGTAATTTACAATTGTGTAAGTCTCTGGCTTAGAAAACATGGCTTGATATGGTCGTTTTTAACAATCAGCCTTTGGCACAGCCAAAACTAAAACATCGTGATAACTACTTTGTTTTCACAGAAATACCGTTTAAGTTACATGTCCGAGTAGAAAATATTCCATATCTGTCGTATATAAGCGTATAGAAGAATACGTACTTTTTTTCTTTTATTTTGAAGCTTTTATTTCTAACCCCAATTGTATAGTAACTACCTAACAAAATCTAACCCACCACTTTGTAGTAACCGTTATGTGGGTCGTCACGCAACTAGTCACGCAAGCAGAGAGGAGTGTCGCGTGACGATCCAGCTAACAGCTGTGAACCAGACTACAGGTGCTCTAGACACTTCTATTCTATTGCTACTACCCTACCCCTGACAGGCACTACCGCACATACCCCTCCCTCACCCTATCCGTTGTAGCGGATGATTTCAAGGCATAAGGTCTGTCCTTCGATAGAACAGCACGTAAGGATCCTTTCCCTGCGTAGGTTTTAACACGTAGTTGAAGGGAACGATTTTGAGTCTTGTATCGTCCGCTCTGATCCAGCCATGTGTTGGATGAAAAACATCGCTTGTGTAATGGCCGCCCCATGCATTCTTGCCATGATGATACACCACTAAAGGAAAAAAAAATATTCCATTAATATTGGATTAATATTTATTAGAACAGTGTCAGTCAAGTGTCGTCTACCAATACTCAGCTGAATGTTTTGCCAAGCGTCAGTCGAGTGTTGGCGTGAGTCGTGAGTGTTGGTGGAGAACCGTGCACTGTTTCTGATCGGTTGTTTCTCGATTTTGAATTTTTGCACGCCAAATAACCACCAATGAGAGACACATTGGACGGTTTCGGTCAACACGTCCCGGTGACACACGTGATCCAATGGCTCGCTGTTACAACGCCCTCTATTAACCACACCAGGAAACCTTTTAACACTGCACACAATTTTTACTGTAGTACGCAAAACTTCTCAAGTCCCTCACTGAGTCGTTTACAATGTCGGAAAACAGCAAACTTACCGGCGAAAAGCTTGTAGGTTTTCTGCGCCGCAGAGTACTTGTTCCTTACGTTGGACGATAACAGGTCTGTCAGAGAGAAAGGAAAGTCTGTTTTTAAATTGATTCGCGACGGTCCGTCAATGCGTCTGTTCAGTGTAGTTTATGATAGAATGGTTTTCACTCGAGTATCGAAAATAATTCGCGTTTGCTTTAGCTCTGCATTACTATGATTGGTTAAACAGAGACTCGTGCCACTTTCTCAGCCAATCAGAAGTAAAACCAAAACTGATCGGGACTCGCTTGTGCGCGTTTTCCCGCGCTTCGTGCCGGCTACATGTTTTTGCTTCGAGTTTTGGCTGGTTCACTGGATTATCTGTGTCCTTTGTGATTGGTCAGAGTAATAACTATGGTTTCGATTTTATGACACTCGATTGAAAACTTCTCTATTGCAATCAATATTTTGAAAATAAAACCGTGGTGGTCAAGCGACTTTCATTCTGTTCCGTTGATGCTCAACAACGTAAATGTGCAAGTCTGAAAATGAACAGCGCCCTTTTTATGTGCGAATCTGTAAAGATTTGTACGTGTTCTTGTTCAAGCTTTTCTGTTAATGTTTCGCACCGAAAACATTTGGGCTTGGGTTTTCTAAAAAAAATAAATAAAAAAAAGACAGGTGTCGCAGTTGCAGAATATAAATGATCTGCATGTACAATCTGTCATTTCAACTGTACGTGAACTTTACCTTTGCCAATGTTGAGCTCTAATGGGTAGTCTATGACCTTCGTAAGTTTCTGGCTTCCAGATTTGGAGTAAATAAACCTCTTGAGATGCAGGATAAGCACCTTTGGGAGACCTTCAAGGGTCACGCGACGGGAAACGTCAACCTGCAAACAACAACAGTCACATCAAGATGAAAAGGGGATCTTCCAAAAACTGTGGAACCGCGGGCCATATTTAGTTGCTTGGTGAATGCGGACCACGGACCATGAAATTCATACCAGTTAGTGTAGGCAACGCTCTCGAGTGGTATACTACGGAATATCCAACGAGTCACTTTCCTTTTGGCGGTATACACACGAGGCTTTAGGCCCTTAGTGACAAGTGGGATATCCTTGGTATACCACGAGAAAGTTTTACATAAGGTAACTATTTTATACCATGCCATAGAAAATGCGCTTACTAACTTTCGTCGGGAATAAGATCGCAGCGCACGATAGGAAGGTTGGGTTTAATACCGTCGAATATATAACGGCTTTCTGTATTCTGATTGGCTGCATTTTCTATGGCATGGTTAATAACTGCATCGCAAAATGGAGGTTGGGTGCCTGCGATATCCAGGAGCTTCCACTAGATGGAAACTACTCCCATGGCTGGCAAATCCTCGCAAGCCAGCCATGAGCCCCCACGCAGAAGAGAGGGCAGGCACCTGTCACACTGAATGAACAGTGGAAAAGAGGGAGGGAAGTGTGTGTTGGGGGGGGGGGGGGGGGGGAGCCTTGAGGACGAGCTCCCATTAACTGCCATGCTAATAAAACGCTTACAACGCCCACGAACGCTAAAACACGATTCAGTCGAAGAGCACATGGGATCTTGGCTCATGCCCATGTAGGAAGCGCCGCTGACTCCCCAATTGTAGCTCTTTTCTTTTGTCAGCTATTTGGTTCTTTTTAGTGCTTCCTCCCTTTAAATACGCAGAATCATTTAAACTTTGTTCCAGAAATGTCACTCTCCCTCTACATCAGTTCTTTTTGCAAGTCACGCAATCAATGTTCATTGTGGGGGAAAAGATTTCGTGACGAGCCAAACGGGCGTCTGCATAGGAAGAAAAGAAAACACTGTATCCTGAGGCCTTTACACTGGGTTCCAAGGGCTTCTGCTCAATATCTTGTGGGTTTCTTGTTCAATTTTCATCATTTACTCACCTGTAATTTTGTCTTCGTACAAGTATAGCCTTGCACTTCTTCCTTCAATGCTAAATTCTTCAATGCTTCTTCCACTGACGTGACAGTCTAGCAAACAAAATACAGATCTTCCAACTGAGAATACAGCCACATGGGCAAAACCAAAACGCAAAGTTAACAAAATTAATGAACCTCCTCTCAGAAACAGGTTGCTTATTAACAGATAACGATCAATACTATAGCCCAACTTTAGAGAATTCCCGTTCTAGTTTTCCTTATTTCAAAACAGGAACGGAAACGAAACGCGCATACTTAACGTTTCTGCCGAGCTGCAAAATGAAATATTCTCAGAGTAATCCACGGGATCTTGCTCTCTCAACAGAAGATTTATGTCGGATCTTTAAGGGTTAGCCATTAGCTAAGCCATTTCAAGAGTTTAAGAGTTGGTGAGGTTATCATCCAAAAAACAACAGTCAGCATATTATGACTGATCACACTGTTTGACAACTCTCTTTATAAAACCACAGGATCACTGAATTTTCACACACTGACACAGAATTTCACAGAACCTGGTTCTTGTTCGTTTTTTACAACACTGCACTGCACTGAATGATTTTTTTTCCAGTTCTAGATTATTTTCTTGCAGTATGAGTTTTAATTAGTTACAAACCTGCACTTCCAGTTGAAGCTCAAAGAATGGTTCCACATTAGCAGAATCTTTTGAACCAGTTTGATGAACTGATGAGCGTAGAAATCCACCAAATATATCAGAGATAAGCGACTGTGGGTATGATGCCTGAAATCAACAGGAGAAGATGTGGACAAATGTTTAAAATGGGTCTTGACAAAGTGCGAGTCACGTGAGTCATGGGAGCCATTCTGGGTTAGGGTGCAGAGGGGGTGAGGAGTGGGGAGGGAAGAGCGGTGAAATAAATGAAGAAGAGAACAGCTAACCTAATGTTTCTCTGATGCTGTATATGTACTGTACCCCAATTAAGCTTCAAAGGTGCAATATATAAAATACTTCTTTACATATTATGTAGATAATCCAAAGTTACAAAGTGAATTTAACCATGGAGCTGATTAAACATCTTACCATTCTGGTCACCATTGATTTGTTCCTGGGTCCAACTTGTTCCCAGTCTCCATCATCTTCCTGCCCCTCAAGAGTGGGTTCATTGTCAGCTGCAGAGTCATCAGTCTTTAGTGACATGTCAGCATCCTTCTCTGGGGCTAGAAATTAAAACACATCAACAGTCAATCACAGTCAACCCAAAAGAAACCTAATAAGTGGGTTGAGTTGCTGTTGATTCTAGTCATTGCTCCAAGGGCTTTACAATCTTTGGGTTCACGTGTTCCTCTGCCTTCAAAAGTAACACTTCTCGATTTTACAGTGAAACGAACTCAACCAGGGCCACCCAACGAATTTTAGCCAATCACAAGATAAGCTCGGAACAAAAGAATAAGAGTTCATTCATCAAAATTCTAAAATCCAGAATCGCAAGACCCCTGAGTTTTTATCATTCACTGGCTATCAGACATCCTTAATATATATCTTGTTGAAGGTTTTTAGCTCGATAGCAGCTGCCGTCTTTAAGATAGACCATTTTGAATTTCGGAATTTCACGCCACACAACATCAAGATGGCCACCAGAAGGCTGTCACGTATGCTTCAAAATAATGCCTTATCCTACGATTTTTAAAAATCTGATCAGTTGAGGTTTTGTGAGAAGTGTTTATGTGAATGCTTACTTGTTCATGACTGATAAAACTGCCTTTTATAGCAGAAGTGAATTCCAGATGTTTGCCATGTTGCATGGGCACCAACATGGCATTTCCATACAGAGCTCTGTAAATTTGTGTGGAACATTTTGACGGATAACTCGAGTACGGAATACCGTACAAACCCGAGACTTGGACAAACAGCATATCTGGTAATTTTCTACAACCTATATTATTCTTGAGTTTTTTCACTCAATAGTTTTGGATTTACTTTTTTGTGGCATGACAGTGAAAACCAGCAATTGGTCTGCTCATGAAGGAAGCCCAATTCTTTTGTTCTAAACTGGTCTTGTGATTGGCTAAAAAAACGTTGGGTGGCTCCGGTTGAGGTCGTTTCACTGTAATTTGATCAGGGGGGGCCTGGTCCTGGTCCTGGACCTGTATATCCCAAGGCTGCAGGGGGACGTATTGTGTAATGTATTACTAGGTTACATGTACCTTTCACTGGCACAGAAATCAACTTGGTAAGTTGTAGCATCTCTTCATGCATTCCATTCAGAATACAGCTGAGAAATTCCTGAGCATCTTCTTGGCGACCCTAAAAATCAACAAAGACAGTAACAACAAACTATATATATTAGAAAAAAACACAAATTCCATATAGTAATTGGCAGAAATTCTTGTATTCATTTTGATAACCTGATATCACAACTTAGTATTTTATATCACTGATCCTTATTCTGGGTCCAGTGGTTGTGTGTCATAAAAAATTTGTGGAATAAAATGATAAGAGAACAATACTATCTGTCGTGATGTCTATAGTTGTGATTCAAAAAAGACGTGAAATAAGTTATTACTACTGTAACACTTTTAGATACTATTAGACACTAATTCCATTATTTTCTTTTGTTTAGTTTTGACTATTAGTCTATTTCATGCTGAATGTTAGATACTGAAATCACTCTTATTTTGAAGGGCTTAAGTTGTATGACCAAAATGTCTATCTGAAACTAGAACACACTGTTCTGTTCTTAATTACTTTCTAGACAATTGTATTTCACACAGTTAGACTCACCTTAGCGGAAAGTGAACTCTGAATGATTAACAGCATCTTGTAAACATATGAGGGTTCAAATGGTTCACCAGTGCTGAAATCAGCCTTGGAAGACACAGATGAATTACCACTGGCTAAAATAAAAATTAACAAACATCTTAATTAAGATGATAATTAATTAATAATGTCCATTTAGTTAACCCTTTACCCCTTGAAGCAAATGGTCTTTTTTCGTAAATTAAAAAGTTTCAAACAGATTTCCACGTACGAGACACCATTTGAAAGGTGTGGATCAGTAAATTGCATAAAATACTTTGGCAAATAAAAAGAATGTTATAGCTTTGAAAGAAATGAGTTAAAACATTTAAAAAAGAAAAATATTTAAAAGTTGTTTATCTCCGTAAATTTTAGGTATATCCCTTAGAAACTATATCTTATTGTGCAGCTCTTCAGTTATGTTGCATACCACAAATGTATCAGGCAAAAAAGTTTCAAAAGTTATAGGGGTGGTCAATCAAGTCACAAATAGGGGGCAGGTACAATTTTATGCTTTCAAAATGCAGATCTTTCCAAGACAATTTTGGTGCCAAAATTTCAAATCAATTGGACAAATATTGACCAAGTTATGACATTATGTGCCAAATGGCACTCTTAGGAATTAAAGGGTTAATAAACAGCTTGCTTAGGGAAAGTTCCTGAGATTGGTTGCAGAGAGCATGGACAGAGGCAAATGTAAGGCAGTTAAAAAATTCATAATGTCAATCTACAAATAATGTTATGGTACACCTACCCTGTTTAACTTGGAGATCCTTAAATTCATTCATAAAGATTACCCTGAAACAAATAAAAACAATAAATTAGGGACAATCAAGCTATACAGTGTTCCTCTATTTGTTAATGTGGCTGTCACTTTGTGGGAGAGGAGGGCATTATGACATACATTCAGCACGGCGGGCAGACCATAGGAGGGTTGTCCAGTACTGTCGAGTAGATTCCATCCGAAAAAGGGATAGTACGAATCGTTTGATTCGTCGAATGGAGAATTGTTTTGACGATCCGACAAGAGGAGTTGTCGATCTGAAAATTGCATCTCATTAGTGGCAAATATATATTTCACTATATTCTTATGGCATAGCCCAGTGAAACTTTGTCGATTCGTCCGATTCATCGAATGGAGAATTTTTTTGACAATCCGACAAGCGTTATTGTCGATCGGAAAATTGCATCTCATTAGTGGCACTCTCATTATGGCAGAGCCCCAGTGAAGCTTTGTTGATTCGATCGATTTGTCAAACGGAGTATTTTTTTGACGATCTGACCAGTAGGGTTGGGAAATGACCATGCCATGTTTTCTTGATACTACCTTTGGTGTTTTTAGAACGAGGGATATTGATTTCATGTGTTTAATGTCCCTCTTTCACAGAGCTTTCGTTATAACAGGGCATCTGATAGGGTGTGGAAATAAATAACAAATTATGCAGAAATTTTCAGGAACATTATGCGGAAGAAAGTGTTGATTATGCGGAAAACACGTTGGATTATGCGGAAAATTTTCGGCTCGCTTCGCTCGCCAAAAATCACATCTTTTCATGCAGCCGAAATTGAGCTGCCCCCAAAGCTGAGAGTCTGCTTGCAGGCTAATTTTAAACAAAAAAAATTATATTGGTATTTGGGCTTTTCCAGTTAAGCTTATTAACCGCGCGGCCATGGGCCGAGCGCGGTTCTTGTTTTACACGGGATTTTTTTTTTTTTTTTTTGTCGGTGACCAGACCCGAACCTCCACTCGGCCAAATCGTGTTTGGGGCTTTGAAATCACGCAACCTATGATGTTTATTCGCCAAAAGCTGTTGAAACATTAATGTACCGAAAATGTTGCGGATATTGTTTTCTTTATTGTGTATAAAGTATATTTTCTTTTGGTTTTATCGAAGCGTTGGATTCAAAGCGAATGTTGAATACACTGAAAAAAGGTATTACGTCAGCCATGGAATGTGCTGATGTTGCAGGTTTCACTTTCGTTACGTGACAAATAACATTGTGTTTTATTTGCATGTTTATGTCGGCAGAAGCGACGGCCATTAATTTAATTTGTTTCCTCTTCTGCGAGTATTTCTTGTGGGTTTAGGCAATCGAAGTAAATTCTTTGGCTATTTCACCGAAGTGAGTTCAAAGATTTGAAAGGAAATGAAATATTTGCTTAAGTAAACAATTGAGCGTGTCCGAACGTGCAGGGGTTACGTCATTAGAAGGGAAAACCCCCAAGGTAAGCACTTGCGAGGATTACATCATTGGTAGGGAAATTACCGCCGTACACCGCCCTTCTAAATATAGCCGTGAACATTATAATGCTTGAAATGTTAGAATCGTGTGATTACCTTCCTGCGGGCTCTCACTCACGGCACAAACCAATTACATTTAATCGTGACTTTTACCTAAAGAAAATAACAGTTATTACTAGCATCCAAGTAGTGGAATGCTAGTTTTCTTTTTGTTTAATTCATGCCCATTCATGTCTTCAGCGAAGTTCCAGATTAAGACCATTACGTCATCATAAATTTCACAACGGCTATGGACGATGGTGCAACATTGGATTGTGTGACTCGCGTGACTACTTTGGTATTCCTTTACTCATAGTGCAAACAGATTAAATTTCGCCCTGACTTTTGAGGAAGAAAGCTGTGCATTAGCAAAAAATATAAGCGCGGTTTTAAGTTGCTATAGCAACTTCTTGTTTTCATTTGTATTTGGTAAGCTTATGTTATGAAATTATCTATTAATCAATTAAGTTTTATGTGATGTTCAATGAAAATAACACAACCGTTATTTTGTTGGCTGAAGTTGATTTTCTTCTTATGCATAAACAATACAATTCAAGGTGCTACGTGATCTACTACAACATTGCACGTTGAACAAAATAACAATCCATTATCTACATAGAAAACTCCAGGATACTGTTTCATTCAATTCTATACTGATATTGGACTTTCAACAAAATAATTAATTTCGAAATTTATGTTTGTTAGTATGAAACAAATTTCTCTGTTTTGTGCGGAAAATGTTCTCAAGATGCAGAAGATGCGGAAGTCAGCGAATTATGCGGATCCACACCACCGCATCCTGTCAGATGCCTGTTATAATAGCCTGTGAACGGATCGACAACATTGGGCCACCGGTTCTGTTGTTACTAATGGTGTTTTTAGAACAAGGAATATCCATGTGTTTATGTCCTCTTTCACCGTGCTTTTATTAAAGTGGCGTAAATGACCATGCTATGTTTGACTTTATATTTCCTTTGGTGTTTTTAGAATGAGGAATATTCATGTGTTTAATATGTCCTCTTTAAGTTTTAATAGCCTGAGAATGGATCAACAACATTGGACTGCCCGGTCTGTTGTTACTTAATGAGATGTGATTTTCCAATCAACAACTTTCATGTTTCGGGTCATGTCCATTCGACGAATCGAACGAATCGGTCAAATCGACAACGTTAGACCGCTGGGTCTGTTGTCATTAATGAGATGCGATTTTCCGATCGACAACATCCACGTTTCGGGTCGTGACATCCAATAGGCCATATTCGTATTCTCGGTATTGGACTGGAACTAGCTTGCAATGGAGGCTAATGCGGGGGAATATAATTAAAAAGAGCTTCATGTAATTTGCATTTGAAAAGATTCCCCGCATTAGCCTCAATTGGAAGCTAGTTCCAGTCCAATACCGAGAATACGAATATGGCCTATTGACGAATTGATCAAATCAATCGATCCAACAGACTTTATATCCAGCTTATAGCTAATGAGATGTAATTTTCCGATAAACAAGTTCTCTTTTCAGATGGAATCTAGTTGACAGTATTGGACATGAGTGGAACATAGCCGAGTAACAAGCAAAACATCAAACTAGTTCTGGGCAGAAAGAGAACAAGAATTTGACATCACACTTACAGGCTGTCCAGAATAGGCGTTGACGTTGGCCCTCTTTCTTTAATAAAAGGCAGTTGTCTTAAGAGGTTGAAGAATGGTGAACAACCCACCAATGCTTGCAGGGTCTGTACACAGTCAAGGACACATAAACAGCAACAAAAGTCAAATATTGTTTGATTTCATGACAACAGAGTGATGTTTCCACCATGTTTTATGACAATTTTGGACACACCCTTATTTAGCCAATGAAGCTTTCCCCAAGGTGGCCATTTAATTCGAGTTTGAATGTAGCTCTATTCATGTTTTCTTTTGCCATCTTGCTATAACACAGTGACATTAACTGTACTTCAACTGAACAAGTAGCAGTAAAACTTTTGACTACTTCCTAAAATATCTCTTGACATCGATCCTCATCCATTCCTCCATTTTTTTTTGCTTCTGTCCTCACTGCCAATAGCATGACTGATTGGTAATAATTATATGTACAAAGATGACTGGATTCAACTTGCAGTGATTTATGATGATCAACAAATTATACACCATTCAATTGCACTGCGATGAAACTAAAGAACTAACCAGGCTCATTAACAAGCTCAGCCAGCTTTTTTGGCTTGTGAACATTCAAACTACCCCAAGTCTTTGTTTTCTAGTGAAATTTTAGCTGGAGATAAGCTCTCTTTCAGCCGGAGAAATTACCTCAGTCTGGTAGCTGGCTCTTATTAGCTACACTGCCTGAACAGTCAGACTTACTGAACTTTCAGAGTAGAGATAGCAAGTCATAAAATAAAAGGATACAGCATTGATGTAACACCAGTTCCCTCTGTTAATCAGTCCTCTTGGAATATAAGGTTTCTGGTTATAGTTTAATTCTTGTTTTTGAATGATTTCTGAAAGAGAAAAGAAAGCAGAATTTACATTGACTATCAGACAGTATCGATCTGACATCTGGGATAAGTCCAGTGAACTAACAAACGTAATTCCCACAGAAAACATGCAAAAAAATTCAGTAAATCTTAAGTCTGATCTAGCAGGCTGAGAGTATAGCCTAGACTAGACTAGCCTAGCCTAGCCTAGCATAGGGGAAATTTCATGCTTGCAAATATTCCACTCAGAATTTCAAATCCCTAGAATGACCTTGTTTGAGAACCACCAAAAATCTTAATTGTGTGGTTCCAGAAAATATCCATACCCCCACCACGGAGGGAATTGGAAATTCCAGAGGGGTGGGGGGTTCAAAGGCCCAGGAAATTCCGGAGAGGAGGGGGGGTTTTTAGTGAATTTACGTTTCCAGATGGTCAAGTTCGATGCCATGCAAATTTGTTTCAAAATCGTTTCTTACCTACTCTGAAAATCTTTTACATAGAAAAAATAGCAGCCTAGGTTTTCGATACCTGACCATATTACATTTTAAACAGGTTTTCTTCTTCCTGAAAGCACAGTGAAAGCTAACAAGTTCGCAGAAATCCTCCATGTTGTTCCACGAACGCGACTGCCATTAGTTACCAGTCCACAAAAAATTGTCACGTGGTTTGACCGAAATGCACTGGTGACTAGAGTTGTTTGTTTCTCACGTTCGATCGAAAGAAAGTCGTCCTTGTTTGCGAACATTTGTCTGTTTATTGATAATGAAAATAGTGTAACAATTTCCGAAACCCAAGAATATCTTGTTCTTGTTATTTCTGGCTATTTGTTTGCAATTTTCCGGGTCAATTTGGCTTTCTCTGTGAGCGTGTTTGCAATTTTGTGATCACGTTTACGGTGAATGTTGTCAACAGTTTTCAATCCATGTTCTAATACATTTAGCGGTTTTCTTTTGGATTGGAATGAAAGGGGATGGATTGTTATACATCAAGGTAATCTTACAAGTGAAGTGACTACCAGATATTTTTTCTGCTTACATTTGAAGAAATTACTGACTTATTTTTTGTCTTCAACAGTATGTATCGATGGTTCGATCGATCGGTTGAACACTATAGCGATGTTTACAATGGAAGGCGGCCTAATGTTTAGAACATTTGGACAATTTCTTTTTAAATTGCTTTTTCCAGAGGGGCAGGGGGGTATGAAAGAAACTTTTGGAAATTCCGGAGGGGAGGGGGGGTATATTATCCTTCACAAAAATGGAAATTCCGGAGAGGTGGGGGGTATCAGCTGGAATTCCCTCCGTGGTGGGGGTATGGATATTTTCTGGAACTACACATTACTAATAATTTCTTAATAATAACGCCCCGATGGATCAACATTGTCATAATTATGGTGTAATTAAACAGTATAGACCCTACGCAAAAATGGCCGCCAATTTAAAATTATTTTGTATCTATTTAAATTAGCCTAACTAACCTTGTCTTTGAGTTGAAAACTCAAAAGAATTTTTAATCTAGAACAAGGTTAGTGAGGCTAATTTAATATATGCAGTCAAAAGAATTTTAAATTGCAGCCATTTTTGCATACGGTCTATATAGTAGCCAATCTAAAGATCTATTTACAGTACCTGCAAATTTCTTGGCATACTTGTCCTCTTCCACTCCTACTGTTGTTTGAACAGCATCTTCTGTCTTCTTTATAGCTGATCCTGAATTAGTTTCTGTCCTCATAACAGGACTTGCTGTCTTAACAACAATCCCAGGTGATGGCTTAGCAGAGTTTTTAAACAAATCAGCCCATGACAAAGGTTTTGGAGGCTTGAATTCTTCTTGAGTTGCACTGCTTGTTTTATTGTTCTGATCCACTGTGACAGGACCTTCATTTTCAAGTTCTAGTAATTTATTAGTCTGGTCTGAACTAAATGGATCTTCTGCAGTTTCCATAACGACTGTTATTTTGGCATCTGTGTCGCTATGAACTGGACTGTTTGACGTGCCATCAGTTGATGAAGAACTCTTTCTATCACCAACAGTTTCTCCATCACAAGAGCTTGTGCTTTTTCTTTGTGAAGCTGTTTTCTTGTCTGTAGTATGATTGCTGTTGTCTTTTTGCTCCTTCAATGATGAACACAAAACATTTACATGTACCTTGCCGGCATCATTATCAACTTTACTAACAATGACTTTATCTGTTGTGAGTAAGGAGGCAGCAGTTTTGCCTTTCACAGTGGAGCCAGCTGAATTTCCAGATGTTCTTTCCTTTTCACTACATTCACTGGAAGAGCTAGAGACAGAGCCTGACCGCTTTCTTTGTTTCCTCCGCTTTCGACGTTTGCGAGACCTTTCATTGTCTGGTTTTTCTCCTGCTTTCTCTGCTTGGCTGCTCACTGTTGTTGACAGTGGTGGGAAACTGTCTACATCTGGGGATGTGGCTGCTGAGGGACTGCAAAATAAAAGAAACATTTAGGTAACATTTTTCCAGATGTACATGTAATTCTTGGACAAATTCATAAGTCCGTAGTATATTTTTCTGGTCCTAAGGCTGTATGCTTAACAGGGTAGCAGGAGGTTTTGCACCCAGTCGAGTTCACACCGTCCAAGTTTGCATACTGCATTTGCTACCAAATACAACCGAGTTCTCTCCAATTGTATGACCTAAAATATTTCACATTCTTTAAGTGTGAGAAAAATGTGACTACATGTACGTTAGTAATCAGTAGGAGTGAACTGGGAAAAGATGGGCGCGAACTCCATTCGGAGTGTAAGCGGCATCATTCCTTACCAGAGAATCAACTATAAAATTTTCTGATTGCTGTGTTCAAGCTTTGCTCAATGGCAAGGCAGTCTAGCAAAATTGCATTATAGCTGGACCCTAACAATGAGCTCCCAAAAATCGTTTGAGAGGGGATGTAGGTTGACAAGCCCTGAAGTTCTGAAGATTTTTTGGAGCACTGAATCTAAGACTTTTCCCTCCTATAAAAAGGGTTGTAGCCTTGATTAGCACTATTTTCTTTCGCAGGCCAAAGGTCTTTAGCTCACCTTGCAGGTTTGTTTTTCTTTGCCTCAGTTTCAGCTTGATCAATGCTCTTCCCACCAAATACAATATGTTCAGTGGTAGTGCGGCTAGCTGGCTCTATGGATTCGTTGACTTTCTTCTGGTTTTCACTGGGCAATTCACTCACTGAGTCACGCACATCAGCTGCAGTTTTCACAGCCCCTCCTGGTGTGTTTTCCTGCTCACTTTCTTGTCCAACTTCTACACCTGAATCTTCAAGACCTGCTGTGACATTTTTAGCTGCCACAGAACTGTCACTTGACGAGATCTGTGCCCTGGCATCACCAGCTGTAAATTTAAGTAAAAAAACTGAGTTCCTATTTTTTTGTTTACCACTTCTGCTTTTAACCATGACGTCAAGGACTTGCATTGCTTTGTTAACTGAGAATTTTGTATATTTGGCTACACCAAGTAGTGCTCGCCACTTAAGCAAAATGTGAAAGCAACTTTGATGCTTACACTTCATTTTCATTTTCTTTCATTTTGCTTTCTTTCTGGATCTGTGAGTTGTGTTGGCACATTTTCATCCAAACATAATCCAAGTTTGGCAAAATCTTAGTACTAATAGTAGTCAGTACTACTGCAAATGTGTATGGGCAAAATAGAATTTAATGCTGTATAGTTTCTGTTTTATTTATGAATTGTGAATGATTTGAAGGATGCACAGTGCTAGAATCAAAAGATGCACAGTTGTGTTTTAAACTTCTCCCATGTATTGGCAAAACATTTAAACCCTGTCAAAATCGGCAAGAAAATTTACAAAATTATAAATGCATATAGAGCTCAAACTAAAACAGAAATACATGCTTTCTAGCCCAACATTGATCAAAAATAAAAATGTTTTCCCTGCATATTTTATTTATTTAATTTAATTAATTTAATTTCTTTCATTAATTTTTGTTGGGCAGCAATGCAACAAGTTTGTAATCAGCTTACTCAAAACAGACAAACCAAGGAAAATATTTCGATATATGTACACAAGAAGCCATTCAATATTATTTTCAAAATTATCAGATAATATTTGAACCTTTTTTCCTTGTGAGCCCCACCCATCAAACTTATAATGCCCCTATATCTTGTCATGATATTAAAACAAACTTATAATTTCAACACTTCTTCCGGCTTTGCAGCCATGATCCAGAATATTGTTCATATTATGCAGCCAAGCAATGATCAAAATAATTCTTTGCTAATGTCATTATACGTTACTATCGACGAAGACGCGTTGCAGTTGCCGATCCGTTTAAATTTTAGTAACACAACACACACATTTTATAAATAATCGCGGGCGAACGTGCAAATAAAGATTTAACTATAACTACAGAAACATTTTAAGGCACGTACCTCTGTAATTACTGCCTGGTTCTTCGTGATCTGAATTCTCAAAGTCGAAGAGAAACTGTATAAAAATCACAAGAAAAATTAAAATGTACTTTAATCTAACTTGAAATCGAGTTGAAAGTGCGATAAAATTCAAAACAATTCCAAAGACATGAGCTTATTAATAGAGAAACCTAGCAAGCTTACTTCGACCGGCGGTAAATTCCCAATTTGAGCTGCTGAATTGTTGAAGTATTTTTCCCATTCTTCTGCAGTAAAATCTCCAAAGGTTATACCCTGAATAATGTGAATCGAAACACGAAATTACAGGACACGTCGGTTAATTCGGTTTCATAAGTGTGCACAACAAATTTACCGTAAGAAATGTAACACAAATTTTTCATATTTCTCACCTCTTCTGAATAAGGCATTTCTTGAGCCTCAACGGCGCTTGATTTACGTTATCTCGAGAAATCCATGGGCAAAATTTCTTTTACAACCCTCAAACTGCTGCAGATCAAGTTTTACTTCCATCTTGCCCAAGCCAAAACGCGCATGAGCTGAGGAGAGTGTGACGTCAAGCAGTGTCCCGTTAAATCCCGTAATACACCTGCATCCCGAACCAAGACGAGGGAAAATCCGCACGTAGGCTTCCTTATCATGGAGCGTTTTCATTTGACAAACAAGCGGCGGCCGTATTGGTTTGTTCAAAAATCGTCTTTTGTTTTACTACACCAATATGGCTGCTGCGCTGGTCAACATTGACTGTGTGTAAGCGGAAGCATAAACTATGAACGATACGACTCAATGGGATTCTGGGTAAACAGCATTGGTAAACTTAATTTTTTCTTTTTATTGATAATTGATATATTTTCTGTCTTTGAGAACCTTCAAAGCATGATCTCTGCAACGTGTCTTATTATTATGTTTATTTTGTCTCAGACGACGATTATTTTTCCCGATTTCCAAGTCAACATTTGGGTCGTATCTTTAACGGTTTATCCCTTTCGTGGGTCAACGACTGTTCATTCAGTTGTATGTAAAATACCCTATCCGCAAATACCCTAAAAGCTCAATAACACCAAAATTTCTTGTAGCTAGTAGGTATAAAACGATGAACTGATAGAATATTTGTCGATCCTGCTTGGTTTAAATCATCCATATATTTTGCAATTTGTTCGACGTACTAAAACTTTTTAATTACCCCACAAAACCTCATGACTTATCCGAGACTCGATTAATTCATGATCATGTATGACATATTGTGTTATCTCTGTGAATCAATTTAGTTTACTTTATTTTTTTCACAATTCGTGCAGTAGGTATAAAGGGCCGGTATCAAGACAGAATTTTGAAATCTGACCGAGGAAAAATCAAATTCTCCCTTAATTCCTCGACAAACCATACTCGTGATAAAATCCTCGATAAATTATGTATCTTGTAAAAGTGAAAATTTCAGCTTAAAGGAATCTTTCATGATTAATAATAATGGAGAACCAGACGGTAAAACAGCTGAAGGCCCTTGCCAAAGAGCGAAGCATCAAAGGTTATTATAAAATGCGTAAAGCCGAGTTGATCGAGGCGTTAGAGGAGGAGAGTGAGATTTTTTACTCGGCGAATGACCAATTTATACCGGAGGTCAATATCCCGATTCCCGCACCATCGAGAGTAACACAGATGAGGAATCTTGCTTATAATGCGGCAGCGCCCGTAAAGAGTGCAATAAACAGGTTTACAGGTTGGTTATTAAATTATATCCCTGAACCTATCAAAAACGCAGTGAATGAGAGAGTAGAGAACCTGAAGGAGAGAGTAAACAGTATTTTTAGGAGACGGGAAGAAGTAGGTCAACCCATTGAGGATGTAAATTTACCTGAAGAGGATCATCTCACACCCAGAGAGTACAAGACAGCTATAAAGGGTTATTTTAAAACGTTTAGAGTTAACGGTATAAACGGTATGGATGAGAAGACGTTTATGAATAACGTAAAACCGAGGGTTATAAATCTCATAAAGAGTAAGGGATCTATTAAAGTAAAGTTAATTCTCACAGTAAGGTTTACCAAAGAGAATCCCGCCACAGGCAAAATCGACATCAATGTATACTCCTTCGCATCGAAAATGGAGATTGTGACAGAGTCAACCGATATCCCTGTTATTTACGATCAGATGGTAGATGTAATCTTTGAATTGATTCAGAATTTTAATAACAGAGGTTCCGGTTGGCAATTCGATCGAGTCGAACACCTCGACATCAACATCAATCCTTTTAATCCTCTCTCTGCCTCTTCATACATTGAGTTACCGGGTAACTTAGCAGATAAGAATGCAATAATCAACGTGAAGAATGAGAATGATAATGAGTGTTTCAAGTGGGCAGTAACCTCAGCAGTCTTTCCTGCTAAAGAACATGGAGAGAGACTTAGCAAACGGATGAGAAAAGATTCAGAAAAGTTTGACTGGACAGGTATCGAATTTCCCGTCTCGCTTAAACAGATAGATAAGTTTGAAAAACAGAACAATTACGCAATCAATGTATTCGGTTATGAAAGGGTAGTTTACCCTTTAAGAATAAGCAAAAAGAAAGAACAGGTGATAAACCTTCTCCTTATCGCTAACGAAGAGACCAATCACTTCTGTTGGATAAAGAACATGTCGAGACTGTTATCCTCAGGGATTAATAATCACCAACACAAGCGACATTTCTGCTATAGATGCCTAAACTCGTTTAAATCAGAGAAATCACTGAATAAACATACTGAGTACTGTCAGAATAACGAGGCTGTCAAGATTGAGATGCCGATGATTAAAGACGATGAAGAAAAATTCTTAGGACCTGAATACATTTATTTTAAGAATCATTATAAAAAGCAGCGAGTTCCATTCGTTGTTTATGCTGATTTTGAATGCTTCACAGAGAAGATAGACACTTGCCAACCAGAAGAGGGTAAAAGCTTTACCAATCAGTACCAAAAGCACAGTCCCTCAGGTTTCAGTTATCTTATCAAATGCTTCGATGACGAACTTTTATCATCGAAACTCGTTCACTACACAGCTAAATCTCCTGATGATAATGTCCCTCAGTTATTCATCGAGTCTTTGGAGAAGGATATCAAGGAGATCTATAACAAGTTTAAAAAACCAAAGAAGATGGTGATGACGCGGGAGGATAAGATCAACTATAAAAAGGCAACTCACTGTCACATCTGTGTGGAAGAGATAGATAAAGATGAAGATATAAAGGTTCGCGACCACTGTCATCTCACCGGTAAGTTTAGAGGAGCGGCCCATAGCATGTGTAATTTAAAATTCAGACTACCCAAGTTCTATCCAGTGATCTTTCACAATCTCTCAGGTTACGACAGTCATCTCTTTATCAAAAACCTCGGTAAATCAGAGGGAAAGATAGACTGCATACCCAACAACGAGGAGAAGTACATCTCATTCACCAAAGAGATCTTGGTCGATAAATTTATTGATGAGGAGGGAGAAGAGAAAGAGGTAAAAATTCATGGCGAAAGAGGTAAAAATTCATGGCGACTAGCCTCGATAACTTGGTGAAGAATCTACCGAAAGACTCTTTTAAAAATCTTACAGAATTCTATGAAGGTTATGAGTTAAACCTTATAAAAAGAAAGGGTGTCTTTCCATACGATTGGTTCGATAACTTCGGTAAACTCTCTTCAACATCACTTCCACCGAAAGAGACATTTCACTCCATATTGAATGACAGCGAAATCTCAGAAGAGGATTACATTCATGCAAAGAAGGTCTGGGAAACATTCAATATGAAGACCATGAGAGATTACCATGACCTCTATCTTAAGAGTGATGTTCTCCTTCTCTCCGACGTCTTTGAAAACTTCAGGGATGTCTGTCTTGATAATTACCGTCTCGACCCGATATTCTATTACACAGCACCAGGTCTTGCATGGGATGCATGTTTAAAAATCACCAAGGTCGAACTGGAGTTATTAACCGACTATGAGATGTTAATGATGGTAGAGAAAGGTATTCGAGGTGGAGTCTCTATGATCTCTACGAGATACGGAAAGGCAAACAACCCTTACATGAATAATTACGATCCTGACCAACCGACAAAGTACATATCTTATCTCGATGCAAACAATCTCTACGGTTGGGCAATGTGTAAACCTCTGCCGACTAAAGGTTTTGAATGGATGAAAAAAGAAGAGTTGAAGAATTGGAAGAGTATGCCCTGCATACTTGAGGTTGACCTCACCTATCCCGAGAAACTTCACGACCTTCATAACGATTATCCGTTAGCACCGGAGAGACTCATCGTGAATAAGGTAGAGAAACTTATCCCAAATCTTAACGACAAGACCAAGTACGTTATTCATCACGAAACTTTGAAACTCTATCTATCTCTCGGTCTTAAACTAACCAAGATTCACAGAGGGATCACATTCGAAGAGTCAGCGTGGCTAAAGCCTTACATCGATCTTAACACGAATCTCAGGGCGAAGGCAAAGAACGATTTTGAGAAAGACTTTTTCAAGTTGATGAATAACTCCGTATTCGGAAAGACTATGGAGAACATCAGAAACAGAGTCGATATAAGATTGGTCACTCGTGAGAGTCAGGCAAAGAAGTTGACGTGTAGACCGAACTATCAACACCACACAATCTTCTGTGAGAATCTCACCGCAGTTCATATGAAGAAGGTTAGTTTAAAGTTTAATAAACCCGTCTATCTCGGCATGTCAATCCTCGACCTGAGTAAGACCTTGATGTACGATTTTCATTATAATTACATCAAACCAAAATACGGAGATAACGCTAAATTACTCTTTACAGACACGGACAGCCTCGCCTACGAGATAGAGACGGAAGATTTTTATAGAGACATCTCCTCTGATGTGAAATCAAAGTTTGACACGAGTAATTACCCAAAAGATCATCCAAGCGGTATTATCACCGGTGTAAATAAGAAGGTAATCGGTATGTTTAAAGACGAGGCCTCAGGGAAGCAGATCGCTGAGTTTGTCGGTTTGAGAGCTAAACTCTACTCATACAGAGTAGAAGAAGAGTATGAGGAGAAGAAGTGTAAGGGAGTGAAGAAGGCGGTGATAAAGAAGACCATCACCTTTAACGATTATAAGAACTGTTTGTTTAATAATAAACCCGCTATGAGAAAGATGAATGTTATCAGAAGTCATCTTCACACAATCTTTACCGAGACGGTTAACAAGATTGCTCTCTCTCCATTCGATGATAAGAGATTAATACGGGAGGATAACATTCACACATTCGCTTACGGTTATAAAGGTGGCAACTCAGTATCAGTCAAAACGACTTGAAGCTCCTCTCTCACAAACGATCTCTTAGGTCCGTCGAGAAGATAATATAAAACAGGCTGTTCTGGAGAGATCACCACACGATTTATATTATAAATCTCGATACTCCAGATCGGATCAGTCGCTCTTCTTCTCTCTCCTCCCTCATCCTCACCGGGAGAGAGAAGATACCTTACCTGAACACCTGAGGGCAACCTCTTCTCTTTTAATCCGACAGGTCTTTTATAATTAACCTCTCTAATATCTACCTCTTTTAAACCGAGGGCTTTATCAGGTTCTTTACCTGTGATTCTGATCACCTCAGAGTTTAACGCCTTCATAACCGCAGGCAGCCTCTTCACCCAGACTCTCGATCTCCCTTCACTAATCATCTCCTGCGCATACTGATGGCTAAATAATCTCTCTCCCAAAGTCCTGTTCGCTCTCTCAACGAATGCCTGAGCTCGATGGTTACCCGCTTCACTTCTCTGTATCTTCACATCATGCCTCTCCATCAACTTTGTCACATGACCCATAAACTCTTTACCGGGATCGACGATCAGTGTCTTTGGCCATTTAAGCTCTCTTTTATAAATACTCTCAAAGGCCTTCGCAACCTCTTGACTCTCTTTCGATGTTAACGCTTCCGCATCTTTATATCTCGAGGCAACATCAACCACAACCAACGCATATCTATAAGTCTTCTTTCCCACCTTATCGTGAGGAAGAAAGAGAAGATCCGCTTGGTGAATCTCATTCGGTCTACTCACACTCCAATGAGGCCGCGGTAAATACTTAGGTGGAGGTAAATAGATCTGCCAAAGTGCCTGTCTCTCTAACCAATCTCTCACCTTATCCTCACTGACTTTGGATGCGGAAGCAAGTTTAGAAATCGCAGAGTACCCTTTCCAATAACCCTCCGGACCATAGTAAATCTTTTTTAAAATTCTCTCGTTACTCATTTAAAAATAATCTTTCTCTCTTTTAAAATGTCCGCTATCGCAGAGATTATCAATCCGAACCGAGTACCGAGAGAACCGTTCGGTCTTAAGGCAGAGTCATCTCTTAACAGGATCACATTTAATCCCTCATCAGCGAATCCCGGTGAGACGATCAGTATTTACATTCCCAAACTGTCAGAAAACGTGGTAATCGTACCGGGAAGTGTTAAACTTCTCTTCGACCTGAAAGTCGGAGGTCATGCAAACAACACCCTCGTAAATAACGTCGGTCGAAACCTCGTCTGCCAACTCAAGGTCTCTTTCGGAGGAGAGACACTTCAGACCACAGAGAGATACGATCTCTTTCAGACCTACCATGATCTCTTTCTCGAGGATAGAGATGACAGATTAAAACAGGGAATCTCTTCAGAGAATATGAGAAAACTCAGAACGCCCGCAGGGGATAGGGTTGAATCTAACTCAAAAGAAGTCGGCCTCGCCACAGTTCACAACACCAAATACGTTATACCTCTCGATCATACCATACTGAGTGATCACGGAGCCCTCTATCCGAAGGCTCTTCCTCATCCTCTGTTGTTTGAGATCGCTCTACCGAAGGTCGATCAGATAGTGAATCATGATAAAAAAGAGAAGGAGAAAACACCGACCTATAAATTGACCAACCTTGAGTTGGAGTATCGATGCATCAATAGTGAAGACCTGTCTAGTAAGGCCGCCTCTTCCTATAAGGTCGGCAAAGGATTCTACTACCAGAACGTAATCCTTCACAAAAGTTTTCCCATCTCAAAACCGGACGACAGCGTAATTAACGAGCACGTCAATCTTCCGAGAAAGTCGATGACGGGTATACTCTGTCTGTTTGAAGAGGATTATAAAGAGGGAGAACGAGACTCTGAGAAGTTTGTCAATCCTGACATTAAATCGATCAACATCAACATCGACGGTATGCCCAACCGACTCTTCTCAAAGGGGATGATTCCGTCCGACTTTTGGGAATCGATCAAGAGACGAATGGGTGGATCAGGCAAGGTGAAGGAAGAGGATTTCTACACAGACAAGTTCGCTCTCTGGATCGATTTGAGAACCTTTCCTGACAACGGTATTCACGGAGGAGGTCTTCACATAAACACAACACGAGACGGAGTGAAACTTGAGATCAAGAGGAAGGTCGGTGGAACGGGAAAAATCAACTGTTACATGTTCGTGGTTGCTGACGCATTTATGGAGATCATGAACACAGAGTTGAAGTCGATCCTATATTAAAAAAATCCCTCGCTTAATAAATAAATGAATGAGTTACGAGATAAGATTCCCTTTAACATGATAATCACAGGACCGACAAACTGCGGGAAGACAGAGTACCTTATCAAACAGCTCCGAGAACCCTTCCGAAAGGTCTTTGAGTACATTGTTCTGATCTGTCCGACCTACGCCAAGAACCGGACCTACCGAGGGTTTGCACATGGTGATAAACGATTCTTCATCCTCTCACCAGATGCCTCAAATTTAGATGAGATCACTTCTCTTCTTACAGACGTATCACTTCTCTTCTCCGGAACGAACACCCTGTTAATTCTTGACGACTGCGCCGTCTCCAAAGACCTTAAGCAACGCTCCAATAAATTCATCGATCTCGCTTTCTCCGGGAGACACGATGGATTGAGTGTATGGGTGTTAACACAGCAGTTAACCTCGATCGCGAAACCCTTCCGAGAGAACGTCTCCTGCGTGGTAACTTTTCACAATCCCTCTCAGGTCGGTATGAAGACCCTGTTCGATGATTACGGAGGAGATTTAGACATAGAGACTCGAAAAAAATTCATGAAACTTTTAAAAACAGAGAGATACTCTCGACTATGTCTCTGCCTCAGATATCCGTTTGAGTGTTATCTTGAGATACCGGTTTAAAAGAAGTCTGTGATTAAGAATTTAAAGGTATCATAAATCATATTAACAGAGATGGCGAACGTTGAAGATTATATCGATGAGATACCTGAAGAGATTAAAGAGGATAAGACCCTCGATGAGGAAGACGATCTCGAAGTGAAGAGAGAGTCACTCGCTATTCTCGCATCACTCGGATCGACAGAGGAGTTTCTCGGTAAATCGATGAGTCTGGGAGACATTAAGAGACTCTCTCCCAAACAGGTGGAGAAGTACTTCAATCGATACAAGACCGTAATGGGAAAGAGAGTATCGACCGGTCTGGTGGAGTCAGCCATCTCTGCGGCATCCGTTCTTATCTCTTACGTCATTCCCGTGGATGATGTGGAAGCACTGAATGAAGATTTGAAGAACGATGATCTCGTTAAACGTGAATTGAGTAACTTTGCAGGTCTCTTGGTACTGAAAGGAGGAAGATTGGTAGCGTTAGCTAGCGGACTCTTTAAGGTCGCTAAGCACGTAAAGTTAAGACCCTCTGAAGAGAATTCAAACAAAAATCAAGAGAATGAAGAAGACTCTTAATAGGCTGTTAAGATTAACTAAATCAACCGTAACAGTTGATTTAAACATTTCTTAATAGTTAACTAAACATGTCATTCGGAGTATATGAAGAGAAGTGTAGAAAGATATTTCAAGAGTTATTCAAAAAAGAGTTTAAAAAGGTGAGACCCGATTGGTTGAAGAATCCTTGGACTTACCAGAACCTCGAGTTGGACGGCTATAACCCTGACATTGTCACTCCTCTCGGAAAAGGTTTGGCATTCGAGTACGACGGTGTTCAGCACTCGAGGTTCACTCCCCTATTTCACTCTTGTGTGGATGATTTTGAGTATCAAGTTATGAAAGACTCTTTGAAAGATGAGATGTGCAGAGATGAAGGGGTTCTCTTGATAAGAATCCCTCACTACGTTTGTTATTGGCATCTCAAGCCTTTCATTATCGGAAGATTAATAATGAAGGGTGTGAAGATTGATTAATAAAGGTTAATCAGTATTAGAAAAATGATTTTAAAGAATTCGCATCACTTATTAAATAAAATGTCTCAAGAGAATGTACTCGCTAACGCTCCCAGCATTGTGCGTTACGTTGAACACAGAGTGAACATTTCTAAAGAACAGAGAGAAAAGTTGCTCTCTGCCATTTGTGATAGGAAAGCTGTCTCCATAAGATTCCGACATGAGGATCTCTGGGGAGGTAATGATCTCATCGCTTTCACAGAGCAAGGCTCTAAAATAATCGCAAGCGCTTTTGAGAAAGGAAGGGAAGTGATAATAAATATGAGTAAGGAACAGGTACAGAAACACGGGGCTTTTATGGATGAGGATGATCTTATATTTTTACCAGTGTAAACTTAAATCAACTGAAACTGTTGATTTAAAGACAACAGAGTACATTACTAAAATGTCGGATGATGTTGAACAGATCACAAAGACCCCTGTTGAGAGTAATGTTAAAACAAAAGAGAAAGATCCCAAGAAGGTCGCCGCAGGAAAGAAACTCGCCGAGTATAATAAACGGGCGAAAGAGGCGTTGAAAGAGAAGATGAAACGTGAGGCTGAGAAGGAAGAGGAGAGTAAAGATCTAACAGCAGAGCAAGGCTCTCGAATGGAGGGTTGGATTCCCGAGGTTTCCTTTACAACAGCGATCTCTCTTGTCGGTATCGGCTTGACCGCAATCAATATGTTTATGAGTTATAAAAAAGATACAGAGGAGATTGCTCCATGCGAGCAGATAGAGAGCAGATTACCTGAACCTGAGCCGTCAAAACCCTCAAAGATTCCCGTACCGAAGATGGGGATGCACTGATTTTAAAGATCTTCTCTCTCAAGATAAATGTCGAAAGAGAAGATCTTCAAGACTATCTATGACGCCTCCGTTCTTATAGGTATCTCCTCAGGGTTCGGTTACTTTATCAATATGAACGATCCATCATACAGCGTGATCGACTACCTTAAATGGGTAGTAATCCTCTCCGTAAGTATTTACTTAAAAGATTATATGCAGAGAGAGGAGATTTTGAAAAAGATTGATTCCCTTAACTCAAAGAAGGATACCTCGAGTAAGAACCTTAACTCAAAAAAAGACGATAAAAAGAATCTCGATCTTAAATCAAAGAGAATTATAAACCTCGCCAATCCCGTCGGTGACAAAGATGCAGTTAACAAAAGTTACGCGGATGCAAAGGTAAAAAATGCTCTCAACAGCCTTGTGAGTAAAACCGGTGATAAGATGACAGGCGTTCTCGACATGAGCGGAAACGAGATAAAGAATCTTAAAGAGGCATCCTCATCGGATGCCACGTTCGCTGCGAACGTTAATTACGTTAACAAAACCATCAACGAACATAACGCCATTCTACAGACACGGTGGCAAGATTACGTCTCTGGGAGACTTGATTACACCGTCGACAGAGAGATGGAGAATGATTTCAAATACGTTTTAGAGGGAAATAAAGGTGACGAATTCATTGATGAACTAAACATTAAAGGAATGGGAGTGATCACAAGTAAAGATTTTCACCCCTTCAACAAAAGGACGGCTCATTTCGATCTCAAATTTAAAAAAGATTTTTTCAAAAGCAGCTTCGCTGTTAACCTCCGTTACGCTCCCAAACATCCAAGATACACTGTTGTGTGTGAAATGTTCTGGGATGATAGTGTAACCAATTTAATAGAGTCAGCAACGCTGAAAGCCTCTTCAAACTCTTTTGAGGTCATATATGCACAGCAATCGAACGTTTTTGAGAACTATGTGAGAACTTTGGTAAGAACCCAAAGGATTTTCAGTTGGAATCCTGATAAATTGGTCTTCGACATAGTGATAAAGTACAGATCGGGGGTCGCTTATCCCCAAAAATTACCCGTCTACATCGTGTTTTACGGAAGTAAAGGATTCTATAATAACGTTCCCACATCTGTTTGGAACTCTTGGAGAGTGTTTGATCAAGGAAACGTTTCGATGCAGAAGAATTTAATACTCTATCAGGACCCTATCATCGATAAAGGAGCGGCAACAAAAAAATACGTCGACGATAACATTAAGTTGCAGATGAAAAAAATCTTTTATAAAGGTTATCTTAAACACGACAATGATAGCTTCATCAGATTCTTTGCAAACGGAACGAGTGATCATACAAAGTACGTTAGACAGAGCGATCCCTCCGATTTTATCGTGAATGAGGAGGACTATGAGAAAATACTGATCAAGAATCCGGGAGTCTACTCGATATCTCTGATCGACGGATTGAAGACTGAGTCAGAGGATGATAACGAAACTGTTCAGTTCATACTGAATCCCGCACCCTTTCTGAGTCTGAGCGATAATATTAACATCACGGTACCCAACACAGGCAAGGGTTGGAAAACGTATAATTTCATCTCCGTTTTAGATATATACAAAGACACAAAACTGTCTATACAGACCTCAGATGCCAGAACTATATTTGACGGTTTGGGAGAGGGGTATAAAAAGTTCGGCATGATTCTTATAAATAAGATCGATTAAAGATTTACTCCCCTATTTAAAATGTTGGATAAAGTCGTGATGTGGAGAAGTCTATTTATCACAGGAATTCTTTTAGAAGCCATCATTTATTTAATGTCACCAAAAGAGAACTGCGCCTGCGGAGTTAAGATACCTGAGGGAGGGGGAATGTGTAAATGCGGAGAGTATAACGGTCGCATGACCATAAAGATTGATGGTAAGGATGAACTCAGAGAACGGGAGTTGAAGAGAATCGAAGAGGAGAAGAGTAAAGGGAATTCTTACGACACATTCTTGTAGATTTATTTAAAGATAATCTTCTAAAATTAAAAATGTCAGAGAATAAACTTGTGAAGACCGTCACTGATGCATCCGTTCTGATCGGCCTCTCCGCAGGAGTCGGATACATTGCGAAGAAGGCTATGAAAGAATCATTTATAAACGACCCCTCATCCAGCATTGTTAACTACGGTAAATGGGTCGCTGTTTTGTCAGGAAGCATGTACTTGAAAGAGTATTTGGAGAAACAGAAAATTCTTCCCTCTTAAAGGTTATTCATAATATTCATAGATAAAGGTTTATCTATTTATTAATAATAAATGGCGACCATTGCGTTAATGATCGGAGGAGCGGTTTTAAACGCTACAGCGTTCGTCGGAGGATCGTATTTGGCAAAGTATCTGAGCGGATTACATACGGACACGGAGAGAATTCGACACGATAAAGCCTTGGAAAAGTATCAAAAAGATTACGCAGCTTACCAAGAGAAGAGACAGAGACTTTTGGATTGGTATAATCAGCAGAGGGATGAGGAGCATCAGGCTTCACAGAATCTCTCGAACACTGACGAGGCTTTTAAACTCTACTCTCAGACACATCCTGATTACTCTCTTCAAGAACCTCGACTCTCTGATTACTACAGACCGAGTGATGATCAGAGAATGGGTGAGATGGCCTACGTCGGAGGAGGGATGTTGGCGTTGGGTTATTTAGCAAGTAAATTTTTGTAAAGCAATTTAAAAGATTCTTTACTTGATAAGTAAAGAATCATGGATGTTGACCCGACAGAGATACCCGATAGAGATAATCCTTTTGAACCGGTCGACCCCGGTGACGATGATGAGGGAGAATCGATACCGATGACCTCGACATCGAGAAGAGATAGAGGTTTCCATAATCCCAATTATGAAGAGACCTCTTTTATCGATGAGAACACTCCGCTTATACGAAGAGAAGAGAGAAGAGATGACGCTTGGGAAAGAATCCGAGAGAAGTATCCCAAAGTCAATCCTGCCAACTCCTCTTTCACATCTGACATTGACGAGTATGATCGAGTGGTCGTGAGAATGAAAAGAAAGGGAGGTAAGAGTTACCCTCTTTTTAAACCGGATGGTGAACTTAATGAAAAATTACCGAAGACCATAAAAGAGAGTTTAGGTCCCTCTGCGGAGAAAGTTATCGAGACTGATAAGAGAGGTATAACAAGGAGAAGAGAGAAAGAGAAGGAGCTCGAATCCTCTCTTAAAGATGCCGGGCCCAGTCAGAGAGAGAACATCATTCGCGACATGGAACAGCAGAGAGATGAGAGAGAGAATATGGAGAGGGAGGTTGAAGTGATAGAGGAGAGAATGTCAATCAGAGATAGAGTCAAAATGATCTTCAAAAAGTATGGTTTCACAGCGTTCGCTGTTCTCTCCGCTGTGGGTGCTGTCATCGGTGTGATCGTATCTAATCTGAAGAGCGGTCTGTCTAGATTGGGTAAAGGAGTAGGTAACGGTTTTAAAGCCATCGGAAAGAAACTTGGAGAGATACTTCCCGGTATGGTGGGTGCGATAGCGAGTTTTATCTTTAAAACGGCGGGTGAGGTCATCGGTTTTCTTGCAAAGAATGCGTGGTTGTTGATAGTCGCCGTCAATGTCTACTTTGTTGAACAGGTTAAAAATAAGAGTAAGAGAAAGTAAATGGATAGTTACAGAGAGATATACCCTCAGTTGCCGACCGAATACACCGGTGAAAACTTCAGATTGAAACAGTGTGCAGATTGGTTATCCCTTCTTGAGAAGGATCTGCAGGATTGTGAAAAAATATACAAAAAGTATAAGCGTGCAAGGAGTGCATTACTCAATCTGTCTACAGGCAGCGGAACTCTGTCTGTCGCTCTCTGCGGTGGAGGATTGGGAACGGGACTTACAGGAATCGGTCTTCCCGTCTCTATCGCCTTAGGCGTGGTCGGAGGTGTCTGCGCCTTGACGAGCGTAGCGACAGCGAGTCTGGCAAAAGCTGTATCCGGGAAGGTGAGTAAGCATGAAAAGACCGTCTCTGTCTGTCAAGCGAAGATAAACACGATAAAGGACGTCGTCTCAAAGGCGTTGACGGATAATAAAATAAGCCATGAAGAGTTTGTTCTGATAAATAAAGAGTATGAAAAGTATTATGAGATGAAGAGATCGATCAGAGAAAAGAACATAAAGCGGCTTCCGCAGGTGGATGTAAAAAAGATGGAGGAAGAGATTCGTGCAGAGATATTAAAAAAACTCGCCCAGTCAGAGTGAGCTGCAACTGCATGATAGTCCTGTCGAGAGATGAGTCATTTAGAGATCCTCCCTATAATCCTTACTTCGTTTAAAAAGATATTATTGATAAATAGATATGAGTAATGATGATAAACCTTTATGGAACAGATTTCTCGAACGGTATCCCCATGCCGTCCTGTCTAAATTCCTACGAGTATTCGAAAGATACGATAGAGAGAATAAAGAAGAGCATGTCAAATTCGTCGGTAGGGACGGTTCAGAGTATGAAGTCTTTGATAAGAAAAGATTGCAGTATACTATGTACTTTCCCGACGAGATGAAGAAAGCGTTGGGTCTTCCCGTGGATTTTCCTTTGGAGTTGACACTGAATCCGAAACCCTCTTTACCGATTCCTGCGATCGATTTCGGTGAGAGTCGACCACTTAAAAGCCTCAATTTGAGAGAGAAGTTGAAGAGACTCGATATATTCGCTACTCCCTCAGACTCTTTCTCTGTACCTGTCAGAGACATATTTACGAATACGGTGATTAAACACACCTCTTCAAAAGAGTCCCATGAGTGGTTGAACAGACCTAATATGCGGTATTGGCCTCAGCAGCTTAACTTCGCTGTCTGGTGTGCGACGACAGGTTGCGGGGTGAGCCTGCGTCTTCTATTAGAGGAGAAGATGGGAGGAATCGACTTGACTGACCATGAACTCAAACTTCCCCCGCAGATACGAGCCATTCTCTGGTTTCACGTCTACTTCACTATAAGGAGAATCCTGTTTCAGATGGGGGGAATACAGAGTTCGATCGCTTTACCCGGTGATCCACCCTTCAATGAGAAGGATAACAGATACGACATTCCTTCTTATAAGAGAATCTGTAAAGAGTTTAATGTTTCGAGTGATGCTGACTTTCGCTGTCATAAAGGAGAGAATCACGGTTTAGGATCTGTGTACATTTGGGTCTCTTACGTAGGACCGTCTAAGGCCGATTCTTCCTATCCCGGATTTTTTAAATTCAGCGAAGAGGGAGGTGAGGGATCGAAAGGTAATCTTCTGCAGTACATATTGAATGATATAGATAATGGTTACGAGTACTTTCTGTCTCGTGTATCTAACGGATTGACTAAAGCCGGTCAGGCGAGATTAAATCAATCGATCGAAGCGCTAGTCTACTGCGTATTGGGTGCGCAGGTGAACGTAAGAAGCAGCATTCTCGGAAACACAGGAAGTGCGCAGGAGGTTCGACAAGAGTTTCTCGTGTTATTAGAGGATGCGATTAAACAGCCGGACATAAGTAAGAGTGTACAGAGATTTCAACTCGCTGTACAGGAGGCAAAGGTTAAGCTCGATCTGGCCGTCTCTCCCGGTACGTGGTTAATGCCGTCGAGAATGGTTATCAATACAGAGAGTACGATCGGTTATAACAATAGACTGAAACGTGTTGAGCCGACCATGAAATTGGGAGTGAATACAGATGTTAATTCGAAGAGCGTGCCTGTCGGAATAAGACATAACCTCGGAGAGAGTAAGGTATTGTTACCTCACACTTCGGTTGTGAAGAAGAAGGTTGAGAGACCTAAGATTGAGGAGGAGGTTAAGAATGAGACTAAACCTCAGCCGGCTAAGCCCGATTCAACTAAACATGAGATTAATCTTGCGGTGATTACCATTGTCGTAGGCGGATTAGCATGGTTTATGTTTCGATGAATGAGATGAGAATTTTCATAACTTGGTCGAGTTATGAAAAGGTTAAGGTAAAGTTATGTCTTACACTCTTTACATCTTGACTTATGTCTACCGTGTTGACAGATCTGAGATCCTCCGCAATCTTTACAAAAAGCTCTCTGTCTCTCGTGAGGACAGATGCCTTTTCCACCGCACTCTTTACAATCATATCTCTTTCGATTATGTTGACAGATTTCACAACCTTTACAGTCTTTGCAATTAGATTTACGTCGACCATGAAGGCAGATCTGTGACCCTCCACACTCTTTACAGAAAGATTTATTTTTTTTATGAATACAGATGCCTTTTCCACCGCAATCTTTACAATCATATCTCTTTCGATTATGTTGACAAATTCCTCTTCTCTCTTTACATGTGTAACTCTTTACGGGCGCTGCCAAATCAGTTGCAAGATTCCTCATCTGTGTTACTCTCGATGGTGCGGGAATCGGGATATTGACCTCCGGTATAAATTGGTCATTCGCCGAGTAAAAAATCTCACTCTCCTCCTCTAACGCCTCGATCAACTCGGCTTTACGCATTTTATAATAACCTTTGATGCTTCGCTCTTTGGCAAGGGCCTTCAGCTGTTTTACCGTCTGGTTCTCCATTATTATTAATCATGAAAGATTCCTTTAAGCTGAAATTTTCACTTTTACAAGATACATAATTTATCGAGGATTTTATCACGAGTATGGTTTGTCGAGGAATTAAGGGAGAATTTGATTTTTCCTCGGTCAGATTTCAAAATTCTGTCTTGATACCGGCCCTTTATACCTACTCGTGCAAAGCGAAGTCCTAGCCTTGGTGGATGATTCAGGGGCACCCAACGAGAAAATTTTACTGTAGGCGTCGGAACACCGTTTTTGCGTTAGTGGTGTCTTTTTTGTGCGATTAAAAACCTTATTTTTAAACTTCAGAAAATTTTAGGGAACAAAATATTTCAACCTAATTTACGAGCTGCCGTTGCCTTCTCGAAAATCGTAGCTGGCCTTTTTTCGTCGCCAAAACGACATTTTTCTCTCTCCGAAAACAACAGGCATTGCTTTCCCCATGTCACGAAAGTTTGAGCTAAAGAAATCTCCTGTAATCCGAAAATCGTAGGCGATTATAGGTCTTCCGAACAGATATTCACCGAAACGGTCTGTTGGGTGCCCCTGATGATTCTACTTTAACTTTCAAGTTCTAATCTGACGTCGTTTGTCGTAACAACTTTTTCAGTTGATGATGTATATTTTTCAAGTATGAGAGTCGCATCGTTGCAGATATGTCAAACTGTGTCTCCTTTTAAAAAGACAACTGCAAGTGTGACACTATGTAGAAATGAAAAAACTCATCATGACAACGACATGATAGAGCCCGAACTGAAAGTTAAAAATACAAACTCTGGACAGCTGTTTCGACCTAATTGGGTCTCTTCAGCAGAGTGCACAGAATAAAACAACCAGCGCACACTGTAATGTGTACTTAAAAAACGTGCTCGGTAGGAACACGGGATCACCGACAGCGAAAAGTATTCCCTTTGGGGGTTTACGAGAACTGACTAATCGATCCATGGTGTGAAATCAAGCCCACATACAATACTCCTACACTGGCAAATTAGTCGCTAAAATTATTGGCACATTAAAATAATTCTTCATAAAATTGCCGATGAAATTCGCAAATAGGAAGAAAGAGGTATCTTAGCCAATTAGTATCGGAAATATTTGATTCTTTGTGGTAAAACTAAACTAGCTGTGTTCCACAAAAATGGGCTTAATTTTGTTACCATGGCAACATACTGGGTTCCAGACCCCCGTTGCTAAAACCTTTTCTGGCCAAATTGGTATTTGATCTAATTCAATTTTGATACTTGCCAATTATGTTTCATTTGCATGATCTGACAAGTATATGACTAGGTAAGGTAGACGTCTTGGCCTAGTTTCATTTTTCCAAGCTGAAAATTACTAAAATATTGAAAACAGATTGGTGGGGACTGGAAAAGAGGGAGTTGCCATGGTAACAAACTTTTGTTATAAACATAAATGTGCCACCTGTAGTCTCACCTATCTGTGCAGCAAATTGGCCAAGATATCTCTATTTTTATACTTCACATCAGTTCTCTAATTTGCATTTTTCACAAATTTTATTATAAATATCTCCAGAAGTAATGCAGATATTTGAAAATGGAAATCGCTATTTTAAATCTTTCGCAGAATTTACCATGATTTGCCTAAAATTGCATGCAATGGGTAGAAATTTAATTAATCATAGTGGCACCTTTTTTTACGGGCGCTAAGTATAATGCGAAACACCTCACGCAAATAACTTAAATGCTCTCGAATTACATTCTTAAGTAAAAACAACCTTTTGTAAAATTGATCAAATTAAACTCTAGGAAATTGAAAATAAGTCTTTTTTCGAATCAAGTAATCAAGGAATTTGGTTTGAAATTATTAACTTAATCCTGGGACTTAACATCCTTTTTCAACAGTCATCAGGATGAAATAAAATGCACACAAATTGACTCAATATCAAGTTGCATAATATATTGTGTCACCTGTGAGTTTTAAGTTAAGTTAATTTTTTCTTTTTCAAAGCAGTCAAAGGAAAACGGCAAAAGTCTTGTTCAACTGAAAATGCTCGTGATCACAAAAATGCCGATTTCGAAATTGAAATAAGTGTGCAAAGCGCGCATTTAATTTTAATTTTTTGTGTCTTTAAAAGTTGAAATTTTAGCCAAACACAGGTGATGCAGCTAACGGAAGGAAAACTTATACCGAATATTTGTCACCTGTTGTATTATATGTAGCTTTCAGATATTTGACAGACGATATATCCATAGCTTAATTTTCCAGATATGAATATTAATGCATGAGAACGCTCTGGTTTTACTCTCCAATACAAAAACAGTACCGCAATGTTTTGAAAATTTCCCCAAAATTGTCATGTTTTTCATTTATACTCTACTTGATCCGGGCACGTAACGTCACTTCCAAAGGAGATTTTACGAAGACTTATTAGTTTCAACTGTGTGGGTGGAGAAAACAGCCTGAGTTGTGATGGGGCGCCATTCCCACTGGTAAACACAAAATGACTCATTCAGTTCTGACTCAAAAACCTAAAAACTAAAAATGAAATTACAACTAACAACAGCATACAGCTAGTGGAGTCACGAATTAGTCATTTGCAGTTTATCACTGGGGTAATAATAAACGCATCATCATGATTTTTTCTTGTTTATTTTTTTTTTCATTCTATCCTACCGTTTTCTCTGCCCACACACAAGAAACTTCATTAGACTTATTAATAATAAAGTCTTCGTTGAAATTGATGTTCGGTCCTATATCTTTATCTGCAACTCGTCTTGGTGTTGTTTTTATATTCGAGAGTATTAACAGAGAGTTCTTAGACATTAATATTCATAGCCGGAGAATTAAGTTACAGATAAATGTGTTTGTCAAATATCTAAAAGCTACATTTTATACCTAAACGTGAGATATATCACGTATCTTCCCCTCATTTTTCACCTGCGTTTGAAAAATAAATGCGCGCTTTACACACAAATATATCAATCTCGAAAAAGGCAATTTTGGGATCAGGAGCATTAATTGCAGTTGGAAACAAAACGTTTGCCATTTTCTGTTCTCCCAACTTACGCTTTGAAAAGAGAAATAAACAAAAAATCAAATTAACTTTAAATTCACAGATGACACAATATGTCATAACTTTGACAGACATATGTGCTATTAATTCTTTTTTTACCACAGGAACACCGTCTATAGTTAGCATGATTGTTCTTCCTGTTTAAAATACAACCTGGCTGAAACTCACAAGCATTCAATTTAGATACGTTTCCACGTCCAGAGGAATGTCTTCTTTAGAGATTCAGTTCAAGCAAAAAATTGCAACTATCGTTTGCATTTTGTGTATAACGCTTGGAATCAATTTTGCGTTATGTTGTGGTTGCTCTGGTAAGTATTTGCCAATGTTCAAAATATCTTTAAGAAATGCTTTGATCTCCAGATCGAGTGCTCGGGTTCGAGCGCTGGCTTGGGTCGTTTATTGTGACAATACTGGAGGTGTTGTTCGAGAACTCAACTTGGACTGTTAGTGTTGGAAGTTGCATTCCGCGGCAAAAAGCTTCACTTCCGCAGTGCCCCTCTCCAATCAGGAGTCAAATAAACTGTTACTATAGCGAACTTTTACGGCAACCGGACAAAATGGAGGGTAATGTATCCTATCGTGGGGTAACAGCAACATTTGTAGTTACTATATTCGGTCCGGTGCTGTGAGTCTCATCAGTCCGTGCGCAGACTTTATGTTCCAACCTGTTTTCAACTAACCGAATTCGATTTCTTTTCAGGAAGTGGGTGGCTCTTCACAGGCTATATTAGTTTGGGTTTTCCGTCGCTTTTCATATTTCCGTCAAATTAATTTAGAGTGTAAGGCTTTTAAATAAATCTGCTCTAGTTCAACATGTTGAAGCGTTATTTTTTTTTATTTTTTAAAGAAGCATTTTCTGCATTGTTGCCTGCTCCAGGAAGCCAGATGTGGCCAACCAACAAATACACCGAGCAAAATCAGTCAGTTAATGTTTAGACATTCCTTTAGGTTTATGTTCTTTTTATTTTTGCTGTAGCTATTTTTTAATTATTTTTTGATTCAATTTTCATTTCTTTTTGCTTATAAAGGAGATGTACTACAAAAACAAAAATTAAGATAGGCCATATCTTTACCACGTCGG
This sequence comes from Meandrina meandrites, assembly GCA_963693305.1. Lineage (NCBI taxonomy): Eukaryota > Metazoa > Cnidaria > Anthozoa > Scleractinia > Meandrinidae > Meandrina > Meandrina meandrites. Next base: position 1,763,754 of record OY855903.1, on the reverse strand, counting down.
CTAAGACTCACGCAATCAGTCCCGCTCATGTTTTAATATTTAATGCTAGTATTCCCCTAAGACCTTGAAGATTTTCTGCTTGAAAAGCTTAGATGGCGTCAGTAAAGGTCAGCCAGTTCTAAGGCATGAAGTCATAACCAGGCCCGTAGCCAGGATTTTCCATGGGGGAGTGCGCATGAGCGCCGCAGGCGCGAGAACGTAGGGGAGTGTGGGGGTATCCTCCCCCAGGAAATTTTGAAAAATCAGGTTATCTTAGACAGCATTTCGTGCGTTTTGAAGACAGTTTGCTGGGAAAACAAGGCAGGTAACAGCGAAGGACATTATGCAGAATGCGTCTAGAATCACACGATTTGGTCCAAAATATACTGTATAAATTGTTTCCTTTGCAAACTTTGTTAGCCAGCTAGAATAATAACGCTGACATATATATGAAAAAATGAAGTAAAAAATTGTTAGAACGCGGGAGGAGAAACGAGCAAGAGTTTTGCGGTTTTCCATTCTATCATTTTGGAGAAACAAATTAATTCTAAGACGACAAAATATGTCATCAGTAATATCGGATAACTGAGACAATTTCTATCTTGTTTGGCTGTTTATAATATTTTTCAAGCGGAGATGAAGAATAAGTACTGATTAAAAAATCTGTCTTAAAAGTCCTTTAAAAGGATGTCAAGTACCGGGAAAAAGTGTAATGGTTTTCAAACTTCAACATGCTGAGAGGTCATTATCAAATCGAGAGTATTCGTGTAAATGGACAGGTGCTAATTGTTGTATTTAGCGCCCAAACAAAAGCTTTTAAAATAAAAAGTCGTCTTTAAAGTTTTTAACATCAGTTATCACCCTTTTTGTGTTGTTTTACTTATTTGGCCAATCATTCTTCGTGTTTCAGCTTGAAGAAGAGAAGTAAGCTCCGGCTTAACAACTAACATATTGCCGATCATTACCATGACTCGTTCTACAACACCTGAGATCGATATTGAACAATTATAAATGTGTCATTAATTTTTTAACACAGGAACATCTTCTGTAGTTTGCATGAATACAATCTTGCTGAAATTCGCAAGTGTTAACTTTGCACACGAATGTCTCCACACCCAGAATAAATGCTTCATTGGAGATTCAGTTCAAGCACAAAATTACAACTATCGTTTGCATCCTTTGTATTTCTCTTGGGATCATTTCTCCATTATGTTGTGGTTGCTTTGGTAAGTATATTTCCCAGTGTGTTATGTGTCGCAATCAATAAATTCTCCTGGAGAAGTGCGTGGCCTAACGGCTACCGTGTTGAGGGTAAGAAAATTCACTCTCCAGGAGTTTAAATGGATATCGGCGAGCTGTTAGGGCAATTTGACAGAATAGAGGATCTAGTGTATCCTATTGTGGGTTATGGTCAACACCTATAGTGGCTTTATTATATCCGACGCTTTGGGTTACTTTTCCCCGAACGCTTTACCTCACCAAATCCATCAGAATGATTTTACTTGAGGAGATGCGGGTCGCTGTTCACAGGCTATATTTTTCTCAGTTTGAGTTTTTACTGGTTTTCATATTTCTGTCAAATTACCTACGTGTAAGGCATTAAATCTGATCCAGTTAATTAACATCTTGGAGCCTTATTTGTTTATTATTGAATGGTTCTCTGCATTGTTGCCTGCTCCAGCGTGTCAATTTCACTAGTTCCATTCTTTAACTTTTAAAAGTTTAGACATGCCACAAGCTTACGTACTTTTCATTTTTTTTACGATTTTATCCAGGCTCTTTAATATCAGTATTAATTGTAAAAATGAAGAAGTTCCCTGAAGGAAGTTCCCTGAAGGGGAACATTTGAAAGAGTTTTATCAACATTATATTTTCTGATTCAAGCTAAGTCAGCACGCTATTTTTTTCTTTTAAAATGCTATGTATTTCACTTTCAACTATGTGGCTTGGATTAGGTTGATCAATGGATCAACGGAATGATTCACTGCCTGTGAAAGCGATGAAATATAAAACAAAATTAAATAGGCCATGTTGCACATTTTCCAAAACTTCCACAATCAGTTTCGCTGCTTGTGTCTCTCTAAGACCTTGAAGATTTTCTCTTTATATTTAAAACAATTAGATCAGCCCATGCAAGTTAAAGGTAAATGCGACTGTCACAAAGATCAAATGTGATAATATATTTTTTATTTTTTTTAAAAAAAATAGATCGGCCCATGCAAGTATAAAGTGTAAAATGCGATTGTCACAGAGATCCATTGCAATAATATAGTTTTATTTTTTTCACAGACGACGAATGTCGCGACATCATGTTCAAGGAACCAGTTGCAAACAGGGCAATGAAGAATCGCGTGATCGGGAGTGAGGAGGTGCCTAATGAAGGGACCTGTCGAGTGTTGTGTTATATGGAGCCCAATTGTGTGTCCATCAATTTGGGTCCTTTAAAAGGAGGAAAACACAAATGTGAGTTAAACAACGCCACGGATGAAAACCAATTCACCACGTTCCTTGTGGATAAGCCATACTTCACCTATCTGGCCATCGAGGTAATGTGTAACATTCTAATAAAACAAAATTTACAATGACGGCATGACATTATATCGTAAAATATATTGAATGCTAGGGAGCTTAGAGTGAAAATGAAATAAAGTTAACATTTAGAATTCCCTCATATTCCGTCCTTTTCGATCCAAAAAATACCAACTGCTGAAAGCCATTACATTGTACTTTACCAGAAAATTGAATTCAATTCCCTTATTATTATTTTTCTTCAAAAGAATCCTTGTAGTAGCAGCCCATGTTTGAATAATGGCACCTGCCAAGCTGGATTCACCAGTAAAGGCTTTCGTTGTATCTGTCCCGCTGGATTCACTGGAACAAACTGTGGTATAGGTATTGCACACTGATAATTAATTTATAACATATTGGTTTTCTTGAGGTTAAAAAAATATCTCCCAGACACAAACTCTTATTTTCGTTCTCTGGCAGCTTTGAAGAACTGCGCTGATATCTTCAAAGCTGGCAAAAGAAAAGACGGTGTGTACACAATCAAACCTGACAATTTGCCTGCCTTTGATGTGTTTTGTGATCAAACAACAGCCGGTGGGGGGTGGACAGTGTTCCAGAAGAGGCTGGATGGGTCGGTAGATTTCTATCTTTTCTGGAGCGACTACAAACATGGCTTCGGTGATCCGAGTGGCGAGTTTTGGCTCGGAAATGACAAGATTCACCGCCTGACCTCAGATGATAACAAAAGGCTGCGTGTGGATCTGGAAGACTTCGATGGGAACACTCGTTATGCCGAGTATGACAAGTTTGGTGTTATGAGTGAGAGTCACAAGTACAAGCTGGTCCTCGGCTCATACTCAGGTGCGTTTTCACCAAATCAGGCAATAGTTGCAGATACATGCAACATTGCTTTTGAAAAGACTTTGGACTTCTTGCAGTCGGAAAAAAGTGTATAGACGCTATGTAGACAAACTAGGGCCTTTTTATGTCCGGTAATACTTTGCTAAGAGATTATAATATAACGGCTATAAGAAATATAGGATCAAGAGCTTTTAGTTTCATTATAAAGTTAACTTTCTCTTATGCATAATTACATATTAACTCTTTTTTTTTTTCTTATTTGGTATGTTAGGAAATGCTTATGACTCCCTCAATAATCATCGCGGTCATCCATTTTCCACTCGAGATCAGGATAATGATGCTCATTCCGGCCACAACTGTGCAATTAAGTGGCACGGAGCCTGGTGGTACAACGCGTGTCACGAGTGCAACCTAAATGGCATCTATCGTCACACAAATCCCTCTCCCTTCGGTGATGGTGTGAACTGGAAACGCTGGAGAGGACATACATACTCCCTGAAGAGGACTGAAATGAAAATAAGACCAGCGGACTTGTAACATGTCTAATTTTCATATTTTGTTGTTATGTAGATAAACATCGTATGATGACAAACTATTTATTTTGGTGGCATGCCTGCAAATTAGCCGCAACTAAGTGTAAAAGAAAACTATAACCAATTTAAATAATGTTACTCTTACCCTTACTCAACCAAAATGGTAAAAATAGGTACACACTAGATGATTGTTTTTCGCTGATGGGAGAAAAACTATGAATGTTGAAACAAAAAATAGTAACTGGTCGCCACAGGATGGACAGCACGCATATCACTCTAACTAATCACTGCCTTTAGCAAGTAAAACGGTAACTGCAAAATTGTAACAGCACTTAGTTCTCAGATTTAGTAAAATTAGGAGAGAGAAACTACACACGACCACGGGGGATAAAGAATAACTATTTAAAGGTGGGCCTATAGAACCACTAGAGAATTTTGTGATTAAATACTGACCTGAGATAAAGAACATTATCGTCAAATGAGGTTTACAAAAAAGCAAATTAGAGAATCTGTACAAAGAAAGAAAAGAAAACTTTCCAGCTGATCTTAGGAGCCGGAATTTAGAAACTGTTTAATTAGTGGGATGCAAGTGATGTCGCCCCCTCGCACAGTCCCCCCAAGTTACGTCGCCCCCAAAGTATCCGTCAAAGTATCCGTCACTCTTTGCTGACGCTTAAAGAAGGAGAAATGTACATGGTCTTCACTCTTTAGTGTAGAACTATATTTATCACTAAATATTATTATATATTTTTGTATTTCTCTTCACAATGTTCATTTGTTTGGGGGCGACGAAACGTTGGGGCGACTTTACCTGTTATCAATTTGTGCGTCCAACTTGAAGTTCGATCGCTTGATCAGCATCATCGTGATTTATTCATGAGCACAAATGTGCCTTAACCAGTCGCGGGTGTTTTTATTTTAGTTGCTGGAGTCTGTCCAGCAACTCTAAATTTCGCCATACACTATTGCAAAAATCAAAATCTGATCATGAGGAAAGGGTTTTGTTTATTAATTGTTATGCAAAGTATTTAAATTGATGCCAATTTAGGCGAGGCCGAAAGGCTGAAAAGGCCCAAAAAGGCATAGAGGTGTTCCTTACACTTATAGTTTTCAATGTCGAATTTGTTATACATATACATATTCGAGAAATGGGGATAAAAGTGCATATTGAAACGACTTTTGATTCGAGTTATCGGGAGGTTTCTGGAAATCGGAATTTTAATGTTAATGTTCAATCAGACAAAACATTTTCAAAACGTAAAACAAGCGCTCGGCATAACTGAAAAAAAAAAAATTCGAGCCGGCTTAACAAATGAATGTGATCTATTGTACTGCATATTACAGTTTCGGAGCCTCTGGAGGCTTGCAGAATGAACTTGGTTAAGGTCATTAAACTTATGACTTGTTTTGCTCAATTTATTGAAGAACTACCGTGAGCTACAGTATAATCAAGTCAATTGCTAGCAGAAAAGGCATTGAACTTAACGTCAAATAACTGATTTAAACTTTGCGCATTTAAAAAACTCAAAAAGCTGTGTAGAACAATTATAACTGATTCGTGTACCTGCACTGTGCATTCTTGGTTTTCACGTGACGTCATCAAAATTCTAAATTCAGAATCGCAAGACCCCTGAGTTTTTACCATTCACTGGCTATTAGACGACCTTAATATATATCTTGTTAAAGGTTTTTGGCTCCATAGCATCCGCCGTCTTTAAGATAGACCATTTTGAATTTCGGAATTTCACTCCACACGACATCAAGATGGCCGCCAGAAGGCTGTCACGAATGCGGAAAAAATGCCTCATCCTGTGATTTTTAACAACCTGAACAGTTGAGGTTTTGCGAGAAGTGTTTACGTGATTGTTCACTTGTTCATAAGGATGATCTGACCGCTTTTTATAGCAGAAGTAAATTCCTTTTTTTATTGGCTTCCGGCCGCCATGTTGGTGCATGACATTACCTACATGGGCACCAACATGGCGTTTCCTTACTGTGCTCTCAATTAGTTTGTGTGGAACATTTTGACGGATAAAAATCCGAGACTTGGGCGAGCAGAATATCTGGTAATTCTGCAATCTGTAATATTCTTGTTCTTTTGACTATACAATACTCCTACACTGGCAAATTAGTCGTTAAAATTATAGGCATATTAAAATAATTCTTCATAAAATTGCTGATGAAATTCGCAAATAGGAAGAAAGAGGTATCTTAGCCAATTTGTATCGGAAATATTTGATTCTTTGTGGTAAAACTAAACTAGCTGTGTTCCACAAAATGGGCTTAACAATTTTGTTACCATGGCAACATACTGAATTCCAGACCCCCGATACTAAAGCCTTTTCTGGCCAAATTGGTCTTTCATCTAATTCAATTTTGATACTTGCCAATTATGTTTCATTTGCATGATCTGACAAGTATATGACTAGGTAAGGTAGACGTCTTGGCAAAGTTTCATTTTTCCAAACTGAAAATTACTAAAATATTGAAAACAGATTGGTGGGGACTGGAAAAGAGGGAGTCGCCATGGTAACAGACTTTTGTTATAACCATAAATGTGCCACCTGTAGTCTCACCTATCTCTACAGCAAATTGGCCAAGATATCTCTATTTTTATACTTGACATCAAATCTCTAATTTGCATTTTTCACAAATATTTAAAACTTATTATAAATATCTCCGGAACTATTGTAGATATTTGAAAATGGAAAGCGCTATTTTAAATCTTTCGCGGAATTCTCCACGATTCGCCTAAAATTGCATGCTTTTGGTGGAAATTTAATCATAGTGGCACCTTCAAAGTTTTTTTTTTACGGACGCTAAGTATAATGCGAAACACCTCACGTATTAAAATAACTTAAATGCTCTCGAATTACATTCTTAAGGAGGCTGGCAACGGTTTCCAGCACTTTCTAGCTCTTAAACTTTGATGAGTCAGTACTATAAACTTTTATCAGTTGCTGCTACAATAATGATATCACACAAATTCCCAATCATTGCTAAACAAGTTGTGGTCATTTTCATGACGTCACTGGTTACTATAGCAACAGCTTTACCCGTTAAAAACACCCTTAATTTTGCCTTTAAGTGCTTATAACTCAAAAACGAGTCCGGTGACCCCCATTTTTTATTATTGAATAATGATTGGCATGTTGAGACGCAACTTTTCGCAAAGTTAAAAAAAATTCTCCGGAGCGGTTTCAGAGCCACCTTAAATTTACGGAAATTTAAGGTGGCTCTGAAACCGCTCCGGAGAAATTTTTTTAACTCTGCAAAAAGTTGCGTCTCAACATGCCAATCATTATTCAATAATAAAAAATGGGGGTCACCGGACTCGTTTTTGAGTTATAAGCACTTAAAGGCAAAATTAAGGGTGTTTTTAACGGGTAAAACTGTTGCTATAGTAACCAGTGACGTCATGAAAATGACCGCAACTTGTTCAGCAATGATTGGGAATTTGTTTGATATCATTGTTGTAGAAGCAACTGATAATGATTTGTAGTACTGACCCATCAAAGTTTGAGAGCTCGAAATTGCTGGAAACCGTTGTGAGCCTCCTTAAGTAAAAACAACCTTTTGTAAAATTGTTCAAATTAAATTCAAGGAAATTGAAAATAAGTCTTTTTTTCGAATCAAGGAATTTCTTTTGAAATTATTAACTTAATCCTGGGACTTAACATCCTTTTTCGACAGTCATCAGGATGAAATAAAATGCACACAAATTGACTCAATATCAAATTGCATAATATATTGTGTCATCTGTGAGTTTTAAGTTAATTTAATTTTTCGTTTCTTTTTACAAAGCAGTCAAAGGAAAACGGCAAATGCCGATTTCGAAATTGAAATAAGTGTGCAAAGCGCGCATTTCATTTTAATTTTTTGTGTCTTTAAAAGTTGAAATTTTAGCCAAACACAGGTGATGCAGCTAACGGAAGGAAAACTGATACCGAGTATTTGTCACCTGTTGTATTATATGTAGCTTTCAGATATTTTACAGACGATACATCTTTTGCTTAATTTTCCAGATATGAATATTAATGCATGAGAACGCTCTGGTTTTACTCTCCAATACAAAAACAGTACCGCAATGTTTTGAAAATTTCCCCAAAATTGTCATGTTTTTCATTTATACTCTACTTGATCCGGGCACGTAACATCACTTCCAAAGGAGATTTTACGAAGACTTATTAGTTTCAACTGTGTGGGTGGAGAAAACAGCCTGAGTTGTGATGGGGCGCCATTCCCACTGGTAAACACAAAATGACTCATTCAGTTTCGACTCAAAAACCTAAAAACTAAAAATGAAATTACAATTAACAACAGCATACAGCTAGTGGAGTCACGAATTAGTCATTTGCAGTTTATCACTGGGGTAATAATAAACGCATCATCATGATTTTTCTTGTTTAATTTTGTTTCATTCTATCCTACCGTTTTCTCTGCCCACACACAAGAAACTTCATTAGACTTATTAATAATAAAGTCTTCGTTGAAATTGATGTTCGGTCCTGTATCTTTATCTGCAACTCGTCTTGGTGTTGTTTTTATATTCGAGAGTATTAACAGAGAGTTCTTAGACATTAATATTCATAGCTGGAGAATTAAGTTACAGATAAATGTGTTTGTCAAATATCTAAAAGCTACATTTTATACCTAAACGTGATATATATCACGTATCTTCCCCTCATTTTTCACCTGCGTTTGAAAAATAAATGCGCGCTTTACACACAAATATATCAATCTCGAAAAAGGCAATTTTGGGATCAGGAGCATTAATTGCAGTTGGAAACAAAACGTTTGCCATTTTCTGTTCTCCCAACTTACGCTTTGAAAAAAGAAATAAACAAAAAATCAAATTAACTTTAAATTCACAGATGACACAATATGTCATAACTTTGACAGACATATGTGCTATTAATTCTTTTTTTACCACAGGAACACCGTCTATAGTTAGCATGATTGTTCTTCCTGTTTAAAATACAACCTGCATGGCTGAAACTCACAAGCATTCAATTTAGATACGTTTCACGTCCAGAGGAATGTCTTCTTTGGAGATTCAGTTCAAGCAAAAAATTGCAACTATCGTTTGCATTTTGTGTATAACGCTTGGAATCAATTTTGCGTTATGTTGTGGTTGCCCTGGTAAGTATTTGCCAATGTTCAAAATATCTTTAAGAAATGCTTTGATCTCCAGATCGTGTGTTGGGGTTCGAGCGCTGGCTTGGTTCGTTTATTGTGACAATACTGGAGGAGTTGTTCGAGAACTCAACTTGGACTGTTAGTGTTGGAAGTTGCATTCCGCGGCAAAAAGCTTCACTTCCGCAGTGCCCCTCCCCAATCAGGAGTCAAATAAACTGTTACTATAGCGAACTTTTGCGGCAACCGGAGAAAATGGAGGGTAATGAATCCTATCGTGGGGTAACAGCAACATTTGTAGTTACTATATTCGGTCCGATGCTGTGGGTCTCATCAGTCCCTGCGCAGACTTTAATTTCTAACCTGTTTTCAACTAACCTAATTCGATTTCTTCAGGAACGTGGGAGGCTGTTCACAGGCTATATTAGTTTGGGTTTTCCATCGCTTTTCATATTTCCGTCAAATTAATTTAGTGTGTAAGGCTTTTAAATGAATCTGCTCTAGTTCAACATGTTTAAGCTTTATTTTTTTATGTTTTTAAAGAAGCATTTTCTGCATTGTGACCTGCTCCAGAGTGTCAGATGTGGCCAACACACGAATACACCGAGCAAAATCAGTCAGTTAATGTTTAGACATTCCTTTAAGTTTATGTACTTTTTATTTTATTTTATTTTTTAACATTTTCTAACAGGAAATCTGCTGTAGCTATTTTTTTAAATTATTTTTTTATTCAATTTTCATTTCTTTTTTGCTTATAAAGGAGATGTACTACAAAAACAAAAATTAAGATAGGCCATATTTTTACCACATCGGCTAAGACTTACGTATGCAATCAGTCCCTCTCATGTTTTAATATTTAATGCTAGTATTCCCCTAAGACCTTGAAGATTTTCTGCTTGAAAAGCTTAGATGGCGACAGTAAAGGTCAGCCCGTTCTAAGGCATGAAGTCATAACCAGGCCCGTAGCCAGGATTTTCCATGGGGGAGTGCGCATGAGCGCCGCAGGCGCGAGAACGTAGGGGTTCCAACGTAGGGGAGTGTGGGGGTATCCTCCCCCAGGAAATTTTGAAAAATCAGGTTATCTTAGACAGCATTTCGTGCGTTTTGAAGACAGTTTGCTGGGAAAACAAGGCAGGTAACAGCGAAGGACATTATGCAGAATGCGTCTAGAATCACACGATTTGGTCCAAAATATACTGTATAAATTGTTTCCTTTGCAAACTTTGTTAGCCAGCTAGAATAACAACGCTCACATATATGAAAAAATGAAGTAAAAAATTGTTAGAACGCGGGAGGAGAAACGAGCAAGAGTTTTGCGGTTTTCCATTCTACCATTTTGGAGAAACAAATTAATTCTAAGACGACAAAATATGTCATCAGTAATATTGGATAACTGAGACAATTTCTATCTTGTTTGGCTGTTTATAATATTTTTCAAGCGGAGATGAAGAATAAGTACTGATTAAAAAATCTGTCTTAAAAGTCCTTTAAAAGGATGTCAAGTACCGGGAAAAAGTGTAATGGTTTTCAAACTTCAACATGCTGAGAGGTCATTATCAAATCGAGAGTATTCGTGTAAATGGACAGGTGCTAATTGTTGTATTTAGCGCCCAAACAAAAGCTTTTAAAATAAAAAGTCGTCTTTAAAGTTTTTAACATCAGTTATCACCCTTTTTGTGTTGTTTTACTTATTTGGCCAATCATTCTTCGTGTTTCAGCTTGAAGAAGAGAAGTAAGCTCCGGCTTAACAACTAACATATTGCCGATCATTACCATGACTCGTTCTACAACACCTGAGATCGATATTGAACAATTATAAATGTATCATTAATTTTTTAACACAGGAACATCTTCTGTAGTTTGCATGAATACAATCGTGCTGAAATTCGCAAGTGTTAACTTTGCACACGAATGTCTCCACACTTAGAATAATGGCTTCATTGGAGATTCAGTTCAAGCACAAAATTACAACTATCGTTTGCATCCTTTGTATTTCTCTTGGGATCATTTCTCCATTATGTTGTGGTTGCTTTGGTAAGTATATTTATGTGTCGCAATCAATAAATTCTCCTGGAGAAGTGCGTGGCCTAACGGCTAGCGCGTTGAGGGTAAATGGATATCGGCGAGCTGTTAGGGCAATTTGACAGAATAGAGGATCTAGTGTATCCTATTGTGGGTTATGGTCAACACCTAGAGTGGCTTTATTAGATCCGACGCTTTGGGTTACTTTTCCCCGAACGCTTTACCTCACCAAATCCATCAGAATGATTTTACTTGAGGAGATGCGGGTGGCTGTTCACAGGCTATATTTTTCTCAGTTTGAGTCTTTATTGTTTTTTTTTCATATTTCTGTCAAATTAACTACGCGTAAGGCATTAAATCCGATCCAGTTAATTAACATCTTGGAGCCTTATTTGTTTATTATTGAATGGTTCTCTGCATTGTTGCCTGCTCCAGCGTGTCAATTTCACTCGATCCATTCTTTAACTTTTAAAAGTTTAGACACGCCACAAGCTTTACGTACTTTTCATTTTTTTTTTTCGATTTTATCTGGGCTCTTTGATATCAGTATTAATTGTAAAAATGAAGAAGTTCCCTGAAGGGGAACACTTGAAAGAGTTTTCATCAACATTATATTTTCTGATTCAAGCTAAGTCAGCGCTCTATTTTTTTTTCTTTTAAAATGCTATGTATTTCACTTTCAACTATGTGGCTTGGATTAGGTTGATCAATGGATCAACGGAATGATTCACTGCCTGTGAAAGCGATGAAATATAAAACAAAATTAAATAGGCCATGTTGCACATTTTCCAAAACTTCCACATTCAGTTTCGCTGCTTGTGTCTCTCTAAGACCTTGAAGATTTTCTCTTTATATTTATAAAAAAAAAATAGATCGGCCCATGCAAGTATAAAGTGTAAAATGCGATTGTCACAGAGATCCATTGCAATAATATAGTTTCATTTCTTTCACAGACGACGAATGTCGCGACATCATGTTCAAGGAACCAGTTGCAAACAGGGCAATGAAGAATCGCGTGATCAGGAGTGAGGAGGTGCCTAATGAAGGGACCTGTCGAGTGTTGTGTTATATGGAGCCCAATTGTGTGTCCATCAATTTGGGTCCTTTAAAAGGAGGAAAACTTAAATGTGAGTTAAACAACGCCACGGATGAAAACCAATTCACCACGTTCCTTGTGGCTAAGCCATACTTCACATATCTGGCCATCGAGGTAATGTATAACATTCTAATGAAACATAATTTACAATGACGGCATGACATTATATCGTAAAATATATTGAATGCTAGGGAGCTTAGAGTGAAAATTAAATAAAGTTAACATTTAGAATTCCCTCATATTCCGTCCTTTTCGATCCAAAAAATACCAACTGCGGAAAGCCATCACATCGTACTGCCACAACATTGAATTCAATTCCTTTTTTATTATTTTTCTTCCGCAGAATCCTTGTAGCAGCAGCCCATGTTTGAATAATGGCACCTGTCAAGCTGGATTCACCAGTAAAGGTTTTCGTTGTATCTGTCCCGCTGGATTCACTGGAACAAACTGTGGTATAGTTATTGCATACTGATAATTAATTTATAAAATATTTGTTTTCTTGAGGTTAAAAAATTATTTCCCAGACAGAAACTCTATAGCAACACCTTAGTTTTCTTTCTCCCCTGCAGGTGGGAAGAGCTGCGCTGATATCTTCAAATCTGGCGAAAAAAGAAATGGTGTGTACACAATCAAACCTGATAATTTGCCTGCCTTTGATGTGTTTTGTGACCAAACAACAGCCGGTGGGGGGTGGACGGTGTTCCAAAAGAGAATAAACGGCTCGGTTAATTTTTATCTCAACTGGAGCGACTACAAACATGGCTTCGGAGACCTGACTAACGAGTTTTGGCTTGGAAATGACAAGATTCACCGCCTGACCTCAAATGATAACATGACGCTGCATGTGGACCTGGAAGACTTCGAAGGGAATACTTCTTATGCCGAGTATGACATGTTTGGTGTTATGAGTGAGAATGACAAATACAAGCTGATCCTCGGCAATTACTCAGGTGATTTACTTTTCGTTTTCTTCTGTTGACGCAATAAAGCACTATGAACACAGCTCATTAACCTTTTTTAGCTCTTTTTATTTTACGCCGTTAAGACTCAAGGCTCTGTGTCTTTCGTGGTAACTGCATCTGTCAAACAGAGCAAACCTTATACTGGATTAAAGTGCTTTGCACAAAAGAGGTGCAGCTAGCAACAATAATTAGGAAAAAACAAGTAGACCTGGCAACAATAAAAGTACTTGGAAAACAACCGAATCAAACAAATCAAATTGGCAGGAGTGAACAACTAATTGGTTATAAAACGTTCGTTAAAGCTTCACCAATGTTTTAAGTTATGCTTTTTAAAGACCTTAAAAGGTCTTCAAGATTCTTTCTCGAGGCTATGGGCCTTTTTTTTTCTATTTATTATCCTGGAATTTTTCAAATAAATTTGAAGCAACTTCGCATTCAAATATGCTGGTTGGATTCTCGTGAAAAAGTACAAAAGAAAAAATAAACTATGTCTGGCGATTCTTCGGTTTGGGTGATACGATTATGGAAGCAAGCAGTATAACAAAGTCAATCAGATAATTAATTTTGATTTGCACATTTCTTAATTTTATTTCTCAGGAACTGCCGGTGATTCTCTTGCAAGTCACCGCGGTCAAAGATTTTCAACTCGAGATCAGGATAATGACAGCTATGGGCCTGGAAACTGTGCCATTTCTTATAAGGGAGCCTGGTGGTTCAACGCATGCCGCAACTCCAACCTGAATGGCATCTATCGTCACAAAAGTCCCTCCCCCCTTGTTTGTGGTCTGAAGTGGCAACACTGGAGGGGAGATCGATACTCCCTGAAGAGAACCGAGATGAAAATAAGACCAGTGGATTTCTGAACTGACGTGTTTTGTGTTCGACAACTTGCAATATTTTAACCTTATAACATATAGCAAACCGGGAAGTTTACAGGTTGGGAAAACTGAAGAACAAATTCTTTACAAGATAGTTATATAGAGAATTTGACATGAATGGACGAAATAACATAAGTTTCTGACTGGAAAAAAATGTTTTCCAATAGTGAAAAAAAGGAAAAAATGAAATTTAAAACTAATAATTGGTAATTGAAATGGAATCAAAGGGAGAAACTGAACACCTAGAAATATAAAATAACTATTCAAGGGTAAGCACTTTGAAGCACAAGGGAGAAACTGAATGATTGCTAGAGTAAAGGAATTCAATATCGTGAATGGATGTTTAAAAACAACTTCTGTTGAGGAACAACGAAAGAACAACGAAAGCACAACGAAACCTGACATGGATGCCACGTTTTTATTACGACGTATTTTTTTTGTATTATTTTTTTTTCAGTTAATATAAAACAAATACATACAAGAAAAACTAATTACAACATGTACAATGCTACATAGAAAAAAACATTACAGTATTTCACTTGACCTACACAACGTAACGTAATTAATTTAAGTAAGATATGGTGAAACAAAAAAAGAAAGAAAAAAATTCAGTCAAGATGAGCTAAAAGGGAGCAGAGGCTCCCATTTCGTGTAATGGTAATTTAGATTGTTGTTCTCCCTCTCGCAATGAAGCGTTCTCTTGTAATAGAATTTGAGATAAAAATCTGTCATGTAATTTGAAAAGATAAGGAGATATTTGCCTTCAAGAATGATATAGTTAATTTAAGAGCTATAAATTTCTTTATTACTTAGTCCAAATATAACATCTGTGTTCTCAAAGTCCTTAGAGATTTGAGTTGGACTCTAAACAAATTCACTGCTTCATGGGCAGTACAAAAAGAAGTGTTCTAGAGTTCCTATGTCCACTTTACATAGGAAAAATAAGGGAGAGTTTTTATTACCACATTATCTTAATATAATAATAATGATGCAATAATATAAGACAATGTTTTATTACGACATTATCTTAGTTGCCATGGCTACATTAGACCAGAAAGGGACACAGGTGTTAAGCTAGCATATTTGTTGTGATACTAGTTTAGTGCCATTTGAGTATAATATCTCGATAACTCTAAAAAGATTGACGTCGGAATATGGGTGCTGTTTAGGTTTTAATTATCTATATTTTGCAAGGCTTTAATATTTAAAGTCATTTGCTGACAGATGAAAACTATTAAATGAATAACAAATAAAAATATTCCCCTAAATAAAGATGTAAATAAATGCTTCATCATAAATAAATCAGAAACAGACAACTGGCAGACTAGATTTTACATAGGGTTCAAGTATGCTCTAACTTGTGATTTCATTGTGCTAAATTTGAAGTCGATAAACATCAGTCAGCAACTTCCATGAAGAACCGCGTTTAACTAAACAACATTTAAACATGTTTAAGCTTTGGTGTGAATGAGGTATTAGTAAACTTACTAGGGATAACAGCGCTGGTGCATATTAAAAAAAGAACGAAACGATTATTTAACCAAATTTGTAATTGAAGAATCGCGTGAAATAAGTTAATAAAAGGAAAATAATTTATCCTTGGTGGTTAATTTAGCTAATGCTAAAAACGCATAGTAGCTTCATTGCCTAACTACTTCCGCTCTGCTATTTTATGCAAAATGTATTCGGCACAATTTCCACCTTTTTTAGGTTCAAAATACTTGAATTGTCTTGAACTACGATTACTTTTAGACTCCCGTTTTTCAATTTGTGTTAAAAAAAATTGAATAATTAAGATGGATGGATGTTAACCTTTTAATTTCAGAGCCTTTAGCACCCAACCTTAAATTGTGCAGAATTGGGCGATTCTCGTCTTTTATCTATTACATGCCTTTTCATTGGTTCGCTCTGATGAACGAGATGTGCCCTTCCCATTAATGAATTAACAAAAAGTAAAGAGAAAGTCACAAAGGGCCAACATGTTAGTTATGTTACCATGGTTACATAAGACTAAAAGGGGAACACAGCCCGACATATTTGCACGATAACAGCAATTTGAATTAGAATTCGGTAACTTCAATAGAGGGTCTGGATGGGGTTAACTGACAACTGACAAATGACCAAAATTTTAACTGACAACTGACATATCGCCTAAAATTTAACTGACAACTGACATTTGTAGTGAGTTTTTCTGGCAACTGACAAATCTTAATATCCACAAAACACCGTTGTAAATAACATTGTATGACTCTTTTCGTCCAACAAATGCATGTTTGATGCTAAATCTTGGCAGCAGGACGGTAGAGTGTCATATTTCGTTAATAATTTACCGTATGACCCATAACCTGATTGAAAATTAAACTTGAGGAAATACATATATTTTTTGTTTTTGTAATGTAGCCTCTCACACAGTAGTTTTATTGTCGCTACTCCTTTCTCAACAAGTGCCTGTAATAGACCCGTTAACCCGAGTGCAATATTCCTTCCCGACTATTTCATCTAGGCCAATCACCATCGAGGCATTGCTAAACAAAACCCAATCAAATTAATCGTAATAAAGACCTCTTCCCATATTTGTTTGTTTTCAATATTTTGAAGATAAGTTTTGATTGGCTAACTGTTGGAAAGGAATTTTGGGCTCGGCAAGCAGGAGCCCGGGGGATACTCTAAACCCCTTTACCCTATTTTAGACCAAAATATACGATTTCCCCCACCCTATTTTAGATCTGACCCCAAAATCGATAACCTATTTCAGACCACATTGTATCCAGGAACTGCTTCTGTTTGCCTAAAAATTAACAAGGGCCTCATATTCCTAACTTACACTTCTCAAGGGGTGCATGATAAGAACGATACGAATAGTTTTTTCCAAAAGTTGCTAACTAGAGTCACCAGAGAGCACAAACCATACCCTATTTCAGACCAAAATTAAATGGTAATAATCTATACCCTATTTCAGACCAAAAGGGCTCGAAAACCATACCGTTTGGCTTTGGGGCCACACGCATATAGCTTATGTAAGGGAGTAACCCCCTGGAGCAGAGGTTCGTGTGGCGTAGAGTAGTGACTTGCCTAGATTAAAAGACCGTATAGAAACAAAAGGCGCTTGGAGTTGCAATTATTTCAGCACCAAAATTCAATATAAATGATATAATTTACGTTCTGAATGTTACCTTTTAAGCTACATTTTGGGTCAAAAATTAATAATTAAGCTATAGGGTTAATTATTAATAGTCCATTAACTGACAACTGACAAATGGCCTAAAATTTAACTGATAACTGACAAATGGCCATAATTTTAACTGACAACTGATATTTTTAACCCCCCATCCAGACCCTCTATTAGATATGAGGAGAAGCCGTAATGGAAAATCGGTAAGGTTAAATGCGATGCGTATTCTATCCTGCACAGACGAGTTTTTTTTATATTATAATTGTTGTTGTTTGGGATTTAGCCATATATAACGGCGTAGCCTTTATTTGACGAGGACAATTACGGTGATGTGAAATCAGCCTGTTTCTGACCGATGCTATGCTGTGCCTGCGAAAGATGCAGAAAACACTCATCGCCGGTAAAATGAAACTTAAACTACTGTGGTACGAATATACCTAGTAGTTATAATTTTGATGTTGCATTATCATCGTAAAACCTTCCACCTTTAATACCAAAAGAACCATGAGATGTCCTAAAAGAATTTACACCTACACCATTTGTATTGTGTTACATCCGGTCAGCAGTCCCGTCTCCCGAACTTCCGGTGTGTTCGTTTATTCAACATTCTGACTTTCGAACGCGCGACTCGATTTCTGCCAAATGCATCACTGACATTACTCTGTAATGTTCACAGGCATGCATTTGCTTAATGCAGTGTTCATTTATCTACCTGTCCGGATGAATTGTACTGAAGAGGTTTGGCACTCGACGGAAGAAATCACAAAGTTACGGATGTGTTTTGACATGGCGGCGAACTGTTGTTTATCAAGTATGCGGATTAATGTATCATCATTTGTGGTCTGAAACGCAGGAAAATGGATTTTGATGTGGGAAACGGTTAGATTTGGCCTTTCTGCTAGTGTCTGTGCTTAATTTGGTCAAGAAATTGGAGGGAGCGAAGGCGAGTCTCAGACAACAAATCGTCTTGAAGAAATTGCCAAAACTTGCAAGGTAGGCTTTTGTATTAATTTAAATTTCACCAAATTCGTCAACCAAACAACCAAAACGTTATTAATCACATTTACGTAACAGACCAGGTGATATAAAATTATTTTCAAGCTGAATTCATCTCTCTTAAGCCTTTTTAGGCCAAATAGCCAGGCCCTCAAAATGGCCAATCTTGCAATTCGTTGCAATTTGCCTTGTATGTGTTGAATGCCTATGGACAAAATATAACGTTCCCCAAAAAGATGTTATGATATTTCGAAACTACATTATCCATATTAGCTCTGCTGCTAATTTGGTTTCAAGAAAGTGAGTACTTTGGGAAAAATAGCGAAATTGGTTTTGCTTGATTTTGCCGCTTGTCCAAATGGCCGACAGGCTTTGTTACACAGCGTCAATTTTTTCCTTGTTCATAAACCTCAAAATACTTTTATAATAATTTTTATAAACTAGAAGAATGACTCTACTTTCTGCTGGAATTTCATTTGATTTGGTTTACATTTACCCGAGAACTAGCCTCGTATATTTTTACTTTTTGAGAGTGAAATTTTAGCTCAAAACATGGACCTGAGGCTTGCGTGACCAAGTGCGGTTACCATGGAAACAATACATCTGCCAATCAAAATATGGTCGTTTTTGTTCATCCCCCCAGGTAGCCTACCTCCACACAAAAAATGAAGGGGGGTTAAAAATTTTCATTTCCAAGTTTGCTTCACTTTCTCAGAGAACGGTTCTTAAGTAGCTGCCCCTCCCCTCCCCCCTGCTGGGGGTCTCCCAGCGGATTCCCCGTGGTTCGTATCGCGGGCTCACGACAAGAGCATTTTCAAAATGGCGACGAATGGCGACAAGAAAGGGGAATCTAATGGAGTGATTTTGAGTTATAGAGGACAGTTTTGTCTATGTTTTTCCTTCTTCACGTGATCAAAACGAGTCCCCAAACGTAGGATATACCTCCTTCATTTGTATTCCCGATAAAGAAGAATATGGAATGAGTAGAAACGTACCAAAAAGGTGGGTAACAGAAACTTACAGGGACCTGAGGTAAGCGTTTTTTAGACTGGTTGAAGCTTATGTCTTCGACGTTTATCATGTTTATCAACTTAGCTTACTGGAATTATAGCCGAGCTCGGCGTAAAAATAGAGAGTGAGAACGAGGAGTCATTTCGTCGAGGCATGTAACTGTTATTTATGTTTGTCATCTGAATTTTAAGCTACTGTACTTCAAATTAATAAGAATCGCATCCTTTCATTATTTATGCGTGAGGGGATGTTCCTCAAAATATTGACCAGAAATTTGAAATTACTGCAACACCTTTGATGTGATTTTCAGCTCAGGGCGATCTCTTTTTTTATTAAAGTTAGACTAGAGACTACTTGCAGTCAACCTAATCTAGACTTCAATTAAACAGTGCTACTCACGTTTTGGAATGCCTCTTTGGGCATGTTTAATAAATGATACCATTTCTTAACTTAGAATTTGTTCTTCCCATGATGTTTTATTTTATTGGTAAACATAGATTTCCGTTTCTTTTGCATTTTGTGGTCTACAGGTAATTTTTGGGACTAATAGAATGCCTAATGTTTTGACAGGATTTACAGAATTCAGAACTGAGGACATTCTGGATTACTGCTGAGTTAAACGATGGATTATAACAAGTTCAGGTAGTTGTAGATCTCTTAGTTTTACACATAGTTATGTGACAGTCAATTCTAGCAATTCCCTTCCTTCTCTCTACACACATTCATTACTTGAGGCATTTAAGATCTGCTTTTTGACCAGACATTTGTCTACTTTATAAAAAAAATTGTTTGATATTTTCTTAAGGCCTGTATTTTCAGTTGTTGGATGACCTCCAGTAGCATTTTAAAGTAGCAATGTAAAAAGTCATGAGGCCTTAAACTTAAGCAAGCCAGAAAACCCTAATTCCAATATAAAGCTAACTGCAAGCAACATGATGTACCGTTTGGGAACCAAAGTGCTTTTAGAGATAACCGGAGTACTATGTAGGCCAACCAGAATCTTATGCAGGCTAACTGGAATTGCTGGCATGGCTTGCATGTTTCATGACACATAAGTGCCATACAAGCCAGAAATACCTATGTCCAGTCATTAGCATAACCTCAAGCCACCTCAGCTGACTATACTCAGGCTAACTGGAGTACTGCTTTGGCTAACCAGGGAGCTTTTTAGGCTAACCAATGTGCTATTTATATATAGTGGAATGGCTCTCATGTCTTGTTGGCTCGCATTTGTCAAGGCCCATATGGGAATTAGCCAAGTAGTAGCTGTAAATTTGATTTAAACAAACTCCAGCTTAGTTTTTGTTGGCAACTTGCTCTACAAGAAAAGCAAACACAGATTTCTATGACATAATGTTTTGAAATGAACAGATTACAAAAACATTTTTAAACATTTAATTAAAATAATCTGTCATTTTTCTGTAATGATTAATGAAAGGAGGGGTGCAAGGAACATTGATTTCTTCCTTGCCTGACCCAGGTAGACTGGGCAAAGTGAGACCAATATAAGCTTACCCAAAGTCCCATATTTCTTTCGAAACAACTACAACAAAAAATAAGAATCCATAAATGTCATTTGGCTATCTAGCAAGTGGAAAAAATTATTAGATCCACTAGCCCAACATAAAAGCAGCCAGTTTGTTTCACACACTGAAAAAGGCGATTTAATTTTAATATACTGAGTCTGCATGCTGGAAAATAGCAATTTCATCAAAATAATGGTTTTTGTGTGTTTTGTTTCTTTTTACAGGTGACTTGAAGACTTTGCAAGGGCATTCCTGTTAGTCAAAATGAACTCAAAAATACACATTGTGTCAATGTAAAAATTTGTCACATGATTGATTCCCACATGTTGCCAGTATACTTGGGAATATACTTGGGTATACTGAATATACTTGGGTGACATTTATAGCTATTTATATGATATGAACATCCCAGAACCCAATAAGGCTACATGTAAATACTGACACTTAATTACATGTAAGTTTTAAAACCATTCTGGGGTTCATGACAAAAAAAAAAATGTTTCAATGTTTCCAGGTTAAGTTAATGTGTCAGGTTTTTTTGCAGCACAGGCTTGGTTCCTCAAGGTGTGTTTCCAAAAAATATCTATACCTCCCCCAAGGATGGTTCTTTAGTTTGGACCCTCCCACCCCCTGGGAATTCCAGTTTAGCTTCATACTTTCTTTTAAAAAATTGTGCTATTGAGACCATCATCCCCCTCGGAATTTCCAATGACCATCCTTGGGGTGGGTAAGGATATTTTCTGGAACTGCACAATGTAGGCATTTGCTTATGAAAGTAAGCTGCAGATTGATCTGATTGATACACACTAATCTATTTTCACATTTACCTGTTTTCTATGGGATATATAATTATAATAAGAGAACATTTCGAAATACAATTGACTATAAAAATGAGCGAAATTAGATTACGACGTTTCGGAATCATCTTGACTCCATTATCAAGTAGAAATAGAGATAACGGCAAGAGCCATCAACCAGCTAAAACAACGTGATGACATCGTGATCACAAAACCCGATAAAGGATCTGGTGTGGTGGTCATGGATAAAACAGAATACATTCGTCTACTTAACGATGCATCCATCAATGACACATCCAAGTTCATCTCTGTAAGCACGGAAAGACCAAGAACGAGAGGCCGACCTCCTAAATACTACCATCCACTTCTGCAAAAAGAAAAACATCTCGAAACTGTCGTCCGGAAAATCCTACCAAAGCAGATCGCTGACACAGTCTGTCGTAAAGGCTCCCGCCTGGCCCATCTTTATGGCCTCCCGAAGACTCACAAGCAGCAGCTATCAATGCGACCGATTCTATCCGCGACAGGGACCTACAACTACGCCCTGGCTAAGTGGCTTGATGACAAACTCAAGCCACTATCAGTAAATCAGCACACCATCTCCGATACTTTCTCCTTCGCTAAAGAAATCAGAGAAATGCCAGTCAATCCGAACGACATCTTGGTGTCTTACGACGTATCGTCTTTGTTCACCAACGTGCCACTTAACGAAACTATCGAGATCCTAGCTGAGAAAGCATTCACAAACAACTGGTTCAACGAAACTCACAACTTGGACATCACGAAATCAGATCTGACCGAACTTTTAAGATTAGCTACCAAAGACCAGCTCTTTCAATTTGACGGCAGGCTGTACGAGCAAGTTGACGGGGTTGCCATGGGATCACCCCTTGGACCCCCTATGGCAAATGCCTTCCTGTGCTCTATTGAAGAAAAATTAGAGCGTGAGAACATGTTACCAGGATTTTACAAACGATACGTCGACGATACCCTAGCTACAATGCCCAATGTACCAGCCGCAACAGCCTTTCTTTCTACTTTAAATGAATGCCATCCATCTATACAGTTTACAATGGAGATTGCCGAGAGCAACAAGCTACCGTTCCTCGGTATGATGATTGAGAAAATAGACTGCCAACTTAGAACGAGCGTCTATCGGAAACCAAC
This sequence comes from Meandrina meandrites, assembly GCA_963693305.1. Taxonomy (NCBI): domain Eukaryota; kingdom Metazoa; phylum Cnidaria; class Anthozoa; order Scleractinia; family Meandrinidae; genus Meandrina; species Meandrina meandrites. The sequence continues at coordinate 1,741,110 of OY855903.1, read as the reverse complement.
AAATACTGGTTTACTCCTTCATTACCAGAGCCACGTTGATCAACGTTACAAAAGATCCCTTCTGAAAACCATGCTGAACCGGGCATACCGCCTCTCATCATCAAAGGATTTATTTGCGATTGAATGTGAACACCTCAAGCAGATGTTTATCAAACTCAAGTATCCACTGAACCTCATCAACTCAACAATTGCTACGTTTGTCGATTCTGTGGCCCAACCCCATGGTGAAATCTCTGAGACTGACAGAGAAACACAAAAACCCGTACGGATTACTCTACCTTTTAAAGATCAGAAATCTGCTGACGCCGTACGCAAACAGCTAAAAGATCTTGGAAAGAAAATTGGAACTGAGATTCAACCAGTTTACACAAGTGCTAAGATCGGCGACAAGTTGAAGTTACAAGAGAAGAAGCCCGCTTTGGTGAACAATCAGTGCGTAGTTTATTCCTTCAAGTGTGATCAGTGTGATGCTGATTATATTGGTTATACAACACGACATCTTCATCAACGCATAGAGGAGCACAAAACCTCTGTTATTGGCAAGCACATTAAAGAAGTCCACTGTGTCGCGAGTCCCGACCTAACAAAGATGTTTTCCGTGTTAAAGAAATGCCAAGGAAAACTGGATTGTTTAGTTAACGAAATGCTGCTAATTCGTGAAAGAAAACCTACACTTAACACGCAGTCAGACTCAATACGTGCGAAAGTATTTATTTAATCTTAATGCAGCACGCCCCGACACTGTGAACGCTAATTACCGCGAAACAGTTCTTTAAATATGCTAACATACTCTGTCACCTTTATTTGTATTTAAATTCGAAACTCGACCGTTATCTCTATTTCTACTTGATAATGGAGTCAAGATGATTCCGAAACGTCGTAATCTAATTTCGCTCATTTTTATAGTCAATTATATATAATTATATATTGTTTTTACCGGTTTCACTTGTAATAATAATAATAATAATAATAATAATAATAATAATAATAATAATAATAATAATAATAATAATAATAATGCAATAATAAAAGATAATGTTTTATTACAACATTATCATAGTTGCCATGGCTACATTAGACCAGAAAGGGACACAGGTATTTAGGTGGCATATTTGCTGTGATACTAGTTTAGTGCCATTTGAATAATATCTCGATAACTTTAAAAGGATTGACGCCGGAATATGTGCTGTTTAGGTTTTAATTATCTATATTTTGCAAGACTTTAATATTTTTAAAAAGTTATATGCTGACAGATGCAAAGTATTAAATGAATAATAAATTTTTATTTTTATTATAATTTCCACTCTATCCGAATGTTTAAGTTGAATATTTATGTTAAGCTTTTAGTTTTTTTTTTTAATTTCGGTCTCCTCGTGGCCACTAGCTCTTTGTAACCTAATCTGATTTAAATTACTATATTGTATCTTGTTTTGTAATTCCTTTGTGTGGCAAAATAAAATAAAATACATAAAAAACCTCAGGGGTAGGGGCATAAAAACCTCAAGAGTAGTTTAGTTCTTGCACAGGGGATAACAATTATATTTAACTATTATTTTTAATATTGAAATAGCTAGTTAATGTGCTTGTCTTAAAGTTATATGTCACTAACAGGCAACGTTGGCAAATATTTATATTGCATATAAATTTGGCTTTAATGCGCCCAACCCATGAAAGCAAAACAATACAAGACAAGTTCAATGGGAGAAAAGGGGTAGGGGATGAAGTGCTCGAGTTGCCAATGGGCATCATGCAGGATAACACACAGGTCGGTTGGAAACGAGAGGTTTAAGAGCGGGCTTCCGTAAATATCGCCTGGAGGAGTGCAATTTGAAAAAAATCGAAAATTCTCAAACTTGGCCAGAATGTAGGTCTAGTGGAACTATTCGTAAAAAAAGTACTTTAAGTTCAATCAGATTTTTCTTTTTTGCGAACTGCGACGATGACGGTTTGAAAGCTCTCACAAGGGGGTGCATGCAACACATGACTTTTTTTTTTTTTTTTTTCCCACGAAGAAATGTTTTATTTGCAATACTACATTACTTACAATACTTACCGTACATTACATTACTTAACATACTACAAATACTTACAATATAATGAGAACACTACTTACATTACACTACTTACAATGCTACAACTACTTACAATATAATGAGGACAATACTTACATTCACTACTTACTTACACTTCTTACAATGCTAGAGCCACCTACAATATAACGAGGACACTACTTACACTAATTACAACAGTATCACGTATTACTTTGCACTCTAACGGTTAAAAAAGGTAACAATTACAAAGGCAATAGAGAACAGAAATAAGCTAAATGAGGCAAAAAAAAAAAATTATGTGAGAGTAGGACAAAAAGTCGTCCATTTTTTATAAAACTTTTTTAAGGTCTTATTCTTTGTTGATATGTATTTTTCCGTTAGAAATTTTATTTTAATCTTTATTTTAAACCCAGCTAGGCGTGGTAGTATTTGCGATCTTCTGCAATCCCATAAATAAAGTTTGCCTATTAATAGGAAATAGTTTAGTAAGGGGCTTTCTGAAGTTGTAATGCCTATTAACACATCTTTAAAACTCAGGTGGACATATTCATTTGATATAGAATAAAAGTAAAATTCAAAATCTTTCCAAAAAAGTTTTGAATAAACACAATCAAAAAGAAGATGTCTCGGGGTTTCCGGCTCAAACTTACAAAAGGAGCATTTATCATCTGCAATGTATCCTATTTTGTATAATTTGGTATTGATATATAGTATTGAGTTAAGGACTTTGTATTGAAAAGCCTTGACATAGGGCTCGGAACACACAGTATGTGGTAAAAGAAAAACTTTTTCTAATTGATCTTCCGTTAAATTAAAATCGCGTTTCAGAACTGACGAAACATTGGGATATTGTGCTTTTTTGCTTTTTAGCAATGCATAATAGTCTTTCGATTTTTTTATCATAATATCAAAAACATTATTTTTAAGCGATGACGTCATTTTATGACGTCATCGGTTAATGCTGTAAAGTGGAAAAGCGATGGAATTTATGGAATTTTTGGTGTTACGGTGTTACGATTACTCCCTGAATTGAACCGAAGAGCAATGGGAACTAGGTGCATTGTTGGGAGTGACTATTCAGCACTCAGTTGATGTTGTGAGACTTCTCATTTTTTCATACATGAAGTATAAATCATACTTAAACATTTTTTTTTTCAAGTTAAAAAAAGTGTCAGCAGTAGGATTTGAACCCGGGCCGTCGGATTACCGCGCGGGAACCCTATCCACTAGGCTACCGACGACCAGCTGCAAGGAACCGTAAAATTTTGGCTATATATCCTAACCTCAATATAAAGCTAACCGCAAGCAAACTAAGCTAACGTAGGCTAACCGGAGTGCTTTTTAGGCTAAACGGAGTGCTAGTAGGCTAACCGGAGTGCATAGTAGGCTAACCGACGTGTATAGTAGGCTAACCGCAGTGCTAAATAGGCTAACCGGAGTGCTGTTTTGTATTCACTACATGAACCGAGTGTTACGTGGTATAAAATGTCATGAGGTGTCTCCCTATTGTCTCACAACATCAACTGAGTGCAGAATAGTCACTCCCGTGCATTGTTTGTATTCTTTTTGAGATCCGCCATCTTGTTTTTTGGCAAAGGAAGATATTTTTTTGCAGCTTGTATCATCATCGATCGGCAAACCTTATTTCATTTGTAGCTGTTAAATTGAGATTTCGAGTCTGCAGTGAGTGTTGCACTTTATCAGTTATCGAATAAATTTGGCATAAAGTTAAGAAGTGATGTCTGTCGTGACTGCAGACGAAGCAACCGATTATTAGCAGTTTTGAAACATCTGTTGAAAAGGTGAGCCATCTTAAACCTTTTTTAAGCGATGACGTGATCGATTAATCTCACCGTGCGAGTGGACAGGATCTGTTGTTGTCTGTTGTCTGTTGCCTGTTGTGATCAACCGATCTGTAGACCCGAAGGGAATGCACAATGTGCGAGCCAGCGAGCCATGCGAGGCAGACCTGCGAGGCACTTGAAAACACATTGGTTAGCCTAAATAGCACTCCGGTTAGCCTAAATAGCACTTTGGTTAGCCTACAGTTAGCCCTTAGGTAGCTTGCGGTTAGCTTTTATATTGGGATAAGGGATTTCTTGCTTGCCCGGTTCACATGGCTTGCGAGTCATGCGAGGCAAGCGAGCCATTTCGGTTAGCCTAAATAACACATTGGTTAGCCTAGCAACACTCCGGTTAGCCAAAAAAGCACTTCGGTTAGCCTACAGATCGTATAGGTAGCCTTTTTATTGGTATTTTTAAGTGCCTCGCAGGTCTGCCTCGCATGGCTCGCATGACTCGCTGGCTCGCATATTGTACACACTCGAACCGAATACTGGGAAAAGAAATCAAGTCAACTCAACAAGAAATCGTCGCATAGAACTCAAAGCAAAATACTCCTGGGCCGTTAGAAAGGACTAATTTAAAGCATAAACGAAAGAAACAAATTATATTTGATGCGTTCTATAAGATTTAGTAAACAGAAATCTCTCCATTCTTTAAAACAAAAGGTGTAAACAATTTTAGACAGCGTTTGACCTTGCATCGTATATCGTATATCGTATGTCACGCCAAGATAACGCAATTTTTGTTGAACAATCATTCAGCACAGAAGTTGTCAGTTACTTTTATGTACCCTAATTTTTTGACAAATGTCCTGAAAATTATCAAAGACCCCTTGTGAAACGTCATCGCTTCTGCATGCATCGCGTGCCGTTTATTAATTATTAGAGAGGATGAGGTCGCCAAAGAGGTGTTGATGTCTGCTTTTAACTTAAATTCATGGAGGTAGGACGGTATGGCATGTCTGAGGCCTGCCCATACTAAAAAGTTTACTTTTTTGAGCTTGTTTGAAATAATATTATAGGATTCTGTAGTATTCAAGTCAAATCGAAGATCCGCTACATTAATAAAGCCGGACTCAAAGAAATGTTTATAAAATATCGGTGCATTATTTATGCGAATGTCTTGATTATTCCAAATAACATTTTGCCATAGTTTTTCTGTAGAGAACTCATCACGAAATTCTGCCCACCACTGAAGCAACTCAGTATAAAAAAGGGAAGGAATTGCAACATCCTTTATATGATAATTACATTGAAATAAAAAAAGGCCACCGAAGCTTTTCAGTAGGTGATTTAAGTAATATTTCCAAGTGCTACCATTTTCACTAAAAATTCTTTTTAGCCAGGCTAGTCTTAAAGATTTACACATTGTTTCTAAATCAATCATTTTCAAACCATCTTTATGATAATCATTTATTGTTGACAAACGCGTAACTTTGTCCACACCTTTCCATAGAAATTTAAATATTAATCGATTCAGTTCTTGGATCACTCCATTGGGGACGGTTAATAATGATGCTACATAAACAAATTTTGGAATAACCATGGATTTTATTATTGTTACCTTCCCATAGAGAGAGAGACCTCTAGCAGACCAAATATTTAGGAGCTTCTTTACGGTATCCAATCTTTCTATAAAATTTTTCTCGTGTAGTAATTTTTGATCATAAGAGTAGTATACCCCTAGGGCTTTAATTGGTTCCTTTGGCCATTTAATTCCAAAGGGCTTTGCTTTGTTTTCACGTGTAGAACCAATCCACATTCCTTCAGTTTTGGTAGGATTAAGTTCTAAACCTGAAACCTTCTTAAAAGCGTCAAGCATACTAAAAAGGGTTTGAGCTGAATTAGTGTCCGAAAGGACTGCCGTTGTATCATCTGCGTATTGAAGTAACTTGGTTTCTTCCCCTCCAATCGTAATACCTTTTATCAGCGAGTTTTGTCGAATTGCGATAGCCAGAGTTTCTACAGCTACCACAAAGAGATACGGGGAAAGTGGATCTCCTTGCCTTACTCCTCGTTCAATTGTAAAGTAATCGGAGGTAACACCGTTGTTTATAACACAGCTTTGAATGTTTTTATAAAAGGTCCTTATCCATTGTATGACATCGGGACCAAAATTAAATGACATCAAACATTCTTGAAGAAAATTCCGTTCCAAACTGTCAAATGCCTTCTGAAAATCAATAAAAATCAACAGACCTGGAATATTTTCTTCGGCTGTAAAGTCCATTATGTCAAGAATCGAGCGTACAGTTTCACCAATATAGCGATCTTTTATAAACCCAGTTTGATTTTGGTGAATAATATTTGGCAGAACATTTTTAATTCTAGTAGCTATAGCTTTAGACATAATTTTTGCATCGACATTTACGAGCGAGATCGGTCGCCAGTTTTCTAAAAGCGAGCGGTCTTTCCCTTTTTTTTCAATGAGAGATATGACAGCTTGTTTTTGTGAGGAAGACATTTCACCTTTTTCAAAGCAGTCATTTGCACAATTAATGAAAGGATCGCTAATTAAAGACCAGAATTTTCTGTAGAATTCTATGGGGATTCCATCATTCCCAGGAGCTTTACTGGTTTGAAAACTATCTAAAAGCAATTTACATTCTTCTGAAGTGATTTTACCTTCACACGATATTTTTTGTTCTTCTGAAAGTTTTGGAATGTTCAGATCTTTAAAGATGGTTTTGATTATTTGTGAGTTATCCTTATCCTTATTTATACTCGTGTACAATTCCTGATAAAAGCGACGCTGTTCGGACAAAATTTTGAATGGATCCGTGGTCGTCGAACCGTTAATGTTTAATTTTCTCATATGCTTCTTGATATGATTTCTTTTTTCAAGATTAAGAAAATATTTGGTGCTTTTCTCACCGTGTTCATGCCAGCGGGCTCTTGCACGAATAATTATTCCTTTGACTTTTTCTTCATAAAACAATTCCAAGGTATCTTTAATTGAATTAAGAATAGTCGCATTGGAATCGTTGGGTTCTTTTTCAAAGTTATGTTTTGCTTTAACGTATTCTTCTTGAAGACTTTTTTCTCTTTCATTTCGCTCCCGTGCTTTTTTTTTCGAAAACTGAATTGTGTATACCCTGATATTGTATTTCAACCAGTCCCAAACACTTCGATTGTCCAACAGCTCATTACGACCTTCAGCTAACCAAATTGGTATCTTCTCTGTGATATCATTTACATACTCTTCATCATCAAGGAGAGAACAGTTCATTTTCCAGAAACCTGGACCTTTGCTATCATTAGATCCGTTGGCAAGTTCAAGAGAGATTGCTGCATGATCTGTTCTAATGGCTGGAATAATATCAGTTGTTTTAACTAGATCATGTAGGGTATTTGAAATCAGCCAGTAATCTAATCGACAGAAGACTCTGGGAGAGTTTTGACTCCAAGTAAAACTTTTTTCCATTGGGTTCTTGACTCTCCATATTTCTATCAGATCAAGTTCTTCTTGTAAACTTTGGATTGTGGTTACAACAGATTTTCTAGGGTTCAATAGACCTCCTTTTTTATCCATAGTCGGATTTAGAGGGCAATTAAAGTCCCCGCCTATCACAATGTTTTCTTCCTCGTCTAAGTTATTTTTTTGCAAAGTCATAAGCAAATTGTTGAGAAAGTTTACGATGGCCGTGTCTTTGTTGGGAGCATATATATTGATCAAAACATATATTTTGTCTTCAATCTCTGCTTTCAGAATGACATACCGTCCCAAGGGGTCAAGAGTTTTGAAATGAATTTTACAATCAGCACCCTTCTGCAACACATGACTTAAACATTTACCAAAAATGAACAAAAAGACACAGTCAAACAATTAATACATCATTGAAAAGAAGACATTCTGCTTAACAATTTAAATGTTAAATGAACAATTTGACTCAAAACATAATATTTTTAAGATTTTTAATTTTTCGGCTTATTTTGCCGATTTCAGCACCCAACTTGGTACATGAGCCGGTGGAATATAGAGGATAATACATGGTTGCGCGGAGACGTGAAATTTATCTTCGAGTGTTCAACTCGATACCCATTTGTTCATCGAGAAGATAAATTTCATATCTCCAAGCAGCCACGTATTGTACTGTTTATTTTATAACCCTACTAATATAAACGAGGTTTTTGACGATTTTCCGAAGATTTCCGACAATTTTCCGAAGATTTCCGAAGATTTTAAAAATGTTGTCCGGTAGCCATACCAATGTTTTTTCCAGCATTTTCCGAAAATTTCCGAAGATTCCCGAAGATTGCGAAGGAAGATCCGAAGATGTTTAGACTTAAGAGTCTCTGACTGAGTAATCCGGGCAAAATCAAAAAATGTCGGAAGAAGGGGGTCGGCCGATCTCCGCCATATTTATGTTGCATACAGGTCTTACCCAACTAGTAACCATGGCAACATTTTTTTGTTGATTGACTTCATTGTTTCGGAGATCAGACCACCCCCCCAAAAATTGCCCCAGTGGCGTGACAAAAGTTGTGATTTTGGGCCAACTTTAGCAGTATGTATCTCGGAACTTTTTCAAGCAACAGATTTAATTTTACATCAACATAACCCTTATCCTTTGGTGGTTTAAATGCATACAAGAACAAATGTTTACTATACATCATTCAAGTTCTGCATGCAATCTTAGAAGGCATAATTCGCGACGTTTTCAAAAGTCGCAAAACTAGGCATTTTAAAATTCCTGTTTCTCGAGGGTCCGGGAAGATACAAATATCAAACTAATTGCAAGTTACTCACCACATATAGGAGAATGTTTTAAGCCAGTGTTAAAATTGGGCCAGCGAATTTGAATTCTTTTAACGGTTCACTGTTTTACCACTTCGACGACTTTCATTTACCCAAGCAAATCCTGCTACTCTCGATCGGTTGATCCGGATTTGGCCGTGTAAACGTCCCCTAACAGCGGTAAACAATCAATAACTTTTTTTCCTGGCTTGCCATTTTTGTTTACCCCGCAAAACATATTCATTTTGAGCGAGAGACAGAAATGCTGAAAAAAGTACGGTTATTACGATTATGCTGGAGATTGCGTGACAACAGTTGAACACGAAGCTTTCAGCGTGGCCATCAAAGGACATCAAGCCAAAGCAAAATGTTTCCCGTTGATTAGAAGAATGCTTTCTTTTATCCCTGAATACTTGATCTTGATTCCTATAAAGCTTTCAAACATCCATAAATGGGCTGTATGGGTCTTGTATAAGCTCGCTAGAAAGTCGACACGGTTGGCACGGAATAAACTGGCACCGCTGATGTCATGTTCATAAGTTTGTTAACTGTTCGGCTATTCCCACTGACTTCTGTCGTCTCGAGGCTTAGTTATGGTTCGTTTATTCGTCAGACAAGGCCATGGAACTAAGTTGAAGAGGCGAATGATGTTTGCTTGGTAAATTCTGACATAAATTCTAGTGCTTAGTAGCCTGGCATGGAATGGACTTGCGGAAAACACCTGGAATCCGGATAACGATTGGCTCGATCTCCATCCATTTTTGGAGTCCGGTGTGCCATTCTCCTCCCAAGGAACGCCGGCTTACAAAACGGCTGGAAATCAAGGCTAGGGTAACGAACGATCAAGTTAAATAAGTTGGATTGGATTGTCAGTACATTGTCAATTGGATTGGTCAGTACAAAACACAGACTGTGGAATAAGGACTGTGCAGAAAAATGTTTTTCACCTGTTTTTTTTTTTATTTTTTTTATTTATTTTTATGCGATGTGTTTCAATGCACGATGTCTTTCAAATTCTCACGTGCCTATCGCGCGAGCCAGACATGATGAAATCAACATCAGGCAGTCACTAACAAGCACGCATAAAGCAGCGTGAAGGAGCTCAGGGAATCCTAGACTGATCTGTGGAGCAGCATTGAAATATTCGCTTCAGAAATGGAAATTTGAAGCGAGGAAAAAAAAAATCAATTTGCCTTTTCCTCACCCTTGGGAAGGAAGGAGCTTTCGGCTGTTTTGACTGAAAGACAAGCTTACTTTGCCGAGTTACCTCGGAATTTTAACTGCCTTGGTTATCCTTTTATACTCAGTTCGCGTTAATTCGCAGTCAGTACGCATTTTAATATCATACCCGTATTTTATACCCCAGACCGTATTACATACATAGTCAGATACATAGTCCGATCCGCAGTCCGATGTCCACGTTTTATACCTCAGTTCATGCTCGAACAAAAATTAGAGCGATTCGTGAATAAATCGCACTACTGTGAGTCAATCAGATTGCAAGGATCACCAGTGATTTCACGTGCGAAGATATCGATTTCGTCCCGTTTGCTGACGAGAATTTGCCATGTTTCAATGGTGAATGAGCCAAAATAAATCGATATTAAGTCGAAACATCTTCGGACCGTCCTCGGCAATCTTCGGGAATCTTCGGAAAAGTTCGGAAAATGTTAGGAAACATTCGTATGACCACCGGAAAACGTTTTGAAAATCATCGGAAATCTTCGGAAAATCGTAAAAAAAACTCATTATTAGTGTTATTAGTAGGTTAACAAAATAAACAAAATAATACATGGTTGCTCGATATCTCACAGTTGAACACTCCAAGGTAAATTTCATATCTCCGCGCAACCATGTAGTATCCTCTATTAGTTGAAGCTCATTTAAGCGCGCAACAAAAATATTTTCTATTGTAACTTGCAACCAATGCAATGATGTTTTAATCGGTGTGATTTAGCAACTATGCCTTCCCACTTGGCTAGCAAGGACAGCAGGTTCCGGCGGAATAATAATTTTTACACCGGTAACAATATAATAATATGACATAACCCCCATAGGGTAGCGACTAGTAACGGCACGCTCTTTTCCTTCGATCCCACGCCCTGGATTCATTTGTTAATTTTAAAATCAAAGGGAAGCGATACCTAAGCGATATCTATCTCTTCTACTTCCACCCTCTGTTTTTCTGATACATCACTTTCTTTAGCCCAATAGGAAAAAAAAAACAGAAAAAAGCAGAAGAAAAATAAACCACAAAACAAAAAACAACAGTTGGGGACTACCAAAACAGTTGGTTGTATTTACAAGGTGGTGGAATGAATAGATTTTGCAGATAAGAAATTTATGAACGGAAATGCAGACATCAGCCATGATAGCAAGTTTAATGGAATTTCATGGAAATAGTCCCTTTTGTTATTTCTTAGTCGTCGGTATGAAAACAGACCAACCAATTAATAGACAGAGGCGGTTGAAAGATGGCGATCGATAGAAAAATTAGGTTCACTGAAGCTGACATAAAATTGTTCACTAAGGTACAAACATGAAGAAGGAAACTTCACGACTTGAAACAATTCAAGGACTGTTTCTTGCGAAGTAGACCAAGGGCGAGATATTTAAGAAATTTCAGCCACCGAGTTGCAAGAGTTTACGTATTAAAGGTTTGTTCTTTCGACTCGCTTCTCTAGTGTGTGTCTATATAACAAAAAGAACATTACACGTTGGCTAAGATATGAAGTTTACGTTCTCATGGCAAAAACAATATCTCACTCGTGAGATGTTGTTTTTCCCACTAGAACATAAAATTCATATCTTTGACCCACGGCGTTTGACAACGTTTGGCAGCAGTACAATGGCGCGAAATGACGTCATTGATATCCTCACCAGTTAGGATATGGAACATACGCCATTACGGTTCCGGATGTAATTTCGTATAAATTTTATCAGTGTTCTATTTTCTAGTAAAACACTCGCATCTATGTTAATAATAAAGTGTACTTCTGTTAAAAGCCTCGTGCGTGTCGCCTGCGCGCTCCACTGAGCCCAAATGAACGCAAATACAGTGTACCCACTAACGTTTTCCTTGCAGCTAAAGAGAGGAATTGACACCGCATTCCTGTTATCTGTTTTGACACGGATCTGGAGTCAGCTCAGTGTGAACCACAGTCGAAAATCAGCAAGCCTTCTCAACGTTACTGACTACCCACTGCCTTCGTTAGACGGAAAACGTAGCCAATTAAAGTAACAAAACAGAGCGGCGAAATTTGCAGTGTGGACATTCCGCTTTGGAATTGTAAAAAAAAAAACTGTCTAAAAACCTGTGAAACTCACCAGTGACGCAAAGCAAAGAACAAAGAACTTCGAAATAATACAGAGTAGGAAAACAAGAACTCTAAAACAAAGAAAAATGTCACAGTCTTTTACATGTAGGTATGGAACCCGATCAGGGACGAATGTGAACTTTGATATATTCCATTTTTTAGGTAAAGTAAATACTGTAAATTACTTGCATTCACGTTGTGAGCGACAGCTGTTGTAAACACGGTGCTTACCCGACTTGTTGCTCATTTGTCAATTCCATGAAGGAAATTAGTTTTTTGTCAATGGAGGTCGTCAGACGATTGTCAGACGTCAAAGCGGCATTCATGTTTCTACTAAACGCCAAGAAACCAAAAATATTCTACAAACTATAAGGATACATTTGTCAGTGAAGCCATTTCTAGGGAAACAAATTAAAAAAACACTTTTCCAACTTGTTAACACCTGTACCTTGCTTTATTATCTTCTTGAAGCCAGACAAAATGTCTTCTTCCCACGATGAAATATACACGCTTTTCTGAATTTAAGTAATTGAATTATCACTCCATCACGAATGTTGCGAAGCAGTTAGATGATGGCAAAAACAAAAGAAGCTTTACCATCGCTCACAAATATTAGGGTAGCCGCACACGTACTAAAAATCCCTTATAAAAAGCTAGGTATCGCCGTGTGTAAAGTCGGGACTTTATAGAAAACTCTTCCTAGGGTTCTTCGTACTGAATGAAACGGACTGGGATCTGGCTATGATGTATGGCGAGCGAATCAAAGACAACGTGTGCAGAAGAAAAAACAAGATAAACAACAGAACACGAATTTTCGAAAACGTTAGAAATTGTTATTGGTATCAGAATTTTCCTAACAAGCCTCCCTCCGCCCAGTAAGCAGTCGCAGTAGCACCAAACGCCCCCTCCCCACCCCCCACCTTTCTGATACCCAGTCCACTCGCAAGGTTTCATGTTGTGAACCGTCCCGACGAAGTTCATTTTGCAGTCATTTTGCCAACGGTTGTGCAAATGTCATCCACCTCTTATGCAACTTATTATTCGTTCCATGGACAGATATTGTACGACGAATAAACGGACATAAACCAAGCCTCAAAAGGTGACGGAAGTCAGTGGAAATGTCCGTACATTTTACATACCAACGACAGTCTTACACGGAGATCAACATCATTTTATCTGCTGTCTACTGGATTTGGAACTCGCTTATAGGATATCTTAAAGCTATTTATGAGTTTGGATCACGTATTCAAGAAGAAAAGATAGCATTCTGTTCATCTACGTGGACGCTTTGGCTTTGGTGGCCACGCTGTGTTGATCTGCTGTCACGCAATCCCCAGTATACATTTACTTGTCTCTCGTTTGAAATAAATCCGTTCTTCAGCGAAATCATAAACAATATGACAAGAAGCCATACCTGTTGGTTGTTCATACCTGTCAGGGACGCTTTCAAGGCGAAATTCGGATAATACGATCGACAGCAGCATGGAAGCCGTAAATGTACAGAATTTGGTTGGGTAAATGAAAGTCGTCGAAGTGGTAAAACTACGAACCGTTAAAAAATAGAAATTCGCTGGCCCAATTTTAACACTGGCTTAAAACATTCTCCTATATGTGGTGAGTAACTTGCAATTAGTTTGATATTTGTATCTTCCCGGACCCTCGAGAAACATGAATTTTAAAATGCCTAGTTTTGCGATTTTTGAAAACGTCGCGAAGTATGCCTTCTAAGATTGCATGCAGAACCTGAATGATGAATAGTAAACATTTGTTCTTGTATGCATTTAAACCACCAAAGAATAAGTATTATGTTGATGTAAAATTAAATCTGTTGCTTGAAAAAGTTCCGAGATACATACTGCTAAAGTTGGCCCAAAATCACAACTTTTGTCACGCCATTGAGGCAATTTTTTGGGGGGGTGGTCTGATCTCGGAGACAATGAAGTCAATCAACAAAAAAATGTTGCCATGGTTACTAGTTGGGTAAGACCTGTATGCAACATAAATATGGTGGAGATCGGCCGACCCCCTTCTTCCGACCCCTGCCCGGATTATTCAGTCAGAGACTCTTAACATTGATAAACTTTGCCTCATTCAGCATTTAAACATGGCAAACTCGTCAGCAAACGTGACAAAATCGATATCTTCACATGTACAAGATATGATATCTCGGCACATGTGAAGAAGAAGATTTTTCTCAGCGAGAGAAATCCTGGTAATTCACTCTAGTTTATATAATGAAAAAATATCCCAACGAAAGAGAAACATTTCGTCTTCCAATATATGCAATAACATTTTTGGGCTACAACAAGATTTGAAATTTTTTATTCATTTTTGGCAAATTTTTAAGTCATGGGTTGTATGAACCCCTTGTGAGAACTTCAAAAAAAAAAGAAAACTCTGATTGAACTTAAAGTATTATTTTTATAAATAGTTCCACTAGACCTACATTCTGGCCAAGTTTGAGAATTGTCGATTTTTTCCAAATTGCACTCCTCCACGCGAACAAACACAACAACATGTCCTATAATGGGGTCCTAATCCCCAGGGCCTTTGGGGACAAAAAAACAACATCCCTTGTTCCCGATGCTATGCTGGCCTTTGGGAAGAAACAAAACAACATCCCCAGGTTCCAAGGCTATGCTGGGGTCCTAATCCCCAAGGCCTTTTAAAACAAACACAACAATATGCCCTGGTTGCCAGGCTATGCTAGGGTCCTAATCCCCACAACACTGGGGGGCCCACTCTCCCAGGAAAGCTGACCATGTGAGTCTATGGGGCAAAACGCGACCTGTACGGAGCACTTCATCCCCCCCCCCCCCCCCCCCCCATGGTTTATTTACTTCGGGAAAATGAAACTAAGAATAGATAACAAAATACTTGAGTTAGCATAATGCCTGCTTCGCACTAATGGATACAATTATAACAATGTCTCAAAAAGCAGACATGTTGCTTAAGTCCATTAGCTCTTAGCTGGGCAGCTACATGTACAACATTTGGAAGAGAAACCCTTTACTTGTACATAGCAGTGTAATTGTGTATAAAATTATAACCTTATAACCTTTTATACTTAAATGTCTAAATGTCTACAAAGGTGCTGGGAGGGTGGGAATTTTTGTGACAATCATATTGATAAGTCACAGAACTTTGATGTGAAACTACTTATGTGTAGATAAGACCGCATGGTCTTGATTGGCATAAAGAAAAGCGGACCAGAAAAGCACGTCATGCAGGTACACATTCTCGTCCCCAGAGCCCTCGTTTCTTTTGGTCACGTGGTCGTCGTAACGTCACAAATAAAACGAGTAACTCTAGTGACGAGAATGGCCGGTACGAGAAGTTAACTTTGACCTTTGAATGTAATACAAGAGTGTTAGTCTTGCCAGAGTATTGCGTGACGGTTCAGTTTTGGAGTAAAGAGCTAGTGCATCTCTCTTTCATGGTTGTCCCATTAGCTTTAATTTATATTATGGAACCGAAACCAATTGTAGAGATGCCGCATTTTAGGTATCCTACTGATGAACGGTTACGGCAATTAGATATTTACAAGAGCTACTATTGTGTTCGTGATCTGGCCCCTTACAATATAACTTTGGCTTTAATGTTTCCGTCTCCGTGCGTAAATAAAGTGCAGCGACATCAATTTCAATTTTTGAACCAGTTACAGACGGGTTCACCACGAAATATATTGACGTCTCGTTCGTCAACAAACCATGAGAGGTTAACGATGCCATTTTATAGTGCCGTGGGTTTATTTTGTTGTTCTTCGAGATATTTCATTTTCCTGTGAGCAAATTTCTTTTGCCAAAGATACTCAGTTTAACCGTAAGCGAGTAAAATTTATCTTGCACCTGTATGGGCCACCGTAAACGCTTATGGAAATAGTGTGGCTACTTATTTGGAAACACTACACACAAACAAAAAATAGTCTGTGGTGGGAGAATTACGACCGAGGTCGCGAGTACAGATCGAACTAAATAACATTAACCCGATTTAACATTACTGTGTTCATGATATTCTACTTGAAATGTGTAAACCCATTACCCTCTACTCATGCAAAGCATTCTTTAAAATAAACGATATGCCTAAATCAAAACTAAAATATTAAACTTTATAAAATGTTCAAGGAATTGCGTGCGCTGTGATTGGCCAGTTCGAGTTCA